>CM029467.1:7367723-8653113 GCA_017140185.1 Eucalyptus polyanthemos subsp. polyanthemos | reverse complement strand
CCCGTGCATGTCGGAATCACGTGTCAGAATTTTCGGCTCGTGTGTCGGAAATGCGTGTCGAAAAGCAGTTGACCGTGTGTTGAAACTTGACCGCTTGTTGAAACGTGTTGGAACATGTTAAAGCGTGTTGGACCCATGTTGGAGTGTCGGATACGACACGAAAGGTCCCTCGGAGTGTCCATACAACCTAGGTGGACACTATAAATATTAAATGACGAAAGAATGGTGGAGGGAATGATTATTTAGCATTTTTCCGTAAATGATATGACATGTGATGTGACATGTAAAGATGGCCGTCTCCTAATTGATTAAAACGTGACCAGCTTGAAAGGAATTGGATTAGTCAAGCGAAGTGGGAAAGCAGGTTATTAATATGATGACGAGTGACACTGCGCCAAAAGAAAGTTAAATAATGACAAGATGAAAAGGACTTCCAAGAGTGAAATTACCCGGACCTTACCTTACGGTGGACATTACGCGGAAACAGAGAGTTCAGTGGCTGCAAAGCTAGAAAGGACTTCGATGAGTGACCTTACAGGGAAAGGAGGGTGGAAGTTGCATCACGCCTCCTCTTGCTGGAGAATTCTCCTCGCGCAACACAAAAACATACACGCAGTGAGACTATAGACATAACCGCTCGGCAATCATACGTTTTTGTCAATCTACATCTTCGGCTGATGCATTAGCAAATCTCTATATATTTCATAATTGATATTTGCTCCAGCACTTAGTAAAATCTATAAGCTTCCTATCGATGACCGTTGATTATTTATTGGTCTCTTTCGAGTAGTCAACTACTAAAAGATTTTCCATCGATAAATCAAGTTGTTCACTGGTGAAGGATTCCATTGTTAACCTTTACATTAACCTCACGATCTTGTTGTATCAACATCTTGCACTATCAATAAGCAAGCTCGCCGATTGTTTTGTTTCATTGACGATTTATGTTTTAACCAAATTGTGCTCTCATCAAATGAGCTTGCTATTAATTTAATATCAATTAAGAGATTCGACTTAGGCGGAAGGAAGAGAGTCAATTAGTGACCTTCGCGGAAAGGAAGACTTGATGCCGAAAGAAAGACAGTATACGATGGCAAGTTGAAAATTATGTCTATCTGTGTTACCCACTAGATGAGAAAATGCTAGGTGGTTGTTGTGGTAATATATTACTATATTGTCATACTTTACTATCACCAAGCAATTGCATCATAAAATATTATCATGTTGTCAAACTATTTAAATTCTCGGTTGGTAGTTGGTATATCGTGTACAAAGTAAAGTTTATATCGTCTCTTTGTAACACGGTTATAGATATGGTTCCTCGATTTTCCATTCGCAGAGAATTTGTTTAAAAAATTAGTGTGGATAGCCATTACATTTGTTCGCATTTTTCAGGCAATTGCATGCACAATATTATGGTAAAGGAAGTCAAAAGCCATTTTGCTGAATAGTTGTATGAAGGAAAAGGCTCATGTTATGGACAACTTTCATATGCCCTTACTTTTAGAAGCATGGAAGCCAATGTCAGTCGGATATTGAAGAGCTTGCCTTAAGGTTAAGAAACTATCTTCGAGATGTTGCACATTAAGAGGAATAAATTGTGTAATTTTAGCCAATCTTGCTTCTAGTTCGCTGCGTGATAGTTAAATTATGAAGACGAACCTCCTTTTTGTGACTGGTAGGTGACTTGACAGTAGAGAGAAAAGTTTCCTATTGGGGACGAAGTGGTTCGAGATTACGTGGGGATTGCATACATGCTCTCTGGATTCAGTCAATCATTTGTTCCAGTCGTAGAAAAAAGAAGGAAAGCAACAAAACTGAAGCAAGGTGGACTACGGAAGTAGTAAAGTTCGGAATGTTTGCTTAATCAACCCGCTGGAAGATTCCGCCTGTTGTAGTGGGGATTACTTAGCATTTTCCCACGACTTTTGTTAAAATGGCTCGATCACGCGGATGAGTGACCTTACGTGGAAGACTCGCCTTACTCGGAAAGAAAGGGAGAGTTAAATAATGACGAGCTGAAATGGCATTCGATGATTGACCTTACGAGAAAAGAAATCGCAAAGTTGCTATGCTAGGCATCTTAATCATGCCTCTAGCTTTATAAATCTAATCAAGAACCTTGTTGTTGATAGATCTTAAAAAAGTACCTGGACCAATGTTGTTAGTCATGGAAGATCTTTATCTTCTTAAAATATAACATTTCATAAGAATGAGCAACTTACTAAAATAGCCAACAATGTGACATGGAATGGATGAATAGGTTGACTTATAAAATTATAAACAACTTCTGCGGGATAAGTCAAGCTAAGCTTGATATATGCAAAATTAGTTTGATTTATGCAGAAATATCAAGTGCAATATACTTCTATCAAATATAAAATGTGATAAATAAAGGGTGGGTAGAAGGTGATACACAATTCTATAAAGGTGAGGGCTTAGGGCCTCACCTGCGGGAGGGTTGCCATTGAGTCCTGACTACCCACGTTGGTCATCAACTTGGCAACAGTGGGACCGGGAGAGGGGGCTTCACGGCTCTCGCGTGATTTTTTGTGTTATTTTTTTAATTAGATTTAGCCTTTTATATGTTTATCTAATTTAATAGATATTTGGGTTAAAAAAATAATATTTAGATTAGAACGACGTTATTTTAGATTTATGCTTCATGTTTTAGTGACGTCGATGCCACATCGAAGAGAGAAAATAATAAGCTAACTAGGTAAGCATTCTCTATTAGTTAAGTTTGATGGACTTAACAATAAGAAATTGCTTGCACCAATTTGACAAGTTTTAAAGCTTGATTGCACTTTTTGAGAATTTTAGGACTCAATTGAATTTTGGTGACAAGTTTTAAGGCTTTTAATGTACTTATCCTAATAAAGAAATATCAAATTTCATAGGAATCAGTGTTATAATCAATAATTAATGGATCTGATCTCATACCTCAAGTCAAGAGACACAATACTGTTGTATTTTCCGTCAGCGAACATGGAAATGTTGTAGCACTCACATTACAAAGATCAAAACAATTTTACATTCAAAGATTTTGGATATCTCATCAACTCAAGGTTACTGGATTTGGATGAAGGGAAATTTGCTGGGAACTTTGAGGACATTTCACCGGAGCTGAGATGGCTTTGCTAGTGAAATTGTCCTTTGAAACTTCAAGCAAACAACTTGCTGAATCACCTAGTTATTCTCAGGCTTTCAGCCAATATTGCCACGGAAGAAAGGAGGAAAAGTCGAAATCATATTAAAATTTTGTTGAGGTTAGTAATGCAAGATAATTTTTAGCAAAATAATTTAAGTCAAAGTTTTGGTACATGTAGAAATGGTTTGATCATATTAGATGCAAATACTTCTATCAAACATATACAGAGATAAACGAAAAGATAGGAGATGCAAAAAATCCAATGTGAACTAGCTATCTTTAGTGTTCGATAATAATTTGTGCAAGTCCTTAGCTCACTATTAAGCTTAGCCAACTGCGATGTATTTTTGGATTCGTTGTTTGCAATTCATGTTGTGTTCGTTTCATTGACAAGAGTTTTAAAGTTTATGTTGTTCAACTACCTTACACAACATCAACATTTTGCAAGCTATAGAGTTAGATACCATACATTATTTTGCCATATATTCCGCGTGTTTTAAGATTCAGTCAAATGGGTCGTTATTCTCATTTTCAGAAATGCAATGCATATTTAGGTGAGAGTAACAAAGGTGCTTTCAAGGAAGATTCTGTACTAAGCAAATGTATATTTTTCTCAGACTTTTGATTAAGTGAAATATTTGCTTGTATATATAGTGATGGCCCACATTTAATTTCTTTTTGTTTTTTGGTCGAAGGCCCACATCTGATTTAAGTCAAGTCTCTTAAGCACTTTCGCGCTTCTCACATTCTCATTTCTCACTCACTTTCTCAAATGTGGCCTCTCTGTCTCTCTATATATAGTCTGCTGAGGCGCTGCCTTCCCAGATATAGCCTATCTCTCGGTCTCACGGGTTGCCACGTCGCCTATATCGGTCTGCCATCAATCAGCCCACTCTTAGGTGCTCTCTCTCTCTCTCTCTCATGTTTCGATTTTGGTGGGCTGTGATTTCCATTTCATCGGTGCGATGTGCGAAATTGTGGGAGTCTGTCGGTTGCTTTGCAAACAGAGGAGCTGCAACGAGCTCACTCTGGGTGTGTCTTAGTATCTCGTATAGGCGTATAAAGTTAGATTTTTTAGTGATTAAAAAATTAATTTGAAGTAATTTGTCAAGTTTATGACTTTTCATGATATGAACTCTTCTTTTAATCAAGTTTAATTGCACCTCATGGTTTTATTTAGCAAGGACTTTTACCAAGACATAGCTTTGCACTTTCGCCTCAACAAGCACGCTTAACTGGGGGCTTTCAATGTTAAATTGTTAATCCAAACTCTCATAGGAAAAATAAAAAAATAAAAGCTTATCCTATGGGAGGGTCCAGTAAGTTTGAATATTTTTTCCGAGTCCCATCGAGCAAAAGAGTAGTGTATATCGTGTACCAATTCGTTGGATATCTAGGACCTTTTTCCACATTCAATTGGAGATCAAAGCGAATCAATTTAGAACTGGTCTTATACACTTTATTTAAAAAAATCAATAAATAAATAAGGAGATGCAACCCATGACCTCCATGACCTCCCTCCTATAGTGGGCACAAAAACCCACTCAACCAACAAGACATTATTAGCCATAGACTAAAAAGCATAATCTATAATATTGATTATGTGATACTTCGATGAGTGGAACTAACGCGGCAAGTCCCTCTTGCTGTAGAAATCTCCTCAAGGACCATAAGGAGAAGTCATCGGCAACATCACTCTGTGTCATCAGATGGGGGATGAAGGGGCCAACTCAGGGATTGCAAAAGGTGGCCACTTTGACGTGTTCCTGAACTTTCGGGGATCGGACACTTGCGACACATTCACAGATTGCCTTTATGAATTCATGAACCACAAAGGAATCCGCATTTTTAGGGACGAGGAAATGTTAGGCCCGGGCAAAAATATCTCAGGGATCTTGAGAGCAGTAGAATGCTCTCAAATATACATTCCTATTTTTTCCCAAGGCTACGCTTCAAGTCGATGGTGCCTTCGAGAGTTGACATGCGTGTTGGAGTGCTCTTGCCGATCCACGAGGAAAGATATACTACCCGTTTTCTACGATGTGGAACCCTCAGATGTTAAGCTTGAAACAGAGCTGTACAATAGCGCCCTAAACAAGCATGAGGAGGAACTTGGCTGCACTGAAGTGAAGCCTTGGAAGGACGCTTTGACAAAGGTGGCTGGAATCAAGGGATGGTGTTTGAAAGGTCAAAGGTATCCACATGATCTTCTTTTATTTATCTGTTTACATGTCTATTGGGTTATCGTTAGATCTTGTATTAGAAGAATAGCGAACACAAGCACGCATGTTTGTATACGTCATTTACTACGCCCAGGCTTAGACTATCTACAAACTGATGAAACTCCTAAAGGCCCAAAGGGTGCCTCATGTGTTTGGCTCTGTTTCAACATATCTCTTATTCAAACTAATTAGATAAACTCTTTCAGGGCAATACCCACCACCCTTGTAAGAAAAGCCTTATTCAATACACGTGAAACAAGCGATTCGTGAACATTTATGGCAAACACCACATGAAAAATACATAATGGCATGCTGGTTATCAAATGCTTCTATCTTAAATTCTATTTGCTTATACAATCTTGCAATGATTTCATGAATGTGATAGGCATGGCAAGGTCATTGCAGACATCACTGAAAAGGTCTTGCAGAAGATCACAATAAGGCAAAGATATTTGCCCACTGATCTAGTTGGGATTGATGATCATGTAGAAGCCATAAAGAAACTGTTAAGTTGTGATACTAGTGGCGTACGATTTGTCATTATCCATGGGATAGGTGGCATCGGAAAGACAGCTCTTGCTGAGACAGTGTTCAGCCAAATCTCTTCTCAATTTGAAGGTCACTCCTTCCTTTCGAACATCAATGAGTCGTCTTCATGCTGTGGCATTGTAAAAATGCAACGAAAATTAGTAGCCAATCTTTTTGGTTTCTCGCTTCGTGAAACCATTGATTATAAGGAAGGAAATAGTACGATCAAGGAAATATTACCAAACAAGTGCGTCTTACTTGTTTTGGATGACATGGATAAGAAAGATCAATTTTTGAATGAAGTGATGAATTCTTATTCATATGATCCAGGGAGTAGGATCATCATTACAACTAGAGATTTTCTTATGACCAATGTGGATGGATTGGAAGAAAATATATTACCACAATCTAGACAAATTTTTTTGTATGAAATGAAGGAAATGCATTTTGATCATGCTCTTTTACTTTTCAACAAGCATGCTTTCCACACAGATTCAGCTCCTTGTGAGCTTTATGATCTTTCAAGAGAAGTTGTTGAACTCACCGGAGGGCTTCCACTGGCTCTTGAAGTGATAGGTTCACATCTTCGTACCATAAGTAGAGCAAAGTGGACAACCACATTGACGAAGTTGAAGGAAGTGCCCCACGAAAAGGTCCAACAGAGGTTAAAGATTAGCTATGATGCACTTGGATGTGAGGGGCAACAAATTTTTCTGGACATTGCATGTTTCTTTGTCAATAAGAAAAAAAATAATGCAATGCATATGTGGGAAGCTTGTTCTTTTTACCCAGAAGTTGAGATTGAAGTTCTTATCCATAAGTCCTTGATCAAGATTAATCAAGATAGAATATGGATGCATAATCAGTTAAGAGATCTTGGGAGAGACATTGTTCGCCAAGAGAATATCAGAAATCCTGGAGATCGAAGTAGATCGTGGTTTCTCAAGATGTCCCAAGCGAAAAAGGTAACTACAAACAATGCCATTTTTTTTTCTTTTCTACACCACTACAAGTCTTATAGTTCATCTCTCTTGCATATTGCCTTCTTCATCTATTACAAGTTAAGAAGCCCGTAATAGAAAAACTTGCGAATTAATTATGTTTTTCGTTAAAGAAATTTTCTAATTTTCTCTTTCTTTTTTTCACCAATAAATAGTGCACCCATTTCCAAATGTATATATATAAACAAGATAAAAACAATGGATTTAAAAGACCATTTGAACTTTTCCATTTCCTAATCAAACCTATCCATATTTTACCTATACATTTTTTTCTGATTGGTGTACGATGAGGTTTTTTAATATAAAGTAGCAAATATATCTTGTTCTATCTAGATAATGCACATTCAAAAAAAAAAAAAAAAAAAAAAAAACTTAGGTTATATGAAACCGTTGGGTCTCGATAGTGCTATAAACGAGTATGTTTTGAAAAGATCATATTAGTAATATCTGGTATAGCCAAGAGAATTTTTGCATCAAAAGTCTGATTCAAATTTAGTGACTCTCATGTTTACTTTAACTCTCTATTGAGTTACCTTGAATTATAGATTGAGTGAAGACGTGACACCTCAAATATTGAATACATTATCCTTTACACCTCAAACTATACTTGAAAATTGTTCTTTTATACCAAAGTGTTTATATGAAAGCATAAATGCAGTCATCTAGTATACACAATTTTAAATAGTAAAGATATATTGAATTTCATATGAATCAATATTACATTTAATGATAAGTGACGTAAATTCATTGCTTAGCTCAAAAGACAATTTAATGTTATATTTTTCATCAGGGAGCAAAAAATATGGTAGCACTCACACCAAGGAGATCGAGACACAATTTCACATGCGAAGATTTTACGAATCTCAAGAATGCTAGGTTTCTCAAATTATATGGAGGGAACTTTGCTGGCACTTGTGAGGATATTTTACCAGAGCTAAGATGGCTTTGTTGGCGAAATTGTCCTTCACAACTTCTAGCAAACAACTTTGTGCTAAATCACCTAGTTGTTCTCAACCTTTCCGGCAATATCACCACTGAAAAATGGAGTGGATGGGTCGAAATCATGGTACAATTTCACCCGATTTTTTTACTCTTCCAAATAATTGTCTTAATATATGATGAGATGCATGTATTTTGCAATGCATGTAGAGTCCTAAGAGTATTGAGATGGTTTCTGTTTTGCAGGTGGCAAGTGAATTAAAAGTTTTGAAAATTGCGGGATCTATGTCCTTGATCAAAACTCCTCGCTTCTCCGAATTTATGAGTTTAGAGAGATTGGTTCTAAAAGATTTCCAGATGTTGGCTGAAATCGATCCCTCAATTGGTGAACTACAGCGATTGAAATATTTGAAAATCAAATGGTGTCCACATCTTAAAGAGTTGCCCAAGGAAATTGGTTGTCTAACCTGATCGAAAGAGCTCATCTTGATCCGGGTCATAGGGTTCGTTATTTGCCGGACTCGATAGGTAATATAAGAGGTTTGTCAAGGCTAGTAATGGAGGATACGGGATTAGTTGAACTTCCAGAAACAATAAAAGGGCTGGTGGATCTTAAGCACTTGTGTATGGTGAATTGTACTTATCTAAATTCACTGTCGGATGCTATTGGGGAGTTGAAGTCGTTGATTGAGTTGGATCTATCAGGGACAACTATTGGGAACCTGCCTCGTTTTATTTGGAACCTCGAACATCGGACACTACGGATGAACAGTTTTGGGATAAGAATACATCTAATGAGGGATTTGCCTATGTAGGGTCAGAGTGCTCGTCATTTGCCAAACTCGATCAGCAATCTAAGAGGTTTTCCAAGTCTATCAATGGACAATACGAGATCAGTTGAATTTCTGGGGATAGTCAATGGGCGAGGGGATGTTGAATCCTCGCCTTCGTTGAACCGTACGACTCTAAATTCACTGCGGGATGCTGTTGGGGAGATAAGGACGGCGACTGAGCTGTATCAGTCTGGGACAGCTATCGGGCAACTACCTTCTGCGATTCGGAAGTTGTTAAGTTGTGATACTAGTGGGGTGCAATGTCCTATTATCTATGGGATAGATGGTATTAGAAAGATGACTATTGCCAAAACAATTTTCAACCAACTCTCTTCTCATTTTGAAGCTCACTCCTTCCTTTCGACCATTCAAGAATCATCAAATTGCAATGGCATTGTAAGAATGCAAAGAAAATCAGTAGCAGATCTTTTCGGCTTCTTGCTTCGTGAAACCATCGATCGTAAGAAAGGGAATAATACGATCAAAGAAATATTACCCAACAAGTGCATCTTACCTGGAGATCCAAGCAGATTGGGGTTTCTTGAGATGGCCCTGGACACAGCACGAGCCGAAAAGGTGAGTACAACCAACCAAGATTTCATCTCTCTTGCCCACCTTCTCCATTTTTCACTAGCTAATAAGCCTGTGCTATGGAAGAAACTAGCGAATTAGTTATGCTTTTCCTCAAAAGAGAAATTTTCCAATTATCTGATTCTTTTCACCAATAAATAGTGAGCCGATTTTTTGAAAATATTTAAATAAGACAAAAATAGAAATTGGGTTTAAAAGACCATTTGGCCTTTTCCATAACATAATCATACCTATAGTCTATCATGTTCCATCTAGATAACGCACATTCGAACAAAATAGATGTCTTAAAGGTTTTTTGAAGCTGTTGCATCTCGATAGTACTATAAAAGTGTATTTCTTGAAAAGGTTATATTAGTAATATCTCGTAAAGCTATAAAAAAAATTCCGTCCGAAAACAAATGCTAAAAGAATTCTCCCTTCAAAAGTCTGATTCAAATTTTGCAAGCGGTTTCATGTTTCCTTTAATTTACTGTGCATAATATTATGATTGGATATGTGACGCCCCTATAATGACAGTCCTTCAAGCCTCATATCATGCTAGAATATTATTCTTCTACACCAAAGTCTAGAAACATCAACTCCATCAAATTTCATCGCTGAAATTTTAATCATGAAAATTTGTAAGTCCATCGAAGTTATAATTTATATATCCATGCTTCTGCTGCGCATCTTGGTAAAGTTAACCTCAACCTTCCAAGTTCCTCAATCCTACTCAACAATAGCTAAAAAAACTGTAAATAGATCAGTTTCGTTGCTGAGTAAGCGGAAAACCATTAGATACAATCATTATTATCGTATGTAACAATTAACGGATCCAAACTCATTGCTCTAATCAAAAGACATAATCTAATATTATTTTGATCGTCAGGGAACAGAAAATGTAGTAGCACTCACACCATGGAGATCAAGACACAATTTTACACGCATATGTTTTGCAAATCTCATGAATATGAGGTTTCTTGAATTGGATGGAGGGAACTTTGCTGGCAAATTTGAGGATATTCTTCTAGGACTAAGACGGCTTTGTTGGCATAGTTGTCCTCTGAAACTTCAAGCAACCAACTTTGCATTGAATCACCTAGTTGTTCTCAAGCTTTCAGGCAATATCATCACAGAACATTGGAGCGAATGGGTCGAAATCATGGTACAATTTCACCTGATTCATTTGCTCTTTCAACTAATCATCTTAATATATGAGTCTTAACTCGCGGGTGAATGATGTTGGGGAGCTAAAGACGTTGATTGAGTTGAATCACTCTGGGACATTAATCAAGGAAATACATCCTCCGATTTGGAACCTCGAAGATCTAATTTGAGATTGGTAAGTCGAATATTTCTTTTTTATCTTGTAATATCTTCTTTTGTATTTCTAATAAATGAATGCTTAATTTGTCGTTATATATAAATTGTCTTTATGATCAAATTATTATCGATAAATAGAGATTAAAAGCATAAGTTGAATGAATATATAGTATTAATTGTTCGAGTTCAATGTATAGTAATTTTAATTTGAAACTATTGTTTAGTGATTAGCTATATTTGTTCTTCTTTTTTTCAGGTAATTAGAACTTGGAGCACTCTTTCATGGACAAACGAGGAATGGAGTTCTATAATTCATGTTACGTGCTTTGTGTTTTTAATATTTATCTTACGTTTAGGATATGTTTATTGAAACTTTTGTGTAGTTTATTACTTCTTTTTTTTTTGTCGAGACCTTATTTGTTGTGTTCAAGAGCCCAAGACTTATGTTAATACTATTGTTATGTTGTTCCCAAGAGTTCTATTGTTTGATTTCTTGTATCGTTATAACTCAGACACTCGACTGATAATATATGTCAAAGTATTTTAGTTAGTCTAATGTTTATTTGTTGTAATGGAAATTTTTAAATTGCAAGTGCAAATAAATATTCTTAATTCATAAAAACAATGATACAGAAGGGAAAAAAGTAGATAGGCCCAGTATTCCCGGATCAGCCTTGGAACTGGCCGAATTGGGTCTAGGCTAGTTCTTAAGGAAACCGTTCCGGGGTTTTAATCTAGAACCTACCTACTCTAAAATCGATTGCCCCAACTAAACCAAGTGGCTTGATCCGAAGTGAAGATCAGGGAGTGTACTCTATGAAACTCTGTGACCATACCATGGGGAAAACTTTTTCAGGAGTGGAGGACAATTGCAGTGCTAGGATTTCGTGACATCACCTCTCAGGAAGGTGCCCACCTCAGATTTAGAGAGGGTAATCTTTTAGCAGGTTCATGATTCGCGGATAAATATGGCTGCGGAATTCCCACTCCGGGACACCGAGATAATGAGCTCGTCTCGACCAATTCCGTACTTCAACAATCTTAATGCTTTGTGTCCTGATCGCAAAGAAAGTGGATGTCCAAGTGAATACATGACTTTCGAAGAGTAGACGAAGCACTGCTCTCTTTGGAATTCTGCGATCATTTTATGTCTACAACCTTGGAGATCAGAGGGTTTGGTCACAGTCCGCCATATTCGGAAAATTTTGATCTGTTTCCACAGCTTTCCTTTGCAATATCAATGACGTTACATTGCATTGGTCGTTGGTGAGGAATCTGGAGATCTTAACCAAATTTCCATTCCCAATCTTCCACTCTGCTGCTGAAAGGTCATTGTTAGATAGAAAAACTTCAAGACTCCATTAGAATGGGCGACTTTTGGCAAGAGAAGGCCACTCAAGGCCAGGGTTCTGCGTCTAGATGAAGCTTCAAGAACTGCATGTTGGGGTAGATCGAAAAGAGGAAGCAAAATCAATCTTGGTTATGTTTAGCGTTTGCTGATGTGTTCGTGGTACTTCTATGCTTGCTGTTACAGTATGCGTCTGTGTCCTAAAACAAAGCTGAAATGTTGTCAGCACGTGTTGGAACAGGCCGTTCCTCTCCACAACAGCCCGCTTGATTTTAAGCAAAAGAGTCGCATGATGAGCGAATCCACCTGGGTCGTTGAAGTGGCTGCGCGAGGTCATCGATAAGGAAACAACCTCCGGTGGAAGAAGTCTTACCATTTTTCGAAGATATCAACATTCGCTTACCCCGTTGGTAACCCATCCTTTCTTTTTTATTTTATGTTTCAAGTTCTGGGCTATGCCCAGAACCCTTACTTGTGGATGGGCGTAAGCCCATCCTTTCTTTTTTTCCTGTTTCAGGTTCTGGGCGTAGCCCAGAACCCTTATATTGTTTTTTAATGGGCGTAAACCCAATCTAATTTCCTTTGGGCCTACAGCCCAATTCGTGGGCCAATTTTAATTAAAAGAAGTGATGGGCCCGTTCCAAGCGGCCCGCGTGGGCTCCTGCGGGTCTACGGGCCGGGCGAAGGTCAGGGCCCGCGGGAGGGTCCGAAATATTAAAATAAAATTAAAATAAAATTAATGATTTTAAAAAATTGTGGCAAAAATTGTTCTTTGATAAATGCAATATGATCTTGGAAAGCACATGTTGTAAAGTGTTTCATATTGTTTGATGAATTTTGGGCATAAATTTTTGGAGTTTCCTATTGATAAAAATTAATATATATAATCACTCGTCCAAAGAGAGTTATGGTGTATATTAATTTGGCAAAAATACATGAAGATTAATTCCCAAATTTAAAAGATGATGATGTATAATTGAAAAATATTTATCTGCTCAAAGGGGATAAATGTTTTACAAATTATATGTAATTCTTTTCTATATTGATATTATGGAGATATATAATTTAAGGGATACTAAGAAATTGAAATATAAAAAAATATCTTTAAATAAATTTTAGTTTAAAGATGACTGGATGTCATTGATTATATTGTGACATAGTCGTGCAATTTCATGTTGTTTAGAAATTGTGTTAATGTAGTTTCATGTTGTTGAGGAATTGCAATGAGGACCGATAAAAAAATAGTGTATATTTTGATCACATGTTAGCACTATTTTTTACTACACTACTAGGCCCATGATTCATGAAAATATAATGCATATTATGTGTGATTATGAAAGGTTATGTGTAGTAGTATTTTATTAACATATTCATCTTCACAGTCTTATACTAAGGTTATACAGGATCGGATTGGTTTTGAGATGACATTTTTAGAATATTATTTTTTAAAGTTGTGGCAACATAAAACAAAATTTACAGTTATTAACTCGATAGTGTCGTTTTCAATATAAAATATTTTTCAAAATAAAATAAGTTAATTAATGTAGCCCAAGTGGGAGAATATTAGAAATTTTCTATAATATGAACTTACATTAATTAATTAGTTTTCTATTTTAAATAATCGGGTTAATGGTTATTTCAATATTTGTTAAACCTTACAGTAATCTTATTGAATTGGGTATTAGCATATAAACGGGCCTAATTGAGTAGCGAGGTGTAAGTAATTTTGTTTAACTGAAACCTATAATAAGATGGGTTCGATTAACACACTATTGATCAGGGTTTGTTAGGTCCCCTCTCTAGCTTATAAAAAGGTAGATTATATCTATTAATTGCTTTAATCCCATTAAAAGCTACATCATCGAGAGAAAGATCTGGCATTCTGATAGATCTCTGATTATCAGAAAAATCTATTTTTCTTCGAGTGAAATAATGGCTCAAACATGTACGCTTTAATTCCGCTGTACTTATTGATCAAATTCTTCTTAATTAATTAGTTGTTTATGTAATAAATTTTCTACATCTCACTTATTCCTTACCCACTTGGAAATAGTAATCTCATCCCCAATTGAACCCGGGTGACAAACCTTACCTCTGTCGGGCTATCTTCTTTTGTCTTAACCATCTTGTTGAGAAAGATGAAGAACTCAAACAAGATCAAGCGGTCGACTCTGAAGAACATTTGTATTCCAGTATAGTAATTGTATCATTGTAACTCAGTACATTTGAAACAGAAAAGAATACAATTCCTCTATTCTATCTTCTAAGATCAATCTTACTTGATTTACTTTAGCACTTTGATCTTCAGCTGTCAACTATCCTTCGAATCTTCCTCTTCAATACAGGGATTGCTCAGCATTTGTTGATGATTCTAATTCTCCTTTCTCTATACTTTCCCTCTTCTCTTCTCTCTCTATCTATTTTTCTATATCTTCTTATGTAAAGCAAGAAGAGTATTTATATCTAAGAATTTAACAGAACTCGGTTACAAGGGAAAACCAAATACAGCAACTTCTTAAAAGAAAAACCTAATTGACTACACTTATGACTTAGTGATCCAAGTCATTTATTATTTGAGCATCTCATTCATTGATGTCGATCTAGGCTGGTCTTCCTTATAAGATCTTTGCCGTTGATTAAATCTTATGACTTGGCGATCCAAGTCATTTGCTATATCGCCAAGTCCTCTGCTTTTGCTGTATTGCCAAGTGCTCTGTTTCCGTTTTTCCAACACGTGCTGTTTCCGTTCTTCTACAGCATATTTTGTTCCTTTATACTTAACATCCCCCCGCAAATTGGGAAGGGGGATGAATCCCATTCCCAATTTGGTGCGAAGAGACAGATGAGCTGAGTGGGAGAGTGACTTAGTGAATATGTCAGCTACTTGAAGATGACTTGGAACATGTTGGATAGAAATGGAACCGAAAGACACATTTTCACGAACAAAATGGAAGTCAACTTCTATGTGCTTTGTTCGTGAATGCAAGACAGGATTGGCTGTGAGGGAAATAGCTAATTTATTGTCACAAAACAATGATGTAGCTTGTGCAAGAGGAATACCAATATCACGTAGAACAAAATCGATCCAGGTTAATTCAGCTGTTGTGGATGCTAGAGCCCGATACTTTGCTTCTGTGGAAGACCTTGAAACAGTAGATTACTTCTTGGCTGACCAGGAAATCAAATTAGAACCTAAGAAAGTACAAAATCCTATAGTAGATCATCGAGTAGTAGGACAACCTGCCCAATCGGCATATGAAAAACCATAGAGATTTGTCAAACTGTTGGAATGAAGATAATATCCAAGATGAACAGTTCCTTTGACATATCGTAAAACTCTTTTTAATTGATGAAAATCTGCCATTGTGGGATGTTGCATCTTCTGACAGAGGAGATTTGTTGCAAATGCTAGATCTGGTCGAGTGATAGTCAAGTATTGAAGACCACCTACCAAGCTTCTGTATTCAATAGGATCTAGCGGAGGAACTTCAGCATTGGTCATAGTAATTGACCGTAGTGGCAAAGGTGTGGAAATTGGTTTGTAATCTGTCATTTGTGCCCGTTTGAGTAGATCTACTGCATATTTTGTTTGACATAAGAACAAGGTTTGTAAAGTACGTTTTAACTTCAATGCCTAAGAAGTAGTGAAGATATCCAAGGTCTTTCATATGAAAATGAAGACTAAGATTTTGGATTAATGCAGTTAAGAGCTGAGGAGAGCTTCCTGTTAGAATGATATCATCAACATAAAGAAGCAATAACACTGTATCCGACTCAATATAGAGCACAAACAAAGATGGATCGGCTGTACTACAGAAAAAGCCAATTTCAAGAAGAACTCAAACAAGATCAAGCGGTCGACTCTGAAGAACATTTGTATTCCAGTATAGTGATTGTATCATTGTAACTCAGTACATTTGAAACAGAAAAGATTACAATTCCTCTGTTCTATCTTCTAAGATCAATCTTACTTGATTTGCTTTAGCACTTTAATCTTCAGCTGTCAACTATCCTTCGAATCTTCCTCTTCAATACAGGGATTGCTCAGCATTTGTTGATGATTCTAATTCTCCTTTCTCTATACTTTCCCTATTCTCTTCTCTCTCTATCTGTTTTTCTATATCTTCTTATGTAAAGCAAGAAGAGTATTTATATCTAAGAATTTAATAGAACTCGGTTACAAGGGAAAACCGAATACAGCAACTTCTTAACAGAAAAACCTAATTGACTACGCTTATGACTTAGTGATCCAAGTCATTTATTATTTGAGCATCTCATTCATTGATGTCAATCCAGGCTGGTCTTCCTTATAAGATCTTTGCCGTTGATTAAATCTTATGACTTGGCGATCCAAGTCATTTGCTGTATCGCCAAGTCCTCTGCTTTTGTTGTATTGCCAAGTCCTCCGTTTCCGTTTTTCCAACACGTGTTGTTTCCGTTCTTCTACAGCATATTTTGTTCCTTTATACTTAACACTTGTAGCGCAAATAGCTTCAAAGAGTGAACTGAGAGGCTAACTGATAATAGCCGGTCTTTCGTGCGGGACTTTGGATGAAGAATTGTACAACTTACCAAAGTGAGGGACATCGCTCTTAATTCAGAAAGCTGCACTCTATACAAAACCTACTGAGAACAAACCGTGGCGCAATCACATCACACTACGGAACTTTTTCTCCCCTCTCTGCGCAAATAAATGAGCACAATAAACACTGCTATAGTATACTAATGAAGCGAAAATGCAGACTCCGACATAGAATTTTAACGTGAGAGCCCCAGTTGGGAAAAACCCACTTAGCGGGATCGTCGAAAACTTTCGGTAAGCAAAGCGGAGTTGCAATAGGCCTTCTCTTGTCCCACTAGAGGTTACACAACGTATCATCAAGATAACTATCTTCGATGACTGCAACAACAAAGCCTATCTCACCACTAGGTGGATTGCAATAATATGGAGGAAAGGACAGCCGGATCTTACTGAGCAATAATGCCAAGAATACACTGATGGAAGAGGCTTTTCAACTTTTCGCACCGTTTAACACATAGCACACATCGCCACAAACATGGCAGTAGAATTTCATGGAAATCGGGACTGAAATGGCTATCCAATTTTTCGACGATCACCGCTAGCCTGACTTTCTTCTCTTTCTCTCGCTCATTGCATCTCGCACACGAGCACTTGGTTTCCTTTTTGTTTTGGCTCCTATCCAATTGGGTATATTACGTGTATTGTATAATAATTTAATACATCCTCATAATTAAGTAAAAGAAATAATGATATTATGAAAAAATTTTGTAACTATTGTAAATTAAGCCGATCGCAACTGATCATAGTGAAATTCTAACTATCGAATCCCATAATATGCGATCTCATATTGATGAGTCTTCAAAATTGCAAAGCTACCGTCTCTGGCCGTTTATTTGTACACGACCGTATGCTCCTCCTGTGTATTTTGCCCAACTCTCTGCTTCACACCCGCATATTGATATGCGTCTGTGTAGCCCTCTCGTTTTCTGCCCGATGGTTTTAAGCACTCGTCCGCAAGAGCAACACGCCTATGTTGAAGTATGCACCCGTTTGCCTTCAGAATATATGACCGTATATTTTGTAGAAAGGCGTAAATAACACAGTAAACGAAAAACAAGAAGAACAATGCATCCGAAGTTTCTAGGTGAAAACCCAATGTGAGAAAAAACCATGGACCCTTGTCCAGAAACTGTTCCTTTATAGTCAAAGGATTCCAACTAATAATGAGGTGGGTTCATTAACAATTCAAAGATGAAAAAAATGGTAACGGTATTGCTCGCACGGTAAATCCTCACAACTATCACAAGCACGTCATCACTTGATGAACTCTTAAGATCTCTCATGTTTACATACCCTCGCTTGAAGAACTCTAAAAAATTCTCATATTTACACACGTTATTGAAGACTCTTGTGACTTTTTTGGGGTGTTTTATATGCACACCAGAGGACTCCACCCAAACTCTCAATTTATAGGGACGCGTAGGCATTGCTTTTAGAGGGTAAGCCACAAGCTTCTAGCTCCGTAACCTGAAGAAAGTTCGACCCTGAAAAATAAGTAATTGCAATACGTAACATGCCAAGATATTTGTGCAATGGCCACCGATATTGTTCATTTTCACTTTGGTCAACTTGTATAGTGGATTCTGAAATTTCAAGATGTGAACACCCTAAGTGCTAAAACTTGGCATAGTTGAACATATAAGTGTCAAAACTTCTAAAAGATACACTCAAATACTAAAATCGAAGAAAAAATGAACATTTAAATGCCAACATGAAGAATTTCTGACCAAACAGCTAATGTGGCATTTTTCGGCAAGAATTTTAAATGATGTGGCATTTCTTTTTTTTTTTTAATTATCCATGTGGTATTGACATAGCTAGAAGCCCAAAATAACGTCGTTTCAGTTTAAATTTGATTTTTAATATTAATATTAATTTTAGAGAGAGAAAAAGATTGGGGGTGGACCAACGAGGGCCTCAATGGTCCTCGCCGCCACCACCGCCCCACCATTGTCGGAAAGGGCCAGTGACAATGGGGTGAGGGTCGGCCAATGGCTGGTGACCCGACCAAGGCCGACCGCAAGTGAGAGCTTGATGCCCTCACCCAAATTTGGGACAAAGGGTTATAACCCTCTCCTAAATCGAGGGACAATCATTGGCTCTCACCCAAAGGGGCCAATGACAACCACTGGTTGTGGCAGTAACCCTTGGCCCAATCTAGGTGAAGGCCGCGACCCCTCGCTTGTGGTCAACCAAGGTCACCCACCCACTAGCCAGAGCTTGGCGATCCCAGCAAATCCTTGTCCTATTGTTGCCGATCTTTTCCATCGATGGTGGAGCGGCGGCTACAACGAGAGCCATGGAAGCCCCTACTAATTTCACTCTTGTTTTAAATTTATTTTTTAATTTAAAATTGATATTTATAATAAAAATCAAATTTGGGAACGAGACAACATCATTTTGAAACAAGGATTATTAAATAGATTTCTAAAGGCCATATAAATGGTCACATTGAATTTCCAACAAACCTCACCGAAGTTGATACTTAAGTATCCAAATTTCTTAAAAAAATGACATTTAAGTGTATCTTTTAAAAGTTTTTATACTTATTAATTATTCACCCATGCCAAATTTTGACATTTTGAATTTACTTCTTCCCCTGAACTTCAGATACGCTTTGCAATTATACAAGCTAGTCATGAAGAAAGTACGTAACATAGTCATTTCATTTCTTAACCTGTTTTGCAGCATAATCTTCTAATGATGGAGTGATGGAGTGACGCATCCAGATATTGCTTCGTTGGCCACAAGGACCACCATCACAACAGTAAATCGCCGTCGCTTTGTGTTCCAACAACCAAGGGTGAAAAGGAGCCTGAACTTAGGATCTTGCCCAGAATCAAATACCCTGCATGCACTGTGACTTATTGGGCAGATCTGGATCCCTTGTCAAAACCCTTCAGTTTATAGTTTATAAATTCAATGACTCTAGGGGCTGATACACTGGTCTGCTGTGCAATTCCTTGAGCTTGCCAAGCTCGTGTCAGCGTTGAACTGGCAAAACGAGCTGCAGCAATGATTTTAAAGCAGGAATCGGATGACCCTGCTGCCTATTTTTTGCTATTAAATACATATGCCTCAGCAGGTCTATGGGAAGATGCAGCAGAGATCAGAAAGAAATGAAACTGAAAAGTCTTTTAAAAGAAGCCATTTGTAGCTGGATTCAAGTGAAAAATATAGGCCACTAGTTCTATCTAGGTGACACTTCACACCCAAAGGCACCGGAGATCTATGATGAACTGGACCAATTGGCTAGGTGAATAAAGACACTGGGTTATGTTTTGAATACTGAATTTGCTCTGCAGGATGTAAAGGCACAAAAGGAATAATATTTGCACCAGAACAGTGAAAAAATTGCCGTTGTTTTTACCCTTATAAGCACCTCCAGTCCAAAAACTATCAGAATTTGACCTTCGAGGTAAGACTGCGTCAACAATGGCGACCAAGAGGATGCCAATCAAGCAGGTGACGGATGGGACGACAAACTTGGGGCACTACAAAGAGCGTTGGAAGTGGCGGATGGAGACCAAAGCAACTAGATATAACAGTTGATTTTCCAAGATTTTCAATACTATCTTAGTTGCACCAAACACGGGATGGGATTTTCTAGATTCCGAAGAACATTCAGAGGATTTCTAATCTCACCTTATCCTACGTCATCCCAATCTGAATTAGGACAACCAAATGCAGCCTAATAGGATTGTTATACCCCGCTTATGAACTGCCATTCCAGCTCATCACTTAGATGCTGGGTCCATTCACTTTCTAGATCACCGAAATCGGTGCTCCAACTCATCCCACCACATACTCATGGTATTGAAAGATATTATATAAATCCAATGGCGGAAAAACTGTTGCTTCACTTGATTGAAAGAGGTTGGTCATGCACTTTATTTGTCATTCGAAACCAACTAAGCCTACCTCCTACATACCACTTCTCATAGGTACGAGAAGTGGTACCTAGTGCTTTGTTCCATATCACAATATATGTGACATCATTCCAATATCAATAGAGAGCAAAGTAGCCTATAAATGTTAAGCTAGTGCGGTTCCCAATGGACCAGTAAACAGCCCCACACAAGCCGAAACTCTAAAGCCGCGACGACCAGAAGGCGCAAGGAAGCACATCGCAATTACCAGTAGTAGGGCCGCCGACGAATCGCCGGAGCTCCGCTTGCCCGTGCGCGAACGAGCAACTCTGCCTGTTGCAGTGACCTCTCTCTTTTCCAAGACGCACTGCTTCGTCTTGAACAGCTTCCTATCGACCATCGTGAGCCGCGACTCGGACCGGTCGGAACTCCCTTAGAAAAATCAAACGAACCGCACCCTGATGCAACCGGAGGCCCAATAAAGAGAACCGATCGGGAAGACCGGGGAGGAGGGTGAGCAATTCCGGAGCTCCCGCGAGCTGTCAAGCCGGAGTCGGATGGCTGAGATCGCGAATCCCCTGAATGTCCCCTCCTTGCGAATAAATGGGCACAATAAATTCTCCTAGGCGGACAACTCTCTTTTAAGGAATTTAGCAAAATAGCGCTATAACTTCAGGAGAAGGGTGCCAAAGGGGTCTCAATGACTAAGCTCATGCTATTGTTTACAAAAAAACGCAGATCTCGGCAAAGTCATAAGACCATAAACAAGTAGAGCTATAAAGGACACATAAGATTTGAACACGGAAACCCCAATCGGGAGAAAACTACAGAGTAAGCTCACCAAAATCTTCCCCTATGCAAAGCATGGTTACTTTAGTTCTTCTCTAGTGTATCAAGATAAACCATCTTAGATGACAACAATAAGAAGCTTATAACCATAAAAATAAATTACAATAAAATAGAAAAAAAGTATGGTCGAATCTTAGGGAGTGAGAATCCCGAAATTATCAGAATTGAGGAGGCTTTCCAACGATTGGCATAACACACAAGTATTTCATGAAAATTGGGATTTTGAAATCGCTTTGGATCCGCATGTTTTTACTTCTTTTTTTTTTGTTAAGCAAAAAATTAAAAAAAAAAAGTGTTTCTCGTTCTGAGAAATGCTTTTTAAACAAAAAACGTGTTTGGTAAACTTGTTCAAAATAAAAAATGAACGAAACACGTTTGGCAAATTTTATTCTTTTTTTGTTTCTTTTGATTTTTTAATATTTTTATTTTATTTTTCATTTTTTCCTTTCTTTTTATTTTTTCTTCTTTCGGCCGGCCGCGCAGCCCGGACCTCGATCCGGATCTGGCGAGCCGAGCCCCCGGCCAGCCAAGGCGAGGCTCGGCCTCACCCGCGCATAGCGAGGTCGAGCCTCGCCTTGGCGGGGCGAGCTCGGCCTCGCCGGGGGCAGACAACGATCCGGCGAGGTTGCCGACTCTCGATGGCATCGCCGGCCGTTGACGGCCGGTCGTCGGCCATGGCGAGGCCGGCGACCGCGAAAGAAAAAAGAAGAAAAGAAAAGAGAGAGAAAAAGAAAAGAGAAGCGTTCTTTAAAATCGTTTAACAAAAACAACTTTTTTTGTTTTCGTTTATTCTTTTTTGTATTCCGAGAACAAAAAAATAAAAAAAAGAATAGAAACGCAATCAAACACGCTTCTATTATATTTTTGTTAGGGAGCGAAAAAACAAAAAAGTGTTGAGAAATAATTTTTTGAAATGAAAACATGCGGGGCCTTTATGATTTTTCGATAAAGGCCAGTCCACCTCGCTTTCCTCTCTTCCTCTCACTCATCGTATTTCCTACACGAGGACCCACTTTCTTCTCTAATTCTGCTTTTGCTGAATCTGGCTCTTTTATGATTCCTCAGGTATACTATATTATAATAAATATTTCAGCATATTATCGTAATTAAGTTCAAATAGCTTGTGACGCACTGTCGAGTTAATTTACTATCTTATAAATTTCCAGCCCGGCTTGTTTTTCCATCTTTCATTTCTTTGATGTCCCAGTTCAGCCCTGATGTCGGCCAGAGTAGTCGCACATAGCGAAGACCATGTCGCCGGCGAGCTTCCTCCTGCAACCGGATCGTCGCCGTCGTCCTCACTCTTCCTCCTGCGCCCGACCCTAATGCCGCGGAGGACTTCACCCACGTCGAGGATCCGAAACCCCAACGTGGAGAGCCCCGAGAGAGAGCTCTGCTGGAGTCGATGACGAGAGGGAGGACGGCGGTGACGGCAAGGGATCCGTCGCGGGAGCAGCAACTCTCCAAGGACGCGGTGCTCGTTATGTGCGCGTTCTCGGCCGAAGACACCTGGTCGGGACGGGGCATATGTCTCGGGTGGGTGAGTGAGTGTTGTGAAGGTACGGTGGGCTTTGATATGATGCTTTTTTCCCCTGAGATTTCCGGTCTCTCGCTATTTTCCTGCTTGGAAGCAAGTTCAAATAGTATGAAAAGGACCAAAAAGCATGAGTATGGAAAGAAACCTTCTTGATGTTTACATTGCCTTTTTATTTCGATGGTACTTTGATAACCTATGCTCAAAGAGGCTACTTTCCAAGAGATCAATACAGGAGAAGGTGCTTTTTGCTTAGTCCTGGCACCAAAATTTTTGAATTGCAAATCTGGAAATTATATTCAACTACTGAGTTCTCATGTGTATAAAGCTTGCTGTAAGTATTTTGTTTGTGGCGCTGCTCTGTGGAATAGTTCAATTAGTAATCTTAACAATCCCCTTTAGCAAAGTGTGTGCAGATGCTGACTGGAATGGAATTCAGTTCATTCTTTACTGTGCACTGGAGAGAAGTCAGAAGCGTTTTCCACAAAGGCTCTTCTCAAATTCTTGCTAACGGTAAACCTCTTAATCTGTATTGTCCATTGGTTTCTTTTTTCTTTTTCTTTTTTTAATTTGTCTATTTCTGTTGATCCTTCTTCTTCATTTTCTTCTTTTCACTGCACAAACAAATGATATTTTCATTCTGGCAGCCAAAGTACGTCTT
This sequence comes from Eucalyptus polyanthemos subsp. polyanthemos, assembly GCA_017140185.1. NCBI lineage: Eukaryota > Viridiplantae > Streptophyta > Magnoliopsida > Myrtales > Myrtaceae > Eucalyptus > Eucalyptus polyanthemos. Next base: position 8,629,703 of record CM029467.1, on the reverse strand, counting down.
TTCCATAAGTAGTTTCCATGTTTCTTATTCCAATTCCTATGTTTCATTTCCAGACCCTATTTCTTGTATCTTTATCTTGTGATGCAAAATGAATTTGTTCTTCTGGCATAAAAAGGTTTGGCTGCAGTTTTTTCTTTGACACTTACTTATATCTTAATGTTGGGCACAATTTCAAGATTGACTCTGATTTCATCTTATAAAACAGTGTGTCACTTAACCACTTGTTATTTCTGTTAGGGATTGGTAAAGGAGGAATTGGGTGGATAATCATGGTTGGATTATACGAACTAGCAAAACAATAATATTGACTAATGATGTTAATGATTTATTATGTACCATCTTGTCAAATTGCCCTTCCTGGTTGGGAAACGTAGGTGGGCAAGTAAGGCTTTGAATTTTGTATGTCATGGTTTATCTCAGGTCTTGTTACATGACGCATGTGCTGTGGGGATATAAACTTCTTGCTGCATCAGCCTAATTTTGTTCAGCATTGTCAACTTGTATGTACCTGGTGAGAAAATGCTAGGTGGTGGTTGTGGTATGCATGAATTATTATATTGTCAGGCTTTATTATCACAGAGCCAGTGGATCGTAGAATATGACCATGTACTTGGACTGTCTAAGTTCTCAGTTGATAGTTAGTATACAGTGCACAAAGCAAAGTCTATATCATTTCTTTATTGCAAGGTTATAGATATGGTTCCTTGATTTTCTTTCACAGAGGATCTCTACTGCACATGTTTAATAATGCTGGTGTGCATAGCTAATACATGGTTGTCATTTTTCAGGCAATTGCATACACTGTATTAAGGTATAGCAAGTCAAGCAATTTTTCTGAGTAGTTATATGAAAAGACAAGGCTAGTGTAATGGACAGCTTTCTTATGCGCTTACTTTTAGAAGCTTGGAAGTCAATATCAGTTGGTCACTAGAGAAGGGTAAATTTTTCTGTCAGGTTGTACCTTTTCAAGATTTATTTGTCAAACAGGTGAACTTACTCACGACCAATAATTGCATTTAGGTGGTGGGAATGAATAGCATTGCCAAAGGATGTTGATCCTTCTGATGAAGCTGTATTTAGGATGGAAATTAAAGGGCTTGCCTTTAAGATGAAGAAATTTCTTCTAGATATTGCATCTTAAGAGGATTATATTGGTATATTAGCCAATCTTGCTTCAAGCTGCTCAGTGTGTGATAGTTAAATTCTGAGTGTGAACCTCCATTTTGTGACTGGTTGGAGATTTGATATTGGAAAGCAAAGATTTGGACTGGATAAAAGACTCCAGTTTTCTGTGACTTTGTAAAAAATGATAGCTTGGGATTTTGAAAGTCCCATGCTGGTCTGTGATTCGGTCAATGAATCTCGGTATCTAAATAAATTATCATTCTGCTTCTTATGAAGCTGCTCCTGTAGCAGTGTTTGTATGTGATGCTTGCTCATTATTTTCTTGGTTGCATTCCACTCTTTAGTTATTCTTCTTTACCTTTCCATGCTTAATTTGCTAATAGTATTCGTTATGTGGCTAGGTGAAATGGACTCAGGGCCAACTACTCCTAATGTCTTTTCGTAAGTGAATTAGCACCCCCTTGGATGGGTTGCCTCATAGTGATTTTCTCTTTGCTTATTTAAGACATAAAATCTCTACCGCTTGATTATCCCTAGAGATGCCTATTTTCGTTTTTGGTTTGTTTTGATCTGTGTAAGATCACTACCATTCTCAAGCATCTTTTGGAAGTTCAGGTGTGTTGTGAATAGGGATCAGTGGTCATTCCCGGTTGCTCAATTCTTAAAAATGGCCACTAGATACCTCCTACCTCTTATCTAGAGAAATTCAAATGGTCTGTTTTATTTTTTTGTAAAAGACGAAATTCCGTCTTTTTTCTCTTTTTATCACTTTGTGTGTTTGGGTGATCTTCTGCATCGAATGGTCATTTCCCTGATATTCGGGTTGGTCTCATGCGGAAAGGGTACCGGCCCCCCTCCATTGGGCTGAGTTCCGCCTGGAACACCTTCCTCTCCAGTTGGGGCATGTTGGCCCCGCGTCTGACCTGGCCCGGTGGCCCATTGGCCTTGAACTAGATACCAGTGGACTGGAGGCCTCTGGATTGGGCCAAGAACCTGAACTGGAGCAGGAGCGGATCCGACCGAGTGCTGGGCAGAAGACCGCTCCTTTTCAATCGGATCAACTACATCCCAAGCTTGGTGTTGAAGTGAGTTGGAGGTTTCCTCCATTGAAGGATCGCTGGTATTTTTATTCGTCGGCATGGAATTCCTACTCCGGGTGCTGACTTGTTTTGTATGATTGGGATTGCAATAAGAAATCAGAAAACAAACCGGAGCCAATTCTAGGATCGAGGATTGCGGAAGCTAAGCCAGGAAGGACTGCTGTGTTATCATGTCAGAAATTGAAGAACATTGGAGGAATTGTGATTGTAATATTGTATATTGTGTACACATACATTGCTCTATTTATAATGCTAGAGAGAAAGGTGAAAAAAACAGGAAAAAATATACAAGATTACATTTTCCTATTTACGATACCAATCACAGATTGACTGAATCAATTAGTCTATAATCAAAATCGGCATCTCAATCTAATTAATTCATATCTCCGATAATATCAAACTATATTTCCAACAAAATCTTCACTGTTGATGTTTTCACCCTCCTTGGTGGACATCTCCTTTTTCGCGTGGCAAAGATAACATGTTTCGTTAAAATAAAAAAAACAAATTGTTGCGTGATCTTTAAATCATATAGATCAAGCCTATTTAGGTCATATTCACGATGTTAATTTATAGTTCAAATGATCATGAAGTATATAGTGCACAGACTATATAATAACTTTTCTATTTCGTGTACGTTCTACAATTTTCGCTACACGCATGCCTCTCCACAAGCGAACATGAGAAGGAATTCTGTACAAAACGACAGAGCTCTCTCTCTCTCTCTCTCTCTCTCTCTCTCTCTCTCAATAAGGAAGGAGTCATTCTTTTTTATTAGAATGGAGAGGGAAAAATACTAATACGCGAGGAACAGATTCCTAAACTTAACATACCCAAACGCATAATTGGACCGCAGTTGACCTTCGAGCTCTCTTGAACTTTAGGGGATATCCCGTCTCCACGTTGCTCTTCCACAAGGTCAGCAACAGCCTGTTGTTCCTCTAAAAATGCTTCAATATTTACAGTAATTGAAAGAGCCTAATGTCTTGACAGGAATATACGGAACCGTTCCCGTGCAAGAAGAGGTATTAGTTAGGAGAGAATAAAATTTTGAACTGTCGATTGTTCTTTTTCATTTTAAAAAAATAGCAATCCGCGAACATTCAAAGAAAGTTACTAATTACAGAATTGCTAATGCTTTTGCAAATTAAGGAAAATTACAGCATACTAGGACAACTGCTCTCCAACAAATTCCTTAAATTTATGAACTATTAAGGCTTGTTGCGATTACTAAAGTAAAGTACATATAAATAGGAAATAAAGAATTTACAGTTAATCCAAATTATTTACGATTTCTTACGGAATGTTATGTGAGTTAGGACATGTAAGAATCTTGAAATAACTTACCATCTATATTTTTCCGATATTCACCATCTGTCGCTGGTTTTTTATGTCACTTTGTACTGAGGCTTTCGCTCACTGTTAATCCTAGCGAACTGCGATAAGATTATGCGATTCGCTGTTTGCAATTCATGTTGTCTAGTTTCGTTGACAAGACTTTTTGAGTTTCTGTTATACTACTACCCGATGAAAATGTCAACATTTTGCTAGCTGTAAAGCAGGATGCCGAAAGCTTTTTTGGCATATGTCCATTCCTGTTAATTAGAAGTGGCAAAATGGAAATTAGAGATCATTTATTTTTTAAAGAAATTAGTTTTCTTTTGGTCGAAAAATAAATTAGTTAAATAGATTTAAAAATTGAAAACTTAAGATAAATGATTTTTAGAACCAATTTTCAACCAAAGCCTGACAATCGCTCTCTTCTTTCTTTAATTTTATAAAAATATATTTTTAATAAAAATCGAAATTATAATAATTTTTTTATTTTTTTTCTTTTCTTTTTTCTTTTTTTTTTTTTCCCTTTCTTCTCCCTCCTTCCTTAGTTGATGGCCAACATGGCGATCGACTAGGCAAGACTCAAGCTCGCTAGTGTCGGGCAAGCTTAAGCTCATTGGATCTAGCGAGGTGGAGGCCTCACCGACGTTTGGCAAGGCCGTCCAACAATGGGCAAGCTCAAGCTCGTCGATCTAGCGAGTCTTGAGCTCGCTAGTATCAGAAGAGCTTAAGCTCGCTGATCTGGTGAGGCAAAGCCCTCACCGATCTAGCGAGACTTGAGCTCGCCAGCATTAGGTGAGGAGCCTTGAGCTTGCCAACCATCGTCATGGCCAGTAGCCATCCGTAGAATAAGAAAAAAAAACAAAAATTAAGTTCTTAAAAAATAAAAAATAAAAATTCAATTTTAAAAAAAATTATAAAAATTGTCCATTAAATTTATATTGTATAGAAGTATTTTAGCAATACCATTTTTTTAAATTATAAGAAAGAAGTTTTCTTATGTTAATTAAATAGGTCAGGTATAAGTCGAATATGAATTGGGTTGGGTACGGGTCATAAATAGGTAAAATAGGTTGAATTGGGTTGGACCATTTATAATCCGACCCGACTTACACGTTTAACAGGTCTACTATTAGTGTATTAGAGAGAATCATAGGGAAAGTGAAGCCTTGTATGGGAGAAGGAAAGAAAAAGGAAAAAAGATAAAAAGTGGTCTAATGCACACGTGACAAATTAATGGACTGGGGTATGGCGGATTTTGCACAACTCAAGCACTCGTACTTTTATCAGTACTTATTGCTTTCAAAGATGATTCTATACTAAGCATGCTATTTTAGTAATATCATTCTGAAACCTTGGATTGATGAAGCCGTGTCTTCTTCACATAACATCATCCGTACCTATCTCTGTCGAACTGATTCAATTTTTAGGGCACCTTGGTGGCTGGACAGATGCAAATGATATGCATCCTTTTAGGATAGAGATGGTCAAGAAATGATGGTGGCGTTGAAGCCCACGTCAAAGCGAGAAGAGGTAGTCTCATGTGGCTTAATTTGGCTAGTTATCGCATGCTCGGGTGAATATGTGCCACTTTAGGTGAAAAGCAATACAGCTTTCCACTCTTCTAATGAGCATATGCACAATTGACAAGCGAGAAATCATGAAATCTTGGAGGTCACCATTTCATACATAGATGAGAAATTACCCTTTGAAGGAAGGCAAGCACCACTTTCGAAGGATGGTTTCACGCACATGTACTTGAAGTGCCAAGAAGAATGTTAGGGGGTGTTTGTTTGTATTTTTTTTTTTTTTATGAATAAAAATCCTGTTTTTTTGTTCAAGAGAACAAAAAAAAAAATAGAAATGTGTTTGTTTGTGTTTATGTTCCAAATCCATTTTTTTGTTCTCAGGAATAAATTTGGAACATAAACAAAAAACAAAAAAAAAAAAAAATTATTTCTTATTTTTGAAACACTTTCAAAAAACAAATTTTCTCTCTTCTATTTTTCTTATCTTTCTTTCTTCTTTTTTCTTTTTTTTTTTTTTTTTTGGCGTTGGCCTTGGCCATGGCCATGGCCGACAACTGGCCGTCGAGGGCCGACGATGCCGTCGAGGGTCAGCGACCTCGCCGGAGCATCGTCGGCCCCTGGTGAGGCTCGACCTTGCCTTGGCTGGACAAGCTCGAGCTTGCCCGGATCCAACGAGGTCGAGCTTGACCAACCATCGACGAGGCTTGGCCTCGCCGAATCCGGGTGAGCCTGAGCTCGCCCAGCCAAGGGGAGGCCAAGCCTCATGCCAGTTGGCGACGCTTAGCCCCGCCTTGGTTGGGCGAGCCCGAGCTCGCCCAAATCCGGCGTCACTTGGCGGTGACTCGGCGAGGTCGAGCCTCGCCATGGCTAGGCGAGGCCGCCGGCCCTCATCGGCCGATTACCGGCCATGATTGAGGCCAACGACCGGCCAAAATGAAGAAAAAAAGAAAAAAGAAAAAGAAAGAAAAAAATGAAAAATAAAATAAAAATATTAAAAAATTAAAAGAAACAAAAAAAGAACACAAATTTACCAAACATGTTTCAATTCTTTTTTTATTCTAGAAATAAGTTTATCAAATGTATTTTTCTATCAAAAATTATTCTCCTGGAATAAAAATAATTTTTTTATTTCTTTTCCTTGAATAATTTTTAAATAAAATATTACTAAACGCACATTTAGATGCTACTGATACATAGGTTTGCATCTAATATTGTTTAAAAGTTCAACTGTGGTTGTGAAAGCTGTAACAATGAAACGGGAGCTTGTTTGAGTATTGCTACGCAATTACGTCTCAATTAAAGGTCATGTTTGATCGACCCATATCCTGAGATATTTTGAGAATCTGGCACATTCCCTTCAACGTAAGCTTAACATAAAAGGAGAAAAAGTAAAAAAGACCACCAACAAAACCGAAGCAGACCACGGAACTAGAAAGTCAGAGCCTTCGCTCAATCAAATCTGCTTGGAGATTTGCCTGTCGGACTGTTGGAGCGTCCGAGCGGGGATCATTTAAAAAAGGATGACGGAGGGAGTGATCAAATTACTTCTCATTCACCCAAAGAAAAAAAACAAAAAAATTGCTTCTCGTTCACATGGATGACGTTGGACCTGAACAGGTTCTTAAACTATCTCGTTTATCGGAGTCAACTCCAAATATAAAATGAGGTAATGATAAACATTTGAGGAAAAATTAACTAGAAATGGGAAAACCCCCACGCATGATCCTCGCCATGCCTTCCCTAGGATTGCCTGGGTGAGCGGGGATCATTTAAAAAAGGATGACAAAGGGAGCGATCAAATTGCTTCTCATTCACCCAAAGAAAAAAAAACAAAAAAATTGCTTCTCATTCATGTGGATGACGTGGCGAGTGATCAAAAGGACCTTGCTACCGAAACGTTCTTTTTTCGTTCTCCGAAACTTCTCTATAATGTACATGTATGCGCGGTATTTATGCGAATTGAACTCCCGACCCGATATTCTCCGACCCCCTCTCCTAATCCCTTTACCAGTAGGGCTGCATGCCTATTGGCGAAAGTTCATTTTTGAGCGACCTATTTTCACGCTTATATACCTAAATTCATCTCATTTTTCGCTAAAATGATAATAATTTCCCACGATCATTTAATTACCACTTGTAGTAGTGACCCCATTCCTTCTTTTACTTAATGTGAAATTCATAATTATGCAATTAGATACTATATAGAAATAGAAAAAGTAAAAAAGAAGAAAAGTAAATAATTTTATGACTATCACTTTAAATTTCAATTAAATGATTGAGGGTGATTTCATTTTTGGATGAAATTTTGGATGAATTTAATTATATAAGGGATTGACAGATGAGAGACCTTACTCCCCTCTCGCCACTTTTCTCTCCTCTCTCTCCTCTTTCCTTCCTCTGCACGCTCTCTCGCCCGACTCTCTCTCTACAATCGCTAGTTTTATTTATTTATTTTTGTGTGGGTTTCTGTGCGTTTCCGATCTGACCCATTTTAGGCCGCTTCTGTCTTCATCGGCGCTAGAAATCGAGGAAGCTCCACCTCGTCATCCACGTTCCAGATCGAACATGCCGGCATGAGATCGAACATGCTGAGGCGGCAGCGGCCGTCGAGGAGGCAGGGGTGGCGGCCTCGTAGTCGCATCGCTTGTGCCCGCTGAGAGCTTGGCCGGTGAGGAAGCTCTTGTGGCAGATCGAGCACTCGAACATATCGGAGGAGGTGGTCGCCGCAGAGGTTGAGGTGGCCGATTGTTCGTCCGTGTCGGCAAAGAGGAAGTGTACTGGGGAGAGAGAAGATAAGAGGGGAGAGAGAGAGAGAGAGCGTGCAGGGGAGGCAGAAGAGCGGCAGAGGAGGGGAGAGAGAAAAGTGGGGAGAAATTGGCCAAGAGAGCGTGCGGAGGCTGGAGTCTCTCCAGCGGTGCCACTCGATCTCTCTCTCTCTCTCACATTTATCGCCCGACGCTTCTCCCTCGGTCTCGTGGCTTCACCTTTGTCGGTCTGCAGTCAATCAGCGCACTCTTAGGTACTCTCTCTCTCTATCGGTTTAGATGTCGATTTCTTCGTGGAATGTTTCAATTTCGGTGATGCCATGATTTCTATTCCTTCGCCATTACTTGCTCAGCTGTGGGAGTGTCATCAGTCACTGTGCAGATACAAGAGCTGCAACGAGCTCACTCCGGGTGCGACTCACCATTTCTCTTGCCCCCCGCGGGGTAAGAGAGAAGAGGGTTTTCAGGAGTCGTTTAGGTAGTGGGGTTTTTTTTTTTTTTTACGGCTTTTTCATTTGATGAATAACGATGACAATGATCTTCTATCTTCGGATCCAAAATGCCATCTTTTTCTTGGAAAGGACGGAGTCTGTATTAAATAAGGACATTGTCATTTAGTCTCAAGGACCCGACTCGCCGGCCGATACTTATTCCGGTGGCCTGACGAGGGTATTTTCCTCCAAAAAAAGTTCTTTTTTCATTTTGGATTGTCCATTTTTGTTAATGGCTATACTGTTCATCATCTTCTTCGTCCCAATTCACTTTATTCTTGCCCAGATCAAGAACGCCGGACCTTGACTCGCCGGCCGCTGGTTAGGGCGGGCGAGGGCTGGACGCCCATTGCCGGCAGCGGGCGAGGACCCTCGAGCCCTCGCTCGCCGCGGATGAGGGCTTGCAGCTCCGACCCTCGCCAGCTGGCGAGGGCGGCCTCGGCCGCGGCCGGCGAGGGCCGTCCAAATCGAGGCCCTACAGGGAGGTGCTCGAGGGCAAAGGGGTAGCCGGAGAAGCGGCGGTGGTGGGAAGAAGGGACGAAGAAGGCGGCGTGAGCGTCCCGGTCATAGTCCTGGCACAAGACGAGGTTGTCGGTGGAGCGGCGGGCGGAGGCAGGGGAGGCCGCCCCTCGCCGGCCCTAGGCGAGGTCGACCCTCGCCAGATCTAGCGAGGGTGACCTCGCCCGCCGCCGGCGAGGGCTCGCCCACCTCACCGGCCACTGATAAGGGCCGGCAAGGGCCTGCAAGCCCTCGCCCGCAGCCAGCGACGGCTCGACGGCCCTCGCCGGCCTCGGCCTCGACCGCCCTCGCCCGCTGCCGGCGTTGGGCGTCGAGCCCTCGCCAGCCCTTACCAGTGGCTGGCACTCGCCGGCCCTTCCTAAGTCCGGTGTTCATGATACATAGGGATGAGGAAGATGATGAACATCACAACCATTAACTGAAAAAAAAAAAAGGAACGGAACAATTGAAAATGAAAAATGAAATTTTTTGGATGAAAATATCCTGATCAGATCATGGGATTATACATCGCCAGTAAGTTAGGTATTTCTTCGAGATTAAATGGTTAGTTTGGATTATTATTTGAAATAAACTTCATTTTGGATCCTTTTTAAAGAAAAGGAGGGCACTCTCGGTGCGACTCTCCATGTCTCTTGCCCCGCGGGGTAAGAGAGGAGGGTTTTCAGGGGTCGTTTTGGTAGTGGGTTTTTTTTTTATGACCTTTTAATTTGATGGATAACGATGGCGATGATCTTCTGTCTTCAATGATTTTTCATTTTATACAATTTACCTTTTTTATGTTTTGATTTAATTTGTGGGGATGCATGATTCCCCGCTTTTTTTTTTTTTTTCCCTCTAGTGTGCAGTTCATTAATTGCAAGCCAAAACTTTTATAAGGTGACCGATTTTTAAGTGATTTTGGTTCCAAATAGTCAGTTGCAAGCTTTTTATCACATTTAATCGCATCTCATGGTTAAGCAAGGACTTTTTCCAAGACAGCACTGTGCTTTCACCTAAATAAGCACGCTTAACAGTGGGCTTTCAATGTTAATCTAAACTGTCATACAAAAGGATTAAAAACCAATCTTATAGGAGAGTCCAATAAATTTGAATTTTATATCCCGAGTCCCATCAAGCAAAACAATTGGGAATACTGTATACCAGTTCGTTCGATGTCTGACTTTTTTCTTTATAGATGTAACAGCAATAGAAAAGAGTGAGCGGTTGGGCCGCTCCAATAAAAAATTGGACCGAACTAATCTAGAACCGGACCCACACATTTTGTTTTTAAAAAAAATTATAATGAGGAGGGAGAATGTAAACAATGACGTCCAGCTTAAAGTAGGAACAAAAATTCAACTCAACTAAAAAGACTTTATTAGTCATAGTATGAAAAAGTAACATGTGCTATTAATTATGTGATACTTCTTTTTTTTTATTTTTTTAGGTCATAATTATGTGATACTTAGATGAGTGTTCTAATGCGGCAAGATAGAGAGTGGAACTTGCTATTCATCTTAATCGTGCCTCTTCCTTTTTCTGTAGAAATCTCCTCAAGCACCGCCAAAAAACTCCGGAAACATCAATCTGTGTTATTAGATGGTGAGGGAAGGTGCTGGCTCGTGGATTGCAGTAAGTGTCATCTATGATGTGTTCTTAAATTTCCGAGGACCCGACACTCGCATTGGATTCGCAGATATCCTTTACGAGTTTATGAAAAGCTATGGAATCCACATGTTTAGGGACAACGAGGAGTTACAGCCAGGTGAAAAGATTTCGGAGATCTTGCAAGCAATAGAAAACTCCAAAATATACATTCCAATTTTCTCCAAAAATTACGCTGCGAGTAAATGGTGTCTGCTGGAGCTGACACATATGGTGCAGTGCGCTGGCCAATCCACAGGGAAAGTGATCTTGCCTATTTTTTATGACGTGAACCCCTCGGATGTTAAGCTTGAAACAGAACTGTACAAAAGTGCCCTAACGAGGCATGAGGAGGAGTTTGGCTGTGCTGCAGTGAAGCCTTGGAAGCAGGCTTTGACCACGGTGGCTGAAATCAAGGGGTGGCCTCTTAAAGATCAATGGTATGGTTATGATCTTCGTTTATTTATTTATTTATTACATTATTGTTACATCTACCCAACAGGCCTGCACATAAGCCTGCAGTTTTGTATCCATCATCTTCTACTACTAGGCCACGACCATCTAAATGGTAATGAACTCCGAAACGGTGCCTCAAGTGATTGTTTTAAATACGACATTTTCTTATTCAAACTGTCTAGATAAACTCATTGGATGCAATACTCTCCACAAGAGAAGTCTTTCTCGATATATGTGGAAAGAGCAATTTATGTATACCCATAGCAAATACCACATGGAAAATACATATTGGCATTCTAAGAATCATTATTTGCTTCTATTTGCAATTCTAATTGCTTATATATAGTCTAATGTGCAACGATTCCTCTAATTTGGCAGCCAAGGCAAGGCCCTTAAAGATATCATTGATAGGGTTTTGCGGTATACCACAAGAAGGAGTCGAGATTTGCCTGCCAATCTAGTTGGAATTGATGATTATATAGAAGATATAAAGAAACTCTTGATTTGTTGTGATACTAGTGATGTGCGATTCATCATAATTCATGGGATTGGTGGCATTGGAAAGACAATTCTTGCCAAGGCAGTCTTCAACGAAGTCTATCCTCAATTTAACAGTTGCTGCTTCCTTTTGAACATTCGAGAATCATCTCCATGCTGTGGCATTGTGAAAATGCAAAGAAAATTAGCAAAGGATCTTACCGGTCACTCAATTCCCGAAATCGATGACTTTGAGGAAGGGAACAATGCGATCAGAAGGATGTTACCTGGTTGCAAGAAGAGAGTCTTAGTTGTTTTTGATGGCTTGGATGGAAATGATCAATTTATGCCCCTAGTGAAGCTTTGTACTTCATGTTGTCCAGGAAGCAGGATCATCGTTACAACCAGAGACAAAAGTCCTTTTTCTGAGATCAAGGAGGAAGGATTGGAGGAAAATATCTCAACAATGTCCACAAAATATTCTGTACAAAATGAAGGAAATCTGTTTTGATAATGCTCTTCCACTTTCAAACAAGCATGCTTTCAAATCAAATGTGGCTCAATGTGATCTTTCAAGGGAAGCTGTTGCACATGCTGAAGGGCTTCCATTGGTTGTTGAGGAGAAAAATTCACTTCTTAGTACCCCAAGGAAAGAAACGTGGGAAAGCACGCACAAGAAATTGAAGAAAGTGCACCTTGAAAAAGTCCAGCGGAAGTTAAAGATCAGTTATGATGAACTTGAATATAAGGTGCAACAAATTTTTCCTGCGATTCTCATGAATGTGAGGATTCTTGAATTGGATGGAGGGAACTTTGTTGGTAACTTAGAGAATATTCTTCCAAAACCAAGATGGTTTTATTGGCAAAATTGTCCCCTGAAACTTAAAGCAAACAAGTTTGCTCTGGATCGCCTAGTTGTTCTCAAGCTTTCAGGTGATTTCACTGCAGATTGGAGCGGATGGGTCAAAATCATGGTACAATTTCACCTAATCCATTTACTATTTCAACTAATTGTCTAATTATTGATGACATGCGCCTACATATTCCTGAAAGTATTAAGTCGGCGTTGTTTTACAGGTGGCAAGTAATTTGAAAGTTCTGAAGTTCGCACAATCTGAATTCTTAATCAAAACACCTTGCTTCCCTAAACTTGTGAGCTTGGAGAGATTGGTTCTGAAAGATTTCCCAAGGTTGGCTGAAATTGATTGCTCGATTAATCAACTAGAGGGGCTAACTCACTTGGGAATCAAGTGGTGTCCAAGTCTGAAAGAATTACCCCAGGCAATTGGTTGCCTAACTAAGCTGAGAGAGCTCGTCTTAATCCATAGTGATAATGTTCAGTATTTGCCATACTCGATCAGTAATTTAAGACATTTGTCAAGGCTAGTAATGGAGGGTACAGGAATAGTCGAACTCCCGGACACAATCAAAGAGCTAGTGGTCTTAAGTACTTGTCTTTGGCCTATTGTTCGAGTCTGAATTCGCTGTCGGATGCTGTTGGAGAGTTAAGGTCATTGACTGAGTTGGATCTATCTGGGACAAGTATCAAGGAACTACCTCGGTCACTTTGCAACCTCAAAGATCTGAAATTACGATTAAAGCAGAGTTCAATTAAAGCGCGGCGGATGGAGGATTGGCTTCGCTTGGAAGATATTGAGGATTGCTATTTTTCTGGAAGAAGACCAGAATCAGACGGGCATCCTGAGCGTAGGTCTTCCGTTACTTCCTGAATTTTGAAGCTATATAGTTGTTTAGGAGCTGAGAAACTCCTCCCGTGGAAGTCTTATCTATTCTTCTAAGTTACCTACATGCGCTTGTTCCATTAGTGCCGCCGCGATCGGAGGTCATCACAAAGTAAGCCCATCTTTTCTTCTTGTCTCTTGCTTTTCCCTGATTCCCTACCCACCCGAACAATGTAGTCTCATCCCTGGATATTGAGGCTGGAGAATACACCTTACCCTGTTTTATTAGCGATCTAATAGCGTAGATTGCTTCAAATAGTGAAATGAGAACCTAACTGATAATTGATGGTCACTCGTGCAGGTCTTTGTATGCAGATTTCTATAACTTGCCTGATTGTGAGGGGACATCCCTTTTAATTCTGAAAGCTGCTCTTCTGAAAGCTGCTCTTCATATGTATCTTGGAGACTTTACCCTCTCTTATGTACCCCTGTTGATGCTTTTTTTCCTTTACGTGCAAGTTAGCATATTTATATGTTGCACAGCCATTGTAATATTTGGGTGGACTATTCCCGATTAGACGCCTAACGAGTCATCATAAAATGTCCTCTAATGCAGAACCTGCTGGGAAAAGACGGTCGTGAGATTCTCATCGCATTAGGAAATTTCTTCTCCCGTTTGTGAATAAACGACCACGATAAACACTGCTTTAGTATGGTAATGAAGCGAAAATGCAAAGCGAAGTTGCAATAGGCCTTCTCTAGTTCTCTAGTTCCACTAGAGTTACATAATATATCATCGAGATAACCATCTTCGGTGACAGCAGCAAGCTCATCTCCCCACTAGGTGGATTGCAATAATGTAGAGGAAAGGGCAGCCGAATTATATTGAGCAAGAATGCCAAAAATACACGGATTGAACCAGCTTGGTTACAAATTGCGGACAAGTATGCCAGTTGTCCTATGTGGTGCATCCTATGCAAATGTAGATAATTTTTGCAATTCTTTTTATTTTTTTAGTTCTTTTTACTTTTTTTCATTTATTTTTTTATCTTTCTTTTATTCCTTTTTTTTTTTCCTTTTCACTTGTGGATGGCAGCGGCAGGCTGCAGACAAGGACTACTGAGAACCACACTCGTTAGATGCAACCGAGGGTCGTCCTTGCCCATTTGCCCTCGCCCAAATCTAGGAGGGCATCCCTCCATCACCCTCACCCTCGCCAAGGGAGGTTATCTTGTGTGGGCTATGGTCACTGAAGGCGACGGTCACTGAAGTGAGAGCAGCCCTCACCTGTGGCCAATCGAAAAAGGCAAGGAAAGGGGAAAAAAAGAAAGGAAAAAAATTTTAAAATTGAAAATTTTAAAAAATAATTGCAAAAATTATCCAAGGCAAAGCCAACCATCGTCCCTTAGTAGTTTTTAACCAAAATTGACTTGAAAAGACTACATTGGCAAATCTTTAAAAGGTCTAGGACTCAATTGATAAAATTAAAAAATTTAAGACTAAATCAGCATCTATATAATAGTTTTAGCACTTTTTTCACATTTCTCTTTATGCAACAAACAAACAAGCACTGTTCTTCCGTATTATAGCTTGAATAAGAATTTCAATGGCAAAAAATCAACACACGAATCACTCCCAGTCTGAGGAGCGGCATGGTTATGCAGAACTTCACTGTCAATGCTTTCTAACATCCTTTCTGGGCATCTCCTTTTCACGAGAGGAGGCCATGCTTTTTTCCCGCAAAAAACTTCAATGGACCTGCTCCGTATGGAAAAGTATTGCATGGCCTTTGGATCATATGGACCAAGCGTACCTAAACCATTGAAATGGGTCCAATGTTGAATTCACATAATTCATAGTTCAGATGATCTTGATCTACATTGTACGCAAACCATGCAATGACTTCTCGATTTGTATTGATGTGCTATAATTTTCGCCAAACTCATCAAGCCAACATGAGAAGCAAAAACATTCATACACGAGGAACAGATATCTCATCCTAACAGACACAACATATAATGGACTGCAATCGACCTTCAAGCTTTCCTGAACTTTGGGGTTTATCTTCCTCCACGTTGCTCTTCCACAGGGTCAGTCCCAGCATGTGGCTTCGCTAGAAAAGCTTCGCTATTGCACTTGAACCGTCAAGTGCAGGCGCCATCGGACCAAAGTTGTTGAGCATGAATAAGTAATTGAAAGAGCCTGATTTTTTAACATGAAACTCTTTTAGTCTCCTGCAGTTCCATATTTTCCATGCAATCAGCAGTACAAGCTAGGAGGGTACGAAATTTCCAACAGTCGATTGGTTTCCCAGAAAACAGAAATTAGTAACTGCTAACATTCAAAGGAAGTTACTAATTATACAATTGTCAATACCATTACTAATTAAGGAAAGTTACTACATAACAGGTGTTGCGACCTCTTTTTTGGCACCCGATACATGCGGACACCAGCAGAGGCTAATGGCTCGCTAAGTCTATTAGGCTTAGCCCGGGCTCTCCCAAGCCCACCAATTCACGACTCATGGTTTGAATTTTTAACCCATAAGATAATTTAAAAAAAGAGTTGCCACTAATCAATTTGAGATGGGTTGATTAAAAATCCAAGCGAAATATTAGGAGAAATATTTGCTCCTACGCAACTAGAGAAACTAGGATTGGGGACTTGATTACACCAGTTAATCACTAATGTCATTCCGGTACCTAATCTTGTTTAAACCCTAAGGCTTTTTCTTGGATCTTCAAGGGATTTTCCATGCATTTGTGGAGGAAAACATATTTTGATCTTGTTCTATTTTTATGAACATAAAAAGCATTTTTTGAATTTTTTGTTCTTTTTGAAAATATAAATCATTTTTGGCTTTTTCTGATTTTTTTGGGCCTTTGCAAAAACATTAGATATTTTTTGGATTTTTCTGATTTTCAAAAAAAAATTATTTTTATTGATTTTTAATTTTTAATTTTTAATATTAAAATATTATTTTTTATTATAATATTATATTATAAGCGACCCTGGTCAGATTTCCGAATTGGGTCTGACCCAATTTATTAAGGGTGCGTTTGGGAAAAGTTCTTGAGAAATTGTAAAGGCCCTTTGAGTTAAATGACTTATCAATAAGTCATTTATTCAAGAAGTTCATCGTGGTAAAAATACAGAGGGATGATGAGGTAAAAAATCTTGGAAGGGAAATTGTTCGTGAAGAGAATGTCCAACATTCGGGAGGTCAAAGCAGATTGTGGTGTTGAGATGGCCTTAGATGTAATACGAGCTAAAAAGGTAAGTATGAACAACACTATTTTTTCCTCCTTACTCTTCTATGCATCTAGGAGTTCATCTCCTTGCACATTCCCTTCTTCATTTGTTACTAGCTAAGGGTGCGTTTGGTAACGTTTTTATTCAAAAATTGTTCTAGGAAATATAAATAGAAAAAATTATTTCTATTCCAGGGAACAATTTTTGAACAAAAGAATGCGTTTGGTAAATTTGTTCCTAAAATAGAAAAAGAACATAAACACGTTGAGTAACTTTGTATAAATTTTTAATATTTTATTCTATTTTAATTTTCCTTTTTAATTTTTTAATTTTTTCTTCCTTTTGGTCAGTTGCCGGCCTCGGCTATGGCCGGCGACGGGCCGGCGAGGGTCGGCGGCCTCGCCCAGCCACGGTGAGGCTCACCGGCCCTTGACGAGGCTGAGCTCGCCCAGCCACCGGTGAGGCTCGGCCTTGTTGGGCCACGACTAGAAGATGCCGAACTGGCGGTGGCTCGGTGAGGCCGAGCCTCACTAGTGGCTGGGTGAGCTCGGCCTTGCCAGGGGCTAGTGATGCTCAGCCTCGCCGGGGCCGGCAACGCTCCGGTGAGGTCGCCAGCCCTCGACGGTTGGTTGCCGACCATGGCTGAGGCCGAACAAAGAAAAAATAAGAAGAAAAGAAAGAGAAAAAAAAAGGAGAGAGAAAAATTGTTTCTTAGAAGTGTTCCAGAAATAAGAAACAAGTTTTTCTTATTTTTCGTTTCTGTTCCAAATTTATTCCTGGGAACAAAAAAATAGATTTGGAACAAAAATGCAAACAAATGCAAATTTGTTCTTTTTTTATTCCCTGGAACAAAAAAACACAAATTGTGTTCATAAACAAAAGGAAAAAACACAAACAAACACTACCTAAGAAGCCCGTGCTATATAAAAAACTTGTGAATTAATTATGTTTTCCTTAAAAGAGAAATTTGCTAACTACTTGATTTTTCTTACCAATAAATAGTGCACGTAAGATAAATACATTTGAACACAATAGAAATGTAAGCCATTTGAAATTTTCCATTACATAAACCATAAGTTGGTACGTGCATGAATAAGTTATAATAAGTAGCACAGTGTGCTTCCATTAGGCAATAATGAATATTAGCAGAGAGATAGAGTATAATACACTCAAAGCTTTATTGTGGTTCGGCTTGTTGTAAGCCTATATCTATTCTCCTAAACTAACATCTTAGGGTACGTTTAGTAATGTTTCTGTTTAAAAATTATTCCAAAGAATATAAATAGAAAAAGCTATTTCTGTTCTAGGGAACAATTTTTGACTAGAAGAATGCGTTTGGTAAACTTGTTCCTGAAATAAAAAAAGAAAAAAAACATGTTCGGTAAATATATGTTACTTTTTTAATATTTTAATTTTAATTTTCTTTATTTTTTATTTTTTATTTTTTCATCCTTTTGGCCGGTCATCAGCTTCGGCCATGGCCGGCGACCAACCAACGAGGGCCGGCGGCCTCCCCTAGCCACGGCGAGGCTCGCCAGCCAGTGCGAGGTCAACCTCGCCGGATCTAGGTGAGCTCGAGCTTGCCCAGCCAAGGGGAGGCCGAGCCTCGCCAGGGGCCAGTGACACTCTGGCGAGGTCGCCGAACCTTGACAGCATCACCCCGCCCTTGACGGCCGATCGCTGGCCATGGCCGAGGCTGGCCAAAGAAAAAAGAAGAAGAAAAGAAAAAAAAAATAGAAGAGAGAAAAATTATTTTTTGTTTCTTGTTTCTGTTCCAAATTTATTTCCGGAAACAAAAAAAAGATTTGGAACAAAAACGCAAACAAATGCGTTTCTGTTCTTTTTTTGTTCCCCAGAACAAAAAAATAGAAATTGTGTTTATAAACACGAAACATAAACATAAACAAACAGCCCCTTAGGCCACGCATGGTAACACTTCGAAAAGTGTTTATGAACACTTTTTCTGTTTTTTTACGAGGAAAAAAAAGAACAAACGCGTTTGTTTGCGTTTAACTTTTTTTTTTTTCGTTTCGGAACAAAATTGAAACAGAAATCGAAACAACTTTTTGTTGTTTCTCTACTCCGAAAACACTTCGAGAAACCAAAAAAGAACAGAAATAAAAAACACAATTGGAACAAAACGGGAACAAAGTGAAGCTCGTGCGAAGCCCTTCTCCTTCGTGCCCGTGCGAAGCTCGTTCTCTCCCCCGACGCCTCCCCTCTCCGGCGCCTCCCACTCGGGCGGACTCTCCGGCGACTCCCCCCTCCGGCGACTCTCCGGCGCCTCCCCACTCCGCTCACTCCCGCCAAAATGCTCGAGTCAACCGAAACAGGCCCGCCGCTCCTCCATCTCCGTTCGAAGAAGTCGAGCTCGGCGACACCCACGTTCGCCGACCACCGCCGGACGCTCGCTCGAGCCTCAAAGATCCGAAAAAAGCTCGAGCTCTTGTGGTCGCTCGGCGGAGCAGCTAAAAAGCCGTCGCCCACGGCGTCGACGAGCCCCGTTTCCCCTTCTCCTTCGGGTCGAGGCCGAGCTTGTCCTTCGCAAAGGTGCTTCCCCGTCGCCGGCGAGGGACGCCCTTCCGGGAGATGGGTTCGCTTCCCGCGGCCGAAGAGGAGGGCGATTGACGATTCCCGAGGAGAGGCCGGACAAGTTCATGCTCGGGTCGTGTTCGGGCTTCCCTGTCTCGCATTGGTTCGTGGCTTCCAAATGCCACCGTTGATTCCATCAAAGCCTCGGGCTTTGGCGTGAGCGCCCTTATGGCTAGCCGGATTTTATTAACAATTTTTGAGTAGTTACAGTAGCATGTGCTGCTTATACCTAACCGCTTCTTCCCAAAACCAATGCTACTTATACTTAAGCGGATTAATCTCACCATCTCACACCTAAGCAAAAACTATAACACACACTTCTCAAGAGGTTACGGCTTCAATATGTTCAAAAGGACAATGAACGAATGTAGAGCTTTCTCTGTAGTTGGATTTTTGCACTCTGGATTTCTCTCTATATTCGATGTCTTAATCTCTTTTTATATTCGTCACTATCCAATTTTCCTATTAGATAATCTTCATAAGGATTAATCTCCAAGTTGACTATTGGACAATTATTGAGCATATCAAAATTAGTTGTTGACGTCAATCAATTTGAGTTCTTGTAGATTTGTTCATCCATACAATCAGACCTTTGGTTTCCAAAAAGAGTAGCTCGAACTATGGGAAGAAAGTTCTTTGCAGTATGGTTGCCAATCAATCAAGACATCTTGAGTAATTGGTATCTTAGGCTTAGATAGTCTTTCAGATTGATAATCAATCAACTTCTTCCAAATGGAAATCTATACCAGATCACTAGCTTTTAAAAAGATAATAATAAGATAACTTACTCGGGATATAATCCTCTGAATAGGTGACAAGGTTCTCGTCCCAAGTAGAGTAGTCACTTCACTTATATTAACACTCCATGATTATGTCCAGCTTTCCAATGATATCATACTTCTAAGCTTCTAGTGATATCATCCTGGCTATATCCAATTGCATCTCATTAGGCACTTCGAGTACAATGGTGTCTATCTTGGTATCTCCAAGTCTTTATGAACTACTCATTCTTCTAGACTTGTTCAAGTCCGTTCTTCCTTTCGAACCTATTCACTTCCACATATTAAACAAACAATCCTTCAAACCTCAAATAATACTAGAAAGTTATAGTTTTACACCAAAGTTTATAAATATTAACTCCTCCAAAATTCACTGCTAAAAATATAATTGGAAATTTCATACACCAATCAAATTTAATAGAAACAAATTATCCACGCTTCCATTGTTCACTGTGATAAAATTAACCTCAAAGCCCAAGTTTCTCAATCCTACTCAACATTAGCAAAGATTGTAAATAGGTCAGTTTCGATCCTGAGTAAGCGGATTACCAACCAAGTAACAAACAACACTTCCATAGAACCAAATATAATCATTATTATTTCATACGTTATTAATATACTTACAAATATAGTTCGAAGAAATACTATGTTCTTTTCCATGACAACATAAATACAATAATCAAGTACGCACAATGTCAAATAATAAAGAAATATCGGCATTTATTGATTGATCCGAACGCATTGCTCAAGTCAAAGGTACGTCCAAAATCCATGTCAGCCATGATTAAGCCCCAAAAATCACATAGGCAGTAATTAAGCCACATAATAGAATCAATCCGTGCAAACCTATAAATTTAAATCTCAATTTCAATTTTAATAGTGTATAATTCTCATGTAGGTCGATCATGAGCATAAATTAAAAAAAAAAAAAACACATTAATTGAAACTCTATAATTATTGATGGACAAAATATGTTCATTTTTACTTAATGTATAATGCACAAGAAATGCATACAAGTCATAGAGAGTGACTTACCTCCCCAAATCAACTTGACCAAAAATTCGAACAAAAATATCATACTTCTCCGTATCCCCAAACCGTTCCTCTTTTCTTCTCTTTTGGTTTTTAACTAGAAACCACAACCTTCAACTATATATGTTGGCACCTCTAAGAACGCTTAACATCCAGAAGAGGTCGATACAAAATCAGATCAACCACAAATTCTTTCTCATCATGTAGAACCCCCGCAGTCCTCCAATATTGTTCCTCCATCCACTAACAACCTCAACTTCCTAAGAAATTAATGCTGGATTTATTTTATGAAAACTGAATGATTTAAAAAATATTTTCTTAAAAATGATCATTTGTATCACTTAAAATAATCATCACCGACAATAATTCATATCTAAAAATTTTCACGTATGATGAAAATATTTTTAATTTACTCATTTTTGTAGATGATGTTAGACACAAAATCAGATCAACCACGAACTCTTTCTCATTATGTAGAACTCCAACAGTCTTCCTATGATATCCTTCTATCCACTAACAATCTCGACTTCTTAAAAAATTAAGGTTCCATTTGTTTAGCGTAAAATAAATGATTTAAAAAATATTTTCCTAAAATGATTGTTTGTATCACTTGAAATAATTAGTCGATGAAAATTATCTTAATTACAGACAACGATTTATGTCTCAATTTTTTCATTCATTTATTTTTGTAGGTTACACAAGTAATTATTTTTAGAAAAATATTTTCCCAATCATTGATTTTTTGCGAAACAATTGGAGCTTAAATTCCTATCTTACATTAATCTTCTTAAAACACAGGCATTCATATCCAAAAGAAACAGGAGAAGATCCTTTTTTATCCCCTTCTTGGTCCCAAATATCAAATTACAAACCTCGCTTAGTCTCCAATATAAGCATTCCATACAACTAAAGAGGTCGTCCCCTTTTGAATCTTAACTTCTCTTTCTTACTTCCATATTCATCGAAGTATGCTTCTACTTCATTTCGTAATTTCCAATAACATCTAATTTAACACACAAATTGGCCCATAATTGAAGACATTATGAACAATTATTTCGTCTAATAATCCACAAAATATCTAGAATGAACACCGAGACGAACCAGATGTAAGGGGGCAAGGACGTAATTCTTAGATGATTTAGTGGGTAGAAGAGCTATAATGATTTCTTGGAGACTGATTATGCTATTTGAGGTTCTAGAAGAGTAATTTGTGAGGAAAAGATTCTTATATTTTCCAGGATTGGTATTTTGTCTATTTTTCTATTTGGCATAGATTCCCTTAAAATCTCGAGGATTGATATTTAGTGAATTCTGAAGACGAAATTCATATTAAGGCGGTAGAGTGTAACGTGCCAGAAATTTATTTGAGATAAATAGCTGCTAAGATATATGAATTATAATTAAGATTTTGATCTTTTATAAGGTTCTAGGTAATTTGTGGAGTACTAGAAGATATAGTTGTTTATAATCCCTTTGATTATGAATTGTGGAAGGGCGTATTTAAATTTGTGATGGATGTTATTTGAAATTTGAAATTGAAGTAGAAGCATCCTTGGATAATAATGGAAGTAAGAAAGAGGAAAAGTTAAGATTCATAAGGAGACGATCTCTTTCGTTGTTGCATTAAGATGCTTATATTGGAGATTGAGCGAGGCTTCTAATTTGATATTTGTGAAGGGAAAATACGGATTATCTGGAGTTTCCTTTGGATATGAATGTCTATGATTTAAGGAGATTAATATATACTATAGGAATTTGATTTGTTGCAAAGTCGAAAAATATTATCTGATGACCATCGGAATTTTACATTTACGAATATAGTTTGTGGTTGTTCTGATTTTCATATCCTGCCACTTCTAGACGTAGAGCTCTCTTAGAGGTGCATACACATATGCTATGGTTTTGGCTTAAAAAAGGAAAAAAGGAAAAAAGAGGAGAAAAGGTTTAATTGTGGTACAAGAGGAATGGGTCTGGGGTTCCGGAGAAGAATGGTAATTATTCAGGTTGATTCGAGGAGGTAAGTGGCTCTCTACCGCTACCACTTCTGTATATTCCATTGCACTATTCATAATGAAAAAGTGTAATTATTTTGCCCATAGCTAGTGGATCGAAGCAATGCTCTCTTTAGAATCTGGCAATCACTGGACGCCTCTCTATAGGTCTCGGAGATCAGGGGGTTCAGTCATAGTCCGCCTTCTCCGGAAAGTTTTGATCTGTTTCCACAGCTTTCCATTGCGATTTCAATGACCTTAAATGAGCGTTGTCCTATTGTGCAGATTGGTTGTCGGGTGGAGAATCTGAAGATCTTAACCAAATTCTCACTGTCCCCCTCTCTTCTGCTAAACGGTCCTTGCTAAGAGAAAAAAACTTCCAAGACTCCATTAGAATGTTCCACTTTTGGCATGAGAAGGCCACTCAAGTCCAGGGTTCCACGTCTAGAAGAAGCCCCAAGAAATGCATGCTTCGCCGACTGAGAAAAGCACGCTGGGTAGATTGAGAGATGAGGAAGCGAAACCTATCAGATTGATTGTGTTTTAATGAACCCTTGGATAAGCGTTTGCTGACCGTATATGGGCTACATCTATGCTTGCTGGTACAGTTTATGCCCGCTTCCTAAAAACATAACTGGATTATTGCCACAAAGTGTCACAACAGGCTTTTGCGTTCCTTGACGGCCCACCTGATGTAAGCCAAAACTTGCCTGCTGAGGGAATCTGCCCTGGTCATGAAGTGGTCGCGAGAGTTCATCGATGTAGAAACACTAGCAGGGCAAGAAGCCTATAAATTCTTTGAAGATATATTCATTCGCTTGTTCTAATTGAACCCCTAGATAGGTCATCATCAAAAGTATTTATGAGAGTGATCATCAATGAGTGTAACAAAATACAGCGCACCACCAAAAATTCTAGCATTTATCATGCATACTTCAGTGGGAACAAGCTCTAACGATCGTGATCTTCCAGAGGAATGAGGACTACGAAATGCAGCTCTATGTTGTTTGCCATATAGACAATGAGCTTTTAAAGGCCCACCTTTCAAAGGCAGGATTCAGTCCCTTCCTGCTCGTATGGCCAAGCCGCCTGTGCCCCAACTCAACTGTCGTGTTCTTGACTGCATTTACCTCACTAGGGGACAATCAAGCTCTATCACGCATAGTGCTTGACTTGACACCTCTCACCACCCCCGAAGAACTTCTAGTGACCTTGCATAGTCAAGTCCATCAGTGGATATCAACCGAAGATAAATGTCCGGAACAAGTTTGACATTTCTTAGTTGCAGCTTGCATGGGGGACTGGTTTCCAAACAGATGTCGCCAATGCCAGTGATCTTGGCTGCCCCATCATTTCCCTTCCTAAAAGTAACATGAGCAGCGGCAGCGTAGGATGTGAAGAAGTCTCATCTTGAAGTAACGCGGAACGAGGCAGCCAATCTATTCCTCATGTAGTGTCCTGGCTTGTACGATTAACATAACCATCAGATGCAACTGCTGCAGAATCTTTGGTTCTGTCTTTTCCACTCCCTCTGCCCCTGCTCCCTCACAAGCAATCTGCACTCTCTTTTCATGTGACCTGGCTTGCCACAATCGAAAATTCCTTTTTCCGACTTGGACGTCCCCCTTGGTTTGCTACAACCAGCTTTATTTCGGGGGATTCAAAATATGATACTCCATTGTCATTCTGTGACCAGTTCCACGGACTGGGACGATGAACCCAGAGACTTTGTCGAAACAATTAACTCTTCATTCAAGACACCTCTCTTCGCAAGTTTCACGGAATTGACACAAGCAAAGCTCCAAAAGCTTCCCTAGACTTCTGGAGAGCATGAATAACCACAACCCTAGAACTTTACATTCAAATATGAAGGCTGTACTAGACAAATGTCTCAATTGTCCCCTGAAATTCACTCCATTATGGTTCCCTCTCTGTATTTTAAATGCATCATTTTAAGCAGATACTTAGTATTCCCTGCTTTTGAATCAAACAGCCATTCTACTTTCGACCACAAAGTTTGTACATTTTATCACAGAGGAGATCATATACAGTTTCATCCACAAATTGCTGAATAAATCCACAAACCCGAAATGCACAATCCTCACCACTTTTAGGTTTATGGGCAGTGAACACCAGAAGATGCAATGACTCCACAAACAATAGCTCTTCCCATTTACTATTCCATGAATGATAATTGTGCTATTAAAACAAACCATTTTGTTCATGCTTTCCATTTTCACTCAAGAAATCAACCAAAACACAAAAATCCATGCTCTGATGCCACTTTATTAGGATAAGACCGCACTGCGACCACCTCACACTATGCACTACAGAAATTATCTAACACAAGCAAATTTTCGTCTCCCCTCTTTGCGAATGAATAGGCACAATAAATTCTTCTAGGCGGACAACTCTCTTTTAGTAACTCAGCAAAATAGTACAACTTCGGGAGAAGAGGTGCCTCCTCGTCAGACCATGAACAAGCAGAGCTGTAAACTCGGACAAGTAAGATCTTAAAATGGAAACCCCAATCGGGAGAAAACTACAAAGCAAGCTCACCAAAATCTTCCCTTGTGTAAAGCAGGGTTATTTCAGGCCTTCTCTAGTGTATCAAGATAAACTATCTTGGATGACAGCAACAAGCTTATCACCATAGAGATAGATTACAATAAAATAGAGAAAAAGTGTGGTCGGATGTTAAGGAGCGAGAATGTTGAAATTACTAGGATGGAGGTGGCTTTCCAACCATTGGCACAACACATTAGAATTTCATGAAAACTGGGATTGTGAAATCGCTTTCTGATTTCGATAAATGCCACTCCACCTCACTTTCTTCTCTTCCTCTCGCTCATTGTATCTCCCCAACGAGCACTCACTTTCCTCTGCTTTTGATGAATCTGGCACTTTTATGATTCCTCACGCATACTGTATTATATTAAATATTTCAGCGTATTGTCGTAGTTAAGTTCAGATACCTCGCAACACATTGTTGAAGTCATTTACTGTATTTCGACAAATCGTAATAACCAAATGTTAGACACAAGTAAAAAGAGATCCATCTTATAAATTGCCAGTCCAGCTCGTTCTCATCTCTCTCCGCTCTCCTTTTCCCTTTTGCATTTCTTCGATGTCCCAGTTCCAAGTCCTAACGTGGGCCGAGTACTCGCACGTAGGGAAGACCATGTCGTCGGCAAGCTTCCACCTGCAACCGGATTGTTGCCGTCGTCCTCACTCTTTGACCGCGCTCCAGCTCCAGGACCGTCTCGCACTCTCGTGCGCCCGAGCTCCATTGGAGTAGATGATGGGAGGGGGACGACGGTGATGGCAAGGGATCCGGTTGCGAGAGCAGCAACTCTCCAAGGGCGTGGTGCTCATTATGTGCGAGTTCTCAGCCGAAGGCACCTGGTCGGGACGGGGCATATGTCTCGCATAGGCAGGTGAGTGTTGTGTAGGTACGGTGGCCTTTGATATGATGTTTTTTCCCCCTGAGATTTCCGGTCTCTCGCTATTTTCCTGCTCGGAAGCGAGTTGTAATAGCATGAAAAGGAGCAAAGGCATGGGCATGGAAAGAAACCTTCTCGATGTTTACATTGCCTTTTTGATTTCGATGGTTCTTTGTTAATCTATGCTCAAAGAGGCTACTTTCCAAGAGATGAATACAGGAGCAGGTGCTTTTGCTTAGTCCTGGCACTAAAAAGTTTTGAATTGCAAATCTGGATATTGAATTCAACAACTGAGTTCTGATGTGTATCAGCAGTATTGCCATTATGTTTCTGGGTCACATCTTCTGATGTTTTATTTTCTTACGCAGAGTATCAAGTTTGCTGAAAGTATTTATACGGAATAATTCACTTAGTAATCTTAGGGTGCGCATGACAAAATTTCTGAAACAAAAATTGATTTCTGGCCAGAAATTGATTTCTCAATTTCTATTTCAGAAGCTGAGAAGCTAAAAATTTTGGCTTCTGATTTCTTCTTCAAATTTATTTCTGGAATAGAGATCTGTTTCAGAAATAGAGAAATCAAATTGCGTTACCAAACGGATTTCAGTTCCAAACCTATTCCGGGGAACAAAGAAATTGAGAAATCAAGAAACAGAAATTTTATCATGCGCAACCTTAACAATCCTCTTTAGCAAGTGTGTGCAGATGTTGACTGCGATTCATTTTATTGTTTACTGTGCACTTGAGAGAAGTCAGAAGCGTTCTCCACAGAGATTCTTCTCCAATTTATACGACATGCTAACAGTAAAGCTCTAGTCCGTACTGTCGATGGGTCATTTTTCTAGTTTGTTGTCTACTTCTATTGATCCTTCTTCTTCATTGTTTCTTCTCACTGCAGAAACAAATGGTATTTTCATTCTGGCAGCCAAAGTACGTCTTTTCCATGAGTAGTTTCCACGTTTCTTATTCCTCTTCCTATATTTCATTTCCGGACCCTATTTCTTGTAATTTTATCTTGTGATGAGAAATTAATTTTTTCTTCTGGCAAAAAAAAAAAGGTTTTGCTGCAGTTTTTTTCTTTTTTTTAAACACTTACTTATATCTTAATGTTTGGCACAATTTCGAGATTGACTGTGATTTCATCTTATGAAATAGCGTGTGACCCAACTACTTGTTATATCTGTTAGGAATTGGTAAAGGAGGAGTTGGGTGGATAATCATGGTTGAACTATATGAACTAGCAACATAATGATATTGACTGTTGATGTTAATGATTTATTATGTACCATCTTGCCAAATTGCCCTTCTTGGTCGGGAAATGTAGGTGGGTAAGTGAGGCATATTATTTCATATGTTATGCTTTATCTGAGGTCTTGTTACAAGACGTATGTGCTGTGGGGAGATAAATTTTTTGCTGCATCAGCCTAATTTAGTTCGGCAATATCAACTTGTATGTCTATCTGGGTGATCCACCTGATGAGGAAATGCTAGGCAGTGGTTGTAGTATGCATGAATTATTATATTTTCATGCTTTATTATAACAGAGCAAGTGGATCATAGAACATGACCATGTACTTGGACTGTTAAGTTCTCAGTTGGTAGTTGGTATACCATGCACAAAGCAAAGTTTATATCGTTTCTTTATAGCAAGGTTATAGATCCGGTTCCTCGATTTTCTTTAGTGGAAAATCTCTACTGCACATGTTTAATGATGCTGGTGGGGATAGCTAATACATTGGTGGTCATTTTTCAGGCAATTGCATACACTATGTTAAGGTATAAGAAGTCAAAAGCAATTTTTTTGAGTAGTTATGTGAAGGACACAGCTAGTGTTATGGACAACTTTGCCATCAAAAGCAATCTTCAACTGTGCTGTGGTCATCAATAATCATGGCTACTGACAAGTTCCTTTGCCGTTGATAACCTGCTGATACTTTCACCGCCAAACAGTCATGTTGATTATTGATAATTATGGTCATGGATGAGCTTCCCTACTGCCAGCAACTCGTTGATAGTACAATCATCTAACACCGAGCTTTGTATCAGCATCATATCGATTATAACGACTTGTTTGTTTTTGGGTGTCAACAATAACAATGATCTACATTCTTCTGTGAAGGTATATATAATGAACATTTAAGTCTACTGTTACAAAATTTGGAAGGTCCTGCATTTGCCATTGTCTCTATTGGCAGGAAGAAGGCAGGAAAGTATCTCAACCATATTTGGATGCCCTTGGCGATGAGTATACGGTTTGTTGTCAGGTTATGTGTAACTTTAACTGGACGGATTTGATTAATCAACAAGCCTGGTTGTTCATACTAAACCCAATTGCTGTCACAAGGCCTGTGCTAGATCACATCGATTCTGTCTAACTCTTTAGGGTTTAATATATTTATGTGTTGGTGAGCTGGCATCCGGTCACTAAATGCAAGCTGTGGGACTGGAGAAATCACACTATTATAACATACCGTACAATTTCAAGCAGAAATGCGGCACAGCATGGCTGCGGACAGCATTTTAGTGGACAGGATGGGATAACATACCTGAGGAGCAACTTTAGAATGTCCATATGAATATGAATGAGCAGGCTTTCCCAATTTGACAACAATACATGCAGTCCGGCTTTGTTTTATGTACTGACGTAAACTTTCCACGATGTCGAGTATCTTGCATTTATTCTGCTTTGTCTTCAAACATACTCAACAATTCCCTATATATTGGATTCTGCAATTTGTAATGTGTAATTATATATTCCAGGTGTTTCTGCTAATTATTAAATTGATACTTTTGAGGAACGGCATTTTTCCCCTTGCCATCCTAACGCCAAAGCTTTGTAAAGAGAGGAGGTGTAAGTAACCCTGTGCACTTTTAGTTCGTGACAGTGGCATCATGGACTTTGAGTAACGGTCGGGGATGCAAAGGGTGATTTCAGAAACGGTTTATAAAGCTGTGGCAAATTGCAT
The DNA here is from genome assembly GCA_017140185.1 of Eucalyptus polyanthemos subsp. polyanthemos. NCBI lineage: Eukaryota > Viridiplantae > Streptophyta > Magnoliopsida > Myrtales > Myrtaceae > Eucalyptus > Eucalyptus polyanthemos. Next base: position 8,600,546 of record CM029467.1, on the reverse strand, counting down.
AATGGGCAATATATAAGCATAAGCGCCCCCATTAGAGTTTGGCGCACTAATTTTTTTTATTAGTCTTTGTATCACTAGCATTTTTTATGTTATTTGTTTATTTATTTTCTCGGCACGGTTTTAAAATTTTATGTCCTTTTGAGCTTTAAGTTGACGTTAGTCAAATTTGCTGAGATCACCCTTCAATGTGATTGACCTGATGCATCCTATCAATAATCCTTGAAGATAAGCCACTCTTCTACTTTGTAGATACAAAATTTCAGAATCGCATGATGTTGCCTTCTTATTTATGACTTGCGTGTTCTGGGCTGGACAATCATTTGAGAGATTCATCCATGCTTTTTACACAGTATATCAATGCTATGTTGAACCAATTCCTTTTCAAGGGCACCTGAGTGGGTGGATAGATGCAAGAGATATGCTGTAGGACTGATTTACTTGCTGCTACCCTTTCAGGATAGAGATGGTCAAGCAACGATAGTGCATTGAAGCCCATCTCGAAGGGAGAAGCGGTTATCTCACGTGGCTCTTTCTGGCTAAGTTAGCATATGCTCGGATGAATTCATTCGATATTAGGTGAAAACCGATGCAGCTCCATTCTCTTATAATGAGCATATGTACAATTGACGTGCAAGAAATCGTGAAATACTGAAGATCGTGAAATATTGTAGGTGACCATTTCGTACATAGAAGAGGATTTACTGCTTGAAGGGAGGCAGGCATGGCTTGCGGATTACATTTTCATGCGCAAGTGCTCGAAATGCCAAGAAGAATCTTAATGGACACCAATGCATAAATTTGCATCAAGTATTTGCTCGCACCACTAATAATTTTTAAGGGTTCAACGATGGTGCAAGCTATAACAATGAGATGATAGTTTCGTTGAGTATCGTGACATAATTACAATTCTATTAATGGTTGCTTGTGATCATCCATATGCACTAACTTGCCGAGCCATTTTCATTGAGAAGTTCGAGGAATCTAGCATATTTTCTTGAATGCAAAGAGAAAGGAACACATCAGGCAACAAGAAAAGCAACAAAGCGGAAGCAAGGTGGACATTGGAAAAAAAAAAAAATCAGAATAGTCACTCTGTCGATCCGCTCGAAGATTGGGCATGTCGGAGCAGGGATTATTTAAGCATATTCCCCACAACTTTTGACAAGAGGATGACATGACCCGTGATGGTAAATAAGAAACGGACTTGGATGATTCAAACTTTGGGGGAAAGAAAGAGAGTTAAATAATGAGTGGGCGGGAAGAAAGAGACCCCACGCGGAAAGACGGTGACGACTTGAGTCATCGACCTTATGCGCGGAATGAAAGAGAGCGGAAGTTGCTACTCAATTTAATCCTGCCTCTAGCCACGGAAATTTCCTCAAGCACCCTAAAAAGAAGTCACCAACCGGCAACATCAATCTGAGTTATCAAATGGTGAAGGAAGAGGCCAATTCAAGGACTGCAACGTGTAGCTACTACTATGTATTCTTGAGTTTTCAAGGACCTGACACTCACAATGAATTTATAGATTGCTTTTATGAGTTCAAAAGCTATGTAGGAATCCACATATTTAGAGATGTTGATAAGTTAAGCAGGGTGAGAAGATCTTAGGCAACTAAAAATAGAGATGAAATTGGTCAATTTTAAGGAAAATGGACTCTTTGTTGACTTTAAGCAGGAAAGTTAAGGAATTGAAATGCAGGTACCGAAAATTAAAGGTTGTGAGAAATGTAAATGGTACCAGAAATTGAAAAATGTTGGAAAGGTAAATTTACAGGAAAATAAATATGCAAGAACAAGGGTTCCATAATTGATTGAACAATCTTTATGAAGATTAGAACCATTATTTATAAACAGTGATTTTGATTTCACAAACAGCTTCCTAGCACTAGGAATCATCCTTCTCGAAATTTTAGGCATGATCCCGTTTTCATCTAACGTGGTTATCCACAAGGACTAACAGATTCCGAGATTATAGGGATGACCAACTAGCAATCATGAGCTAGTGTCGATCATCATCTTTGTCTTCGAGTTTCAGCACTTAGCAAATTTTGCAATGGCTGGCTATCAATGACTTTGTCGGCAATTTTTTCATTTCCTCCAAGTTATCGACTAGTGAAGCCCCTCCTCGATAACTTCTACAATGTTTAGTTATCTGGCCGGGTATTCTGCAAATGACGAACTCTTTCTTTCAGGCACGACATTTTCCCTTTGCAGAACTGCATGGATCAGTCCTGCCATCTTAACGGCAAAGCTTTCAAAAGAGAGGTGGTATAAGTAATCCTTGCACATTTAGTTCGTAATGGTGACGTCATTAATGTTTGATAACGCTAGGCATATAAAGGCTGACTTTACAAAAAATGATTAATAAAGCAATGTGGCAAACTCCTTGAGGGGCAATATGTAAGCGCACCATCAGAGTTTGGCGCGAACTTTTTTGAAAGTCTTTGCATCTCTAGCATTCTTGACGTTCTTATTTTTTCTTGGCATGGTTTAAAATTCCAAATCCATTTGAGCCTCAAGTTTTTTCTTCTTCTTCTTTTTTTTTTTTTTGGTCGAAATGTGAGCTTCAGGTTGCCGTCTTGACCTAACACCGTCTATATCAATACTATGTCGAACCGTTTCCTTTTCAAGGGCACCTGAAAAGGCTGGACAGATGCAAATGATGTGCGGCAGGGCTCTGTTGATAGCTGCTGCCTTTTCAGAATAGAGATGGTCAAAACAATGATAGTGGCGTTGATGCCCATTTCGAAGGGAGAAGAGGTAATTTCGTAGTGACTTAACGTGGCTTGATAGCGCAGTCTCGGACGAAGATTCCGCCTGTTGGAGTGGGGATTACTTAGCATTTTCCCACGACTTTTGTCAAAACGGCTCATCCACGCGGATGAGTGACCTTACGCGGAGAGAGAGAGATGAACAATGACAAGCGGAAAAGGTCTTCGATGAGTGACCCTACGGGGAAAGGAGAATGGAAGTTGCTGATTGACCTTGTTGTTGATTGACCTTAAAAAATACCCGATGTCAGTTATGAAACATCTTTATATTCCTAAAATATAGCCCTTCAAAAGAATAAGCAACCTACTCAAATAGCAATCATTGTAGCTGACAGTATAACCTAGAGGAGGTATATAGCCCTGCATGACGGTGGCATCATTAACTTCAAGTAACGCCTGGGGATGCAAAGGCTGATTTCAGAAATGGTTTACAAAGCTGTGGCAAATTGCATAATGGGCAATGAGATAAGCGGCCCATTAGAGTTTGGCGCACTAAGTTTATAAAAAGTGTTTGTATCTCTAACATTCTTGACATTATTTATTTATTTATTTCCTCGACATGATTTAAATATTTTAAATTCTTTCGAGTTTCAAGTTGACGTCATTCAAATTTACTGAGATCACCCTTCAATATGATAAACCCGATGCAGTCCTATCAATAATCCTTGAAGATAAGCCACTCTTCTAGTTCGTAGATACAAATTTACAGAATTGCATAATGTTGCTTTCTTATTTATAACTTGCATATTTTGGGCTGGACAATCATTTATGAGATTCACCCATACTTTCGAAACTTCAGACTGTTGAAGTTATGCCTTCACATAACATCATCTATATATCCATGCTATGTTGAACCGATTCCTTTTCAAGGGCACCTGAGTGAGTAGACAGATGCAAATGATATGCAGCCTGACTGATTTACTTACTGCTGCCCTTTCAGGATAAAGATGATCAAGCATCGATAGTGGCATTGAAGCCCATCTCGAAGGGAGAAGAGGTTATCTCATGGGGCTTATTTTGGCTAAGCTAGCATATGCTCGGATGACTTCATTCAATTTTAGGTGAAAAGTGATGCAGCTCCCTTCTCTTATAATGAGCATATACCCTAACTGACATGCAAGAAATTGTGAGATACTGTAGATCCTGAAATATTTTAGGTCACCATTTCATACATAGAGGAGAATTTACTCTTTGAAGGGAGGCAGGGATGGCTTGCAGATCACGGTTTCATGTGCAAGTGCTCGAAATGCCAAGAAGAATCTTAATAGACGCTAATGCATTAATTTGCATTGAATATTCGCTCACAACGCTTACAATTTTTAAGGGTTCAACCACTCAATTAATGGAGATGATAACTTCCTCGAGTATTGTGACATAATTACGACTCAAATAATGGTTGCGTTGGATAGACGGATATAAGAGAACATCCGTATGCACTAACTTCCCGAGCCATTTTCCTTGAGACATTCGGGGAATCTAGCATATTTTCTTGAATGCAAAGAAAAAATAATACAGGAGGTAACGAGAAAAGCAACAAAACAGAAGCAAGGTAAACGCTGGAAACAAAAATTCAGAATATTCCCCCCGTCGGTCCCCTCGAAGATTCCGCATGCCGGAGCGGGGATTATATGGCATATTTCCCACAACTTTTGAGAAGATGACCCGTGATGGTAGATGATTACTAGCTTAAACGGACTTCGAGGAATCAAACTTTGGGGGAAGGAAAGAGAGTTAAATGATGAGTAGCCGGAAAGGAAGAGACCTCACGCGCAAAGACAGTGACAAGCTGAGTCATCGACCTTATACGCGGAATGAAAGAGAGCGGAAGCTGCTACTCATTTTAGTCGTGCCTCTAGTCATGGAAATTTCCTTGAGCACTCCAAAAAGAATTCACCAACCGGTAACATCAATCTGGGTTGTCAAATGAGGAACGAAGAGGCCAACTCCAGGACTGCAACGGGTGATGACTATTACGTATTATTGAGTTTTCAAGGATCTGACACTCACGGTAGATTCATAGATTATCTTTACAAGTTCAATAGCTATGCTAGAATCCACATATTTAGAGACAACGATGAGTTTGGTTGAGTGAGAAGATCTCGGACATCTCAAAATAGAGATGAAATTGATAAATTGTAAGGAAAAATGGAATCTTTGTTGATTTTAAAAGGGAAAGTAAAGGGCTATAAAAGTGAAGGAATTGAAATGTAGGTACTGAAATTAAAGATTGCGTGAAACGTAAATGATACCAGAAATTGAAAAATGTGGGAAAGGTAAATTTACAGGAAAATAAATACGCAAGAACATGGGTTCCATAATTGTACACAATCTTTATAAAGATTAGAACCATTATTTACAAACATTGATTTTGAATTCACAAATAACTTCCTAGTACTAGGAATAATCCTTCCCAAAATCTTAAGCATGATCACATGTCATCTAGAGAAATGACTATGTGACAATTTTTAATTTATTGTGAGAATAACATTCTACTTTATAGCACAAAAAATAATAATAATAATTATATGTAGGGTCATTTTTTTAAGAATTTGTGACTCACAACAAACTGTTACTTTTATAGTAGCTTAAAGACTGTTATGCTAACAAAATCCTTTTATTTAACAGTGACTATCCACAAGGACAAAAATGTGCCACTGTCGATCACAATCCTTGTTTTTGAGTATCAATATTTAGCAAAATTTGCAATGGCTGGCAATCAATGACTTTATCAACGATTTTTTCATTTCCTCCAAAATGTCGACTAGTGAAGCCCCTCCTCGATAACTTCTACAATGTTTAGTTATCTTGCCGGCTATTTTGCTAATGACTAAACTCTTTCTTTCAGGCATAGCATTTTTCCCCTTCAGAGTTGCATGGATCAGTCCTGCCATCCTAACGGCAAAACTTTCAAAAGAGAGGTGGTATAAGCAATCCTGTGCACATTTAGTTCGTAATGGTGACGTCACTGATGTTTAGTAACGCTAGGGATATAGAGGCTGACTTTAAAAAGAATGGCTTACAAAGCAATGTGGCAAACTCCTTGAGGGGCAATGTGTAAGCGCCTCATCAGAGTTTGGCGCAGTCTTTTTGAAAAGTCTTTGCATCTCTAGCGTTCGACATTTTTATTTTTCTTGGCACAGTTTAAAATTCAAATCCATTTGAGCTTCAAGTTGACAATATTAAAATTAATTGAGATCACCCTTCAATGTGCTTGACCCGATGCATCCCTTTTGGCAATCCTTGAAGATTACCCGCTCTTCTAGTTCGTAGATACAAATTTGAAGAGCATCACATAACATTGCCTTTCGTCCATAACTTGCATATTGAAGGCCGGATAATCAATTTATGAGATACGCTCACGCTTTTGAAACTTCAGACTGTTGTAAGACCATCTATATCAATACCACGTCGAGCCGTTTCCTTTTCAAGGGCACCTGAAAAGCAATGACTGTGGCAGGACGGATGCAAATGATATGTGTTAGAAATAGTAAAATTGATTTAGTGTTTTGATTAGCTTATTTGTCTTTTAATTGTTTTTTGGCTATGTGTGTGTAAGCAAGTGTTATTCGGTTTGTAAACCATCAAAGAAACGTGTGCTACAGCACCACGTCTCTCTAAGCCGCTGGAGAAGAAAAATCATGAAGAAAGTACAAGTCTTGGGCACACAATAAAATATTATAGTTGCTGCTGGAGATCTCAAGAAGTACGAAGGAACGTGTACTTGTGGTTAGCAAGATTTTGTTCTCACTGAAGACAGCAAGAAGAAGAGATTCGCAGCCCACAATTTTTGACTGCCAAGAAGAAAAGTTCAAATTTAACTCTTGCAGGTTTGAAGTCCAGGCGGTGAAATGCTTTTAGATATAGGGTTATGTTACTTTTTTTTTAGTGTGAGAGAGTGTGTGTGAAAGTGTGTGAGAGTGAGATTTTAGAGAGAGTTTAAGCTTAGCAAAGTTAGTGTGTACTCTCTTAAGCCTTTGCAAGGCATATTATGTAATATAATCTATCTTCGTGTGTGTACTCTCTCCCTCCAAGTCCTTTTGGTTCAAACAATTTGTATCAGAGCTAGCCATGGCATCCACTAGTTCTGTTTAGATGCAACTTTCGAAGTTGAATGGAAAAAATTACAACAACTGGTCCGTCCAGATGAAGGTTCTATTCAAGTCCCAAGATTTGTGGAACTTGGTGGAGAACGGCTACACCGAAGTAGCTGATGCTGAAGAATTCAATGCTTTGAGGAAGGAGGAGAAAGAAGCGTTGGTGGAATCTCGAAAGAAAGATCAGAAAGCATTATATGCGATCTTTCAAGCCGTGGAGGAGACGATATTTGAAAAAATATCGAGTGCTGAGATAGCGAAAGAAGCGTGGGATATATTGCAAAAATCCTACAAAGGCGATGATCGTGTCAGGCGGGTGCGGCTCCAAACACTTCGAGGAGATTTTGAGTCTTTACGCATGAATGACTCTGAATCTATCTTGGCTTACTTTGATCGTGTACAAACCATCGTTAACCAACTGAGGGTTAATGGTGAAGAGCTCCAAGATGTACGAGTCGTAGAAAAAATCTTGAGGTCTTTGACTGAAAGATTTGACTACATGGTTGCGGCGATCGAAGAAGGCCAAGATATATCAACCATGACGTTGGAGAGGTTGATGGGTTCATTATGTTCGCATGAGCAAAGAATGAACCAAAAGTCTATCAGTTCGAATTCTGAGCAAGCACTGGAAAGTCGGGTCACTCAATCAAATCGAGGAGGTCATCATGGTGGCCGAGGTCGTGAAGGTGCCCGAGGTAGAGGTGGAAATCTGAATTCCACTAAAAGATATAAAACACGTGACAAATCAAAAGTCAAGTGTTTTAACTGTAACAAATTCAAACATTACAAATCCGAATGTCGAGCAAACATGAGGCAAGAGCAGCCAGAATATGTGCACGCTGTCGATACAAATGAAGACGTGGTGTTAGCATGCCAAATGGATGACTCAAGTACCATGGACACAAAAATTTGGTACCTTGATACCGGGTGCAGCAATCACATGTGTGGTCAAAAGGAGCTATTTTCGAAGTTAGATGAGACGGTTCGTGGTGAAGTCAACTTTGGGAATAAATCCAAAATTTCTGTGATGGGCAAAGGTAACATTGATATCAACTCAAAAGATGGTACTAATGTTACTATTGTAGACGTTTACTTTGTGCCGGGACTCTTTTGGAATTTGCTGAGTGTTGGGCAACTATCCGAAAAAGGCCACAAAGTTAACATTGAAATGGTGTGTGCACCATTAGAGGTGCAAACAATAAGTTGATTACGACGACATAGATGACGAAGAGCCGGATGTTTCCTCTATCCCTTCAGACGAAGACTCTATTGAGTTTCCAAGCAACGACAAAAGATAGCAAGTGGCTATGGCATCTTCGGTTCGGTCATCTAAATTTTCGTGGACTTAAATTACTAGTCCAGAAAAAGATGGTGACTGGCATGCCCTTGATCGACGCTCCAGACCGCTCATGTGAAGGATGTCTCGTTGGAAAGCAACATCGGAAATCTTTTCCAATTGGGAGAGCTAGAAGAGCCAAGCAACCTCTGGAGTTGGTACATACAAATATCTGTGGCCCTGTTGAGGTGGAATCATTTGGACAAAAAAGGTACACGCTAATTTTTGTCGATGATTTTACTAGAAAAACATGGGCTTATTTTTTGAGAGAAAAATCCAAAGCTTTTGGCAAATTTAAAGAATTCAAAGTCTATGTTGAGAAACAGAGTGGCTTTAATTTAAAGACATTGAGATCGGATCGAGGTGGAGAGTTTACTTCCAATGAATTTGACAATTATTGTAAAATTCATGGAGTGAAACGTCAGTTGACTGCTAGCTATACTCCTCAGCAAAACGGTATAGCAGAAAGAAAGAATAGAACAATTTTTGAAATGGCAAGAAGTATGCTAAAGGCTAAAGCATTACCGAAGAAGTTTTGGGCAGAAGCCGTTGCTTGTGCTGTATTTGTGTTGAACAGGTGTCCAACAAAGAGTGTTCTTGGAAGAACTCCAGAAGAGGCTTGGAGCGGCAACAAGCTAGATGTTTCGTTCCTAAGGGTATTTGGGTGCGTAGCATATCCCCATATACCAAACGAACGAAGAAAAAGTTGGATGATAAAAGCGAGAAGTGCATTTTCATTGGATATAGTAATGTGACGAGGGTTATAAGCTATATAATCCTGTCATGGAGAAGGTAATTATTAGCAGGGATGTCCAATTTTTTGAAGATGAAGCTTGGGACTGGAATCAAAAGGCTGACCAGAAAGACATTCCTATGGAAGATGAACCATTAGTAAGGGAGATCGAAGAATCTTCAATTGAAGATCCATCACTTTCACCTGGTAGTTCATCCTCCTCACCAGCAACAACTGCAGAACCATTGATTCGTCGTTCACAACGACTGCAGAAGACGCCAGTAAAATTCAAGGATTATGTGGTCACAAGAGTTGATCATAATAACGGTGACGAAATCACTGATGAAACAATGGTAAACTTTTGTTTATTTACCGAATGTGACCCCATATCCTATGATGATGCAACAACAGAGGAGAAGTGGAACCAATCAATGGATGAAAAAATCCACTCCATTGAAAAGAATGACACGTGGGTGCTAACTTCTTTACCACCTAGTAAGAAGCCTATAGGTGTCAAGTGGGTGTACAAAACGAAGTGCAAACCCAACAGTCAGGTGGACCATTACAAAGCTAGACTGGTGGTGAAAGGCTACAAGCAAAAGCCAGGTATTGATTATTTTGAAGTATTTGCTCCAGTGGCTCGAATGGATACCATTCGAATGATCTTGGCACTTGCAGCTCAGAATCGTTGGAAAATCCATCAAATGGATGTGAAATCGGCATTCCTTAATGGTTTTCTCGATGAGGAAGTATATGTGGAGCAACCACAAGGTTATGTGAAGAAAGGGCGTGAAAATCAAGTTTATAAACTGAAGAAAGCGTTGTATGGGCTAAAACAGGCACCTCGAGCTTGGTACACGAGGATTGATACTTACTTGTTGGAGCATGGCTTTCAAAAGTGCCCTTATGAGCATACACTATATATCAAGTCAAATACTAACGGCAATATTATAATTGTTTGCCTTTATGTTGATGATTTGATATTTACAGGAAGCTGTGAGAAGATGTTTGCTGAATTCAGGGAGGCCATGACAAGTCAATTTGAGATGACAGATTTGGGATTAATGTCCTATTTTCTGGGCCTTGAAGTGAAGCAGACAAATGAAGGCATATTTGTTTCACAGCAAAAGTATGCTAATGATATTTTGAAGCGATTCAATATGGAAACGCTCAAATCAATTCGAACTCCTGTAGCAGAACGGTTGGAGTTGAAGAAAGAAGGAACCGGTGAACTAGTAAATCCCAATTATTTCAAAAGTATTGTTGGCAGTTTAAGATATTTGGCTACCACTAGGCCAGATATAACTTATGGTGTGGGAATTATTAGTCGGTTTATGGAGAAACCATACCAATCACATTTGCAAGCAGCAAAAAGAATTTTAAGGTATGTCAGTGGAACTCGTGATCATGGAATTTTATATTCTTACACTGACAACTTCAGTTTAGTGGGGTATACAGACAGTGATTGGGCAGGTGATACTGAAACACGGAAGAGCACTTCCGGATATGCGTTCTTTCTTGGATCAGGAATAATTTCTTGGTCATCAAAGAAACAACAAGTTATTGCACTCTCAACAGCTGAAGCAAAATACATTGCAGTATCTTCAGCAGCATGTCATGCGATGTGGCTTCGAAGGATGCTTTTTGAGCTTATGCATGAACAAAAAGGTCCTACTAAATTGATGTGTGATAACAAGTCAGCGATTGCATTGGCCAAGAATCCCGTATTTCATGGCAGGAGCAAACATATCGACATCAAGTATCATTATATTCGTGAGCTGATTAAAGAAGGTGAGATTGAACTTGATTTCTGTAAATCCGAAGACCAGATTGCGATATTTTGACAAAACCATTGAAGGCGGATTTGTTCGAGAAATTGAAGACAATGCTTGGTGTCGTAGTCTTACAAAATCAATTTTAAGGGAGGCTATTAGAAATAGTAAAATTGATTTTGTGTTTTGATTAGCTTATTTGTCTTTTAATTGTTTTTTGGCTATGTGTGTGTAAGCAAGTGTTATTCGGTTTGTAAACCGTCAAAGAAACGTGTGCTACAGCACCACGTCTCTCTAAGCCGCCGGAGAAGAAAAATCATGAAGAAAGTACAAGTCTTGGGCACACAATAAAATGTTATAGTTGCTGCTGGAGATCTCAAGAAGTACGAAGGAACGTGTACTTGTGGTTAGCAAGATTTTGTTCTCACTGAAGACAGCAAGAAGAAGAGATTCGCAGCCCACAATTTTTGATTGCCAAGAAGAAAAGTTCAAATTTAACTCTTGCAGGTTTGAAGTCCAGGCGGTGAAATGCTTTTAGATATAGGGTTATGTTACTTTTTTTTAGTGTGAGAGAGTGTGTGTGAAAGTGTGTGAGAGTGAGATTTTAGAGAGAGTTTAAGCTTAGCAAAGTTAGTGTGTACTCTCTTAAGCCTTTGCAAGGCATATTATGTAATATAATCTATCTTCGTGTGTGTACTCTCTCCCTCCAAATCCTTTTGGTTCCAACAATGCGGCAGGCCTAATTTGACAGTTGCCGCCTTTTCAGGATAGAGATGGTCAACGCAATGATAGTGGCGCTGAAGCCCATTTCGAAGGGAGGCGGTAATTTCGTAGTGGCTTAATGTGGTTTGATGGCCTACGCTCGGAGAAGATTCCGCCCGTTGCAGAGGGGATTACTCAGCATTTTCCCACGACTTTCGTCAAAATGGCTCATTCACGCGGATGAATGACCTTACGCGGAGAGAGAGAGAGAGAGAGAGAGAGAGAGAGAGATAAACAATGATAAGCTGGAAAGGTCTTCGATGAGTGACCCTACGGGGAAAGGAGGGTGGAAGTCGAAGACAGTCGCTTGTTTTTTTTTTTTTTTATATTATTTTTTGTGCTTTTTTTTTAAACATAGCCTTTTTATATTTGTTAATCTAGTTTAATAAAAATTTGGTTTAAAAATAATTTTTTGGATCAAAACAACATTGTTCTAATATTATGTTTTATGTTTTAGCAACGTTAATGTCATATCAAAGAGAAAAATTAATAAAAATATCTATGTCAGTATTTTTCATTAACAAAATGACTTGATTACACAAATTTGACCAATTTTATAATTTAATTGTATTTTTTGAAATTTTTAATACTCAATCGCACTTTGATAAGAAGTTTAAGGACTTATAGTGCACTTAATCCAAAAAAAAAATCAAATTTCAAAGAAATCAATATTGTAATCAATAGATAATGGATTTGACCTCTTAGCTCAAGTCAAGAGACACCATTCTATATTATATTTTTCCTTAGGGAACAAGAAATGAGGTAACATTAACACTATCGAGATCGTGACACAATTTTACACTCAAAGATTTTGGATATCTCATCAAGGTGAGGTTTCCTTGAATTGGATGGATGAAGCTTTGTTTACAACTTTGAGGACATTTTGCCTAAGCTAAGATGGCTTTGCTAGCAAGATCATCCTTCGAAACTTCAAGCAAATAACTTTTTGCTGAATCACCAAGTTGTTCATAGGCTTCCAAGTGATATCGCCATAGTGAAATTACAATTTTGTTGAGGCTAACAATGCAACATGAAATAGGTTGATTTACAAAACTTGAGTATTTTTTGGGCGGAATAATTCAAGTCAAAGTTTTGGTAGTTGCGGAGATGGTTTGATGATATCGCCATGTGTGTTCCACTGCCATTGCAAAACCCTAGACCTTCCTTTCAATGAGCGGGGTGGTTGCTATCGCCACCTAATGCTCCGCCACGAGAATGACATTGGTCATTTCCAATCCATGTGATCCCACAGCCTTTGGGTCCATTTCTCTCACTAAAGCTCTCTCTTCCATCGCCTCTCCCATCGTGTGGCCAGCCCTCGCCAAAGGTCAACGGGCGTCCTATCCCTCGTCCTTGCCAACCATTATTGAAACTATCGACAGGTAGAGGGAAATAAGGAAGAAAGGAAAAGGAGAAAGGAAAGAAAAAATGAAAATGAAAAATTTATATATATATGCACCACCTGTACGACGGATGATGCCCAGTGTTTAGGGGTGAGTATGATTTTATGGTAGAACCTGAACATGAGAACCGGACCAATGGGACTCTGTCCAATTCTAGCGTCAACAATATGCATGGTAGGTTCTAGGTTCCAAAAATTAAGGAAACTCTTTTGACAAGTAAGTTCTAGCTTCTAAATTGGTGGAATTTGGAACCTGAAACCTATAACCTAAAATCTAGAATAAGTTTTTGTGTTTTCTTGATCTATGTCTTTGTGTGATTTTACGATATTTCATGACGTTCGATTTCACTATTTCAAACTTCCATTTTATGACTAAGACTTTTACTTTATTAATATTTTATATTTTTCGTGTGTCTTAATATTAGTTATGGTCAGTGAATTGTAACAGCAAGTAGTGATTATTAAATGTGATAATTCATTGCAATCATGTAATTAATCATAAATATGGAACTTGAGTAAACCCTGGAACCTATAAGAATATGAGGAGTTTGTTCCAATGGGTAGATTCCAAATTCTAAGTGGAATTTGTACGAAACCTGAAACCGCTCATTCTTACCGGTATTCATATTAGCAATTTTCAATCTAAATTGACCACATAAACTAAATTAATACTAATGTAAAAAAATTTAGGACTAATTATTCATTTGGTTCACAGAAAATAAATAATTCAAAAATATTTTCTGATTGTCAATGGAAAAATGTTTTTGTTATTGCCAATAAATTATATTTATATATTTTGGGGATGACGAAATATTTTTCATTTATTTATTTTTGTAAACAATATAAATAACAGTTTTTAAAAAAAATATTTTTGAATCATTAATTTTTCACGAAAAAACGTCTTAAATTGGTCCTACGCAATGATGTAAGGTTGAATTAGAATTGAATTTTATAATAATATAATAAGTTTACTTTTTCCAGATGAAACCGTCTCTTTCAAGTCCAAGTCTCTCAATCATTTTCTCACCTCTGACGTGCTAATTTCCTACTCACTTTCTCGGATCTGACCTCTCTATATATTGAGCAGCGCCTTATCGGATATGGCATCTCTCTCTATCTCTCCAGCAGAGCCACTCGATCTCTCAGTCTTCGTCTCTCTGTCTCTCTCTCAATCAATAATTGGTTGACGCCTGTCTCTCGGTCTCCCGTGTTGTGGCCTCGCCTTTGTCGGTCTGTCATCAATCAGCTCACTCTTAGGTACCCTCCCTCCCTCTATCGGTTTCGATTTCGATTTCTTCTTTGAATGTTACGATTTTGGTGTGCTGCGATTTCGATTTCTTCGGTGCGATGAGCGAAATGGTGGGAGTGTCTGTCGGTCGCTTTGTAGTTAGAGGAGCTGCAACGAGCTCAATCTGGGTGCGTCTCTCTCTATCTCATACACACTCGTGGGGAGACAGAGACAGAGAGAGTTTACAGGGGTCGTTGGTAATGGTTTTTTTGTTTTTTGTTTTTGCTTTTTTATGGCTTTCTCATTTTGATTTTTCATTGGATGGATGACGACGTCGAGGATGATATTCTATCTTCAATGATTTTTCATCTTATAAAATTTCCTTTTTCTTTGACCTTTTGACTTTGATTTGTGGATGGTGATGTGGGGCCTCGCATGGGTGCATGGACCAGCTCCTTTTTTTTTTTAATTTCTCAGTGTGCGGTTCATCAATTGAAAGCCAAAATTTTTATAAGTCGACAGATAGTTATGTGATTGTCGAATGTGGTGTACTTTTCCAAATACTCGATTAAAGTTTTGTTATCAGGTTTAATCGCATCTCATGGTTTTATTAAGCATGGATGTTTGTTTTCCAAGGCATAGCTTTGCGCTTTTGCCTCAATAAGCACTCCTAACATTGGTCTTTCAATGTTAATCCAAACCGTCATTGGAAAAAATAAAACCAATCTTATGGCAGGGTCCAATAAATTTTAGTTTGTTGTCTGAGTCCCATTGAGCACAAGTATAGTGTATACTGCATATCCATTCGTTTGATATCTATGACTTTTTTCTACTTAAATGTAGTAGTAGTGAGCGATCAGGCCGCTTCAACTGGAAATTTGGAGCGAACCGATTTAGAGCAGATCTTATGCGCTTTATTATGAAACAAATAAATAATTAAGGAGATGCAATCCATGACCTCCACCTTAAGGTAGGCACAAGAACACAATCAACTGACAGGACCTCATTAGCCATGGATTGATAAAATAATATATAATAGTGATTATTCGATACTTTGATGAGTGGTCTAACGCCCCAAGTCCCTCTTGCTGTGAATTCTCCTCAAGGACCACAAAAAGAAGTCACCGACAACATCGCTCTGTGTTATCAGATGGGGGACGAAGGGGCCAACTTAGGGACTGCAACACGTGGTGACTTTGATGTGTTCTTGAGCTTCCGAGGACCCGACACTCACAATACATTCGCAGATTGCCTTTATGAGAGCATGAAGCGCACAGGAATCCGCATTTTCAGGGACGAGGAAGCATTAGACCCAGGCAAAAACATCTCGGAGATCTTGGGAGCAATAAAATGCTCTCAAATATACATTCCTATATTCTCCCATGGCTATGCTTCAAGTCAATGGTGCCTCCGAGAGCTAACATGCATGGTGGAGTGCACTCGCCAATCCACGGGAAAAGAGATATTACCCATCTTTTACAAAGTGGATCCCTCAGATGTTAAGCTTGAAACGGACCTTTATCAAAGCTCCCTAAGGAAGCATGAGGTCGACAATCACTGCACTCTTGTGAAGTCTTGGAAGGAGGCTTTGACAACGGCAGCTAGAGCCAAGGGATGGTGTTTGACAGAACAAAGGTATCGACATGATCTTCTTTTATCTTTCCGTTTATGTATCTATTGCGTTATTATTAGCTCTACCTTCTGGTTGTGTATTAGAATAGTAGCACACACTAGCACGTATGTTTATATGCATCTTTTGCTCTGACTAGGCTGTGACTATTTACATGCTGATGAACTCCCAAAGGGTGCCTCAAGTGATTAGCTCAAATATAACATCCCTCTTCTTCAAACTGTTTAGATAAACTCTTTCAAAGCAATACTCACCACCCTTGTAAGAGAAGCCTTGCTCGATACATGTGGAACAAGCAACTTATGAACATCCATGGCGAATCCCACATGGAAAATACATATAGGCATGCTAGTTATCAATATTTGCTTCTATGTGAAATTCTAGTTGCTTATAGATAGTCTTATGTGCAACGATTTCATGAGTGCAGCAAGCATGGCAAGGTCATTACAGACGTGACTGAAAAGGTCTCGCAAAAGATCACAATAAGGAAAAGATATTTGCCAACCGATCTAGTTGGCATTGATGATCATATAGAAGCCATAAAGCAATTGTTAAGTTGTGATACTGGTGGTGTACGATTTGTCATCATCCATGGGATAGGTGGCATTGGAAAGACAACTCTTGCCAATGCAGTGTTCAACCAACTCTCTACTCAATTTGAAGGTCACTCCTTCCTTTCGAATATCCGAGACTCATCTTCAAGCAGTGAAATTGCTAAAATGCAAAAAAAATTAGTAGCGGACGTTTTTGGTTTCTCACTTCCTGAAACATTTGACCGTGAGGAAGGGAGTAATATGATCAGAGAAAGGTTACCTGACAAGCGTGTCTTGCTTGTTTTGGATGACATGGATGAAATTGATCGATTTATGCAACTAGCGATGAATTCTTATTTGTATGGTCCGGGGACTAGGATCATCATTACAACTAGAGATTTTCCTATGAGTAGCATGGAAGGATTGGAAGGAAATATCTTGACACAGTCTACACAAATTTTGCTGTACGAAATGAAGGAAATGCATTTCGATCATGCTCTTCTACTTTTCAACAAGCTTGCTTTCAACATAGATTTGGCTCCTAATGATCTTTGTGATCTTTCAAGACAAGTTGTTGAACTCACCGGAGGACTTCCGCTAGCTTTGGAGGTGATAGGGTCACATCTTCGTACCACAAGTAAAGCAATGTGGAAAACCACAATAAAGAAGTTGAAGGAAGTGCCTCACGAAAAGGTCCAACAGAGGTTAAGGATTAGTTATGACACACTTGGATGTGAGGGGCAACAAATTTTTTTGGACATTGCTTGTTTCTTTGTTAACAAGAAAAAAACTAATGCAATGTATATGTGGGAAGCTTGTTATTTTTACCCGGAAGTTGAAATTGACATCCTTATCCGTAAGTCTTTGATCAAGATTGAACATGATAGGATATTGATACATGATCAATTAAGAGATCTTGGGAGGAATATTGTTCGTCAAGAAAATATCAAGAACTTGGGAGATCGAAGCAGATTGTGGTTTCTTGAGATGTCCCAAGCGAAAAAGGTAAGTATGAACAACACCATTTTATTCTTTTCTACATTACTACGTGTCTAAGTGTCCATCTCTCTTGTATATTGCCTTCTTCATTTACTTACTACGAGCTAAGAAAAGAACTTGTGAATTAATTATGTTTTTCTTTAAAGAAATTTGATAATTATCTTTTCCCCCCCAATATATAGTGCAACCATTTCCAAAATTATTTAAATAAGAAAACAACGGGTTTAGAAGGACAATTGAACTTTTCCATTACATAATTTTACCTATCCAATCTATCTTTTTACTTTGCAATTTTGTGATTGGTATATGACTAGGTTTTTTTTTTTTTTTTTTCAAAGTAGCAAAATTTATCTTGTTTAATCTAGATTATGCACATTCAAACGGATAAAAAAATATGTCTTTAGGTTATATGAAACCGTTGGGTCCCAATAGTACTGTAAAAGAGTATGTTTTTTAAAAGGTTACATTAGTATATCCAGTAAAACTAAAAGAATTCTTGCTTCAAAAGTCTGATTCAAATTTAGTAAGTGACGTTGGGTTTATTTTTAACCCTCTACTGAGTTAACCTGAATTATATATTGTACGGAGATGTGACATCCCGAATATTGATCACGCTATCCTTTATACCTCAAACTATACTTGAAAATTATTATTTTATACTAAATTTTAGAAACACCAACTCCATCAAAATTCACCGCTGAAGTTATAATCACGAAAATTCAATCAAATGTAACATAAAAAGAATACTACGCTTCTGCAGTGCAGTTACCTAAAATTAACCTCATTCCCCGAGTTCCTCAATCCTACTCCAACATCAGCAAAAACTGTAAATAGATCAGTTTCTTTGCCGAGTGAGCAGATTACTAAGTAACAAACAGCAGTTCCATGGAATCAAAAACAACCATTATTATAGCATAGATATTTAATATAAATAGACACAATACTTCGAAGAACTAGTATATATTTTTATATGAAAGCATAAATACTATATAATATGAACATTTCAAATAGTAAATATATATCGACTTCCATATGAATCGATATTACATTTAACGATTAATGAACCTGAATGCATTGCTCAGGTCAAAAGACAAGGTTTTAATATAATATTTTTCAACAGGGAACAGAAAATGTGGCAGCACTCACATCAAGGAGATCAGGACACAATTTCACGCGCAAAGATTTTGCGAATCTCATGAACGCAAGGTTTCTCAAATTGGATGGAGGGAACTTTGCTGGCAACTTTGTGGGTATGCTGCCGGAGCTAAGATGGCTTTGTTGGCAAAATTGTCCACCAAAACTTCAAGCAAACAACTTTCTGCTGAATCATCTAGTTGTTCTCAAGCTTTCAGGCGATATCACCATAGAAGAATGGAGCAGATGGATTGAAATCATGGTACAATTACTCATTTACACTTTCAACTGGTTGTCTTAACATATGATGAGATGTGCCTATTTTGCAATGCATATAGAGTTTTGAGTGTACTAAGTTGGTTTCTGTTTTGTAGGTGGCAAGTAAACTAAAAGTTTTGAAAATCGTGGGATCTAAATCATTAATCAAAACTCCTTGCTTCTCTGAATTTATGAGTTTGGAGAGATTGGTCCTGAAAAATTTCCTGAGGTTGGCTGAAATTGATCGCTCAATTGGTGAACTACAGCAGTTGATTCACTTGAAAATCAAGTGGTGTCCACATCTAAGAGAGTTGCCCAAGGAAATTGGTTGTCTAACTGCGCTGAAAGAGCTCATCTTGATCCAGGGTCATAATGTTTGTTATTTGCCAAATTCAATAGGTAATCTAAGAGATTTGTCAAGGCTAGTAATGGAGGATACAGGATTAGTTGAACTTCCGGACACAGTCAAAGGGCTGGTGCATCTTACGCACTTGTGTTTGGTGAACTGTACTAATCTGAATTCGCTGTCAGATTCTCTTGGGGAGTTGGAGTCGTTAAAAAAGTTGGATCTATCTGGGACAACTATTGGGAACCTGCCTCGTTTGATTTTGCAACCCGGTGATCTGACATTACGGATGAACAGTTTTGGGATAAGAACACAACTGATGAGGGATTTGCCTATGCAGGGTCATGGTGTTTATCATTTGCCAGACTTGAATGGCGATCTAAGAGATTCGCCAAGGCTATCAATGGAGGACACAGGAGTTGAACATCGGGAGACAAACAATGGGCGAGGGGATCTTCAATCCTTGCATTTGTTGAACTCTACGAGTCTAAATTGGCAGTCAGATGCTGTTGGAGAGTTAAGGACGTTGTCTGAGTTGGATCTATCTGGGACAACTACCGGTGAACTATCTCCTTCGATTTGGAACCTCGAAGGTCAGACATTGCAGATAGACGGTTGGGGGACAAGAAGACAACTGAGGAGTGATTTGCCTATCCATGGGGATAGTATTTGCTATTTGCCAGACTCAATCAGCAATCTAGGAGGTTTGTCAAGCCTAGTAAGGGAGGATACAGGATTAGCTATTCGTATGTGCGGAATAAAGGGGCTTATGTATTTGAGGCCGTCGAAATGTTCTGTTGGGCAGGTAATAAGGAGGGTTGAGCTAGCTGACCTGTACACTGGAAGAGGAGGGGTGCTGTTGGGCTTCCGTGTCGCTTTAATCCACGAAGTAAAGGGTTTACTGCACATAAGGAACTGTTGTGCCGATTTAATATCCAAACAAATGAGTTTAGTGAACATAAGGAAGTTTTGTGCCGATTTAATATCCAAACAAATGAGTTTACTGGACATTTACCGGCTCTTGGTCGAGACTATGCGCAGATGTAACGAGGAACGGGACCGCGAGCTGGACAGAAATCTGCACCTATGGAGCTTCTGGGCCAAATTAATCTGCAAACGGGTCCTATGGAACTTATGGGTTGATTTAACCGGCAAACAGGACCGCAAACAGAACCGCAAACAGAAAAAGAGACAGGACCTACGGAGCTTGTGGGCCGACTTGATCCGCAAAAAGGATAGCGAACGGGGGCTCCTATGGAGATTATGGGCTGATTTAATCTGCAAACAGGATTGCAAACGGGACGGCGAACAGGACCTTACCTCCCGTTGGTTAGGAGGCGGCTCTAACCAAATCAAATCGCTATCGAAGGTTTTGGAAGTTTCTGGACCTTTAGATGGTGCAAGCTTTTATTTGCACTCGAGATTGTTTTGAGAGCTATTTTTGTGTCAATTAATACTGAACAGAGAGTCGAGAACGCGGAATAATTCGAGTTTGGTAAGTTGTATATTTCTTTTTATCTTCTAATTCCTTCTTATGTATATCTAATTAGTAAATTACTTAATCAATCTTTTCCTGTTGTTAGATATGGATTGTCTTACTACGAAAATTATCATCAAGAATGGGGAGAATTTTGAGTTTGGTAAGTTGTGTGTGTATATATCTTTGTAAATTCCTTCTTTTGTATATCTAATAAGTAAATGTTTGATCAATCTTTTCTTATTGTTAGATACGGATTGCCTTATTAAAGAGATTATCATCAAGAATGCAGAAATTTTGATTTTGGTAAGTCGCATATTTCCTTTTGTCTTGTAATTCCTTCTTTTGTATTTCTAATTAGCGAATTCTTAATCAATCTTTTCTTGTTGTTAGATACGGATTGTCTTATTAAGGAGTTTATCATCAATAATTAGAGATTAATTGTTGAAGTGGAATGAGTATATATGGTGAGGTTTTTCATTAATTGTTTGAGTTCGATGTATAGTAATTTTAATTTGAAACTAATGTTTAGTGATTAGCTATATTTGTTCTTGTTTTGTTTTCAGGTGGTTAGAACTTGGAGCACTCTTTTATGGATAAATGAGGAAATGAAGTTCTATGATTCATGTTACATGCTTTGTGTTTTTATTACTTATCTTACTTTTAGGATATGCTTATTGAAACTTTTGTGGAGGCTGTTACCTTGTTTGTTGTGTTCAAAAGCCCAAGACTTATGTTAATGTTATTGTTCTGTTGCTCACAAGAGTTTTATTATTTGATTTCTTGTCATGTGATAACTCAGACACTTGACCAACGGTATATGTTGAAGTATTTTAGCTAATCTTATGTTTGTTTATTTTTTTCTTGGCAAATTTTATATATTACAAGTACAAATAAAATATTCTTGATTCATAAAAACAATGATACGGGGGAAAAATAGATAGGCCTAGTTCCCAGATCTGCTGTGGAACTGGCCGGTTTGGCTCTAGGCTGGCTGCTAAGGAAACCGGTTCGGTTGTCAATTTTACAAATTGGGAACTGATTATGATAAATTCCGGGATCTTGATCTGGAGCGAACTCATTCTAAATTCGACCTCCCATAACTAAACTAGGTGGCTTCATCCTGAGTGAAGATCAAGGAGTACACTCTGAGACTCCGAGACCATACAATGGGAATATATTTTCAGGAGTCGTGGACAACTGTAGCCTAGGATTTCATGACATCACCTTTCAGGAAGGTGTCCTCCTCAGATTTAGAGAGGGTAATCTCTTAGCAAGTTCATGATTCGCGGATAAAGATTGCTGTGGAATTGCCACTTCGGGACACCGAGATAATGAGCTCTTCTCGACCAATTCTGTACCTTGACAATCTGGATGCTTTGTGTCCTGGTCGAAAAGAAAGCGGGTGTCCAAGTGAACACATGACTTTCGAAAATCAGACCAAGGCACAGCTATCTTTGGAATTCTGTGATCTGTGCGTGGCCTCAGGGATCAGAGGGTTCAGTCAGAGTCCGCCATTTTCAGTAAGTTTTGATCTGTTTCCACAGCTTTCTGTGGCAGTTTCAATGACATTACATTAGATCAGTTGTTGGCGACGAATCTGGAGATTTAACCAAATTTCCTTTCCAATCTTGTGGTGTACTCTGCTGCTGATAGGTCCATGGTAGATAGAAAACTTCAAGACTCCATTAGAATGGGCGACTTTTGGCACGAGAAGGCCACTCAAGGCCAGGGTTCTGCATCTTGATGAAGCTTCAAGAACTGCATGTTGGGGTAGATTGACAAGAGGAATCAAAACCAATCTTGGTTATGTTTAGCGTTTGCTAATGTGTTCGTGTTACTTCTATGCTTGCCGTTACAGTGGCTGCGTTTGTGACTAGCTTTGGAAAGGAGCTTTGGGTGTCCAAAGTCCATTTGGTCAAATATTGGGTGTTTGGTAAACTTTTTGAAACCCACATTGAGGGAATGTTGGCTTTCAAAGGCTAAAAGCACAAGGCAAATTCTAGGTTGCCTTGGCCTTCAGAATTTTCTGAAGGTCACCTAGGGTTTAATATAAAAAAAAAAAAAATTCCAAAACTATCCCCATTCAATTTTTGCTTTGTTGCTTTTGCCCCCGTGGATCATTGTTCATCTTCTTCTCCGTTTGATTCGTGTGGCATGGCTACCCAAGGTTGCAATGGGTCAGCGACGAGTTGGAGAGAGGCCGGTGAGGTCATGACTACCCCAATGATCATCACCGACCAGTCACACAACCTCGGCAAGTCATGGCAATTCACCGCAAGTCGCGGCAACTCACCGCGAGTCGCATTGCCGCGACCTAGATTTGGGTCGCAAGACCTCCGCGAAGGGTTGCCGAGGTCGTGCGACCAAGCAACCCTCGCCAAGGTCGTGCAACCTTTGGCGACCTAGATCTGGGTCGCTTTGACCTCTGTGAAGGGCCGTTAGAGGTTACGTGACCAAGCGGCCCTCGCCGGTGGTCTCCAGCAGCCACTTGAGGTCTTGCAACTCGAGACATTGGTCACCAGTGACAGATTATTTCTTTTTTTTTTTTCTTTTTATCACAAAAGTTCTTTGTAAATGTAAATGTAAATTTTTCCAAATACTATTTTACTCAAAGATATTTCGTGATGGATTTTTAGATTATAATTTATCAAACGTAATTTGCATTTTGAAAAACTCATTTAATTTAAAGTCCTTTGTATTTTTCTAAAAACTTTCTCCAAAAGTCCAATCAAACATACCTAGTAGGGGTGTGCAACCGGTCCGGGTCAACCCAGTTCTTAGATCGGCCCACCCGAAAAAAAGGGTCGGGAACCGATTCCGGTTGAAATCGGTCTAGGAACCGGTTCCCAAAAATCAGACCCTATTTTAACCGGTCCGGGAACCGGTTCCGAGGGATTACCCACCCGGGAACCGGATCGACTAGACCGGTTTGGGAACCGGTTGGAGAACCGGTTTGAAGCCACCCCAAAACGCAAAACCTAATATGTTTCTCCTTTCTACTTCTTTCTATCTTTACCTCCCAAAATCGTGAAGCCGACGCTGCTCTCGTTACACCCCTCGCGCTCACACCACCGTCGCCGAGCTTGCACCCGAGTGCCAATGCCGCCTTCATTCAATCTCGCCGTTCCACCTGCTGCTGTTGCCTCGCCAACGAGTGCAAATCTCGCCGCCTCCGTTCGATCTTGCCATTCCACCTTGTCACATCTTCAAGTTCGAGCAACCCACAGTAGCCCTCCACCGATCCCGAGCTCCCTTGTTGCCGATCTACTGCCACCCGAACGACGCCCCCCTGCTCTGCTTGCGATCTAGCCTAACCCCCTCGCTGACGCCCGCTGAAGCCGCGTCGATCCTTACTACCCTCACTAGTCGCGATACTAGGCTTACCAGCAGCTCGTCGAAGCCAATGTCGTGCTGATATGTGTCGACCTGATGTCGCCGCGTCTCGCCGAGCCCCCTGTTGCAGCGCCTCGCCTGCATTGCCCTCCCTCGCGAAGCCACTGCTACCCCGCTGCTGGGTCCTCCTTTGCTCAACGCCCGACAGATTTGCTCTGACGCCCTCCGAGCCTACTCTCGAGCGACGCCTCTGCTGCCGACAGCCCAGCTCTGCCGTTGTCCCTAACGCTACTTTTGGTCCACTCGCCGCCGGTCAGTGATGTTTGGTAATTAGAAATTATTAGCTTCATTGATTAGTTATACAAATGAGCGATAATAGTCGCTCATTATGGAGGAATTTGCAATACCAACGTTGTGTACAAATAGACACATTGAGCTTGGGTTCAAAGTAGTGAGCAAAAATAAGGAGAAAACACAAAGGATTTGGCAATCATTCATGGCTGCTAGGTGGAATATCATGGTCATTGTCATTGGGCTCCTTTGTTTTTCCAATACTCTTATGGAATTGAAGCCACATTTCGGACGAACCTGAAATTTCTTCTTGCCAATATATGTCAAAAGTATTGGGGTCTAATTCGAATTTGGGGATTGCAGACTTCTATATGAGGACTATCCATTCCATCAAAATGTATGGATATCTAGGTCTACTGTTGTAGTCCGAAGAATAAACTTTTGTTTCTTCACATGGTATTCTCATGCTAAAAACGTATGATATCTTCATTGATTTGCCTATGAGGCTGCGATCCTCCTGAGTCCTGATCATACCCCACTTTGACAAGTTTTGTTCCCTTCAATCAATTTAGTATTAGTCTAATGCAAGTTGCATGATCATGATGATAGCTCATTGATGCTAGAATGATTGTTTATTGGGAAAAGAATAATGAGACTTGCTTTGGGGAATATTATTATGTGACTGGAATATTGAGGGACCTTTTTTTTAATTATGTCGGGTAGTCACATATTGAGAGCATCACCTTTTGGTAATATATAATTTCATTGAGACTTGCTTTGGGGAATATTATTACATGGCTGGAATCTCGAGGGACCTTATTTTTTTCCAATTCTATTAGATAGTCATGTATTGAGAACACCACCATTTGGTAATATATAATTTCAGTCCCATGTTAGATTGTGATGCTATACATTCTTTGAAATAGCCGACAATAAAACTAGTTGAACCTGACCAAGTTGGTTGTCATAGTGGAACTACCCTAAAAGCTCGATGATTAGTTTAAAGTGATTGAGCTCTAGTTTGCATGTTTAGACAAAGTGAAAAGGAAAGTATATTCTTTTATAAGATTGGTGATTATCATTTTAGGAAAAAAATTGGGGAGTAAGGTATTCTAACAATTGTAGAACTAGGCAAATTTAGATCATTATATTCTTGCTTCTTCCTCTCTCTCTTTTTGCAAATAATCCAAGACATGAGTGGAAATCCAACTGCTAGAGACCCATTGGACAATCTCGCAAGCCCCATGAACTGGTTTAATATAGATGTTTGACCTATGCATGTAACTCTTATCTAAATACAATTGCGAGTGACTTCTTAGGATGAATGAATTACTTTCTATCTCCAAAGAGTTATGTTGAGAGATTTGATTTACTATGAAAACTAATTTGTTTTTGTAGAATCCTAATGTTATATAATTTTTTTTTTCAATTTTCAGTCAATGGATCAAGACAAAGACATATCAATGGAAGTAGAGGGACATAATAAAATGAGTCCACTCATGGAATTGCCATTCCATGGAGCTTATGAAGTGGAATCTGCAACCATGGGCGCGACAAACAAGGTGAGGGTTCCTAACTCTCATACCGCTTCGGCTAAAAAGCAAGCTAATCAATCAGATTGTTAGGATCACTTTTTGAGAATTATAGATGAGAAAACACACAAAACAGTTAAGGTGAAGTGCATTCATTGCGGGATGGATTATGTGTATAATGTTGATCATGGAACCTCTACTATGTGGAAGCACTTGAGAAAGTGTAAAAAATATCCTCGCACAGATAAAAAGCAAATGTTGTTTGCATCACGTGACAAAAGTGTAGTTGGTGAGGTTGGGGAAAATACTACTAGCGATAGTATCTTAATGTCATGGAAGTTTGATCAAGAACGTTGTAGGCATATGCTTGCTCAAATTATTATTATTGATGAGCAGCCATTTTCCATGGTTGAGCGTGTTAGTTTTTGGGATTTTGTTACTGAATTGCATCCTCTTTTCCATCATCTTTCACGATTTATAATGACAAGAGATTGTATGAAGTTATATCTAAGTGAAAGGACTTGTTTGAAAGCTTACTTTGGTAAGCTTAAATCTAGGATTGCACTCACAACGGATATGTGGAGTTCCATTCAAAACTTGAACTATTTGTGTCTTACTGCACATTATATTGATGAAAATTGGCAATTACAAAAAAGAATAATCAATTTTATGATGATGCATAGTCATAAGGGTAAGGAGATTGGTAAAATGGTGGGGAAATGCATTTATGATTGAGGAATAGAAAGGAAGGTATCCATAATAACAGTGGACAATGCAAGTTCAAATGATGTGGCCGTTAGTTATTTGAAAGAAAAATTTTCAGAAGAATGATTTTTGATTTTGAATGGTGATGCTTTACATATGAGATGCAGTGCTCATATACTTAACTTGATAGTAAGAGACGGATTGAATGAGGTACGTGATTCTATTGCACGCATCCAAAACATAGTTAGGTATGTGAGGAGTTCTCCGACTAGAGCTAAGACATTCAAAGGTTGCATTGAGATTGAGAGAATTGCATACAAGAGTTTGGTTTGTTTGATGTTGCCACTAGATGGAACTCCACTTACATGATATTAGATACCGCCATAAAGTTCAAGAAAGCTTTTAAAAGAATGAAAGATGAAGATTTATATTTCTTAAGGAAAATTGACAATGGTCCTCCTGAAGATGAAGATTGGAAAAATGCCATCATTCTTTATAAATTTCTAAGACGGTTTTATGATGCAACCAAAAGGATGTCGGGTAGTTCATATGTTACTTCAAATCATTATTTTGAGGAGATAGCTAAGTTGCACAAGTATTTGAATAATGCGGCAAATTCTTTAAACCTAAAGTTTCAAGGTATGGGTTTAAAAATGAAAGAAAAGTTTGACAAGTATTATGGGAGTTTGAATAAAGTTATTATGAGGGCATTGATTTGGTTGTATCGGATCTTACAAAGAAGTTAAATTATGTAAAGTTCTAATTTGAACAAATCTATGATGATGAAGCAAAAATTGATGAGATGCATAATAAAGTGAAGGTCGCCTTGGAGAATTTGTATAAATTTTATGAGCGATCTTTTGTTGGCTCTTCTAGTAAAGGAAAATTTGGTGATTCAAGTGTGAGTAACAGTAGTAGTGCTTCCAATGTTGATATTGATAACAATGATTGTGAAATCGATGCTTGGCACAAAAGCTTTCTCCATGCGAAGAAAAGAGTGTTGGATGAAAACAATTCTAAGCTTGATCAGTATCTTGAAGTTGAAAGTGAATATATCCTTAATATTGATCTTTTAATGTGGTGGAAGATTACTTGGTCAAAGTATAAAATCATATCTTTGATGGCTCGAGATGTTTTGTCTATTCCTGGACTACCGTTGCTTCAGAATCGACTTTTAGTACATTGGGACGTGTACTTGATGGCTTTTGAAGTTCTTTGACTCCTAGAGTGGTGGAAGGTTTAATTTGTACTTAAGATTGGTTGAGAGCTGTTCGCGTGCCAATTAATGTTGAAGAGTGCATCGAGAATTCGGAACAATTTGAGGCAAGTAAGTTATATATATTTATTTCTATCTTGTAATCCATTCGCATAACTATCTATTAAATGCATGCCTTATTTAATCTCTCTTTTTTTTTTTCTTTTTTTTTTTTTTTTTTTTTAGATTTGGATTGTCTTACCAAGAATATTATCATTGGAAAATAAACTTCATTTTGTCGAAACTCCGATTTTGTGGTAAGTAAATAGACTTTATTAAATCATAATTTTTACATGTCTCTAAAGTATGGATTCTTGTTGATTTTTCTTTATATATGAATTTTAGGTTTTTGTCAGAGATTTTGTACCACGTGGAACGCAAGGCTGAAGAAAGAGAAGAAGATCGAGCACATGAGGGACAAGGTTGATATGTGATCAGCCAAAAATTGTCCTACAACTAGTTAATTGGCTAAATTGCTAGCTTGTATATTACTGGAATATGAGAAACTCGATGTACCTTGTGGGATATGGGGATGCGAGATGGTCGAATTATATACTTGGTTTTTTCAAGGGGGTCCAAATTTTATACATGTTTCTAATGAGTTTGGTCGAAGGATGTGCTTGGTTAATATAAAGATACATCAACTTTTAAACAGGTTCCAATATAAACAGGGTCAACCCTGTTCCCGGATTGGAAAAATAGGGTGGGCTGGGAACAGGGTCCAATGCAAATAGGGTAGGGAACAAGGTCCAAAAAAGGAGAATTGGTTATAACAGGATAGAGAATAAGGTTCAAGTCTAGACCCTACCCACCTTGGACCCGATCACCCCTAATACCTAGTAAGCACCTGTGTCCTAAAACAAAGCTGAAATGTTGTCAGTACATGTTTGAACAGGCTTTTCCGCTCCTCAACAGCCCACTTGATTTTAAGCAAAAAAGACGCATGATGAGCAAATCCACCTTGGTTATTAAAATGGTTGCGCAAGGCCATCGATAAGGAAACACCTCCGGTGGAAGAAGTACACCAATTTTTCAAAGATGTCGACATTCGCTTGCTCCGTTGATAGCGCAGGGATCTTAGGAGAGGTCATCATCCCAATTAAGCCCATCTTTTCTTCTTGTCTCTAGGTTTTCACTGATTCCTTACCACCAGGAAATAGTAATCTCATCCCCAACTGAACTCGGGTGACAAAACTTACCTTTATCGAGCTATCTTCTTTTGTCTTTGTCACACCCCAAAACCATCAAGAGTGGGGGTGACATGGCAATCTTTTCACTTGAAGGAGGCAGCCTCAAATCTTACCTAAAGTCCACTTCCAAAAGTCCCTATTAATAGCGGTCTCGCTTTACTAGCTACTAACCAAAGAACCTGAAAAAGTTGGGAAAATAAATGGGTAAGCAACCACAAGCTCAGTGAATAATACATATATCTTCTAAGCAAATCGAGCAGTCACTATGCATATATGTAAGTATAAAGCACTATCAAAAACCTATAATCCAACTCATTAAATTATACATACTAAATCAAGTACGAGTCATTCATTTCAACAAAACTTTATACAAGTTGAAAATACACATTTAAATCCACTATCATGGTTCAAATTTATTGATTAATTTCTATCAAAAACTACATTGATCTATCCATTGATTCATCTTATATCAAAACACACGTCGATGGTCTATCCATCGACTAATATTTTGCTTAATATCTAACCATGGTCATGACACAACGCCTTATGATAAGGTGACCAAGATTCCCCCCTTGGCAATATCTCCACTTACAAAACCAATGGCTCGACCCAGAAGAATATCCTAAATATATTATGCATACCCCAAAAAATCTTTAATCGGACACAATCATATTGAGTATAAATGTCGCGACCAATTTTTCGGGGTGCGAACCACCTAGGATTTGACTAATGGATTACTAAGCTTAAACTTAGCTTGGTTCTCCCAAGCCCATACCAATTCGCGACTTAAGTTCAAGTTCTTAACATGCAAATGATTTTCAATTAGGAGTCACCACTAATCTATTTTTGGTGGGTCGATTAAAAACCCAAGTAAAGTAACGGGAGATTTACTTTACTCCTACGAACCAGAAATTCATGAGTTCGGGGACTTAATTATGCTAAATTTCTCTAATGCCCTTTCGGTACCTTTCTCTTTTATTTTGAAAAATGTTTGGCAAGCAGCTTGAATTGATTTTAAATTATCTCCCTAACATGTGAGGTTGTCATGCAGGTGCGCAAACCACCAATTTAACACCCAAGTAAAGCAATAAATAAAATGCGGGACTTACCTCATAGAAACGAAAGCATCTGCGTTGTTAGATCAGAATTCACATCAACAACCCTAGATATGATTTCTAATTAACACACAATTTCTTTTTTTTTTTCACTTAATTAATGAGAATCATGCTTTATGCAATGCATGCCACTAATTTAACATGAAATGATATGACATGGCAACATGACTTAGCTACATGACCTAAGCGATATGACATAAATAAGCATGTAATTTATCATGAAGCATGAGATGGATTTACTCTAAAAAATAATTTTTTGTATTTTCCCTGAGATTCGAAATTAAAGAAATGCAACAATTAAATATGCAATCTAAATTAATCTAATGACCTAATTCTAATGACGGGCAATTTCTAATTAAATGAACCTAACAAAAGTCACTAAATGACGTGCATTGTATGAACCTAATTCTATATGACGTGCACATGATTTTTATTTTCCTAATAAGCATGCAATCTATCATAATATGCAATGACGTGCAAAGAATGCCATAATTTTAATTTTTTCTTTTTTATTATGAAATTCGAAATTAAAATTGCCAAATAATTAAACATGCAACTTAAATTAAACAAAAACTAACATCCTAAATGAATGCATTTTTTGGATTTTTTATTTAAGAAATTCGAAATAAATTTCCTATCCTAAACGTGCAACATAACCTTAAAACCAGTAATATCCTAACATGCATTTAACCTAACTCAAATATTTTTTGGGTTTTTCCTTTACGAGAGCAATCAAATAAAGGCATCGAGAACAGCACGGCAACAAATCAAGCAAGACATCATCAATGTCCGTTTAATTTTGGAAATAAATTGATGAATCGTATCTCGTGAGATCGGATCGGCCAATTTTTAAATAAAATCACGAATCGTATCTCGAGCGTGAGATAGGATTAGTGATTTTTCCGTGCGATTGTGGGTCGTATTTCGAGCATGAAATCAGATCATCAATCATATGCACGTTGCGAAATTAGGAAGATTTCCTAATTTGAAAGGCCCCTCGAAATTACGGACATCATAGCGTATCGGGAATTTCCATCACGTGCATCAACGGATATTTCAAATGAGGAAACGAAATATTCGGAAATCAAATAAAACGAAATTTTTACCTAATCCAAATATTGATTTCCAAATTTGGACTTTGCGCAATCAGACCAGGATCACAATCGGCAGGCAACGGGGTGGTGGATGGCGACTAGCGGTGGATCGTGGTGGCGATCTGCTACTCGGACAGCAGCCGAGATGGTGGACTCACTGTGATGGAGGGGCGAGGCTAGTAAACGGTGCAGGGACAGCAATGTTGATGATACCCGCGCTGGATGGCCAACGAAAATAGTATGGCTGTTTTTCTTCACTGAAATTTGCACATCGCCACACGCCCGAGCTGCTCATGCTCATCTGGCCAAGGAAGATTCTTTTGCATGCATGAAGTAAAATCACAAAGAACCACACGTGTTATTGTCCAATCTGGACAACATTCAAAAGAAGATAAATCCACCACTTGGAATTATTCAATCGAGATTCTAGTAATTCTTTTGACCGTGAACTTTAGGCTCGCCAACGGTGATTGGTGGGATTCTTGGTGTGTGGACGATCACCGGAAAACCTACAAAAAGAAGAGCACAATGAACTCCATGAATTGAAGTGCGCCGAGAAACAAAGAAGGAACAATTTGTTGGCTTTTGCTGAGGAGCTTGCGTGATTGCTCGCTGAATCTGCAGTGATTGGCGTCGAGGCTTCACAGTATGGTTTTCTACTTTTTCTTCTTTTTGCTTGCATTAAGCGAGGCCATAAAAATCGCAACTTTTGCTGCCTTCTTCCATCGAAGTTTGGACAAAGACCAAAAGACAACAACATGCACCGCCTTCTGCTTTCCTTTGCAAGTGCACGTGTGGTGCGCCCACTATTCTTTTCACTCGCAGTCTGGTGTCTTCTTGCTTGGCCGAGTCTCAAGCTCCACTCAATCCCTTGAAGACCTCGTCATAGCCTCCCTTCGGCGTTCGAGCCGCCGTTGCCAGTGATGTCTCAATTGCAGGCTTGTGGATATTGGTGAAACGTGTTAAGGTGCAGCAAGCTGCCGTCACCAATGTCAAGCGGGTACTGGACGCAGCGAAGTTGATGAACCGCGAGCGAGCCGTCGATTGCACTTAGGAAGGAGGCCCATCGACAGATGGGGACAAGCACCGAGAGAATTTTTTCTCACTTTCCACGTCCATCCCTAGGGTGAAGACTGGGGTCTTCTGCAAAGGAGGCGTGAATCACTCTCTCTTAATTGTGGCCGTATGTTCAATTGTGTGGTGCTCGGCGATAGTTGGGGTAGCGGCAGGTGGCGGTCAACAATGGATCGGCAGCCGCGGGCGTCGAAGTTGCAGGCGCCGAGCTTCACGCTTGAAGACCCCCATTGGAAGAAGACAACCCCACCCTTTTTTAGTTTTTCCTTCTTCACGTGCTCTTGGTGTGATGTTTCTTGGACAACTACTCAGCCCGCCGATAGGAGGAGGATGACAGCAGCTTCGGGCAGGGGACGTTGAGGAACTGCAGCAACTCCTTGTCGTCAGGAACTGCGACACGGCACAGCAAGAGAGGAGCGGGCAGCGCGCAATGTTGATCTTTGCGGGAACTCGTCAGGAAGCAACAGGCGTCTCGGAAGAAGGCTGCTGGCGTCAATGGACTGGGCTTCGTCTCAAGGGACAACAGGCTTCGTCGTCAGGGCTTGGATCAGATTGGACTTCGCCGAGGGGGATCCAAGAGGAACGTCCTGCTCGTCGCGTTGTTGATGTCGTGGGAGCTTGTTGGAGGACTGGAAACTGGATGGGCGATAAGGAGCGTCGAGTGGCAGTGCTCCACTACGTGGGAAGAAGTGACCTCGGAACAAGCGTTAACAAGCGTGCGGCAGCAACACAGGCACATCGCCAATCGAGGAGCGAGATGGCGCAGGGGCCGGGGCAACCGTGGCCGAGCTCTCCAATCTCAAGCCTGCCCTACTCTCTCTCCGCTTTCGTGAATGAACGGGGCTCTCTCCGCATTTGTGGCCGTGTATTCTCAATTGTGTGGCCTCCTCTTAACCCTAGGGTTTTTACCTATTTATAGGGCATGGATTAGGGTTTTTTAAATTTTCCAAATCCATCTCCACCAAGTTTTCTTTTCGAAACGCAATATTTGTTTTTTTTCCAAATATAATATTTGTTTTTTCAATTGAAATCTCACAAAGATAAATCCATAAAATCTCTCCGAGGATACAGGCTTGGGCCGATTTGCTTTCTTCGTGGGCTTAGCCCGACTCATCAAAATAAAGTTTCTGAACCATCAATTTGAACACATCTGTCACCGGTCCAATGTAAATGCAAATAAAAAATAAATGCACCTAAAACTATATGCTGTGCGATTAACTATTTTTTCAAGGATAAAATTAACCCCTAATTTTTTTAATACGATAAATGATTAAAAGGGTCGTCAAAATTTAGGTGTCAACAATAAATAACCATCATTCAATACTAACAAAATCAATCCATAAATTAGCCTCATAAACCAAGCAAATAAAAATTTGCACCATAACCCATCATCCATTTCTTATTCATTTCTCAAATCAACATAAACATTTTTATAAACCAGTTGCAAATCAATTTCATATATATTATTCCACGATACATTGTATTACATGCTTTCTCAACATTAATAATCAACCAAAAAGTAGTAAATGCTCGATCCGGTTTTTATGCAATAAAAATGCTCTCCTCAATTCAGTATATATATATATACTTCAAGACATGATTTTACAAAACTAAAGAAGATATAGTACTACTCACATTGTCACCTACGACCAAATAACAAACGATACTTGTATCGTTGAACTCACAACCCTACTAAATAACCGATGAATAATATTAAAATAAGATAAAACTCTACTTCAACTACGAAACGACTAAACTACACCTTAACGCTAATAAAACGATTCATATACACTAACAAATAGCATACTCAAAACAATTATTCAAGCCATTCGCAAAGCGAAATTTGAGCGCAAAACTTGATCACACCATAACTTTCTCCTTCAAATCCCATTCCAAACATACTCATGATCAATAGAAAGCCGTTTCAATGTACTACAAGAATCCCAACTTATCCATCCCAAAATCAAGCCAAAAATCAACAGGTCGAAGCTGCTGGATGTGCATTGTTCATCGCACATGGGAAAGTTCGAAATTTTATTTCGGGCAAACCGTAAACTTAAATCTTGATCCCAAAATCCTACTGCTCCACGACATTCTAAACTGTCATTTCGATGAAGATACGCAGCTGAATGACTCAAAAATCGGATTTCACTACTTGATTTTCCTAAAATTTTGAATTTAAGCCCTAAACGAGGAAAATACTTCGATTGGATGAACAGGAAGCTTAAGCTCTTAGCAGGCGTTGTGAATAAGCTTGATGAAATGCCCACGGCCTGAAGGCACAAAGCCCTCTCTCCTCTTTTTTCTTCGTCTTCTTCCTCCTCCTCCTCCTTTCTTCTTTTCTCTTTTTTCCTTCTGCCCGACTTATGCCCAAAAGTGTGCTTTCTTTTCCATTTTATCACTTCCCTTTTTTATTCTTCTCTCTTTTTGACTTTTCAACCTTTCTTTTGTTTTGTTTTCTCTCTCTCTCTCTCTCTCTTTTGTGGCTGGGTCCACTGATGGCCAATATTACAGTCTTAGTCATCTTGTAGCGGAGATAGCTTCGAAGAGTGAAATGAGAGGCTAACTGATAACAGCCGGTCTTTCGTGCAGTACTTTGGATGAAGAATTGTACAACTTACAGGAAGGGACATCACTCTTAATTCGGAAAGCTGCACCCTATACAGAACCCGCTGGGAGCAAACCACCGTGCGATCACATCATACTAGGGAACTTTTTCTCCCCTCTCTGCGTGAATAAATGAGCACAATAAACACTGCTATAGTATAATAATGAAGCGAAAATGCAGACTCCGACATAGAATTTTAACGTGAGAACCCCAGCTGGGAAAAACACACCTAGCGGGATTGCCGAAAACTTCCGGTATGCAAAGCAGGGTTGCAATAGGCCTTCTCTTGTCCCACTAGAGGTTGCACAACGCATCATCAAGATAACTATCTTTGATGACGGCAACAGCAAGCTCATCTCACCACTAGGTGGATTGCAATAATATAGAGGAAAGGACAACCGGATCTTACTGAGCAAAATTGCCAAAAATACACGGATGGAAGAGGCTTTTCAACGTTTGGCACCATTTAAGACATAGCACACATGGCCACAAACGTTGTAGTAGAATTTCATGGAAATCGGGACTGAAATGGCTATCCAATTTTTCGACGATCACTGCTGGCCTCACTTTTGTCTCTTCCCGTCGTTCATTGCATCTCGCGCACGAGCACTTGGTTTCCTCTCTATTTTGGCTCCTATCCAATTGGGCACTTCTATGATATATTACGTGTATTGTATAATATTTTGACATGTCCTCATAATTAAGTGAAAAAAAAATGATATTACGACAAATTTTCGTAACTATAGTAAATTAAGTCGGATCGCAAC
Organism: Eucalyptus polyanthemos subsp. polyanthemos; assembly: GCA_017140185.1. Taxonomy (NCBI): domain Eukaryota; kingdom Viridiplantae; phylum Streptophyta; class Magnoliopsida; order Myrtales; family Myrtaceae; genus Eucalyptus; species Eucalyptus polyanthemos. The sequence goes on along the minus strand of CM029467.1, from coordinate 8,565,101 downwards.
TGATCATGGCAAAATTCTAACTATTAGAATTGTGCAATATGCAGCCGTATATTGTTGAGTCTTCAAAATCGCAAGGCTACTTTCTCTTGGCCGTTTATATGTACACGACCGTATGCTTCTCTCTGCTTCACAGCCGCATAGTGATATGCGCCCTCCCGTTTTCTGCCCGATGGCTTAAGCGCTCGTCTGCAAGAACAACACGCCAATGTTGAAGTGTGCACCCGCTTGCCCTTAGAATATCTGACTGTACATATTGCAGAAAGATCTAAATAGCACAGGAAACAAAAAACAAGAAGAACAATATACCAGAAGTTTCTACGGGAAAAGCCAATGTGGGAAAAAAATCACAGGATCCTCATCCAAAAACTCATCCATGATAGTCAAAGGATTACAATCAATACTCTAAGGCTGCATTTGGTAGCGAAGATAAAATTCAAGATAGGGTAAAATTTATCTTATCATGTGTTTGATGCATGCTCAATACAGGATGAAAATCATATATAAATGGGATATAACCCAACAAAATTATCATGTTAGAAAGGTTGGATAAAGGTAAATAGGATTTCTAATATCTATAATAGGAAAGTTATTTTTATTGAATAACAAACTTGTTAAATTAACAAAATTAAAATTATATTTCAATATAAATAATATTAAAATTGTAGTATAAGAAATTCAAAATAGCAAAAAAAGAATTTAGTTATTTTAATTTAATCTTTTTTTATTTATATATTCAAATTAATTCTATTTTATAATATAAATTCAATATATAAATATATATTTATATTTATTACATATTTTAGGTATTGTAGTATTTTAGGTATTTAAGTACAATTTATTATTTAATAAAATTTTATTAGAGAATGATGGAAGGGGAAGAAAGAAATAAAAAAGATTATTAAAAAAGAGGAAAATAGAATAAAAAAGCAAATAAATTTAAGTAAGCAAGAGTATCACGAGAGATTTTTACCACCTTCATTTGTAAGAGCTTTTGTTCATTTATATTAATATACTTTTTATATCAAACAATGTATATGATATGATGTTCATATATAATACTTTATTATTATAATAACCAAACTATATATATATATATATATATATATAATATAACAAAATCCCTAAATTCCATATCATATCCAATCTTATCCTTGTTAGAAATCCGAATAACCAAACATAATTTAATGGTATTTCTCTTATGGTAAATCCTCACAATTATCACGAGCACATCCTCACTTGATGAACTCTCAAATCTCTCATGTTTACACACCCTCGCTTGAAGAACTCTCAACAACTCCCGTGTTTACACACGTTGTTTCTAGAGTATTTTCTAACCCAAATCATCTATTTATAGTGAGGCGCAAGCATTGCCTTTAGAGGGCAAGCCACAAGCATCTTACTCTACAACCTGAAGAAAGTTAAGACCCTGAAAAATAGGTAACTGCAATATCTAACATAACAAGATAATTGTGCAATGGCCATCGATGTTGTTTATTTTGACTTTTGTTGACCTGCACGGTGGATTCCTAAACCTCAGATATGCTTTGGAATTATACAAGCTAGTCATGAAGAAAGTACATAACATAGTCATTTCATTTCTTAACCGCTCTGCAGCATAATCTTCAAGCTTAGTTCGGGAAATTAGAAGTTAATGGATCAAGGTCACAATGCCTAGATGACTTACACTGCTAAGTTCAAAGAATACCGCAACACATCAAGATGTTTCAGCGAGATTTCACCCTATGTACATAGAGGGATAAAAGGTAGCCTAACACGATTTGGCAAGTGACACAAGTTAAAAGGACTTTGACCAAAGTGGACTTACAGTTCATCATGTTTCCATCTTCCAAATTAATGCCACTGAGAATAGTGAGAAGACATATTATAAGAGGAGTACATCCAACTAACTAGATGCTGTACACAAGCCGAGTCCGGGTCTCCCGAAAATATAAGGCTTGCAAAATCTCACAAAGATAATAAATCGTATCTAAGGCATCGGATGATCCTACACATTATCCACGTTCACTGTCTCCTCCCCACCCCCTTCAAGTCCACGTTCTCACCGCTTTGCTTATACTGCTAGAGAAAATACTCATATAAGAAGCAAATACAACCAGTATTTACCAAAAAAACCAAGACGATAGCGTACCATGGTCATCAATTCAGAACATATAGTTCTGCAAGACAGAAGGACCCAGAGAACAATTGTAACCATTTGCAAGACCAAATTGGGCGAACACCCAACTCCTTCAGCCAAATCCTGTGAAACAGATCTATCCTCTCTTCCTCTTCGCTATAATGCTGAAAAAAGATGGAAACATACCTGAAAATCAGAATTCTTGTGAACACTGGGCAATGGCTGTGTTGATGAAGGCAAGCCTTTCATTTCAGCCACCCCATTTCCTGCTGAAGCAAGCTCAGCTAATTCAATGTTCAATATCAGCAAGTTCGTCAATAGCATGAGCAGCCATGCCAGTTGGTGGTAGCGTCATCCCAGTCACCGGTCCTTTAGGCAGAACCTTCAACTGGAAGAAAAAGAAATAGATATCGAGCACGCAATCGTAAAGTTCTAATAACCAACACAGACAGTTGTATCATCTCAAAGATAAAACATCTGATGCATTAAGAACAAAAGGGAACCTTATCTGCTGAAGAAATGCTAGAAGATACAGTTTTCTCTCTCTTACTCTTGCCTTCATCAGCTTGCATAGAATCATTCTTTTGTCCTTCCCTTCTTCAACCTTGTCCTCAGTCACTTGAGGATATGCTTTCCCCTGTGAATACTTCAGTCTACCTGTTTCATGTCGATATGCCACAGTCACAAGTTTTACAAACAAATGCAAGCAAACAAGAAATATGAGGTTTATGACAAGTCTACTTCACATAAGAAAATACAGTCGACTGGGTCTATGTGGCATCTGGGAATTTTGACCCGAAATATTGATTTTGAGGGAAACGATATTTGACTTTGAATGGCCATAGGGACAATTACATCATCGGCCACAATATTTTATCTCTTGGACCGAACCCCTTATGAAAATGTTAATTGATTATGAGAATGTTAATTTATTTCTATAAATAAAAATCAAAATCAAATGCCCTAAAGTGGTGTAGGAATTATGGGCTTATTATTGATATTTTTCTATGGACATAGGATAATTTGATAAAGAAGACTTTGTTCTTGACTATGCACTTTATAGATTTGATTTTATGGATTAATGTCACAAAGTCTTTTGATCATTTTATTATGCAATTAGGTATTTATTTAAATGAGGATTAAAATGTATTATTAAAAAATAAACTTGGGCCATTTAAGTTTGGACTTTAGGCCCAAGTGAGATGGGCCTAAAGTGGGCCATAAGCCCGGCCCATGTCGGCGCATGGAGGGGGGAGGAGGAGCCGCATGGCTTCCTCCAAGTGTCTTCAATAAAGGAGACACTTGTCTCCTCCTTGGGGACAAGTGTCCCTCATGCAAAATAAGAATGCATGCATATATATATAACCAAAGAGAGAGAGAGAGAGAGAGAGAGAGAGTGGCTGGTGGAGAATTCGGCCAAAGGGAGAGAGAGGAGGTTGCGAGAGAGAAGGGGGAGCCGAGAGGAGGAGTGGCCTGTCGCCACCTGCACGCCGTCCGTCCGTCGCCAGTGTGCTGTCCCTTTTGCTGTCGTTCTCTTGGTCTTTGAGGCAAGTTGGGACTGATTTCCACTCTTGCATGTGTGCCTTGCATGGGTGATTTGTTGGTGGTAGGTTTCGGATCATAAGATAGGCAAAACCGAAGCTAGAATGTGACTTGTTCTTGAGTTTGCATGCTGTTTTCATATGAACCGCCTGAACCAGAATCTTGTGAGAGTTTGCATGCATGTTTTGAGTTTGATTTTGACTTTTATTCCTTCATGAAAGTTGTAGCCAACATCTTAAACTACAACATAATAAAATTTGGGACAGAATGATGGAGATTTAAGGGGTCAAACCCTCATCCTACGAAGACACTAGATCTGGAACTGTTTTGCTGACCTTTTGGTAGATTTGTGGTTACATTTCGATTTTTACCAAGAATCTCTCTTCGACTTCTTCATGAAACTTGTAGAGAACATCCTAAAGACTAACATAATCAAATTTTAAGTAAAATGAGCAAGTGTATCCTAGTGAATGGACTTACTCTTGAAGACGGTAAATCTGGAGACGCGGTACAGGACACCCGAGACTTTATGGACCCATATGGTGACTATTCTTTGGAAATTTCAGTTAGATCACTTAATGAAAGTTTTAGGGGACCTCTTGAAGTAAAACATATCCAAATTTCAGAGGAAAAGAAGAAGAATAGAGGGGTAAAAACTCAATATTTCGGAGATGACTTCACTGGACGTTTCGGTGCTAGAACCAGAAGCTTCGGATGACTATAGAAAAATATCTAGAACGAATCTGGCATAGAAGTCTGCATGGAAAATCTACTTTAGTATCTTAACTATAACCTGGTAAAATTTCATAATTTTCGGAGGTCATTCAGATATTTTAATCGAATTATTTCGAAAACTGCACATTCTGTTTCTATCCGAAATTGCATGCTGTATTGGTGTAAATCATATCTCTTGTGTGGAACTTTATTGGGCATGTGTTTTCATGAAATTGCTATCTTATTGACTTGTCTATCACATGCCTTGATTTCATGATTTTTGAGAAGCATATGGATATTTAATTTAAATATTTTCTAAAAATGGTACATGCTGGAATTTTGTAAAAGGCATGAAATATGGACCATTTTAAATTGCATGGACTCCATGAATTGTATTGATTGGATGATAGTGTCTTGCTGCATGTATGATAATGATTTGAGATGCATGTATGAATTCAATGATGAATATGATCTTGGTTGCCATCACATCACATGCCATGTTAAGATTGAACTATAATTAAAGATGAGAATTGAGATAAATGAGAAGACCGTCGGAGGTGTGAGCCGGCGATGCCCCGGGAGGGTCGGGATACCCGGTGGTATACGGTACGTAATTCCAGGGAAGACCTGGTGGTATGTCGGTACGTAATTCCGGAGGGTAGAGGAAACCATTTTCATGGCGAGCCCCGGAGATTTTCTCGAAAGTTTCGAGATGCCCGGTGGTATACGGTACGTAATTCCAGAGGAGGAGGGAATCCTGGTGGTATGTCGGTACGTAATTCCGAAAGCCCAGAGGTTTGTGCCTGAGGGGATGCCTCACAATACTAGTTGGGATGCGAGATGCCCGACCAAGGAGTGTAAATTCCGAAAGCCATGGAGGTTTGTGCCCAGGGGGATGCCTCGTGATGCTAGTTGGGATGCGAGATGCTTGGAATGTGGGGGCCGGATGCCCGGTTGTATTTTGAATACATGTCCGGAGGTTCCTCGCGATGCCTGGCTGGGTGCAAGCGATGAATTGTGGGATGCAAACATCGGTCCCTGGAAAGAAAAACTGACGAGATCCTTGTGAACGATAAGAATTGAAAATGAATCATGTGCATGGGTGTATGCATATGGCATGATGCATGATCGGCTTATGAAAATAAATTGATGTTATTTGATATTGAAAATGCGATCATGAAGGCATGAATGGATCTCATGGTGATGTATGCTTGATAGCATGGATGATATGAATCATGGATGTATGTGCACCTATGGCATGGTGATATATGCATGGATGCATGGTAATGATGATGGTACATGTGATATGATGATGATGAATGCATGGATGCATGGTAATGATGATGGTACATCTGATATGATGATGATATGTGCATGGATGCATGGTAATGATGATGGTACATGTGATATGATGATTGATGAATGCATGGATGCATGGTAATGATAATGGTACATGTGATATGATGATGATGATGAAGTTATATGCATGGATGCATGGTAATGATGATGATACATGTGACATGATGATGGTAAGTGTATGATGTGATGGTAATAACTGTATGATGATGTATGTACATGAGGTATGATGACATGTGCATGGTGCCATGGTATGTTGTGCATGGATGCTTGTATGACATGTAATGCTATGATTGTGATGATTGCATGGCATGATGTATTGAGTGGTTTATTGGTCATTTACCTGCTGAATGGTTGTACTCACCCCTTTGGGGACCAACATTTCGGATTAGATAAGATACCTCTGCTGCTACTACTATCAGTAGACGGATCGAGTGATTGGATATGACCGTGAGGAGGAGGATAGCAAAGGAATGAGCTTTTGGACGCCGACACTGATCGATGGACTTTAAGTATATGACTGTTGGAGGAGATGTCGGTCATCTTTTGGAGTGTAGCCGAGTATAGAAACATTGGCATTTCGATGGACCGACTAAAAATGTCCATCTGCTTTATGTAAATAAACGTGTTCAACTTTAATTTATGTAAGATGTTTAATAGGTGTGCATCATTTTCTGAATATAAGGAAAGGAGTTTGTTGGATGTGCTTCCGTATATGAATTGCGCAAGGGACCTATAAAAAAAAAAATAAAAACCCCCATGGTTGTATGGACCCGCTGCAATTGAAATAGTATCAGAGTGACATGTTAATAGGGAAAGTGAAAGGTAAGCGAACTGTGGCGACCCTAACGGATCGGGGGCCGTCGAGGGGTGCCACAGTCTCCTTGATATTGATGACATGTGTTGTATGAATGCCTTACTCATGATAATCTGCTTGGGGCATTTAAGAAGTTTGGTTTTGGTTTGTCACAGTGATTTGGTTGTAGCATCTCCTGTGAGAATTCACTTTTTATGTATTAATAATCTACCACTCAGGAGATGGTATATATGATGAACATGTCAGTCTTTGACATCCGTCACACAATTTTTTTGGAAGTTCATGCATTTGCCAATGCCTCTAATGACATGAAGAAGCCAAGGAAGTATCTCAACCATATTTGGACTTGGAGATGAGTATGCAGTTTGTTGTCAGGGTATGCGTAACTTCAACTGGATGGACTTGATGAATCAACAAACATGGTTGTGTTTCTAGCTTGAAGAATCCCTCTTCATACTAAACTTGATTGTTGTTCTAATTATGCCATTACTGTTCGTGTACCCCTTTACAAACATGTCACAAGCCCTGAGCTAGATCACATTGTTTCACGCTAACTCTTCAGCATTTGTTCTTTTTATCTATTGATGGCCTGGCATTTGATCATTGACATGCATGTTACATGACTACCAAAAGCACACAATTACAACGTATTGTACCATTTCAAACAAAGACACGATACAGCATGGTTACCGACCGCATTTTAGCTGACAGGATAGAATAAGTTACCTGAAAAGCAATTTTAGAATATGAACATGAATATGAATTAGTAGGCTTCCCAGTTTAACTAAGATACATCCAATCCTGCTTTGTTTTGTTTTATGTCCTGACAAGCAGAAGCCTACTTCTGATGAGCCTAATTCCAAAAAAAAAAAAAAAAAAAGCACAAAGTTTTAGCCCAGTTAGATGCGTGGCTAACAATCAAGCACTCTTTGTTGGACGCAAATTGTGCAATCCCAAGATCTCCATAACCGGAACAAGAACATGCATAATTGAGTAGAAAGATTAACGCACCTATTTTGGGATCCATCGAACATAAAGCGGAAGCAGAAAAGGGATTACCCACATATCAAGGGGATCCATGCATCAAGTCCTTCTCCTTTATTGCCCTCTGTATCACTGGCTCAATGAAGCGGCCCCCTCACGTGTAGCGTTAGGTAAACGCCCCTTAGGTGAGGATAATGTGAAAATTAGGGTTAGATTAGAGACGTGAGCACTATTTATAGAGTTTCCAGCCAGTCCCCATTATTATGGGCCAAGCTCAACTCGGCCCACACTAGCCAGTCCCATATTAGACTAATTAAGAAACATTCTATCTCACCTTAGACCAACCTTGTTTTACGGTAACCGTAAAAACAATAAATTACAATATCAATTAATTTAGCCCATATTAGGAAAACTCTTACATTCTCTCACTTGTACTATATTAATTGAAATCGTACTGTATATGTGTACTTTTGGTCCAGAGATAATTCTTAATAGTCAATCCTATCCCATAAAGTTTTAAACACCGAATCATGGTGATAACTGCATGTATACATACAGAGCCTTCCATGGTCACGAGTACTCTCAACTTTATTGATATGAATTCAATATAGTAGTGTGGCAAATGGATAATGTGATATCCTGAAATTCGACCCCGTTTCGATAAAGTAAAATAGGCATTTCGTCAACGTGCCTATGGTCGTTTTTCTTTGAGCTGATCACTCACGAGTTAACTAACCTATTGGGTGAAGCCGTTAAGGGATGTATCCGCGGTAAAATCCCTAAAAGCTACCTAATTTGTTGGATTGGACTAAAATCGCGTCTGATCGATTATAACTAGGAAATTGAGTTCGATTTCGAGAATCGAATATTCGAGCGTATCACAATTCATTTTTAGGATCCTGTCTCATCGTTCGTCAAATTATTGACGAGTCCGAAATTTCAATAAAGAAATTATCAAAGGAAAATTGAAGATTAAAAAGAAATTAGAATGGGAAAGAGAAATGAAAATAAAATAAGAAAAGTATTATAAGTTTATCTTTTTCTTTCTCTCCCTTTCTTTTTCTCTCTCTTCTCTCCTCTCCCCTCCCCTTCGTGCAAAATCCCCCCCCCCCCCACGCTGACCGTTCCCCTTTTTCCCTCTTATTTTATTCTTTCTTTTTCTTTCTCTCTCTCTCTCTCCTCTTCTCTCTCTTTTTCTTCCCCCCTCGTGCGAATTCTTTTCCCCCACCGACTTCTCTCTCTCTCTCTTCTTTTGAATAGTCAAAGCCTTATCTCTTCTTCTCTCTCCTCTCTCTTCTTCTCCATTCTCTCCCACGTGACCGAGCCCCTCCTTTCTTCTTCTTCGTGCAATCGAGCGGAACCCGAAGACAGAAAGCAAAAGCTCGAGCAGAAGCTGCAGCTCATCGTCGCCGCCTGTTCCACCGCCCGCACCGCATGCCCGCTCACGCCGTGTGCTCCGCCGCCGCCCCTTCGCGCCTCGTCGTCCCCGCCATGCGCCGTCCAGGCCGTTCGGCCTCTGTTCAGCTTGGTTCCGCCCTGTCCGGCCACCTCCGGCCACTGTGGGCCACCGCTCGGCCTCGCCAAGCCGCCACCTACCTTCCCGACCCCTTGCCGCTCCCATCCAACTCACTTCCTCTCTGTTTTGCAGCAAAAACAGCAACCCACCGTGTGGGTATCTAGCCGGCTCATGGGTCACTTTGGGTCGTTTCCGGGCCCCGAACCCGAGCCATGCTTTGGAAGGAATCGATCCTCGCGTCGTCCCCGTCGGATTGATTCGATTTGCGCGCGATTCCGGTGAGTAATCTCACTAATCCCTGATTAGTTGGCTAATTATGCTTATTGGTTGTTTCGTTTTATTTAATTAGGTTTAGGTTGTTAGATTAGTGTTTATTAATCAATTGTGATGCAAATTAGACAAATTGAATGCGTATTTAGCAAGTAGACGTGGTCTACTATTTATTGAGGGTAGCCCGGGATTTTTCCTGACCCTAATCGGGCTTCAATTTGATAATTCGAGCCTAAGTGGAATTTTTGGCATTTAAATCTTATTTTTCGAAATTAATTAATTATTTATTTATTTTCCGAAAATTCAACAGTGATGGCCAGTGACCGGAATATTATGCTGATGACCGTGGAAAAGTTCGTTTATTTAATCGGGCTTTGCATGTTTCTGACATTGCATGTTTCTTTGTCAACAAGAAAAAAAATAATGCAATGCATATGTGGGAATCTTGTTCCTTTTACCTAGAAGTTGAGATTGAGGTTCTTATCCATAAGTCCTTGATCAAGATTAATCAAGATAGAATATGGATGCATAATCAGTTAAGAGATCTTGGGAGAGACATTGTTCGCCAAGAGAATATCAGAAATCCTGGAGATCGAAGTAGATCGTGGTTTCTCAAGATGTCCCAAGCAGAAAAGGTAACTACAAACAACACCATTCTTTTTTCTTTTCTACACTACTACAAGTCTTATAGTTCATTTATCTTGCATATTGCCTTCTTCATCTATTACAAGCTAAGAAGCACGTAATAGAAAAACTTGCAAATTAATTATGTTTTTCGTTAAAGAAATTTGCTAATTTTCTCTTTCTTTTTTTCACCAATAAATAGTGCACCCATTTCCAAAAATATATAAATCAGATAAAAACAACGAGTTTAAAAGACCATTTGAACTTTTCCATTACCTAATCATACCTATCCATCTTTTAACTTTACAATTTTTTCTGATTAGTGTATGATGAGGTTTTTAATATAAAGTAGCAAAATATATCTTGTTCTATCAAGATAATGCACATTCAAAAAGCAAAAAAGAAAAAAAAAATCTTTAGATTTTATGAAACTGTTGGGTCTCGATAGTGCTATAAACGAGTATGTTTTGAAAAGATTATATTAGTAATATCTGGTATAGCCGAGAGAATTCTTGCTTCAAAAGTCTGATTCAAATTTAGCAAGTGGCTATCATGTTTACGTTAACTCTCTATTGAGTTACCTTGAATTATAGATTGAGTGGAGATGTGACACCTAGAATATTGAATACATTATCCTTTACACCTCAAACCATACTTGAAAATTGTTCTTTTATACCAAAGTGTTTATATAAAAGCATAATGCAGTCATCTAATATACACAATTTTAGATAGTAAAGATATATCGAATTTCATATGAATCAATATTACATTTAATGATAACTGACGTAAATTTATTGCTTAGCTCAAAAGACAGTTTAATATTATATTTTTCATCAGGGAGCAAAAAATATGGCAGCACTTGCACCAAGGAGATCGAGACACAATTTCACATGCGAAGATTTTACGAATCTCAAGAATGCAAGGTTTCTCAAATTATATGGAGGGAACTTTGCTGGCATTTGTGAGGATATTTTACCACAGCTAAGATGGCTTTGTTGGTGAAATTGTCCTTCACAACTTCTAGCAAACAACTTTGTGCTGAATCACCTAGTTGTTCTCAACCTTTCCGGCAATATCACCACAGAAGAATGGAGTGGATGGATCGAAATCATGGTACAATTTCACCTAGTTCTTTTACTCTTCCAAATAATCGTCTTAATATATGATGAGATGCATGTATTTTGCAATGCATATATAGTCCTAAGAGTATTGAGATGGTTTCTGTTTTGCAGGTGGCAAGTGAATTAAAAGTTTTGAAAATTGCAGGATCTATGTCCATGATCAGAACTCCTCGCTTCTCTGAATTTATGAGTTTAGAGAGATTGGTTCTAAAAGATTTCCAGATGTTGGCTGAAATCGATCCCTCAATTGGTGAACTACAGAGATTGAAATATTTGAAAATCAAATGGTGTCCACATCTTAAAGAGTTGCCCAAGGAAATTGGTTGTCTAATTGATCTAAAAGAGCTCATCTTGATCCAGGGTCATAGGGTTCGTTATTTGCCAGACTCGATAGGTAATATAAGAGGTTTGTCAAGGCTAGTAATGGAGGATACGGGATTAGTTGAACTTCCAGAAACAATTAAAGGGCTGGTGGATCTTAAGCACTTGTGTATGGTGAATTGTACGTATCTAAATTCACTGACGGACGCTATTGGGGAGTTGAAGTCGTTGATTGAGTGGGATCTATCAGGGACAACTATTGGGAACCTGCCTCGTTTTATTTGGAACCTCGAACATCGGACACTACGGATGAACAGTTTTGGGATAAGAATACATCTGATGAGGGATTTGCCTATGCAGGGTCAGAGTGCTCGTCATTTGCCAGACTCGATCAGCAATCTAAGAGGTTTTCCAAGTCTATCAATGGACAATACGAGATCAGTTGAATTTCTGGGGACAGTCAATGGGCGAGGGGATGTTGAATCCTTGCCTTCGTTGAACCGTCCGACTCAAAATTCACTGCTGGATGCTGTTGGGGAGTTAAGGACATCGACTGAGCTGTATCAGTCTGGGACAGCTATCAGGAAACTACCTTCTGTGATTCGGAAACTGTTAAGTTGTGATACTATTGGTGTGCAATGTCCTACCATCCATGGGATAGATGTTATCAAAGAGACGACTCTTGCCAAAACAATTTTCAACCAACTCTCTTCTCATTTTGAAGGTCACAGAAAGACAACTCTTGCCAAAACAGCGATCCACCAACTCTCTTCTCATTGTGAAGTTCACCCCTTCCTTTCAAACATCCACGAATCATCTTCATGCTATGGCATGGTAAGAATGCAAAGAAAATCAGTAACTGATCTTTTCGGTTTCTTGCTTCGTGAAACCACTGATCGTAAGAAAGGGAATAATTCGATCAAGATAGTAATTCCTCACAAGTGCGTCTTACCTGGAGATCCAAGCAGATTGGGGTTTCTTGAGATAGCCCCGGACATAGCACGAGCCAAAAAGGTAAGTACAACCAAGATTTCATCTCTCTTGCCCACCTTCTCCATTTTTTACTAGCTAGCTATAGAAGAAACTAGCGAATCAGTTATATTTTTCCTTAAAAGAGAAATTTGCCAATTGTCTGATTTTTTTCTACCAACAAATAGTGAACCCATTTTTGAGAATGTTTAAATGAGACAAAAATAGAAATTGGGTTTAAAAGACCATTTGGCCCTTTCCATTAAATAATCATACCTATCCAATTTATCTTTTAACTTTCAATTTTTCTGATTCGTATAACCTGAGGTTTGTATACATATATATATAGCAAAGTCTATCTTGTTCCATCTAGATAAGGCACATTCGAACAACAATAGATGTCTTTAAGGTTTTTTGAAACTGTTGCATCTCGACAGTACTATAAAAGTGTATTTTTCTGAAAAGGTTATATTAGTAATATCTGGCAAAGCTATAAAATTCCGTCCAAAAACAAATGCTAAAAGAGTTCTCCCTTCAAAAGTCTGATTCAAATTTTGCAAGCGGTGTCATGTTTCCTTTAACTTACTGTGAATAATATTATGATTGAATATGTGACGCCCCTATAATGAATACACAGTCCTTCAAGCCTCAAATAATGCTAGAATATTATTCTTCTACACCAAAGTCTAGAAACATCAACTCCATCAAATTTCAACGCTGAAATTTTAATCATGAAAATTTGTAAATCCATCGAAGTCAAAATAATATATATCCATGCTTCCCCTGCGCATCTTGATAATATTAACCTCAACCTTCCAAGCTCCTCAATCCTACTCAACAATAACAAAAATAAATAAATAAATAAATAAAATAGATCAGTTTCGTTGCTGAGTAAGCGGAAAACCATTAGATACAATAATTATTGTTGTGTGTAACATTTGACGGATCCGAACTCATTGCTCTAGTCAAAAGACACGATTTAATATTATTTCGATCGTCAGGGAATAGAACATGAGATAGCACTCACACCATTGAGATCAAGACACAATTTCACACATAGGTTTTGCAAATCTCAGAAGTGCAAGGTTTCATCACAGAACATTGGAGCGGATGTGTCGAAATCAAGGTACATTTCACCTTATTCGTTTACTTTTTCAACTAATCATCTTAATATATGAGTCTAAACTCACGGGTGGATGCTGTTAGGGTCTAAAGATGTTGATTGCTCAAAATCACCCTGGGACACTAATCAAGGAAATAGGTCCTCCGATTTGGAACCTCGAAGATCTAATTTGAGTTTGGTAAGTCGAATATTTCTTTTCATCATTTTTAATAAATGAATGCTTAATTTATTGTTAAATATGGATTGCCTTTCCGATGAGATTATTATCAATAAATAGAGATTAAAAGAAGAAGTTGAATGAATATACAGCATTAATTTCAATGTATAGTAATTTTAATTTGAAACTATTGTTTAGTGACTAGCAATATTTGTTCTTGTTTCTTCTTCTTCTTTTTTCAGGTGATTAGAACTTGGAGTACTCTTTCATGCCCAAATGAGGAATGAAGTTCTATAATTCATGTTACGTGCTTTGAGTTTTTAATATTTATCTTACGTTTAGGATATGTTTATCGAAACTTTTTTGTAGTTTGTTACTTTGTTTGTTGTGTTTTTCTTTTTTTTTTCTTTTTTTTCGGTCGAGACTTTATTTGTTGTGTTCAAGAGGCCAATACTTCGTTAGTATTATTGTTCTGTTGTTCACAAGAGTTCTGTTGTTTGATCTCTTGTAACGTGATAACTCATTAACATAGTGAGGGACATCGCTCTTCATTCGGAAAGTTGCTCTCTATACAGAACCTGCAGGGTACGAACCGCGGTGCGATCACATCACACTGGAAAACTTTTTCTCCCCTCTCTGCGCGAATAAATGAGCACAATAAACACTGCTATAGTATAATAATGAAGCGAAAATGCAGGCTCCGACATAGAATTTTAACGTGAGAACCCCAGCTGGGAAAAACATACCTAGCGGGATCGTCGAAAACTTCCGGTATGCAAAGCGGAGTTGCAATAGGCCTTCTCTTGTCCCACTAGAGGTTACACAACGTATCATCAAGATAACTATCTTCGATGACTGCAACAACAAAGCCTATCTCACCACTAGGTGGATTGCAATAATATAGAGGAAAGGGCAGCCGGATCTTACTGAGCAATAATGCCAAGAATACACTGATGGAAGAGGCTTTTCAACGTTTGGCACCGTTTAACACATAGCACACATCGCCACAAACGTTGCAGTAGAATTTCATGGAAATCGGGACTGAAATGGCTATCCGATTTTTCGACGATCACCGCTGGCCTCACTTTCTTCTCTTTCTCTCGCTCATTGCATCTCGCACACGAGCACTTGGTTTCCTCTTTATTTTTGCTCCAATCCAATTGGGTATATTGCGTGTATTGTATAATACTTTAACGTGTCCTCATAATTAAGTAAAAAAAAAATTATGATATTATGACAAATTTTTGTAACTATTGCAAATTAAGCCAGATCGCGATCATAGCGAAATTCTAACTATCAGAATCCCACAATATGCGATCGTATATTGATGAGTCTTCAAAATTGCAAAGCTACCGTCTCTGGCCGTTTATTGTACACGACCGTATGCTCCTCCCATGTATCTTGCCCAACTCTCTGCTTCACACCCGCATATTGATATGCGGCTGCGTAGCCCTCTCGTTTTCTGCCCGATGGTTTAAGCACTCGTCCGCAAGAGCAACACGCCTATGTTGAAGTATGCACCCGTTTGCCTCCTGAATACATGGCCGTATATTTTGCAAAAAGGCGTAAATAACACATTAAACAAAAAACAAGAAGAACGATGCATTTGAAGTTTCTAGGTGAAAACCTAGTTTGGGAAAAAACCAGGGGACCCTTATCCAGAAACTGTTCCTTTATAGTTAAAGGATTACAATTAATATTCTAACGGTATTTCTCGCACGGTAAATCCTCACAACTATCACAAGCAAGTCATCACTTAATGAACTCTTAAGATCTTTCGTGTTTACACACCCTCGCTTGAAGAACTCTAAAGAATTCTTATATTTACACACGTGGTTGAAGACTCTTGTGACTTTTTTGGGGTGTTTTATATGCACACCAGAGGACTCCACCCAAACTCTCAATTTATAGTGATGCGCAGGCATTGCTTTTAGAGGGTAAGCCACAAGCTTCTTACTCTGTAACTTGAAGAAAGTTTGACCTTGAAAAATAAGGAATTGCAATATGTAACATACCAAGATACTTGTGCAATGGCCACCGATATTGTTCATTTTCACTTTGGTCGACTTGTATAGTAGATTCCTGAATTTCAAGATGCGAACACCCTAAATGCTAAAACTTGGCACAGGTGAACATGTAAGTGCCAAAACTTCTAAAAAAATACACTCAAATACCAAAATCAAAGAAGAAATGAACATTTAAGTGCCAACATGGAGAATCTAATGTGGCATTTTTCGGCAAGAATTTTAAATGATGTGGCATTTCTTTTTTAGAAAACTTTATCCATGTGGTATTGACATAGCTAGATAAGTCCAAAATAACATCGTTTTAGTTTAAATTTGATTTTTAACATTAATATTAATCGCTTTCTGATTTTTCGATAAATGGCACTCCGCCTCACTTTCTTCTCTTCCTCTGGCTCATTGTATCTCCCACACGAGCACTCACTTTCCTCTGCTTTTGATGAATCTGGCACTTTTATGATTCCTCAGGTGTACTGTATTATAATAAATATTTCAGCATATTGTCGTAATTAAGTTCAAATACCTTGTAACACACTGTTGAATTCATTTACTATATTGCGACAAATCGTAATAACCAAATGTTAGACACAGGTAAAAAGAGATCCATCTTATAAATTCCCAGTCCAGCTCGTTCTCATCTCTCTCTGCTCTCGCTTTTCCCTTTTTCATTTTTTTGATGTCCCAGTTCCAAGTCTTAACGTGGGCGAGTACTGGCACGTAGCGAAGACCATGTCTTCGGCAAGCTTCCTCCTGCAACCGGATTGTTGCCGTCGTCCTCACTCTTTGACCACCTCGCACTCTCATGCGCCCGAGCTCCGTTGGAGTCGATGACGGGACGGGGGACGATGGTGATGGCAAGGGATCTGGTTGCGGGAGCAGCAACTCTCCAAGGGCGTGGTGCTCATTATGTGCGAGTTCTCAGCCGAAGGCGCCTGGTCGGGACAGGGCATATGTCTCGGATAGGTAGGTGAGTGTTGTGCAGGTACGGTGGCCTTTGATATGATGCTTTTTCCCCCGAGATTTCCGGTCTCTCGCTATTTTCCTGCTTGGAAGCGAATTGAAATAGTATGAAAAGGATCAAAAGCATGAGTATGGAAAGAAAACTTCTTGATGTTTACATTGCCTTTTTTTAATTCGATGGCACTTTGTTAATTTTTGCTCAAAGAGGCTAGTTTCCAAGAAATAAATACAGGAGAAGGTGCTTATGCGAAGTCCTGCCACCAAAAGTTTTGAATTGCAAATCTGGAAATTGAATTCAACAACTTAGTTCTTATGTGTATAAAGCTTGCTGTAAGTACCTTTTTTAATGGGGATACTCTGTAGAATAGTTCATTTAGTAATCTTAACAATTCCCTCTAGCAAAGTGTGTACAGATGCTGACTATAATTCATTTCATTCTTCACTGGGCACTGGAGAGAAGTCTGAAGCAGTGTTCGTTGGTGATGCTCGCCCATTATTTTGTTGGCTGCATTCCACTCTTTAGTTTATCTACTTTACCTTTCCATGCTTAGTTTGCTAATAGTATTTGTTATGTGGCAAGGTGAACTGGACTCAGGGCCAACTACTCCCAACATCTTTTCGTAAATGGGTGCCTCTTAGTGAATTTCTCTTTGCTTATTTAAGAAATAAAAATTTCAACCGCACGATCTTCCTAAGTGATGCCTTATTTGGTTTTTGGGTTGTTTTGATCCGTGTACGATCACCACCAGCCTCAAGCATCTTTCGGAAGTTCAGGTGTATTGTAAATGGGGATCAGTGGTCATTCCCATTTGCTCATTCTAAAAAGTTGCCACTAGATACCTTCTACCTCTTTCCTGGAGAAATTCAAATAGTTGATTTTTGAAATTCTGTCTTTATCTCTTTTTATCACTTTCCATGTCAATGATCTCCTGCATCTACAGTCACTTCCCTGATAATCCTTCTTTTCTTTTTTCAGTCATCGCAACTCCTGAAGGCAGCTATCTTTGACGAAGAATGTGAAACATGTGTCCTTTTAAGAACACTCACAGTTTGCTGATTATTCGTTATCTTTATTTTTTGGCTTGGTACTACAATATGTGAGGTTCGATTCCTTGACTACAAAGTATTCTCACTTGACATTATGGGCTTATCATTGGAATTTTTTAGCTGAATAATGTGTCAGTTTTGGTCTTATCAAGGTTTGAATATTTCCCACATTCTGAGTCTCAAACCAGAGACTGTGCAGACAACAATATGTACAATTAAAATTCTCCTTTCTTTCTCCATTTTCTTTTTGCATCGAAGTACATAGAGATAGAAGGTATGACATTTCTACTTTACATGAGGAAATACAGTCGGTTGGGTCTCCTTGATATCGATGACACATGTTGAATGAATGCCTTACTATTAAAAATCTGCTTTGGGCATTTAAGATCTTCTTTTCGGTTTTGGTATGTCACAGTGATCTGGTTGTAGCATCTCCTGTGGAAGATTACTTTTTGTATATCGAATATCGATGATCTACCACCTCTTGTGTGACATCCCAGATTTTCAGTCTTGTTTTCTATTGAATAAATTGGGCATTTCATTGATGTGTCTATAGGGCTGTTCTCAAAGCTGATCACTCTCGAGATAACTAGACTATCTGGGGAAACCATTAAGAATTTTAAGGCAAATAGACTTGAGAATTCGACCAGGAATCGGCTTCTCGACCGTGTTCATCTGTCGAGACCATTACGGCACAGATATAAATCGATTTGAGATTAGATACAGGTTGGTTCGATTGAGATGTGTGGCTAATCGTGGGTGACACCACTAAATTGGAAAATTCTTGTCGACCAACACTAGACTGATTTTCTTATTATTTTGGTACCTTGTGTCCGTACTTGAATTCTCGAGATTTTCACGACAATCGAAAGTCGCCAATGAGTCGAGTGGGTTCATAGTGGCTCGAAGAAAATCGACCACGGGTCAATTGCACTGAAAAGTTCTGAAAGTTACCCAGTAGTCTAGGTCACGCTAAAAACGCGTTGAATGGAAATTAACCGTGAATTCAAACCCGATTTCAGAAATTGAAAGTTCTGTGGTGTCACGAGCTATTTTAGGAACGTTGACTTAGTCTCAGAAGATTTTTCGGAGATTCCGGGATTTTTACGGAAAATCGTCTCGTACGATTCGAAAATTATCGGAAATTCGAACGGGCCAAATTGAAGTGAAAATTGGGCTTCCAAACCGAGCTACTTGGCGATAGGAACTTATAGAAATTTTGCAGACCTTTCTCCAACAAAATCAGACGTCGAATTGGAGAGAATTTCGAAGAAATTGAAGTCCAAGATTGAATGAATTTCGGAGCTTTGAAGGGGCTGTATTTTTGACATCAAAAATTGGATTATATGGGAAAATTTTATGCTAGAAAGTATTAGGAGCATAGAGGATATACATGTAGACTTTGTGGGCCAAAGCAATGATGATTTAGATATTTATTTTGGATTTTGGTCTCTCTCTCATCAAGCCTTCTCGGACAAGTTGGTCTTGCCGACTTCAATACCTCCCTTTCACTTTGCTTTGCTTTCAACCCTTCATCCCTTCGAGCAAACTTCCTCAATTCTCCATCTTTCACCCTTCTCTGCAATTGCCGAAGACTCCACCGAAATTTCCTGCAAGCTGCCCCACCTTCTTCGGTTAACACCTCACTCCACCGAGTTGCCACGAAGACTGAAGCAAACCAGCTAAATCTTCCCCTTAGTTGACCGAAGTATCACACCGAATCGATCCAAGCTGCCGTCCACTTCCTTCGGTCTTCACTCCAATCTGCCGCGGTGTCAAGATCCATTGAAGCTTTAATCAACCTTGCATCTTCTCAAACGATTTGTTGACCCAGCAAATCCACTGAACAGCCGCACGAAGCCAGCGAACCCATCTTGTTGACTGAAGCCGCTCCTTTTTACTGCCACCGAAGCCGTTGTTGATTTCGTCCTCTCCAGCGTTGATTTTTGAGCTCGCCCGGCAGCAACAATCGAACTGCTTCTTCGTGCATCCCACTCGCTTGACCAACTCCAGCAGCTTCGGCCATTTGTCCGCGTGCTCCCATCTTCCGTAACAACACACGCCAACCCACTTCTCGCTTCTACGAGACGTCCCCAAGCAGCTCGAGCAAAACCGGCGTCGTCCGCAGCCCGATGCCAGCAAATCCAACGCCTGCAGCTTCAGCGTCTTCGTCTCTTTCTTCGCCAGCTCGTGGATCGGCTCTACAATTGAAGCCACGGCAACTCCAGTCCACGAAGCAGGCCCGTGAATCCAGTCAGTCTGCAGCCCATGTGAGACTCTGCCCAGCTCCTTCGTGAGTTCAGCCGCAAGCCCATTGGAAGCCCATGATTTCAGCAGTCTTCGGCCCAGCAGATTCTTTTCTGGTTCAAGCCCATTCACAACAAGCTTCAGTCCATTTGAAGCCCATGTTCAGTCTTGATTCAAGCCCAGTCCAGTGAAGTCCAGCAAGTTCTTTTGAAGCCCAAGCCCGAGAGGCAAGATTTTTGGGCCCGGCCCGAGTGTCCGTTGACGCTGCCGAAAGTTCGGATTTCAGCCGTTGTCGCGTCGCCGTTGCGGTGATTTAGTCTTCGCTTTTACCAAGTGAGTTTTACTCACTAAAGCTTTCTTAGTTTGCTAATTATACTTAAGGTTGGTTAGATTTAATTAAATGCAATTAGGTGGTTAGATTAGTTTAGATCAATTAAATTAGAGACTTAATAATGCATGTTAGGTGGTTAGAAATAGACATTAGCAAGTAGACATGCCATGTTATTTATGGAACGAGTCTCGGTAATTTTTCGGACTCGTTCGGCGTCCAATTCGGCATTATGAGCCTCAATTGGATTTTTATATTTATTTAATTATTTTTCGAAATTAATTATTTAATTATTTATTTTTCCGGAAATTCAACCAGGATGGCCGGTTTTTATGCTGATTGTGGTGGTGCAGTCCATTTATTTAATTGAGCTTTATTTTGTGCGGAATTGATTTATTTTTGAATTTAGGATTTATTCCTAATTTAAATAATCTTGGAAAATTAATTGAAATTAACCGGGCATCAGTTAATGATACCAAAACTGTCGTAGTGGACTACAGAAAATGTTGGGATTTATAAGAAGGAAATTATTATATTTTGGTTAAAGCCGATCGTGTACCCATACACGTCATTTTATCGGAAATGATAAAATTGGTTATTTGATTGTTTGCTTGGAATGACATGTATACCGGCTCGATGACTCTACGGAGCATCTGGAGACAGGACGGTATGATAAATTGTGTGTATACCGGCTCGATGACTCCACGGAGCATCTTGAGACAAGACGGTATGATCTATCGGCTCGATGACTCTACGGAGCATCTGGAGACAGTACGGTATGATAAATTGTGTGTATACTGGCTCGGTGACTTTATATGTTATCTTGAGACAGGACGGTATGATCTACCGGCTCGATGACTCTACGGTGCATCTGGAGACAGTACAGTATGATTTGACAGCTCGATGACCCTATATGTCGTCTGGAGATAAGATAACATACTATATATATATCACCTAGGGTGAGTAGTCTTGGATGTTGATCAGACTTATAGAAAGTATGGAAGGGGTCGATCAAGAGATAAATTGGATGACATGTAATCGACTAGGTCGATTGATCGATGATTCGATCTGATTGGGTGATGTGATGTGATGATGTATATTTGATATATATACTAACTTGCAGGAAGGAGCTGAGGCCAAGGTAAGTCCTCTAACTCGTGATGTGCTTAGGCAGCTTAAGGTGTATTGGTTTACTAATCGAGTCTTAGGGGGTAGGACTTGCTGAGACGTGGTCTCATTGGTTATTGAATAACCATTTCAGGACCCTGAGGAGAAGCTGAGGAAGAGGAACCTGAAAGGAAGAAAGACTTTTGAAGAAGAAGATGATCCAAAGAGGGATCTTGAGTATAATCCGGATGTGGATTGAGATCTCATCCCTTTTGTGAACCCAGTCTTAGTAGATAGGTGTGAGACAAGTATGCTGTGAATAGTATTGTAAATATACTATAAGTTGTGCTGTTAATAAAAGTGTGGTTGTGAATTTCAATATGAAAAATATGGCTTGCTTTTCTATCCCATTGTTTTATTGTCTGGGGATTCATAACTGCTTCCGCATGTGCTTAATAAATGAAAGGGTCAGCGATACTTAATCCTAGGATATCGCACTTTAAAATCGACCAAGTAGAAGGATGGGCGTGTTTCCGAAAATCGGGGCGTGACATCCCGAGGAGGTATGTATGATGCACATTTCTGTATATGACATCTGTTACATAATTTGGAAGTTTATGCATTTGCGTTTGTCTCTAATGGCAGGAAGAAGCCAAGAAAGTATCTCAACCATATTTGGATGCCCTTGGTGATGAATTTGCAGTTTGTTGTGAGGGTATGTGAAACTTTAACTGGACGGACTTGATTAATCAACAAACATGGTTGCGTTTTAAGCTTGAAAAATCCCTTGTCATACTAAATCCAATTGGTGTTCTAATCATGCCATTACTGGTTTGTGTATTCAATTAGGTACATGTGATAAGGCCTGAGCTAGATCACATCTAACTCTTCAGCATTTGATCTTCTTATTTATTGATGGGCTGGCATCCGATCTTTGACATGCATGCTGTGGGACTAGAGAAAGCATCCAGTTATAATACTGTACAAAAATGTGACACCACATTGTTGCTGACTGCATTTTAGCTGACAGGATAGGATAAGTTACCTGAGAAGCAACTTTAGAATATGAATATGAATTAGTAAGGTTTCCCAGTTTGACAATCAGTCCTGCTTTGTTTTTTGTCCTGACGTAAGCTTATCACGATGTAGAGTAAATGTTTTGTTTTCATTCTGCGTTGTCCTCACATATACTCAGCAATTCCCTTTTCATTGGATCTGCCATTTATAATGTTTAGTTATTTATGCCAGGTGTTATTGCTAACAATTAAATTCATACTTTCAGGCACGTCATTTTTCCCCTCGTGGAGCTGCATGAACCACTCCTGCCATCCTAACGCCAAAGCTTTCAAAAGAGAGGATGTATAAGTAAACCTGTGCACATTTTGCTCGTGATGGTGACGTCATTAACTTTCTGTAACGCTCGGGGATGCAAAGGCTGATTTTAGAAACGGTTTACAAAGCTGTGGCAAACTGCATAATGGGCAAATGTATAAGCGCCCCACCAGAGTTTGGCGCACTAATCTTTAAAATAGTCTTTGCATCTCTAGCATTCTTCACGTTTTTTTTTTATATTATTGAAATGGTTTAAAATATTGAATCTTTTGAGCTTCAGGTTGATGTTATTCAAATTTACTGGGATGGCCCTTCAATATGATTGACCCGGTGTACCCTTATCAATAATCCTTGAAGATCAACTGCTTTTGTAGTTTGTAGATACAAATGTAGATATTCACACAATGTTGCCTGTTATCCATAACTAGCGTGTTCTGGGCTGGATAATTAGTTATGAGATTCACTCGTGCTTGTGAAACTTTAGACTGTTGAAGTCGTGCCTCCTTTAACATAACATAATCTATACATCTGCTATGCTACATTGAATCTATTCCTTTTCATGGACGCCTGACTTGGTGGAGAATGATGAGATGTAAGAAATCGTGGAGTCTTGCAGGTCACCATTTCATACATAGATGAGGATTTACCCTTTGAAGGGAGACAGGCACCGCTTGGGGACTATGGTTTCTTGTGCAAGTGCGCGAAGTGCCAAGAAGAATCTTGATGGACACTAATGATAAGTTTGTACCATTCTTCGTTTGCACCACAAATTATGGTTTTAGGGTTCAACTATGGTCATGAAAGTGGTAACAACATAAGCATGAGTTAATTAAAGGTTATGTAGGATCAACTGATATCCATACATTAATTTCATGAGCCATTTTCCATGAGTTATTTTGGGAATCTAACATATTCCTTTCAACGTATTTATATAGATGAGATTAAAAAGGAAAAAAAAAAGAAAGCAAAAAGAAAAAGGCAACGAGTAAAGCAACAAAACCAAACCTAGATGGACAATGGCCATGAACAAATTCGTTAGGTTAAATAATTGAATAGCATAGGTGAATTTGCATTTCATTGATTTAAATGTAAACGTTCACACCAGTTTTTATTAACAAACTTTCTTTTTTAATCTTTAAAATTAAAATAGTAATAGAAAGTACTTATTGAGGGTGGGCACTTAGGTTGCACCGACACGGACACGCGACATGATACGACATGACATGCCAACACATCATTTCTTAAAAATAGAGAATTTTGACACGTTCCGACACGTTATATATTAAATAAATAGTTTAATATATAAATGCATAAATAACTAAATAATAATAATAATAATAAGAGCCTAGAATTAATCTATACTAAAAACATTGATTCTACATTTGTTAATATCATTAATTATTTTAATTTGACAAATTCAACTACATTTCATTGTAATAATCCATAAAACTTGGAGGAAAAAACAAGTAATTCACGTTCCACGTTCCATTATTAAATTTAAAATTTAACAATAAGAAAAAAAAAAACAACATTCTATCATCAAATATAATAAAAATTCATGCATCCACATTATCCACTTCTTTTGAGAAAAAAAAAAAAAAAAAAAAACTTCATCTCCGGCTCATCAAGTGAAAATTTTGCGACTTCAAGCACCCAAAAATCTTCAAACAAGTATTGGAAATTTGTTTTCGCTTTTATTATTATTTTTATTTTTTTTTCATATATTTATATTTATACTTCAAAAGTTTTGAAAATTTGTAAAAATAATCCCGTGCATGTCGGAATCACGTGTCAGAATTTTCGACTCGTGTGTCAGAGCGTGTCGAAAGCAGTTGACCGTGTGTTGAAACTTGACCGCTTGTTGAAACGTGTTGGAACATGTTAAAGCGTGTTGGACACATGTTGGAGTGTCGGATACGACACGAAAGGTCCCTCGGAGTGTCCATACAACCTAGGTGGACACTATAAATATTAAATGGCCGAAAGAATGGTGGAGGGAATGATTATTTAGCATTTTTCCGTAAATGATATGACATGTGATGTGACATGTAAAGATGGCCTTCTCCTAATTGATTAAAACGTGACCAGCTTGAAAGGAATTGGATTAGTCAAGCGAAGTGGGAAAGCAGGTTATTAATATGATGACGAGTGACACTGCGCCAAAAGAAAGTTGAATAATGACAAGATGAAAAGGACTTCCAAGAGTGAAATTACCCGGACCTTACCTTACGGTGGACATTACGCGGAAACAGAGAGTTCAGTGGCTGCAAAGCTAGAAAGGACTTCGATGAGTGACCTTACAGGGAAAGGAGGGTGGAAGTTGCATCACGCCTCCTCTTGCTGGAGAATTCTCCTCACGCAACACAAAAGCATAAACGCAGTGAGACTATAGACATAACCGCTCGGCAATCATACGTTTTTGTCAATCTACATCTTCGGCTGATGCATTAGCAAATCTCTATATTTTTCATAATAGATATTTGCTCCAGCACTTAGTAAAATCTATAAGCTTCCTATCGATGACCGTTGATTATTTATTGGTCTCTTTCGAGTAGTCAACTACTAAAGATTTTCCATCGTTAAATCAAGTTGTTTACTAGTGAAGGATTCCATTGTTAACCTTTACACTAACCTCACGATCTTGTTGTATCAACATCTTGCACTATCAATAAGCAAGCTCGCTAATTGTTTTGTTTCATTGACGATTTATGTTTTAACCAAATTGTGCTCTCATCAAATGAGCTTGCTATTCATTTAATATCAATTAAGAGATTCGACTTAGGCGGAAGGAAGAGAGTCAATTAGTGACCTTCGCAGAAAGGAAGACCTGAGGCCGAAAGAAAGACAGTATACGATGGCAAGTTGAAAATTATGTCTATCTGTGTTACCCACTAGATGAGAAAATGCTAGGTGGTTGTTGTGGTAATATATTACTATATTGTCATACTTTACTATCACCAAGCAATTGCATCATAAAATATTATCATGTTGTCAAACTATTTAAATTCTCGGTTGGTAGTTGGTATATCGTGTACAAAGTAAAGTTTATATCGTCTCTTTGTAACACGGTTATAGATATGGTTCCTCGATTTTCCATTCGCAGAGAATCTCTACTATGCGTGTTTAAAAAATTAGTGTGGATAGCCATTACATTTGTTCGCATTTTTCAGGCAATTGCATGCACAATATTATGGTAAAGGAAGTCAAAAGCCATTTTGCTGAATAGTTGTATGAAGGACAAGGCTCATGTTATGGACAACTTTCATATGCCCTTACTTTTAGAAGCATGGAAGCCAATGTCAGTCGGATATTGAAGAGCTTGCCTTAAGGTTAAGAAACTATCTTCGAGATGTTGCACATTAAGAGGAATAAATTGTGTAATTTTAGCCAATCTTGCTTCTAGTTCGCTGCGTGATAGTTAAATTATGAAGACGAACCTCCTTTTTGTGACTGGTAGGTGACTTGACAGTGGAGAGAAAAGTTTCCTATTGGGGACGAAGTGGTTCGAGATTACGTGGGGATTGCATACATGCTCTCTGGATTCAGTCAATCATTTGTTCCAGTCGTAGAAAAAAGAAGGAAAGCAACAAAACTGAAGCAAGGTGGACTACGGAAGTAGTAAAGTTCGGAATGTTTGCTTAATCAACCCGCTGGAAGATTCCGCCTGTTGTAGTGGGGATTACTTAGCATTTTCCCACGACTTTTGTTAAAATGGCTCGATCACGCGGATGAGTGACCTTACGTGGAAGACTCGCCTTACTCGGAAAGAAAGGGAGAGTTAAATAATGACGAGCTGAAATGGCATTCGATGATTGACCTTACGAGAAAAGAAATCGCAAAGTTGCTATGCTAGGCATCTTAATCATGCCTCTAGCTTTATAAATCTAATCAAGAACCTTGTTGTTGATAGATCTTAAAAAAGTACCTGGACCAATGTTGTTAGTCATGGAAGATCTTTATCTTCTTAAAATATAACATTTCATAAGAATGAGCAACTTACTAAAATAGCCAACAATGTGACATGGAATGGATGAATAGGTTGACTTATAAAATTATAAACAACTTCTGCGGGATAAGTCAAGCTAAGCTTGATATATGCAAAATTAGTTTGATTTATGCAGAAATATCAAGTGCAATATACTTCTATCAAATATAAAATGTGATAAATAAAGGGTGGGTAGAAGGTGATACACAATTCTATAAAGGTGAGGGCTTAGGGCCTCACCTGCGGGAGGGTTGCCATCGAGTCCTGACTACCCACGTTGGTCATCAACTTGGCAACAGTGGGACCGGGAGAGGGGGCTTCACGGCTCTCGCGTGATTTTTTTTGTGTTCTTTTTTTAATTAGATTTAGCCTTTTATATGTTTATCTAATTTAATAGATATTTGGGTTAAAAAAATAATATTTAGATTAGAACGACGTTATTTTAGATTTATGCTTCATGTTTTAGTGACGTCGATGCCACATCGAAGAGAGAAAATAATAAGCTAACTAGGTAAGCATTTTCTATTAGTTAAGTTTGATGGACTTAACAATAAGAAATTGCTTGCACCAATTTGACAAGTTTTAAAGCTTGATTGCACTTTTTGAGAATTTTAGGACTCAATTGAATTTTGGTGACAAGTTTTAAGGCTTTTAATGTACTTATCCTAATAAAGAAATATCAAATTTCATAGGAATCAGTGTTATAATCAATAATTAATGGATCTGATCTCATACCTCAAGTCAAGAGACACAATACTGTTGTATTTTCCGTCAGCGAACATGGAAATGTTGTAGCACTCACATTACAAAGATCAAAACAATTTTACATTCAAAGATTTTGGATATCTCATCAACTCAAGGTTACTGGATTTGGATGAAGGGAAATTTGCTGGGAACTTTGAGGACATTTCACCGGAGCTGAGATGGCTTTGCTAGTGAAATTGTCCTTTGAAACTTCAAGCAAACAACTTGCTGAATCACCTAGTTATTCTCAGGCTTTCAGCCAATATTGCCACGGAAGAAAGGAGCGGAAAAGTCGAAATCATATTAAAATTTTGTTGAGGTTAGTAATGCAAGATAATTTTTAGCAAAATAATTTAAGTCAAAGTTTTGGTACATGTAGAAACGGTTTGATCATATTAGATGCAAATACTTCTATCAAACATATACAGAGATAAACGAAGAGATAGGAGATGCAAAAAATCCAATGTGAACTAGCTATCTTTAGTGTTCCGATAATAATTTGTGCAAGTCCTTAGCTCACTATTAAGCTTAGCCAACTGCGATGTATTTTTGGATTCGTTGTTTGCAATTCATGTTGTGTTCGTTTCATTGACAAGAGTTTTAAAGTTTATGTTGTTCAACTACCTTACACAACATCAACATTTTGCAAGCTATAGAGTTAGATACCATACATTATTTTGCCATATATTCCGCGTGTTTTAAGATTCAGTCAAATGGGTCGTTATTCTCATTTTCAGAAATGCAATGCATATTTAGGTGAGAGTAACAAAGGTGCTTTCAAGGAAGATTCTGTACTAAGCAAATGTATATTTTTCTCAGACTTTTGATTAAGTGAAATATTTGCTTGTATATATAGTGATGGCCCACATTTAATTTCTTTTTGTTTTTTGGTCGAAGGCCCACATCTGATTTAAGTCTCTCGAGAAAATATTGTCTCTTGTAAGACACTTTTTGGGCCCACCTGCGTCTTCTCACATTCTCATTTCTCACTCACTTTCTCAAATGTGGCCTCTCTGTCTCTTTGAGGTCTATGGCTGGCTGCGATATAGTCTGACCCACGTGAGGCGCTGCCTTCCCAGATATAGCCTATCTCTCGGTCTCACGGGTTGCCACGTCGCCTATATCGGTCTGCCATCAATCAGCCCACTTGGCTTAGGTGCTCTCTCTCTCTCGACGACCAGCGAGCTCTCTCGTCTTGCTTGATGTTTCGATTTTGGAAGGAGGAGGAGAGTGGGATGGTGGTGGCTGGAGAAAAGAGAAGTGATTTCCATTTCATCGGTGCGATGTGCGAAATTGTGGGAGTCTGTTTCGATTTTGGTTGTGATTTCCATTTCATCGCAAACAGAGGAGCTGCAGCGAGCTCACTCTGGGTGCTTCTCAGTATCTCATACATTTCATATAGGCGTATAACTTTAAAGTTTTTAGTGGTTAAAAAATTAATTTGAAGTAATTTATCATGGATGTATCAATTTATAACTTTTCATTATATTAATTCTTCTTTTGATCACCTTACCAAAAAAAAAAAAAAAAATCTTCTTTCAATCAAATTTAATCGCACCTTATGATTTTATTTAGCAAGGACTTTTACCAAGACATAGCTTTGCGCTTTCGCCTCAACAAGCACGCTTAACTGGCGGCTTTCAATGTTAAATTGTTAATCCAAACTGTCGTAAGAAAAAATAAAAGCTTATCTTATGGGAGGGTCCAGTAAATTTGAATTTTTTATCCAAGTCCCATCGTGCAAAAGGGTAGTGTACATCGTGTACCAATTCGTTGGATATCTATGACTTTTTTCCACATAAATGTAGTAGAGTGAGCGACCAGACCAATTCAACTGAAGATCAAAGCGAATCAATTTAGAACTGGTCTTATACATTTTATTTTAAAAAAATCAATAAATAAATAAGGAGATGCAACCCATGACCTCCCTCCTAAAGTGGGCACAAAAACCCACTCAACCAACAAGACATTATTAGCAATAGATTAAAAAGCATAATCTATAATATTGATTACGTGATACTTCGATGAGTGGCCTAACGCAGCAAGTCCCTCTTGCTGTAGAAATCTCCTCAAGGACCATAAGTAGAAGTCATCGGCAAAATCACTCTGTGTCATCAGATGGGGGATGAAAGGGCCAACTCAGGGATTGCAAAAGGTGGCCACTTCGACGTGTTCCTGAACTTTCGGGGATCGGACACTCGCGACACATTCACAGATTGCCTTTATGAATTCATGAACCACAAAGGAATCCGCATTTTTAGGGACGAGGAAATGTTAGGCCCGGGCAAAAATATCTCAGAGATCTTGGGAGCAGTAGAATGCTCTCAAATATACATTCCTATTTTTTCCCGAGGCTACGCTTCAAGTCGATGGTGCCTTCGAGAGCTAACATGCATGTTGGAGTGCTCTTGCCGATCCACGAGGAAAGATATACTACCCGTTTTCTACGATGTGGAACCCTCAGATGTTAAGCTTGAAACAGAGCTGTACAATAGCGCCCTAAACAAGCATGAGGAGGAACTTGGCTGCACTGAAGTGAAGCCTTGGAAGGACGCTTTGACAAAGGTGGCTGGAATCAAGGGATGGTGTTTGAAAGGTCAAAGGTATCCACATGATCTTCTTTTATTTATCTGTTTACATGTCTATTGGGTTATCGTTAGATCTTGTATTAAAAGAATAGCGAACACAAGCACGCATGTTTGTATACGTCATTTACTACGCCCAGGCTTAGACTATCTACAAACTGATGAAACTCCTAAAGGCCCAAAGGGTGCCTCATGTGTTTGGCTCTGTTTCAACATATCTCTTATTCAAACTAATTAGATAAACTCTTTCAGGGCAATACCCACCACCCTTGTAAGAAAAGCCTTATTCAATACACGTGAAACAA
Source organism: Eucalyptus polyanthemos subsp. polyanthemos (assembly GCA_017140185.1). NCBI lineage: Eukaryota > Viridiplantae > Streptophyta > Magnoliopsida > Myrtales > Myrtaceae > Eucalyptus > Eucalyptus polyanthemos. Next base: position 8,534,786 of record CM029467.1, on the reverse strand, counting down.
GCGATTCGTGAACATTTATGGCAAACACCACATGAAAAATACATAATGGCATGCTGGTTATCAAATGCTTCTATCTTAAATTCTATTTGCTTATACAATCTTGCAATGATTTCATGAATGTGATAGGCATGGCAAGGTCATTGCAGACATCACTGAAAAGGTCTTGCAGAAGATCACAATAAGGCAAAGATATTTGCCCACTGATCTAGTTGGGATTGATGATCATGTAGAAGCCATAAAGAAACTGTTAAGTTGTGATACTAGTGGCGTACGATTTGTCATTATCCATGGGATAGGTGGCATCGGAAAGACAGCTCTTGCTGAGACAGTGTTCAGCCAAATCTCTTCTCAATTTGAAGGTCACTCCTTCCTTTCGAACATCAATGAGTCATCTTCATGCTGTGGCATTGTAAAAATGCAACGAAAATTAGTAGCCGATCTTTTTGGTTTCTCGCTTCGTGAAACCATTGATTATAAGGAAGGAAATAGTACGATCAAGGAAATATTACCAAACAAGTGCATCTTACTTGTTTTGGATGACATGGATAAGAAAGATCAATTTTTGAATGAAGTGATGAATTCTTATTCATATGATCCAGGGAGTAGGATCATCATTACAACTAGAGATTTTCTTATGACCAATGTGGATGGATTGGAAGAAAATATATTACCACAATCTAGACAAATTTTTTTGTATGAAATGAAGGAAATGCATTTTGATCATGCTCTTTTACTTTTCAACAAGCATGCTTTCCACACAGATTCAGCTCCTTGTGAGCTTTATGATCTTTCAAGAGAAGTTGTTGAACTCACCGGAGGGCTTCCACTGGCTCTTGAAGTGATAGGTTCACATCTTCGTACCATAAGTAGAGCAAAGTGGACAACCACATTGACGAAGTTAAAGGAAGTGCCCCATGAAAAGGTCCAACAGAGGTTAAAGATTAGCTATGATGCACTTGGATGTGAGGGGCAACAAATTTTTCTGGACATTGCATGTTTCTTTGTCAATAAGAAAAAAAATAATGCAATGCATATGTGGGAAGCTTGTTCTTTTTACCCAGAAGTTGAGATTGAAGTTCTTATCCATAAGTCCTTGATCAAGATTAATCAAGATAGAATATGGATGCATAATCAGTTAAGAGATCTTGGGAGAGACATTGTTCGCCAAGAGAATATCAGAAATCCTGGAGATCGAAGTAGATCGTGGTTTCTCAAGATGTCCCAAGCAAAAAAGGTAACTACAAACAATGCCATTTTTTTTTCTTTTCTACACCACTACAAGTCTTATAGTTCATCTCTCTTGCATATTGCCTTCTTCATCTATTACAAGTTAAGAAGCCCGTAATAGAAAAACTTGCGAATTAATTATGTTTTTCGTTAAAGAAATTTTCTAATTTTCTCTTTCTTTTTTTCACCAATAAATAGTGCACCCATTTCCAAATGTATATATATAAACAAGATAAAAACAACGGATTTAAAAGACCATTTGAACTTTTCCATTTCCTAATCAAACCTATCCATATTTTACCTATACATTTTTTTCTGATTGGTGTACGATGAGGTTTTTTAATATAAAGTAGCAAATATATCTTGTTCTATCTAGATAATGCACATTCAAAAAAAAAAAAATCGTTAGGTTATATGAAATTGTTGGGTCTCGATAGTGCTATAAACGAGTATGTTTTGAAAAGATCATATTAGTAATATCTGGTATAGCCAAGAGAATTTTTGCATCAAAAGTCTGATTCAAATTTAGTGACTGTCATGTTACTTTAACTCTCTATTGAGTTACCTTGAATTATAGATTGAGTGAAGACGTGACACCTCAAATATTGAATACATTATCCTTTACACCTCAAACTATACTTGAAAATTGTTCTTTTATACCAAAGTGTTTATATGAAAGCATAAATGCAGTCATCTAGTATACAAAATTTTAAATAGTAAAGATATATTGAATTTCATATGAATCAATATTACATTTAATGATAAGTGACGTAAATTCATTGCTTAGCTCAAAAGACAATTTAATGTTATATTTTTCATCGGGAGCAAAAAATATGGTAGCACTCACACCAAGGAGATCGAGACACAATTTCACATGCGAAGATTTTACGAATCTCAAGAATGCTAGGTTTCTCAAATTATATGGAGGGAACTTTGCTGGCACTTGTGAGGGTATTTTACCAGAGCTAAGATGGCTTTGTTGGCGAAATTGTCCTTCACAACTTCTAGCAAACAACTTTGTGCTAAATCACCTAGTTGTTCTCAACCTTTCCGGCAATATCACCACTGAAAAATGGAGTGGATGGGTCGAAATCATGGTACAATTTCACCCGATTTTTTTACTCTTCCAAATAATTGTCTTAATATATGATGAGATGCATGTATTTTGCAATGCATGTAGAGTCCTAAGAGTATTGAGATGGTTTCTGTTTTGCAGGTGGCAAGTGAATTAAAAGTTTTGAAAATTGCGGGATCTATGTCCTTGATCAAAACTCCTCGCTTCTCCGAATTTATGAGTTTAGAGAGATTGGTTCTAAAAGATTTCCAGATGTTGGCTGAAATCGATCCCTCAATTGGTGAACTACAGCGATTGAAATATTTGAAAATCAAATGGTGTCCACATCTTAAAGAGTTGCCCAAGGAAATTGGTTGTCTAACTGTTCTGAAAGAGCTCATCTTGATCCAGGGTCATAGGGTTCGTTATTTGCCAGACTCGATAGGTAATATAAGAGGTTTGTCAAGGCTAGTAATGGAGGATACGGGATTAGTTGAACTTCCAGAAACAATTAAAGGGCTGGTGGATCTTAAGCACTTGTGTATGGTGAATTGTACTTATCTAAATTCACTGTCGGATGCTATTGGGGAGTTGAAGTCATTGATTGAGTTGGATCTATCTGGGACAACTATTGGGAACCTGCCTCCTTTTATTTGGAACCTCGAACATCGGACACTACGGATGAACAGTTTTGGGATAAGAATACATCTAATGAGGGATTTGCCTATGCGGGGTCGAGTGCTCGTCATTTGCCGAACTCGATCAGCAATCTAAGAGGTTTTCCAAGTCTATCAATGGACAATACGAGATCGGTTGAATTTCTGGGGATAGTCAATGGGCGAGGGATGTTGAATCCTCGCCTTCGTTGAACCGTACGACTCTAAATTCACTGCGGGATGCTGTTGGGGAGATAAGGACGGCGACGAATGTATCGATGCAGGGACAGCTATCGGGCAACTACCTTCTGCGATTCGGAAGTTGTTAAGTTGTGATACTAGTGGGGTGCAATGTCCTATTATCTATGGGATAGATGGTATTAGAAAGATGACTATTGCCAAAACAATTTTCAACCAACTCTCTTCTCATTTTGAAGCTCACTCCTTCCTTTCGACCATTCAAGAATCATCAAATTGCTATGGCATTGTAAGAATGCAAAGAAAATCAGTAGCAGATCTTTTCGGCTTCTTCCTTCGTGAAACCATCGATCGTAAGAAAGGGAATAATACGATCAAAGAAATATTACCCAACAAGTGCATCTTACCTGGAGATCCAAGCAGATTGGGGTTTCTTGAGATGGCCCTGAACACAGCACGAGCCAAAAAGGTGAGTACAACCAAGATTTCATCTCTCTTGCCCACCTTCTCCATTTTTTACAAGCTAATAAGCCTGTGCTATGGAAGAAACTAGTGAATTAGTTATGCTTTTCCTTAAAAGAGAAATTTTCCAATTATCTGATTCTTTTCGCCAATAAATAGTGAGCCGATTTTTTGAAAATATTTAAATAAGACAAAAATAGAAATTGGGTTTAAAAGACCATTTGGCCTTTTCCATTAGGTAATCATACCTATAGTCTATCATGTTCCATCTAGATAATGCACATTCGAACAAAATAGATGCCTTAATGGTTTTTTGAAGCTGTTGCATCTCGATAGTACTGTAAAAGTGTATTTCTTGAAAAGGTTATATTAGTAATATCTCGTAAAGCTATAAAAAAAAAAAAAAAATTCCGTCCGAAAACAAATGCTAAAAGAATTCTCCCTTCAAAAGTCTGATTCAAATTTTGCAAGCGGTGTCATGTTTCCTTTAACTTACTGTGCATAATATTATGATTGGATATGTGACGCCCCTATAATGACAGTCCTTCAAGCCTCAAATCATGCTAGAATATTATTCTTCTACACCAAAGTCTAGAAACGTCAACTCCATCAAATTTCATTGCTGAAATTTTAATCATGAAAAGTCCATCGAAGTTATATATATCCATGCTTCCGCTGCGCATCTTGGTAAAGTTAACCTCAACCTTCCAAGTTCCTCAATCCTACTCAACAATAGCTAAAAAAAAACTGTAAATAGATCAGTTTCGTTGCTGAGTTAGCGGAAAACCATTAGATACAGTCATTATTATCGTATGTAACAATTAACGGATCCGAACTCATTGCTCTAATCAAAAGACATAATCTAATATTATTTTGATCATCAGGGAACAGAAAATGTAGTAGCACTCACACCATGGAGATCAAGACACAATTTTACACGTCTCATGAATACAAGGTTTCTTGAATTGGATGGAGGGAACTTTGCTGGCAAATTTGAGGATATTCTTCTAGGACTAAGACAGCTTTGTTGGCATAGTTGTCCTCTGAAACTTCAAGCAACCAACTTTGCATCAAATCACCTAGTTGTTCTCAAACTTTTAGACAATATCATCACAGAACATCGGAGCAAATGGGTCGAAATCATGGTACAATTTCACCTGATTCATTTGCTCTTTCAACTAATCATCTTAATATATGAGTCTTAACTCGCGGGTGGATGCTGTTGGGGAGCTAAAGACGTTGATTGAGTTGAATCACTCTGGGACATTAATCAAGGAAATACGTCCTCCGATTTGGAACCTCAAAGATCTAATTTGAGTTTGGTAAGTCAAATATTTCTTTTTATCTTGTAATATCTTCATTTGTATTTCTAATAAATGAATGCTTAATTTGTTGTTATATATAAATTGTCTTTCTGATCATATTATTATCAATAAATAGAGATTAAAAGCATAAGTTGAATGAATATATAGTATTGATTGTTCGAGTTCAATGTATAGTAATTTAAATTTGAAACTATTGTTTAGTGATTAGCTATATTTGTTCTTGTTTTTTTCAGGTGATTAGAACTTGGAGCACTCTTTCATGGACAAACGAGGAATGAAGTTCTATAATTCATGTTACGTGCTTTGTGTTTTTAATATTTATCTTAGGTTTAGGATATGTTTATTGAAACTTTTGTGTAGTTTATTACTTTGTTTGTTGTGTGTGTATGTGTTTTTTTTTTTTTTTTTTTTTTTTTGTCGAGACCTTATTTGTTGTGTTCAAGAGCCCAAGACTTACGTTAATATTATTGTTCTGTTGTTCCCAAGAGTTCTACTGTTTGATTTCTTGTAACGTTATAACTCAGACACTCGACTGACAATATATGTCGAAGTATTTTAGTTAGTCGTATGTTTATTTGTTGTAATGGAAATTTTTAAATTGCAAGTGAGAATAAATATTCTTTATTCATAAAAACAATGATACAGAAGGGGGAAAAATAGATAGGCCCAGCATTTCCGGATCAGCCTTGGAACTGGCCGAATTGGGTCTAGGCTAGTTCTTAAGGAAACCGTTCCGGGGTTTTAATCCAGAAGCTACCTACTCTAAAATTGATTGCCCCAACTAAATCAGGGGGCTTGATCCGAAGTGAAGATCAGGGAGTGTACTCTATGAGACTCTGTGACCATACAATGGGGAAAACTTTTCAGGAGTGGAGGACAATTGTAGTGCTAGGATTTCGTGACATCACCTTTCAGGAAGGCGCCCACCTCAGATTTAGAGAGGGTAATCTTTTAGCAGGTTCATGATTCGCGGATAAATATGGATGCGGAATTCCCACTCTGGGACACCGAGATAATGAGCTCATCTCGACCAATTCTGTACTTCAACAATCTGAATGCTTTGTGTCCTGATCGAAAAGAAAGTGGATGTCCAAGTGAATACATGACTTTCAAAGAGTAGACGAACCACTGCTCTCTTTGGAATTCTGCGATCATTTTATGTCTACAACCTTGGAGATCAGAGGGTTTGGTCACAGTCCGCCATATTCGGAAAATTTTGATCTGTTTCCACAGCTTTCCTTTGCAATATCAATGACGTTACATTGCATTGGTCGTTGGTGAAGAATCTGGAGATCTTAACCAAATTTCCATTCCCAATCTTCCACTCTGCTGCTGAAAGGTCTTTGGTAGATAGAAAACCTTCAAGACTCCATTAGAATGGGCGACTTTTGGCAAGAGAAGGCCACTCAAGGCCAGGGTTCTGCGTCTAGATGAAGCTTCAAGAACTGCGTGTTGGGATAGATCGAAAAGAGGAAGCAAAATCAATATTGGTTATGTTTAGCGTTTGCTGATGTGTTCGTGGTACTTCTATGCTTGCTGTTACAGTATGCGTCTGTGTCCTAAAACAAAGCTGAAATATTGTCAGCACGTGTTGGAACAGGCCGTTCCTCTCCACAACAGGCCGTTCCTCTCCACAACAGCCCGCTTGATTTTAAGCAAAAGAGTCGCATGATGAGCGAATCCACCTTGGTCGTTGAAGTGGCTGCGCGAGGTCATCGCTAAGAAAACACCTCCGGTGGAAGAAGTCTTCCATTTTTCGAAGATATCAACATTCGCTTACCTTGTTGGTAGGGCAGGGATCTTAGGAGAGGTCATCATCCCAATTAAGCCCATCTTTTCTTCTTGTCTCTGGGTTTTCACTGATTCCTTAGCCACCCGGAAATAGTAGTCTCATCCCCAATTGAACCCGGGTGACAAACCTTACCTTTGTTGGGCTATCTTCTTTTGTCTAAACCATCTTGTAGCGCAGATAGCTTCAAAGAGTGAACTGAGAGGCTAACTGATAACAGCGGGTCTTTCGTGCGGGACTTTGGATGAAGAATTGTACAACTTACCATAGTGAGGGACATCGCTCTTAATTCGGAAAGCTGCACTCTATACAGAACCTGCTGGGAACCAACCGCAGTGCGATCACATAACACTAGGGAACTTTTTCTCCCCTCTCTGCGGGAATAAATGAGCACAATAAACACTGCTATAGTATAATAATGAAGCGAAAATGCAGACTCCGACATAGAATTTTAACGTGAGAACCCCAATAGGGAAAAACCCACCTAGCGGGATCCGGGCGAAGCCGCCTCGCTGGCGGCTTTGGGAGAGGCCAAGCAAGGGCCGCGACCCTTGCCGGCGGCAGGGGAGGGCTTCACGGCCCTTGCCCAGTGGCCGGTGAGCCTCCGGTGAGGCTCGCTGGCAATCGCGAAGAAGAAAGCAGAAAAGAAAAGGAAAAAGAAAAAATTAATAAAAAATTAATAAAAATTTCGAAAAAATCATTAAAAAATCATAAAAATTGCCACGTCGGCGCCGGCTGGCTAAAATTGGCCGGATAGACTGAATTGGTACTAATATTAAAAGGTTTAGGATTGAATTGATCCAATTAAAAAATTTAGGACTGAATTGGTATCAATGCAATAGGTTTAGGACTTTTTGGTATTTTTTCCCATTTTTCGACAAGAATTTTAAATGATGTGGCATTTCTTTTTTTTAAAAAAATTATCCATGTGGTATTGACATAGCTAGATAAGCCCAAAATAACGTTGTTTTAGTTTAAATTTTATTTTTAATAGCAATATTAATTTTAGAGAGAGAGAAAAAAAAATTGGGGGTGGACCAACGAGAGCCTCAATGGTCCTCGCCGCAGCCGCCGCCCACCATTGTCGGAAAGGGCCAATGACAATGGGGTGAGGGTCAGCAGTGGCCAGTGACCCTGGCCAAGGCTGACCACAAGTGAGAGCTTGCGTGCCCTCGCCCAAATGTGGGACAAAGGGTCGTAGTCCTCTCCTAGATTAAGGGACAATCATGGGCTCTCATCCATAGGGGCAGTAACCCTTGGCCTAATCCGGATGAAGGCTGCGACCCCTCACTTGTGGTCAACCAAGGTCACCCACCCACTAGCCAGATCTTGGTGATCCCAGTAAATCCTTGTCCTATTGTTGCCGATCTTTTCCATCGATGGTGGAGCAGCAGCGACAACGAGAGCCATGGAAGCCCTCGCTAATTTCACTCTTGTTTTAAATTAATTTTTTTAATTTAAAATTGATATTTATAATGTTAAAAAAAAAAAACAAATTTGGGAACGAGACAACATCATTTTGAAACAAGGATTATTATATAGATTTCTACAAGCCACATAAACGGTCACGTTGAATTTCCAACAAACCTCACCGAAGTTGATACTTAAGTATCCAATTTTCTAAAAAAGTGACATTTAAGTGTATCTTTTAAAAGTTTTGATACTTATTAATTATTCACCCGTGCCAAATTGACATTTTGAATTTACTTCTTCCCCTGAACTTCAGATACGCTTTGCAATTATACAAGCTAGTCATGAAGAAAGTACATAACATAGTCATTTCATTTCTTAACCTGTTTTGAGCATAATCTTCGAGCTTAGTTTGGGAAATTAGAGGTTAATGGATCAAGGTCACAATCCCAAGATGACTTAAACTACTAAGAATACTGCAACACATCAAGATGTTTCAGCGAGATTTCGCCCTATGTACATAGGGGGATAAAAGGTAGCCTAACACGATTTGGCAAGTGACACAAGTTACAAGGACTTTGATCAAAGGAGGACTTACAGTTCATCATGTTTAAGTCATCTTGGCTAACACATCAAGATGTTTCAACGAGATTTCACCCTATGTACATAGGAGGATAAAAGGTAGCCTTACACGATTTGGCAAGTGACACAAGTTACAAGGTCTTTGATCAAAGGAGGACTACAGTTCATCATGTTTCCAGTTTCCAAATTAATGCTACTGAGAATAGTAAGAAGGTATATATAAGAGTACATCCCACTAACTAAATGCTGTACACAAGCCACGTCCAGGTCTCCCGAAAATGTAAGGCTCGCAGAATCTCACAAAGATAATAAATCGTATCTAAGGCATGGGATGATCCTACACATTATCCACGTTCACTGTCTCCTCCCCAGCCCCTTCAAGTCCACGTTCTCACTATTATGCTCATACTGCAAGAGAAAATACTCGTATAAGAAGCAAATACAGCCACTATTTACCAAAAAAACCAAGACAATAGCATACTGGGGTCATCAGTTCAGAACATATAGTTCTGCAAGACAGAAGAACCCAGAGAACAATCGTAACCATTTGCAAGACCAAATTAGGTGAACACCAACTGGTTCAACCAAATCCCATGAAACAGATCTATCCTCTCTTCCTCCTAGCAATAATGCTGAAAAAAGATGATAACATACCTGAGAAAAAGAATTCTTGTGAACACTGGGCAATGGCTGTATTGATGAAGGAAAGCCTTTCAATACAGCCACCTCATTTCCTGCTGAAGCAAGCTCAGTTAATTCAATGTTCTCTTCTTCAATATCAGCAAGTTCGTCAATAGCATGAGCAGCCATGCCAGTTGGTGGTAGTGTCATCCCAATCAAAGGTCCTTTAGGCAGAACCTTCAATTGAAAGAAAAAGAAAGATATCTCAAGCAAGCAATCGCAAAATTCTGCTGAAGAAATGCTAGAAGATATAGTTTTCTCTCTCTTACTCTTGCCTTCATCAGCTTGCTTAGGACCATTCTTTTGTCCATTCCCCTCTTCATCTTTGTCATCGTTCACTTGAGGATATGCTTTCCCCTGTGAATACTTTAATCTACCTGTTTCATGTCGCAAGTTTTACAAACAAACGCAAGCAAACAAGAAAAATGAGTAACATCAAACACGAGACCTACTCGTCCCATAAAATGAAAATTATCCCACAGTTTATATTGTTAGCTGGGTTCACTCCTATGTGGAGGAAGCCCAATGAGTTGCAAGCCCAAAAAGGGCTTGAGCCCATATAATAAGTTATATGAGGAAATAGGTTTCTCACTATTTATATAAAGAGGTAGCAACAGAAAATGAAATAGTAACAAAAGAAAAAGAGAAAACAGAAAATCTGGGGTTTGGAGCAATATCTGATTTACATCAAGCTGGCGTCGGAGGTCGATTCGTGGTCCGATTGAGCTGAAATTTTGTCAGCATGTTCGTGGCGCAATTTAATCGAATCTGAACAATTTGATTTTCGTTTGAAGCTCCATAAATCAGGTTTTTCGTGGATTGATCAAAACCTACGTTTTTGGTCAAATTTATCCTTGATCTCTTGTGAAGTTTATGTGTATTGCCAAGAATTATGTTATTGAGGTGTTTGCTGCTATGTACCTCTAGTATTTGCTAGAGAAGAACAATTTTATTGATAGTGAAGATTTTCAAGTGAACTCCGGTCCCGTGGTTTTTTATCTCCTCACATCGAGGAGGTTTTCCACGTAAAAAATCGTCTTGTGTTCGCGTGCTTGATATTTATTTTACTCTACTATATCAATTCTTATTAGGTTTACACAAGAGGGGAGATTATTTTATTCCGCTGCGTTGATTCGATATTGTTCGAATTATTACCGTTCTCCCATCAGAGTGGTATCAGAGCATCAGGTTATTGCTTGATTTTTCTGCCTTGTGTTAAACAATGGAAACGAATACAAGTAGAATAGTTAGATTGAATGGTTCGAATTATCATATATGGAAATGGAAGATGGAAGATCTTTTATATGTGAAAGATTTTTATTTGTCTGTATTTGCTGAGGAGAGACCAGAGAATATAAATGATGCTGAATGGTCTATATTTCATCGTCAAGTGTGTGGTTATATCAGGCAATGGGTAGATGATAATGTTTTAAATCATATTATTGAGGAAACACATGCACGCAGTTTATGGGATAAGCTCGAACAGTTATATGCTCGAAAGACTGGGAACAATAAGTTATTTTTGATAAAACAGAATGATGGCTCTGAGATATCATGATGGTACTCGTTTGACTGATCATTTAAATTCTTTTCAAGGAATTATAAATCAGTTGGCTGCGATGGGAATCAAGTTTGATGATGAGATACAAGCACTATGGTTGATTGGTACTTTGCCAGACTCATGGGAGACATTCCGAACATCTTTGTCTAATTCTGCCCCGGATGGTACAATTACCATGGATTTAGCCAAGAGTAGTATTTTGAATGAAGAGATAAGAAGGAAGACACAGGGATCATCCTCTTCATATTCTGATGCCTTGGTTGTTGAGAAAAGGGGGAGAAGTGAGTCTCGAGATCCGAGAAATAGAGATAAAAGTCGAGACAAAAGCAGAGGTAAGTATAATAAATTTGCTAATGTTGAGTGCCATTATTGTCATCAGAAGGGACATATTCAGAGGTTTTGTCGCCAATTAAAAAGGGAGAAACAAAAGAAGAAAGGTAAAGAGAAGAAAAGTGATGATGACAGTGATAACAATCGTGTCGCTGCACTTAAAGAAGACTTTCTCACTATTTTTGATGGTGATGTGGTGGATTTTGTTTCTCATGAGACCAGTTGGGTAATTGATAGTGGTGCATCCATTCATGCTACATCTCGTAGGGATTTCTTTACATCATACAGGTCAGGTGACTTCGGATCTGTGAAGATGGGAAACAATGGACTAGCTCAAGCTGTAGGCATCAGTGATGTGTGCCTAGAAACCAGCAATGGCACAAGGTTAGTATTGAATAATGTTAAAAATATACCTGATATCCGCTTGAATTTGATTTCTACAGGCAAGTTGGATGATGAGGGGTATTGCAACACCTTCAGTAATGGTCAATGGAAGCAAACCAAAGGTTCTCTTGTTGTGGCTAGAGGTGAAAAATATTCTTCGTTATACATTATGCAGGCAAAGTTGTCCACAGACAAAATTAATGCAGTAGATAGCGAAGATGCAGCTGAGTTATGGCATAAGAGGCTCAGTCACATCAGTGAGAAGGGTTTGTCACTATTGGCCAAGAAGAAGCTCCTTTCAGGATTGAAAAGTTCAGTGCTAAAGAAGTATGCTCATTGTTTAGTAGGAAAACATAACAGAGTTGCATTTAAAAGCTCCCCTCCTTCAAGAAAGTCAGGTATACTGGATTTAGTGCATTCTAATGTTTGCGGTCCTATGAAAACAAAATCACTTGGTGGCTCTCTTTATTTTGTTACCTTCATAGATGATTTTTCAAGGAAAATTTGGATTTATACCTTGAAAACTAAAAATCAAGTGTTAGATGCTTTTAAGCAATTTCAAGCTTCAATTGAGAGACAGACTGGAAATAAATTGAAATGCATTAGAACTAATAACGGGGGAGAATATATTGGACATTTTGATGAATACTGTAGACAACAAGGTATTCGACATCAAAAGACACCTCCCAAGACGCCTCAGTTAAATGGCTTAGCTGAGAGAATGAACAGAACATTGGTTGAAAGGGTAAGATGCTTACTTTCACAGTCAAAGCTACCTGGATCCTTTTGGGGTGAGGCTTTTAAGTACAGTTGTGCATATATTAAATCTTACTCCATGCGTTCCTTTAGAGTTTGATGTTCCTAATAGAGTTTGGACAGGCAAAGAAGTTTCTTATGATTATTTGCGTGTATTTGGGTGCAAAGCATTTGTGCATATTCCCAAAGGTGAGAGGTCTAAACTTGATGTGAAAACACGACAGTGCATATTTATTGGTTATGGAGAGGATATGCTTGGCTACAAATTTTATGATCCACTTGAAAAGAAAATTGTAAGAAGTAGAGACGTTGTCTTTATGGAAGATCAAACAATAGAGGATATTGAGAAATCGAAGATGATTTCAGCACCACAAGTTAGTGATAATCTGGTTGATTTAGATCCAGTTCCTCTTACAAATATCCCTACACAAGTTGATGAAGAGCAGCAGGAAGTCAATGTTCCAAATAACGCACATATTCCTGAACATGTTGAAATAGATAATACTATTCCTGAACCAAAGGCTCAATTAGATGTTCCACTGGATGTTCCAGTCCAGAGATCTTTTAGAGACCGACAACCTTCCACCAGGTATTCTGAAGATGAGTATGTATTATTGACTAATGCAGGTGAACCAGAGTGTTATGCAGAAGCAATAGAAGATGAGTACAAAAGCAATTGGTTCGATGCTATGTGAGATGGGATGCAGTCACTTTATGATAATCATACTTTTGAATTGGTGAAGTTACCTAAAGGTAAAAGAGCTTTGAAGAACAAGTGGGTATATAGGTTGAAGCAAAATGAACATACTGCACAACCACGGTTCAAAGCTAAATTGGTTGTTAAGGGATTCGGTCAGAGAAAGGGTATTGATTTTGATGATATATTTTCTCCGGTAGTGAAAATGTCTTCTATCCGTGTGGTACTAGGCTTGGCAGCTAGCCTAGATTTAGAAATTGAGCAAATTGATGTTAAAACGGCCTTCTTACATGGTGACTTGGAGGAAGAGATATACATGGAACAACATGAGGGTTTCAAAGTTAAAGGGAAAGAGGACTATGTGTGCAAATTGAAGAAAAGTCTCTATGGCCTAAAACAAGCACCGAGACAGTGATATAAGAAATTTGCGTTAGTTTTGACAGAACATGGCTATAAGAAGACTTCCTTGGATAACTGTGTGTTTGTGCAAAAATTTTCTGATGATGACTTTATTATTCTCTTGCTTTATGTTGATGATATTCTGATTATTGGCAGGAATGCTTCAAGAATTGAGTTATTGAAGAAACAGTTGAGCAAGTCTTTTGCCATGAAAGACTTGGGCTTGGCGAAGTAGATTCTTGGCATTAGAATTACCCGAGACAGAGATTCTAAGAAGTTATTTTTGTCGCAAGAGAAATATATCGAGAAGATCCTTCAGAAATTTTACATGGACAAGGCTAAAGTGGTTAGTACTCCTCTTGCTGCCCACTTTAAGTTAAATATGATACAAAGTCCTACGACTGATAAAGAGAAGAAATATATGGAAAGTATTCCATATGCTTCAGCTGTAGGAAGCTTAATGTATGCGATGGTATGTGCACGCCCAGACTTGGCGCATGCAGTTGGCGTTGTTAGTCGCTATTTGTCAAATCCAGGTAGAGAGCACTGGAATGCAGTGAAGTGGATTATGAGGTATCTTCGGGGAACTTCAAATTTGAAACTCGGTTCGGGACCGGGAAACTTGAGTTAGTTGGATACACAGATTCCGACTTGACAGAAGATATTGATACTCGTAAATCTACTTCTGGTTATTTGATTTCTTTTGCGGGTGGAGCTGTGTCATGGAAGTCAAGATTGCAAAAGTGTGTTGCACTTTCTACAACCGAAGCTGAATTTATTGCAGTGACTGAAGCTAGTAAAGAGATGCTATGGATGAAGAAGTTCTTAAAAGAACTTGGGTTCAAGCAAAAGAGATATGTGCTATTTTGTGATAATCAAAACGCAATTCATCTTGGTAAGAATTCATCTTTTCATTCTAGATCGAAACATATTGATGTTAGATATCATTGGATAAGGGATGTTCTAGATGAAAAGTTGTTGGAACTTGAGAAAATTCATACGGATCATAATGGCTCCGATATGATGACGAAGACTCTACCAAGAGAGAAGCTTGAACATTGCCGTTTGATAGCAGGAATGGTGAATCCCTCCACATTGTCGTGAGGGGGGGATTTGTTAGCTGGGTTCACTCCTATGTGGAGGAAGCCCAATGAGTTGCAAGCCCAAAAAGGGCTTGAGCCCATATAATAAGTTATATGAGGAAATAGGTTTCTCACTATTTATATAAAGAGGTAGAAGCAGAAAAGGAAACAGTAACAAGAGAAAAAGAAAAAGCAGAAAATCTGGGGTTTTGGGCAATATCTTATTTACATCAAGCTGGCATCGGAGGTCGATTCGTGGTCCGATTGAACTGAAATTTTGTCAGCATGTTCGTGGCACAATTTAATCGAATCTGAACGGTTTGATTTTCGTTTGAAGCTCCATACATCAGGTTTTTCGTGGATTGATCAAAACCTGCATTTTTGGTCAGATTTATCCTTGATCTCTTGTGAAGTTCATGTGTATTGCCAAGAATCATGTTCTTGAGGTGTTTACTGCTATGTACCTCTAGTATTTGCTAGAGAAGAACAATTTTATTGATAGTGAAGATTTTCAAGTGGACTCTGATCCCATGGTTTTTTATCTCGTCACATCGAGGAGGTTTTCCACGTAAAAAATCGTCTTGTGTTCGTGTGCTTGATATTTATTTTACTCTACTATATCAATTCTTATTAGGTTTACACAAGAGGGGAGATTATTTTATTCCGCTGCGTTGATTCGATATTATTCGAATTATTACCGTTCTCCCATCATATATTTTATCCAAACTTTGGAGAATGCAGATAGTTCCATCTTTCAACGACTCGGAAGTTTGCAAAACTGTATTTATCATGTAAACGATATTTGCTGTTTTCTTGTACTAATGCATTCCCTAAATAAATGTGGAAGTAGTGAGCCCAAATCCTCTGATCTTTAGTTGGATTCCTGGCAACTTGACCACAAAATCATATCCTATTTCCAATACTCGTTAAGACTTAAAAAACTAACAGAAGGATATAGTTCCAACTCATTTGGCAAGCCTTTGCAATAAATTGTATCCTTACTTCCCTTTTCAACGTGACATTATTTTTCTAAGCCAAAAACAGAGGAAGTGGAAAAAGATAGGAAGAACAATGCAGTAAACACCAGCAATTAGTTAGTAAATAAAAAGTATCATCTATCTGGTAAAAACAATCAAAGAATTTCATTACATACTCTTTGGGCTTGCAACATAATTCCCAATAGGCTCTCCATCACTGACGATGTTGACACTCGAGTCCTCTTCATTGTTTCCAACACCAATAGCATCCATGCCAAGCTGATCTCCCAGATCGTGAAGTTGGAGTTCTGATCTGCAAAATTCAGAATGATGATAAAACCATGAATAAAATAAATTCTCTGAAGCTGGAAGCAATTCGAAATGCATGGAATTAAACATGCATACGTAAGTCAAAGATTAACATGAAAATAAAAGAAAAGAGCTTTTGCCTTTTCAGTTCATCTTGTGATCGTGAATATCGCTGATGCGCTTTGATGAATTTCTTGATCTTTGATGTGATCCTGAACATCCGATCATGTCAAAAAAAGACCAGGCAAAATGGAGAAACAATAACACTAAAGGAATAGATTCCTCACAGACGCAATGCATCATGGAATGCCAGAAAAGAGCAGACTTGCTGCTTCCTACCTTTTGCACTCTTTCTTTTCTTTGTGCAACTGATCTTCAAGCTCCTGAATTTTAGAGGATAGACTATCCGCCTCTTGAAGTTGCTATTCTCATGAACCCGCGCATTACGCAATAGCCGACAAGCCAAAACGCTAAACCCACGACGACCAGAAGGCGCAAGGAAGCACATCGCAATTACCAGTAGTGGGGCCGCCGACGAATCGCGGGAGCTCTGCTTGCCCGTGAGCGAACGAGCAACTCTGCCTGTTGCAGTGACCTCTCTGGTACAAGACGCACAGCTTCGTCCTGAACAGCTTCCTATCAACCATCGTGAGCTGCGATCGGACCGGTCGGAACTCCCTTAGAAAAATCAAACGAACCGCAGCCTGACTCGACCGGAGGCCGAATATACAGAAACCGATCGTGGAAATCGGGGAGGAGGGTGAGCAATTCCGGAGCTCCCGCGAGCTGTCGAGCCGGATTCCGGCGGCTGAGATCGCGAATCCCCTGCATGTCCCCTCTTTGCGAATAAATGGGCACAATAAACTCTCCTAGGCGGACAACTCTCTTTTCAGGAATTTAGCAAAATAGCGCCATAACTTCAGGAGAAGGGGTGCCTCCTCACAAAAGGGTCTCAATGACTAAGCTCATGCTATTGTTTACAAAAAAATGCAGGTCTCAGCAAAGTTATAAGACCTTATACAAGTAGAGCTGTAAAGGACACATAATACCTTAAAACGGAAACCCCAGTCAGGAGAAAACTACAGAGTAAGCTCACCAAAATCTTCCCCTATGCAAAGCATGGTTACTTCAGTCCTTCTCCAGTGTATTAAGATAAACCATCTTTGATGATAATAACAATAAGCTTATAACCATATAAATAGATTACAATATAATAGAGAAAGAGTGTGGTCAAATCTTAGAGAGTGAGAATCCCGAAATTATCAGGATCGAGGAGGCTTTCCAATGATTGGCATAAAACACAAGAATTTCATGAAAATTGGGATTTTGATCTGAAATCACTTCATGATTTTTAGATAAAGGCCAATCCACCTCGTTTTCTTCTCTTCCTCTCACTCATTGTATCTCCCACACAAGCACTCACTTTCTCCTCTAATTCTGCTTTTGCTGAATCTGGCACTTTTATAATTTAGGTATACTGTATTATAATATATATTTCAGCGTATTGTCGTAATTAAGTTCAAATACCTTGAACTTTCTGTCAAATTAATTTACTATATTACGACCAATCATAGTAACCAAATGTTAGACACAAGTGAAAAAACAGGGTACGGGACGCCGGTGTATCTTATAAATTCCCAGCCCGGCTCATATTTTCCCTTTTCCATTTCTTTGATGTCCCAGTTCCAAGCCCTGACGTCGGCCTGAGAAGTCGCACATAGCGAAGACCATGTCGTCGGCGAGCTTCCTCCTGCAACCGGATCGTCGCCGTCGTCCTCACTCTTCCTCCTGCGCCCGACCCTAATGCCGCGGATGACTTCACCCACGTCGAGGATCCGAACCCCCAACGTGGAGAGCCCCGAGAGAGTGCTCTGCTGGAGTCGATGACGGGAGGGAGGACGGCGGTGAAGGCAAGGGATCCGGTTGCGAGAGCGGCAACTCTCCAAGGGCGTGGTGCTTGTTATGTGCGCGTTTCCCAACCCTTTTTCTTATAAAGCTTGCTGTCTCGGGTGGGAGGGTGAGTGAGTGTTGTGAAGGTACGGTGGGCTTTGATATGATGTTTTTTTCCCCTGAAATTTCCGGTCTCTCGCTATTTTCCTGCTTGGAAGCAAGTTCAAATAGTATGAAAAGGACCAAAAGCATGAGTATGGAAAGAAACCTTCTTGATGTTTACATTGCCTTTTTGATTTCGATGGTACCTTGATAATCTATGCTCAAAGAGGCTACTTTCCAAGAGATAAATACAGGAGAAGGTGCTTTTGCTTAGTCCTGGCACCGAAAGTTTTGAATTGCAAATCTGGAAATTGAATTCAACTACTGCGTTCTCATGTGTATAAAGCTTGCTGTAAGTATTTTGTTTGAGGGGCTGCTCTGTGGAATAGTTCAATTAGTAATCTTAACAATCCCCTTTAGCAAAGTGTGTGCAGAAGCTGACTGGAATGGAATTCATTTAATTCTTTACTGTGCACTGGAGAGAAGTCAGAAGCGTTTTTCATTCTTGTAATTTTAACTTGTGATCCTAAATATATTTGTTCTCCTAGCGAAAAAAAAAAAAAAAAAGGTTTTGCTGCTGCGGTTTTTCCTTTGACACTTACTCATATTTTAATGGTGGGTACATTTTCAAGATTGACTCTGATTTTATCTTATGAAATAGCGTGTCGCTCAACTACTTCTTATATCTGATAGGGATTGGTAAAGGAGGAATTGGGTGGATAATCGTGTTTGAACTATATGAACTAGCAAAACAATGATATTGACTATTGACGTTAACGATTCATGATGTTTCATCTTGTCAAATTGCCCTTGCTGGTTGGGAAATGTGGGCAAATAAGTCAGGCGTTGAATTTCCTATACTATGCTTTATCTTAGATCTTGTTCTAAGACTGTTGTGCTGAGGGGAAATATACTTTTTGTTACATTGGCCTAATTTAGTTCGGCATGGTCAACTCGTATATCTATCTGGGTGACCCACCCAGTGAGAAAATGCTAGGTGTTTGTTGTTGTATGCTTAAACTATTATATTGTCATGCTTTATTATCACAGAACAAGTGGATCATAGAATATTACCATGTTCTTAAACTGTTCAAGTTCTTAGTTGGTAGTGAGTATACCATGCACAAAGCAAAGTTTATGTCGTTGCTTTATAACAAGATTATAGACATACCTCAATTTCCTTCTGCAGATCTCTACTGCACATGTTTAATAAAGCTGGTGTGTATTATAGCTAATACATTGGTTGTCATTTTTCAGGCAATTGCATACACTATATTAAAATATAGGAAGTCAAAAGCAATTCTTCCGAGTAGTTATATGAAGGACAAGGCTCATGTTATGGACAACTTTCATGTACCCTTACTTTTAAAAGCATGGAAGCCAATATCATTTGGTCACAAGAGAAGGTAATTTTTCTGTCGTGTTTGACCTATTCAAGATTTATTTGTCAAACATGAACATACTCATCGCCAATAATTGCATTTAGGTGGTGGGAATGAATAGCATTGCCAGAGGATGTTGATCCTTCTGAGGAAGCTGCATTTAGGATGGAAATTAAAGAGCTTGCCTTTACAGCAAAGAAATTTCTTCTAGATGTTGCATCTTAAGACAATTATATTGCGTATTTTAGCCAACTTTGCTTTTAGTTGTTCACTGTGTGATAGTGAAATATGAATGTGAACCTCCATTTAGTGACTGATTGGAGATTTGATATTGGAAAGAAAAGATTTGGACTGGCTAAAATACTCCAGTTTTCTGTGACAACATAAAAAATGATAGTTAAATTATGAATGTGAACCTCCATTTTGTGACTGATTGCAGATTTGAAAGTCTTGTGCTAGTTTGTAATTAGGTAATTGAATCTTGGTATCTAAATAGATTATCATTATGCTTCTTAAGAGTCTGCTCCTGAAGCAGCGTTTGTTGGTGATGTTTGCCCATTATTTTGTTGGTTGCATTCCACTCTTTAGTTTATCTTCTTTACCTTTCCATGCTTAGTTTGCTAATAGTATTTGTTATGTGGCAAGGTGAAATGGACTCAGGGCCAACTACTCCCAACATCTCTTCGTAAATGGGTGCCTCTTAGTGAATTTCGCTTTGCTTATTTAAGAAATAAAAATTTCAACCGCTTGATCTTCCTGAATGATGCCTTATTTGGTTTTTGGGTTGTTTTGATCCGTGTAAGATCACCACCAGTTTCAAGCATCTTTTGGAAGTTCAGGTGTATTGTAAATAGGGATCACTGGTCATTCCTGTTTGCTCATTCTAAAAAGTTGCCACTAGATACCTTCTACCTCTTTTTATCACTTTGCATGTCAATGATCCTCCTGCATCTACAGTCACTTCCCTGATAATCCCTTTTTTCCTTTTTCTGTCATCGCAACTCCTGAAGGCGGCTATCTTTGACAAAGAATGTGAACCATGTGTCCTTTTAAGAACCCTCACAGTTTGCTGATTATCAGTTATCTTTCTTTTTTGGCTTGGTACTATAGTATGTGAGGTTCGATTCCTTGACTCTACAAAGTATTCTCACTTGACATTATGGGCTTATCATTGGAATGTTTGAGCTGAATAATGTGTAAGTTTTGCTCTTATCAAGGTTTGAATATTTCCTACTTTCTGAGTCTCAAACCATAGACTGTGCAGACAACAATATCTACAATTAAAATTCTCCTTTCTTTCTCCATTTTCTTTTTGCATTGAAGTACATAGAAATAGAAGGTATGACATTTCTACTTTACATGAGGAAATACAGTCACTTGGGTCTCCTTGATATTGATGACACATGTTGTATGAATGCCTTACTATTGATAATCTGCTTTGGGCATTTAAGATCTTCTTTTCGGTTTTGGTATGTCACAGTGATCTGGTTGTAGCATCTCCTGTGGAAGATTACTTTTTGTATATCGAATATCAATGATCTACCACCTGCCGAGGAGGTATATATGATGCACATTTCTGTATTTGGCATCTGTTACAGAATTTGGAAGTTTATGCATTTGTGATCATATCTAGTGGCAGGAAGAAGCCAAGAAAGTATCTCAACCATATTTGGATGCCCTTGGTGATGAGTTTGCAGTATGTTGTGAGGGTATGTGAAACTTTAACTGGACAGACTTGATTAATCAACAAACATGGTTGTGTTTCTAGCTTGAAAAATCCTTTGTCATACTAAATCCAATTGCTGTTCTAATCATGCCATTACTGGTTTGTGTATTCAATTAGGTACATTTGACAAGGCCTGAGCTAGATCACATTTAACTCTTCAGCATTTGATCTTCTTATTTATTGATGGGCTGGCATCTGATCTTTGACATGCATGCTGTGGGACTAGAGAAAGCATACAGTTATAATACTGTACAAAAATGTGATACCACATAGTTGCTGACCGCATTTTAGCTGACAGGATAGGATAAGTTACCTGAGAAGCAACTTTAGAATATGAATATGAATATGAATATGAATATGAATATGAATTAGTAGGCTTTCCCAGTTTGACAATGTTGCAAGCAGTCCTGCTTTGTTTTATGTCCTGACGTAAGCTTATCATGATGTGGAGTAAATTTTTTGTTTTTATTCTGCGTTGTCCTCACATATACTCAGCAATTCCCTTTTCATTGGATCTGCCATTTGTAATGTTTAGTTATTTTTGCCGGGTGTTATTGCTAACAATTAATTCTACCTTCAGGCGTGTCATATTTCCCCTCGTGGAGCTGCATGAACCACTCCTGCCATCCTAATGCCAAAGCTTTCAAAAGAGAGGAGGTATAAGGCTTTATTTGGTAAGGGCATATTTGGTAACGTTTCTGTTCGGAAGAACAATTTTTGAACAGAAAAAATCATTTCTGATAAAACATTATTCTTGGGGACAGAATCGTTACCAAATGTGCCCTAAGTAATCCTGTGCACATTTTGCTCGTGAAGGTGACGTCATTAACTTTCTGAAACACTCGGGGATGCAAAGGCTGATTTTAGAAACGGTTTACAAAGCTGTGGCAAACTGCATAATGGGCAATGTATAAGCGCCCCATTAGAGTTTGGCGCACTAATCTTTAAAATAGTCTTTGCATTTCTAGCATTCTTCACGTTTTTTAATATCATTGAAATGGTTTGAAATTTTGGATCTTTTGAGCTTCAAGTTGATGTTATTCATACTTACTGAGATGGCCCTTCAATATGATTGACCCGATGTATCCTTATCAATAATCCTTGAAGATCAATTGCTTTTGTTGTTTATAGATACAAATTTAGATATTCACACAATGTTGCCTGTTATCCATAACCGACATGTTCTGGGCTAGATAATCAGTTATGATATTCACTCGTGCTTGTGAAACTTTAGACTGTTGAAGTCGTGCCTCCTTCAACATAACATCATCTATATGTATGCTATGCTATGTTGAATCTATTCCTTTTCATGGACACCTGAGTTGGTGGAGAATGATGAGATGTGAGAAATCGTGGAGTCTTACAGGTTACCATTTCATACATAGATGAGGATTTACCCTTTGAAGGGAGAAAGGCAATACTTGGGGACTATGATTTCTTGTGCAAGTGCGCGAAGTGCCAAGAAGAATCTTGATGGACGCTAATGATAAGTTTGCACCATCGTTCGTTTGCGTCACAAGTTATGGTTTTAGGGTTCAACTATGGTCATGAAAGCGATAACAACATAAGTATGAGTTAATTAAAGGTTATGGATATTCATACATTAATTTCATGAGCCATTTTCCGTGAGTTATTTTGGGAATCTAACATATTCCCTTCAACGTATTTATATAGAAGAGATTAAAAAGCAAAAAAAAAAAAAAAAAAGCAAAACAAAAAGGCAACAAGTAAAGCAACAAAACTGAACCTAGATGGACAATGGCCATGAACAAATTCGTTTGATTAAATAATTGAATAGCACATGTATATTCACATTTCATCGGTTTAAATGTAAATGTTCACACCAGTTTTTATTAATAAACTTTTTTGAATCTTTAAAATTAAAATAGTAATAGAAAATATTTATTGAGGATGGGTACTATAGATATTAAATGGCCAAAAGAATGTTGGAGAGAATGATTATTTAGCATTTTTCGATAAAGGATATGACATGTGATGTGACATATAGATATTAAATGACCGAAAGTATTGGAGAGAATGATTATTTAGCATTTTTCAGTAAATAATGTGATTTGTGATGTGACATGTGAAAATGGCCTTCTCCTGATGATTAATACGTGAAAAGCTTTTTGGATTAGTCAACTTTCGTGGAAAGCAAGTTAATAATGATGACAAGTAACCCTGCACCAAAAGAAAGAGTTGAATAATGACAAGATGAAAAGGACTTCCAAGAGTGAAATTACCCGCACCTTGCGGCGGATCTTACGCGGAAACAAAGAGTTTTCAGTGGTTACCAGGCTAGAAAGGACTCCGATGAGTGACCTTACGGGAAAAGGAGGGTGGAAGTTGCATCGTGCCTCCTCTTACTGGAGAATTCTCCTCGCGCAACACAAAAATATACATGCAATGAGACTATAGACATAACCGCTCGGCTATCATATGTTTTTGCCAATCTATATCTTCGGCCGATGCATTGGCGAATCTCTATATTTTTCATAATTGATATTTGCTCCAGCACTTAGTAAAATCTATAAGCTTCCTATTAATGACTATCAATTATTTATTAATCTCTTTTGAGTAGTCATTTTCCATTGATAAATCAAGTTGTTTACTGGCGAAGGATTTCATTATTAACCTTTGCACTAACCTCACGATCTTGTTGTATCAACATCTTGCACTATCAAAAAACGAGCTTGCTGATTGTTTTGTTTCATTGATGATTTATGTTTTAACCAAATTGTGCTCTGATCGAATGAGCTTGCTATTCATTTAATATCAATTAAGATATTCAACTTAGGCGCAAGAAAAGAGAGTCAATTAGTGACCTTCATGGAAAGGAAGACCTGATGCCGACAGAAAGAGAGTATACGACGACAAGTTGAAAACTATGTCTATCCGGGTGACCCACTTGATGAGAAAAAGCTAGGCGATTGTTGTTGTAATATATTATTATATTGTCATACTTTAATATCACCAAGCAACTGGATCATAAAATATTACCATGTAGTTAGACTATTTAAATTCTCGATTGGTAGTTGGTATACTGTGCACAAAGCAAAGTTTATATCGTCTCTTTATAACAAGGTTATAGATATGGTTCCTCGATTCTTCATTCACAGAGAATCTCTACTGCACGTGTTTATAAAACTGGTGTGGATAGCTATTACATTGGTTCGCATTTTTCAGGCAATTGCATACGCCGTATTATGGGATAGGAAGTCAAAAGCAATTTTTCTGAATAGTTGTATGAAGGACACGGCTCATGTTATGGACAACTTTCATATGCCCTTACTTTTAGAAGCATGGAAGCCAATATCAGTCGGATATTGAAGAGCTTGCCTTAAGGTTAAGAAACTATCTTCGAGATGTTGCATATTAAGAGGATTAAATTGTGTTATTTTAGCCAATCTTGCTTCTAGTTCGCTGCGTGATGGTTAAATTATGAATACGAACCTCCTTTTTGTGACTGGTAGGAGATTTGACATTGGAAAGAAAAGATTCCTACTGGGGACGAAGTGGTTCGAGATGACGCGGGGATTGCATACATGCTTTCTGGATTCAGTCAATCATTTGTTCTAGTCGTAGAAAAAAAGAAGGAAAGCAATAAAAACCGAAGCAAGGTGGACAACGGAAGTAGAAGTTCGGAATGTTCGTTTAATCAACCCGCTGGAAGATTCCGCCTGTTGTAGTGGGGATTACTTAGCATTTCTCCACAACTTTCGTAAAAATGGCTCATTCACGCGGATGAGTGACCTTACGCGAAGACTCACCTCACTCAGAAAGAGAGGGAGAGTTAAACAATGACGAGTTGAAATGGTCCTCCATAAGTGACCTTATGGGGAAAGAAATAGGAAGTTGCCGTTAGGGAAATCCTTATGATATTTTGAAGATGACAAAATAAATCAAAGGTTACTAACATATTTAATTATTGAGTAACAGACTATGTAGATGATAGAGCGTATAAAGGATATTATCAAATATTAGACTTGGAAAAATCATAAAATAGATTTTATACTAAAATTGAACTTATTCAGATTGTATCCAGACCTTAAGACTAAATATGTTTGGAAGTAGAATATATTCAGATTTATGTCCAAATTGTAAAGTCTACTTTAGATGAAAGACACTCAGACTTTACTTCAGATCGAACACACTCAGACTTTACATATAGAACGAGACATAAATCCAAAATGTGACAAGGTCCAGAACGTAACGGGTTCAAAATAAAGTATGTTCAAAACGTGACGCAAGTCGTAACATATAATGGCTAGTGATCTGGTTTGGATTCTACATCAAGATAAATTTGATTGACTAAATCTAATTGATTGACAATTGGATCTTGAAAACAAAAACTTTATAAACAGAGAAACTCTACTTATGGAAATCCAGATTATGTTTGTATGGACGATCAGATTAACTTGGGATTCTACTTCTTTCACTCAACGGCTATTAAATCTTCGATTAGAATACGATCCTCTAGATACTGTCCAAAGGCTAGTTTGAAAGTGAAAGAATATTTAAGGAGACCAAGGACCAAGAAGCGAGGAAGAGACGGAGTGTAAAATATAGAATTTCAAAGTCTAAGCAAATTTCGATCATACACTTGTCTTTCGTGTGCTTAAACATTTGTGATCACGAGAGAAATACCAAAAGAGTGACTTAGTGAGAGAGTGTGATCTACCAAGTGTTTGCACTTAAAGTTGTAATATCTTGTTGATTATATAATAGAATCTAGCTAGTAGGCTATTAACGTAGAAGAGTGGACGTAACCTTAATCTAACCCGAACCGCTATAAATTTCGTTTGCAACATTCTTTTCCCTTAACTCTCCTTATTTAAATTTGTCGCACATTTACAAGTTATTTTAGAAGTTTGTTCCATCGCATAACATTCACCAGAAGTCCACCCGTGGTGGCGGCGTCGCTGGTTGGGCGCTAGTTCCTTCCACGAAAGGTCCAGCGTTCAATCCACGACGTCATCAAGCGACTTACCCGAGGCAACAAGGGTGGTGGTAACTCCACTGCTCCTCCAGGGTTTACTCCGTCACGAAGCGACGCATGAGGCTTTCCTAGGTCACCATATATATATACACTAGAAGTCTGATGGCTCGTTTATCGACTCGCTCCTTATTCATACTTTGCTCATAATTTATTTTATTCTAAATTTATTTGTCAAGATTTCTTTTAAACACTTATTCACTCCCTTGTAGGTGTTCGTATTAACATCATCAGTTGCTATGCATCTTAATCTTGCCTCTAGCTCTATAAATCTCATCAAGGACCTTGTTGTCGATAGACCTTAAAAAGTACCTGGACTAGTGTTGTTAGTCGTGGAAGATCTTTTTCTTCTTAAAATATTAACATTTCATAATAATGAACAACCTGCTAAAATAGCCAACAATGTAATCTAGAATGGATAAATAGGTTGACTAATAAAATCATAACAACTTTTGCAGGATGAGTCATGCTAAGTTTGATATAAGCAGAATTAGTTTGATCTATGCAGGAATATCAGGGCAAGATGCTTCTATCAAACATGAAATGTGATAAATAAAGAAAGGGTAGAAGGTGATGAGGAGGACGCGTGAATATGGAGTAAGATATCAATTTGCTCAAATTGCTTATGGAGCGTCAAGTAGGCGAATAATAATTTAAAAAATAATCGTTGAGAAAAAGAAACAAGAACAGAGAGAGCGAGGGCCATGACACTGCAACGTCACCCACTCACACCTCAGTGGCGATGGCTGTTTCAGCGACAGTTTGTGTTAAAGGCGGACAGCCACCTCAAAATGGTTGCTCAGGGGCAGCACTTGCGGTGGCGGCCGCCTCTAGATCCTGGATCAGTGGAAGAGGAAAGAGATGACTCACAAGGCGAACCCCGAAGCAATGCGGCAATTGCATGGCGATAGCAACGATGAATGAGGAAGCAGGTCTCAAATTGGACAATTTTAAAAGGTAAAGGGACCACCTTAAATCATAAAAGGAAAAAGAATGACCAAATGACAATTTTGAATGTTGAGAAAAAATTATAAGGATCATCGGTGACATTATAAGAGAAGTTAATCATGAGGGAAAGCGCCTACGTTTTTCGAGGTATGTTTATTTCGTGAAAAAATGAATAATTTAAAAATTATTCTATAAAAAAAAATCGATCATATTGCTTAAAAAAATGAACGAATGAATAATATTTTCATTGTCTATGGAATTCTTTAGACATAAATTGATGTTGATAATAAATATATTTTTAATTGACTAATTATTTCAAGTAATAAAAATGATTATTTTTAGGAACATGACCGAGAAAACACACATTGAGAGGAAAGAAAGCTAAAGGGAGGAAGGAGTCTCGGCCGAATCCCCCTGGCCAAGACTTCATGGACGGCAACCCCTAGGCCAGCATCGCACCTCTGTCGCATTTAGCCACACCCTGGCGGTCACTGCTGCTTTCCTTCCACCAACGACGATCTCCACCGCCACGGCTGAACCAACACGATGAGCTGCCTCGGCCCGACCGAGCCACTTGAGCCCTGCGCCAAGCTCCCTGCGCCGTGATACCCATTGCTCGGAGTCGACCCACGCTATTGTTGCAGTTGTGAGATGTGTAAGAAGTTGAGAAGGAGATAGTCGAGAGAAGAGAACGGGAGAATTTTCCCTTGTATTCTGTATTGATCAATGTACCATGTTTACATTGTTTATAATACAAAGTCTGTATATGAAAAGCAAGTAAATATTTTACAATATTTGTATCCGATTAGATCTCGATACTAATTGGATGTAGATCCAATATTAAATGAATATAATTGATCTTCGGATGATATTGGAGAATCTTCACGCGTATCTTCCAACACTCCCCCTCAAGCTGGTGGCTTGTAGATATCTAAGACGCCTAGCTTGTTTAGGAGATACGTGTGCTGACTTTGACACAAGGGTTTGGTGAACACGTCCGCCGGTTGCTCTTCTGTTCGGATCCCAAGTGTCTCAATTATCCCTTGCTGGATCTTTTCTCGCGTGAAATGGCAGTCTACTTCTATATGCTTCGTTCTTTCATGAACTATTGGGTTCGAGGCAAGTTTGAGGGCCGCATCGTTGTCACAAAATAATTTGGTTGGTCCTTCAATTCGTACCCCAAGATCTCGAAGCAATCCGCGCAGCCATACTATCTCACATACGGTCTTCGCCATGGCTCGATACTCGCTTCCGATGATAATGAAACAGTTGGTTGTTTCTTTGTCTTCCATGAAAGTAAAGAATCCCCTAACTTGATACAGAACCCTGTTATGGATCTCCTGCTCATTGGACATGTCGCATAATCAGCATCGCAATATGCCGTCATTTTCATATCACATTTCTTGGAGAGAAGAATTCCAAGTCCTGGACATTTCTTCAGATACTTTACCACTTTGAGTGCTGCACTCATATGAGACTGCTTTGGATTGTGCATAAACTGGCTAAGAGTTTGCACAGCATAACTGATGTCTGGCCTGGTCATAGTCAAGTAGATGAGCTTTCCAACAAGTTTCTGATAGCTCATTGAATCTTTCAAGATGGGATCGATTCTTGAGAGATTCCAGCATCATATTCTGCTGTAGTCAATTTAATATTCTGCTCTATCGGAATCACTGCCGGCTTACATCCCGACAAATCCGCTTCGATATGATTTCTAAGGCAAATTTTCTCTCATTTGAGACATATTCCTTGATCTCGAGCGAGCAATTTCTATTCCAAGAAAATACTTTGGCGACCCTAGATCTTTTATATGAAAAGTAGAGTGCAAGTATTTCTTGAAACTTTTAACAGCCTTCTCATCATTTCCCATAATCAAGATATCATCTACATATATCATCAAGTATATAGATGACGTACCTTTGGTCCATGTGAAAACAGCATAATCAAATTTGACCGTTGAAAACCAGCAGCGGCTATCGTGGACTCGAGAATTTGGCATACCATTGTCTGGATGCTTGCTTGAGCCCATATAAGGATTTGCGGAGACGGCATACTTTATTCTCCCCCGTCTCCGTAAACCCCGTGGTATGTCCATATAAATCTCTTCAGCTAAATCTCCATGCAAGAATGCATTATGGACATCCATCGATGTAATGGCCGATCCCCGGTAAGCCGCTGCGTAAAGAAATGAACGGACTGTAACAGCTTTGGCTACGGGCGAGAAGGTTTCGTGGTAATCAAAACCTTCCTTCTGTGTGAAACCCTTTGCTACTAGCCGGGCTTTGTACCTTTCAACCGAACCATCAGCTCGATATTTGATCTTGTAGACCCATTTGCATCCAATGGGTTTGCGATGTGGAGGTAGACTAACAAAATCCCATGTCTGATTGTCCACCAGTGCCTGTAATTCTTCTTTCATCACCTTTTGCCATCGCGGGTCAACTCGCCTCTTCATAGTTTGAAGGTTCTTGTTCTTCAGAAATGCGAGCAATACAACATCTATGCTTCTCAGATAACCGATCGAAGGAAACATAAGAGGAAATTGGAAAAAGAATACCTGGATTTCTCACTCCACATATGTAATCCTTGGTCCAAGTTGGAGGACGTGTTGTTCGTCCGGACCGTCTTGGTTGAATGTCCTCAGAAGAAGACGGATTTGCTGGAATATCCATATGCAGGGTCTCCAATGTAATCCTCTCATTTGGTTCTTGATCCGCGTTTTCTGCTAAAGGTGTCATTGGCAGAATTGACGCAGGAGCAGGACCTGTATGAGCTGAGGAGGGAAGTAGAACATATCCGGGAGCATTGATGGATTCTTCGACATTTTGAGTCTGAGAATAGTCCTGTCTGTTCCTGTCTGATTCCTTTATAGAGAAAGGAAAAAAATCTTCTTGGAAAGAAACATCTCTACTAACAAAGAATTCTCCTGTGGAGGGATCATATATTCGGTATCCCTTCTGTAGGGTAGCATACCCCATAAATATGCAGCGGCGAGCTCGTGGACCCATCTTATCCTTAGGTCCTACTATAGATGCATAGCATAGACACCCAAAAATCCTTAGATGATTAAGATATTGCTTCTTCCCAAAGAGAATTTCAAAGGGGCTTTGACCGTTAAGAATCTTGGTTGGCACGGTTGATCAAATATGTTGCAGTCAATACACATTCTTCCCAAAAATTATCTGGAATGGAACCTTGAAATTTTAAGGCCCTAGCCACTTCCAGCAAATGCCGATGCTTCCTTTCCACTATTCCATTTTGTTGAGGTGTGTATATGCAAGAACTCTCATGCAATATCCCGTGAGATGATAATAATGAAGTGCATTCATGATTGAAAAACTCTTTCCCATTGTCTGTCCTAATTTTCTGAATAATTTTCCCAAATTGGGTTTTCGACGAGAGAGAGGAAGGTTTTTAAGTACGAAATGACTTGGCTCTTAGATTGCATGAGGAAAATCCATGTAGCCCTTGAATGATCATCCACAATGGTAAGAAAGAAACGAGAGCCATCATGATTCAGCGTATGATACGGTCCCCAAACATCCATATGAATTAAAGAGAAAATGTCAGTTGCACGACTTTTGCTCAATGGGAAAGAATTGCGAGATTGCTTTGCAAGTGGGCAAATATGACATGGAGAATAGGGAAATGAGGAACTATGACCCAATCTGGAATGGAAAATGAAATCTTTATCATTGGTAGTCGATTACACAATGATTGCTTATTGCAATGAAAAAATCCAGATTCTTGGATGAACCTCTCCAGAAAAATAGTCCATCTCGATTGATTACCCCATCCCATCAGTTTCCCAGTCGAAAGGGCCTGAAATTGACAACTATCAGCATTGAAGGAAACTTGACATGAGTTTTCTTGACAGGCTCTAGACACGTATATAAGATTGAACTGAACAGGGGAATATATAGCACATTGGTGAGAATGATTTCAGAACTAAGATTAACCGTCCCGGTTGTAGTAACATGAGCAGTATTCCCATTTGGCAATTGTACTACAATGTGATTAGCCAGTTCTTTAATAGTAGTAAACAATGTTTTCTCACATGCAATATGATCACTGGCTCCATAATCAACAATCCAAGTATTTCTCGATATATTGTTTATTCGATAATGAGAAATACCTGTAAAGCTGCCCCCCTTTTTTTGAACATCCAATCTGTGCAATGTCTGCATCAATTGCTCATATTCAGCTTGACTGATTGGATGATTTGTACCCGCCTGTCCTGTAAGTTGATATGCTGCTGCTGATATTTCTTTGCCCTTTTTTTCATCAGGTTTGCCATGCAGCTTCCAGCAATTCTCTATGGTGTGATGAGGTCGTCTGCAGTAGTCACAATATACTTTGGCCTTATTTTTTGAATTCGGCCCATAGGAATTAGGCCCATAAGAGCTCTGCCCAAAAGAATTAGGCCCGCGAGAATTAGGCCCATACGGATTTGGCCCATGGCTTCGCCATAAACTCCCACCGTTGGATCCTTTAATGAGCAACCCATCTCCACCGTCCAGATCTCCATGTGTTCGCACCCCTCTCCAGCCGTCCGATCGTTGCGTGCGATCGTGACCGTCCGTGGAAAAACCTTTAAAAGGCTTAGCTTCCGCGAACGCTAGGTTTTCATCACGTTTCCTTTCTAGGGTTCGCGAGGTTCTCTCCGTTCGTGCGGCGAGAGCTAGGGTTTCCGCCCCTTTTCCTTCTGTCGAAGCAAGCCTTTGGCTTTCTTCCTGCACAGCAAGCTGAAATATTCGGCCGATTGAGGGTGCTGGTTCCATCGCGAGTATCTGTGACCTGAAATGGAGGTAAGAGTCATTAAGGATAAGGAGAAATCGAGTCGCTTTCTCCCTGTCCTTTATCGCCTTATACTGTTGTATGGTTGTTTCGGGTCCGATTAGTTTCTCCTCCGCTGCTTCTAGTTCGTTCCAGAGCCCTGACAGCTTGTTGAAGCACGTTGTTACAGACGTGTTTCCTTGCTTCAGTTCTGTAAGAGCTTGATGTAGCGAGAAGATTCTCGCCCGATCCAGTTTCCCGTACATTTCTCTTATATTATCCCAGAAAATTTTCGAATCTTCTGTTGGGGGCAACCCAGCTGCTATCTCTGGGCTGATGCAGTTGCCTATCCACGTCCTGACCAATTGATTGCACTTTTTCCATTGTCGCCCTAATTTTTCATCAGTTGGAACCGGGACGGTTCCGTCGATAAATCCCTCTTTGTCTTTTGTTATGAGGGCTCGACGGAATGCGCGTGCCCACCCGAGTAATTTTCGGATCCCGTAAGGATGACTGATAATCTGCAACTCTGGTCCGTCGGCGTTGGATACATATATCGCGTCGCCGGGTTCTGGACAACCCATGGCGGCCGCAAATGGAAAAGATATAAACCCTGTTGGGAATCCTGAATTTGTAGACTGTCCCGCACTCGAATTTTCTGATCCGCCCGTCTGCTCGGGGCCGATGGTTGCGCCTGCCCCAGTGTTGGCCGGTAGGCCTCCGTCGGTCCGCACACTCTGGTATCCTGGCTGTGATGTACCTGGGTTTAATCCCTGGATCCATGGGTA
Organism: Eucalyptus polyanthemos subsp. polyanthemos; assembly: GCA_017140185.1. Taxonomy (NCBI): domain Eukaryota; kingdom Viridiplantae; phylum Streptophyta; class Magnoliopsida; order Myrtales; family Myrtaceae; genus Eucalyptus; species Eucalyptus polyanthemos. The sequence goes on along the minus strand of CM029467.1, from coordinate 8,502,299 downwards.
TGGCATCCATTGATAAGGATACCCCGAGAAAGGTAACCCTGGATTGAACTGAGCGGGATTTTGTTGCCATTGTGTGTGCTGAATTGGTGTTTGACCTTGGATAGCCTGCTGCTGATCAACAATGGATGAGTCTGATCCGGACGAAACAGGTGGTGTCGACTGATCTCCAGAAGGTGAGATGATTTCTTGTGGGTTGGTCATGGTGAAATTCTGTTTTTGTAAGGTTGATTCCCTTTTTTTTGCAGATTCCGAATTCCTCCTGAAGACTGCTCTGTTCTGCAAGAGTCGCAGCAACAAGGACAGAAAAGAAAAAGAAGGCAATTCGAATAATGATGCGGAAGCTAGGTCAGGGTCAGAGGCTGCTCTGATGCCATGTAAGAAGTTGAGAAGGAGATAGTCGAGAGAAGAGAACGGGAGAATTTTCCCTTGTATTCTGTATTGATCAATGTACCATGTTTACATTGTTTATAATACAAAGTCTGTATATGAAAAGCAAGTAAATATTTTACAATATTTGTATCCGATTAGATCTGATACTAATTGGATGTAGATCCAATATTAAATGAATATAATTGATCTTCGGATGATATTGGAGAATCTTCACGCGTATCTTCCAAAAAGATGCCGCCGCGCCTAATTCTCGGCCAGCCACCAAATCGCGATCCTGCTGATCCGCGTGCGACGCCAAGCCGTGAGCCAGCCGCGATTCAAGGCCCCCGCATCCCTGCTGCTAACCCTGCATCGTTAAGGACCTGCTGCGCCTCCACCACCCACGACGAACACTTGTTGCTCCCTGCTCTAGCACCCCAACAAGCGACCGCTGTCCTTCACCGCCGTAGGCATCGCCCACGACCCAACCGCAGATATTAAATAGATAATACCTCAAATAATTGAAGAAAAATATTCTTTCACACCAACGTCTACAAAATATCAACTCCATCAAAATTTACAGCTAAACCTATAATCACGAAAATTCATTCATCCAAATTAATATATAAAATTTATCTATGCTTCCGCTGTGCACTCCAATAAAATGAATCCCAACCACCAAGTTTCTCGATCCTACTCAATATTAGCAAAAACTTTAATTTGGTCAATTTCACTGCTGAGTAAGCAGATTACTGAGTAAGTAGCAAACACCCATTCGATGGAATTAAATCCAATCATTATTATTTTATCCCTGCTAATATACTTCGAAATAATTGTTCGCAGTAATAGTATATCTTTTCACATGAAACCATTAATACAATCATCAAATATGCACAATTTCAAATAATAAAGAAATATCAAATGTCGTAGAAATCAATATTATATTAAATAATTGGGTCAATACATTAAAAATCTCAAACTACTAGATATATGATAAATATACTTCAAATTAATTTATTATTTTTTTGACTACCAAAAAGCCTAAACTGGTACATCACGGGAAAGAGGGCTATGATGATGGGCTGACACGCTCACAGGAGAGGCACATGGTGAGGGTGGTGGGATGGGGCATGTTTTTCTCTACTTCCGGTTAGAACAACAGACCACGTTTCAAGGCATCGTTTTCTCTTTTCTTGAATGGCCAAATTGTCACTCACTGTCGAGAACTTCTCCTCAGACTGCTAAACATCTTATATATCCCCCTCAGCTTTCACCTTTGCCATGGTAAAAAATTTTAAATACATTTCTGCTTCTAGTTGACGTTATTCAAATTTACTGAGATCACCATTCGAAATGATTGAGCCGATGCATCCCTTTCAACAATCCTTGAAGATGAACCGCTCTCCTAATTCGAGGATACAAATTTTACAAGTATCGCATGTTGTTGTATTTTATCCATAACTTGGATGCCTAAGACTGGATAATAATTTTTTAGCCTCGCTCATGCTTTTGAAACTTTAGAATGTTAAAAAGTCATGTCGCACCGACTCCTTTTCAGCGGCTCCTGAGTGGGTGGACAAATGCAAATGTTACGCAGCAGGGCTGATTTGATTGCTGCCTGCCTTTACCGAAAGCAGATGGGACAAAGCAATGATAGTGGCGTTAAAGCCCATTTGGAAGGGAGAAGAGGTAATCTCATGTGGCTTAATCTGGCTAGCTAGCCTGTAAAAAAAAAATCTGGCTAGCTAGCATGTGCTCGGATGAATGGGAAAAGTGCCAAAATGGTCCTAAACCTTTTGTCATTGTGCCGATTTGGTCCTAAACCTTTTTTTGGTGCCGATTTGGTCCTAAACCTTTTTAAGTTGTGCCAATTCAGTCCTTTCCGGCCAATTTGGCCGGATTTTGCTGACTGGTCGCCGGCCGGCTGACGTGGACAACTTTTTACTAATATTTTAATATATTTTGAATTTTTTTATTTTTATTTTTATTTTGTTTATTTTTTTAATTTTGCTCTTCTTCCTCCGGCCCGGTCGCCGGACCTCGGCGACCGCCGCAGGCGACGGCCGGCGAGGTCGAGGTCGACCTCGCCGGCCACCTCGCCGTGGCCCGCGGGGCGACCTCGCGCGGGCGGCGAGGCTCGCCCTCGCCGGATCCGGCGAGGGTCGAGCCTCGCCGGCCATCGCCCGCCCCGCGCGAGGCCGCCCTCGAGGCCTGGGCGGCGAGGCTCGCCCTCGTCGGATCCGGCGAGGGTCGAGCCTCGCCCATGGCCGGCGGGCGAGCCCCGCGCTTGCCGGATCGCGGCGAGTGAGGGGGTTCGAGCGGGGGGGAGAGAGTCGGAGGGGGTAGACCGCCGGCCACCGCACCCGAGCCGCGGCCGATCCGGGGCGTTCGATCCGGGCGGACCCGGAGAGAGAGAGAGAGAGAGAGAGAGAGAGAGAGAGAGTGCTCTCCGGCCAAGCCGAGGAAACCCTAGCCACGTGAGACCACCGCCGCCGCCCGATGCCGTCCACCGCCGCTCGCCGACCCGCCGCCATATCCGGCGGGCGGCACGGCTCGCCCTCGCGCCCGGCCTCGAGGGCGGCCTCGCGCGGGCGGGGCGAGGCTCGCCCTCGCCGGATCCGGCGAGGTCGAGCCTCGCCGGCCATGGGCGAGGCTCGACCCTCGCCGGATCCGGGGCGAGGGCGAGCCTCGCCGCCCGCGCGAGGTCGCCCCCGCGGCCACGGCGGGTGGCCGGCGAGGTCGACCTCGACCTCGCCGGCCGTCGCCTCGGCCCGGTCGCCGAGGTCCGGCGACCGGGAGGAAGAAGAGCAAAATTAAAAAAAAAAACAAAATAAAAATAAAAATAAAAAAATTCAAAATATATTAAAATATTAGTAAAAAGTTGTCCACGTCGGCCGGCCGGCGACCAAATAGCAAAATCCGGCCAAATTGGCCGGAAGGACTGAATTGGCACAACTTAAAAAGGTTTAGGACCAAATCGGCACCAAAAAAAGGTTTAGGACCAAATCGGCACAATGACAAAAGGTTTAGGACCATTTTGGCACTTTTCCCTCGGATGAATTTATTCCATTTTAGGAGAAAAGCACTGCAGCTTGATTCTCTTATTGTGAGCAATATGTAGAACTGTGATGTGAGAAATCTTGAAACCTTGCAGATCACCATTTGAGACATAGACAAGGATTTACCCTATGAAGGGAGCTAGGATCAGACCCCAAAAAAAACGGAGCCAGGCAGTGCTTGTGGACTATGGTTTCACATGCAAGTGCTCAAAATGCTATGAAAAATCTTAATATACATTACTACATAAGTTTGCATCTCATGTTCGTCAGACCACAAATTATTGCTTGAGGTTTCAACTGGGTTGTGTGGAAGCCGTAACAATGACATGATAGCTTGGTTAAGTATTGACATAATCACGACTTAATTTAAGGCTATGTTTGATTGACTTATATAAGAGTACAGCCATATGCATTAACTTCCCGAGCAATTTTCCTTGGGACATTCTGGGAATCTAGCACATAACCTTCAACGCAATTGTATAGTTGACACTCGAGAGTAAAATAAGGAAAAGAAAAGAAAAAAGAAAAAGAAGAAAAGCAACAAAACTGAAGCAAGGTGGACAATGAAAATAGAAATTCGGAATGTTCGCTCAATCAACCCGCTTGAAGATTCCGCCTGTTGGGAATGGGGATTACTTAGCAATTTCCCCCTACTTTTGTCAAAATGGCTCAATCACGCGGATGAGTGACCTCACGTGGAAGACTCGCCCACGCGTATGAGTGACCTTACGCGGAAGACTCGCCCTTCGCCTTACTCGGAAAGAGAGGGAAAGTTAAATAATGACGAGCTGAAATGGTCTTTGATGAGTGACCTTACGGGGAAGAGAGTGGGAAGTTGCTACGCATCTTAATCGTGCCTCTAACTCTATAAATGTCATCAAGGACCTTGTTGTTGATAGACCTTCAAAAAGTACCTGGACCAATGTTTTTATTCATGGAAGATCTTTATCTTCATAAAATATAACATTTCATAAGACTGAGCAACTTGCTAAAACAGCCAACAATGCGACTAAGAATGGATGAATCGGTTGACTTATAAAATCATAACAGCTTTCGTGAGATAAGTCAAGCTAAGTTTGATATATGCAAAATTAGTTTGATTTATGCAGAAATATCAAGGGCAAGATGCTTCTATCAAATATAAAATGTGATAAGTAACGAAAGGGTAGGAGGTGATACACAATCTATAAAGGTGAGGGCTTAGGGCCTTACCTGCACTTAGCGAGGGCTGTCGCCCATTGCTCGAGCCTCGACTACCCACATTGACCATCAACTTGGCAATGGTGGGACGGGGGGAGTGGGGCTTCAAGGCTCTCGCGTGATTTTTTTTGTGCTCTTTTTGTATTAGATTTAGCCTTTTATATGTTAATCTAATTTAACAGATATTTGGGTTAAAAAAATAAGATTTTGATCAAAACCATGTTATAGACTTATGTTTCATGTTTTAGTGATGTCGATGCCACATAGGAGAGAGAAAATAATAAACAAATTACATAAGCGTTTTCCGTTAGTTAAGTTTGACGGAATTAACAATAAGGAATTGCTTGCACCAATTTGGCAAGTTTTAAAACTTGATTGCACTTCTTGAAAAATTTAGAATTCAATTGAACTTTAGCGATAAGTTTTAAGGCTTTTAATGTAGTTATCCTAATAAAAAATATCAAATTTCATAGGAATCAATGTTATATCCAATGATTAATGGATCTGATCTTATAGCTCAAGTCAAAAGACATGATACTGTATTGTATTTTCCATCAGGGAACATGGAAATGTCTTAGCACTCACATTACAGAGATCAAAACACAATTTCACATTCAAAGATTTTGGATATCTCATCAACACAAGTTTACTGGATTTGGATGGAGGGAACTTCGCTAGCAACTTTTTACCAAAAGCAAACTTCGCTAGCAACTTTGAGGACATTTCGCCAAAGTTGAGATGGCTTTGTTGGTGAAATTGTCCTTTAAAACTTCAAGCAAACAACTTGCTGAATCACCTAGTTGTTCTCAGGCTTTCAAGCAATATTGCCACAGAAAAAATGACCAGAAAGGACAAAATCAAATTACAATTTTGTTGAGGTTAATAATGCAAGATAATTTTTGGCGAAATAATTTAAGTCAAAGTTTTGGTACATGTAGAAACAGTTTGATCATATTAGATGCAAATGCTTCTATCAGATATATACAGAGATAAATAAAGAGATATGACATCCAAAAAAATCTGATGTGAACTCTTTAGTGTTCCGATAATAATTTGTGATAGTCCTTAGCTCACTATTACGGTTAACCAACTACGATGTATTTTTGGATCCGTCGTTTCATTGACAAGAGTTTTCAAGTTTATGTTGTTCAACTACCTTACACAATATCAACATTTTGCGAGCTGTAGAGTTAGACAGCATACATTATTTCGTCATATATTCTGCGTGTTTTGAGATTCGGCCTGATGGGTCGTTATTCTCATTTTTAAGAAATGCAATACATATTTAGGTGAGAGTACAAGTGCTTTCAAGGAAGATTCTGTACTAAGCAAATGTATATTTTTCTCAGACTTTTGATGAGGTGAAAGACTTGCTTGTATATATTGTGATGGCCCTCATCTAATTTCGTTTTGGTTTTTGGTCGAAATCCACGTCTAATTTAAGTCAAGTCTTTCAAACACCTTCGCGCTTCTCACATTCTCATTTCTCACTCACTTTCTCAAATGTGGCTTCTCTGTCTCTCTCTATATATAGTCTTCTGAGGCGGGGCTTTCCCAGATATAGCCTCTCCCTCGAGTTTCTCGAGCAGCGCCTCTCTCTCTCTCTCTCTCTCTCTCTCTCTCTGTCTCGGTCTCGCGGGTTGCGGCCTCGCCCCTATCGCTCTGCAATCAATCTGCTCACTCTTAGGTACTCCCTCTCCCTCCCTCTCTCTCTCTCTCTCTCTCGCGTTTCGATTTTGGTGGGCTGTGATTTCCAATTCTTCGGTGCGATGTGCGAAATAGTGGGAGTGTCTGTCGGTCGCGGTGCAAATAAAGGAGCTGCAACGAGCTCACTCTGGGTGCGTCTCAGTATCTCATGTAAGCCTATAAATTTGAGTTTTTAACGATCCAAAAATTAATTTGAAATAATTTATCATGAATGTATCAATTTATGATTTTTCATGATATTAACCCTTCTTCTAATCAGGTTTAATCGCGCCTCATGTTTTTATATAGTAAGGACTTTTAGCAAGACATAGCTTTGCGCTTACACCTAAAGCACGCTTAATTGGGGGCTTTCAATGTTAAATTGTTATTCCAAACCGTCGTAGGAAAAAATAAAAGCTTATCTTATGGGAGGGTACAGTAAATTTGAATTTTTTATCCGAGTCCCATCAAGCTAAAGAGTAGTGTATACTGCGTACCAATTCGTTTGATATCTAGGACTTTTTTCCATATAAATGTAGTAGCAGTGAGAGACTAGGCCGATTTAACTGGAGATCAAAGTGAATCAATTTAGAACTGGTCTTATACACTTTATTTAAAAAATCAATAAATAAATAAGGAGATGCAACCCATGAACTCCATGACCTCCCTCTTAAAGTAGGCACAAAAACCCACTCAACCAACAAGACTTTATTAGCCATAGATTGAAAAGATCTGTAATATTGATTAGGCGATATACTTCGATGAGTGCCCTAACGCGGCAAGTCCCTCTTGCTGTAGAAATCTCATAAAGGACCACGAGAAGAAGTCATCGACAACATCACTCTGTGTCATCAGATGGGGGACGAAGGGGCCAACTCAGGGACTGCAATAGGTGGCCACTTCGATGTGTTCTTGAACTTTCGAGGACCCGACACTCGCGACACATTCACAGATTGCCTTTATGAGTTCATGAACCACAAAGGAATCCGCATTTTTAGGGACGAGGAAATGTTAGGCCCGGGCAAAAACATCTCGGAGATCTTGAGAGGAGTAGAATGCTCCCAAATACACATTCCTATTTTTTCCCAAGGCTACGCTTCAAGTCGATGGTGCCTTCGAGAGTTGACACACATGTTGGAGTGTTCTCGCCGATCTACGAGGAAAGATATACTACCCGTCTTTTACGATGTGGAACCTTCAGACGTTAAGCTTGAAACAGAGCTGTACAATAGCGCCCTAAACAGGCATGAGGAGGAACTTGGCTACACTGAAGTGAAGCCTTGGAAGGAGGCTTTAACAAAGGTGGCTAGAATCAAGGGATGGTGTTTGAAAGGTCAAAGGTATCGACATGATCTTTTATTTATCCGTCCATATATCTATTGGGTTATCTTTAGATCTTGTATTAGAAGAATAACGAACACAAGCACGCGTGTTTGTATACGTCATTTACTACGATTAGGCTAAGACTATCTATAAACTGATGAACACCCAAAGGCCCAAAGGGTGTCTCAAGTGATTGGCTCTGTCATAACATCTCTTGTTCAAACTAATTAGATAAACTCTTTCAGGACAATACTCACCACCCTTGTAAGAGAAGCCTTATTCCACACATGTGGAACCAGTGATTCGTGACCATTTATGGCAAACACCACATGAAAAATACATATTAGCATGCTGGTTATCATTATATGCTTCTATTTTAAATTTATTTGCTTATACAATCTTGCAACGGTTTCATGAATGTGGCAGGCATGGCAAGGTCATTGCAGACATCACTGAAAAGGTCTTGCAGAAGATCACAATAAGGAAACGATATTTGCCCACTGATCTGGTTGGGATTGATGATCATGTCGAAGCCATAAAGAAACTGTTAATTTGTGATACTACTGACGTACGATTTGTCATTATCCATGGGATAGGTGGCATTGGAAAGACAGCTCTTGCCGAGACAGTGTTCAACCAACTTTCTTCACAATTTGAAGGTCACTCCTTCCTTTCAAACATCAATGAGTCATCTTCATGCTGTGGCATTGTAAAAATGCAACGAAAATTAGTAGCGGATCTTTTTGGTTTCTCGCTTCGTGAAACTATTGACCGTAGGGAAGGAAATAACACAATCAAGGAAATATTACCAAATAAGCGTGTCTTACTTGTTTTTGATGACATGGATAAGAAAGATCAATTTATGAATGAAGTGATGAATTCTTACTCATACGGTCCAGGGAGTAGGATCATCATTACAACTAGAGATTTTCTTAAGACCAAAGTGGATGGATTGGAAGAAAATATCTTATCACGGTCTGGACAAATTTTTTTGTACGAAATGAAGGAAATGCATTTTGATCATGCTCTTTTACTTTTCAACAAGCATGCTTTCAACATAGATTCAGCTCCTTGTGAGCTTTATGATCTTTCAAAAGAAGTTGTTGAACTCACCGGAGGGCTTCCATTGGCTCTTGAAGTGATAGGTTCCCATCTTCGTACCATAAGTAGAGCAAAGTGGACAACCACATTGATGAAGTTGAAGGAAGTGCCCCACGAAAAGGTCCAGCAAAGGTTAAAGATTAGTTATGATGCACTTGGATGTGAGGGGCAACAAATTTTTCTGGACATTGCATGTTTCTTTGTTAACAAGAAAAAAAAAACATGCAATGCATATGTGGGAAGCTTGTTCCTTTTACCCGGAAGTTGAGATTGAGGTTCTTATCCATAAGTCCTTGATCAAGATTGATCGAGATAGAATATGGATGCATAATCAGTTAAGAGACCTTGGGAGAGAAATTGTTCGTCAAGAGAATATTAGAAATCCTGGAGATCGAAGTAGATTGTGGTTTCTTGAGATGTCCCAAGCGGAAAAGGTAAGTACAAACAACATCATTATATTCTTTTCTACAAGTCTTATAGTTCATCTCTCTCGCATATTGCCTTATTCATCTATTGCAAGCTAAGAAGCCTGTAATAGAAAAACTTGCGAATTAATTATGTTTTTCATTAAAGAAATTTGCTAATTATCTCTTTCTTTTTTTCACCAATAAATGGTGCACCCATTTCCAAAAATATTTAAATAAGATAAAAACAACGAGTTTAAAATACCATTGAACTTTTCCATTACCTAATCATACCTATCCATCTTTTAACTTTACATTTTTTTTCTGATTGGTATATGACGTTTTTTATATAAAGTAGCAAAATATATCTTGTCCTATCTAGATAATGCACATTCAAAAGAAAAAAAAATCTTTAGGTTTTATGAAATCGTTGGTCCTCAATAGTGTATTTTGAAAAGGTTATATTAGTAATATCTGGTAAAGCTAACAGAATTCATGCGTCAAAAGTGTGATTCAAATTTTGCAAGTGACCGTCATGTTTACTTTGACTCTCTACTGAATTACCTTGAATTATAGATTGAGTGGAGACGTGACACCCGAATATTGAATATATTATCCTTTATACGTCAAACTATACTTGAAAATTGTTCTTTTATACCGAAGTTTACAAACATCGACTCCATCAGAATTCACCGCTGAAGTTATAATCACAAAAATTCAATCAAAATTTAATATAAAAAGAATACCACGCTTCTGCAGTGCACTTTCATAAAAATAAACTTCAACACCCGAGTTCCTCAATCCTTCTCAACATCAGCAAAAACTATAAGGGTGCGTTTTTTTGTGTTTTTGATCAAAAATTGTTCTTGAGAACAGAAATAAATTTTTCTATTTCTATTCCCCAGAACAATTTTTGATCAAAAAGACGCGTTTGGTAAACTTGTTTCGGGAATAAAAATGAATAGAAACACATTTGGTAATTTTATATTCTTTTTTTTATTTCTTTTAATTTTTTAATATTTTTATTTTATTTTTCCTTTTTTCTTTCTTTTTTTCTTTTTCCTTTTTTTCTTCTTTTGGCCGGTCGCCGGCCATGCCGAGGCCGGCGACGGCCCCGCGAGGCCGAGCCTCGCCGTGGTTAGGCGAGGCTCGGCCTCGCCTTGGTTGGGCGAGCTTAGCCTCACCCAGATCCAGCGAGGCCAAGCCTCGTCGGTGGGCCGGGCGAGCTCGAGCTCACCCGGCCAAGGAGAGGTTGAGCCTCACTAGGGGCCGGCGATGCTCGGCCTTGCCGGGGGCCGGCAACGCTCCGACGAGGTCGCCGGCCATGGCCGAGGTCGGCGACCAGCCAAAAAAAAAAGAAGAAAAAAAAAGAGAAGAAAAGAAAGGAGAGAGAAAATTTGTTCTTCAAAATTGTTTCTAGAACAAAAAAATAACTTTTTTTTTGTTTCTTATTTCTGTTCCAATTTTGTTATAGGAGCAAAAAAACAGATTTTGAGCAAAAACGCAAACAAACGCGTTTCTGTTCTTTTTTTGTTCATAAACAAAAAAAACGAACACAACCATGCACACCCTAAATAGATCGGTTTTTTGGCCAAGTGAGCAGATTACTAAGTAACAAACACCAATTCCATGCAATCAAAAACAATCATTATTATAGCATAAATATTTAATATAATTAGACACAATAGTTCGTCGAACTAGTACATAATGTTTATAAGAAAGCATAAATGTAGTCATCTAATATGCACAATTTTAAATAGTAAAGATATATCGAATTTCATATGAATCAATATTACATTTAATGATTAACTGCGACGTAAATTCATTGCTTAGCTCAAAAGACACAATTTAATATTATATTTTTCAACAGGAGCAAAAAATATGGTAGCACTCGCACCAAGAAGATTGAGAAACAATTTCACACGCGAAGATTTTACAAATCTCAAGAATGCAAGATTTCTCAAATTATATGGAGGGAACTTTGCTGGCATTTGTGAGGATATTTTACCAGAGCTAAGATGGCTTTGTTGGCAAAATTGTCCTTCAAAACTTCTAGCAAACAACTTTGTGCTGAATCACCTAGTTGTTCTCAAACTTTCCGGCAATATCACCACAGAAAATTGGAGCATATGGGTCGAAATCATGGTACAATTTCACTTGATTCATTTGCTTTTTCAACTAATCATCTTAATATATGATGAGATGCACCTATTTTGCAAGGCATATAGAGTCTTGAGAGTCTTAAGTTGGGTTCTATTCTGCAGGTGGCAAGTAAATTAAAGGTTTTGAAAATTGCGGGATCTAAATCCTTGATCAAAACTCCTCGCTTCTCTGAATTTGTGAGTTTAGAGAGATTGGTTCTAAAAGATTTCCTGAGGTTGGCCGAAATTGATCCCTCAATTGGTGAACTACAACGATTGAGTTACTTAAAAATCAAATGGTGTCCACATCTTAAAGAGTTGCCCAAGGAAATTGGTTGTCTAACTGCCCTGAAAGAGCTCATCCTGATCCAGGGTCATAGTGTTTGTCATTTGCCAGGCTCGATAGGTAATCTAAGAGGTTTGTCAAGGCTAATAATGGAGGATACAGGATTAGTTGAACTTCCTGACACAATTAAAGGGCTGGTGGATCTTAAGCACTTGTGTTTGGTGAATTGTACTAATCTAAATTCGCTGTTGGATGCTCTTGGGGAGTTGAAGTCGTTGACTGAGTTGGATTTGTCTGGGACAACCATTGGGAACTTGCCTCGTTTTATTTGGAACCTTGAAAATCTGACATTACGGATGAACAGTTTTGGGATACGGACGCAACTCATGAGGGATTTGCCTAGGCAGGGTCATAGCGCTCATCATTTGCCGGACTCGATCGGCAATCTCGGAGGTTTCCCACGTCAGTCAGTGGAGGATATGGGATCGGTTGAATTTCTGGAGACGGACAATGGGCGAGGGGATCTTGAATCCTTGCCTTCGTTGAACCGTACGACTCTAAATTCGATGTCGGATGTTGTTGAGGAGTTAATGACGTCGACTGAGTTGTATCAATCTGGGACAGCTGTCAGGGAACTTCCTTCTCAGAGACTGTTAAGTTGTGAAGCTAGACCTTCCAAAATTGAAGTGATGAGTGGCATTAGGAAACAACTCGTTACTATGCATATATTCAAGGAATAATGTCACAAATGGTCCTTATATTATTGCTTAATGTGCAATTTAGTCCCTGAATTTTCGATCGGCTTAATTTGGTCCATAAAGTATTAATAAATATTCGATTTGATCCCTGAACTTTCGATCGGCTCAATTTGATTCCTAAACTATTAATAAATGTCTGATTTAGTCCTTCATTACTCTTTTTCCTTCTTCTTCTTTTTTTTTTTTTGCTTCTTCTCTCTTCCCTCCTCCGAGGAAGAGAGAAGAAGCAAAAAATGGGAAAAAAAGGAAAAACAAAAACGAATGACTAAATCGGACATTTATCAATAGTTTATGGACCAAATTGAACCGATCGAAAGTTCAGGGACCAAATCGGACATTTATAGATAGTTCAGGAACCAAATTAAGCCGATCGAAAGTTTAGGGACCAAATTGCACATTAAGCAATAATATAGAGACCATTTGTGACATTTTCCCAATATTCAACCGATTCTCTTCTCATTTTGAAGATCACAGAAAGCCAACTCTTGCCAAAACAGTGATCCACCGACTCTCTTCCTTCCTTTCCAACATCCGCGAATCATCTTCATGCTATGGCATTGTAAGGATGCAAAGAAAATCAGTAGCAGATCTTTTCGGTTTCTTGCTTCGTGAAACCAACGATCGTAAGAAAGGGAATAATACGATCAAAGAAATATTACCCAACAAGTGCATCTTACCTGGAGATCCAAGCAGACTGTGGTTTCTTGAGATGGCCCTGGACACAGCACGAGCCAAAAAGGTAAGCACAACCAAGATTTCATCTCTCTTGCCCACCTTCTCCATTTTTTACTAGCTAGCTATAGAAGAAACTAGCGAATTAGTTATGTTTTTCCTTAAAAGAGAAAATTGCCAATTATCTGATTTTTTTCCACCAATAAATAGTGGACCCATTTTTGAAATAAGACAAAAATAAAATTGGGTTTAAAAGCCCATTTGGCCTTTTCCATTACATAATCATATCTATCCAATTTATATTTTAACTTTACAATTTTTCTGATTCGTGTATCCTGAGGTTTGTATACATATATATAGCAAAGTCTATCTTGTTCCATCTAGACAACGCATATTCGAACAAAATAGATGTCGTAAAGGTTTTTTTGAAACTGTTGCATCTCGATAGTAATATAAAATTGTATTTTTCTGAAAAGATTGTATTAGTAATATCTGGTAAAGCTATAAAATTCCGTCGGAAAACAAATGCTAAAAGAATTCTCCCTTCAAAAGTCTGATTCAAATTTTGCAAGCGGTGTCGTGTGTCCTTTAACTTACTGTGAATAATATTATGATTGAATACCCTATAATGAATACACAGTCCTTCAAGCCTCAGATAATGCTAGAATATTATTCTTCTACACCAAAGTCTAGAAACATCAACTCCATCAAATTTCAACGCTGAAATTTTAATCATGAAAATTTGTAAATCCATCGAAGTCAAATATATATATATATCCATGCTTCCCCTGCGCATCTTAATAAAATTAACCTCAACCTTCCAAAATCCTCAATCCTACTCAACAATAGCAAAAATAAATAAATAAATAGAATAGATTGGTTTCGTTGCTGAGTAAGCGGAAAACCATTAGATACAATAATTATTGTTGTGTGTAACATTTAACGGATCCGAACTCATTGCTCTAGTCAAAAGACATGATCTAATATTATTTTGATCGTCAGGGAATAGAACATGAGATAGCACTCACACCATGGAGATCAAGACACAATTTTACACGTAGGTTTTGCAAATCTCAGAAGTGCAAGGTTTCATCACAGGACATTGGAGCGGATGGGTCGAAATTAGGGTACAATTTCACCTTATTCGTTTACTTTTTCAACTAATCATCTTAATATATGAGTCTAAACTCGCGGGTGCATGCTGTTAGGAGTTTGAAGAAATTACATGTTATGAATCAACCGGGGACATTAATCAAGGAAATAGGTCCTCCGATTTGGAACCTCGAAGATATAATTTGAGTTTGGTAAGTCGAATATTTCTTTTTATCATTTCTAATGAATGAATGCTTAATTTATTATTAAATATGGATTGCCTTTCCCATGAGATTATTATCAATAAATAGAGATTAAAAGGAGAAGTTGAATGAATATACAGTATTAATTTCAATGTATAGTAATTTTAATTTGAAACTATTGTTTAGTGACTAGCAATATTTGTTCTTGTTTTTTCTTCTTCTCTTTTTTCAGGTGATTAGAACTTGGAGTACTCTTTCATGGACAAATGAGGAATGAAGTTCTATAATTCATGTTACGTGCTTTGAGTTTTTAATATTTATCTTACGTTTAGGATATGTTTATCGAAACTTTTTTGTAGTTTGTTACTTTGTTTGTTGTGTTTTTCTTTTTTTTCTTTTTTTTTCGGTCGAGACTTTATTTGTTGTGTTCAAGAGGCCAATACTTCGTTAGTATTATTGTTCTGTTGTTCACAAGAGTTCTGTTGTTTGATCTCTTGTAACGTGATAACTCATTAACATAGTGAGGGACATCGCTCTTCATTCGGAAAGTTGCTCTCTATACAGAACCTGCAGGGTACGAACCGCGGTGCGATCACATCACACTGGAAAACTTTTTCTCCCCTCTCTGCACGAATAAATGAGCACAATAAACACTGCTATAGTATAATAATGAAGCGAAAATGCAGGCTCCGACATAGAATTTTAACGTGAGAACCCCAGCTGGGAAAAACATACCTAGCGGGATCGTCGAAAACTTCCGGTATGCAAAGCGGAGTTGCAATAGGCCTTCTCTTGTCCCACTAGAGGTTACACAACGTATCATCAAGATAACTATCTTCGATGACTGCAACAACAAAGCCTATCTCACCACTAGGTGGATTGCAATAATATAGAGGAAAGGGCAGCCGGATCTTACTGAGCAATAATGCCAAGAATACACTGATGGAAGAGGCTTTTCAACGTTTGGCACCGTTTAACACATAGCACACATCGCCACAAACGTTGCAGTAGAATTTCATGGAAATCGGGACTGAAATGGCTATCCGATTTTTCGACGATCACCGCTGGCCTCACTTTCTTCTCTTTCTCTCGCTCATTGCATCTCGCACACGAGCACTTGGTTTCCTCTTTATTTTGCTCCAATCCAATTGGGTATATTGCGTGTATTGTATAATACTTTAACGTGTCCTCATAATTAAGTAAAAAAAAAATTATGATATTATGACAAATTTTTGTAACTATTGCAAATTAAGCCAGATCGCGATCATAGCGAAATTCTAACTATCAGAATCCCACAATATGCGATCGTATATTGATGAGTCTTCAAAATTGCAAAGCTACCATCTCTGGCCGTTTATTGTACACGACCGTATGCTCCTCCCATGTATCTTGCCCAACTCTCTGCTTCACACCCGCATATTGATATGCGGCTGCGTAGCCCTCTCGTTTTCTGCCCGATGGTTTAAGCACTCGTCCGCAAGAGCAACACGCCTATGTTGAAGTATGCACCCGTTTGCCTCCTGAATACATGGCCGTATATTTTGCAAAAAGGCGTAAATAACACATTAAACAAAAAACAAGAAGAACGATGCATTTGAAGTTTCTAGGTGAAAACCTAGTTTGGGAAAAAACCAGGGGACCCTTATCCAGAAACTGTTCCTTTATAGTTAAAGGATTACAATTAATATTCTAACGGTATTTCTCGCACGGTAAATCCTCACAACTATCACAAGCAAGTCATCACTTAATGAACTCTTAAGATCTTTCGTGTTTACACACCCTCGCTTGAAGAACTCTAAAGAATTCTTATATTTACACACGTGGTTGAAGACTCTTGTGACTTTTTTGGGGTGTTTTATATGCACACCAGAGGACTCCACCCAAACTCTCAATTTATAGTGATGCGCAGGCATTGCTTTTAGAGGGTAAGCCACAAGCTTCTTACTCTGTAACTTGAAGAAAGTTTGACCTTGAAAAATAAGGAATTGCAATATGTAACATACCAAGATACTTGTGCAATGGCCACCGATATTGTTCATTTTCACTTTGGTCGACTTGTATAGTAGATTCCTGAATTTCAAGATGCGAACACCCTAAATGCTAAAACTTGGCACAGGTGAACATGTAAGTGCCAAAACTTCTAAAAAAATACACTCAAATACCAAAATCAAAGAAGAAATGAACATTTAAGTGCCAACATGGAGAATCTAATGTGGCATTTTTCGGCAAGAATTTTAAATGATGTGGCATTTCTTTTTTAGAAAACTTTATCCATGTGGTATTGACATAGCTAGATAAGTCCAAAATAACATCGTTTTAGTTTAAATTTGATTTTTAACATTAATATTAATCGCTTTCTGATTTTTCGATAAATGGCACTCCGCCTCACTTTCTTCTCTTCCTCTGGCTCATTGTATCTCCCACACGAGCACTCACTTTCCTCTGCTTTTGATGAATCTGGCACTTTTATGATTCCTCAGGTGTACTGTATTATAATAAATATTTCAGCATATTGTCGTAATTAAGTTCAAATACCTTGTAACACACTGTTGAATTCATTTACTATATTGCGACAAATCGTAATAACCAAATGTTAGACACAAGTAAAAAGAGATCCATCTTATAAATTCCCAGTCCAGCTCGTTCTCATCTCTCTCTGCTCTCGCTTTTCCCTTTTTCATTTTTTTGATGTCCCAGTTCCAAGTCTTAACGTGGGCGAGTACTGGCACGTAGCGAAGACCATGTCTTCGGCAAGCTTCCTCCTGCAACCGGATTGTTGCCGTCGTCCTCACTCTTTGACCACCTCGCACTCTCATGCGCCCGAGCTCCGTTGGAGTCGATGACGGGACGGGGGACGATGGTGATGGCAAGGGATCTGGTTGCGGGAGCAGCAACTCTCCAAGGGCGTGGTGCTCATTATGTGCGAGTTCTCAGCCGAAGGCGCCTGGTCGGGACAGGGCATATGTCTCGGATAGGTAGGTGAGTGTTGTGCAGGTACGGTGGCCTTTGATATGATGCTTTTTCCCCGAGATTTCCGGTCTCTCGCTATTTTCCTGCTTGGAAGCGAATTGAAATAGTATGAAAAGGATCAAAAGCATGAGTATGGAAAGAAAACTTCTTGATGTTTACATTGCCTTTTTTTAATTCGATGGCACTTTGTTAATTTTTGCTCAAAGAGGCTAGTTTCCAAGAAATAAATACAGGAGAAGGTGCTTATGCGAAGTCCTGCCACCAAAAGTTTTGAATTGCAAATCTGGAAATTGAATTCAACAACTTAGTTCTTATGTGTATAAAGCTTGCTGTAAGTACCTTTTTTAATGGGGATACTCTGTAGAATAGTTCATTTAGTAATCTTAACAATTCCCTCTAGCAAAGTGTGTACAGATGCTGACTATAATTCATTTCATTCTTCACTGGGCACTGGAGAGAAGTCTGAAGCAGTGTTCGTTGGTGATGCTCGCCCATTATTTTGTTGGCTGCATTCCACTCTTTAGTTTATCTACTTTACCTTTCCATGCTTAGTTTGCTAATAGTATTTGTTATGTGGCAAGGTGAACTGGACTCAGGGCCAACTACTCCCAACATCTTTTCGTAAATGGGTGCCTCTTAGTGAATTTCTCTTTGCTTATTTAAGAAATAAAAATTTCAACCGCACGATCTTCCTAAGTGATGCCTTATTTGGTTTTTGGGTTGTTTTGATCCGTGTACGATCACCACCAGCCTCAAGCATCTTTCGGAAGTTCAGGTGTATTGTAAATGGGGATCAGTGGTCATTCCCATTTGCTCATTCTAAAAAGTTGCCACTAGATACCTTCTACCTCTTTCCTGGAGAAATTCAAATAGTTGATTTTTGAAATTCTGTCTTTATCTCTTTTTATCACTTTCCATGTCAATGATCTCCTGCATCTACAGTCACTTCCCTGATAATCCTTCTTTTCTTTTTTCAGTCATCGCAACTCCTGAAGGCAGCTATCTTTGACGAAGAATGTGAAACATGTGTCCTTTTAAGAACACTCACAGTTTGCTGATTATTCGTTATCTTTATTTTTTGGCTTGGTACTACAATATGTGAGGTTCGATTCCTTGACTACAAAGTATTCTCACTTGACATTATGGGCTTATCATTGGAATTTTTTAGCTGAATAATGTGTCAGTTTTGGTCTTATCAAGGTTTGAATATTTCCCACATTCTGAGTCTCAAACCAGAGACTGTGCAGACAACAATATGTACAATTAAAATTCTCCTTTCTTTCTCCATTTTCTTTTTGCATCGAAGTACATAGAGATAGAAGGTATGACATTTCTACTTTACATGAGGAAATACAGTCGGTTGGGTCTCCTTGATATCGATGACACATGTTGAATGAATGCCTTACTATTAAAAATCTGCTTTGGGCATTTAAGATCTTCTTTTCGGTTTTGGTATGTCACAGTGATCTGGTTGTAGCATCTCCTGTGGAAGATTACTTTTTGTATATCGAATATCGATGATCTACCACCTCTTGTGTGACATCCCAGATTTTCAGTCTTGTTTTCTATTGAATAAATTGGGCATTTCATTGATGTGTCTATAGGGCTGTTCTCAAAGCTGATCACTCTCGAGATAACTAGACTATCTGGGGAAACCATTAAGAATTTTAAGGCAAATAGACTTGAGAATTCGACCAGGAATCGGCTTCTCGACCGTGTTCATCTGTCGAGATCATTACGGCACAGATATAAATCAATTTGAGATCAGATACAGGTTGGTTCGATTGAGATGTGTGGCTAATCGTGGGTGACACCACTAAATTGGAAAATTCTTGTCGACCAACACTAGACTGATTTTCTTATTATTTTGGTACCCTGTGTCCGTACTTGAATTCTCGAGATTTTCACAACAATCGAAAGTCGCCAATGAGTCGAGTGGGTTCATAGTGGCTCGAAGAAAATCGACCACGGGTCAATTGCACTGAAAAGTTCTGAAAGTTACCCAATAGTCTAGGTCACGCTAAAAACGCATCGAATGGAAATTAACCGTGAATTCAAACCCGATTTCAGAAATTGAAAGTTCTGTGATGTCACGAGCTATTTTAGGAACGTTGACTTAGTCTCAGAAGATTTTTCGGAGATTCCGGGATTTTTACGGAAAATCGTCTCGTACGATTCGAAAATTATCGGAAATTCGAACGGGCCAAATTGAAGTGAAAATTGGGCTTCCAAACCGAGCTACTTGGCGATAGGAACTTATAGAAATTTTGCAGACCTTTCTCCAACAAAATCAGACGTCGAATTGGAGAGAATTTCAAAGAAATTGAAGTCCAAGATTGAATGAATTTCGGAGCTTTGAAGGGGGCTGTATTTTTGACATCAAAAATTGGATTATATGGGAAAATTTTATGCTAGAAAGTATTAGGAGCATAGAGGATATACATGTAGACTTTGTGGGCCAAAGCAATGATGATTTAGATATTTATTTTGGATTTTGGTCTCTCTCTCATCAAGCCTTCTCGGACAAGTTGGTCTTGCCGACTTCAATACCTCCCTTTCACTTTGCTTTGCTTTCAACCCTTCATCCCTTCGAGCAAACTTCCTCAATTCTCCATCTTTCACCCTTCTCTGCAATTGCCGAAGACTCCACCGAAATTTCCTGCAAGCTGCCCCACCTTCTTCGGTTAACACCTCACTCCACCGAGTTGCCACGAAGACTGAAGCAAACCAGCTAAATCTTCCCCTTAGTTGACCGAAGTATCACACCGAATCGATCCAAGCTGCCGTCCACTTCCTTCGGTCTTCACTCCAATCTGCCGCGGTGTCAAGATCCATTGAAGCTTTAATCAACCTTGCATCTTCTCAAACGATTTGTTGACCCAGCAAATCCACTGAACAGCCGCACGAAGCCAGCGAACCCATCTTGTTGACTGAAGCCGCTCCTTTTTACTGCCACCGAAGCCGTTGTTGATTTCGTCCTCTCCAGCGTTGATTTTTGAGCTCGCCCGGCAGCAACAATCGAACTGCTTCTTCGTGCATCCCACTCGCTTGACCAACTCCAGCAGCTTCGGCCATTTGTCCGCGTGCTCCCATCTTCCGTAACAACACACGCCAACCCACTTCTCGCTTCTACGAGACGTCCCCAAGCAGCTCGAGCAAAACCGGCGTCGTCCGCAGCCCGATGCCAGCAAATCCAACGCCTGCAGCTTCAGCGTCTTCGTCTCTTTCTTCGCCAGCTCGTGGATCGGCTCTACAATTGAAGCCACGGCAACTCCAGTCCACGAAGCAGGCCCGTGAATCCAGTCAGTCTGCAGCCCATGTGAGACTCTGCCCAGCTCCTTCGTGAGTTCAGCCGCAAGCCCATTGGAAGCCCATGATTTCAGCAGTCTTCGGCCCAGCAGATTCTTTTCTGGTTCAAGCCCATTCACAACAAGCTTCAGTCCATTTGAAGCCCATGTTCAGTCTTGATTCAAGCCCAGTCCAGTGAAGTCCAGCAAGTTCTTTTGAAGCCCAAGCCCGAGAGGCAAGATTTTTGGGCCCGGCCCGAGTGTCCGTTGATGCCGCCGAAAGTTCGGATTTCGGCCGTTGTCGCGTCGCCGTTGCGGTGATTTAGTCTTCGCTTTTACCAAGTGAGTTTTACTCACTAAAGCTTTCTTAGTTTGCTAATTATACTTAAGGTTGGTTAGATTTAATCAAATGCAATTAGGTGGTTAGATTAGTTTAGATCAATTAAATTAGAGACTTAATAATGCATGTTAGGTGGTTAGAAATAGACATTAGCAAGTAGACATGCCATGTTATTTATGGAACGAGTCTCGGTAATTTTTCGGACTCATCTCGGCGTCCAATTCGGCATTATGAGCCTCAATTGGATTTTTATATTTATTTAATTATTTTTCGAAATTAATTATTTAATTATTTATTTTTCCGGAAATTCAACCAGGATGGCCGGTGAGCGGAATTTTATGCTGATTGTGGTGGTGCAGTCCATTTATTTAATTGAGCTTTATTTTGTGCGGAATTGATTTATTTTTGAATTTAGGATTTATTCCCTAATTTAAATAATCTTGGAAAATTAATTGGAAATTAACCGGGCATCAGTTAATGATACCAAAACTGTTGTAGTGGACTACAGAAAATGTTGGGATTTATAAGAAGGAAATTATTATATTTTGGTTAAAGCCGATCGTGTACCCATACACATCATTTTATCGGAAATGATAAAATTGGTTATTTGATTGTTTGCTTGGAATGACATGTATACCGGCTCGATGACCCTACGGAGCATCTGGAGACAGTACGGTATGATAAATTGTGTGTATACCGGCTCGATGACTCCACGGAGCATCTTGAGACAGGACGGTATGATCTATCGGCTCGATGACTCTACGGAGCATCTGGAGACAGTACGGTATGATAAATTGTGTGTATACTGGCTCGGTGACTTTATATGTTATCTTGAGACAGGACGGTATGATCTACCAGCTCGATGACTCTACGTTGCATCCGGAGACAAGATCAAGTATGATTTGACACTCGATGACCCTATATGTCGTGCGGAGATAAGATAACATACTATATATATATCACCTAGGGTGAGTAGTCTTGGATGTTGATCAGACTTATAGAAAGTATGGAAGGGGTCGATCAAGAGATAAATTGGATGACATGTAATCGACTAGGTCGATTGATCGATGATTCGATCTGATTGGGTGATGTGATGTGATGATGTATATTTGATATATATACTAACTTGCGGGGAAGGAGGCGAGGCCAAGGTAAGTCCTCTAACTCGTGATGTGCTTAGGCGGCTTAAGGTGTATTGGTTTACTAATCGAGTCTTAGGGGTAGGACTTGCTGAGACGTGGTCTCATTGGTTATTGAATAACCATTTCAGGACCCTGAGGAGAAGCTGAGGAAGAGGAACCTGAAAGGAAGAAAGACTTTTGAAGAAGAAGATGATCCAAAGAGGGATCTTGAGTATAATCCGGATGTGGATTGAGATCTCATCCCTTTTGTGAACCCAGTCTTAGTAGATAGGTGTGAGACAAGTATGCTGTGAATAGTATTGTAAATATACTATAAGTTGTGCTGTTAATAAAAGTGTGGTTGTGAATTTCAATATGAAAAATATGGCTTGCTTTTCTATCCCATTGTTTTATTGTCTGGGGATTCATAACTGCTTCCGCATGTGCTTAATAGGGTCGGCGATACTTAATCTTGGGATATCGCACTTTAAAATTGACCAAGTAGAAGGATGGGCGTGTTTCCGAAGATCGGGGCGTGACATCCTGAGGAGGTATGTATGATGCACATTTATGTATATGACATCTGTTACATAATTTGGAAGTTTATGCATTTGCGTTCGTCTCTAATGGCAGGAAGAAGCCAAGAAAGTATCTCAACCATATTTGGATGCCCTTGGTGATGAATTTGCAGTTTGTTGTGAGGGTATGTGAAACTTTAACTGGATGGACTTGATTAATCAACAAACATGGTTGCGTTTTAAGCTTGAAAAATCCCTTGTCATACTAAATCCAATTGGTGTTCTAATCATGCCATTACTGGTTTGTGTATTCAATTAGGTACATGTGATAAGGCCTGAGCTAGATCACATCTAACTCTTCAGCATTTGATCTTCTTATTTATTGATGGGCTGGCATCCGATCTTTGACATGCATGCTGTGGGACTAGAGAAAGCATCCAGTTATAATACTGTACAAAAATGTGACACCACATTGTTGCTGACTGCATTTTAGCTGACAGGATAGGATAAGTTACCTGAGAAGCAACTTTAGAATATGAATATGAATTAGTAAGGTTTCCCAGTTTGACAATCAGTCCTGCTTTGTTTTTTGTCCTGACGTAAGCTTATCACGATGTAGAGTAAATGTTTTGTTTTCATTCTGCGTTGTCCTCACATATACTCAGCAATTCCCTTTTCATTGGATCTGCCATTTATAATGTTTAGTTATTTATGCCAGGTGTTATTGCTAACAATTAAATTCATACTTTCAGGCACGTCATTTTTCCCCTCGTGGAGCTGCATGAACCACTCTTGCCATCCTAACGCCAAAGCTTTCAAAAGAGAGGATGTATAAGTAAACCTGTGCACATTTTGCTCGTGATGGTGACGTCATTAACTTTCTGTAACGCTCGGGGATGCAAAGGCTGATTTTAGAAACGGTTTACAAAGCTGTGGCAAACTGCATAATGGGCAAATGTATAAGCGCCCCACCAGAGTTTGGCGCACTAATCTTTAAAATAGTCTTTGCATCTCTAGCATTCTTCACGTTTTTTTTTTATATTATTGAAATGGTTTAAAATATTGAATCTTTTGAGCTTCAGGTTGATGTTATTCAAATTTACTGGGATGGCCCTTCAATATGATTGACCCGGTGTACCCTTATCAATAATCCTTGAAGATCAACTGCTTTTGTAGTTTGTAGATACAAATGTAGATATTCACACAATGTTGCCTGTTATCCATAACTAGCGTGTTCTGGGCTGGATAATTAGTTATGAGATTCACTCGTGCTTGTGAAACTTTAGACTGTTGAAGTCGTGCCTCCTTTAACATAACATAATCTATATATCTGCTATGCTACATTGAATCTATTCCTTTTCATGGACGCCTGACTTGGTGGAGAATGATGAGATGTAAGAAATCGTGGAGTCTTGCAGGTCACCATTTCATACATAGATGAGGATTTACCCTTTGAAGGGAGACAGGCACCGCTTGGGGACTATGGTTTCTTGTGCAAGTGCGCGAAGTGCCAAGAAGAATCTTGATGGACACTAATGATAAGTTTGTACCATTCTTCGTTTGCACCACAAATTATGGTTTTAGGGTTCAACTATGGTCATGAAAGTGGTAACAACATAAGCATGAGTTAATTAAAGGTTATGTAGGATCAACTGATATCCATACATTAATTTCATGAGCCATTTTCCATGAGTTATTTTGGGAATCTAACATATTCCTTTCAACGTATTTATATAGATGAGATTAAAAAGGAAAAAAAAAGAAAGCAAAAAGAAAAAGGCAACGAGTAAAGCAACAAAACCAAACCTAGATGGACAATGGCCATGAACAAATTCGTTAGGTTAAATAATTGAATAGCATAGGTAAATTTGCATTTCATTGATTTAAATGTAAACGTTCACACCAGTTTTTATTAACAAACTTTCTTTTTTAATCTTTAAAATTAAAATAGTAATAGAAAGTACTTATTGAGGGTGGGCACTTAGGTTGCACCGACACGGACACGCGACATGATACGACATGACATGCCAACACATCATTTCTTAAAAATAGAGAATTTCGACACGTTCCGACACGTTATATATTAAATAAATAGTTTAATATATAAATGCATAAATAACTAAATAATAATAATAATAATAATAATAATAATAATAATAATAATAATAATAATAATAATAATAATAATAATAAGAGCCTAGAATTAATCTATACTAAAAACATTGATTCTACATTTGTTAATATCATTAATTATTTTAATTTGACAAATTCAACTACATTTCATTGTAATAATCCATAAAACTTGGAGGAAAAAACAAGTAATTCACGTTCCACGTTCCATTATTAAATTTAAAATTTAACAATAAGAAAAAAAACAACACTCTATCATCAAATATAATAAAAATTCATGCATCCACATTATCCACTTCTTTTGAGAAAAAAAAAAAAAAAAAAAAAACTTCATCTCCAGCTCATCAAGTGAAAATTTTGCGACTTCAAGCACCCAAAAAATCTTCAAACAAGTATTGGAAATTTGTTTTCGCTTTTATTATTATTTTTATTTTTTTTCATATATTTATATTTATACTTCAAAAGTTTTGAAAATTTGTAAAAATAATCCCGTGCATGTCGGAATCACGTGTCAGAATTTTCGACTCGTGTGTCAGAGCGTGTCGAAAGCAGTTGACCGTGTGTTGAAACTTGACCGCTTGTTGAAACGTGTTGGAACATGTTAAAGCGTGTTGGACCTTGACCGCTTGTTGAAACGCGTTGGAACATGTTAAAGTGTGTTGGACACATGTTGAAGTGTCAGATACGACACGAAAGGTCCCTCGGAGTGTCCATACAACCTAGGTGGACACTATAAATATTAAATGGCCGAAAGAATGGTGGAGGGAATGATTATTAAGCATTTTTCCGTAAATGATATGACATGTGATGTGACATGTAAAGATGGCCTTCTCCTAATTGATTAAAACGTGACCAGCTTGAAAGGAATTGGATTAGTCAAGCGAAGTGGGAAAGCAGGTTATTAATATGATGACGAGTGACACTGCGCCAAAAGAAAGTTGAATAATGACAAGATGAAAAGGACTTCCAAGAGTGAAATTACCCGGACCTTACCTTACGGTGGACATTACGCGGAAACAGAGAGTTCAGTGGCTGCAAAGCTAGAAAGGACTTCGATGAGTGACCTTACAGGGAAAGGAGGGTGGAAGTTGCATCACGCCTCCTCTTGCTGGAGAATTCTCCTCACGCAACACAAAAGCATAAACGCAGTGAGACTATAGACATAACCGCTCGGCAATCATACGTTTTTGTCAATCTACATCTTCGGCTGATGCATTAGCAAATCTCTATATTTTTCATAATAGATATTTGCTCCAGCACTTAGTAAAATCTATAAGCTTCCTATCGATGACCGTTGATTATTTATTGGTCTCTTTCGAGTAGTCAACTACTAAAGATTTTCCATCGTTAAATCAAGTTGTTTACTAGTGAAGGATTCCATTGTTAACCTTTACACTAACCTCACGATCTTGTTGTATCAACATCTTGCACTATCAATAAGCAAGCTCGCTAATTGTTTTGTTTCATTGACGATTTATGTTTTAACCAAATTGTGCTCTCATCAAATGAGCTTGCTATTCATTTAATATCAATTAAGAGATTCGACTTAGGCGGAAGGAAGAGAGTCAATTAGTGACCTTCGCAGAAAGGAAGACCTTGAGGCCGAAAGAAAGACAGTATACGATGGCAAGTTGAAAATTATGTCTATCTGTGTTACCCACTAGATGAGAAAATGCTAGGTGGTTGTTGTGGTAATATATTACTATATTGTCATACTTTACTATCACCAATCAATTGCATCATAAAATATTATCATGTTGTCAAACTATTTAAATTCTCGGTTGGTAGTTGGTATATCGTGTACAAAGTAAAGTTTATATCGTCTCTTTGTAACACGGTTATAGATATGGTTCCTCGATTTTCCTTTCGCAGAGAATCTTTACTATGCGTGTTTAAAAAATTAGTGTGGATAGCCATTACATTTGTTCGCATTTTTCAGGCAATTGCATGCACAATATTATGGTAAAGGAAGTCAAAAGCCATTTTGCTGAATAGTTGTATGAAGGACAAGGCTCATGTTATGGACAACTTTCATATGCCCTTACTTTTAGAAGCATGGAAGCCAATGTCAGTCGGATATTGAAGAGCTTGCCTTAAGGTTAAGAAACTATCTTCGAGATGTTGCACATTAAGAGGAATAAATTGTGTAATTTTAGCCAATCTTGCTTCTAGTTCGCTGCGTGATAGTTAAATTATGAAGACGAACCTCCTTTTTGTGACTGGTAGGTGACTTGACAGTGGAGAGAAAAGTTTCCTATTGGGGACGAAGTGGTTCGAGATTACGTGGGGATTGCATACATGCTCTCTGGATTCAGTCAATCATTTGTTCCAGTCGTAGAAAAAAAGAAGGAAAGCAACAAAACTGAAGCAAGGTGGACTACGGAAGTAGTAAAGTTCGGAATGTTTGCTTAATCAACCCGCTGGAAGATTCCGCCTGTTGTAGTGGGGATTACTTAGCATTTTCCCACGACTTTTGTTAAAATGGCTCGATCACGCGGATGAGTGACCTTACGTGGAAGACTCGCCTTACTCGGAAAGAAAGGGAGAGTTAAATAATGACGAGCTGAAATGGCATTCGATGATTGACCTTACGAGAAAAGAAATCGCAAAGTTGCTATGCTAGGCATCTTAATCATGCCTCTAGCTTTATAAATCTAATCAAGAACCTTGTTGTTGATAGATCTTAAAAAAGTACCTGGACCAATGTTGTTAGTCATGGAAGATCTTTATCTTCTTAAAATATAACATTTCATAAGAATGAGCAACTTACTAAAATAGCCAACAATGTGACATGGAATGGATGAATAGGTTGACTTATAAAATTATAAACAACTTCTGCGGGATAAGTCAAGCTAAGCTTGATATATGCAAAATTAGTTTGATTTATGCAGAAATATCAAGTGCAATATACTTCTATCAAATATAAAATGTGATAAATAAAGGGTGGGTAGAAGGTGATACACAATTCTATAAAGGTGAGGGCTTAGGGCCTCACCTGCGGGAGGGTTGCCATCGAGTCCTGACTACCCACGTTGGTCATCAACTTGGCAACAGTGGGACCGGGAGAGGGGGCTTCACGGCTCTCGCGTGATTTTTTTTGTTTTTTTTTTTAATTAGATTTAGCCTTTTATATGTTTATCTAATTTAATAGATATTTGGGTTAAAAAAATAATATTTAGATTAGAACGACGTTATTTTAGATTTATGCTTCATGTTTTAGTGACGTCGATGCCACATCGAAGAGAGAAAATAATAAGCTAACTAGGTAAGCATTTTCTATTAGTTAAGTTTGATGGACTTAACAATAAGAAATTGCTTGCACCAATTTGACAAGTTTTAAAGCTTGATTGCACTTTTTGAGAATTTTAGGACTCAATTGATTTTGGTGATAAGTTTTAAGGCTTTTAATGTACTTATCCTAATAAAGAAATATCAAATTTCATAGGAATCAGTGTTATAATCAATAATTAATGGATCTGATCTCATACCTCAAGTCAAGAGACACAATACTGTTGTATTTTCCGTCAGCGAACATGGAAATGTTGTAGCACTCACATTACAAAGATCAAAACAATTTTACATTCAAAGATTTTGGATATCTCATCAACTCAAGGTTACTGGATTTGGATGAAGGGAAATTTGCTGGGAACTTTGAGGACATTTCACCGGAGCTGAGATGGCTTTGCTAGTGAAATTGTCCTTTGAAACTTCAAGCAAACAACTTGCTGAATCACCTAGTTATTCTCAGGCTTTCAGCCAATATTGCCACGGAAGAAAGGAGCGGAAAAGTCGAAATCATATTAAAATTTTGTTGAGGTTAGTAATGCAAGATAATTTTTAGCAAAATAATTTAAGTCAAAGTTTTGGTACATGTAGAAACGGTTTGATCATATTAGATGCAAATACTTCTATCAAACATATACAGAGATAAACGAAGAGATAGGAGATGCAAAAAATCCAATGTGAACTAGCTATCTTTAGTGTTCCGATAATAATTTGTGCAAGTCCTTAGCTCACTATTAAGCTTAGCCAACTGCGATGTATTTTTGGATTCGTTGTTTGCAATTCATGTTGTGTTCGTTTCATTGACAAGAGTTTTAAAGTTTATGTTGTTCAACTACCTTACACAACATCAACATTTTGCAAGCTATAGAGTTAGATACCATAAATTATTTTGCCATATATTCCGCGTGTTTTAAGATTCAGTCAAATGGGTCGTTATTCTCATTTTCAGAAATGCAATGCATATTTAGGTGAGAGTAACAAAGGTGCTTTCAAGGAAGATTCTGTACTAAGCAAATGTATATTTTTCTCAGACTTTTGATTAAGTGAAATATTTGCTTGTATATATAGTGATGGCCCACATTTAATTTCTTTTTGTTTTTTGGTCGAAGGCCCACATCTGATTTAAGTCAAGTCTCTTAAGCACTTTCGCGCTTCTCACATTCTCATTTCTCACTCACTTTCTCAAATGTGGCCTCTCTGTCTCTCTATATATAGTCTGCTGAGGCGCTGCCTTCCCAGATATAGCCTATCTCTCGGTCTCACGGGTTGCCACGTCGCCTATATCGGTCTGCCATCAATCAGCCCACTCTTAGGTGCTCTCTCTCTCTCTCTCTCTCTCTCATGTTTCGATTTTGGTGGGCTGTGATTTCCATTTCATCGGTGCGATGTGCGAAATTGTGGGAGTCTGTCGGTTGCTTTGCAAACAGAGGAGCTGCAGCGAGCTCACTCTGGGTGCTTCTCAGTATCTCATACATTTCATATAGGCGTATAACTTTAAAGTTTTTAGTGGTTAAAAAATTAATTTGAAGTAATTTATCATGGATGTATCAATTTATAAATTTTCATTATATTAATTCTTCTTTTGATTACCTTACCAAAAAAAAAAAATCTTCTTTCAATCAAATTTAATCGCACCTTATGATTTTATTTAGCAAGGACTTTTACCAAGACATAGCTTTGCGCTTTCGCCTCGACAAGCACGCTTAACTGGCAGCTTTCAATGTTAAATTGTTAATCCAAACTGTCGTAAGAAAAAATAAAAGCTTATCTTATGGGAGGGTCCAGTAAATTTGAATTTTTTATCCAAGTCCCATCGTGCAAAAGGGTAGTGTACATCGTGTACCAATTCGTTGGATATCTATGACTTTTTTCCACATAAATGTAGTAGAGTGAGCGACCAGACCAATTCAACTGAAGATCAAAGCGAATCAATTTAGAACTGGTCTTATACATTTTATTTTTAAAAAATCAATAAATAAATAAGGAGATGCAACCCATGACCTCCCTCCTAAAGTGGGCACAAAAACCCACTCAACCAACAAGGCATTATTAGCAATAGATTAAAAAGCATAATCTATAATATTGATTACGTGATACTTCGATGAGTGGCCTAACGCAGCAAGTCCCTCTTGCTGTAGAAATCTCCTCAAGGACCATAAGTAGAAGTCATCGGCAAAATCACTCTGTGTCATCAGATGGGGGATGAAAGGGCCAACTCAGGGATTGCAAAAGGTGGCCACTTCGACGTGTTCCTGAACTTTCGGGGATCGGACACTCGCGACACATTCATAGATTGCCTTTATGAATTCATGAACCACAAAGGAATCCGCATTTTTAGGGACGAGGAAATGTTAGGCCCGGGCAAAAATATCTCAGAGATCTTGGGAGCAGTAGAATGCTCTCAAATATACATTCCTATTTTTTCCCGAGGCTACGCTTCAAGTCGATGGTGCCTTCGAGAGCTAACATGCATGTTGGAGTGCTCTTGCCGATCCACGAGAAAAGATATACTACCCGTTTTCTACGATGTGGAACCCTCAGATGTTAAGCTTGAAACAGAGCTGTACAATAGCGCCCTAAACAAGCATGAGGAGGAACTTGGCTGCACTGAAGTGAAGCCTTGGAAGGACGCTTTGACAAAGGTGGCTGGAATCAAGGGATGGTGTTTGAAAGGTCAAAGGTATCCACATGATCTTCTTTTATTTATCTGTTTACATGTCTATTGGGTTATCGTTAGATCTTGTATTAGAAGAATAGCGAACACAAGCACGCATGTTTGTATACGTCATTTACTACGCCCAGGCTTAGACTATCTACAAACTGATGAAACTCCTAAAGGCCCAAAGGGTGCCTCATGTGTTTGGCTCTGTTTCAACATATCTCTTATTCAAACTAATTAGATAAACTCTTTCAGGGCAATACCCACCACCCTTGTAAGAAAAGCCTTATTCAATACACGTGAAACAAGCGATTCGTGAACATTTATGGCAAACACCACATGAAAAATACATAATGGCATGCTGGTTATCAAATGCTTCTATCTTAAATTCTATTTGCTTATACAATCTTGCAATGATTTCATGAATGTGATAGGCATGGCAAGGTCATTGCAGACATCACTGAAAAGGTCTTGCAGAAGATCACAATAAGGCAAAGATATTTGCCCACTGATCTAGTTGGGATTGATGATCATGTAGAAGCCATAAAGAAACTGTTAAGTTGTGATACTAGTGGCGTACGATTTGTCATTATCCATGGGATAGGTGGCATCGGAAAGACAGCTCTTGCTGAGACAGTGTTCAGCCAAATCTCTTCTCAATTTGAAGGTCACTCCTTCCTTTCGAACATCAATGAGTCGTCTTCATGCTGTGGCATTGTAAAAATGCAACAAAAATTAGTAGCCGATCTTTTTGGTTTCTCGCTTCGTGAAACCATTGATTATAAGGAAGGAAATAGTACGATCAAGGAAATATTACCAAACAAGTGCATCTTACTTGTTTTGGATGACATGGATAAGAAAGATCAATTTTTGAATGAAGTGATGAATTCTTATTCATATGATCCAGGGAGTAGGATCATCATTACAACTAGAGATTTTCTTATGACCAATGTGGATGGATTGGAAGAAAATATATTACCACAATCTAGACAAATTTTTTTGTATGAAATGAAGGAAATGCATTTTGATCATGCTCTTTTACTTTTCAACAAGCATGCTTTCCACACAGATTCAGCTCCTTGTGAGCTTTATGATCTTTCAAGAGAAGTTGTTGAACTCACCGGAGGGCTTCCACTGGCTCTTGAAGTGATAGGTTCACATCTTCGTACCATAAGTAGAGCAAAGTGGACAACCACATTGACGAAGTTAAAGGAAGTGCCCCACGAAAAGGTCCAACAGAGGTTAAAGATTAGCTATGATGCACTTGGATGTGAGGGGCAACAAATTTTTCTGGACATTGCATGTTTCTTTGTCAATAAGAAAAAAAATAATGCAATGCATATGTGGGAAGCTTGTTCTTTTTACCTAGAAGTTGAGATTGAAGTTCTTATCCATAAGTCCTTGATCAAGATTAATCAAGATAGAATATGGATGCATAATCAGTTAAGAGATCTTGGGAGAGACATTGTTCGCCAAGAGAATATCAGAAATCCTGGAGATCGAAGTAGATCGTGGTTTCTCAAGATGTCCCAAGCGAAAAAGGTAACTACAAACAATGCCATTTTTTTTTTCTTTTCTACACCACTACAAGTCTTATAGTTCATCTCTCTTGCATATTGCCTTCTTCATCTATTACAAGTTAAGAAGCCCGTAATAGAAAAACTTGCGAATTAATTATGTTTTTCGTTAAAGAAATTTTCTAATTTTCTCTTTCTTTTTTTCACCAATAAATAGTGCACCCATTTCCAAATGTATATATATAAACAAGATAAAAACAACGGATTTAAAAGACCATTTGAACTTTTCCATTTCCTAATCAAACCTATCCATATTTTACCTATACATTTTTTCTGATTGGTGTACGATGAGGTTTTTTAATATAAAGTAGCAAATATATCTTGTTCTATCTAGATAATGCACATTAAAAAAAAAAATCATTAGGTTATATGAAATTGTTGGGTCTCGATAGTGCTATAAACGAGTATGTTTTGAAAAGATCATATTAGTAATATCTGGTATAGCCAAGAGAATTTTTGCATCAAAAGTCTGATTCAAATTTAGTGACTGTCATGTTTACTTTAACTCTCTATTGAGTTACCTTGAATTATAGATTGAGTGAAGACGTGACATCTCAAATATTGAATACATTATCCTTTACACCTCAAACTATACTTGAAAATTGTTCTTTTATACCAAAGTGTTTATATGAAAGCATAAATGCAGTCATCTAGTATACACAATTTTAAATAGTAAAGATATATTGAATTTCATATGAATCAATATTACATTTAATGATAAGTGACGTAAATTCATTGCTTAGCTCAAAAGACAATTTAATGTTATATTTTTCATCAGGGAGCAAAAAATATGGTAGCACTCACACCAAGGAGATCGAGACACAATTTCACATGCGAAGATTTTACGAATCTCAAGAATGCTAGGTTTCTCAAATTATATGGAGGGAACTTTGCTGGCACTTGTGAGGGTATTTTACCAGAGCTAAGATGGCTTTGTTGGTGAAATTGTCCTTCACAACTTCTAGCAAACAACTTTGTGCTAAATCACCTAGTTGTTCTCAACCTTTCCGGCAATATCACCACTGAAAAATGGAGTGGATGGGTCGAAATCATGGTACAATTTCACCCGATTTTTTTACTCTTCCAAATAATTGTCTTAATATATGATGAGATGCATGTATTTTGCAATGCATGTAGAGTCCTAAGAGTATTGAGATGGTTTCTGTTTTGCAGGTGGCAAGTGAATTAAAAGTTTTGAAAATTGCGGGATCTATGTCCTTGATCAAAACTCCTCGCTTCTCCGAATTTATGAGTTTAGAGAGATTGGTTCTAAAAGATTTCCAGATGTTGGCTGAAATCGATCCCTCAATTGGTGAACTACAGCGATTAAAATATTTGAAAATCAAATGGTGTCCACATCTTAAAGAGTTGCCCAAGGAAATTGGTTGTCTAACTGTTCTGAAAGAGCTCATCTTGATCCAGGGTCATAGGGTTTGTTATTTGCCAGACTCGATAGGTAATATAAGAGGTTTGTCAAGGCTAGTAATGGAGGATACGGGATTAGTTGAACTTCCGAAACAATTAAAGGGCTGGTGGATCTTAAGCACTTGTGTATGGTGAATTGTACTTATCTAAATTCACTGTCGGATGCTATTGGGGAGTTGAAGTCGTTGATTGAGTTGGATCTATCTCGGGACAACTATTGGGAACCTGCCTCGTTTTATTTGGAACCTCGAACATCGGACACTACGGATGAACAGTTTTGGGATAAGAATACATCTAATGAGGGATTTGCCTATGCGGGTCGAGTGCTCGTCATTTGCCGACTCGATCAGCAATCTAAGAGGTTTTCCAAGTCTATCAATGGACAATACGAGATCAGTTGAATTTCTGGGGATAGTCAATGGGCGAGGGGATGTTGAATCCTCGCCTTCGTTGAACCGTACGACTCTAAATTCACTGCGGGATGCTGTTGGGGAGATAAGGACGGCGACGAGAGTCAGATCGGTCTGGGACAGACTATCGGGCAACTACCTTCTGCGATTCGGAAGTTGTTAAGTTGTGATACTAGTGGGGTGCAATGTCCTATTATCTATGGGATAGATGGTATTAGAAAGATGACTATTGCCAAAACAATTTTCAACCAACTCTCTTCTCATTTTGAAGCTCACTCCTTCCTTTCGACCATTCAAGAATCATCAAATTGCTATGGCATTGTAAGAATGCAAAGAAAATCAGTAGCAGATCTTTTCGGCTTCTTCCTTCGTGAAACCATCGATCGTAAGAAAGGGAATAATACGATCAAAGAAATATTACCCAACAAGTGCATCTTACCTGGAGATCCAAGCAGATTGGGGTTTCTTGAGATGGCCCCGAACACAAAGCACGAGCCAAAAAGGTGAGTACAACCAAGATTTCATCTCTCTTGCCCACCTTCTCCATTTTTTACAAGCTAATAAGCCTGTGCTATGGAAGAAACTAGTGAATTAGTTATGCTTTTCCTTAAAAGAGAAATTTTCCAATTATCTGCTTCTTTTCGCCAATAAATAGTGAGCCGATTTTTTGAAAATATTTAAATAAGACAAAAATAGAAATTGGGTTTAAAAGACCATTTGGCCTTTTCCATTAGGTAATCATACCTATAGTCTATCATGTTCCATCTAGATAATGCACATTCGAACAAAATAGATGCCTTAATGGTTTTTTGAAGCTGTTGCATCTCGATAGTACTGTAAAAGTGTATTTCTTGAAAAGGTTATATTAGTAATATCTCGTAAAGCTATAAAAAAAAAAAATTCCGTCCGAAAACAAATGCTAAAAGAATTCTCCCTTCAAAAGTCTGATTCAAATTTTGCAAGCGGTGTCATGTTTCCTTTAACTTACTGTGCATAATATTATGATTGGATATGTGACGCCCCTATAATGACAGTCCTTCAAGCCTCAAATCATGCTAGAACATTATTCTTCTACACCAAAGTCTAGAAACATCAACTCCATCAAATTTCAGTGCTGAAATTTTAATCATGAAAAGTCCATCGAAGTTATATATATCCATGCTTCCGCTGCGCATCTTGGTAAAGTTAACCTCAACCTTCCAAGTTCCTCAATCCTACTCAACAATAGCTAAAAAAAAACTGTAAATAGATCAGTTTCGTTGCTGAGTTAGCGGAAAACCATTAGATACAGTCATTATTATCGTATGTAACAATTAACGGATCCGAACTCATTGCTCTAATCAAAAGACATAATCTAATATTATTTTTATCATCAGGGAACAGAAAATGTAGTAGCACTCACACCATGGAGATCAAGACACAATTTTACACGTCTCATGAATACAAGGTTTCTTGAATTGGATGGAGGGAACTTTGCTGGCAAATTTGAGGATATTCTTCTAGGACTAAGACAGCTTTGTTGGCATAGTTGTCCTCTGAAACTTCAAGCAACCAACTTTGCGTCAAATCACCTAGTTGTTCTCAAGCTTTTAGACAATATCATCACAGAACATCGGAGCAAATGGGTCGAAATCATGGTACAATTTCACCTGATTCATTTGCTCTTTCAACTAATCATCTTAATATATGAGTCTTAACTCGCGGGTGGATGCTGTTGGGGAGCTAAAGACGTTGATTGAGTTGAATCACTCTGGGACATTAATCAAGGAAATACGTCCTCCGATTTGGAACCTCAAAGATCTAATTTGAGTTTGGTAAGTCAAATATTTCTTTTTATCTTGTAATATCTTCATTTGTATTTCTAATAAATGAATGCTTAATTTGTTGTTATATATAAATTGTCTTTCTGATCATATTATTATCAATAAATAGAGATTAAAAGCATAAGTTGAATGAATATATAGTATTGATTGTTCGAGTTCAATGTATAGTAATTTAAATTTGAAACTATTGTTTAGTGATTACCTATATTTGTTCTTCTTTTTTTTTCAGGTGATTAGAACTTGGAGCACTCTTTCATGGACAAACGAGGAATGAAGTTCTATAATTCATGTTACGTGCTTTGTGCTTTTAATATTTATCTTAGGTTTAGGATATGTTTATTGAAACTTTTGTGTAGTTTATTACTTTGTTTGTTGTGTGTGTATGTGTTTTTTTTTTTTTTGTCGAGACCTTATTTGTTGTGTTCAAGAGCCCAAGACTTACGTTAATATTATTGTTCTGTTGTTCCCAAGAGTTCTACTGTTTGATTTCTTGTAACGTTATAACTCAGACACTCGACTGACAATATATGTCGAAGTATTTTAGTTAGTCGTATGTTTATTTGTTGTAATGGAAATTTTTAAATTGCAAGTGAGAATAAATATTCTTTATTCATAAAAACAATGATACAGAAGGGGGAAAAATAGATAGGCCCAGCATTTCCGGATCAGCCTTGGAACTGGCCGAATTGGGTCTAGGCTAGTTCTTAAGGAAACCGTTCCGGGGTTTTAATCCAGAAGCTACCTACTCTAAAATTGATTGCCCCAACTAAATCAGGGGGCTTGATCCGAAGTGAAGATCAGGGAGTGTACTCTATGAGACTCTGTGACCATACAATGGGGAAAACTTTTTCAGGAGTGGAGGACAATTGTAGTGCTAGGATTTCGTGACATCACCTTTCAGGAAGGCGCCCACCTCAGATTTAGAGAGGGTAATCTTTTAGCAGGTTCATGATTCGCGGATAAATATGGATGCGGAATTCCCACTCTGAGACACCGAGATAATGAGCTCATCTCGACCAATTCTGTACTTCAACAATCTGAATGCTTTGTGTCCTGATCGAAAAGAAAGTGGATGTCCAAGTGAATACATGACTTTCAAAGAGTAGACGAACCACTGCTCTCTTTGGAATTCTGCGATCATTTTATGTCTACAACCTTGGAGATCAGAGGGTTTGGTCACAGTCCGCCATATTCGGAAAATTTTGATCTGTTTCCACAGCTTTCCTTTGCAATATCAATGACGTTACATTGCATTGGTCGTTGGTGAAGAATCTGGAGATCTTAACCAAATTTCCATTCCCAATCTTCCACTCTGCTGCTGAAAGGTCTTTGGTAGATAGAAAACCTTCAAGACTCCATTAGAATGGGCGACTTTTGGCAAGAGAAGGCCACTCAAGGCCAGGGTTCTGCGTCTAGATGAAGCTTCAAGAACTGCGTGTTGGGATAGATCGAAAAGAGGAAGCAAAATCAATATTGGTTATGTTTAGCGTTTGCTGATGTGTTCGTGGTACTTCTATGCTTGCTGTTACAGTATGCGTCTGTGTCCTAAAACAAAGCTGAAATATTGTCAGCACGTGTTGGAACAGGCCGTTCCTCTCCACAACAGCCCGCTTGATTTTAAGCAAAAGAGTCGCATGATGAGCGAATCCACCTTGGTCGTTGAAGTGGCTGCGCGAGGTCATCGCTAAGAAAACACCTCCGGTGGAAGAAGTCTTCCATTTTTCGAAGATATCAACATTCGCTTACCCCGTTGGTAGGGCAGGGATCTTAGGAGAGGTCATCATCCCAATTAAGCCCATCTTTTCTTCTTGTCTCTGGGTTTTCACTGATTCCTTAGCCACCCGGAAATAGTAGTCTCATCCCCAATTGAACCCGGGTGACAAACCTTACCTTTGTTGGGCTATCTTCTTTTGTCTAAACCATCTTGTAGCGCAGATAGCTTCAAAGAGTGAACTGAGAGGCTAACTGATAACAGCGGGTCTTTCGTGCGGGACTTTGGATGAAGAATTGTACAACTTACCATAGTGAGGGACATCGCTCTTAATTCGGAAAGCTGCACTCTATACAGAACCTGCTGGGAACCAACCGCAGTGCGATCACATAACACTAGGGAACTTTTTCTCCCCTCTCTGCGGGAATAAATGAGCACAATAAACACTGCTATAGTATAATAATGAAGCGAAAATGCAGACTCCGACATAGAATTTTAACGTGAGAACCCCAATAGGGAAAAACCCACCTAGCGGGATCCGGGCGAAGCCGCCTCGGCGGCGGCTTTGGGAGAGGCCAAGCAAGGGCCGCGACCCTTGCCGGCGGCGGGGAGGGCTTCACGGCCCTTGCCCGGTGGCCGGTGAGCCTCCGGTGAGGCTCGCTGGCAACCGCGAAGAAGAAAGCAGAAAAGAAAAGGAAAAAGAAAAAAATTAATAAAAAATTAATAAAAATTTCGAAAAAATCATTAAAAAATCATAAAAATTGCCACGTCAGTGCCGGCTGGCTAAAATTGGCCGGATAGACTGAATTTGTACTAATATTAAAAGGTTTAGGATTGAATTGATCCAATTAAAAAATTTAGGACTGAATTGGTATCAATGCAATAGGTTTAGGACTTTTTTGGTATTTTTTCCCATTTTTCGACAAGAATTTTAAATGATGTGGCATTTCTTTTTTTAAAAAAAATTATCCATGTGGTATTGACATAGCTAGATAAGCCCAAAATAACGTTGTTTTAGTTTAAATTTTATTTTTAATAGTAATATTAATTTTAGAGAGAGAGAAAAAAAATTGGGGGTGGACCAACGAGAGCCTCAATGGTCCTCGCCGCCGCCGCCGCCGCCCACCATTGTCGGAAAGGGCCAATGACAATGGGGTGAGGGTCAGCAGTGGCCAGTGACCCTAGCCAAGGCTGACCACAAGTGAGAGCTTGCGTGCCCTCACCCAAATGTGGGACAAAGGGTCGTAGTCCTCTCCTAGATTAAGGGACAACCATGGGCTCTCATCCAGAGGGGCAGTAACCCTTGGCCTAATCCGGATGAAGGCTGCGACCCCTCACTTGTGGTCAACCAAGGTCACCCACCCACTAGCCAGAGCTTGGTGATCCCAGCAAATCCTTGTCCTATTGTTGCCGATCTTTTCCATCGATGGTGGAGCAGCAGCGACAACGAGAGCCATGGAAGCCCTCGCAAATTTCACTCTTGTTTTAAATTAATTTTTTTAATTTAAAATTGATATTTATAATGTTAAAAAAAAAAATTTGGGAACGAGACAACATCATTTTGAAACAAGGATTATTATATAGATTTCTACAAGCCACATAAACGGTCACGTTGAATTTCCAACAAACCTCACCGAAGTTGATACTTAAGTATCCAATTTTCTAAAAAAGTGACATTTAAGTGTATCTTTTAAAAGTTTTGATACTTATTAATTATTCACCCGTGCCAAATTGACATTTTGAATTTACTTCTTCCCCTGAACTTCAGATACGCTTTGCAATTATACAAGCTAGTCATGAAGAAAGTACATAACATAGTCATTTCATTTCTTAACCTGTTTTGAGCATAATCTTCGAGCTTAGTTTGGGAAATTAGAGGTTAATGGATCAAGGTCACAATCCCAAGATGACTTAAACTACTAAGAATACTGCAACACATCAAGATGTTTCAGCGAGATTTCGCCCTATGTACATAGGGGGATAAAAGGTAGCCTAACACGATTTGGCAAGTGACACAAGTTACAAGGACTTTGATCAAAGGAGGACTTACAGTTCATCATGTTTAAGTCATCTTGGCTAACACATCAAGATGTTTCAACGAGATTTCACCCTATGTACATAGGAGGATAAAAGGTAGCCTTACACGATTTGGCAAGTGACACAAGTTACAAGGTCTTTGATCAAAGGAGGACTACAGTTCATCATGTTTCCAGTTTCCAAATTAATGCTACTGAGAATAGTAAGAAGGTATATATAAGAGTACATCCCACTAACTAAATGCTGTACACAAGCCACGTCCAGGTCTCCCGAAAATGTAAGGCTCGCAGAATCTCACAAAGATAATAAATCGTATCTAAGGCATGGGATGATCCTACACATTATCCACGTTCACTGTCTCCTCCCCCAGCCCCTTCAAGTCCACGTTCTCACTATTATGCTCATACTGCAAGAGAAAATACTCGTATAAGAAGCAAATACAGCCACTATTTACCAAAAAAACCAAGACAATAGCATACTGGGGTCATCAGTTCAGAACATATAGTTCTGCAAGACAGAAGAACCCAGAGAACAATCGTAACCATTTGCAAGACCAAATTAGGTGAACACCAACTGGTTCAACCAAATCCCATGAAACAGATCTATCCTCTCTTCCTCCTAGCAATAATGCTGAAAAAAGATGATAACATACCTGAGAAAAAGAATTCTTGTGAACACTGGGCAATGGCTGTATTGATGAAGGAAAGCCTTTCAATACAGCCACCTCATTTCCTGCTGAAGCAAGCTCAGTTAATTCAATGTTCTCTTCTTCAATATCAGCAAGTTCGTCAATAGCATGAGCAGCCATGCCAGTTGGTGGTAGCGTCATCCCAATCAAAGGTCCTTTAGGCAGAACCTTCAATTGAAAGAAAAAGAAAGATATCTCAAGCAAGCAATCGCAAAATTCTGCTGAAGAAATGCTAGAAGATACAGTTTTCTCTCTCTTACTCTTGCCTTCATCAGCTTGCTTAGGACCATTCTTTTGTCCATTCCCCTCTTCATCTTTGTCATCGTTCACTTGAGGATATGCTTTCCCCTGTGAATACTTTAATCTACCTGTTTCATGTCGCAAGTTTTACAAACAAACGCAAGCAAACAAGAAAAATGAGTAACATCAAACACGAGACCTACTTGTCCCATAAAATGAAAATTATCCCACAGTTTATATTGTTAGCTGGGTTCACTCCTATGTGGAGGAAGCGAATGAGTTCTGTGGCCAAAAGGGCTTGAGCCCATATAATAAGTTATATGAGGAAATAGGTTTCTCACTATTTATATAAAGAGGTAGCAGCAGAAAATGAAATAGTAACAAAAGAAAAAGAGAAAACAGAAAATTTGGGGTTTGGGGCAATATCTGATTTACATTAAGCTGGCGTCGGAGGTCGATTCGTGGTCCGATTGAGCTGAAATTTTGTCAGCATGTTCGTGGCGCAATTTAATCGAATCTGAACAGTTTTATTTTCGTTTGAAGCTCCATACATCAGGTTTTTCGTGGATTGATCAAAACCTGCGTTTTTTGTCAGATTTATCCTTGATCTCTTGTGAAGTTCATGTGTATTGCCAAGAATCATGTTCTTGAGGTGTTTACTGCTATGTACCTCTAGTATTTGCTAGAGAAGAACAATTTTATTGATAGTGAAGATTTTCAAGTGAACTCCGGTCCCGTGGTTTTTTATCTCGTCACATCGAGGAGGTTTTCCACGTAAAAAATCGTCTTGTGTTCGCGTGCTTGATATTTATTTTACTCTACTATATCAATTCTTATTAGGTTTACACAAGAGGGGAGATTATTTTATTCCGCTGCGTTGATTCGATATTGTTCGAATTATTACCGTTCTCCCATCAGAGTGGTATCAGAGCATCAGGTTATTGCTTGATTTTTCTGTCTTGTGTTAAACAATGGAAACGAATACAAGTAGAATGGTTACATTGAATGGTTCGAATTATCATATCTGGAAAGGGAAGATGGAAGATCTTTTATATGTGAAAGATTTTTATTTGCTTGTATTTGCTGAGAAGAAACCAGAGAATAAAACTGACGCTGAATGGTCTATATTTCATCGTCAAGTGTGTGGTTATATCAGGCAATGGGTAGATGATAATGTTTTAAACCATATTATTGAGGAAACACATGCACGCAGTTTATGGGATAAGCTCGAACAGTTATATGCTCGAAAGACTAGGAACAATAAGTTATTTTTGATAAAACAGAATGATGGCTCTGAGATATCATGATGGTACTCGTTTGACTGATCATTTAAATTCTTTTCAAGGAATTATAAATCAGTTGGCTGCGATGGGAATCAAGTTTGATGATGAGATACAAGCACTATGGTTGATTGGTACTTTGCCAGACTCATGGGAGACATTCCGAACATCTTTGTCTAATTCTGCCCCAGATTGTACAATTACCATGGATTTAGCCAAGAGTAGTATTTTGAATGAAGAGATAAGAAGGAAGACACAGGGATCATCATCTTCATATTCTGATGCCTTGGTTGTTGAGAAAAGGGGGAGAAGTGAGTCTCGAGGTCCGAGAAATAGAGATAA
The DNA here is from genome assembly GCA_017140185.1 of Eucalyptus polyanthemos subsp. polyanthemos. Classification (NCBI taxonomy): domain Eukaryota; kingdom Viridiplantae; phylum Streptophyta; class Magnoliopsida; order Myrtales; family Myrtaceae; genus Eucalyptus; species Eucalyptus polyanthemos. Next base: position 8,460,162 of record CM029467.1, on the reverse strand, counting down.
AAGTCGAGACAAAAGCGAGAGGTAAGTATAATAAATTTGCTAATGTTGAGTGCCATTATTGTCATCGAAGGGACATATTCGAGGTTTTGTCGCCGCTTAAAAAGGGAGAAACAAAAGAAGAAAGGTAAAGAGAAGAAAAGTGATGATGACAGTGATAACAATCGTGTCGCTGCACTTAAAGAAGACTTTCTCACTATTTTTTATGGTGATGTGGTGAATTTTGTTTCTCATGAGACCAGTTGGGTAATTGATAGTGGTGCATCCATTCATGCTACATCTCGTAGGGATTTCTTTACATCATACAGGTCAGGTGACTTCGGATCTGTGAAGATGGGAAACAATGGACTAGCTCAAGCTGTAGGCATCGGTGATGTGTGCCTAGAAACCAGCAATGACACAAGGTTAGTATTGAATAATGTTAAAAATATACCTGATATCCGCTTGAATTTGATTTCTACAGGCAAGTTGGATGATGAGGGGTATTGCAACACCTTCAGTAATGGTCAATGGAAGCTCACCAAAGGTTCTCTTGTTGTGGCTAGAGGTGAAAAATATTCTTCGTTATACATTATGCAGGCAAAGTTGTCCACAGACAAAATTAATGCAATAGATAGCGAAGATGTAGCTGAGTTATGGCATAAGAGGCTCAGTCACATCAGTGAGAAGGGTTTGTCACTATTGGCCAAGAAGAAGCTCCTTTCAGGATTGAAAAGTTCAGTGCTAAAGAAGTGTGCTCACTGTTTAGTAGGAAAACATAACAGAGTTGCATTTAAAAGCTCCCCTCCTTCAAGAAAGTCGGGTATCGGATTTAGTGCATTCGATGTTTGCGGTCCTATGAAAACAAAATCACTTGGTGGCTCTCTTTATTTTGTTACCTTCATAGATGATTTTTCAAGGAAAATTTGGATTTATACCTTGAAAACTAAAAATCAAGTGTTAGATGCTTTTAAGCAATTTCAGGCTTCAATTGAGAGATAGACTGGAAAGAAATTGAAATGCATTAGAACTAATAACGGGGGAGAATATATTGGAAATTTTGATGAATACTGCAAACAACAAGGTATTCGACATCAAAAGACACCTCCCAAGACGCCTCAGTTAAATGGCTTAGTTGAGAGAATGAACAGAACATTGGTTGAAAGGGTAAGATGCTTACTTTCACAGTCAAAGCTACCTGGATCCTTTTGGGGTGAGGCTTTAAGTACAGTTGTGCATATATTAAATCTTACTCCATACGTTCCTTTAGAGTTTGATGTTCCTAATAGAGTTTGGACAGGCAAAGAAGTTTCTTATGATTATTTGCGTGTATTTGGGTGCAAAGCATTTGTGCATATTCCCAAAGGTGAGAGGTCTAAACTTGATGTGAAAACACGACAGTGCATATTTATTGGTTATGGAGAGAATATGCTTGGCTACAAATTTTATGATCCACTTGAAAAGAAAATTGTAAGAAGTAGAGACGTTGTCTTTATGGAAGATCAAACAATAAATGATATTGAGAAATCGAAGATGATTTCAGCACCACAAGTTAGTGATAATCTGGTTGATTTAGATCCAGTTCCTCTTACAAATATCCCTACACAAGTTGATGAAGAGCAGCGAGGAAGTCAATGTTCCAAATAACGCACATATTCCCCGAACATGTTGAAATAGATAATACTATTCCTGAACCAAAGGCTCAATTAGATGTTCCACTGGATGTTCCACCCGGAGATCTTTTAGAGACCGACAACCTTCCACCAGGTATTCGAAGATGAGTATGTATTATTGACTAATGCGGGTGAACCGAGTGTTATGCAGAAGCAATAGAAGATGAGTACAAAAGCAATTGGTTCGATGCTATGTGAGATGAGATGCAGTCACATTATGATAATCATACTTTTGAATTGGTGAAGTTACCTAAAGGTAAAAGAGCTTTGAAGAACAAGTGGGTATATAGGTTGAAGCAAAATGAACATACTGCACAACCACGGTTCAAAGCTAAATTGGTTGTTAAGGGATTTGGTCAGAGAAAGGGTATTGATTTTGATGATATATTTTCTCCGGTAGTGAAAATGTCTTCTATCCGTGTGGTACTAGGCTTGGCAGCTAGCCTAGATTTAGAAATTGAGCAAATTGATGTTAAAACGGCCTTCTTACATGGTGACTTGGAGGAAGAGATATACATGGAACAACCCGAGGGTTTCAAAGTTAAAGGGAAAGAGGACTATGTGTGCAAATTGAAGAAAAGTCTCTATGGCCTAAAACAAGCACCGAGACAGTGATATAAGAAATTTGCGTTAGTTTTGACAGAACATGGCTATAAGAAGACTTCCTTGGATAACTGTGTGTTTATGCAAAAATTTTCTGATGATGACTTTATTATTCTCTTGCTTTATGTTGATGATATGCTGATTGTTGGCAGGAATGCTTCAAGAATTGAGTTATTGAAGAAACAGTTGAGCAAGTCTTTTGCCATGAAAGACTTGGGCTTGGCGAAGCAGATTCTTGGCATTAGAATTACCCGAGACAGAGATGCTAAGAAGTTATTTTTGTCGCAAGAGAAATATATCGAGAAGATCCTTCAGAAATTTTACATGGACAAGGCTAAAGTGGTTAGTACTCCTCTTGCTGCCCACTTTAAGTTAAATATGATGCAAAGTCCTACGAATGATAAAGAGAAGAAATATATGGAAAGTATTCCATATGCTTCAGCTGTAGGAAGCTTAATGTATGCGATGGTATGTACACGCCCAGACTTGGCGCATGCAGTTGGCGTTGTTAGTCGCTATTTGTCAAATCCAGGTAGAGAGCACTGGAATGCAGTGAAGTGGATTATGAGGTATCTTCGGGGAACTTCAAATTTGAAACTCAGTTTCGGGACCGGGAAACTTGAGTTAGTTGGATACACAGATTCCAACTTGACAGAAGATATTGATACTCGTAAATCTACTTCTGGTTATTTGATTTCTTTTGCGGGTGGAGCTGTGTCATGGAAGTCAAGATTGCAAAAGTGTGTTGCACTTTCTACAACCGAAGCTGAATTTATTGCAGTGACTGAAGCTAGTAAAGAGATTCTATGGATGAAGAAGTTCTTAAAAGAACTTGGGTTCAAGCAAAAGAGATATGTGCTATTTTGTGATAATCAAAACGCAATTCATCTTGGTAAGAATTCATCTTTTCATTCTAGATCGAAACATATTGATGTTAGATATCATTGGATAAGGGATGTTCTAGATGAAAAGTTGTTGGAACTTGAGAAAATTCATACGGATCATAATGGCTCCGATATGATGACGAAGACTCTACCAAGAGAGAAGCTTGAACATTGCCGTTTGATAGCAGGAATGGTGAATCCCTCCACATTGTCGTGAGGGGGAGATTTGTTAGCTGGGTTCACTCCTATGTGGAGGAAGCCCATGAGTTCTGCAAGCCCAAAAAGGGCTTGAGCCCATATAATAAGTTATATGAGGAAATAGGTTTCTCACTATTTATATAAAGAGGTAGAAGCGAGAAAAAGAAACAAGAATAAGAGAAAAAGAAAAAGCAGAAAATGCGGGGTTTTTGGCAATATCTTATTTACATCAAGCTGGCGTCGGAGGTCGATTCGTGGTCCAATTGAACTGAAATTTTGTCAGCATGTTCGTGGCACAATTTAATCGAATCTGAACAGTTTGATTTTCGTTTGAAGCTTCATACATCAGGTTTTTCCTGGATTGATCAAAACCTGCGTTTTTGGTCAGATTTATCCTTGATCTCTTGTGAAGTTCATGTGTATTGCCAAGAATCATGTTCTTGAGGTGTTTACTGCTATGTACCTCTAGTATTTGCTAGAGAAGAACAATTTTATTGATAGTGAAGATTTTCAAGTGGACTCTGATCCCGTGGTTTTTTATCTCGTCACATCGAGGAGGTTTTCCACGTAAAAAATCGTCTTGTGTTCGTGTGCTTGATATTTATTTTACTCTACTATATCAATTCTTATTAGGTTTACACAAGAGGGGAGATTATTTTATTCCGATGCGTTGATTCGATATTGTTCGAATTATTACCGTTCTCCCATCATATATTTCATCCAAACTTTGGAGAATGCAGATAGTTCCATCTTTCAACGACTCGGAAGTTTGCAAAACTGTATTTATCATGTAAACGATATTTGCTGTTTTCTTGTACTAATGCATTCCCTAAATAAATGTGGAAGTAGTGAGCCCAAATCCTCTGATCTTTAGTTGGATTCCTGGCAACTTGACCACAAAATCATATCCTATTTCCAATACTCGTTAAGACTTAAAAAACTAACAGAAGGATATAGTTCCAACTCATTTGGCAAGCCATTTGGCAAGCCTTTGCAATAAATTGTATCCTTACTTCCCTTTTCAACGTGACATTATTTTTCTAAGCCAAAAACAGAGGAAGTGGAAAAAGATAGGAAGAACAATGCAGTAAACACCAGCAATTAGTTAGTAAATAAAAAGTATCATCTATCTGGTAAAAACAATCAAAGAATTTCATTACATACTCTTTGGGCTTGCAACATAATTCCCAATAGGCTCTCCATCACTGACGATGTTGACACTCGAGTCCTCTTCATTGTTTCCAACACCAATAGCATCCATGCCAAGCTGATCTCCCAGATCGTGAAGTTGGAGTTCTGATCTGCAAAATTCAGAATGATGATAAAACCATGAATAAAATAAATTCTCTGAAGCTGGAAGCAATTCGAAATGCATGGAATTAAACATGCATACGTAAGTCAAAGATTAACATGAAAATAAAAGAAAAGAGCTTTTGCCTTTTCAGTTCATCTTGTGATCGTGAATATCGCTGATGCGCTTTGATGAATTTCTTGATCTTTGATGTGATCCTGAACATCCGATCATGTCAAAAAAAGACCAGGCAAAATGGAGAAACAATAACACTAAAGGAATAGATTCCTCACAGACGCAATGCATCATGGAACGCCAGAAAAGAGCAGACTTGCTGCTTCCTACCTTTTGCACTCTTTCTTTTCTTTGTGCAACTGATCTTCAAGCTCCTGAATTTTAGAGGATAGACTATCCGCCTCTTGAAGTTGCTATTCTCATGAACCCGCGCATTACGCAATAGCCGACAAGCCAAAACGCTAAACCCACGACGACCAGAAGGCGCAAGGAAGCACATCGCAATTACCAGTAGTGGGGCCGCCGACGAATCGCGGGAGCTCTGCTTGCCCGTGAGCGAACGAGCAACTCTGCCTGTTGCAGTGACCTCTCTGGTACAAGACGCACAGCTTCGTCCTGAACAGCTTCCTATCAACCATCGTGAGCTGCGATCGGACCGGTCGGAACTCCCTTAGAAAAATCAAACGAACCGCAGCCTGACTCGACCGGAGGCCGAATATACAGAAACCGATCGTGGAAATCGGGGAGGAGGGTGAGCAATTCCGGAGCTCCCGCGAGCTGTCGAGCCGGATTCCGGCGGCTGAGATCGCGAATCCCCTGCATGTCCCCTCTTTGCGAATAAATGGGCACAATAAACTCTCCTAGGCGGACAACTCTCTTTTCAGGAATTTAGCAAAATAGCGCCATAACTTCAGGAGAAGGGGTGCCTCCTCACAAAAGGGTCTCAATGACTAAGCTCATGCTATTGTTTACAAAAAAATGCAGGTCTCAGCAAAGTTATAAGACCTTATACAAGTAGAGCTGTAAAGGACACATAATACCTTAAAACGGAAACCCCAGTCAGGAGAAAACTACAGAGTAAGCTCACCAAAATCTTCCCCTATGCAAAGCATGGTTACTTCAGTCCTTCTCCAGTGTATTAAGATAAACCATCTTTGATGATAATAACAATAAGCTTATAACCATATAAATAGATTACAATATAATAGAGAAAGAGTGTGGTCAAATCTTAGAGAGTGAGAATCCCGAAATTATCAGGATCGAGGAGGCTTTCCAATGATTGGCATAAATCACAAGAATTTCATGAAAATTGGGATTTTGATCTGAAATCACTTCATGATTTTTAGATAAAGGCCAATCCACCTCGTTTTCTTCTCTTCCTCTCACTCATTGTATCTCCCACACAAGCACTCACTTTCTCCTCTAATTCTGCTTTTGCTGAATCTGGCACTTTTATAATTTAGGTATACCGTATTATAATATATATTTCAGCGTATTGTCGTAATTAAGTTCAAATACCTTGAACTTTCTGTCAAATTAATTTACTATATTACGACCAATCATAGTAACCAAATGTTAGACACAAGTGAAAAAACAGGGTACGGGACGCCGGTGTATCTTATAAATTCCCAGCCCGGCTCATATTTTCCCTTTTCCATTTCTTTGATGTCCCAGTTCCAAGCCCTGACGTCGGCCTGAGAAGTCGCACATAGCGAAGACCATGTCGTCGGCGAGCTTCCTCCTGCAACCGGATCGTCGCCGTCGTCCTCACTCTTCCTCCTGCGCCCGACCCTAATGCCGCGGATGACTTCACCCACGTCGAGGATCCGAACCCCCAACGTGGAGAGCCCCGAGAGAGTGCTCTGCTGGAGTCGATGACGGGAGGGAGGACGGCGGTGAAGGCAAGGGATCCGGTTGCGAGAGCGGCAACTCTCCAAGGGCGTGGTGCTTGTTATGTGCGCGTTTCCCAACCCTTTTTCTTATAAAGCTTGCTGTCTCAGGTGGGAGGGTGAGTGAGTGTTGTGAAGGTACGGTGGGCTTTGATATGATGTTTTTTTCCCTGAAATTTCCGGTCTCTCGCTATTTTCCTGCTTGGAAGCAAGTTCAAATAGTATGAAAAGGACCAAAAGCATGAGTATGGAAAGAAACCTTCTTGATGTTTACATTGCCTTTTTGATTTCGATGGTACCTTGATAATCTATGCTCAAAGAGGCTACTTTCCAAGAGATAAATACAGGAGAAGGTGCTTTTGCTTAGTCCTGGCACCGAAAGTTTTGAATTGCAAATCTGGAAATTGAATTCAACTACTGCGTTCTCATGTGTATAAAGCTTGCTGTAAGTATTTTGTTTGAGGGGCTGCTCTGTGGAATAGTTCAATTAGTAATCTTAACAATCCCCTTTAGCAAAGTGTGTGCAGAAGCTGACTGGAATGGAATTCATTTAATTCTTTACTGTGCACTGGAGAGAAGTCAGAAGCGTTTTTCATTCTTGTAATTTTAACTTGTGATCCTAAATATATTTGTTCTCCTAGCCAAAAAAAAAAAAAAAAAAAAAAAAAAAAAAAGGTTTTGCTGCTGCGGTTTTTCCTTTGACACTTACTCATATTTTAATGGTGGGTACATTTTCAAGATTGACTCTGATTTTATCTTATGAAATAGCGTGTCGCTCAACTACTTCTTATATCTGATAGGGATTGGTAAAGGAGGAATTGGGTGGATAATCGTGTTTGAACTATATTAACTAGCAAAACAATGATATTGACTATTGACGTTAACGATTCATGATGTTTCATCTTGTCAAATTGCCCTTGCTGGTTGGGAAATGTGGGCAAATAAGTCAGGCGTTGAATTTCCTATACTATGCTTTATCTTAGATCTTGTTCTAAGACTGTTGTGCTGAGGGGAAATATACTTTTTGTTACATTGGCCTAATTTAGTTCGGCATGGTCAACTCGTATATCTATCTGGGTGACCCACCCAGTGAGAAAATGCTAGGTGTTTGTTGTTGTATGCTTAAACTATTATATTGTCATGCTTTATTATCACAGAACAAGTGGATCATAGAATATTACCATGTTCTTAAACTGTTTAAGTTCTTAGTTGGTAGTGAGTATACCATGCACAAAGCAAAGTTTATGTCGTTGCTTTATAACAAGATTATAGACATACCTCAATTTCCGTCTGCAGATCTCTACTGCACATGTTTAATAAAGCTGGTGTGTATTATAGCTAATACATTGGTTGTCATTTTTCAGGCAATTGCATACACTATATTAAAATATAGGAAGTCAAAAGCAATTCTTCTGAGTAGTTATATGAAGGACAAGGCTCATGTTATGGACAACTTTCATGTACCCTTACTTTTAAAAGCATGGAAGCCAATATCATTTGGTCACAAGAGAAGGTAATTTTTCTGTCGTGTTTGACCTATTCAAGATTTATTTGTCAAACATGAACATACTCATCGCCAATAATTGCATTTAGGTGGTGGGAATGAATAGCATTGCCAGAGGATGTTGATCCTTCTGAGGAAGCTGCATTTAGGATGGAAATTAAAGAGCTTGCCTTTACAGCAAAGAAATTTCTTCTAGATGTTGCATCTTAAGACAATTATATTGCGTATTTTAGCCAACTTTGCTTTTAGTTGTTCACTGTGTGATAGTGAAATATGAATGTGAACCTCCATTTAGTGACTGATTGGAGATTTGATATTGGAAAGAAAAGATTTGGACTGGCTAAAATACTCCAGTTTTCTGTGACAACATAAAAAATGATAGTTAAATTATGAATGTGAACCTCCATTTTGTGACTGATTGCAGATTTGAAAGTCTTGTGCTAGTTTGTAATTAGGTAATTGAATCTTGGTAACTAAATAGATTATCATTATGCTTCTTAAGAGTCTGCTCCTGAAGCAGCGTTTGTTGGTGATGTTTGCCCATTATTTTGTTGGTTGCATTCCACTCTTTAGTTTATCTTCTTTACCTTTCCATGCTTAGTTTGCTAATAGTATTTGTTATGTGGCAAGGTGAAATGGACTCAGGGCCAGCTACTCCCAACATCTCTTCATAAATGGGTGCCTCTTAGTGAATTTCTCTTTGCTTATTTAAGAAATAAAAACTTCAACCGCTTGATCTTCCTGAATGATGCCTTATTTGGTTTTTGGGTTGTTTTGATCCGTGTAAGATCACCACCAGTTTCAAGCATCTTTTGGAAGTTCAGGTGTATTGTAAATGGGGATCACTGGTGATTCCCGTTTGCTCATTCTAAAAAGCTGCCACTAGATACCTTCTACCTCTTTCCTGGAGAAATTCAAATAGTTGATTTTTGAAATTCTGTCTTTATCTCTTTTTATCACTTTGCATGTCAATGATCTCCTGCATCTACAGTCACTTCCCTGATAATCCTTTTTTTCCTTTTTCAGTCATCACAACTCCTGAAGGTGGCTATCTTTGACAAAGAGTGTGAACCATGTGTCCTTTTAAGAACCCTCACAGTTTGCTGATTATCAGTTATCTTTCTTTTTTGGCTTGGTACTATAGTATGTGATGTTCGATTCCTTGACTCTACAAAGTATTCTCACTTGACATTATGGGCTTATCATTGGAATGTTTGAGCTGAATAATGTGTAAGTTTTGCACTTATCAAGGTTTGAATATTTCCTACTTTCTGAGTCTCAAACCATAGACTGTGCAGACAACAAGATCTACAATTAAAATTCTCCTTTCTTTCTTCATTTTCTTTTTGCATCGAAGTACATAGAAATAGAAGGTATGACATTTCTACTTTACATGAGGAAATACAGTCACTTGGGTCTCCTTGATATTGATGACTCATGTTGTATGAATGCCTTACTATTGATAATCTGCTTTGGGCATTTAAGATCTTCTTTTCGGTTTTGGTATGTCACAGTGATCTGGTTGTAGCATCTCCTGTGGAAGATTACTTTTTGTATATCGAATATCAATGATCTACCACCTGCCGAGGAGGTATATATGATGCACATTTCTGTATTTGGCATCTGTTACAGAATTTGGAAGTTTATGCATTTGTGATCATATCTAGTGGCAGGAAGAAGCCAAGAAAGTATCTCAACCATATTTGGATGCCCTTGGTGATGAGTTTGCAGTATGTTGTGAGGGTATGTGAAACTTTAACTGGACAGACTTGATTAATCAACAAACATGGTTGTGTTTCTAGCTTGAAAAATCCTTTGTCATACTAAATCCAATTGCTGTTCTAATCATGCCATTACTGGTTTGTGTATTCAATTAGGTACATTTGACAAGGCCTGAGCTAGATCACATCTAACTCTTCAGCATTTGATCTTCTTATTTATTGATGGGCTGGCATCTGATCTTTGACATGCATGCTGTGGGACTAGAGAAAGCATACAGTTATAATACTGTACAAAAATGTGATACCACATAGTTGCTGACCGCATTTTAGCTGACGGGATAGGATAAGTTACCTGAGAAGCAACTTTAGAATATGAATATGAATATGAATATGAATATGAATTAGTAGGCTTTCCCAGTTTGACAATGTTGCAAGCAGTCCTGCTTTGTTTTATGTCCTGACGTAAGCTTATCATGATGTGGAGTAAATTTTTTGTTTTTATTCTGCGTTGTCCTCACATATACTCAGCAATTCCCTTTTCATTGGATCTGCCATTTGTAATGTTTAGTTATTTTTGCCGGGTGTTATTGCTAACAATTAAATTCTACCTTCAGGCGTGTCATATTTCCCCTCGTGGAGCTGCATGAACCACTCCTGCCATCCTAATGCCAAAGCTTTCAAAAGAGAGGAGGTATAAGGCTTTATTTGGTAAGGGCATATTTGGTAACGTTTCTGTTCGGAAGAACAATTTTTGAACAGAAAAAATCATTTCTGATAAAACATTATTCTTGGGGACAGAATCGTTACCAAATGTGCCCTAAGTAATCCTGTGCACATTTTGCTCGTGAAGGTGACGTCATTAACTTTCTGAAACACTCGGGATGCAAAGGCTGATTTTAGAAACGGTTTACAAAGCTGTGGCAAACTGCATAATGGGCAATGTATAAGCGCCCCATTAGAGTTTGGCGCACTAATCTTTAAAATAGTCTTTGCATTTCTAGCATTCTTCACGTTTTTTAATATCATTGAAATGGTTTGAAATTTTGGATCTTTTGAGCTTCAAGTTGATGTTATTCATACTTACTGAGATGGCCCTTCAATATGATTGACCCGATGTATCCTTATCAATAATCCTTGAAGATCAATTGCTTTTGTTGTTTATAGATACAAATTTAGATATTCACACAATGTTGCCTGTTATCCATAACCGACATGTTCTGGGCTAGATAATCAGTTATGATATTCACTCGTGCTTGTGAAACTTTAGACTGTTGAAGTCGTGCCTCCTTCAACATAACATCATCTATATGTATGCTATGCTATGTTGAATCTATTCCTTTTCATGGACACCTGAGTTGGTGGAGAATGATGAGATGTGAGAAATCGTGGAGTCTTACAGGTTACCATTTCATACATAGATGAGGATTTACCCTTTGAAGGGAGAAAGGCAATACTTGGGGACTATGATTTCTTGTGCAAGTGCGCGAAGTGCCAAGAAGAATCTTGATGGACGCTAATGATAAGTTTGCACCATCGTTCGTTTGCGTCACAAGTTATGGTTTTAGGGTTCAACTATGGTCATGAAAGCGATAACAACATAAGTATGAGTTAATTAAAGGTTATGGATATTCATACATTAATTTCATGAGCCATTTTCCGTGAGTTATTTTGGGAATCTAACATATTCCCTTCAACGTATTTATATAGAAGAGATTAAAAAGCAAAAAAAAAAAAAAAAAAAAAGAAAAAAAAAGGCAACAAGTAAAGCAACAAAACTGAACCTAGATGGACAATGGCCATGAACAAATTCGTTTGATTAAATAATTGAATAGCACATGTATATTCACATTTCATCGGTTTAAATGTAAATGTTCACACCAGTTTTTATTAATAAACTTTTTTGAATTTTTAAAATTAAAATAGTAATAGAAAATATTTATTGAGGATGGGCACTATAGATATTAAATGGCCAAAAGAATGTTGGAGAGAATGATTATTTAGCATTTTTCAGTAAATAATGCGATTTGTGATGTGACATGTGAAAATGGCCTTCTCCTGATGATTAATACGTGAAAAGCTTTTTGGATTAGTCAACTTTCGTGGAAAGCAAGTTAATAATGATGACAAGTAACCCTGCGCCAAAAGAAAGAGTTGAATAATGACAAGATGAAAAGGACTTCCAAGAGTGAAATTACCCGGACCTTGCGGCGGATCTTACGCGGAAACAAAGAGTTTTCAGTGGTTACCAGGCTAGAAAGGACTCCGATGAGTGACCTTACGGGAAAAGGAGGGTGGAAGTTGCATCGTGCCTCCTCTTACTGGAGAATTCTCCTCGCGCAACACAAAAATATACATGCAATGAGACTATAGACATAACCGCTCGGCTATCATATGTTTTTGCCAATCTATATCTTCGGCCGATGCATTGGCGAATCTCTATATTTTTCATAATTGATATTTGCTCCAGCACTTAGTAAAATCTATAAGCTTCCTATTAATGACTATCAATTATTTATTAATCTCTTTTGAGTAGTCATTTTCCATTGATAAATCAAGTTGTTTACTGGCGAAGGATTTCATTATTAACCTTTGCACTAACCTCACGATCTTGTTGTATCAACATCTTGCACTATCAAAAAACGAGCTTGCTGATTGTTTTGTTTCATTGATGATTTATGTTTTAACCAAATTGTGCTCTGATCAAATGAGCTTGCTATTCATTTAATATCAATTAAGATATTCAACTTAGGCGCAAGAAAAGAGAGTCAATTAGTGACCTTCATGGAAAGGAAGACCCGATGCCGATAGAAAGAGAGTATACGACGACAAGTTGAAAACTATGTCTATCCGGGTGACCCACTTGATGAGAAAAAGCTAGGCGATTGTTGTTGTAATATATTATTATATTGTCATACTTTAATATCACCAAGCAACTGGATCATAAAATATTACCATGTAGTTAGACTATTTAAATTTTCGATTGGTAGTTGGTATACTGTGCACAAAGCAAAGTTTATATCGTCTCTTTATAACAAGGTTATAGATATGGTTCCTCGATTCTTCATTCACAGAGAATCTCTACTGCACGTGTTTATAAAACTGGTGTGGATAGCTATTACATTGGTTCGCATTTTTCAGGCAATTGCATACACCGTATTATGGGATAGGAAGTCAAAAGCAATTTTTCTGAATAGTTGTATGAAGGACACGGCTCATGTTATGGACAACTTTCATATGCCCTTACTTTTAGAAGCATGGAAGCCAATATCAGTCGGATATTGAAGAGCTTGCCTTAAGGTTAAGAAACTATCTTCGAGATGTTGCATATTAAGAGGATTAAATTGTGTTATTTTAGCCAATCTTGCTTCTAGTTCGCTGCGTGATGGTTAAATTATGAATACGAACCTCCTTTTTGTGACTGGTAGGAGATTTGACATTGGAAAGAAAAGATTCCTACTGGGGACGAAGTGGTTCGAGATGACGCGGGGATTGCATACATGCTTTCTGGATTCAGTCAATCATTTGTTCTAGTCGTAGAAAAAAAGAAGGAAAGCAATAAAAACCGAAGCAAGGTGGACAACGGAAGTAGAAGTTCGGAATGTTCGTTTAATCAACCCGCTGGAAGATTCCGCCTGTTGTAGTGGGGATTACTTAGCATTTCTCCACAACTTTCGTAAAAATGGCTCATTCACGCGGATGAGTGACCTTACGCGAAGACTCACCTCACTCAGAAAGAGAGGGAGAGTTAAACAATGACGAGTTGAAATGGTCCTCCATAAGTGACCTTATGGGGAAAGAAATAGGAAGTTGCCGTTAGGGAAATCCTTATGATATTTTGAAGATGACAAAATAAATCAAAGGTTACTAACATATTTAATTATTGAGTAACAGACTATGTAGATGATAGAGCGTATAAAGGATATTATCAAATATTAGACTTGGAAAAATCATAAAATAGATTTTATACTGAAATTGAACTTATTCAGATTGTATCCAGACCTTAAGACTAAATATGTTTGGAAGTAGAATATATTCAGATTTATGTCCAAATTGTAAAGTCTACTTTAGATGAAAGACACTCAGACTTTACTTCAGATCGAACACACTCAGACTTTACATATAGAACGAGACATAAATCCAAAATGTGACAAGGTCCAGAACGTAACGGGTTCAAAATAAAGTATGTTCAAAACGTGACACAAGTCGTAACATATAATGGCTAGTGATCTGGTTTGGATTCTACATCAAGATAAATTTGATTGACTAAATCTAATTGATTGACAATTGGATCTTGAAAACAAAAACTTTATAAACAGAGAAACTCTACTTATGGAAATCTAGATTATGTTTGTATGGACGATCAAATTAACTTGGGATTCTACTTCTTTCACTCAACGGCTATTAAATCTTCGATTAGAATACGATCCTCTAGATACTGTCCAAAGGCTAGTTTGAAAGTGAAAGAATATTTAAGGAGACCAAGGACCAAGAAGCGAGGAAGAGACGGAGTGTAAAATATAGAATTTCAAAGTCTAAGCAAATTTCGATCATACACTTGTCTTTCGTGTGCTTAAACATTTGTGATCACGAGAGAAATACCAAAAGAGTGACTTAGTGAGAGAGTGTGATCTACCAAGTGTTTGCACTTAAAGTTGTAATATCTTGTTGATTATATAATAGAATCTAGCTAGTAGGCTATTAACGTAGAAGAGTGGACGTAACCTTAATCTAACCCGAACCGCTATAAATTTCGTTTGCAACATTCTTTTCCCTTAACTCTCCTTATTTAAATTTGTCGCACATTTACAAGTTATTTTAGAAGTTTGTTCCATCGCATAACATTCACCAGAAGTCCACCCGTGGTGGCGGCGTCACTGATTGGGCGCTAGTTCCTTCCACGAAAGGTCCAGCGTTCAATCCACGACGTCATCAAGTGACTTACCCGAGGCAACAAGGGTGGTGGTAACTCCACTGCTCCTCCAGGGTTTACTCCGTCACGAAGCGACGCATGAGGCTTTCCTAGGTCACCATATATATATACACTAGAAGTCTGATGGCTCGTTTATCAGACTCTGCTCCTTATTCATACTTTGCTCATAATTTATTTTATTCTAAATTTATTTGTCAAGATTTCTTTTAAACACTTATTCACTCCCTTGTAGGTGTTCGTACTAACATCATCAGTTGCTATGCATCTTAATCTTGCCTCTAGCTCTATAAATCTCATCAAGGACCTTGTTGTCGATAGACCTTAAAAAAGTACCTGGACTAGTGTTGTTAGTCGTGGAAGATCTTTTTCTTCTTAAAATATTAACATTTCATAATAATGAACAACCTGCTAAAATAGCCAACAATGTAATCTAGAATGGATAAATAGGTTGACTAATAAAATCATAACAACTTTTGCAGGATGAGTCATGCTAAGTTTGATATAAGCAGAATTAGTTTGATCTATGCAGGAATATCAGGGCAAGATGCTTCTATCAAACATGAAATGTGATAAATAAAGAAAGGGTAGAAGGTGATGAGGAGGACGCGTGAATATGGAGTAAGATATCAATTTGCTCAAATTGCTTATGGAGCGTCAAGTAGGCGAATAATAATTTAAAAAATAATCGTTGAGAAAAAGAAACAAGAACAGAGAGAGCGAGGGCCATGACACTGCAACGTCACCCACTCACACCTCAGTGGCGATGGCTGTTTCAGCGACAGTTTGTGTTAAAGGCGGACAGCCACCTCAAAATGGTTGCTCAGCGGCAGCACTTGCGGTGGCGGCCGCCTCTAGATCCTGGATCAGTGGAAGAGGAAAGAGATGACTCACAAGGCGAACCCCGAAGCAATGCGGCAATTGCGTGGTGATAGCAACGATGAATGAGGAAGCAGGTCTCAAATTGGACAATTTAAGGTAAAGGGACCGCCTTAAATCATAAAAGGAAAAAGAATGACCAAATGACAATTTTGAATCTTGAGAAAAAATTATAAGGATCATCGGTGACATTATAAGAGAAGTTAATCACGAGGGAAAGCACTTGCGTTTTTCGACATATGTTTATTTTGTGAAAAATTGAATAATTTGAAAAATATTCTAAAAAAAAAAATCGATCATATTGCTTAGAAAAATGAATGAATGAAGAATATTTTCATTATGTATAGAATTCTTTAGACATAAAATTGATATTGATAATAGATATATTTTTTATTGACTAATTATTTCAAGTAATAAAAATGATTAATTTTAGGAACATGACAAAGAAAACACACATTTAGAGGAAAGAAAGCTAAGAGAAAAGAAAGCTAAGAGAGGAAGGAGTATCGGCCGAATCCCCTTGCCAAGACTTCATGGACGGCAACCCCTAGGCCGGCATCGCACCACTGTCGCATTTAGCCACACCCTGGCGATCACTGCTGCTTTCCTTCCACCAACGACGATCTCCACAGCCACGGCTAAACCAACACGATGAGCTGCCTCGGCCCAACCGAGCCACTTGAGCCCTGCGCCAAGCTCCCTGCGCCGTGATAACCATTGCTCTGAGTCGACCCACGCTACTGTTGCAGTTGTGAGATGCCGTCGCGCCTAATTCTCGGCCAGCCACCAAATCGCGATCCTGCTAATCCGCGTGCGCCACCAAGCCGTGAGCTGGCTGCGATTCAAGGCCCCCGCATCCCTGCTGCTAACCTTGCATCGTTAAGGACCTGCTGCGCCTCCACCACCCACGACAAACACTTGCTGCTCCCTGCTCTAGCACCCCAACAAGCGACCGCTGTCCTTCACCGCCGTAGGCATCGCCCACGACCCAACCGCAGATATTAAATAGATAATACTGTTAGTAGTATTATGCCCTAAATTAACATGTTTATTAAAAAAAAAAAGTTAAAGCTTCATGCACATGCACGAAGCGTAATGGTCAGCGGTTGCTGACCATTATGCACGTAGCATTGATGGTCAGCAACCGCTGACCATCATGCCACGTTCGTGCATGATCGTCCATTGATCAGCAACCGTTGCTGGTCATTTTTTAATATAAAATGAACAAGGGACGAGAGTTAAAAAGGTTGTTGGAAAAACAGAGAACAGATGGGTGTGCATTTTGTGTTTTAGAGAGAAAATGTTTTGCTGAAAACAAAGAGCAAATTGTGTGCATGTTCTTATGTTCTTTGAGACGCAAGAAAGAAGAACATTATCTCGTTCGGGCCGTGACTATTATACATTAAGGATACGACGGTTTGTTTCCACGTGATTGCTAGCACGATCGAAGTGGTGAATATCCGAAATTCTCTCTTCCGTTCGACGTTCGTTGTTGGTGTGTCTGAACTAGAGGTCCGACGCTTGTGGGACTCGTACTATAGAACATCCGAACCGACTTGTTTCAAAGCGCGCTTCGAGAGGTATTTCGTTTAACTCCCTTTTATGTTTAGATTTTTGATTAAAACGCACAAACAACGCCTAAGGAGAATCATGTGTAAAATATATCTATGTTTCCGCTGCGTTTATTCTGTTGATTTTTCTTATACATGATTCATGAAACTCCAACAGTGGTATCAGAGCCAACCTTAGGCGTTTTCATGCGTTTAATTGATTTGTAGTTCAAATATATTTTTGTGTTCTAATGGCCAATTTATTTTGTTAAGAGAATCGTTTCTCTTACCTTTTATGTGGCCTATAGAAGTTGATTAATTTATGTGATAAATTTAATCAACTAAGCAAAAAATTAGAACTAAATCAATTTTGAATCAAAAATTCGTAACTTGTTATACTTGATGTTTATATTTTGCAAATGATGTGCAGAATTTTATGCATGCCTTCCAGAGCTTTAAATTTTGAATTTATGGCTCATAAGGAAGGGTGGTGATCATGGAAAAATCCCTAATTATTGTGATTGTTGTATGGATGAATGTATGATGATTACAAGTATTCATTTTGGGGATGTAATTATTAAATGGAGGCTACGTCCTTCCTTTTATTTTACTTTAATTTTTCTTTATATGTAATTTTTAGTATAGTTTAGTATTTCAATTGTTGATGTAAATACTACAAGAGAGGAGGAGCCATTGGAGGAGCTATTAAACCGGTGAGCTCTTTGGGCCCGGTCTTTGAAGAGTTCAAAGATTGAAGAAAAAGTGAAGAGCAGGTCCATATAATTAAAACATTAAAATGGCTAAATGGGTCTCTTTGGCTCGAGACCCATTGAACCATAATTCCATGATCACCACATAGGATAGATATTATGTGATATCTATTTATTTATTGTGTTTATGATATTGTGCATGTTAAACCGGTTAATGTGCAAAGTGAGACCGTTAATAATGACCCAAATCTCCTTACAAAGAACATTAAGTCGAAACGGGTTTCAGACTCATGGCCTTCCATCGTCGTGGTTTGATCCAATATTCTAGTGGTTAACTAACCGGTTATGGATACATAGGGGTTAATTACCATTTATAATATTGGACCACTCCATTATGC
Organism: Eucalyptus polyanthemos subsp. polyanthemos; assembly: GCA_017140185.1. NCBI lineage: Eukaryota > Viridiplantae > Streptophyta > Magnoliopsida > Myrtales > Myrtaceae > Eucalyptus > Eucalyptus polyanthemos. The sequence goes on along the minus strand of CM029467.1, from coordinate 8,441,944 downwards.
ATATGATATCTTGTGGGGTTGGAGCCAAATGATTTCTAATAACTGTCGGTGAGGGAATCATTTGTGTTTTCAATACTTGCATGAGACGATGGGCTAGACTTAACTATGATCGTGATGCCAATAACTGTTAGGTGAGGCTTTCATGGTCTAGAGGCCGAAGTTATGATTGGGACTCGCATATGATGCGTTGAACAAGCTGGTTCACTCACTAAGTTCATAGGACACCAATAACTGTTAGGTGAGGTGGACTTTTGACTGGTGGGACTCCAATCCCCACTAGTAATCTTTACCCAACAAAGATTACCACTTCCCATCTTAAGGAGTATGGGATTCGAATAAAAATTTAGTGGGAGGATCTATTTCATTTAAAGGCCAAAATGAAATAGTTACTTTGAAAGATACAACGGCTAACAATTTATTTTCTGCAACAGATATATTATTACTCTGAAAATGGTGACCACAAACCCACTCGCTTCTATACTTGACAAGAATTGTTTGACTGGACCCAATTTCACTGACTAGGTGAGGAATTTGAGAATTGTTCTCAATTCAGAAAAAATTGGGTATGTGCTTGATGAAAAGATGCCAACCTCCTTTCCTGAGGGTGGGACCCAAGAGGAGCGTGTCACTTATGATAAGTGGCGTGATGATGACTTAAAAGTTAGGTCATATATGCTTGCTTCTATGAATAATGAATTACAGAAGAAGTATGAATCTATGGAAGATGCTGCGTCGATCATTTTGCATTTAAAGGAATACTTTGATGAGAATGGTCGAACCTCTAGATATGAGATATCTAAGGCATTGTACCGTATGAGGATGGCTAAAGGATCATCTGTTAATGATCATGCTTTGAAAATGATCTGGCACATTGAAGAATTGGCTAGGCTGAATCTCGTTATGGATAATGAGTTAGCTGTGGATTTAATCCTCCAATCTTTACCCGATTCTTTCTCTGGTTTTGTCCAAAACTTCCACATGCATAAGATGGATAAAACTCTTGCGGAGTTACATAGCATGCTGGTAGTTTATGAGAAGGAAATGCATAACACGAGGCCAAATGTAGTGGCTATGGCTAAGGCTTCTTCTTCAAAGGGTAAGACTGTTTTAAAGAAGAATAAATGGAAGAGGCCTGCCAAACCTATTGTGCAACCAAAACCCATGATTGATAAAGGGAAATGTCATTACTGTGGTGTCAAAGGGCACTGGAGGAGGAACTGTAAGAGGTATCTCGCGAGCTTGAAGGTCAAGCCCAAGAACCGACCTTATGAAGGTATGGTGTCTATGCTTATTGAAACTAATCTTATGGTTAGTGCTGAATCCAGCTCATGGGTTCTAGATTCTGCTGCAACTTCACATATTTGTATGTCTTTGCAGAATCTGGAAATAAGCAGGATGCTAGGGCGAAATGAGATTGTCCTGACGTTTGCCAATGGAGCAAGAGTTGCTACATTAGCTATAGGGACTTTTCGTTTATGTTTGCCTTCTGGACATGTATTGGTTTTAAAGAACTGTTTGCATTATAAGAATGCTGTTAGGAACATCATCTCTATACCTCGTCTGGGTAAAGAGAATTATGAATTTTCTTTTGCTGATGATGTATGTTCTATTTATCATAATAGAATATGTATTGGTTCTAGCTTATTAACCAATAATCTTTATACCATTACAATGTCCGGTAATGCGATTACCAATGTCAATAAGCAAAATAGAATTGATATAAATGCCATAACTAATAAACGCCCTAGAGACGGTCCAAATAAAAAGTATGTTTGGCATCTCCGATTAGGTCATATTGGAGAAGACAGAATTAACAAGTTGAGTAATGATGGATACATTGATCTTTCAAATTTTGAGTCATACTCGACTTGTGAGGCATGTCTTCTAGGAAAAATGACCAAAGCGCCTTTTGTGGGACAAAGTGCGCGAGCTGCTGACATATTAGGATTAATACATACAGATGTACGTGGACCAATTAATGAATCTACTAGAGGTGGTTATAATTACTTCATTACCTTCACTGATGATCAGTCACGGTATGGTTATTTATACCTCATGAAGTATAAATCTGAATCCTTTGAAAAGTTCAAGGAATTCAAGGCTGAAGTTGAGAAACAAACGGGAAAATGTATTAAGGCTCTTCGATCGGATCGAGGAGGTGAATACCTTAGTACTTGAATTCTGGACTTTCTTAAAGAGAATGGCATCTTATCACAATGGACACCTCCTGGAACTCCAGAACATAATGGTGTATCGAACGAAGAAATCGTACTTTATTAGATATGGTACGATCTATGATGAGTTACACCGATTTGCCAATATCCCTTTGGGGATATGCCCTTGAGACAGCTGTATATATACTGAATAGAGTGCCGTCCAAATCTGTTCCAACTACGCCCTATGAGATATGGCATAGTAGGAAACCTAGTCTTAATCATATTAAGATTTGAGGTTGTCCAGCTTTTGTGAAAAAGCTTAAAGTGGAAAAATTGGAGGCAAGATCTGAACAAGGTCGCTTCATTGGATATCCAAAGGAAACTCTTGGATATTATTTCTATTTTCATTCGGACCAAAGAATTTTGGTATGCAAGCACGCTTCTTTCTTGGAGAATCGGTTCATCCAAGAAAGTGGTGCTTTGGCGGAAAATAGTCTTACAAGAAGAAAATAATGAAGTATCAAACAACCGAGTTCGAGATACCAATCTCGATTTAGTGGGAGCTTCGATACACAACCTCTCGGGAGAAGTGCGAGAATGTCTCGCCCACCGCTCGTTATAGACACTCGGTTGATCATATTGAACCATTATTCATTGTGAATGATAGTGATCAACCCGGTGATCCTAAAACCTATGAGGAGGCGATGTTGGACATCGATTACGGTAAATGGCTAGAAGCCATGAAATCTGAAATGGATTCAATGTATTCCAATGAGGTATGGACCTTGACTGACCTGCCTGATGGTATTGTACCAATTGACTGTAAATGGATCTTCAAGAGGAAGATGAATGTTGAAGGTCAAATTGGAATTTACAAAGCACGGCTGGTGGCGAAAGGATATCGTCAAAAAGAAGTAATTGATTATGAAGAAACTTTATCACCTGTGGTCATGCTAAAATCCATTCGGATTATGTTGGCTATAGCTGCACACCTTGATTATGAGATATTCCAAATAGATGTCAAAACGGCTTTTCTAAATGGTTTTCTCGATGAGGACATCTATATGGAACAGCCACAGGGTTTTGAATCCAATAGTGAAAAACATAAGGTGTGTAAGCTTAAGAGATCCATTTATGGACTCAAACAAGCCTCCGAAGTTGGAACATCCGTTTTGATGAGGTAGTCAAATCGTTTGGCTTCATCAAAATCCGGATGAACCTTGTGTATATAAGAAGATCAGTGGGAGTGCAATTGCATTTCTGGTTTTGTATGTCGATGATATACTTTTGATTGGAAATGATGTACCAATGATATCATCGATAAAACTATTCTTGTCACAGAAATTCTCCATGAAAGATTTAGGAGAGGCAACCTACATTTTAGGTATCAAGATCTATAGAGATAGATCAAGACGATTGATTGGCCTCTCACAATCTACGTACATAGACAAAGTGTTAACACGGTTTAACATGCAATATTCCAAGAGAGGATTATTGCCTTTTAGGCAAGGGATCCGTCTTTCTAAGGAGATGTGTCCCAACACTCCTGAAGAAAGAGAGCGGATGGCAAAGATACCATATGCATCCGCTATTGGAAGCATAATGTATGCTATGCTATGTACTAGACCTGATATTGCGCATGCTGTAAGTATTACTAGCGATATCGGTCGATCCAGGAGAAGAGCAACCTTTGGATAGCGAGTCAAGAATATTCTTAAGTACTTGCGAAGGACTAGAGATTTATTCTTGATATATGGAGAAGGAGAATTTAAAGTTGTAGCTTATACTGATTCCGATTTTCAATCGGATCCTAATGATTATAAGTCTACGTCTGGGTTTGTCTTTACATTCAATGGTGGTGCAGTTAGTTGGAAAAGTTCCAAACAAAGCATAACTGCCGATTCCACCACTGAGGCAGAGTATGTAGCTGCTTCTGAAGCAGCAAAGGAAGCCGCTTGGATGAAGAAGTTTATTTCTAAACTTGGAGTCGTTCCTTCAATTGAGCAACCGATCACATTGTTTTGTGACAACAATGGGGCGATAGCTCAAGCTAAGGAACCAAGGTCTCACCAGAAGTCCAAGCATATTGAGAGACGCTTCCATCTCATCAGAGAAATTGTTGGGAGAGGTGATATCGCCTTGCAGAAAATTGCCTCAGCAGAAAACGTGGCAGATCCCTTCACTAAGGCCTTACCTCAGTTTTCTTTTGAAAGACATATTGACAAAATGGGTTTGAGGTACCAGACAAGTTGGCTTTAGTGCAACTGGGAAATTGTTGAATGTATGCCCTAAAGCTACTATGTAATAGTTACATATTAGGGATTTCAGTTGTACTTTCATTATTATTATTTAATTAATGGCAACGACGTATTCATTCATTTGTCCAATTATTTTATATTGATGAATGATTCCATAAGATCGTTGCAACTAGACCTATTCTTGAGACATCAAGAATATATGTGACGGGTTCATAGTTAGACTGAATCTTTAAATTGTTCCTGGTCGATGGATTATTAAGTGGATATTAATAATCCTGTTGAGACCGGTGTGTTCTTAACTTCGCCATTAAGTATTGGATACTTAAGGGAATGATGAGTCATATGTCATTGGGTATTATGATGCCTGAGTTAGAACACAAGTGTTTGTATTAGACAAATTCACTGAACGTGACGCATATGGAACGATTAGCGACATGGAAGCTTTTAGCGTGGTCAATGTCTAATTGTTCATGCTTTGGTCTTGTGTAAATAATCCTTAGACCTGAGGCACAGTGTTAACTTGTGTATCGAACAACTATGGTTCACGGGTGCACATAATGCCGGGTCGTCGATCCGTCTTTATACTTGATGATCATAGTTTGTTCATATACGAAGTTACACGTGTGTGCAATATGGAATCTGTCTCCTTGTTATATGCAAGGTATGATAATGATGTCCTATGCGATCTAATTGTGACACTGCATTGAAATCCTCGGCCGGGGTTGTAACCGAGAATAAATTGTTCATGTCTCGAATAAAATGCATGTCAATTAGATTTGTGCATATGATCGAATTAATGACTTGACAAACATTCCATGGTCTTTGTTTGATCGGGACATAGTAAGACAGAGGGATTGAATTACACTGTAGCCAAAGCTGACAGGTTCATTATGTTCTTAAAGCATTCACACTATCTGGGTAGCCATGACATATTGCTAGATGTCAATCGTGGCTTGTAGGACTTAAAAAAATTAATCGGGACAATTAATTCTTTTGGAAGTACTAATGTGTTAGTACAAGTCTTACTACCAGCTTAGTGATGAACCTAGGGATGTCACACACCATAAACAACTAGGATGACGTGGAACAAGAGAGAAATATTTTGCAAATGTGTTTGCAATTACTATAATCGAATTGAGTCGATTTGAAATTAAATTAAATGAGATTTAATTTAATTTGTATCATAGTCACGAGACTACTTGCATATGATGCACATGCATGCCCAAAGTCGATATATGTTAACATACCAAACAAGTTGGCTTTAGTGCAAGTCGGAGATTGTTAGTAGTATTATGCCCTAAATTAACATGTTTATTAAAAAAAAAAAAAAAAAGTTAAAGCTTCATGCATGTGCATGAATTCGTGCACATGCACGAAGCGTAATGGTCAGCGGTTGCTGACCATTATGCACGTAGCATTGATGGTCAGCAACCGCTGACCATCATGCCACGTTCGTGCATGATCGTCCATTGATCAGCAACCGTTGCTGGTCATTTTTTAATATAAAATGAACAAGGGACGAGAGTTAAAAAGGTTGTTGGAAAAACAGAGAACAGATGGGTGTGCATTTTGTGTTTTAGAGAGAAAATGTTTTGCTGAAAACAAAGAGCAAATTGTGTGCATGTTCTTATGTTCTTTGAGACGCAAGAAAGAAGAACATTATCTCGTTCGGGCCGTGACTATTATACATCAAGGATACGACGGTTTGTTTCCACGTGATTGCTAGCACGATCGAAGTGGTGAATATCCGAAATTCTCTCTTCCGTTCGACGTTCGTTGTTGGTGTGTCTGAACTAGAGGTCCGACGCTTGTGGGACTCGTACTATAGAACATCCGAACCGACTTGTTTCAAAGCGCGCTTCGAGAGGTATTTCGTTTAACTCCCTTTTATGTTTAGATTTTTGATTAAAACGCACAAACAACGCCTAAGGAGAATCATGTGTAAAATATATCTATGTTTCCGCTGCGTTTATTCTGTTGATTTTTCTTATACATGATTCATGAAACTCCAACAAATACCTCAAATAATTGAAGAAAATTATTCTTTCACACCAATGTCTACAAATATCAACTCCATCAAAATTTACAGCTAAACCTATAATCACGAAAATTCATTCATCCAAATTAATATACAAAATTCATCTATGCTTCCGCTGTGCACTCTAATAAAATTAATCCCAACCACCAAGTTTCTCGATCCCACTCAGTATTAGCAAAAACTGTAATTTGGTCAATTTCACTGCTGAGTAAGCAGATTACTGAGTAAGTAGCAAACACCCATTCGGTGGAGTTAAATCCAATCATTATTATTGTATCCCTGCTAATATGCTTCGAAATAATTGTTCGCAGTAATAGTATATCTTTTCACATGAAACCATTAATACAATCATCAAATATGCACAATTTCAAATAATAAAGAAATATCAAATGTCATAAAAATCAATATTATATTAAATAATTGGGTGAATACATTAAAATTCTCAAACTACTAGATGTATGATAAATTTGTTTCAAATTAATTCATTAATTTTTTACTATCAAAAAACCTAAACTAGTACGTTAGGGAAAGAGGGCTATGATGATGGGCCCGACATGCTCACAGGAGAGGCACATGGTGAGGGTGGTGGGAGGGGGCATGTTTTTCTCTACTTCCGGTTAGAACAGACCACGTTTCAAGGCATCGTTTTCTCTCTTTTCTTGAATGGCCAAATTGTCACTCACTGTCGAGAACTTCTCCTCAGACTGCTAAACATCTTATATATCCCCCTCAGCTTTCACCTTTGCCATGGTAAAAAATTTTAAATACATTTCTGCTTCTAGTTGACGTTATTCAAATTTACTGAGATCACCATTCGAAATGATTGAGCCGATGCATCCCTTTCAACAATCCTTGAAGATGAACCGCTCTCCTAATTCGAGGATACAAATTTTACAAGTATCACATGTTGTTGTCTTTTATCCATAACTTGGATGCCTAAGACTGGATAATAATTTTTTAGCCTCGCTCATGCTTTTGAAACTTTAGAATGTTAAAAAGTCATGTCGCACCGACTCCTTTTCAGCGGCTCCTGAGTGGGTGGACAAATGCAAATGTTACGCAGCAGGGCTGATTTGATTGCTGCCTGCCTTTACCGAAAGCAGATGGGACAAAGCAATGATAGTGGCGTTAAAGCCCATTTGGAAGGGAGAAGAGGTAATCTCATGTGGCTTAATCTGGCTAGCTAGCATGTGCTCGGATGAATTTATTCCATTTTAGGAGAAAAGCACTGCAGCTTCATTCTATTATTGTGAGCAATATGTAGAACTGTGATGGGAGAAATCTTGAAACCTTGCAGATCACCATTTCAGACATAGACAAGGATTTACCCTATGAAGGGAGCTAGGATCAGACCCCAAAAAAAAACGGAGCCAGGCAGTGCTTGTGGACTATGGTTTCACATGCAAGTGCTCAAAATGCTATGAAAAATCTTAATATACATTACTACATAAGTTTGCATCTCATGTTCGTCAGACCACAATTTATTGCTTGAGGTTTCAACTGGGTTGTGTGGAAGCCGTAACAATGACATGATAGCTTGGTTAAGTATTGACATAATCGCGACTTAATTTAAGGCTATGTTTGATCGACTTATATAAGAGTACATCCATATGCATTAACTTCCCGAGCAATTTTCCTTGGGACATTCTGGGAATCTAGCACATAACCTTCAACGCAATTGTATAGTTGACACTCGAAAGTAAAATAAGGAAAAGAAAAAGGAAAAAGAAAAAGAAAAAGAAGAAAAGCAACAAAACTGAAGCAAGGTGGACAATGAAAAGAGAAATTCGGAATGTTCGCTCAATCAACCCGCTTGAAGATTCCGCCTGTTGCGAGTGGGGATTACTTAGCAATTTCCCCCTACTTTTGTCAAAATGGCTCAATCACGCGGATGAGTGACCTCACGTGGAAGACTCGCCCACGCGTATGAGTGACCTTACGTGGAAGAGTCGCCCTTCGCCTTACTCGGAAAGAGAGGGAGAGCTAAATAATGACGAGCTGAAATGGTCTTTGATGAGTGACCTTACGGGGAAGAGAGTGGGAAGTTGCTACGCATCTTAATCGTGCCTCTAACTCTATAAATGTCATCAAGGACCTTGTTGTTGATAGACCTTAAAAAAGTACCTGGACCAATGTTTGTATTCATGGAAGATCTTTATCTTCATAAAATATAACATTTCATAAGACTGAGCAACTTGCTAAAACAGCCAACAATGCGACTAAGAATGGATGAATCGGTTGACTTATAAAATCATAACAGCTTTCGTGAGATAAGTCAAGCTAAGTTTGATATATGCAAAATTAGTTTGATTTATGCAGAAATATCAAGGGCAAGATGCTTCTATCAAATATAAAATGTGATAAGTAAAGAAAGGGTAGGAGGTGATACACAATTCTATAAAGGTGAGGGCTTAGGGCCTTACCTGCACTTAGCGAGGGCTGTCGCCCATTGCTCGAGCCTCGACTACCCACATTGGCCATCAAGTTGGCAATGGTGGGACGGGGGGAGTGGGGCTTCAAGGCTCTCGCGTGATTTTTTTTGTGCTCTTTTTGTATTAGATTTAGCCTTTTATATGTTAATCTAATTTAACAGATATTTGGGTTAAAAAATAAGATTTGGATCAAAACCATGTTATAGACTTATGTTTCATGTTTTAGTGATGTCGATGCCACATAGGAGAGAGAAAATAATAAACAAATTACGTAAGCGTTTTCCGTTAGTTAAGTTTGACGGAATTAACAATAAGGAATTGCTTGCGCCAATTTGACAAGTTTTAAAACTTGATTGCATTTCTTGAAAAATTTAAGATTCAATTGAACTTTAGCGATAAGTTTTAAGGCTTTTAATGTAGATATCCTAATAAAAAATATCAAATTTCATAGGAATCAATGTTATATCCAATGATTAATGGATCTGATCTTATAGCTCAAGTCAAAAGACATGATACTATATTGTATTTTCCATCAGGGAACATGGAAATGTCTTAGCACTCACATTACGGAGATCAAAACACAATTTCACATTCAAAGATTTTGGATATCTCATCAACACAAGTTTACTGGATTTGGATGGAGGGAACTACGCTAGCAACTTTTTACCAAAAAAAAACTTCGCTAGCAACTTTGAGGACATTTCGCCAAAGCTAAGATGGCTTTGTTGGTGAAATTGTCCTTTAAAACTTCAAGCAAACAACTTGCTGAATCACCTAGTTGTTCTCAGGCTTTCAAGCAATATTGCCACAGAAAAAATGACCAGAAAGGACAAAATCAAATTACAATTTTGTTGAGGTTAATAATGCAAGATAATTTTTGGCGAAATAATTTAAGTCAAAGTTTTGGTACATGTAGAAACGGTTTGATCATATTAGATGCAAATGCTTCTATTAGATATATACAGAGATAAATAAAGAGATATGACATCCAAAAAAATCTGATGTGAACTCTTTAGTGTTCCGATAATAATTTGTGATAGTCCTTAGCTCACTATTACGGTTAACCAACTATGATGTATTTTTGGATCCGTCGTTTCATTGACAAGAGTTTTAAAGTTTATGTTGTTCAACTACCTTACACAATATCAACATTTTCCGAGCTGTAGAGTTAGACAGCATACATTATTTCGTCATATATTCTGCGTGTTTTGAGATTCGGCCCGATGGGTCGTTATTCTCATTTTTAAGAAATGCAATACATATTTAGGTGAGAGTACCAGAGTGCTTTCAAGGAACATTCTGTACTAAGCAAATGTATATTTTTCTCAGACTTTTGATTAGGTGAAAGACTTGCTTGTATATAGTGTGATGGCCCTCATCTAATTTCGTTTTGGTTTTTGGTCGAAGTCCACGTCTAATTTAAGTCAAGTCTTTCAAACACCTTCGCGCTTCTCACATTGTCATTTCTCACTCACTTTTTCAAATGTGGCTTCTCTGTCTCTCTCTATACATAGTCTTCTGAGGCGGGGCTTTCCCAGATATAGCCTCTCCCTCGAGTTTCTCGAGCAGCGCCTCTCTCTCTCTCTCTCTCTCTCTCTCTCTCGGTCTCGCGGGTTGCGGCCTCGCCCCTATCGCTCTGCAATCGATCAGCTCACTCTTAGGTACTCCCTCTCCCTCCCTCTCTCTCTCTCTCTCTCTCTCTCTCTCGCGTTTCGATTTTGGTGGGCTGTGATTTCCAATTCTTCGGTGCGATGTGCGAAATAGTGGGAGTGTCTGTCGGTCGCGGTGCAAATAAAGGAGCTGCAACGAGCTCACTCTGGGTGCGTCTCAGTATCTCATGTAAGCCTATAAATTTGAGTTTTTCATGATCCAAAAATTAATTTGAAATAATTTATCATGAATGTATTAATTTATGATTTTTCATGATATTAACCCTTCTTCTAATCAGGTTTAATCGCGCCTCATGTTTTTATATAGTAAGGACTTTTAGCAAGACATAGCTTTGCGCTTTCACCTAAAGCACGCTTAATTGGGGGCTTTCAATGTTAAATTGTTATTCCAAACCGTCGTAGGAAAAAATAAAAGCTTATCTTATGGGAGGGTACAGTAAATTTGAATTTTTTATCCGAGTCCCATCAAGCTAAAGAGTAGTGTATACCGCGTACCAATTCGTTTGATATCTAGGACTTTTTTCCATATAAATGTAGTAGCAGTGAGAGACTAGACCGATTTAACTGGAGATCAAAGTGAATCAATTTAGAACTGGTCTTATACACTTTATTTAAAAAATCAATAAATAAATAAGGAGATGCAACCCATGAACTCCATGACCTCCCTCTTAAAGTAGGCACAAAAACCCACTCAACCAACAAGACTTTATTAGCCATAGATTGAAAAGATCTGTAATATTGATTAGGCGATATACTTCGATGAGTGCCCTAACGCGGCAAGTCCCTCTTGCTGTAGAAATCTCATAAAGGACCACGAGAAGAAGTCATCGACAACATCACTCTGTGTCATCAGATGGGGGACGAAGGGGCCAACTCAGGGACTGCAATAGGTGGCCCCTTCGACGTGTTCTTGAACTTTCGAGGACCCGACACTCGCGACACATTCACAGATTGCCTTTATGAGTTCATGAACCACAAAGGAATCCGCATTTTTAGGGACGAGGAAATGTTAGGCCCGGGCAAAAACATCTCGGAGATCTTGAGAGGAGTAGAATGCTCCCAAATACACATTCCTATTTTTTCCCAAGGCTACGCTTCAAGTCGATGGTGCCTTCGAGAGTTGACACACATGTTGGAGTGTTCTCGCCGATCTACGAGGAAAGATATACTACCCGTCTTTTACGATGTGGAACCTTCAGACGTTAAGCTTGAAACAGAGCTGTACAATAGCGCCCTAAACAGGCATGAGGAGGAACTTGGCTACACTGAAGTGAAGCCTTGGAAGGAGGCTTTAACAAAGGTGGCTAGAATCAAGGGATGGTGTTTGAAAGGTCAAAGGTATCGACATGATCTTTTATTTATCCGTCCATATATCTATTGGGTTATCTTTAGATCTTGTATTAGAAGAATAACGAACACAAGCACGCGTGTTTGTATACGTCATTTACTACGACTAGGCTAAGACTATCTATAAACTGATGAACACCCAAAGGCCCAAAGGGTGTCTCAAGTGATTGGCTCTGTCATAACATCTCTTGTTCAAACTAATTAGATAAACTCTTTCAGGACAATACTCACCACCCTTGTAAGAGAAGCCTTATTCCACACATGTGGAACCAGTGATTCGTGACCATTTATGGCAAACACCACATGAAAAATACATATTAGCATGCTGGTTATCATTATATGCTTCTATTTTAAATTTATTTGCTTATACAATCTTGCAACGGTTTCATGAATGTGGCAGGCATGGCAAGGTCATTGCAGACATCACTGAAAAGGTCTTGCAGAAGATCACAATAAGGAAAAGATATTTGCCCACTGATCTGGTTGGGATTGATGATCATGTCGAAGCCATAAAGAAACTGTTAATTTGTGATACTACTGACGTACGATTTGTCATTATCCATGGGATAGGTGGCATTGGAAAGACAGCTCTTGCCGAGACAGTGTTCAACCAACTTTCTTCACAATTTGAAGGTCACTCCTTCCTTTCAAACATCAATGAGTCATCTTCATGCTGTGGCATTGTAAAAATGCAACGAAAATTAGTAGCAGATCTTTTTGGTTTCTCGCTTCGTGAAACTATTGACCGTAGGGAAGGAAATAACACAATCAAGGAAATATTACCAAATAAGCGTGTCTTACTTGTTTTTGATGACATGGATAAGAAAGATCAATTTATGAATGAAGTGATGAATTCTTACTCATACGGTCCAGGGAGTAGGATCATCATTACAACTAGAGATTTTCTTAAGACCAAAGTGGATGGATTGGAAGAAAATATCTTATCACGGTCTGGACAAATTTTTTTGTACGAAATGAAGGAAATGCATTTTGATCATGCTCTTTTACTTTTCAACAAGCATGCTTTCAACATAGATTCAGCTCCTTGTGAGCTTTATGATCTTTCAAAAGAAGTTGTTGAACTCACCGGAGGGCTTCCATTGGCTCTTGAAGTGATAGGTTCCCATCTTCGTACCATAAGTAGAGCAAAGTGGACAACCACATTGATGAAGTTGAAGGAAGTGCCCCATGAAAAGGTCCAGCAAAGGTTAAAGATTAGTTATGATGCACTTGGATGTGAGGGGCAACAAATTTTTCTGGACATTGCATGTTTCTTTGTTAACAAGAAAAAAAAACATGCAATGCATATGTGGGAAGCTTGTTCCTTTTACCCGGAAGTTGAGATTGAGGTTCTTATCCATAAGTCCTTGATCAAGATTGATCGAGATAGAATATGGATGCATAATCAGTTAAGAGACCTTGGGAGAGAAATTGTTCGTCAAGAGAATATTAGAAATCCTAGAGATCGAAGTAGATTGTGGTTTCTTGAGATGTCCCAAGCGGAAAAGGTAAGTACAAACAACATCATTATATTCTTTTCTACAAGTCTTATAGTTCATCTCTCTCGCATATTGCCTTATTCATCTATTGCAAGCTAAGAAGCCTGTAATAGAAAAACTTGCGAATTAACTATGTTTTTCATTAAAGAAATTTGCTAATTATCTCTTTCTTTTTTTCACCAATAAATGGTGCACCCATTTCCAAAAATATTTAAATAAGATAAAAACAACGAGTTTAAAATACCATTGAACTTTTCCATTACCTAATCATACCTATCCATCTTTTAACTTTACATTTTTTTTTCTGATTGGTATATGACGTTTTTTACATAAAGTAGCAAAATATATCTTGTCCTATCTAGATAATGCACATTCAAAAGCAAAAAAAAAAATCTTTAGGTTTTATGAAATCGTTGGTCCTCAATAGTGTATTTTGAAAAGGTTATATTAGTAATATCTGGTAAAGCTAACAGAATTCATGCGTCAAAAGTGTGATTCAAATTTTGCAAGTGACCGTCATGTTTACTTTGACTCTCTACTGAGTTACCTTGAATTATAGATTGAGTGGAGACGTGACACCCCGAATATTGAATATATTATCCTTTATACGTCAAACTATACTTGAAAATTGTTCTTTTATACCGAAGTTTACAAACATCGACTCCATCAGAATTCACCGCTGAAGTTATAATCACGAAAATTCAATCAAAATTTAATATAAAAAGAATACCACGCTTCTGCAGTGCACTTTCATAAAAATAAACTTCAACACCCGAGTTCCTCAATCCTTCTCAACATCAAAGAAAAACTATAAGGGTGCGTTTGTTTGTGTTTTTGATCAAAAATTGTTCTTGAGAACGAAAATAAATTTTTCTATTTCTATTCCCCGAACAATTTTTGATCAAAAAGACGCGTTTGGTAAACTTGTTTCGGGAATAAAAATGAATAGAAACACATTTTGTAATTTTATATTCTTTTTTTATTTCTTTTAATTTTTTAATATTTTTATTTTATTTTTCCTTATTTTTCTTTCTTTTTTCTTTTTCCTTTTTTTCTTCTTTTGGCCGGTCGCCGGCCATGCTTTGCCGAGGCCGGCGACCGGCCCCGCCGAGGCCGAGCCTCGCCGTGGTTGGGCGAGGCTCGGCCTCGCCTTGGTTGGGCGAGCTTAGCCTCACCCAGATCCAGCGAGGCCAAGCCTCGCCGGTGGCTGGGCGAGCTCAAGCTCACCCAGCCAAGGAGAGGTCAAGCCTCACTAAGGGCCGGCGATGCTCGGCTTTGCCGGGGGCCGGCGACGCTCCGACGAGGTCGCCGGCCATGGCCGAGGTTGGCGACCAGCCAAAGAAAAAAAAAAAGAAAAAAGAGAAGAAAAGAAAGGAGAGAGAAAATTTGTTCTTCAAAATTGTTTCTAGAACAAAAAAATAACTTCTTTTTTTGTTTCTTATTTCTATTCCAATTTTGTTCTAGGAGCAAAAAAACATATTTTGAGCAAAAACGCAAACAAACGCGTTTCTGTTCTTTTTTTGTTCCCAGGAACAAAAAAACAGAATTTTTGTTCATAAACAAAAAAAAAAACGAACACAACCATGCACACCCTAAATAGATCGGTTTTTGGCCAAGTGAGCAGATTACTAAGTAACAAACACCAATTCCATGCAATCAAAAACAATCATTATTATAGCATAAATATTTAATATAATTAGACACAATAGTTCGTCGAACTAGTACATAATGTTTATAAGAAAGCATAAATGTAGTCATCTAATATGCACAATTTTAAATAGTAAAGATATATCGAATTTCATATGAATCAATATTACATTTAATGATTAACTGACGTAAATTCATTGCTTAGCTCAAAAGACACAATTTAATATTATATTTTTCAACAGGGAGCAAAAAATATGGTAGCACTCGCACCAAGAAGATCGAGAAACAATTTCACACACGAAGATTTTACAAATCTCAAGAATGCAAGATTTCTCAAATTATATGGAGGGAACTTTGCTGGCATTTGTGAGGATATTTTACCAGAGCTAAGATGGCTTTGTTGGCAAAATTGTCCTTCAAAACTTCTAGCAAACAACTTTGTGCTGAATCACCTAGTTGTTCTCAAACTTTCCGGCAATATCACCACAGAAAATTGGAGTATATGGGTCGAAATCATGGTACAATTTCATTTGATTCATTTGCTTTTTCAACTAATCATCTTAATATATGATGAGATGCACCTATTTTGCAAGGCATATAGAGTCTTGAGAGTCTTAAGTTGGGTTCTATTCTGCAGGTGGCAAGTAAATTAAAGGTTTTGAAAATTGCGGGATCTAAATCCTTGATCAAAACTCCTCGCTTCTCTGAATTTGTGAGTTTAGAGAGATTGGTTCTAAAAGATTTCCTGAGGTTGGCCGAAATTGATCCCTCAATTGGTGAACTACAACGATTGAGTTACTTAAAAATCAAATGGTGTCCACATCTTAAAGAGTTGCCCAAGGAAATTGGTTGTCTAACCGCCCGAAAGAGCTCATCCCGATCCGGGTCATAGTGTTTGTCATTTGCCAGGCTCGATAGGTAATCTAAGAGGTTTGTCAAGGCTAATAATGGAGGATACAGGATTAGTTGAACTTCCTGACACAATTAAAGGGCTGGTGGATCTTAAGCACTTGTGTTTGGTGAATTGTACTAATCTAAATTCGCTGTTGGATGCTCTTGGGGAGTTGAAGTCTTTGACTGAGTTGGATTTGTCTGGGACAACCATTGGGAACTTGCCTCGTTTTATTTGGAACCTTGAAAATCTGACATTACGGATGAACAGTTTTGGGATACGGACGCAACTCACGAGGGATTTGCCTAGGCAGGGTCATAGCGCTCATCATTTGCCGGACTCGATCGGCAATCTCGGAGGTTTCCCACGCCAGTCAGTGGAGGATATGGGATCGGTTGAATTTCTGGAGACGGACAATGGGCGAGGGGATCTTGAATCCTTGCCTTCGTTGAACCGTACGACTCTAAATTCGCTGTCGGATGTTGTTGAGGAGTTAATGACGTCGACTGAGTTGTATCAATCTGGGACAGCTGTCAGGGAACTTCCTTCTCAGAGACTGTTAAGTTGTGAGGCTAGACCTTCCAAAATTGAAGTGATGAGTGGCATTAGGAAACAACTTGTTACTATGCATATATTCAAGGAATAATGTCACAAATTGTCCCTATATTATTGCGTAATGTGCAATTTAGTCCCTGAATTTTCGATCGGCTCAATATGGTCCATAAAGTATTAATAAATATTCGATTTGATCCATGAACTTTCGATCGGCTCAATTTGATTCTTAAACTATTGATAAATGTTTGATTTAGTCATTCATTACTCTTTTTCCTTCTTTCTTTTTTTTTTTTTTTGCTTCTTCTCTTCCCTCCGCCGAGGAAGAGAGAAGAAGCAAAAAATGGGAAAAAAAGGAAAAACAAAATGAATGACTAAATCGGACATTTATCAATAGTTTATGGACCAAATTGAGCCGATCGAAAGTTCAAGGACCAAATCGGACATTTATAGATAGTTCAGGAACCAAATTAAGCCGATCGAAAGTTCAGGGACCAAATTGCACATTAAGCAACAATATAGAGACCATTTGTGACATTTTCCCAATATTCAACCGATTCTCTTCTCATTTTGAAGATCACAGAAAGCCAACTCTTGCCAAAACAGTGATCCACCGACTCTCTTCCTTCCTTTCCAACATCCGCAAATCATCTTCATGCTATGGCATTGTAAGGATGCAAAGAAAATCAGTAGCAGATCTTTTCGGTTTCTTGCTTCGTGAAACCAACGATCGTAAGAAAGGGAATAATACGATCAAAGAAATATTACCCAACAAGTGCATCTTACCTGGAGATCCAAGCAGACTGTGGTTTCTTGAGATGGCCCTGGACACAGCACGAGCCAAAAAGGTAAGCACAACCAAGATTTCATCTCTCTTGCCCACCTTCTCCATTTTTTACTAGCTAGCTATAGAAGAAACTAGCGAATCAGTTATGTTTTTCCTTAAAAGAGAAAATTGCCAATTATCTGATTTTTTTTCCACCAATAAATAGTGAACCCACTTTTGAAATAAGACAAAAATAAAAATTGGGTTTAAAAGACCATTTGGCCTTTTCCATTACATAATCATATCTATCCAATTTATATTTTAACTTTACAATTTTTCTGATTCGTGTATCCTGAGGTTTGTATACATAGATATAGCAAAGTCTATCTTGTTCCATCTAGACAACGCATATTCGAACAAAATAGATGTCGTAAAGGTTTTTTGAAACTGTTGCATCTCGATAGTAATATAAAATTGTATTTTTCTGAAAAGGTTGTATTAGTAATATCTGGTAAAGCTATAAAATTCCGTCGGAAAACAAATGCTAAAAGAATTCTCCCTTCAAAAGTCTGATTCAAATTTTGCAAGCGGTGTCGTGTGTCCTTTAACTTACTGTGAATAATATTATGATTGAATACCCTATAATGAATACACAGTCCTTCAAGCCTCAAATAATGCTAGAATATTATTCTTCTACACCAAAGTCTAGAAACATCAACTCCATCAAATTTCAACGCTGAAATTTTTATCATGAAAATTTGTAAATCCATCGAAGTCAAATATATATATATCCATGCTTCCCCTGCGCATCTTGATAAAATTAACCTCAACCTTCCAAGCTCCTCAATCCTACTCAACAATAGCAAAAATAAATAAATAAATAGAATAGATCGGTTTCGTTGCTGAGTAAGCGGAAAACCATTAGATACAATAATTATTGTGTGTGTAACATTTAACGGATCCGAACTCATTGCTCTAGTCAAAAGACATGATCTAATATTATTTTGATCGTCAGGGAATAGAACATGAGATAGCACTCACACCATGGAGATCAAGACACAATTTTACACGTAGGTTTTGCAAATCTCAGAAGTGCAAGGTTTCATCACAGGACATTGGAGCGGATGGGTCGAAATTAGGGTACAATTTCACCTTATTCGTTTACTTTTTCAACTAATCATCTTAATATATGAGTCTAAACTCGCGGGTGCATGCTGTTAGGAGTTTGAAGATATTACATGTTATGAATCAACCGGGGACATTAATCAAGGAAATAGGTCCTCCGATTTGGAACCTCAAAGATATAATTTGAGTTTGGTAAGTCGAATATTTCTTTTTATCATTTCTAATGAATGAATGCTTAATTTATTATTAAATATGGATTGCCTTTCCCATGAGATTATTATCAATAAATAGAGATTAAAAGGAGAAGTTGAATGAATATACAGTATTAATTTCAATGTATAGTAATTTTAATTTGAAACTATTGTTTAGTGACTAGCAATATTTGTTCTTGTTTTTTCTTCTTCTCTTTTCAGGTGATTAGAACTTGGAGTACTCTTTCATGGACAAATGAGGAATGAAGTTCTATAATTCATGTTACGTGCTTTGAGTTTTTAATATTTATCTTACGTTTAGGATATGTTTTTCGAAACTTTTGTGTAGTTTCTTACTTTGTTTGTTGTGTTTTTCTTTTTTCTTTTTTTCTTTTTTTTCGGTCGAGACTTTATTTGTTGTGTTCAAGAGCCCAATACTTCGTTAGTATTATTGTTCTGTTGTTCACAAGAGTTCTGTTGTTTGATTTCTTGTAACGTGATAACTCATTAACATAGTGAGGGACATCGCTCTTAATTCGGAAAGCTGCTCTCTATACAAAACCTGCTGAGAACAAACCGTGTGCGATCACATCACACTAGAAAACTTTTTCTCCCCTCTCTGCGCAAATAAATGAGCACAATAAAAACTGCTATAGTATAATAATGAAGCGAAAATGCAGACTCCGACATAGAATTTTAACGTGAGAACCCCAGCTGGGAAAAACATACCTAGCGGGATCGTCGAAAACTTCCGGTATGCAAAGCGGAGTTGCAATAGGCCTTCTCTTGTCCCACTAGAGGTTGCACAACGCATCATCAAGATAACTATCTTTGATGACGGCAACAACAAGCTCATCTCACCACTAGGTGGACTGCAATAATATAGAGGAAAGGGAAGCCGGATCTTACTGAGCAATAATGCCAAAAATACACTGATGGAAGAGGCTTTTCAACTTTTGGCACCGTTTAACACATAGCACACATCGCCACAAACGTTGCAGTAGAATTTCATGGAAATCGGGACTGAAATGGCTATCCGATTTTTCGACGATCACCGCTAGCCTGACTTTCTTCTCTTTCTCTCGCTCATTGCATCTCGCACACGAGCACTTGGTTTCCTTTTTGTTTTGGCTCCTATCCAATTGGGTATATTACGTGTATTGTATAATAATTTAATACATCCTCATAATTAAGTAAAAGAAATAATGATATTATGAAAAAATTTTGTAACTATTGTAAATTAAGCCAGATCGCAACTGATCATAGTGAAATTCTAACTATCAGAATCCCATAATATGCGATCTCATATTGATGAGTCTTCAAAATTGCAAAGCTACCGTCTCTGGCCGTTTATTTGTACACGACCGTATGCTCCTCCTGTGTATTTTGCCCAACTCTCTGCTTCACACCCGCATATTGATATGCGTCTGTGTAGCCCTCTCGTTTTCTGCCCGATGGTTTAAGCACTCGTCCGCAAGAGCAACACGCCTATGTTGAAGTATGCACCCGTTTGCCTTCAGAATATATGACCGTATATTTTGCAGAAAGGCGTAAAATAACACAGTAAACGAAAAATAAGAAGAACAATGCATCCGAAGTTTCTAGGTGAAAACCCAATGCGGAAAAAGGACCTTTATCTAGAAACTGTTCCTTTATAGTCAAAGGATTACGATTGCTATATTAACGGTATTTCTCGCACATTAAATCCTCACAACTATCACAAGCACATCATCACTTGATGAACTCTTAAGATCTCTTGCTTGAAGAACTCTCAAAATTCTCATATTTACACATGACATTGAAAACTCTTATGACTTTTTTGGGGTGTTTTATATGCACACCAAAGGACTCCACCCAACTCCTCAATTTATAGTGACGCGCAGGCATTGCTTTTAGAGGTAAGCCACAAGCTTCTTACTCTGTAACCTGAAGAAAGTTCGACCCTGAAAAATAAGTAATTGCAATACATAACATACCAAGATACTTGTGCAATGGCCATCAATATCGTTCATTTTCACTTTGGTTGACTTGTATAGTGGATTCCTGAATTTCAAGATGTGAACACCCTCAATGCTAAAACTTGGCACAGGTGAACATATAAGTGCCAAAACTTCTAAAAGATACACTCAAATATCAAAATCAAAGAAGAAATGAACATTTAAATGCCAACGTAGAGAATTTCTAGCCAAACAGCTAATGTGGCATTTTTCAACAAGAATTTTAAATGATGTGATATTTCTTTTTTTTTTTAAATTATCCATGTGGTATTGACATAGCTAGATAAGCCCAAAATAACATCATTTTAATTTAAATTTGATTTTTAATATTAATATTAATTTTAGAGAGAGAAAGAGATTGGGGGTGGACCAACAAGGCCCTCAATAGTCCTCGCCGCCACTGCCGCACAACCATTGCTGGAAAGGGCCAGCGACAATAAGGCAAGGGTTGACCAGTGGTCGGTGACCCTGGCCAAGGCCAACCGCAAGTGAGAGCCTGCATACCCTCACCCAAATTTGAGACAAGGGGTCATAGCCCTCTCCTAGATCGAGGGACAGTCATCGATTCTCTCCCTTGGCCCAATTTGGGTGAAGGTCAAAACCCCTCACTTGTGGTCAACCAAAGTCACCAACCACTAGCCAAAGCCTGGCGATCCCAACCAACTCTTGTCCTATTGTTACCAATCATTTCCATCAATAGTGGGGTGTCTGTCGATAATGGGTTAGTGGCGACAACGAGAGGCCATGGAAGCCCCCACTAATTTCACCCTTGTTTTAAATTTAGTTCTTTTTAATTTAAAATTGATATTTATAATAAAATCAAATTTGGGAACAAGACAACATCATTTTGAAACAAGGATTATTAAATAGATTCTTACAAGCCACATAAACGGTCACATTGAATTTCCAACAAATCTCACCGAAGTTGATGCTTAAGTATCCAATTTCTTAAAAAAGTACATTTAAGTGTATCTTTTAAAAGTTTTGATACTTGTTAATTATCCACCCATGCCAAGTTTTTACATTTAGAATTTACTTCTTCGGATATGCTATGCTTTGCAATTATACAAGCTAGTCATGAAGAAAGTACGTAACATAGTCATTTCATTTCTTAGTCATGAAGAAAGTACGTAACATAGTCATTTCATTTTTTAACTTGTTTTGCAGCATAATCTTCGAGCTTAGCTTGGGAAATTAAAGGTTAATGGATCAAGGTCACAATGCCAAGATGACTTAAACTACTAAGAATAATGCAACACATCAAGATGTTTCAGCGAGATTTCACCCTATGTACATAGGGGTCTAAAAGGTAGCCTAACACGATTTGGCAAGTGACACAAGTTACAAGGACTTTGATCAAAGGAGGACTTACAGTTCATCATGTTTAAGTCATCTTGGCTCACACATCAAGATGTTTCGTCGAGATTTCACCCTATGTACATAGGGGGATAAAAGGTAGCCTAACACGATTTAAGAAGTGACAAGTTACACGGTCTTTGATCAAAGGAGGACTACAGTTCATCATGTTTCCATCTTCCAAACTAATGCCACTGAGAATAGTAAGAAGATATATATAAGAGGAGTACATCCCACTAACTAAATGCTGTACACAAGCCACGTCCAGGTCTCCCGAAAATGTAAGGCTCGCAGAATCTCACAGATAATAAATCGTATCTAAGGCATGGGATGATCCTACACATTATCCACGTTCACTGTCTCCTCCCCCAGCCCCTTCAAGTCCACGTTCTCACTATTATGCTTATACTGCAAGAGAAAATACTCATCTAAGAAGCAAATACAGCCACTATTTACCAAAAAAACCAAGACAATAGTGTACTGTGGTCATCAGTTTAGAACATACAGTTCTGCAAGACAGAAGGACCCAGAGAACAATCGTAACCATTTGCAAGACCAAATTAGGTGAACACCAACTCGTTCAACCAAATCCCATGAAACAGATCTATCCTCTCTTCCTCCTAGCAATAATGCTGAAAAAAGATGAACACATACCTGAGAAAAAGAATTCTTGTGAACACTGGGCAATGACTGTATTGATGAAGGAAAGCCTTTTGATACAGCTACCTCATTTCCTGCTGAAGCAAGCTCAGTTAATTCAATGTTCTCTTCTTCAATATCAGCAAGTTCGTCAATAGCATGAGCAGCCATGCCAGTTGGTGGTAGCGTCATCCCAATCAAAGGTCCTTTAGGCAGAACCTTCAATTGAAAGAAAAAGAAATATATCTCAAGCAAGCAATCACAAAATTCTAATGACCAACACAAAGACAATTGTATCATCTCAAATACAAAACATTTGAGGCATTAGGAACAAAAGGGAACCTTATCTGCTGAAGAAATGCTAGAAGATACAGTTTTCTCTCTCTTACTCTTGCCTTCATCAGCTTGCTTAGGACCATTCTTTTGTCCATTCCCCTCTTCATCTTTGTCATCGTTCACTTGAGGATATGCTTTCCCCTGAGAATACTTTAATCTACCTGTTTCACATCGCAAGTTTACAAACAAATGCAAGCAAACAAGAAAAATGAGTAACATCAAACATGAGTCCTACTCGTCCCATAAAATGAAAATTATCCCACTAGTTTATATTTCATCCAAACTTTGGAGAATGCAGATAGTTCCATCTTTCAACGACTCGGAAATTTGCAAAACTGTATCTATCATTCATAGATAGTTGCTGTTTTCTTGTACTAATGCATTCCCTAAATAAATGTGGAAGTAGTGAGCCCAGATCCTCTGATCTTTAGTCGGATTCCTGGCAACTTGACCACAAAATCATATCCTAACCTCCCTTTCCAATACTCATTAAGACTTAAACAACTAATAGAAGGATATAGTTCCAACTCATTTGGCAAACCTTTGCAATAAATTGTATCCTTACTTCCCTTTTCAACGTGACATTAATTTTCTAAGCCAAAAACAGAGGAAGTGGAAAAAGATAGGAAGAACAATGCAGTAAACACCAGCAATTAGTTAGTCAAATAAAAAGTATCATCTATCTGATAAAAACAATCAAAGAATTTCATTACATACTCTTTGGGCTAGCAACATAATTCCCAGTAGGCTCTCCATCACTGATGATGTTGACACTCGAGTCCTCTTCATTGTTTCCAACACCAATAGCATCCATGCCAAGCTGATCTCCCAGATTGTGGAGTTGGAGTTCTGATCTGCAAAATTCAGAATGATGATAAAACCATGAATAAAAGAAATTCTCTGAAGCTGGAAGCAATTCGAAATGCATGGAATTAAACATGCATACGTAAGTCAAAGATTAACATGAAAATAAAGGAAAAGAGCTTTTGCCTTTTCAGTTCCTCTTGTGATCGTGAATATCGCTGATGCGTTTTGACGAATTTCTTGATCTTTGATGTGATCCTGAACATCCGATCATGTCAAAAAAAGACCAGGAAAAATGGAGAAACAATAACATTAGAATAGATTCCTCACAGACGCAATGCATCATGGAATGCCAGAAAAGAGCAGACTTGCCGCTTCCTACCTTTTGCACTCTTTCTTTTCTTTGTGCAACTGATCTTCAAGCTCCTGAATTTTAGAGGATAGACTATCTGCCTCTTGAAGTTGCTCTTCCAGGTACATCTTCATATTAAATAAATGCACCCAAGTTTAGCAGTTATTAAAGCAACAAAACACTCAAAAAAAGAATAGAAAAGAAGAGCAGTATGGAAGCTCCCATATAGATAAAAACAAATATAAAACAAGAGAAGCATAAAAGCATTCCTGTAAACAATAAACTCACCTCTTGCTGATTCTTGTGGTGCTTCAGCATGTTGATATCTGACCTTACCTGCTTTAACTGCATATCCAGTTCCAAGATAAAAAAAGCCAGACTCCTTCCGAGGAACACACTTTAAGAAAAATTCTAAACTAAGTAAGACTAGGATACCAAAAAGATTTCACTTACCTGATCCAGAAGAGCATACTTGGACTGGGACGATGTAGATTTCCCTCCTATTTCTCGATCTTCAGCCTCCTCTGGAAGATTGAGATCTGAAGCGTCACTTTGACCATCCAAATGCTGCTTCTTCCTGCGCTTTCTGTCACTGCAGTTTAATAATGAGCTCGAATATAAGCAGATCACAAAAATCATGGCATAAATGGAGAAGTATATCAATAACCCAGCCCATCCAATACATGACCAAGAAATGCATGTCAGAGAATGGAAATTAAGGTCATGAGCCTGATTTATCATTTTGGTCAAGTGTTAAGGTTGCATTTGATAGTCCGTGTAGGATAACAAATTATCCTATCCAGTGTTTGGTGAAGTCCTCCAGACCAGATATACTCGAATATAAAGTCGGATAAGAAATCCAAGAGAGGTTGGAATAAGCTCGGGTTGGATTAAAAAGACTTTAGAAAGATAAAAAACATAACAAACCCCACTATCTTCCGATGATGGAGTGATGGATCCAGATATTGCTTCGTTGGCCACAAGGACCACCATCACAACAGTAAATCGCCATCACTTTGTGTTCCGACAACCGAGGGTGAAAAGGATCCTGAACTTGGTATCTTGCCCAGAATCAAATACCATGCATGCATAGTGACTTATTGGGCAGATCTGGATCCCTTGTCAAAACCCTTCAGTTTATAGTTTATAAATTCAATGACTCTTAAGGGCTGATACACTGATCTGGTGTGCAATTCCTTGAGCTTGCCAAGCTCATGGCAGCATTGAACTGGCAAAACGAGCTGCAGCAATGATTTTAAAGCAGGAATCGGATGACCCTGCTGCCTATATTTTGCTATTAAATACATATGCCTCAGCAGGTCTATGGGAAGATGCAGCAGAGATCAGAAAGAAGATGAAACTGAAAAGTCTTTTAAAAGAAGCCATTTGTAGCTGGATTCAAGTGAAAAATATAGGCCACAAGTTCTATCTGGGTGACACTTCACACCCAAAGGCACTGGAGACCTATGATGAACTGGACCAATTGGCTAGGTGAATAAAGACACTGGGTTATGTTTTGAATACTGAATTTGTTCTTCAGGATGTAAAGGCACAAAAGGAATAATATTTGCACCAGCACAGTGAAAAAATTGCCATTGTTTTTAGCCTTATAAGCACCTCCAGTCCAAAAACTATCAGAATTTGACCTTCAAGGTAAGACTGCATCAAGAATGGCAACCAAGAGGATGCCAATCAAGCAGGTGACGGATGGGACGACAAACTTTGGGCACTACAAAGAGCGTTGGAAGTGGCGGATGGAGACCAAAGCAACTAGATATAACAGTTAATTTTCCAAGATTTTCAATACTATCTTAGTTGCACCAAACACGGGATGGATTTTCTAGATTCTGAAGGACATTCGGAGGATTTCTAATCTCACCTTATCCTACGTCATCCCAATCTGAATTAGGACGACCAAATGCAGCCAAATGGGATTGTTATACCCTGCTTATGAACTGCCATTCCAGTTCATCACTTAGATGCTGGGTCCATTCACTTTCCAGATCACTGAAATCGGTGCTCCAACTCATCCCACCACATACTCATGGTATTGAAAGATATTACATAAATCTAATGGTGGTAAAACTGTTGCTTCACTTGATTGAAAGAGGTTGGTCATGCACTTTATTTGTCATTTTAAACCAACTAAGCCTACCTCCTACATACCACTTCTATGAGAAGTGGTACCTAGTGCTTTGTTCCATATCCCAATATATGTGACATCATTCCAATATCAATAGAGAGCAAAGTAGCCTATAAATGTTAAGCTAGTGCAGTTCCCAATGGACCAGTAAACAGCCCCACTCTTGATCAATGTCCCATTTGGAAAAAGGAATCATTTCCTTGATGACGTGGAAGACTCATTCGGTAGTATTAAGCCATTTGGTTAATCGATTCACTTTTTTTTCCGGGAGCTATTGGCCAATCTCGAAATAAAGATCTTATCCATCAACCTTGATAAGCAAGCCAGGTTGCTACGATTGCGTAATATATGTATAGTAAGAAAATCCTAGTTTGGTAACAGCATGTTATGCAAACACTACCATAACAAAAAGATATTCATGCCTTTGAACAAAGCTAACTCTAGTCACAAATTTATGCAGCAACCCCCCACAATCAATGTTTTGTGAATCAGATTACATCTAACTCCGGAACATGGAGACTGCCATTGCCAACATATCATATCTCCAACTCAATTGAAATACCAAATTGCTCATAACATCCAAAGATTGGAGAAGAAAAGCACAAACCACCAGAAAAATCCGCTAGTTCATCTTTGACTGACAGATAAATCTCAAGGATAGTTGTGTAAAAAAGTAATGTGAAAATAATAGTTAATCTATTGCTAATAAGATTTTGTGATGGCAACAGAGACAGAAAAACAAGCAAGAGATGAACAGCTCATACACACTTAAAAATGGCAGTAAGTGCGTAAGAGGGAGAGTTGTGCCAGCTTACCTATTTTCCTCAGGGGACCTTGAAGGGCTGTATCCTGCAAATGACAGCACCCGGAAGAAAAAAGTGAACAAAAGAACTGCCAAGACTCATGGCTCAGATCTGTTACCACTGCTATTAATTAATGAATAAAGAAAAGCCACATAGCCCATAGGTTGTATGCAAATTAAAGAAGATTATAGCAATGTTAACACGGGATAAGAGACACAGACATAGGGCGTAGCTTCTGACCATGAAATCCATGGCGAACTCTTGCATCTTTTCCTGGCGAATACCTCCTCCGAGGAGAATACCTTCTGCCAATTTTATTCCTCAAATCACCACCTCGGTAGTCCCTCCTACCTATGATAAGAAGATAATAAATTCCAGTATGGTACCATAGTTGTCAAACCATCTAGTTTAGATGACCTATAAGTCATAGTAAAGCAAAGCTTACCATAGTGAGCAATACGAATAACATAACAATGAACAGAAAAAGTGCCTCCATGACATGCCAAGGAACCATAGCAACAAGCGAACTCATAGAACACATAGTTATAAAAGACCCATTTGGAGAGTATATCATCAAGACAACCCTTGAAATGTCAAAGTAGAATAATATTTAAGAATAGTTGACAGCCCTCTTCTTCTTGTGGAGCAACAAGAGACACAAAAGAATTCTGAACCATACTATAGATAGATTCTCCTTGTTGATCACATAATATGATACAATCTGATCCACAATGAATATTTTTGTTGCTTCATAGTTCAGACTAAAAAGCCATTAGAAGTCGCATCATCTCCATCCATGAAATCCATTTGAATCATATATTTGAAGAATTAGACGAAGAGAATACCGTGAGCTCCTTCCTCATAACATGATTGAGATAAGTTGAACATATCATGCTATCACCTTGTTTCTAAGAATCATATACAGAAGAACACAAATTCAACTAGAGAATTCCCCCAAAGGTAGCTTTCCAGTCTGGTGGATGAATTACAGTAAGCCAAGATGAAGCCCATTATATATAATATACTAATGACTGTTAAAGTCATCCCATAAGCATTGGATTATCCAGAAGAGTCTATCCCAGCCTTGAAATTGCTGATATAGCGCATTAAGTCTCTCAATAACCCATGTCCTGAAATCTCTATTCTGCGATAGATACTAATGAAATCTCCTCGCATACACATCAGAAAACAGAAAACAGCTCGGAAAATTCAGGATGAAAGATAAGGGTAAATAGATCGTATAATTATCTGCTTCATGGAAAGAACACTTTAGGGACAGCTGCAAGAAAATGCAAATAACTGTAATCAATGAAATAGTCAAATTAATTCATATTTTCAACAACAAAAAATTCCCTGGATTTGGCAAGGAAATTTGCATTTTCCCTTGGATTTGTTCTCTGGCAACATCAAGCACATAGCAAGTTAACTATCCCATCAAATGTATTGCATCAGCATGATTAGATAAATTTTTCAAATGAAGTAGAAAATTATCCCATCATCTAGCAGTGAAACACTCACGAGCTGCAGAGGGAACAAAACCATGCAAAGTAATGGTGGAGATGAAATGCAGCAGAAGAAAGAAAATGCGGCAAAGTGGGAAGCTGCGTTCAGCAAAAAGAGCAGAAAAGGCCTGCTGCAACAAATAAAGCCTCCTTAAGAGACAAGCACAATTATAGGAGGACTAGATTCAAAGAAAAACAAGAAATAGTTGCAGCCAATCACAATGCACATCAATAATGCTGATACAGCAAGATAAGTGAGCTCAACACAGTATCATCGAGCTCATGATCGAAGTTTGAGGGCTCAATACATTCAAGCAAGTCACGAAAACTGCGTGCACCCTATGGCTCGCTGAACGTAGTCAGATACGCACAAAACCGCACATCTAAACAATTAATTAACTCCGTCCGCTCTTCAATGTCGTTACCATTCCCACCGATGTGGAAAATTGAGCTTAAATGATATCCAATCATTACCCACCAAACAACAACCGGACCCATCACCTGTCCTGCCAATTTCTACTCTCATGCGCATTACGCAATCGCCGACAAGCCGAAACGCTAAACCTGCGACGACCAGAAGGCGCAAGGAAGCACATCGCAATTACCAGTAGTGGGGCCGCCGACGAATCGCCGGAGCTCCGCTTGCCCGTGCGCGAACGAGCAGCTCTGCCTGTTGCAGTGACCTCTCTGGTACAAGACGCACAGCTTCGTCTTGAACAGCTTCCTATCGACCATCGTGACCCGCGACTCGGACCGGTCTGAACTCCCTTAGAAAAATCAAACGAACCGCAGCCCGACGCGACCGGAGGCCGAATACGCAGAACCGATCGCGAAAATCGGGGACGAGGGCGAGCAATTCCGAAGCTCCCGCGAGCTGTCGAACAGGATTCGGACGGCCAAGATCGCGAATCCCCTGCATGTCCACAACGCATGGACGGCGATGGTCAGTAGTCAGTCAGTTTTCCCAAAGCAGAAAGAGAGAGAGAGAGAGAGAGAGAGAGAGAGAGAGGGACGAACTGAAGGATCGAAATGGAGCGCCGCCGATCGCCGCCGACACAAGCGCACGCCGAAGAAGGAAGGAAGGAAGGAGAGGAGGAGGAGGTCGCTCGTACGCGTCTGAAAATGGCGTCTTTGGCTTTGGGTTTCTACAGAAGAAAGGAACCCTAAGCCCTTAGCCCTTAGTCCAAATATAAAATAGTAAAATACCCACGAAGGGATTTTGAGCAGCGATTCTAATGAAGTTAAAAAGCGACGAGCTTGCTGTCAAAATTCGGGCACTGGAGATGAGGTAAAGGTGGCATCTTTGGGTTTGGGCTAACTCCATCGCCGGGGGGTGGATCGATGACAATACAGAATTAAAATGAAGTATAGACAACATTGCGATAGGACAAAGTCTAGTGACAAATTATGCAATATTCATATATTTCTGGTATACAGTAAACTATCACAAAATATAACTTGGAATTTAAAGGATAGAAAAATTGTAAACAACAAAATGAATTATAGTGGTTCGGTTTTGAGTCGACTTTTCTGTACTGACAACTTATCGATTGGATTACACTGTGATAAAACAATAAAATTCTATAAAGATTGAATATTCACTACTTAAGCTCTATAAAAGATTATCTGATTTCATACTCACGATTTCTAAAAGATTATAAAGTATAGCTCACGAAAGATGAAAGTATTGAAGATAAAACTATAATAAACTTCGGAATTCATAATCTATGTTCTTCTTTTAGTGATACAACTTCCTTTAATACTTCCCGATGTCCAAGTTGCCTGTTGAACCAACTCTCTAAGGATTAACTATCCAATCAATTCATTGGACTTAAATCTAGAAAAACATCTTATCATTTCTAAATTGCCGAGAGTAAAGTTCCCTATGAAATCTACCGCCTATACATGAGTTTCCATAAGTTGAATTTCTCCGGAGAATATTCCATCTTCGATTCGATTGTTTCATTGATGGATCGAGATATTAAGATTATATTCAACATTTTCCTTTTCAACAATTAATGTATAATGAAACGAAGAAGTTTTTTTTTTTTATCAATCTTCAAAATTAAGAAGGGAATTTTCTTCAAACGCTTTAAGCATTTCTACGTGTAAGAATCCCGCTCCAATCTTTGATTCCGAGGCAGCGTCGTCAGAGCGCTCGTTCTTTGCGAATTCAATCGCTCCATCGAAAGACACGCAATCGCGGTGGGGGCAAAAAGATCGATTTTCCATAAATGGCGGATTCGAGGTGAAGTTCCCCAGATATGGCAAGCCGTTCGCCGCACTCCTCCTCCTCGACCCGACCCGGTTCATGAATCGCCCGACCCGCTATCTCCTCTCCTCCCTCCCTCCTCCTCCTCCTCCTGCTGCTGCTGCTGCCAGAACCTCCCACCGTCCGCTTCTCAGATTCGTTTCCCCCTCCAGACCCACCGCCCGGTTCAGCCTCTCCACCACCGCCCCTTCCAAGAACCGCCGCAGCGCCGCCGCGACCACCCGGCCCCGCCGCCGCCGCCGCCACTGCCACCATGGACCCTCGCGCGCCCGAGCCCGACCCGAATTCCGGGCGAGGACTTCGTCCACATCGAGGACCCGGATCCCAACGTGGAGAGCCTGGGCGAGAGCTTCGTCGGGGTCGATGTCGCGAGGGAGGTGGAGGTGGAGGACGACGGCGAGGAGGCTGATCGTCGGAGCGGCGGCGGCGGCGGCGGCGGCGGCGTCGGCGACGGAGACGGCGAGGGATCCGATCGGAGGAGGATGACGCTTCCCGAGGAACTCTCCAGGAGCGTGGTGGTCCTCGACTGCGAGTCCTCGGCCGAGGGCGGCACCTGCGACGTGTTCCTGGTTGGGACGGCCCATGTCTCCGAGGTGAGTGGTGTGAAGTTTCGGACTCTGAATTTTGGGTCATGATTATCTATGGTTGTTTATCTTTAGCATGACGACTTTGATGTCGTTCTTGAATCGATTGGAGTGGAATGAGAAATCGGTATCTTCGGAATGAATTCTGATGATTGGGAGGAAATCAATGCAAGACTTGGAAATTGAGTTCTTGCATCTGGGCTGATGATATGTTTGGTTGATGAGAAAATGCGGCATTGAAAGAGAATTGAATTCATAGAACCCTGATTTGTCCATGCATAATTCGTTTAGTATCAGTTTCATGTTACTGTGGCAACGCAAGTTTGTGCTGTAAATGTACTGATATGGGTTTGGTTGCAGGAATCATGTAGAGAAGTAGAAGCTGTGATCAGTTACCTGAAACCAGAGGTGTTTTTCTATTCTTGCTAATTGATGGATGGATAATGTTTTGGATTTCGCCTGCATTGCATTGCTCATGCTTCAGAACTACCTCCGGTTCCTGAGGAAGTTTGAGAAAATTTGGTGTTTCTGTTTGAGCGCAGGTGGTATTTTTGGAGTTATGCCACAGTCGAGCGGCTGTGCTTACACCACAGAATCTGAAGGTGTGTGGTCTATGAATATTTATCCCAGTCCTTGGCTGGTTTCTTTACTGTTTTGTTCTTGCAAGCCTGTATGGGAGGCTTCATTTGCTCAGTGTTCCTCCCACGAGCAAAAGTTTATTTACGCTCAAATTGATTTATGAATCAGCAGATGATGTTAGTTTTTAATAGGTTGCCTGCTACTTGTTTTGTATGACTAGAGAATTGCATTAACATAGTCTTACTTTTCTATTCCATGTATTTACTAGCATGACACTTTAATTCTAATTCACATCTTGCTGGTTTTACTTCTGAAGAAGCACCAAAATATTGAGTATTATTCTCAAGCTGAAGAGTATTTTAACGTATATTTGGTGGCATTTTTTAGGCATGGAAATTAATGTCATTAGTGTACATTGAACGCTCTTTTGATCTGTATCATTGGATTCAAATCTAAAGGATCAATTTGATTTCATCTCAATCTGTGGATGTTTTCTTATGGTCTGCCAGGTACCTACATTTGGAGAGATGGTGGAAATGTACAAGAAAAAACACAACGTATTTGGAATCCTTTATAGCTGGTTCCTTGCCAAGGCACGTTTTTCTCCAATTAACTCATGACTTGTCTGGTTTGAACTGAAATTTTATGTCAGCATTATTCTGTTTGCAATATCCTTTGGCATTTCTTTTAACTGGACTCAACATATATTCTTTGGATCTCACTTATATTATTTATTAGGTTGCTAATAAGCTTGAGGTCTATCCTGGAGCTGAGTTTCGTGTAGCATTTGAAGAAGCAATGAAGTATGGTGGCAAGGTTCTACTAGGTGATCGCCCAGTACAGGTATTGCTTTCTTTTCCTCCTCACTCTGAGGCGTCATGTTGTTGTTCTGAGTAATCACTGTAGAGAGCATCTATGATATTTTCTAGTTTATTGGCTTCAATGATTAATACTCAGAAATCAATGTGAGAGGTGCTTAGTATGTAATATTAGGTAGGGTGTTCTCCTGAAACTTATTCCCAAGGAAATGCAGCACAATATTATCAGCAAAGCATAAGCATTCCATTCTGAAGGCCAACCATGTTGGTTTCCTACACTAGAGGAGGGCTAAAAATCCAAAAGTCAATTTAACTAACTTATGTTGTTTCATTTTTAGTAGCTAATTGGCTTTTATGGACATTGTGAATCTTCATGGACGATAATCATGTTTGCCTTCTGTTTTAATTACCCTAAGTACTGATCTTGAATTGCAGTTTTTAGATGCTAAAAATATATGAAGCATTATTTCTCAATTTACTTTATTTCGTGCTTTTTAACTCCATATCTTTTCTCATCTCTATTATGACTTTTTTCTATGACCGCCACAGGTTACCTTACGAAGGACATGGGCAAAAATGCCACTCTGGCATAAGACAAAGTTAATGTATTCCTTACTTTTCCAAGCAGTCTTCCTACCGAGCCCCGAGGATCTTAATAAAATGGTAAGCTTTATTTCCCTATATCTCATTGTGAATTTTCTAAGTGCTTCTTGCATGATATATAATGGAGCTTCAGTAAAAAGCCAATCCACGTTGGTGATTTTCCTGGTTCTTTTTGCATTAGCTGAAGGACCTGGACGATGTAGACATGTTGACTCTTGTGATTCAAGAAATGAGCAAGGAATTTCCCACCCTAATGGAGACACTTGTTCATGAGCGAGATCAGTGAGTATTCTCGTTATATTTCAGCATTTCGTTGAATAGATCTACCCTATAAAAGACTTTATTACTTTCCATTTTTCATTTTTCATTGTTATTAATTTCACATTCAAAATTACAACTCTATTTGATCTTTAAGTAGATGACAGTGGTTTAGATTCTAGAAGATTTTGATGACGTTGTTAGCTATAGTGACTTAATATGATAGCTCATCCATTCTTGGCTCGATACTAGCATCACTAGCAGCTTAATAATTTGTCTGCTAGGTACATGTCATACACATTGTTAAAGGTTGCCAGAGAACATAGTTCAGTCGTCGCAGTTGTTGGCAAAGGCCATCTTGGCGGTATCAAGAAGCATTGGAAGCAGCCTGTGGAGGTTAGTTTTAATAATTTATGGTTTATACATGCTAAATCGTGTTAGGATTATTTATTTTTCTGCATATGATTTTTACGTTAACTTGCTTTGTTGCATGTGCCAGGTAAAGGATCTTCTGGAAATGCCTTCAAAAAAGCCGGTTTCCACCTTCAAAGTGCTCTCGTCTTTGGGTGTCGCAGTTGCTGGGGTGGCTATCCTATCTGGCATCTACTTTGGATGGAAGAAATGAAATGTGTAACAATTCTGTTGGATGACCTTTGAGGACTGATTTACATGTGACTACATAATTTTACATGGATGCGGCACAGTGGAAATTGTTTATAATTAATCTTCATTTATTGAATTTTTTCTTCCCCGGTACATGTAACTGTCGTAACAAGTTGTAAAGCTCCTGGTATTCAAGGTAGATCGTTGTTTATCACACCTAAGCAGGACGCGTCAATAGAATCCTAGAAGCTGGTTTAAAATACTTGTTTTCTCGTCTAGAATTCAAAGGTTGTAAATCTGTAGTAGTTGAAGAAGATGGGTTTCGAATTAGAACTAGTGGTATTGAAAGGAAAAATGTCCGAGCTGAGGTATGGCGATTAAGACTTGCTCAGTGGATGGGCAAGGTTGGCATAATGAGGTGAGGAGGACGGTCTGTCTAGCAGTGGTGTTGGTGCCTGGATCGATATTTGTAGGTCATCGTGTTCTGTTCATTCCGTCGGGACCTCTAAAGCCCGCTGGTTGGAAAGCTAGCAAGCAATTTCATTTTAGGTCGCCCATCCTTAAACCCATTTTCCGAAGAAAACGTGCTTCCTCTTTCGTCGATGGTTTGGCCTGTAAAACGACCAGTAGACTACATAGTTTGTTTGATGATCAAGTCAAATTTTCTGAGCATGGCATCTCTCCACCTGAACAAGAACAATACCGACGGTAATATTTTCTGATGTAATGACCTTCCAAGTAATACAACTCTAGTTAGGCTTTGCCCCTCTTTTAGCTATGAACATAATCGATTTTGATTATCTGTCAAATCCAGTGTTCAATAAAAGCTGCTTGGTTTAGTTACCTTTTAAATTCAAAGTTTAAAAACACGACCCACAAGTTCATCGGATCAATCTTTTCTGTGATTGTTATTCACATACCAAACTTGTCAGGGATTTTTTCATTCCTCAAAACTGCCCAACATGCCACAGCAATTTCTCTATTAAACGTATGGCTAAATACCACAGCAACCTACTTGTTCACTCTTAACTGCTGCTAAAATGTCGAAAGGATCAGACGAGTTTCCTGATGTTATTGTCCGAAGGGAATGTATGAGGCGTTTCCAGGATCCAATGGCACTGACAACACAGCCACCGATCAGGATAGTGCCACAATGCTGATCTAGCGCCCAAGCCATTATGCCAAGAGGAACAGTTCATCCCCCAGAATTGGTAAAGGGCGCCCCCAAATTTTTTTACCTATTATTAAATTTTTAAATACTCAAACCCAACAATCAAACTCAGAAAAAACATGAACTTTTCTCTAAATCCAAATCCAAAAAAGAGATTTTGAAAAAGAAAAATGACTTTTGAGGGATTATCGTTGCTCAGTGGAAGGAGAAGTCGTTTTATAAATTTGGGCTCACGGATTGATCCACTGCCCATCGACACCCCCTCGGGTGCCTTAATCTCATCACTGCAATCTCAATCCCACACCTAGAAAAAGAATCGATCTTTATTTTCAAAAGATGAAAAAAGACTGAAGAAATCGCCGTCGAAAAGATGGGTAAAATTCGAGAATCTACAAGGGCTTCAGTGTGTGTAACAATCAGATCATTGACGATGAAGCCTCACTGAAATCCGCTAAGATATAATGATTTATCATCACAAGCCCAATCTCAATAATAAAAACCCTAAATTACTGCGAAACGTACGATAATGAAGGAAGCGATTTGAAAGGAAGGGGAACAAAGAAAAGAAGAACAAGATCATGGGGAAGCGAAGAGAGAGTGCTCAGACAGCCAAGGGTTAGTCTTCAACTACGAGTAGTATCAGAAACTCTAGTCCACATACAATTGCATCATCACTGCACTCGCACCCACAAGTAGAAGAAGAAGAAGAAGAAGAAGAAGAAGAAGAACAAGAAGGCATGGATTTGAAGACGACCGGGAGAGGCGGAACACCAGATGAAGACGCCGGAGTAAGCGAGACGGAGAGAGATTTGCAGAGGGAGGCAGGGAGAGCGATGGAGATGAAGACGAAGGCCCTTGTTTCGCTTTATGTAGGCGACGGAGGGCGAGCGGGGGAGCCGACTTGGGGAAATTAGGGTTTTGCTTCTGCGTTTGCGGGTTTGGGGTTTCGTGGTGCTTTTCGGGCTGGGCTGAGATGGGCCTCCTTTGGTGAGAGACTGAGAACAAAGCCCATTAACAAGTTCCCCTTTTTCTCTCTCTTCCTCTCGCTCTATGACGATAGACTTAGGGCCCGTTTGGTTCAATTTTGGAGAAATACACTCAAGAGAATGCAAATATCTTTAAGGTAAAGAGGTTTTTTGAAATATTACACCGTTTGGTAAATTATAATCTCAAATAGCATTGAAAGTAACTTTAACATAAATACCGTTTGGCAAAAGTCACATTTGTAATAGGCTTTTACTATTTTTTTTTTTAATTTGAAAATCAAATCTAGTGGTCAATCTAGCCACCTGAGGTCAAGACCTCAGGCGATGCACTTGGGGGCATGAGCTTAGGCAACACCGTCGCCTAAGGTCACAGAGGTTAGATCTGACTGCTGGACGACCAGATCTAGCCTCCAAACTGCTAGATCCGGCAACCTGCGGCTTGGGGTCGCAAAGGCCAAATCTAGCCTCCAAACAACCAAATCTGATGGCCTGAGGTCACGAACCAGGCTATGCCACTTGGGTCGCGAGTTGCACCACTCTAGGCAATGGTCACCAAGGATGTGCGACCCTAGGCAGCAATGGTGGCTACCGAAGAAGTCCAACTCTCAGGTGGGGAAGATGAAGACGAATGGGGAAGAAGATGAACAATGACACGGATGGATAGTGAACTTGCATTTCCAAAATAACAAATGCTCAAAGCAAGTCCAGACATGTATTGGGCTTTTAGCATTGGGAATATTGATATTTGGCCAATGAACTTTAAAAATGTTTGCCAAACGCAAAATACTTTCCCCAATGGGTTTTGGGGGCCAAAGCTCCTTGGAGAAGCTGAATTAAACACTAGCATGAAGTCAAAAGTGGCTTCCGAAGAGATTAATGACACAAGAGGATTGACCATTTACCTACTTTCATTTTTTTTCCCTCGATTAGGATTTTGCTTGGTGTTTCAGCAATTTGATCAATATTGGTTTTGAGTATTTTGGATGCGTGTGAAAAATTAAAATTTGAGGTGAGCGTATTTGGGGGAAAAGGATACGTTAATAGGAACACAAGAATTATAGAGGTGAAATTACAAAATGATCTCCAAAGGTGAATATCGCTATTGTGCTTTGATGAATTTCTTGATCTTTCATGTGATCCCGAAGGTCCGGTCATGTCAAAATAAGACCAAACAAGGAGAAAAAATCATACACAAGGACTAGATTCCTAAGAGACATAATGCAGCATGGAATGCCAGAAAAGGGCAATCTCATTGCTTCCTACCTTCTGCACTCTTTCTTTCCTTTGTGTAACCGACCTTCAAGCTCCCGAATTTTAAAGAATGGACTATCTGCCTCTTGAAGTTGCTCTTCCAGCCTCCAGGTACATCTTCATATTGAATAACTGCACACAAGGTCAGCATGATATTTCTCTTAAAAAGCTAGATTACTATATTGAAACAGTCAAAGATGACGAGCTTGAATAAAGTGCTTAAAAATGGCTTTTTTTGTGTGTGTTTTAAATGATAGAAGAGGCTTAGTTCTTCCTCCTAACTCAACAATTCGGCATTGTCATCTTCCATCACATGTTTATATTAACCTCCAATCATGTCAAAAACATCTGAAAATAAAATAAAATTCTCCTAAAATCCTTGACAATGTTTGGAACTTGATAGTAATCATCAAACATAGCAATTTGATTGTTAGCAGTGACTGAAACTATGAAACACGTAAGAAAATGAGCAGCATAGGAGAATGTATGTTTGTACGTATGTATTGTTATGGTCTTTCAAAAGACGACGAATAAAAAAAGGCATGAGAGGAAGACAACCTCAACGAAAGCAGCTAGAAAAGACAATCTTATAAGTATGGAAAGCAAAAACTTTCAAAAAATTTTAAAAAAATGACCATCATGACGCATAAGAATCAGTAAAGACAGTCACATCATTATGGAAAGCAAAATTCACCAAAAGTGGTAATATATATAAAACAAGAAAAGCATACGTAGAAATGGGAAAATATTGAATATGTCTTGTGTGCCAGCTTGATAGATAAGAAGGCCCTAAAAAACACAACACACATCGCATGTAAGACCTAAATTTTGAAAACTCCTCTCTCTCTCTCTCCTCTAAATGTGATCTCCCCCCCCCCCCCCCCCCTATGTCTTGTGTGCCAGCTTGGTAGATAAGAAGGCCCTTAAAAACACTAACACACATCCCATGTAGGACCTAAATTTTTAAAACTCCTTTCTCTCTCTCCTCTAAATGTGATCCCCCCCCCTCCGGACATGCTCTCTCTCACTCAATTCTCTCTCATCGCTGCCTTCTCTCTCTCCCACCGCGTCCAAAGCCACTGTGCTCTTGTCGGAGAAACGAGCCACGGCACCACTCCACTTCCACCATCGCAAAATTCATCGGTCGGACAAGGGCGCGGTGGCTTGTCCGACGAACCACCATGCGGCTCCGCCTTAAAAGGTTGCCTCTGCCATTAACGTCAGTCGGGCACGGTGGTAAGTCAATTGGACAAGGGCATGGTGGCTTGTTCGACAAGCCACTACGCAACAGTTGGATGGACAGAGGCTTGGTGGGAGAAAGTGGGGGTGGTGAAGAGAGAGAGAGAGAGAGAGAGAGAGAGCGTGCTAGGAGAGGGGAGAGAGCGTGCATGGGAGGTAGAAGAGAGAGAGCGTGTAGAGAGAAGAGAGAGAAGAGTTTTCAAAATAGTCTTAACATTGGACCTGCTTTGGACATGTGTCACTACCTCATGACCTTCTTATTTGTTGTGTTGGCACACAAAACATATCCACTATTTTCTCCCTACAAACAACAAACTCTCGATTATTGAGGCACTGTGGCATACTAATAGCTGACCTTACTTTAACTGCATTTCTAGTTTCAAGATCAAATGAGCAAGACACCCTCTAAGGAACACGTTAAGAAAATTTTTCAAACAAAGTAAGACTAGGATATCAAAAAGATTTCGCTAACCTGCTTTAGAATTGGGATGACAAATCTCATCTTTCTCTAACTTCAATCACCTTCGAGGTGTCACCTTGACCATCCAACTACTGCTGCTTCTTGCACTTTCTATCGTTGCAGTTTATGAATGAAATCAAATATGAGCATATTAAAGGAAAACCACATTGCCCATATTTCTATGCAAATCCAAGAAGGTTTAAGCAACGTTATTACATGATAAGAGACACAAGAGGAATGTGGTTTCTGACCAATGACTTCTTGCATCGTTTCTTGGGGAATACCTTCTCCGAGGAGAATGCTTTTTGCCAATTTTATCCTCAAATATCCCCCCTCGATGGTCCCTCCTATTGGAATAATTAAATATTGAATCATGCATTCGTCTAACAATTTAAGTTTTTTAAACAATTTGCAATAATCCCACCAAATCTCACATGATATTAGAATTAGAAGTCCCAAATTCAAATCTTTACAGACCCTATTTGCATCACAAATTAAATATGTTCATGCTTAGTTTTAGGCAAAAAAACTAGATTAAACGTGAGGGAGAGTGTTAGAGTAATTATTAAACCATACTTTCATCTAATAGTTTAAACTTTTAGAATATATTATAGTAATTCAACAAAATCTCGCATGGTATCAGAGCTGAAAGTCTTAAAAATAAATCTTTTCAAGTCATATTTGCCTCCTCAATCAAATATGTTCAAGCTTAACACTAGGCAAAAAGACCCGACTAAATGTGAGGGAAAATATTGGAATAATTAAATATTAAATCATAATGTTGTCTAACAGCTTAAGCCTTTAAAATAGTTGGCAGTCTTACCAAATCTCACACCTCCTTCATGTGAAATAATTAAATATTAAACAATGTCTTCATTTAATAGTTTAAACCTTTAAAACAATTGGTGGCGGTCTCATTAAATCTCACAGCTCCTACCTATGATAAGAAGATAACAACTTCAAGTATGAGATACACTATTGTCAAATCTAGCTTAGATGACCTACAGGTCATAGTGAAGCAAAGCTTAGCATCATAGTGAGCAATATGAATAACATAATAAAGGATAGAAAAAGTGCCTCCATGACATGCCGAGGGACCAGATCAACACGCGATCTCATAGAACATACAGCTATAGACCCACGCTGGGAGTAAACCATCAAGGCAACCCTCGAAATATTAAAGTTGAAAAGGACTCCAAGAATAGTTGGCAGCCCTCTTCTTCATGTCCAGCAACAAGAGACGCAAAGCATTCTGGAGGTTAAAACAAATGTGAGACATCAGTAAAAGGTTCTAGCAATAGAACAAGAAGAGAGGGAGGAGAGGAGAAAGCAAGCTGAGTATAGTGGAGGCGAGTGGCCAAGTGGCCAAGGTGGGCAAGTCATGCAATTCATGATCTGTGTGTGTTATATCTATTTTATGAACTATGCGTCCCCATCCCAACATCGGAGA
The DNA here is from genome assembly GCA_017140185.1 of Eucalyptus polyanthemos subsp. polyanthemos. Classification (NCBI taxonomy): domain Eukaryota; kingdom Viridiplantae; phylum Streptophyta; class Magnoliopsida; order Myrtales; family Myrtaceae; genus Eucalyptus; species Eucalyptus polyanthemos. The sequence continues at coordinate 8,401,165 of CM029467.1, read as the reverse complement.
AGGTTGGGAATCCCCACCCCTGTCTTCTCAAGTGAGAAGGGTGGCTACTAGAGTCACTTCAGTGATCTAGATTTCTACCTTGAAGATTCTGCTTCGTTGCTTGCGTTAATGATAGAGTAATGATTTAGCAAAAAGAGAACACCGATGACTCCGGATCAAGAGGGAGAGAGGGACAAGGGCCGTACTTGGTTTAAGCCGTGGGTTGGGCTTGAACTCTTGGGTCCAGTGCGAAGCTTGGATCGGGCTTAGAAGTTTATCCAATTCTGCGCAACGAATGGGGTCGCATGTTGGGCTAGTTTGCACGAATTTTAATAACCCGAATCATGTTTTATTCAATGCGAACATGCTGCTCCTAAACATAAATGTATCTAATATATAAATGCAAAGAAATGCAATAAAGAATGCGAATGCAAGACTATGCAGAATCATCATTTTTGTTTAGAGGTCAAACCCCATTGTCATTGATGAATTTGAATTGTAATTTTCTTACGAAATTTATGAGAAGTCTTTAGATAAAAATTTATGTGTCGACAATAAGAAGATAACTAAATAAATTGATTTTTCATAAAAATTTGTGGGAGGCATTATTGCATATTATTTTGTTTAAAAACATGACATGATACATATTTTAAGAAGAGAGTGGGGGCAATTGGCCCCAACCTTTTTGCCATGTAGTACTGTCCTTGGAAAAATGGATAATGCTCGCTCAGTAACACAAAACCATCTTATAGATGCTTTAATGTGGTGTGTGTATGTATGTGTTGTGTCTCTATATATATTGCTAAACGATTAAGCCGAGCTGGTTTTTGAGATCGCATCGATGCTAAATTAAAACTATTCAAAATGGCAAGTCTAGACGGCCACCCCTAGTATTAAATCTTTAAAAATTTATTCGGACGCTGTGATGATTTGAAAGGGTTTTTTCACACGAAATGCTCGGGCCGAGCCTCCGCTAAAGTTGCGTGCATCAAATATTCTACTGTAAGCAGTAGCGCAGAGTCCAAGTCTGCCCATTGACCTTTGGACCAAGTGAAACGCCCCTACATAATTGACCTTTACTTCCGCTTATGATATACATCAACTAATCCCTTTGACTACGTTTAGTTGTTCGGATTTCTAATCAGGATAGAACTAGATAGAATATGATATGAAATTCTGTGATTTTTTTATATTTTATTAATTATTTGATGAATCGCAAAGATCTTAAAGTCGAATATATTCACATCATATTATGTACATTTTTTGATATAAATTGCATATCATTATAAATGAACATAAATGATTATAAATGGAGATGATAAAAATCTCTCATAACATTATTCATTAATTTATTTTTATTTTATTTTTTCTCTTTTATATTATTTTCTTTATTATTTCTTTTTTTCCCTTTTCATCATTCTTTAATAAAATTTTATCAAATAATAAACTGCACTAACATACCTAAAATACAAAAATATCTAAAATATATAATAAATATAAATATTTAATTTATAGATTGAATGTTTATTATAAGATAGAATTAAGTTGAATACATAAATTAAAATAGGATTAATTAAAATAATTTTTTTTATTTTTAATTTCTTAAATTAGAATTCAAATATTATTTATATTGAAATATAATTTCAATTTTTTAATTTAATAATTTTATTATTTGAGAAAAATAAATTTCCTATTATGGATATTAGAAATTCTATCCACATTTATCCCACATTTCCCATGAAATAATTTTATCCTCGCCTATATCCTCTTTATATCTGACTTTATCATGTTTACGAGTGAGCATCAAACGTAGGATATGATGATTTATCATATCCTATCCCGAATTTTATCTCGACTGCCAAACACAACCTTTAAGTCTTCATTATAGTTGATTATACCGGCTATAAGTAAAGTTAGGAAAAAACGAATACGTTCCATATGAAGAAAGGGGAATTTATCCATGAATTGGGGGATACGGTGTAACGAAGCGTGCACTCCACCACCAATGCCTCTGCACTCAGGTCATGCGGCGGGATTTTCTCTTCAGAGTCTTTGAATGGTACTTTTTAAGAATATGCATAGGTCCGAACTCAATGATAAGAGTGTGTTCTTATATTCTCAATTTAGAAATCAATGTTTTGTGGGTCCAAATCCACCCTAGAAATCTCATATTTCGATTGGATTACGGTGTTTAGTGGTTGTGCTAATACTTCTCCGGCTTGTTGGCTAATTACGATCAGGCCTTAGGATTATTAAAAGAAAAAAAAATGCAGCCTTTACGGAGTCACTTTGCTAGAAATATTTAATGATATAATTTTAAAAGTCAACATAAAAGCATTTTGTTTCATGATTTGTTACCTGTGCACCAGGGCTTATACGATATTATTTACTAATAGGAAATGCGTCGGCAACAGCATCGTTAGGAGAAAAATCATTATTTTTCATCTGCGTCGAGCAAAATAATTTTTTTAAAATTGACAATATGGGAATTAGGATAAAGCGCCAAAAAAGCACAAAATATCTCCAGCCACGTGGGAAGGCAAGACTGGCCCATCATATATATATTTTATGAGGGCGTGTCATACAGTACATGACTTTTGGGTATGGGAAAGCACCTAGGTTCGGCCTCCTCAGTATCATCACAGTGTAGAGACCATAACAATGCCAAAAGATTGAAACTTTAGGGTGCCTTTGTTTGTATTCTTTTTTTCTTATCACGAACACAATTTCTATTTATTTGTTTCGGGGAACAAAAAAAGAATAGAAACGCGTTTATTTACGTTTTTGTTCTTGAGACTTGTTTCTATTCCAGAGAACAAATTTGAAATAGAAACAAGAAATAAGAAATAAGAAAAAATTATTTTTTATTTCCCGAAACACTTCTAGAAAACAAATTTTCTCTCTCCTATTTTTTCTTTTTCTTTTTTCTTTGGCCGATCGCCAGTCTCAGCCATGACTAGCGACCAGCCGTTGAGGGCTGGCAACGCCAGTGAGGCCGAGCTCACCTAGCCACCAGGAAGTCCGACCTCGAGCCGACCAACAAGGCCGCCGGCCCTTGTCGGCCGATCGCTGGCCATGGCCGAGGCCAACGACCGGCTAAAAGGAAGAAAAATGAAAAAAGAAAAGAAAAATATTAAAAAATTAAAATAAACAACAAAATTATATAAGTTTATCAAACGTGTTTCTGTTTTTTTTCTATTTCAAGAACAGAAATTTTGTGTAGTTACCAAACACGTTCTTCTGTTATTGTTCTTCAGAATAGAAATAGTTTTTTCTATTTCTATTTCTTAGAACAATTTTTGAACAGAAACATTATCAAACGCACTCTTAGTTAGCATGTATGCAGTTGCCACCTAGTCCCATTTGCCATTCCATCTCATATAAACCTGTGAAATGGGCTAGTTTGATAAAAAAAATGGCCTAATTTTAATTGACTCATTTAACCCGTTTTGACCTATTTCCATGTGATATGATTGTAGCGACTATTACTCAATCCAATATATATTGCTAAAATTACAAAATTTAGGAAAACTCATAGGCAAGATCGAGAGAGAGAGAGAGAGAGAGAGAGAGAGAGAGAGAGAGTGAGTTGAGTTTAAAGTAAGTTATAGACCTATTTAACACCCATATTATTTTATATTTTCATTCATATAACAAATTTGACATGAAATATAAGTTAGGAAATGCAGCTATGATCAATTTCGACAGATTTAGTCCCATTTATTCGTGCTTTTTTTAGAAATAAATGCCTTTAAATTCTCCTTTCTTGGCCATATACCATTAGCCTCAGTTCTACCCCCTTGTTCACTTTCTCCGAGGACTCTCAAATAAGCAGGACCTTCTACCCTTTTTACGAACAGTCAGAGTGCACGTCGCCGGGGTAAATAATATTTCTTTCCGGCAGCCCTATATCCACCGTTAATTTGAGAGCTTTTGACTGCTCACTCGATCGCTAATTATACTATAATGAATATAAAGCAGAGCATCACCAGCAGTGTTGCGTTCATTGAGTATTATACAAACTGGACCCTCGGCTTGCCCATCCCCCTTTTCCCATAATTCCATCAACAAAAAAGGGCAAAGTCGCGTGCCCTACCCTTTCTATTCCCTAGAATCCCCGTCATGTGAACCTGTCCGTGTACAAATTGCTCAAGACCCCATTGAACCCTACTATATATATATATATATATATATATAGCCCGCCTTGTAAATGTGATGAACGTTTCCTGATTACCATCTAATCATTACGAAGCTTATAAGCACAGCCAACTACCTTTCTTTGTGATACATTGAATTTGACAAATAATAAAGTTACATTTATCACGTTTGATTTGGTGTGGTTCACCACACCTCAAGGCTCGAAAAGAAGAAATAATTGCAACGTACGCAACGGTACATGAATCCACTTTTGCTCAGTGTCCAACTGGCGCTACCATCAACAAAAGTAAAAAGGAATATAAAAAGAGTAAAAGTTACCCAAAAATCTACTTACATTTACTTAAAACTAAAATTTTTGAGATAAATTTAGAATTTCTGTGAATTCATTTATTATAAGACACCATAAAATCAATTTTTTTTAACTTGTGTTCAACGCAAACAACTATCAGAACATGATATAGTTTTGTTTTTTTTTTTTTTTATCTTCTTTGCTTTTCTTCAAGATTGAATTTCTTAAAAACATTCCAGCGATAAGAAGTTGTTAGTGAATTAAACATACCCTTAATTTATATGCGTCTCAAGGTAGGTTTTCGTTTTTCAGATTTGAACCGAAATTTGAATAAACCCATTGAAGGAAATGTGTCTGGAGCAGTCCGAACATCGTGAACGGAAAGTAATTCATGCTATCAGGCCAAGTCGAAGACGTGTTATCCATAGAAAGCAACTTGAAGAAAAGGCAGAGCGGTATTTCCTCTGCCGTGCAAGCACCCGGAGAATCAAACAGCCAACAGAAGCAGAAGCTCTTATTTCTGGAAAGCTTCTGTTTATTGAGAAATAGGACATTAATATTTTCTCTTTTCTTCTTTTGGTCAAAGAAAGGACAATGAAATTCAAAGATCTGTACTTTAAATTCCACGAGAGTTGCAAAATTGGGAATGTATGAGGTGTTTCCAAGATCAAATGGCACTGAAAACACAAAAAGCCACTGATCAGGACTGTGCCACAATGCTAGATTAGCGCCCGAAATTTTTTTAAAAAGGAGAAGAAAAAGTGACGACGGATTATCGTTGCTCAGTGGAAGGAGAAGTCTGCAGGTGCCTTCACCTCATCACTGCAAAAAAGGGGCATAGTGATGTTTGCTATAATTGCCGTTCTTAATTAAGATTGTACATGATCTATTTTCGTCATACCAAAACTATTCGATATACCAAAGAAATGCTACTGTTGCACCTAAAGTTCTCTCTAAAATGCGGCTAAAATGTCTGAAGATCACAGCTTCCTAGTCCTCCAGACACAAATGCACATGAAATCTTCTCATGGTCGTTCTTCATTAGACTGGCAATTCTTTTTCCGTTTTTGAAGCTTATGATTTTGATGGTGCCATCTATTCCTCTCAAGGTGATAATTCAATTTTTCGTTTTTTTTTTCTCTTTTATGTTTCTGGATAATAAGGTAATTGAATGTACAAGTCATTTCCAGGGTCAATTGGCACTGAAAACAAGAACCTTAAAAATCTTCAAACTTGAGCATTAAAGCCCAATTACAGTTCCTCTTTTCCTCGTCCCCTTGTACTCTAATGATAGGATATACAGGTGGACGAAGATTAAAGCTGCTTATTGAGAGATTTAATTACACGAGTGACCTCTTAAATGTACCTAATTTTGCAAATACTATTTACATATCTCTAAATGAAACATATAAACTCCTTCTACGATTTTGATTGGGGTTCAAGTGATGATCAATGTTGGTTTAAGTGTTTTGGATGAATGCGAGAATTCAGAATTCAGGGATGGACATTTTTTTCAAAGAAAACGGCGTAAATGCAATGCAGGGATAATAGATATGAAGGTGCAAATTAGTCTCCAAAGGTAAAATAGAGATATGTAAGTTGTCATTCAATAAAATGTGAAGTATGTCAGTTGAATATCTCCTATTCATAATCACATTGCACCGAGGCATGCTTCCTTTTCTGTCTGTTTTTCTTAACCAACCACCATCTGTTCATCGCCAAAAAAATTGATAACATTCCGCTAGAAACATGCGATATATAGAAGAAAAGCGAAAGCAGCGGTTATTCCTTTTGGTTTGGGCTATTCACCAGCGCACAATGCTTACTTATCTCGCCCGCCAACCCAGTCTTCACGTTGATCCGGCCCATCTTCTCCATTGCCAAGGCAAATTGAGTAGAAGTTGTCAAGTGACCCTTGAAGGACTTGTGTGATGAAGAGCTTGGTAGCAGGACTGGTAGTGATAGCAGAATCCGATTGAAAGAGGCCTCTCCTTTGAGCACAAGTCTCTAATAGCTGAGGTCAAAGGTTCTATGGCTGCCCGGATATATCTCCACGATGGTATCGTCACTCAGGTTCCTGCACTTCTTGGCCTTGAGATTCGCCGCGTACCTGCTTTCCAAGGACGGGTCTTGATCCTCAACGCCAGTGAAGTTGTATAGGCGGTTCCGGAAAGACGAGCAGTGAGATGCACCAATCGTGTGAGCTCCTATTTCAGAACAAATCACATCAGCCACTACTAATTTAGCACATAACCAGCTTAGTCACGTACTGAATATACAGTTCGATCTCTCTCGATGCTAATGGTTTAACTCATCAACTGATATCCTCTCATTTTTATAGGTGGGTGACATATGGCCTCATTCTCTCTGTCTCTCTTCTTCACCATCTACTTTCTCTCGACCATATCTTCGGCATTTGATTAATCTCCACCGTTAATAGGACTGATTATCTATGTCTAAAATCACTTGTTGAGGATCTAAGTCTTTAAGATCCATTCATCTTGATGTCCTTTATTGGCGAAAAATGTTTGGAGAGCGTTGAGTTTGCTGGATGGAGAAGGGATGTTGCTCAATGCTTCCGATGCCCTTGAAATCACTCCATCTCTTCTTACTGTAGGAACTCTCCAAAATGGACCTCCCTATAGTTTCATGCACATCAGATACAGTTTTAATTCCCCACTCAATCTCAATGCTTTTTTCGCTTGCAAATCTATACTCATTCCATCATCAGTGGAGAAAACAGTTTTTCACGTAGTGTTAAGATCTAGTCGCACTTGAACAATGGATAACTGCTTTCGTGGAAATAATCTTTGTGCTGTTGTCCTCATAGCGGCCACTATTGCATCTCTTGCGGCCAAAGCTATGATGTCTGCGCAAGAGACAATCCTGGGGAATTCAGCTTCGACAAGGCTCTTCACTCGATCGATGAAGTCAAAGCCTCTCATAGTGAAGTTTGGAGGAGAATCTCTCTCTGCTGGGTTGCTTCAACTAGAGTTCAAGAGCACAGAAGCATCACAACCCTGACGGTGATCAACAAACAATGAGCTCAAATTTCTCAAAGCTAGCATGAGATTAAGAAAATACTAGTACTCTTGAAATGGAGATATGCAGTAATGATTCCTCCAAATTTCTCTAGTTTACTGTAAGATATTAACGTGCACTGATGCAAGCTACATGGGAGAGAAAGTAAAAAGCCCAACAAAGAAATCATGAAAGTGCATCCTCAGCAGAGCGGCTGCTAAAGAATAAGCATTGCGGATGTGATCTTCGACGACTCTCTCACAATTTTTTCAGCTTCTGGGCAGCTCTTAGAATAATAACCCATCTCAAGTTGAGCTTGAGTTGAGACAGCAGCATTCCCTAGAAAACCCAAAACAATGCCCATGCCCAAACAAAACAGTCTTCCCATTTTGCTTCAACACAAATCCTTCTCCTTAAGCAAAACTTACTAGATTAAACGTGTTTTATTTGGATTTAACTCAAAAGTTCTTTGGTTTGGGATCTAAATGACAAAGTGAAGAAGAAGCCGTGCATGGTCGTATATATTATAGTGTTGGATATGCCATTAAGAACCTCAATGATGCAGACGATTTCATGATCAACCAATACATGCGATGAGTTGTACACTGCTTTATGATACTTTCAGTAGGGGTGAGCATCGGTCCAGGGTCAACCCTAAACCGACCTTGGACCGGCCCAACCTTGCTGATCTTGGTCCAGTTCCTAGGGAAATTGAGTTGGTCCTTGGTTTTAGAATTCTTGGACCAACATTGTGCGGGTTGGCCTTCGGTCCTGAGAGTTTCGAGTCGATCCAACCCTATATATATATTTATAATTTTTTTAATAGAGAAAACTTTAAAATAAACGACATCAACAATATTAAATACCTTTTTAGTGAGGAGTTTAAGTAATTTTACATTGTTCTTTAATAAATTAGATTTTTAATATATTTTATGGCGTCAATAGTCATAATTTACGAATGAGGAAAATGCTTTTATGATGAGTTCTCATGGCATCCAAAAAGGCATATACAACTCCTTATTTGTCATTTTAGTCTTCAATTTGCTAAAATAAAAAGAAACAACTTCTCCGCTCACCACTTAATACTCTCCTCACTCGCTTTAGGTCACTTGTGCTGCTCGCTGCTCGATGTGTCACGCCCCAAACCTCGAGCACGCCAACATCCCACTATGGTCATGCAAATGCGACATTCCCAGGCAGTGTCGCCGACCCCAATCATTTCTTATTGTGCAAGCGAACGTATTATAAAACCCCTAACAATGAAATACGGGATAGAAAAGCAGGAAGCAAAACCACAACATAACACTTTCATAATTCAACGGAATTACAAGCAGAGGTCTACGACCAAAAGTCTACAAAAGACCGGTTCTTAAAAAGGGACTGTCCTACGACCTACAAGTTGGACACGTTCTCCAATCCTTATGACTTCACCTCTGCAACTTCTCAAAGCCAACCAAAGCTATCTAGCCGATCCATCCACCAGGGACCTGAAATTTTAATCCCCAAATCGGGATGAGACAATGTCTCAGCAAGTTCAACCCCCTAAACTCTTATTAGAAAGAAAATACGCCCCGGGTGGCCTAGCCACATCACATAGAAGACTTACCTCACCTCAATTCCTTCCTACACATTAACCTATTTCAAATCACTCAACCACAGATAGTAATAGGAACTTGAACAACTGGAACGCATTCACTTTCATATAACCAACAACCGCGGGGTCCTAATTATAAGACTAAATTGTTATGACACGTCCCATTTCATGTCACACAATTCCGTCCCATGATCCGACACATCAACAACACTCAACATGCATTCCAATTGTTATTCACTGCCACACAAGGGCATAGCCTACTCGTAGTTCGGCTATCTACTAGCATATAGCCAGGCATTGCCTCCCCACCTTGGAGTGTGGCTTCGTCAGTACATCGATGGCATTCCCAAAGGAGCATGGGCCCAGAATCTACTGCGACCTACAACCATTGCATGGGTATCCCATATAAGGGCAAGTCCAGCTCAACAGCCTAGGACGATTCCTTTTAATTATCACACAGCCTAATCATATTCGGCCCCATGACACTTTGCATTTCACTCAACGCTTCCATTTAAAATAGTGATCTCGACCATTTTTCTTCATATTAAAAATATTCCAGAAATTACTCACGTGTGTGGGGGCACGCTAATTTCGAACTAGAAAGCCAATATCTCACTTTTTCAAACCCCATTATTTAATATAATACTGAAAATCCAATTTTTGCATTAAAACCCGACACTTGGGTTTTTATGAATAAAATCCCTATTTATCACAATCAATACCCAATTTGCCACATCCATTCATCAAATTCAAATTCTAAATGCACAGCAGCGATCAGCACGAAATTCTGAGAATTTAGGATCCCAAAATAATTTTTCGGAATTTATTAAATAATTAAATTTATTCCGAAAATTAATTAAATAATAATATCCATATTTTTCACAATCCACACTCAATTTATAATAAAATCTTCAAAATCCGATTACACAGCAGCGACCGGCACGAAACTCTGAGAATTTAGGGTTTTGACAAAATTTTCGGAATTTAATAAATAATTAATTTTATTCCGAAAATAATTAAATAATAATATTTTAATAATTTCGAATAATAATATATTATTATATTATTTAATAATTTCGAGGTATTTAAATAAATCAAAAGTAAATTCCTTTAAGTCACATCAAAGCTTATATTAATATAAACCTTCATTTAGCCTTAAATTAAATCCACTTTAAGTTAATCAAGCACATTAATATAATCTACACTTAAATAAATTAAACTAACCACCTAATAACACTTAACATAAACTAAACACACCTAAAGCATCATTAACCATCTAATCAAGGTTTAGTAAGCTAAACTCACGCGATTAACGAACCGAACGGACCAAAATGACGGGGATGGCGCGAGGATTGACTTTCCTCAAGGTGGGCCGAGCATCCGGGCTCGGGAAGACGGCCAAAACGGGCCAAACATGGGCTGCCATACCCATTTTCTTGGTTGTTGTCTTGGGGCCGAGAGGGAGCGGATCCGGCATCAATTGAGCAATGGAGAACCGGCGATGGCAGCAGCTGGTCTCGGCGGCTACAGGCGGGACTCCGGCGACCTTGGCAATGGCGAACGGCAGTTGGCGACGCTGGATGTAGCTCTGGATGACAGTGGTGACGGGCTAGCGCGGGCAAAGCGGAGCGAAGAAGGCGGTGCGACGACGAGCAGGCATGGCGACGGGCGTGCGGGCGAACGACAACCGCGACGGCGAGCTCCGGCGAACGGGCGTGCGAGCGAGCGAAGAGGGTGGCGTCGGGCTCGGCTAGCTTCCAGTCGAAGCTCTCCCTTCTCTCTCCTCCAAAGTCTTAAGCTTGAAGATTAGCTTTCCAAGAGCCAATATCCACCCTCCACTTGTCCAAATCTCATTCTCTTTGGCCTAACCACCATGACATCATCCCATGTCATCTTCCACTAACTCATTTCCTCTACAACCTATTTCAATGGGTCCAATTTCATTTTCTGCCGGGGCATAAAACTTTGTGCAACAATTTCTTCAATTCCACTTGATTCACTTCCAATTGAGTCCAATTAAAGTCCATAAAATTAATCCATTGTCATCACACTTCAATTCACATCTTCACTTCCCCATAGAATCAACTTAAGTCCCAAAAGCAAGACCAAAGGCGGCTTACTAATTTATCAAGCCAAAATAGCCATTCTTTGATTTAATTTCTGAAAAATTCTGATTACTTGAAAAATCTTCCGAAGAAGAGTCAACGATCATGAAATGATTTGTGACACACCCTGACTTTCAATTTCTGAATTAGATCTCAATTTCACGGTTAATTTCATTTTGGCACGATACTAGTGCGGCCCAACCTACCGAGTAGCCTTTAGAAATTTTCATGCATTTGACCTATGGTTGATCATCTCAAGCCATAATGTACATCTTTGAAACATTGGCGACTTTCGTTTGTCAGGGTAATCTCAAGGTTTCAAATACGAACACAGGGTATTCAATCGACATAAAAGTCGATCTAGTGCCGATCGACAAGAATGGTGCAATCTAGTGGAATCACTCACACTTGATCACATGCCTCTGTCGAGTTGACCTATCTCCGATCTTTAATCGATTTTTAATTGTGCCGTAATGACCCTTGTAGATTAGCTCGGTTGAAAGATTGCTTCCTGGTCAAATTCTCGAGTCTGATGCATTAGAAACTCTTAACGGCTTCACTCAATAGACTAGTTTTCACATGAGTGGCCGACTCAAGGAAAAGAACTATATGCATGCCAACGAAATGTCCGTCTCATTTTATTGAAAATAGAATTGGAAAATTGGGATGTCACACGATGCTCCCTTGGCTTGTTACTTCCCGCTCAACATTTGATGCTCATTCTATTCGAATGCTCACCCCACTTGACCCTCATCGCTTGCATTTCTTAGCTAACCCCGCTCATCATCGAACCCATTGGGTTAGTATGGTCCTCGGTTTCCCTTTTAAGGAGTACAAAAAATGAAATAAAAAATTATTGATTAATCCTAGGGAGTTGACCTTGAAACCGGACCGAACCCATTGGATCAGCTTGGTTCTTAATCACTTCTTTAAGGAGTACAAAAAATGAAAAAATAAATTATTGGTTGATCCTGGGTTGACTTTGAAACCGAACCGAACCCATCGGGTCAATTTGGTCCTCAATCGCTTTTTTAAGGAGTACAAAAAGTGAAATAAAAACTTATCGATTGGTTCGACGTTGAACCTGGAATCGAACCGAACTCATTGGGTCGGTCCATTCTCGGTCCCAAGCTCAATAGGGTCGGTCCTCAATCCTAAAAATTGAGGGCCAACACTGTGCAAGTTGGCCCTAGGGTTATGAGGAGGACCAGCCCAACTTGGACCATGCCTAACTTTCAGTAAATTTCAAGCAATTAAAAGAATTGACTACTTGGCCCTCCAAAGTGGTTGGGGCTGAATCAACAGTAGAGAAAGTAAGTGTATTTCATTGAGATGATCTTTTCTTGGAAAGGTAATCCATAACGATGGAAGAGAGAAAAATATTATATACAATGAGAATATTAGAACGTAATGGTTTTGCCATGCCTCATTGAAGTTGGAGCCATGATGCTCGACCAAATTCATTCGTATTTCCTTCAAACGAAGTAAATTGGATCATACAACAAAGGATAAACGTTTCATATACGCCATCTCAATGCTTTCATCACAACCCATTTCATGATTTCCTTCTCCAAATCAACACCCAAAGAACCAAGTATAACAAATAAGCTAGAAAGGGGAAATAACATAATAACCTATGCAAAATTTAAGGAGGGTTAATATCGCATCGTCATTATATAAACCATCCTTTGATCATTTGCGTGTTGGACACACAACTAGCACTTATAAATTTTATTGATCCTGCGTTCTCAATTGCAAATTCATATGTATACCCAATTTGCGCTGGTCCGGTCTTCTTCAGTAGGTGGATCTGATTCCGAAGTTAAGTGGATGTTCAGTCAGTGAATATTAAAATACTGACTTCTTAATCCCGTGTCCTGAAAGCTTAAATTTTGAAAGAATGACAGATTTCTGTTATTGTAGTTCAATATTTTTATATGCTTAAGTGGCCTTGAAATAGATCGTCAAGAAGAGAGTAAAAGCAGTCAAAGGCAATTTCGTGTTGTATAATCGGAAGATTAAGGGATGTTAGTCAGAACACGTTTCTAATTAATCATTCCCAACTTGCCCAGAAAGTAACCACTTTGCCTGTACTTTCGTTCTTTATCATCATGAGAGATTCTCTCTGGCTGAGAGTTTTCTTCACGGTTCTCCTCCTTTTCCTCAGCTTTTTGCTTACTGAAGGATGAACATCGTCGTGCCGACACCATTAGCTTTTGTTCATGGATTCCGCCGCCTCGGTATACCAATTTAGTAGACTGGTTTTAGTATTTATATGTATTATTCGACTTTTGATTGTGTTGAGTGAGTGAAATTATTTGTGGTGCCTATTATTGATGCGCTGGGGAGGCTAATTTAATAATGTAAGGAATATGCAATGAACATGTGCTTATAATATGTTAATACTTACATGCTTTGTCCTCACGCCAATTATTGTCGATTTATTCATCCCGACGAATAGTAAAGCAGCAGCATCTTGAACGCTACCTTTCCTCGAGCGACATTCCACCCACCGCATCAATCAGAACAGGAAAAACTAAAGAATGCCACACAACATGCAAAACCTTTGTAAATTCAAGGTGAGAGACAAACGACTCGATTGGTTAGTTAACCAAATAGCATTTCTTCCTTATCTCGCCCGAATTGCCGGTGAGAACGCCGACGTTCCCCATGTTCACCATGGACACGCCAAAGTCTTTGGCAAATGTCGATTTGCTCGTCAGCTGGAGCTTCACGTAGGCGTTGGTGGTGCTGTCGGTGAGCAGCGCGGCATCAGACTGGAAGAGGCCTCTCCTCTTGGAGACGAGGGTGTAGTAGTCCACGTCAAACGTCTTGGCGCTCCCCGGGTCCATCTCCACGATGGTGGTGGCGTCGTTCGGCTTGCACTTGGTCTTGAGCTGAGCGACATAGTTGGGGTCCATGGATGGGTCGGCGTCGTTCTTGCCGGTGAAGTTGTACAGACGGTTCGTGAAGGAGGAACAGTGCGACATTCCGAGGGTGTGTCCCCCTGAATTATCATCAATGCAACCACACCGTTAATTTCACTGTACTTAAATTATAAACTAATGATTAGGACTTTCAATAATGTTAGGTATATGTACTATGATTGGTCTCGTACCTGAGAGAACGGCAAGGTCTTTGACGCTGAGACCCTTCGAGGCAAAGGACGATTTAAGCGCAGAAATGCCGAAAGTAGGAGCGGGCAAGTTGTTCAAGGCATCTTGGAGCTTAGACACTCTGCCATCCCTCCTTCCTGTGGGGACTTTCCAATATGGACCGTTCATCTGAAACCAGAATCCAATTACAAGTTAAAGATATTTGACATTCCTACTCTATACCTTCCTAGTAAAAACTGGAAAATTCCATATCCATTAGCTGTGTTATCCAACCAACGATTTAGAAAAATCACGTCACATTTCATAAATTGACATCACTTGTTATTTAGGGGCATGGACGCAAAGACCCGTGTAGCACTCTGCAAACCACATGAACTAGTTGAGTCCAACTTTTTGATCTGTGTAGATAACTTGCACTCTGATTAGTTTACGCTGTTGACACACTCATCAGAAAAAAAAAAATTCGATAATCAATTCCGTTCGAAATCATTGATAAAAATTGTTAATTTATCACAAGAAAAAGAATTTATGAAACAATTTTCGTTAATGACCAGCATTATAGAAATCCCTAGCTAGAATACAACGGGAATCGAATCTTTAATTAATCAATTACCATGGAAACTGCATCACGAGCAACTAGAGCAAGAATATCAGCACAAGAGACAACACCAGGACATTTTTTTTCAAGGGCATCTTTGGCTGCGTCGATGACTTGGAATCCTCTCAGTGACAGGTTTGGAAACGCATCTTTCTCTGCTTGGTTAGAAGATGTTGAATTCAGTAGCACAGAGCCATCGCATCCCTGTAAATAAACCCAAAAAAAGAGAGGGAAAGGAAGGCAAAAAGAAAAGCAAAAAAAAGGAACTTTAGAACTTAGTGAAGGTGCTTGCCTCTGCATGAATCTGTAAATTATGGTAAATTTGTCTCATTTCATGACATGAAGTTTCGAATCAGGAAAATGAGACATTTGACTGAGTACAACATAGGTGTCCTCCAAAATCAAGTTTGATTATCCAGAGATGGATTGTTTTAAGGAACGCAAATGTGTCTACTAACATAAAACTGGTTATCTAATTAAGATAGATCTCTACACATCAACTAATTATAGCTACAACTTATTTCGCAACAAATTAATGATGTGGGGAGTGATGTGCATATGTTTGATTCAAAGAAACTACGTGCAGTAATTGAGAAATTGATGGCAACGGGGTCAGTAGAGTTGATTTAACCGCCAAAATGGAAGTACCCTGACGAAGCAGTCATGGAAATGCATCCTCAAGAGAGGAGCGGCAAGAGAGGGGGCTCGAGAAATGAAGCTCGCCGCCGCTTTCTTAACTATCTCCTCAGCCTGAGGGCACGTATTCTTGTAGAACCCTATTTTGAGGCCTTGAGCATTGGCGACGTCGAGAATAAAAGCGACGAGCGCGAGCTGGAAAACCAGGAGAGAGAGAAGCTTCTGAGCAGCCATTGGGATTGCTTTACAGTATCGCTAATCAGCTGGTGAATGGCAGTGAAGGTGTTGAGGATGACACGAGCCTTTTATAGATCAGCACAAGTCTATGAAATTGCTAAACAGGATAAGGGAAGAGAAAAAAATAATAATATAGAGGAGACGAACTGTCATGGGGCCCAAACTGAGGATAAGTTGGTGTTCTATAATAGGCGGCGTGAATTACGAGAGTCGGGGAATTGTTCTTGTATTGTTCTTGAGTTTATTGAATTTTATTCCATTTCATGATTAAGCTCAAAACCAATTCCTATAAGAAAGTAGGTTACCAAAAAGAAAGTCATTAATTTATCCTAGGCAGTCAATATGGTCCTATTGAGGATTCTTAGCCTTATTAAAACATATTTATTGAGTGATTGGATAAGACCATATTTCATTGAAAGCTAATGATCACTTGCTTATCATCCAGTATAATCTTGTCAAATTACTTAATATGACTAAGTTTGAAAAAAGATTTCAAATAGCTTTACTCACTCAAGCAGAGGTTGATAAAAATGATATGAGATCAAACACTCTTGCAAATGCAAGTGTCAAGATCTAAATTACCCAGTCATCACTCACTTCAAAACATGGATGGCTCACAAATAAAAGAATTTGAATCTGAATTGGATATTGTTAAAAAGTCCAACCCAAAATTGATTCCTTTAACTCTGCCAAGACTATCCATATAAAGTCTAAGAAAGGAAGATGGGAAAAAATTTGAGTCATAAGGCAGAGAATAACTACAACCGAAGGTCCATATTAAAACTTCGTGCTCAAGGGACACTTTCAACATATATTATGGCACCACTAGTCGTATGCATGTCATAGTATAATTTTTTCACATCAAACATATATAATACTAAAAGGACTAAATTCTATATCATTAGAGGCAAAGCAAGAACAGCATAATATTTACATAATATATAACTGGAACCAAAGTAACCTTAAGGTCGACCATCCTTAGATGTGGTGCACGAGATTTAAAACATGTTATATGGTAGTTAGAAGGCTACAAAGCTTAGTTGTAATTCAATATTCAAATAAGAAGAAAACAATATGGAATCAATTAAAAGGAATGTCAAAACATACCATCCACTTCTTTTCCATAAAACCTCACGAAGCAACCATAATACCCCAGCATCCTTATAAAAAAACTATAAAGATTTCAAGAATGTCAAGAGATCTAATCATGGAATTGAGATGCCCTCGACGAGCTTTTGCATGCATGTGTTAGCTCAAAAGAATCGGTCTCTCTCTCTCTCTCTCTCTAATCATGTCGAGAAGTAGGTCACGACAGCGGCAATAGGTCATATCTTGTATGCCGCATCCAAAGGTGGAATTATTGAAGAGATCAGAACGTGTTTCTTTTTTTTTAATTACGATTCCAACTCGACAGCTTCAGAAACGTCAAAGCCGACTGGCTTTAACAATTCCCAAGTATGGTTGTTGACACCTAATATTTTAGAAAATAGTAAATAAAATAAAAAATTCGGTTTTGGAATTTGAAAATATATCTTCTTTTCAAAATTAAAAAAAAATCAGTTTTTATTTGATTTTGGAGCCTTTTTACTGTTGGAGTTGTTGAGTGAATATCTCACTCGCAAAAACAACTCCGAGCCTTCCTCTATAAATAATGCAAGGCTTCGGAACTGAGCGAGGGGGGGAAATTTTTTTTTTAAAAAAAGAAAGAGCAAAATTCTATCGTTGAGGAGGGGCTCCTTCATTTGGTTTTCAGAAAGTCAAAAGCGAAAAGTGAAAGAGGAGAGGAAGCCATCCGTGGAGGAGAAACAGTAGAAAAGAGGAGAAAAGTAAAAGCTTCCTGCAGAAAGTACACAGGAAAGAGAAAAGTGAGAGAGACAGGTGAGAGAGAGTGTCAGGAGAGAAAAAGTAAAAAGAGAAGAAAATAGGACACTGTTCATCTTCCTCGTGGATTCCTCCTCCGCGAAGCACCTCGCCGCTGTTGCCTCCACGACCGCGACCGTCTCCACCCGTGAAGCTTCCACTACTGCTCCCTGCTGCCGACGCCAACCATCTCAACTCGCCGCCGGTGAAACCCCCTCGCGACGCCTTCCCCGCGCCGACGTAGCCACCGGTCTCCCCGCGAACCTCACCGAGACGACCTGACGTGCGCACCTCGCGCACCGACGCTTCCCTGCAACCCGCCGATCTCGCTCCCCGACGTCTTGCTGAGCTGCGATCGCCGCGCTCCGCGCACCAGCACCCGCAAGCCTTGCCGCGCCACCATCTCTGCTCGCGAGTCCCGACGGCTACCGCCGTCCACTTCGCCCCGCACAGCCCGCGCCGGAGTTTCTTCGCCGTGCTAGCTACTGAGGAGCTATTCCACCAGTCCGACAAAACCACTGCAGGTTCGCCCTTGACCCGACGCCTAGTGAAGCCGCACCCCTGCCTCGTCCGCATGCTCGTGCTGCTCGGGGCCACCAGAGACGCCAGCAGTTCCTTGTTCCTCCGGCGATTGCTGCTGCCGTGCCCAATCTACAGCACCGGAGCATCGATCTCACTTCCCCGAAGCCAGCTGCGACCGCCACGCCGCTCCGCGAACGCACGGCACGACTACTGCTGTCCTTGCTGCACTATCACTATCGCTGCTCCCATTTTTCCAAGCCTTAGGTAGTTTTCTTTTGTTTTTTTTCTTACTTTTCACTAACTTTTATCTTATTTTATTTTATTTTGTTATTATTATTCAATTTAGAATATTCAGATGTGCTTTTCTCTTATAAATATCATAGACATTATCCTTAAGGCTTTTATCCAAAATTTCTGTAATAATTAGTTTGATCCGAGAGACATCGGATCATTTTTTTATTACATTAATTATGGGCTTCTTGGTGAAATTTTAATTGTTAAATCATAATAATTATTTAATTTGGTCCGTAAGACTTCGGACTAGATTATTTAATTATTTTGAGTTGTTGTAATGATTAGGGTTAAAATAATTGTTAATTTAACCTGTGAGACGACATGTTATTTTTTCAATTATTTTGATCCTTTATTTAGTGGCTATATTAATTGTTTAGATTTAACCATAATTTAATAATTATTCAACCTAAAAAAAAAAAGAAACTAAAAAGAAACTAAAAATTCAAAAAATTCAAAAATTGCATAAGCATATAGGACATTAGGGTTTAATATAATAGACATGTAGTTTAATTAATCAATTTTTTTAGGATTATATTTCTAGGATTGCATTTTTAGATAATATTTTTAGGACTGCATTTTTAGACATTTTAAAAGAAATAAGTTAGGATTAGACTTAAATAGCCTTTTTTAGAGTCTTAGATATAATTGGCACATTTTCATATTTAAAAATAATAATAAAAAAATAGTTTCTAAGACAGATTAGGGTTTAAGTCAAATTAATCCCAAAAATGGATTAGAAAATTACTTTAGATAGCTCGAGTAGGGTTTTTATTAGTTTTGAATTTCAATAAAAAAAATACAAAAATACAAAATTCTAGGTGCATGTTAATTAGTTGCATAATATGATCATTTAATTAGAATTTATTAGTAAAGTTAGGTCATAAGGTGCATAATAACTAGTTCGCATAATAGACCCATTTAATTAGAATTTCCACATTAATAAGATTAAGTCATTTAGTGTTAAAATGCATTTTATAAAAGAATTCTAATTTTTAAGAAAATCAAAAAAAAAAAAAAAATGAGTGCTTGCTTTATGTGATGCAATTTATTTACTTGAATATTTTAAATAATGGATGAGCACTCGTGTGGTCACCACATTTGCATGATAGTAACTTAGGTTAAAATAAATCAGCTGCTTGCAAAATTTTTTTTGAAAAATTAAGAAGAAATGGTACCGAAAGGGCATTAGAAAATTCTAGTGTAACCAAGTCCCCGTATCCTTAGTCTCTGGTTTGTAGGAGTAAAATAAATCTCCCTTTATTTTACTTAGGTGTCTAATCGACCTACCATAAACCGATTAGTGGCGACTCTTAATTAATAACATCTTGCATGTTAAATGTTTGAATCTTAAGTCGCGAATTGGTATGGGCTTGGGAGAGCCTGAGCTAAGTTTAAAAGCTTAATAGTCCATTAACCTAGTTTTAGGTGGTGAACCCGAAAAAATTAGGTCGCGACAATGGTAAGGCGGAAGAACAGTGCACAAGAGGACGTTTGGCAGATGGGTTTGATCAATGTACATGTGATCAGAGAAGGTTATATTAATTAACGTAAATCCATAGATGAACTCTCCAATAATCTCCTAGTTAGGCAGGTCCATCCAAATCGAATGTCGGTCTTCCGTCATTATAAAGCTTTTCCAAATTAGTTTGACCACGAACGATGGCGCCATCGTCTTTGACGATGGCAACGTTATAACAGCCAGCTCATTCTATTCCATCGAAGTAATATGCACTTCTAAATTTCGCCAGCCAGTAAACTTGCACTAAATGATTGATGTTTTAACCAGAGTTCCAATTACTACATAATGTATACTTGGTATGGGTGGCGTGTTTCAGACTCATTAATGAGTAGGGGTGTGCAAAAGAATCAAGACCCACCCGGACCGCCCGGAACAAGACCTGAACCGCCCCAAACCAATGGTTCTTGAGGGAACCAGTCCGGTTCCCAGTTCCAATTTATGGAAACTAGTGGGTACCGGTCCGATTCCTGATTCCATGGGCGAATCCATTCACCCATCCACTCAAACGAACCAACTATTTTAAAATAATATATTGATTTTTAATATTAATCTTTAGTGAGCTAAAGAGTTTTATATATCAATAATTAATATAAGTTTTTCTCCTAACTAGAGAAGGCATATAAATATTATGTATTAGTACCAAGGCGTTGGGCCCACTTGTAAATAATAAGCCGAAAAAATGAATTTAAAAAGAAAACTTACTATGTTTATGAAAATTTGCTTACAGAAAGGTGGTGCTAGTTCTACACTTTATTTGATTAAAAACACCCTTTTTGTGGTTAACTTTTCAAAATATCCTTCATTGTTTTATCTACAGTCACATATAACTTCCTCTTGGTTTGTCTTTGAAATAAGGAGAATACTCTAGCTTCATGATGTTGACATTGCACTCCAAGTCCTATGGCATCACCACCCCCACTAGGGGTGTGCAAAAGAACCGGGACCCGCCTAGACCACCCGGATCTAGTGGTTCTTGAGGGAACCAATCCAGCTCCTGGTTCCATGGACAGTCCGTTGGTCCGTCCCTTTCACTATCTCTCTATTCGGCCCTCCAATGTCAATTTTCCGGCATCATCGCCCTCGACAACAAGTTAGCAATAGATTCATGTTGAAGGATTTGTCCAACAAGATCCACAACAAGATCTCTAAGACCAGTTCCATGGATCCACTCGGGAACCGGACCGGATCGGCGGTCCGGTTCCTGAGTGAATCCATGCAGCTAACGGATGGATCCCGGTTCCAATTTTTCAGAACCAGTCCTTAATGGACGGTTCCTGGTTCTAGGTTAGGAACCGCCCACCCAAACCATGCACACCCCTATTAATGAGTCAATTATTATCGAGTATTTAAATTTCTTTTTCATTATTTTCTTCACAGATTAGATGCTCATATGCTAGTAAGGCACTAGATGGAAAACTATCCAATATTGTGTCCGAGCTACATATCGCCGGTTCGATAGAGAACTACCTCTTGATAGTCGAAATTCCCATTTATAATTTGTGTAGTCTTATTTTATGCGTTTGACTGTACATTGCACACATGAGAAAATGTTCAAACAAATATTTGATAGGTGACGCAGATGGCGCTTTCCCATGGACTCAAACTTTTGACGCAAATAGTTTCTTCGTAGGCCAAGCATTTTTTATTTTTTTTCATGGGACACAGGTACGAGTGCAGCTGGCACAACAACTCGGCTCACACTTCAATTGGAGTTCCCCAGGGCAAAATGAAACTCACAAATATCGGTTTCTAAGTCAAACAGATGGAAACGCCCCTGCCCTTAAATCAACGCGAGGGTGAGTCCAGCCATCATTTACTCCTTCCAATTATTATTTTTTCGCTACTATTCATTTAATATCACATTCTTCATTATCGAATTCCACCGCCCTTTTGAATCATCAGAATATTTAAATTTATTTCTCCCCGTTGAATAGAAAATATAGCAATTTCTCTTAGATTTATTAGTCCAAGTAGAGAAGACTAATATCATAATATATTTATTATTGGATTCCACCAGCAGAAGATTGTATTATAACTCTCACTTTACTTTCCAAAATGCTATTCTTCATTTCTCAATCAATTGGTGGACATACAACCCCATTGTCAGCCCAATCTCCGTTTCACCTCAAAGGTAGACAACAAGAAAATTGTCCAAAAAATCATAAACTATTGCACTTTTGCCAATTTAATCATAAATCTTTCAATTTTATTAATTGAATCTTAAACCCTTTTATTTATTGCTAATTGAATCAATCTAGCTAATTTTGACCTAAAATTACCAATATGAACATCGACGATGCAACATAGAATTATCGGTGCTGATATTGATAATTTTTAATAATTTTTAATAATTTTATTATTTATTCTAATTTTCTCTCTCTTTTTCTTCTTTGCTTCTTCTTCTTCTTTTTGCTAGTAATTGGCCATCGAAGGCCAGCCACTGGCCATGCTAGGTCAATTGGCTTGGCCTACTACTGACAAGGCACGACTGGGAGAGGTCGATCCAACAAGGGTTAGCCTCACCCAAGCTAGATTAGCGAGACTAGGCCCTCACCTAGGCCAAGGTGGCCACACTGAGCATTAGCCAAGCAAAGGCAATGCCAAGTGAGGGCCAGCCTCACCTAGGTGGGCAATAAGGGTGTCAATGGGTCGGGTCGGGTCGGGTCGTGTTGTTACTCGACCCGACCCGAAACACGATAGTCACACACTGTGACCCGACCTGAATCGACCCAAAACACATTAGATCATCTAATGTGTTTCGGGTCGGTTCGGGTCGGGTTGCTAGGTTTTCCACCTTTTTTTTTTCCTGGGGTTGGTTAATTCCTTTTAAAAGTAAGCCATCACTGTACCATATCTGATTCCTACATATAAAATGTAAAAGTACACAGAGAACAATCTATGATTCTTTGTATTCACTAGATCACTGGAATTAATGGGAAAAGAATGGTAGCAAAAGGAATGCATCATCTATCTAGATTTCTTGTCAGATATGATGGAGACTCAGTACACCCAGATGAGGATGCTAATAAATGACATAGGTACTCACAAAAAGAGCGAAGCAATTTATGTTGCTCAGACCAATCTAACCATCGAGTGTGGACAATCCACCATAATATTTTGAGACATAGAAATGTGAAAACTGAAATGATTTTCTTTCACCAAAATGCTTATTTCTCCTCATAATCACCGGAGCTTTGCTTGCTAGATTGCATCTCAATTAGCTGCTGCTGTTCCTCAATCTCTTCGGCTGCTACTTGTTTCTCAGGCTTAGGTTTGCTTGTAGACAGAATCAGAGTAAACATCACAGAGGAAGTTCCCGCTGGTGTAGCTTATGCTGTCACCTGAACTGAAATTTATGAAGGGTTTGGTTTTAGATTGTGTAAGCTGAAGGGAAAGAGGAAAACAGAAGTGGATACTGCAGGAATGTGAAGATAAAAGCAAAGTCAAGGGCTAGCACACCATTAATGCGAAGCTCTGCCTGGGGAACCAGGAGATAGAAGTGAAATTTTTGCCAGAAGGATTGCTCTTTCTGTTGTTTTTTTTGCTGATGATTTGTAGATATAAAAAGAGTGCGAGACGGGCCTTAGTTTTACCTACTGATTTAAAGACTGAATGACTGATGTTAGAATTTCATATGGAAAAGATTCTTAGCAGAAGATGACATATATGTTTAAAGTTGAAGGGCACTCTTTTGATCATCAACAATGAGTGCAGAATTTAGGAGGCAAGATATACTTTTCCCTTCAAGAAAAACTAATTGCCATCGCAAAATGGAGCAGAGGAGCAAGAAAAGCCAAGTAACATATCTATTTACTAATCCCATGATCAATATCAGCCATTTAGAAACATAATTCGCTGTCGACTTGCACCTGACAAAAGAGAATCAATAAATCTAAAGACAAGCAACATCCGGTAATGTATAAATCTGAGGCAAACATGTATGACACATCATGAGGGACTGGTACACCCAACAAGAGACAGCCAAACGATCATCGAAATACTAACACACTGGGCTACTACGGTTCAGGAATTTAATCGAGCAGCCGGTAGGCATCAAAGTCGTGAGCCCATATCCGACAACGATGCAGCGATTTGCAACCAAACATATCACAACATCATTAAAAAAAAAAAGGCTCAACTCACTCACCCACCCACCAAATTTCTAATGGGAAACACTAACCCAGGTTTATCCTTCGAAACATGCACAAAAATTCTAATGAACGGGAATTGTGTACAGCAGCTCAAGCTGAAATCCACAATTTCCTTCGTTTCTTTCTCTTCTGAACTTCAGCAAACACATAAAAAGCACAAATCCACACATTCCATCTCAATGACCAACAGCGGCACAAACGAAACCCCCAAAAACCCCTACATCCCTGACCCCCAGATGTGCGCGCCCGGAGCTCGCAACGAGCACGAACCCGAATCTCACTGGCAACTACAGCTCACCTCGACAACGACGATGGCTAATTGGAGACCAACGATCGGGCGCAGGGCTTGGGAGGATTTCTAGGTCAGCCCCAAGAGCGAATCCAGATAGGCGGGAGAGAGATTGAGCTCCTTCCAGTTCCTCCCAAGTCCCAACAGTTGTGCCTACGCCCAGACAAACGGAGGGCGGAGGCGCGTTGATCGGAGGGCGGAGGCGCGTTGATCGGAGAAGAAGCCGAAGGGGAGGGGTTTTCACTTTTCTGCGACATGTTTGACTCTCTGTTTGGTTGGCTTGTTTGGATGTTAATGTGTTTTAGGTCGAACAATGTTCCAACCCTGACCCGACCCAAAACACATTTCATTGCTTGTTTTATATTTGTTACTCGAACACTATCGAGACCCGAAACATATATTATACTTGTTTCGTGTTTGGGTTGGGTCGAGTCGGGTCGGGCTTTTTTGACACCCCTAGTGGGCAAGTCCTGGCGAGGCCGACTCTCGCCCAAGCCAAGGTGGCCTCACCGGGCATTGCTTAGGCTCGACTGACACTTGATAAGGCCGCCCTAGCCTGGGTGAAGGCCAGCATCTCCTGGCTTGGGTGAGGTCGACCTCACCTACCTTGGGTGAGGCCAACCCTTGTCAAGGATAAAATAATAATAAAATTAAAATATTATTAAAATTTATCTAGACAATGCTAATAGTCTTACATGGTATTGCAGGCTTCTAAATCAGTGCTTTCTTACTAGAATTGGTTAGATAGATTTAATTGATAAGAAGTGAAAATGCTTATTACTCAATTAACAAAAGTGAAAGATTTAGGATTGAATTGATAAAAGTGTAATAGGTTTAGGGTTTTTTGGACAATTTTCCCTACAAACAACATCGTCCTTCATGTAAGTGGCCAGAAGACTAGTTACTAGTAAGAGAAATCATGTAGAGATATGACTTTAGACAATGCTACTGAAATTTTCAATTGGGACGAGGGGCATAAGAAAAAGTGTGTTTACCTCGAGCATCTATTGATGTAAGAGCTATGCAAGATGCATGTGTTATGGTCTTGAGATTTTCTATGACGAAATGGTCGTGTTTGATTCAAGAAGATTGTCCAAAATCGTCCAGGGTTTTTGGAACATTCTTAGGGAATGGCAATATAGTAATTATCTCGAATTTTAGAGCATTCTTGGCATAAATGCCAGTAGTTGGGAGATGGGGAAATGTGGTTTCATCCACTAGATCAAATGTCAATCAACCGTAGTAATGGGGGACTTCTTATATAAATAGGGGAACTCTCTGTCCTTCATTTATATCTATCTAAATATTTTAGCTATATTTCTCTCCCACAGCTTCTATTTCTAGACTTTCTCTTAATTTGGGTGGGCAAGTAAGCGGGTTATTTATGTTAAAACTCCATCGTATAACATAAGCAAACAAAAGTCCCCTGTGAACAATTTGAGTGAAAGTAGCAACAGTAGACAAGAACTAGAAAACATACTAATTAGGATGCACGAGAAGGATAGCACAGCAAAGACAGTCGATAATACAAGATGATACAGAGCATTCTAATTTCATTTACTATCAGATTAAGCAACAACCAACCTGATTTTCAAGAGACATGATTGTCCAAATTTTTCCTTAATGACATTCTATTGTGTTCTTCTTCTTCTTCTTCTTTTGATTTTGGGGTGAGGGAAATCCAAGAGATTATTGATACATAATTATTTATTTATTTATTTATTTTTGGGTTTTGCAGTGTTCGGTACCATTGTCACCCATGATAATATTTCATTTCATCTTGGCCATATAACTCATTTAACTAACTAGAGAAAATTTCCCCCTCTTGTGACCCAAAAATCATATCACGGGATGAATTGGTGGTGATTCGGCTAAATAGAAAGTATCTTATAGCCATTGTTTCTTTTACTATAACCTATATTGTTATTGCGAAGAGAAGCACGCTTATCGTAATAGTAAAACAAGGGAAAATGGGGATAAAGATGAAGAAGCTATCAAACCAGTCTTTCAAGAGTTGCTAAATTCTCACAACTTCATGCATGCAAATTCTTTCACAGGCCAACAAATGCAATTTAAAACGAAAGGAATTTGTTCGAGTGACCCGGGCTCTTGTTAATTAACTATGATAAAAGAAGTATTACAATGTTCGATGCGTTAACTTTCTATGAATTGTGCAATCTGTATTTTGAAAATTTAAACGATCAATTTTATGTTTAACAAATGCCTTCGGGCACCCATTGATAAGGCCAAAACCAAAAGCATTTCGAAATCGCATATCTCTAACAACAATCTCTGCATACCCGTCGAAGCCGGAGAAAGCTAGTCTTTCTGACAATCTCAAGATTCACTTGCTACATCATGTACAAAGACAAAGTATCAGAAGCCACTCTAAGTTCAAGACATCTGCCATCAAATATATTTGATCATTGGTACTCAATCTGTTAGTCAAATCCCAAACTCCTAAGTTCCTAACCACTTTGTCCTATCACCTGATATCATCATCACGATTTACCAACCCATAGCATCTGAATCGAATCCATTTCACCGTTCACCAGGCTTTCAAAAAGCGGTCCCCTACAATGCAACAAAATATTGCCAGTTCCAAGTAGTCGAATCAAGACGACCAAATCCAATGCACAATCATGGATCATGGCTAGATACTTTCCCCTCTTCTAGCAATGATATCTCTATAGGATAAATGAGGGTCAGTTCACCAAACATTCACTCAAGCCGTGAGTGGGAAGAACCTAAGAAGTGTCGACACGCCCTGGATGAGCAAAGTCTTGGCCTTCAACACTTCTTGCCCGACGAGAACCGTACCCGAGACCAGATAATCCTTCGCCCTACCCTCAATCATCTTCAAAATCATTGGCTGGAGCATTTTCAAGTCCACTTTCCACTTTAAAGTCGAGCACACAGTGTCGAGCATGCATACTGCAATAGTATGAAACAATTAAGACAGAGGATAAACTGAAAATGAACATACCTGTCGCTCAAAAAGAGACAACAGATCCAAAATGATTCGATCAAGGTCGTAAGGACAAGCGGCAGTGCTTGATTTAGAGGCTAAACGTGATTTTCTGGGGAAAAAGGGCCGTGGGCCGTGGCCACAGGCCGCTGAATTCTAATGAACCGAATTAACCAAAATACCCAGGACATTCGAACGATCACCCTCTTCACCTCAGTCGAGAGCTGCTGTCTCCATTGGCCCCATTTTTTATTTTTATTTTATGCCGATGATCCGACCGAACTCACCTTACGGGAGCACAACATTGACTATATCTCGGAGGATACTAGCCCAGTAACCCACAAGTCAGGACCCCCCGCTTAAGTCATGGAACTACTTTGAGAGTTGTCGCGGACTTTGGAAGTCGAACCCCCAACCTGGTAATCAGGGGGCCAGGCCTCAACTAGTGCAGCCATGCATGGGTGGGTTCTCCATTGGCCCCATTTGTTGCTGCTAGGTCCAAGACAGCGATCTTGTCTTCACTTTCACAATTCGAATGCCTTCGCCGCCAACTTTGATTGTGTCTGTGTAAGAATATGGTGGGAGAGAGAGGGGCCGGTGAAGAGAGAGAGAGAGAGAGAGAGAGAGAGAGAGAGAGAGAGAGAGAGAGAGAGAGAGAGCATGTAGAGAGAAGAGAGAGAAGAGTTTTCAAAATAGTCTAACATTAGACCTACTTTGGACATGTGTCGCAACCTCATGGCCTTCTTATTTGTTGTGTTGGCACACAAAACATATCCACTATGTTCTCCCTACAAACAACAAACTCCCGATTATTGAGGCACTCTGGCATACTAATAGCTGACCTTACTTTACCTGCATTTCTAGTTTCAAGATCAAATGAGCAAGACAACCCCTAAGAAACTCAGTTAAGAAAGTTTTTCAAACAAAGTAAAACTAGGATATCAAAAAGATTTCGCTAACCTGCTTTAGAATTGGGATGACATAGATTTCCCTCATCTTTCTCTGACTTCAATCACCTTCGAGGTGTCACCTTGACCATCCAACTGCTGCTGCTTCTTGCACTTTCTGTCAGTTGCAGTTTATGAATGAAATCAAATATGAGCATATTAAAGGAAAACCAAATTGCCCATATTTCTATGCAAATCAAAGAAGGTTTTAGCAATGTTATTACATGATAAGAGACACAGAAGAGGAATGTGGTTTCCGACCAACGACTTCTTGCATCGTTTCTTGGGGGATACTTTCTCCGAGGAGAATGCTTCTTGCCAATTTTATCCTCAAATATCCCCCCTCGATGGTCCCTCCTATTGGAATAATTAAATATTGAACCACGCCGTCGTCTAGTAGTTTAATTTTTTTGAACAATCTGCAGCAATCTTATCAAATCTCACATGATATCAAAACTAGAGTTCCCAAGTTCAAATCTTTACAGGCCCCATTTGCATCACAAATTAAATATGTCCATGCTTAGTTTTAGGCAAAAAAAAAAAAAAAAGAAGACCCAATTAAGCATGAGGGGGAGTGTTAGAGTAATTATTAAACCATGCCTTCATCTAACAATTTAAGATTTTAGAATAAATTGTAGTAATTCAACAAAATCTCACATGATATCAGAGCTTAAGGTCTTAAGAATATATCTTTTTAGGTCCCATTTGCATTCCCAATTAAATATGTCCAAGCTTAACACAAGGTAAAAAGACCAGACTAAGTGTAAGGGAAAGTGTTTGAATAATTAAATATTAAATCATACCATTGTCTGACAGCTTAAGCCTTTAAAATAGTTGGCGGAATCCAACAAAATATCACACCTCCTACCTGTGAAATAATTAAATATTAAATAATGTATTGGTTTAACAACTTAAACTTTTAAACCTTTAAAACAATTGGTGGCAGTCCCACTAAATCTCACAACTCCTACCGATGGTAAGAAGATAATGACTTCAAGTATGGTATACACTATTGTCAAATCTAGCTTAGATGACCTACAGGTCATAGTGAAGCAAAGCTTAGCATTATAGTGAGCAATATGAATAACATAATAAAGGATAGAAAAAGTGCCTCCATGACATGCCGAGGGACCAGATCAACAAGCGATCTCATAGAACATACCGCTATAGACCCATGTAGGGAGTAAACCATCAAGGCAACCCTTGAAATATTAAAGTAGAAAAGGACTCCAAGAATAGTTGGCAGCCCTCTTCTTCGTGTCCAGCAACAAGAGACGCAAAGCATTCTGGAGGGTAAAACGAATGTGAGACATCAGTAAGAGGTTCTGGCAGCAGAACAAGAAGAGAGGGAGGAGAGGAGAAAGCGACCTGAGTATAGTGGAGGCGAGGGGGCAAGTGGGCAAGGTGGACAAGCCGTGCAATTCATGATCTGTGTGTGTTATACCTATTTTATAAACTATGCATGTTATGTGCTATGTGCAAGTTGCGAAACCATATTTCTTCATGCACATGTCTCCATCCCAACACCGGAGAAGGTGGGGAATCCCCACCCCTTTTTTCTCAAGCGAGAAGGGTGGCTACTAGAGTAACTTCAGTGATCTAGATTTCTACCTTGAAGATTCTGCTTCGTTGATTGCGTTAATGATAGAGTGATGATTTAGCAAAAAGAGAACACCGATGACTCCGAATCAAGAGGGAGAGAGGGACAAGGGCCGTACTTGGTTTAAGCTGTGGATTGGGCTTGAACTCTTGGGTCCAGTGCGAAGCTTGGATCGGGCTTCGAAGTTCATCCAATTCTGCACAACGAATGGGGTCGCATGTTGGGCTAGTTTGAACGAATTTTAATAACCCGAATTATGTTTTATTCAATGCAAACATGCTACCCCTAAACATAATTGTATCTAATATATAATTGCAAGGAAATGCAATAAAGAATGCGAATGCAAGACTATGTAGAATCATCATTTTTGTTTAGAGGTCAAACCCCATTGTCATTGATGAATTCGAATTGTAATTTTCTTACGAAATTTATGAGAAATCTTTAGGTGAAAATTTATGTGTCGACAATAAGAAGATAACTAAAGAAAGTGATTTTTTATAAAAATTTGTGGGAGGCATTATTGCATATTATTTTGTCCTTGGAAAAATGGATAATGCTCGCTCAGTAACACAAAACCATCTTAGATGCTTTAATGTGGTGTGTGTATGTATGTGGTTCTCTCTCTCTCTCTCTCTATATATATATTGCTAAACGACTAAGCCAAGCCGGTGCTTGAGATCGCATGGATGCTACAATTAAAACTATTCAAATGGGCAAGTATAGACGGCCACGCCTAGTATGAAATCTTTAAATATATATATATATATATTCAGACGCTGTGATGGTTTGAAAGCGTTTTTTCACATGAAATGCTCGGGCCGAGCCTCCGCTAAAGTTGCGGGCATCGAATATTCTCGTGTAAGCAGTAGTGCAGAGTCCAAGTCTGCCCATTGACCTTCGGGCCAAGTGAAACGCCTCTATATAATTGACCTCTACTTCCGCTTACGATATACATCAACTAATCCCTTTAGGTCTTTATTGTAGTTGATTATACCGGCCATAAGTAAAGTCAGGAAAAAACGAAGATGTTTCATACGAAGAAAGGGATAATTTATCCATGAATGGGGGGATACGGTGTAACGAAGCGTGCACTCCGCCACCAATGCCTCTGCACTCGGGTCATGTGGCGGGATTTTCTCTTCAAAGTCTTGGAATTATGGAATTGAACTTCTATTTAAGGCCGAGCACGGCAAATAAAAATCAGTATTTATGCAGCTTCAAAATTGAATCGTACTTATCCTGTTGGAACTAAGATGAAACTTTTTAAGGATATGCGTAAGTTTGAACCCAATGATAAGAGTGTGTTCTTATATTCTCAATTTAGAAATCAATGTTTTGTGGGTCGAAATCCGACCTAGGAAACTCAAATTTCGATTGGATTACGGTGTTTAGTGGCCGTGCTAATACTTCTCCGGTTTGTTGGCTAATTACGATCAGGCCTTAGGATTATTAAAAGAAAAGAAATGCAGCCTCTACGGAGTCACTTTGCTAGAAATATTTCATGATATAATTTTAAAAGTCAACATAAAAGCATTCTGTTTCACGATTTGTTACCTGTGCACGAGGGCTTATACGATATTATGTACTAATAGGAAATGCGTTGGCAACAGCATCGTTAGGAGAAATATCATTATTTTCTATCTTCGCCGAAAGAAATCATTTTTTAAAAAACTGACGAAATGGGAATTAGGATAAAGCGCCATTTTCAGCATGGGAAAGCACCTAGATTCAATGTCCTCAATACCATCACCATATCGAGACCATAACAATACCAAAAGATTAAGACTTTAGTTAGCATGTATGCGGGCAGCTCCATCCCATATAAACCTGTGAAACAGGCGTGTTTGGTCGAAAATGGCTTAATTCAAATTGACTTATTTAACCCGTTTTGATATATTTCCGTACAATACAATTGTAGCAACTCATGTCCGATCTAATTTATATCACTAAAATTACAAAATTTAGAGGCAATATCAAGTGAAGACGAGAGAGAGAGTTTAAATTAAATTATGAATCCATTTAACCCCCATATTATTGTATATTTTAACATTCTTAACTCATGTATGGCCCATTTATTAAATATAATTCATCCATATGACAACTCTGAGCATGAAATATAAGTTAGGAAATGCATCTATGATCCATTTCGACATATTTAGTCTCATTTGTTTGTGTTTTTCAGAAATAAATGCCTTTAAATTCTCCTTTCTTGGCCATAATTCATAACTAAAAGTGATGATGGATTATCGTTGTTTAGTGGACAGAGAAGTCTGTGGGTGCCTTCACGTCATCACTGCGAAAAAGGGGGAAAATTGTCCAAAAAGTCCTAAACCTATTGCATTTTTGCCAATTAAGTCATAAACATTTTAATTTTGCTAATTGAGTCCCAAACATTTTCACTTCTTGTCAATTCAATCAATCTAGCTAATTTTGGCCGGAAAATACCGACGTAAATGCCGGCGGTGTCACATAGGACCGTCGGTGCTAACATGGACAATTTTTAACAATATTTTAATATTTTTTGAATTTTTTGAATTTTTTTTTTTTTTCCATTTTTTTATTTTATTTTCTTTATTTTCTTTTTGCCATTTCTGGTGGCCAGCCACCGGCCACAGCCAGCCAGCTAGCCTCGCTCGCCATAGGCAAGGCCCAGCCGAGCGAGGAGCTCCGACGAGGGCAACCCTCGCCTAGGTGCGACCCAGCAAGGGTTGCCTGAGCAAGGCCACCCTGACCTGGGCGAGGGTCGGCCTAGCCAAATTTGGCAAGGGGAGCCCTCACCGAGGCTTGCCCAGACTAGATCTGGTGAGGCCAGCCCTCGCCCCTGGCCAAGCTCGGGCGGCTTGGAGCTGTTGTCCGAAGACAATGAACGACAACGACGAAGACGATGAACAATAGCAGGGCAAAGAGGTAAAGCAAGAGGCACATCTTCCTCAATGGAGAAGACGAAGACGACGGCAGCGACAGCGGCGCCAACGCTGGAGGAGAGAGAGGTGATTTTAGTGAGGTGGGTGGCGTCAGTCGGCCAGGGGCGAGGGCGAGGGCTCCTCTCGCTAGATCTGGCGAGGCTAGCTCTCGCCCAAGCGACCCTTGCCGAGTCGCACCTAGGGCTGCCCTCGCTGAAGCTCCTCCTCGCCCGGCCGAGCCTCGCCTGTCGCAGGCGAGGACAACTAACTGGCTGTGGCCGGTGGCCGCGCCGCCTGTGGCCGATGGCCGGCCTCGGGAAAAGGCAAAAGAAAAAGCCAAAAGGAAAAGAAAGAAAAGAAAAAACAAAAAAAATATCAAAAATTCAAAAAATATTATAATATTATTAAAAATTAGCCAGATGAACTGAATTAACAAAAAGTGAAAAAGGTTTAGAACTCAATTGGCATAGTTAAAAGGTTTAGGACTGAATTGGCAAAAATGCAATAGGTTTAGGATTTTTTGGGACAATTCTCCTGCGAAAAAAGGGGTATAGTAATGTTTGGTATCATTGCCGTTCTTATTTAAGTACATGCTCTATTTTCGTCATACCAAAACTACTCGATATGCCAAAGAAATGCTACTGTTGCACCTAAAGTTCTCTCTAAGATGCGGCTAAAATGTCTGAGGATCACAGCTTCGTAGTCCTCTAGACACAACTGCACATGAAACCTCCTCATGGTCGTTCTTCATTAGACTGGCAATTCTTTTTCCGTTTTTGAAGCTTATGACTTTGATGGTGCCATCTATTCCTCTCAAGCTGATAATTCAATTTTTTGTTTTGTTTTCCTTCTTTTTTCTTTTTTCTCTTTTATGTTTCTGGGTAATATGGTAATTGAATGTACAAGTCGTTTCCATGGTCAAATGGCACTGAAAACAAGAACCTTAAAAATCTTCAAACTTGAGCATTAAATTAAAGCCCAATTACAGTTCCACTTTTCCTCGTCCCCTTGTACTCTAATGATAGGATATACAGGTGGACGAAGATTAAAGCCGCTTATTGAGAGATTTAATTACACGAGTGACCTTTTAAATGTACCTAATTTTGCAAATACTATTTACATACCTCTAAACGAAACATGTAAACTCCTTCTACAATTTTGATTGGGGCTCAAGTGATGATCGATGTTGGTTTAAGTGTTTTGGATGAATGCAAGAATTCAGAATTCGGGGATGGACATTTTTTTCGAAGAAAATGGCATAAATGTAATGCAATGATAATAGAATGAAGGTGAAAATTATTCTGCAAAGTTAAAATAGAGATACGTAAGTTGTCATTGAATAAAACGTGAAGTATGTTGGTTGAATATCTCCTATTCATAACCACATTGCACCGAGGCATGCTTCCTTTTCTGTTTGTTTTTCTTAACCAACCACTATCGGTTCATCGCCAAAAAAATTGATAACATTCCGCTAGAAACATGAGATATATAGAAGAAAAGCGAAAGCACTGCTTATTCCCTTTTGGTTTTGGCTATTCACCAGCGCACAATGCTTCCTTATCTCGCCCGCCAGCCCAGTCTTCACGTCGATCCCGCCCATCTTCTCCATTGCCAAGGCAAATTGAGCGTAGAAGTTGTCAAGTGACCCTTGAAGGACTTGTGGGATGAAGAGCTTGGTAGCAGGACTCGTAGTGATAGCAGAATCCGATTGAAACAGGCCTCTCCTCTTAAGCACAAGTCTCTAATAGCTGAGGTCAAAAGGTTTTAAGGCTGCCCGGATCCATCCGCACGATGGTATCGTCACTCAGGCTCCTGCACTTCTTGGCCTTGAGATTCGCCGCGTACCCGCTTTCCAAGGACGGGTCTTGATCCTCAACGCAGTGAAGTTGTATAGGCGGTTCCGTAAAGACGAGCAGTGAGATGCACCAATCGTGTGAGCTCCTATTTCAGAACGAGTCACATCAGCCACTACTGATTTAGCACATGACCAGCTTAGTCACGTAATGAATATACAGTTCGATGTCTCTCGATACTAATGGTTCAACTCATCAACTGATATCCTCTCATTTTTATAGGTGGGTGAAATATGGCCTCGCCGGACCATAAAATTAAGTCTTTAAGATCGAGTCCTTTATTGGCGGAAAATGTTTGGAGAGCGTTGAGTTTGCTGGATGGAGAAGGGATGTCGCTCAGTGCTTCCGATGCCCTTGAAATCACTCCATCTCTTCTTACTGTAGGAACTCTCCAAAATGGACCTCCCTATAGTTTCATGCACATCAGATACAGTTTTAATTCCCCACTCAATCTCAATGCTTTTTTCGCTTGCAAATCTATACTCATTCCATCTTCAGCGGAGAAAACATTTTTCACGTAGTGTTAAGATCTAGACGCACTTGAACAATGGATAACTGCTTTCGTGGAAATAATCTTTGTGCTGTTGTCCCCATAGCGGCCACTATTGCATCTCTTGCGGCCAAATCTATGATGTCTGCGCAAGAGACAATCCCGGGAATTCAGCTTCGACAAGGCTCTTCACTCGATCGATGAAGTCAAGCCTCTCATAGTGAAGTTTGGAGGAGAATCTCTTGTTATTTATTTTTCTTTTGTGATCCCACATTTAGACTCAATTGTTGTGACTATTCGACATGCTTCATACCCTTTTGTGACAACCGCTCGTCTTGATGGGAGATGATATATATAAGGAACGTACGTTCATTTTCTGACGGGTGATCAAGGTCTAACACAAAATCTTCACATTTAGAATACACCATCAGTACGTGAGGAAATTTGGTTAGTAGAGTGCGCCCATTGCTTTCTTGATTTTTCAGGAGATTCGACGAACGTGAATGCAAACAATGGCTGGAGGTTTGTCTATAAACGATTCTGGCTTCCGCATATGAATTTTTATGTCTTACATTTGGTATCAGAGCGTGTTTATTGCCTCTGCCTTGTTTTTTCGAATTTTTTGGTGTATTTTTTGGGCATTTTAGACATGAACAGTAACTCGGCATTTTGAGGCCAAGAGAGAAACTCCCAAATTCCGGGCAAAATCCGCACGACCCACCCTTTGATTTTGGACCCATTCGGTCGCACTGCCATGAGGAACGTTAGCCATGAGTTTTTCCGGTATATTGGTGTTCGCCGGAGGCTAATCGGGTGGCGGAAGTCTCTGTGGTTGAGGTTTTGTGTTTTTGGGAAATTTTCGTCTGATTTTGGGGCCAATTTTTGCTCATTTTCGCCGAAACTTGGACCCATGTGGTCGTGCCGGCATGTTCTTCAAAACCCATTATTTATTTTTGTATGAAATGTGCTGCCGGAGAAGAAACTATGGTGAAATCGCGACTGAAAATGGAGAAAAACTGGCGGAAAGGCTTCTGTTCGCGCGAGGAAGAAGGCGCGTGGAGCCCACGCGTGCGCTACGGTTGCAGGCGCGTGGATTCCACTCACCACGCGCTCTCACACACGTGGCAACTGTTGCGCGCGTGGGATCCACGCGCGCGGCAGTTGCCAGGCGCGTGCAATGCACGCTGAACGGCGTGCGTGCGGAGCACGCGCCCGCGCAAGTTCTGGCTCTTGTCGAGCACGCGCCTGTGCGCTGGACGCGCACATGCTCGGCACGCGCCCGTCATCTCCCACCCGCAGCCTTTCTTTTACAATTTTGCCCCAAACTTTTTCAGTTTTTACAATCTTGCCCTTGGCCAATTAATTTATTTACTATTTTGCCCTTGATGTATTTATTTATTATATCATTTCATGCATTGTTATGAATATTTTATGCATGAAATTAAATGTCCAATGATCCATATATTTAATTAATTAGGAGTGGCCACAACATCTTTAATTAATTAAATTATATATTAAAAGCTCTAGATCATATTTAGAAATAGACATTGATTGTAATTAATTATATTAATACGATGAATTTTATCCCACATGAATTTTCATTATATTAATATGATTAATTAGGATGAAATATCATATGATTTTTCTTAATTTACCCACAGGGATTAAAAAAAGGCATATAATATGGTAGTTTTTTCATGAAGTAATTATGAATCTATTTAAATTAATTAAAAACTTAGCGCACGGGTAGTTTTTATGTTATGTGATTCATATTGTGACATGTTTACATTGGTAAAACATGATTTATTTATATTTGCTTCAAATTTTGTGACATAAGCATGATTATTTGTTATGCAGTTTCGCAACCTGTGAATTTCTCTGAATTTAAGTTTGATGTTCCCATATTGAATGGTGAGAACTATAAAATTTGGAAGGAGTCAGTTCTTCTTCAACTGGGGTGGATGGACATTGACTATGCTATAAGGAAAGACGAACTACCTGCTCCTACTGATTCGAGCACTCCAGCTGAGATAGCTCTTTATAACCAATGGGAGCGGTCCAACCGCGTTTGTGCCATGTTTATAAGAGCTAAAATATCTCATAGTATTCGTGGTTCAATTTCTCAGCATAACAATGCTAAGGCTTTATTGGAGGCTATAGATGCGCAGTTTGAAAGTTCTGAAAAGGCGCATGCCATGACCCTGATTATGAAGTTTTCGTCATTGAAGCTCACTAGTGTTAGAGGTATGCGTGAGCACATCATGCAAATGAGGAACATTACGGCTCAGCTTAAGAACCTTAAGGTTGAGATATCTGAATCATTCCTTCCTGCAGGTATGCATCCCACATTGGGCGAACAACTCCCGTTCAAGCCCTTCCAGGGACAGCCTCTTAGCAGAAAACCATTCAGCCCTTTAGTTCAGAGCCTAGAGACACTCAGAGGATGCCAGGATGGAAACATTTCTAACCTACCCAAGAAGGATCATGCCAGGCTAGAGAAGAAGAGGGATTTAGAAAGCCATGGAGAGGTATTTTCACAAAGCACACACTTTACTTCAAGGGACTGCCCAACACAATACATCCTCATGGCCTTATATAGGCAAAATGAGGTGAGAAAGCCACAAACAAGGACCAATCATATGGGTCCGGATACAAACAGGAGCACCAGAGATTTCCGGGGAATTATTCGCACACTATGAATAGTAACTGTACTGTGAACAGTACTTTCCCTAGCCTAGTGCTACAGTAAAAGTGAACAGTGACTCTGCTACAGTGAAATTGTACTGACTCAACGGTCTCATCCGTCGCGGGCATTGTAGCTACAGACTGAATCTGAGTCATCTGTGCTGTCTTCTAGGAGGTGAGCTTCGTACTTCTGCTGAAGGGCTTCAAGATCTTCTGGTGAGAGGATCTGATCTAGTCTTCTTGATGAGGATGCTTGTACATGAGCCTAATGTGATGCTTCTTCTTCTGCCCAATTTGTTTCTTCATTTGTCGATCGTCTAGCAAGAATGCTTGGCTGAGGCCAGTTTGATGTCTGTGCATAGTACGATGTGTCCATGTTCTGGAATGAGGACGAAGGTCCCTGTTCGTAGGGATCCTGGGACAGAGGACCTCCAAAGCGTGCATAGGGGTCTTGAGTAGACTGGACAATGTCATCTTCACTTGTCATCTCATGCTCTTGGGACGATGCAGCTTGTCTGTACTGGTTAAGTGCCTCCTTAGCTTCCGGTGCTAGGTCATAATGATTCCACGTAGTGGGTGCATTATTCCAGACATTTTCGGGAATGGTCTTGTTTTCCTGACATAGGATTCTTTGGAGTTCTCGATATTCGTTTTCATAGAATCTGACAGATCTTGGATAAGATTTGTAGATTCGAGCTTCACGGCTGTTCAAGTGGGGTTTATAGGATGTGGTTCCTATTTCAAGTGGTCTATCCGAATACTACCATTATTTCGCAAAAATTCCATGGACGTTTGAAAAACAAGATAGTGTGAACCTCGAGGATTTGGTGTCATAGTTCACGTTCTCTTTCCAAGTCTTGTTTCCAACATGTGGGATGATAGAACCAATTTAGAAAATCTAAAAGATTTCTATCACATTCATTTTCAATGTTTCTTCCGAGTAAGAATATCCTGGTGAGATTAGCAATGAATCTTCTCGGTGGGGATTTCAATGGCTATCGGTACTTATTGGTTAAGTACCATAACAGCGTTTTGAGCTGATCAGGGAAATCATCTTCCTTCCAGATGAGAGGATGAATGAAAGGATAATTCAAATTTAACCCAAAAGGATAAAGAATCGAACCTCCATTGAATCTGAATAGGTTTGTGTGAGATTGCCACATGAGGTTGTCCGGTTTTCGATGAAGACTGTCGTTCGGATTTGCTGAATAATCTCGTCGAAAAATTTCCAGCTTGGCAAATCTTTGATCTTCTCAATCTTGTATTTCACACCATGATTGAGCATCTCGGAATGCGGGTCTCTTGATGTACATGTTGATCTCGGCTGGTGCCTTAGGTCTTGACAAGAAGTCGGCAAGTACATTCTTTTTCCAGGGATATGCTTGGTTTCAAAAGAGTATTTTGAAAACCATTCAGACCATCGAAGCAATTGAGGGTTTGGAATTTGCTTCTGTTTAAACTTGGTCATCTGAGTAAAAGATGCCATGTCTAATTCTACCAAGAAGTGATGGCCGATGAGATGAAATTCAAACTTCTTGATTCCATTTTTAACCGCCAGAATTTCTTTAAAAGTGGAATGGTAATGCATTTCGGATTGGGAAAACTTTCCACTTTTGTAGGCACAGAGATGTTTCTTACCATCAATTTCTTCGAATAGAACGGCTGCCCAAAGATTCATCATTGGCGTCGCTTGAAGAATTCTTTTGCTGTTGATGGTATTTTTAGTGGTGGGAGATTCTCGCATAATCTCCTTAAGCTCACGCTTTGTCGCATTTTTCCCCAAGGTGGGAGTTCTTCTTTAGCATGGATTGCAAAGGACTCAAAAGCTTTGCAATATTGGGGACAAAATCTCGAGATAGTTGATTATCCCCAAAAATTGCTGAACTTGTTTTGTTGTGAAGTTACTTTCAGGAAACTTCATAAGCTCTTGAGCAATATGTGGCCCTGGATAGTATGTACCCTTATTAAGGTGCATACCAAGAAATTCTATTTCTGTCTAGGCGATATTCATCTTTCTTTGAGAGAGCATAATGCCATGCTTTCTCACTATTTCTGCAAACTGCTCAAGGAGTTGATAGTGTGACTATTCATCAGGACTGTAGAGTAGAATGTCGTCAATATATACAGCTGCACTTGCTAAAATTGATTGGAAAATGCGACACATGGCCTTTTGGAAAAGAGATTGTGCTACTTTTAATCCAAAAGGAAGAACTTTCCACTGGAAGTGCTGGTTCGGGATACGTAATCCCGTCTTGGATCTGTCTTCGGATGAATACCCAATTGCCAAAATCCGGCTTTAAGGTCGAATTTGGAATAAATGTGGGCTTTGGTTAAACCAAAGAAAGAGAGAATCTCTGGATGGTAAAGGGAATTTGTCATCTTGGAGAAAGAGGTTGAGGGGTTGATAATTGATTACCAATCTCATCTTTCCTCTCGTTTTGCTCAAAGCACGTTTGTTGACATAAAAGCTTCACAAGCCCACCGAGAATCTGAAATTTCAATAAGGCCTTGCTGTAATAATTCGAGCATTCCCTTTGAGCTAGAGCCAAATGTTCTGGATTCATTCCCATATGACTTGCCTTGGTTGGATTGATATCTTCGTTCTTTTTGAAAGGAAGGCGGACAAAGAACTCGGGTTTTCCCATAAAGGATGAGAACATTTCTCGGGCAAATTCTGAATGGGATTCTCGAACAGATTCAAGCAACTTTTGCATGATTGGATCTAGTAAACTCATCTCAATGGAGAAGAGTCTCTGGATGTTAACGAACTCGAGAGAATTGGTCTTTAAATCTAAGACCTTTTCCAGAATGATTCGAAGTTGAGAGATTTGGGTCATGATATCCCACCCAATTATCAAATCTTTATTAGGAAGGCTAGATCCAAAAATCTTTGTGGTTAAAGAACACCGAGGGAAGAACTGGACAAAGATTGGTGTGGTTCTCGACATTCATGGAGAAAGTATCTCCCGAAGCACTGAAGTATCGAATGTAAGGAGTCCAATTCTTCGTGTAACACTTTTGTATCAAGAATGGAACAACTTGCTCCCGTATCAATAAGAGCAATGACATTGATAGGCTTGGCAAATTTTGAGGTGATGATTTTGACAGGAAAATGAGGGCAGTGAGTTTGACTTGAGAATATATCAAGATTTAGCTCTGAAGATGTGGGAGCTATGTGAAAGATATCTTCGATTCGAGTCGACTCGCCACCGGAAGTTTGATACAAGGGAATGACACAAAGTGTTTGTTCGGTTGGTTCATCATCGCAGAGAATAAAGATTCAATATCATCATTTTCAAGTGAAAAACCTGTTTCATTCTCTATGAGATGATTCTGACCTTTTTTCGCCTGAGGACAATTTTTGGCGAAGTGTCCTTTCTTGTTGCAAATGTAGCAACGACTTGATTTCTTATGGCCTGTGCGATCCTTCCTTTTGCGTAGGTATCGCCATTTCTTCTTTTTCCGGAAATGCTTGGAGCCATGTCTGGATTTCTTAATCGAGTACTTCTTGTAGTGCCTTTTCTTTCGGAATACGGCCACAAGTACCATCACGTCTTGTTTGGAGCATTTGATTTTTAACTTCTGATGAGAACAAGCTGCTTCAAGCCGCCTGTCATCTGTGTATGTTTGAACCATCCGGCGCTTTAAGCATAATTCTTCAAGGCAAAGATGGACTTCTTGCTGGAGCTCTCCCATGGGAACGTCTTGTATCCTTCTTTGCTTTCCAAAGAAAGATCTTTCAACCATCTATGATAACTCTTTAGGAATAGAAGTGATGAAGACATGCTTTAGATTTGGATCTGCGCCAATTTGGTAGAAGAGCTGAAGCATTAATCTATAATGCTTATCAAGATGCTTTTTCTGAAAGGAGCAGCATCTTCTCTCGAAGAATTCTCTTCTTTTTAGCTCTTTAAGATCTCCGGGGGTTCCCACAAAAGTATGGTATAGGTAAGTAAGGGCATGGCTGAAATTGGGTGACAAATAAACGTAAGCTGGTCTTGTTCGTAAGTCCTTACCACCAAAATTTAAGGCTTCCTGTAAACCTTGTAACAAAGTTGTAGAGGACATCATTCATATCATGGTTGGTGATGGACTGTGTACACAACCAAGTATGAAACTCTTCAAGTCTATGTGGCCATTTTGAATAAGGAATGTCGTCAATGGAGAAAAATTGTTTTGATGCCATGGACACATGCCTATCGGAATTGGTTCTAGTGGGATTACTTGTCTGTCCAAGGTCTGGATCAGAATAGTTTGACTCCGTCTCCATTTCATAGTCATGATCTGGAGGAGTGTCAGCCATGAATATTTGTGAAGTTGGCGGAACAATAGGGGGAGAATCAACTGTGTGATCTGATGAGAAAGAGGAAAGGGATGTTGAGTCTGATGTAGTAGAGGAAGTTTGTTCACAGGCAAAATCTGCTTTTCTGGAATAACAGATCAGGCTCAAGCTGTTGGGTAGCGGGATCAGGTTCTTGCTTACACAAATCCTTCAAAAAGGATTCTAATGGATTTGATAACATCATCCGGTCCGGTCTTTCTCTTATGACAATTGAGCTTGATTTTGTAGCTTCTGTAGGTGAGCTTTTTTCCTTCCCTTTTTCTTTTTGCAAGGCTTTGAGACGATTTCTCATTTCTGCCATATCTGGTTCTCTTCTGGAGGTATCTTGTGGAATATTGGCAAAAATAGATGCTTGTGCTTCTTTGGAGGTACATACCCGGTTGAATGAGGTGCGAGTGGATCGAAAGGTCTGAACCTTCCTTCTTCAAGAAGTTGGATCTGCTTCTTAAGCTTTTCTATTTCTAGCTTTGGACTTTCGAGGTAGTGGTACCCAAGATGTTGTCCTGATTCTAAGGCATGAAGCCTTTTTTGGAACTCAAAGAGTATCTTCTTGGTACTTTCATCATATCTTCGGAGATCTTGTTGCACATTTCCAATCTTGGAATCAATAGCCTTGAAAGCATTGTTTTGTGCTAATAAAGTCTCTGATTGCCAGTTTAGAACGGCTTCAGCAGCAGGGGTCTTCTTCTGCCTTCCATGTTCA
Organism: Eucalyptus polyanthemos subsp. polyanthemos; assembly: GCA_017140185.1. Lineage (NCBI taxonomy): Eukaryota > Viridiplantae > Streptophyta > Magnoliopsida > Myrtales > Myrtaceae > Eucalyptus > Eucalyptus polyanthemos. The sequence goes on along the minus strand of CM029467.1, from coordinate 8,358,306 downwards.
TCCACATCTGTGGGGGTAGGAATTTTAGGAACATGGCGGTATCTGCCATGTGGATCAATAAACTCTTCAGTGGCAGGGAATGAGAGTTTAGAACTTTCCTTGGTGAGAGGAGGAAAGTCAGTGTCATGGAACATGGCAATAGAAGAAGTGGGTGGTGTTTCTGCTGGGATTTCAAGCGGGTAAGAATGCTTCTTAGCCCATTTGAGGATTGGTTTATAGAATGGAGAGAGGGCTTGCTTTTTATGAGGCAAGGAGGGTGGAGGTGATTTTGGAGGATCTGATAAGGCTTGAGCTGTGGTACTGGATTCTGGTGGTGGCGGTGGTGCATAAGAGACCATGAACTGGTATTTATCACATTCACCAAGAGTATCTACGGAGGAATCTCCGTCTAAGTACCTTTGGTATATCTTATCCTTGGACCTTTTCCTTCGAGGTGGAGATCTTGCAAGGGGATCTACCTCGTCAGGCGAGTTTAGACAGTAGGAACATTGGCAAAAAGGATCCCAAAAACAATGACCATAATTGTCTTTGTAGTAATGAACAGAATGTCCATCACCATCAAAGTGCCTAACATGCTTTTTTGGGTCTGGTTCAGAAATGGATTCTGGAACACATGGTTCAATCATGAAGAGGGTTTGGAAGATAGAAGGACTTTCTTCCTTTTCTTTACCAAATTTGATGGAAACAGTTCCATCTTTTTTCCTTACAAACTCTGAGTCCGTGGACTGGAAAGGCTTGTTATGTTGATGTAGCTTTTCATAGTTGGTGATCTAAGTCTCTGGAAGGAGCTTGGCCAAAGTATCCTTTGGAATCTGTCTGGGGACATGAATGCAGGACGCCTGGTCATTCTGCATGGAGATGAACAACGCATCTTCATTCCCATTGTTGAAATTGAGGTCGAGAGCATGATTTTGTACTCGATAAACCATCTGGTAATGTAAAGTTGCAGCTACAGATTCAGCAGTTTGGGGGGCTCCAGTGAGCTGAACTTGAACTTTTAGGAAAGAAAGTAGCTGGGGGTTTGATAGAGCGATGTTGAAATTTGGATACAAAGTCACAAAGACTGTTCCAGCATTCAGAGTGGTTTGAATAGTACCAATGCAAGCATGCTGGTATTGTAAAAACCCGGTATCAAGTAAAGCAATTCTTGCCACCACGGGCAAGCCTTTACGACCATGGAAGGTAAGAGCAAGACGAACAGCTCCATAATGGACATGAGAATATCCCGTTGTACCCATTGTCCGGGAATTCGGAGGGATCGAAGAGTAACAAAATACTCTTTCTCGAGCGGAATGGGATGCTGGTCAAACTTGGAGGACTGGACGTACTCTTTTACTTGCTTTGGGCTTTGGTGTATGAGTTGGCGAATGGAGCGGATAGGTGAGAATGATGAGGTGGGTTTAGCAAAAGCAGAATAGGGGTTCATAAGTGGAAGCTGGGTTTCGGAAATCTTGGTTTCATCACTAAGAGAGACTTCATAAAGATAATCTATCTTAGAAGCATTGGAGACGCGAAATTCCGAAAGAGCTGAGGATGAGGAAGAAGAAGGAGCAAGTGAAATGGGTGCTTCGAGAATCTCTGGTTCTGTAGACATGATAAAAAGATCTTCTTAGCACTGGATTAACCTATCAAGCGCATGGAATGGATGAAGTTAAAAATGAAACCATGGCTCTGATACCATGAATGGACCTAGACTTAGAACTAGGGAAGGAGAATAAATTTCCTGCAGGTATGCTCTTCCACAACAGTATGCACCTTTCAAGATCTCTTATAACACACATAAGAATAAATGGTCTATTAATGAACTCATGACCATGTGTGTTCAAGAGCAAGAAAGACTGGTTATGGAATTGGGAGAAAGTGCTCATTTGGCAACACAAGGAAAGAATAAGGGCTATGGTAAGCATAAGGGAAAATGTAAAATACCTCCCCAAGTTGACATTAAGAAAGAAAGGTAATCCAATCTCTTGTGTTTGTTATGAATCTAATATGATTTATGTAAGTCACAATACTTGGTGGATTGATTCTGGATCTACAATCCATATTTCGAATTCCTTGCAGGCTTTTCAAAACCACCAGAAGCCAGTGGGAAGTGAACAAAGCATCTATTCATGAAACAAGATGCGTTCGCATGTGGAAGCTATTGGGACATATAGACTAGTTCTCAATAGTGATTTTGTTTTAGATTTGGAAAAGACCTTTTATGTTTCTAGTTTTTCTAGAAACTTAATTTCAGTTTCAAGACTTGTACCTTTGGGATACTCTTTTAACTTTTCAGATTCAAACTTTTATTTATCATTTAAATCTGAAATTGTTGGGAGTGGTATTTTGTCTGATGGTCTTTTTTGAATTAATTTACAAGACAATGCCTATTATGATGCGATGCATGTTCATGATAAAGCTGGTATGAAACGATGTGTTGTGAAAGAACATTCTTCTATGTTGTGGCACCGGAGATTGGGACATATCTCCATAGAAAGAATTAAGCGATTAGTAAATGATGGAGTACTTGGTACATTAGATTTTACTGATTGTGATACTTGTGTGGACTGCATAAAGGGAAAGCAGACTAACAAGTCAAAGAAAGGTGCCAAGAGGAGTACATAAATATTATAAATCATACATACGGATATTTGTAGTCCGGATATGGACTCATGTGGTCAGAAATACTTCATCTCCTTTATAGATAATTATTCACGTTATATGTATCTCTACTTGATTCATAATAAATATGAAGCATTAGATGCCTTTAAAGTATTTAAGGCAGAAGTAGAGAAACAATGCAATAAGCAAATTAAGATCGTGAGATCAGATAGAGGTGGAGAATTCTATAGTAGATACACTGAAGATGGACAAGCGCCTGGTCCATTTACAAGATTTCTTCAAGAGCATGGGATAGTTGCCCAATATATTATGCCTGGTTCTCCGAACCAAAATGGCGTAGCGAAAAGAAGAAATCGGACCTTATTAGACATGGTGCGTAGTATGCTTAGTAGCTCAAAACTTCCTAAATTCTTATAGACTGAAGCACTTAAGATGGCAGTATACACATTAAACCGAGTTCCGACCAAGGCTGTCCCAAAGACACCTTTTGAGTTATTTAAGGGTTGGAAACCGAGTTTGCATCATGTGCGCATTTGGGGATGCCCGTCTGAAGTGAGAATTTATAATCCACAAGAAAATAAGTTGGACTCAAGGACCATAAGTGGGCATGCCGAAAGGTCTAAGGGATACAAGTTTTATTGTCCATCTCATACCACTAGGATTGTGGAATCAAGAAATGCTAAATTTCTTGAAAATGACTTGATCAGTGGGAGCGATCGACCAAGGGATCATGTTCCTAAGGAAGATCAATCAGACACTCAACTTTCCATCTCAAGTTTAAGATTGGTTGTTGCTCATAATGCCCCTTCAGTTCAGCAGGCTATTGAACAACCAATTGTTGAAGTTCCACAACCTGCTGATATTGATCCGGTAGATCCAGTTGTTCAGCAATTACCAGAAACTGTTGAACAATCAGTTGAGCAACATGCTCCTCAAGAGAATGTTGATCCACCATTGAGAAGATCTGCTAGAACAAGGAAATCGGCTATTCCTAGTGATTATATTGTGTATTTACAAGAATCTGATTACAATATTGGAGCTGAGAATGATCCTGAAACGTTTTCACAAGCCATGGATAGTGATAAATCCAATTTGTGGTATAATGCCATGAAGGAAGAGATGAGTTCTATGGCATCTAAAAAAGTCTGGGATTTGGTTGAGTTACCTAATGATACGAAGGCTATTGGTTGTAAATGGGTCTTCAAAACTAAGAAAGATTCATTGGGTAACATTGAAAGATATAAAGCTAGACTTGTTGCCAAAGGATTCACTCAAAAGGAAGGAATCGATTATACTGAGACTTTTTCTCCTGTATCTAAGAAAGATTCTCTTCGTATTTTTTTGGCATTGGTTGCCCATTTTGATATGGAATTACATCAGATGGATGTGAAAACAGCGTTCCTCAATGGAGAACTAGAGGAGGAGGTTTACATGAAACAACCTGAAGGATTCTCCTCTAGTAAAGGTGAGCATTTGGTGTGCAAGCTTAAGAAATCTATATATGGCTTGAAACAAGCATCCCGCCAATGGTACTTAAGGTTTCATGATGTTATCTCTTCATTTGGTTTTATAGAGAATGTCATGAATCAATGTATATACCAGAAGGTTAGTGGGAGCAAAATTTGTTTCCTTGTGCTGTATGTGGATGATATACTACTTGCAACCAATGATAAGGGGTTGCTACATGAGGTGAAACAATTCCTCTCTAAGAGTTTTGACATGAAGGATATGGGTGAGGCATTTTATGTCATTGGCATTAAGATCCATAGAGATAGATCTCGAGGAATTTTAGAACTATCTCAAGAAACCTATATCAATAAGGTCCTAGAGAGATTTTGGATGAAAGATTGTTCACCAAGTATAGCACCCATTGTGAAGGGTGACAGGTTCAATTTGAACCAATGCCCGAAGAACGATCTAGAAAGGGAACAATTGTGCAACATTCCATATGCTTCTGCTGTTGGAAGCTTGATGTATGCTCAGGTTTGCACTCGACCTGACATCGCTTTTGCTGTTGGAATGTTGGGAAGATATCAGAGTAATCCAGGTTTAGACCACCGAAGAGTTGCAAAGAAAGTGTTGAGATACCTTCAAGGTACCAAAGACTATATGCTTATGTATAGACGGATTGACAACGTGGAAGTGATCGGTTATTCGGATGCAGACTTTGCGGGTTGCATTGATTCACGAAAATCAACATGTTGATACATTTTCATGTTAGCTGGCGGAGCTGTGTCATGGAGAAGTGCCAAACAGACTTTAATTGCTACTTCCACTATGGAGGCTGAGTTCGTTTCTTGTTTTGAGGCTACCTCGCATGGTGTATGGTTGAAGAGTTTCATTGCTGGGCTTAGAATTATTGATTCTATTTCTAGGCTATTAAGAATATATTGTGACAATTCAGCAGCAATTTTTATGGCTAAAAATGCCAAAAGTGGCAGTCGAAGTAAGTATATCGACATTAAGTATTTAGCCATAAGGGAGCGTGTTAAGGAGAATAAAGTGGTCATTGAACACATTAGCATTGAATTGATGATAACTAATCCTTTAACTAAAGGCATGCCACCGATGATTTATAAGGATCATGTAACTAGTATGGGAATAGGTCCCATTATGTGATTTGTTGACATATGAACAATTTTTATTGTATGGAACTCTTATTCAGTTGTAATGTTGATTCTCAATTTTTGTGTACACATTTTGTTGTTTATGAGAATAACATTTATCCTTGGTTCTGGAATAAACATGAGGTTTATTCATTAAGATATGTTGTCACATATAGGTTGACATTAAAGAAATAAGATGCATTGTAATACATGGAAGGTATTACTCACTCTTAGAGGACATGTCGCCATGATCCATGTGTTTTGTTTCTTTTCTTTAAGCATTAAGTTTTCGTGGAATTAGTTGGATAATCCATATGATGAAAATGATGGGATCAAGTGGGAGAATGTTATTTATTTTTCTTTTGTGATCCCACATTTAGAATCAATTGTTGCGACTATTCGACATGCTTCATACCCTTTCGTGACAACCGCTCGTCTTGATGGGAGATGATATATATAGGGAACATACGTTCATTTCTGACGGGTGATCAAAGTTTAACACAAAATCTTCACATTTAGAATACACCATCAGTACGTGAGGAAATTTGGTTAGTAGAGTGCGCCCATTGCTTTCTTGATTTTTCAGGAGATTCGACGAACGTGAATGCAAACAATGGCTGGAGGTTTGTCTATAAACGATTCTAGCTTCCGCATATGAATTTTTATGTCTTACATCTCTCTCTGCTGGGTTGCTTCAACTAGAGTTCAAGAGCACAGAAGCATCACAACCCTGACGGTGATCAACAAATGACGAGCTCAAATTTCTCAAAGCTAGCATGAGATTAAGAAAATACTAGTACTCTTGAAATGGAGATATGCAGTGATGATTCCTCCAAATTTCTCAAGTTTACGGTAAGATATTAACGTGCACTGATGCAAGCTACATGGGAGAGAAAGTAAAAACCCCGACGAAGCAATCATGAAAGTGCATCCTCAGCAGAGCGGCTGCTAAAGAATGAGCATTGCGGATGTGATCTTCGACAACTGTCTCACAATTTTTTCAGCTTCTGGGCAGCTCTTAGAATAATAACCCATCTCAAGTTGAGCTTCAGTTGAGACAGCGGCATTCCCTAGAAAACCCAAAACAATGCCCATGCCCAAACCATTTCATGATTTCCTTCTCCAAATCAACACCCAAAGGACCAAGTATAACAAATAAGCTAGAAAGGGGAAATAACATAATAACCTATGCAAAATTTAAGGAAGGTTAATATCGCATCGTCATTATATAAACCATCCTTTGATCATTTGCGTGTTGGACACACAACTAGCACTTATAAATTTTATTGATCCTGGGTTCTCAATTGCAAATTCATATGTATACCCAATTTGCGTTGGTCCGGTCTTCTTCAGTAGGTGGATCTGATTCCGGAGTTAAGTGGATGTTCAGTCAGCGAATATTAAAATACTGTTCCTAATCCCGTGTCCTGAAAGCTTAAATTTTGAAAGAATGATAGATTTCTGTTATTGTAGTTCAATATTTTTATATGCTTAAGTGGCCTTGAAATAGATCGTCAAGAAGAGAGTAAAACCAGTCAAAGGCAATTTCGTGTTGTATAAACGGAAGATTAAGGGATGTTAGTCAGAACACGTTTCTAATTAATCATTCCCAACTTGCCCAGAAAGTAACCGCTTTGCCTGTACTTTCGTTCTTTATCATCATGAGAGATTCTCTCTGGCTGAGAGTTTTCCTTAGGTTCTCCTCCTTTTCCTCAGCTTTTTGCTTACCGATGGATGAACATCGTCCTGCCGACACTATTAGCTTTTGTTCATGGATTCCGCCGCCTCGGTATACCAATTTAGTATACTCGTTTTAGCATTTATATGTATTTTCGACTTTTGATTTGCGTTGAGTGGGTGAAATGATTTGTGGTCCCTATTATTGATGCGCTGGGGAGGCTAATTTAATAATGTAAGGAATATGCAATGAACATGTGCTTATAATATGTCAATAGTCACATGCTTTGTCCTGACGCCAATTATTGTCGTTTTATTCATCCCGATGAATAGTAAAGCAACAGCATCTTGACCACTACCTTCCCTCGACGGACATTCCACCCTCCGCATCAATCAGAACAGGAAAAATTAAAGAATACCATACAACATGCAAAACCTTTGTAAATTCAAGGTGAGAGACAAACGACTCGATTGGTTAGTTAACCAAATAGCATTTCTTCCTAATCTCGCCCGAATTGCCGGTGAGAACGCCGATGTTCCCCATGTTCACCATGGACACGCCAAAGTCTTTGAAAAATGTCGATTTGCTCGTCAGCTGGAGCTGCACGTAGGCGTTGGTGGTGCCGTCGGTGAGCAGCGCGGCATCAGACTGGAAGAGGCCTCTCCTCTTGGAGACGAGGGTGTAGTAGTCCACGTCAAACTTCTTGGCGCTCCCCGGGTCCATCTCGACGATGGGGGTGGCGTCGTTCGGCTTGCACTTGGTCTTGAGCTGAGCGACATAGTTGGGGTCCATGGATGCGTCGGCATCGTTCTTGCCGGTGAAGTTGTACAGACGGTTCGTGAAGGAGGAACAATGCGACATTCCGAGGGTGTGTCCTCCTGAATAATCATCAATGCAACCACACCGTTAATTTCACTGTACTTGAATTATAAACTAATGATTAGGACTTCCAATAATGTTAGGTATATGTACTATGATTGGTCTCGTACCTGAGAGAACGGCAAGGTCTTTGACGCTGAGACCCTTCCCGGCAAAGGACGATTTAAGCGCAGAAATGCCGAAAGCAGGACCGGGCAAGTTGTTTAAGGCATCTTGGAGCTGAGACACTCTGCCATCCCTCCTTCCTGTGGGGACTTGCCAAAATGGACCGTTCATCTGAAACCAGAATCCAATTACAAGTTAAAGATATTTGACATTCCTACTCTATACCTTCATGGTAAAAACTGGAAAATTCCATATCCATTAGCTGTGTTATCCAACCAACAATTTAGAAAAATCATATCACATTTCATAAATTGACATCACTTGTTATTTAGGGGAGTGGACGCAAAGACCCGTGTAGCACTCTGCAAACCACATGAACTAGTTGAGTCCAAGTTTTTGACCTGTGCAGATGACTTGCACTCTGATCAGTTTGCGTTGTCAACACGCTCATCAGAAATAAAATTTGATAATCAATTCCATTCGAAATTATTGATAAAAAATGTTGATTTATCACAAAAATAGAATTTATGAAACAATTTTCGTTGATGACCAGCATTATAGAAATCCCTAGCTAGAATACAACAGGAATCGAATCTTTAATTAATCAATTACCATGGAAACTGCATCACGAGCAACTAGAGCAAGAATATCAGCACAAGAGACAACACCAGGACATTTTTTTTCAAGGGCATCTTTGGCTGCGTCGATGACTTGGAATCCTCTCAGTGACAGGTTTGGAAACGCATCTTTCTCTGCTTGGTTAGAAGATGTTGAATTCAGTAGCATAGAGCCATCACATCCCTGCAAATAAACCCAAAAAAGAGAGGGAAAGAAAAGCAAAAAAAAAAAAAAAAGGAACTTTAGAACTTAGTGAAGGTGCTTGCCTCTGCATGAATTTGTAATATGGTAAATTTGTCTCATTTCATGACATGAAGTTTCGAATCAGGAAAACGAGACATTTGACTGCGCACAACATAGGTGTCCTCCAAAATCAAGTTTGATTATCCAGAGACGAATTGTTTTAAGGAACGCAAATGTGTCTACTAACATAAAACAGGTTATCTAATTAAGATAGATCTCTACACATCAACTAATTATAGCTACAACTTATTTCGCAACAAATTAATGATGTGGGGAGTGATGTGCATATGTTTGATTCAAAGAAACTACATGCAGTAATTGAGAAATTGATGGCAACGGGGTCGCTCGAGTGGATTTAACCGCTAAAATAGAAGTACCCTGACGAAGCAGTCATGGAAATGCATCCTCAAGAGAGGAGCGGCAAGAGAGGGGGCTCGAGAAATGAAGCTCGCCGCCGCTTTCTTGACTATCTCCTCAGCCTGAGGGCACGTATTCTTGTAGAACCCTATTTTGAGGCCTTGAGCATTGGCGACGTCGAGAATAAAAGCGACGAGCGCGAGCTGGAAAACCAGGAGAGAGAGAAGCTTCTGAGCAGCCATTGGGATTGCTTTACAGTATCGCTAATCAGCTGGTGAATGGCAATGAAGGCGTTGAGGATGACACGAGCCTTTTATAGATCAGCACGAGTCTATGAAATTGCTAAACAAGATAAGGGAAGAGAAAAAAATAATAATATAGAGGAGACGAACTGTCATGGGGCCCAAACTGTGGATGAGTTGGTGTTCTATAATAGGCGGCGTGAATTGCGAGAGTTGACCTTTTGGGGAATCGTTCTTGTATTGTTCTTGAGTTTATTGAATTTTATTCCATTTCAGGATTAAGTTCAAAACCAATTCCTATAAGAAAGTAGGGGAAAATTACCAAAAAAGAAAGTCATTAATTTATCCTAGGCAGTCAATATGGTCCTATTGAGGATTCTTAGCCTTATTAAAACATATTTACCCAGTGATTAGGTAAGACTATATTTCATTGAAAGCTAATGATTACTTGCTTATCATCCAGTATAATCTTGTCAAATTACTTAAAATGACTAAGTTTGAAAAAAGATTTCAAATAGCTTTACTCGCTCAAGCAAAGGTTGATAAAAATGATATGAGATCACACACTCTTGCAAACGCAAGTGTCAAGATCTAAATTATGCAGTCATCACTCACTTCAGAACATGGATGGCTCACAAACAAAAGAAATTGAATCTGATTTGGATATTGTTAAAAAGTCCAACCCAAAATTGATTCCTTTAACTCTGCCTAGATTATGCATATAAAGTCTAAGAACGGAAGATGGGCCAAAAAAATTTGAGTCATTAGGCAGAGAATAAATACAACCAGAGGTCCATATTAAAACTTCGTGCTCAAGGGACACTTTCAACATATATTATGGCACCACTAGTCGTATGCATGGCATAATATATTTTTTTCACATCAAACATGTATAATACTAAAAGGACTAAATTCTATATCATTAGAAGCAAAGCAAGAACAGCATAATATTTACATAATATATAACTGGAACCAAAGTAACTTTAAGGTCGACCTTCCTTAGATGCGGTGCACGAGATTTAAAACATGTAATATGTTATTTAGAAGGCTATAAATCTTAGTTGTAATTCAATATTCAAATCAGAAGAAAACAATGTGGAATCAATTAAAAGGAATGGCAAAACAAACCATCCACTTCTTTTCCATAAAACCTCACTAAGCAACCATAACACCACAGCATCCTTATAAAAAAAACTATAAAGATTTCAAGAATGTCAAGAGATCTAATCATGGAATTGAGATGCCCTCGACGAGCTTTTGCATGCATGTGTTAGCTCCAAAGAATCTCACTCTCTCTCTCTCTAATTTTGTCGAGCAGTAGGTCCCGACGGCGGCTATAGGTCATATCTTATATGCGGCATCCAAAGGTGGAATTATTGAAGAGATCAGATCGTGTTTCTTTTTTTTATTACGATTCCAACTCGACAGCTTCAGGAACGTCAAAGTCCGACTGGCTTTAACAATTCCCGAATATGGTAAGGCGGAAGAATCGTGCACGAGAGGACGTCTGGCAGATGGGTTTGATCAATGCACATGTGATCAAAGAAGGTTATATTAATTAACGTAAATCCACAGATGAACTCTCCAATAATTACCTAGTAAGGCAGGTCCATCCAAATCGAATGTCGGCTTCCGTCATTATAAAGCTTTTCCAGACTAGTTTGACCACGAACGATGGCGCCATCGTCTTTGACGATGGCAACGTTATAACAGCCAGCTCATTATATTCCATCGAAGTAATATGCACTTCTAAATTTCGCCAGCCAGAAAACTTGCATCGACTGATTGATGTTTTAACCAGAGTTCCAATTACTACATAACGTATACTTGGAATGGGTGGCGTATTTCAGACTCATATGTCAGTTATTATTGAGTATTTAAATTTCTTTTTCATTATTTTCTTCACAGATCAAATGCTCATATGCTATATTTTTTGTCAGTTTTTCACTGTAGCCAACGTAAAAAAAAATTGCGGTTTTCTAAATGGTGAACATGGTTTTCTCCTCGCCTCTGCGAGATGCTCTCTACCGCTTGGTAGCGTCAACCCTCCTCTTTCAAACCCTAACCCCTAATCTACAGGTTTTGTCCCGATTCCTGTTCCTTTCCGCAGTGTTCACCCTAAACCCTAATTTACAGGAGTTTGTCCCGACTCCCGTTTCCTTTCCATAGTGGTTCTTCCTCCCAGCTTTCAAAAAAAAAAAAAAAAAAAAAACGAACAATATGATGGAGCCTATTCTCAAAGATCTGGGGCTTGCTCGCATCCTTCAACCGGGATGACCATGGGGGGAAAAATTCACCAAGAAGAGTACTCCTTGCCGCACTAAGCACCGATCTAAGTATCATCCTCGCTTTTCCCGAAGTTCGTTGTATGGCAGATCCTTTTGGCGTGGCAGAAGGCCGGATCCAGACAAACTTGAAGCTGGTTGATGGTAAGTCTAGACCTGAGCCCTAAACAAGTTTCTAAAGATTAGTGCAAATGGAGAGTAAAGAAGAAAATGAAATGAGAGTGGCTGCTTTATGTAAAAGGCTTGGGCACCTGTGGTCTGAGGATGACATAGTTGAAGTGTCTGATGAAATTCCCCAACAGAAACGGAAGGAATGTAGACGTACTCTTTTTGGAAAATTGTTCTCCAAACCAAATGTGAACTATCCTGCTTTCATAACTACAATGAAGAAAGCATGGAAATCAGAAGGGGTTATCTGTTCACAGAAGGAACCAGGGCACTTTACATTTGTATTTCCAACGGAGGAGGAAAAACAGCGAGTAATGAGGAATTCACCTTGGTCATACTCAACTAATTTGCTTGTTCTACATCAGTGTATCCCAGAAGTCCTTGAACATTGCTATGATTTTACTAAGGCCGTCTTCTGGGTACGCATTGGAGGAGTTCCCCCTGGTTGGAGAATAGATACAGTGTTCAATGACCTGGGGAAAAGGATAGGAAAAGTAATAGAAGTCCAACCGGATGCAACAACAAATGCACAGAACAGGGGAGGTCGAGTCAGAGTTGAGATTGACTTGGCTTTACCTTTGAAATCAGGAGCTATCCTCGATATCGGCAACAAATGGCTTTGGGTGGAGTTCAAATACGAGCGGCTCCCACATTACTGCTTCTCTTGTGGTATAATCGGTCACCATGCAACTGACTGCTTAGAAATACCATATGCAGTATCGCCCTAGGCAATGAATAAAAAAGGATCATACGGTCCCTGGTTGAAGGCTGAAACCAGTGATCACAATCCATATTGGGACGCTTTCTACGGAAAAATGGAGGAGGAGCATGTAGTGGAGGAAACAGTACCTGAACCATCACTTAAAATGAATGAAGTGAACCCCATTGAGATTGATCCAGCCCCAAACATGCAAATAGTAACCTGCACAAAAAAGAGATTAGAAAGCAGCTCAGAACAAATGTTAACTTCAGAACCTGAACCTACAGCAGCACAAGACCGAGACCGAGGCAAACAGGTGATATGCCATGAAACTCAAAACCCTTTGCTCTTAAAAGTTGGAAAAAGCAGTAAGAAGACAATGAAAGTACAGAAGGCCAAAAAACAGAAATGTATGCCAGAAAAATCATCTCTCCTCCTAGATGAAGTAGACCTATTGGAGACACCAGTGAATCTGATGCAAGACGACAAAGCATGGGCTTTGGTGGCTAGCCCTAATAAGCCACCACAAAAACCATGAAAGTTGTGAGCTGGAATTGTCACGGGCTGGGCAACCCCCTGACAATTCAGGAATTAAGAGCTTTAACAGCTCAGGAAAGGCCTAACTTACTCTTTATCATGGAGACGAAAAATAAAGCAATGATGGTAGAAAGGATACGTAGAAAACTCAAATTCCAGAAACTTTATTTGGTGGATCCAACAGGCATAGCAGGGGGATTGGCAATCATGTGGCAAGAGGAAATCGACTTGAAGGTGCAAGCAAGCTCAAAGCAATTTATAGATGTGCAGTGTATTGACCCTGATAGTAAACAAGGTATGCAGATTACCTTCGTCCACGCATCTACAGTTTTTGGAGAGCGTCTGGCTTTATGGCAAGAGTTGGGAACCCTGAAACCTCCAGCTTCTCAACCATGGATCTGCATGGGAGATTTCAATGAGATACTATATGTTTGGGAGAAAGTTGGGAAAAAAGAAGCAGATAATAGACGAATCATAGCTTTCAGAAACATGATTAATGATCTATCTCTGATGGATGTTGATAGTCATGGATGTGCATACACATGGACAAATAAAAGAGAAGGGGCTGAATTAGTAAAGAAACGACTCGATCGAGTGCTCTGTTCCCTCGAGTGGAGAGTTACCTTTCATGCAGCAGAAGTACAAGCCCTTCCAACAATCGGTTCAGACCATAGCCCCCTAATCCTTCGACTGCACCCTGGAGTAAAGAAAAGGAAGAAACAGTTCAAACTGGAAGCTTTCTAGACAGAACATGCCGAGTATCACGAACTCATCCAGCAAGTATGGGCAGAAAAAACAACTCCAACCTCCCTTTTTGCAGAGAAACTGGTGAGGACATCACAACAATTAATCAAATGGAGCAGAGAGAAGTTCGCAAATGCTTATACACAAATCAAATAGCTTCACCAAACACTCACAGCACTAACGAATCAAACAGAACAGCACACGACAAAGCAGAAGGAGCAGCAGATCATCAATCAAATCGATACATTGAGAAGGCAGGAAAAACAATTTTGGGGAATGAGGTCATGCATCAAATGGTTGCATTGGGGAGACCAGAACACTCGGTTTTTCCATGCTACAACAGTCAACAGGAGGCAATAAAATCGAATCACAATGTTGCAATTAAAGGATAAAAGTTGGTGTAGAGAACCCCAGATGCTACAGCAACATATTCAATCTTACTACGAGAACCTATACAAGACTGAAGGGTCCCGATACTACCAACCTATCCTACATCAATGCCCCTCCCCGATAACAGAGAATATTAATGATGAACTGGTGGCAGTACCTTCATTGGAAGAAATCCATGGTGCTGTTTTTCAACTGGGAGCTTTCAAGGCCCCTGGCCCTGATGGTTTCAATGGCTCATTCTACCAACAATCCTGGGAAAGCATCAAAGATGAAGGCGGCCTCGGGTTCAAAGATCTGCTCACCTTTAATAGGGCCATGTTAGGCAAGCAAGTATGGCGACTTGCTACCTCCCCATCAGCTCTATGGAGCAAAGTGATGAAAGGGATTTATTTCCCCCACAGTGATGTCTGGACAGCGTCAAAGGGACATCGACCCTCATGGGGTTAGCATAGTCTAATCCTCGGCAGAGACACCATAAAGGAAAACACTAAATGGTCAGTAGGAGATGGAAAATCTATTCGAATCAGAGAAGACAGATGGCTCTCACAAGGAGTAATTGGAGGGGAAGTAAATCAAACAGAACCTAGTTTAGTATCAGAATTGATCAATGCAGAATCCAGAGAATGGAAGCAACAACTCATCCATCAACTGTACGAAGAAAGAGTTGCAAAAGAAATTCTAGCAGTTCCCTTAAGCCATCAACCACACAGCCAAACATGCTCATATGGACGGGTAACAGAACAGGGCAATACTCCGTCAAAAGTGGATATAACAGAGCAATCATAAACACAAGTAAAACAGATCACAACCGTCCCTCATGCTCATATCAACCACCTCGCACCTTATGGACGCAAATAAGGAGTCTTGACGTGCCACCAAAGGTCCGATCTTTCCTCTGGAGCATATGTCAAAACGCCCTCCCAACGCGAGAAAACCTATACACAAGGAAAATAGTCAGCGATCCCCAATGTCCGCTCTGCAGTAAAAGACCATAAACCATAGAGCATCTTCTGTTTTTATGCAAATGGACCAAGAAAATCTGGGAAGACCCGGCTTTTATCACAATCAGACCAACACACAACATTAACCGAACAGATCAGTGGCTGGTTAACGCTTTCCGAAAAGATCAAGACTCACCTGAACCAGAACTTACGGGTATGGTCTTGTGGAACATCTGGAAGATGAGAAATTGCTGGATCTTTCGACAGCAAGCACCCACACCAGCAGATCTGTTGATCATAGCACGAGACCAGCAACTTTCTTTCAGTAGAAGAAAATCAAATCGCAGCAAAAGGAAACCCAACCGAGACAAACCCGCTCACTAGAAGCCTCCTGTAGGGACGGATCTGAAACTCAACGTGGATGCGGCTTAGCGAGAAGGCGAATTCCTCTGCTCGGTTGCGGGCTTGATGCGCTATTCCGAAGGAAGAACCCTCAACGGCTTCGCAGCTACCGCTAGGGTTTCTTCTGCAAGTGAAGCTGAGGTAGAGGCGATTTTACACGGGATTAGGCGCACACACGAACTAAAGAAGCCGCACGTGGAGAACTCTGGAAGTCGAACTGCTAAGTGCTTCATTGAAAGCGACTATTCTGGGATAGTTGAAATGGTGATGGGCCAGGCCGAACCTCCATGGAACCTAAAAGAAGTCGTCCAACGATGCAGGAATGGGCTAGCCCAAAATAAAAACATTACGGTTATCCATTGCCCACGACAAGCAAACGCCGCAGCGGATTGGATCGTCCGGAATCATCGTCTCAACAATCTACCAACTAATTGGTTGTTTTCTATTCCTTTTCCTCTCTGGAATATTTTATGCACCGATCTTTCTCAATCGGTATTATGTAAGACTCCGAGTTAATCTTAGTAAATGTCAGTTCTTTTCGACCAAAAAAAAAAAATGCTCATATGCTACTGCTAGTAAGGCACTAGATGGAAAACTATCCAATATTGTGTCTGAGCTACATATCGTCGGTTCAACAGAGAATTGCCTCTTGATAATCAAAATTCCCATTTATAATTTGTGTAGTCTTATTTTATGCGTTTGACTGTACATTGCACACATAAGAAAATGTTCAAACAAATATTTGATAGGTGACGCAGATGGCGCTTTCCCATAGACTCAAACTTTTGACACATAGTTTCTTCGTGGCCAAGCATTTTTTATTTTTTTTTCATGGGACACAGGTACGAGCGCGACTGGCACAGCAACTCAGCTCACATTTCAATTGGAGTTCCCCAGGGCAAAATCAAACTCACAAATATCGGTTTCTAAGTCAAACGGATGGAAACGCCCCTGCCATTCAACGCGAGGCTGAGTCCAGCCATCATTTACTCCTTCCAATTATTATTTTTTTCGCTACTATTCATTTAAATCACATTCTTCATTATCGAATTCCACCGCCCTTTTGAATCATCAGAATATTTAAATTTATTTCTCACCGTTGAATAGAGAATATAGCAATTTCTCTTAGATTTATTAGTCCAAGTAGAAGACTAATATCATAATATTTATTATCGAATTCCAAAAGCAGAAGATTGTATTATAACTCTCACTTTACTTTCTAAAATGGCTATTCTTCATTTCTCAATCAATTGGTGGACATACAACCCCATTGTCAGCCCAATCTCCAATTCACCTCTAAGGTAGACAATAAGAAAATTGTCCAAAAAATCATAAATCTATTGCACTTTTACCAATTTAGTCATAAATCTTTCAATTTTATTAATTGAATCTTAAACCCTTTTATTTATTGCTAATTAAATCAATCTAGCTTATTTTGGCCTAAAATTACTAATATGAACATCGACGATGCCACATAGAACTATCAATGCTAATATTGATAATTTTTAATATTATTTTAATATTTTTAAAAATTTTATTATTTATTCTAATTTTTTTCTCTCTCTCTCTTTTTTTTCTTTCTTTCTTTCTTTTCTTCTTTGCTTCTTCTTCTTCCTTTTGCTAGTAATTGACCATAGAAGGCCAGCCACCGGCCATGCTAGGTCGACTGGCTTGGCCTACTACTGACAAGGCACAGCTGGGAGAGGTCAATCCAACAAGGGTTAGCCTCACCCAAGCTAGATTAGCGAGACTAGCCCTCGCCCAAGCCAAGGCGGCCTTATTGAGCATTAGCCAAGCAAAGGCAACGCCAGGTGAGGGCTGGCCTCACCTAGGTGGGCAAGTCTTGGCGAGGCCGACTCTCGCCCAAGCCAAGGTGGCCTCACCGGGCATTGCTTAGGCTCAGCTGACACTTGATAAGGCCGCCCTAGCCTGGGCGAAGGTCGGCCTCTCCTAGCATGGGTGAGGTCGACCTCACCTACATTGGGTGAGGCCAACCCTTGTCAAGGCTTGCCCGACCACACCTCACTTGTGGCTAGCGAGGCCAGTCGGCCTAGCAAAAAGAGGAAGAGAAGCAAAAAAAAAAAAGGAAAGAAAGAAAGAAAGAAAGAAAAAAAGAGAACAAAAAATAAAATAATTAAAAATTAAAAATATTATTAAAATTTGTCTAGTCAATGCTAATAGTCTTCTAAATCAATGCTTTCGACTAGAATTGGTTAGATAGATCCAATTGATAAGAAGTGAAAATGCTTATTACTCAATTAACAAAAGTGAAAAATTTAGGACTGAATTGATAAAAGCGTAATAGGTTTAGGGTTTTTTGGACAATTTTCCCTACAAACAACATCGTCCTTCAAGTAAGTGGCCAGAATACTAGTTACTAGTAAGAGAAATCATGTAGAGATATGACTTTAGACAATGCTACTGAAATTTTCAATTAGGACGAGGGGCATAAGAAAAAGTGTGCTTACCTCAAGCATCTACTGATGTAAGAGCTATGCAAGATGCAAGTGTTATGGTCTCAAGATTTTCTATGACGAAATGGTCGTCTTTGATTCAAGAAGATTGTCCAAAATCGTCTAGGGTTTCTGGAACATTCTTAGGGAATGGCAATCCAGTAATTATCTCGAATTTTAGAGCATTCTTGGCATAAATGCCAGTAGTTGGGAGATGGGGAAATGTGGTTTCATCCACTAGATCAAATGTCAATCAACCGTAGTAATGGGGGACTTCTTATATAAATAGGGGAACTCTCTATCCTTCACTTATATCTATCTAAATATTCTAGCTATATTTCTCTCCCACAGCTTCTATTTCTAGACTTTCTCTCAATTTGGGTGGGCAAGTAAGCGGGTTATTTATGTTAAAACTCCATCGTATAACATAAGCAAACAAGCGTCCCCTGTGAACAATTTGAGTGAAAGTAGCAACAGTAAACAAGAACTAGAAAACATACTAATTAGGATGCACGAGAAGGATAGCACAGCAAAGACAGTCGATAATACAAGATGATAAAGAGCATTCTAATTTCATTTACCATCAGATTAAGCAACAGTCGACCTGATTTTCAAGAGACATGATTGTCCATATTTTTCCTTAATGACATTCTTCTTCTTCTTCTTCTTTTGATTTTGGGGTGAGGGAAATCCAAGAGATTATTGATACATACATACCTACATACATATACATATATATATATATATATTTGGGTTTTGCGGTGTTCGGTACCATTGTCACCCATGATAATATTTCATTTCATCTTGGCCGTATAAGTCATTTAACTAACTAGAGAAAATTTCCCCCTCTTGTGACCCAAAAATCATATCACGGGATGAATTGGTGGCGATTCGGCTGAATAGAAAGTATCTTATGGCCATTGTTTCTTTTACTATAACCTGTATTTGTTATTGCGAAGAGAAGCACGCTTATCGTAATAGTAAAACAAGGGAAAATGGGGATAAAGATGAAGAAGCTATCAAACCAGTCTTTCAAGAGTTACTAAATTCTCACAACTTCATGCATGTAAATTCTTTCACAGGCCAACAAATGCAATTTAAAACGAAAGGAATTTGTTCGAGTGACCCGAGCTCTTGTTAATTAACTATAATAAAAGAAGTATTACAATGTTCAATGCGTTAACTTTCTATGAATTGTGCAATATGTATGTTGAATCATACCATTGTCTAACAGCTTAAGCCTTTAAAATAGTTGGCGGCAATCCTACAAAATATCACACCTCCTACCTGTGGAATAATTAAATATTAAATAATGCATTGATTTAACAGTTTAAACTTTTAAACCTTTAAAATAATTGGTGGCAATCCCACTAAATCTCACAACTCCTACCGATGGTAAGAAGATAATGACTTCAAGTATGGTATACACTATTGTCAAATCTAGCTTAGATGCTACAGGTCATAGTGAAGCAAAGCTTAGCATCATAGTGAGCAATATGAATAACATAATAAAGGATAGAAAAAGTGCCTCCATGACATGCCGAGGGACCAGATCAACAAGCGATCTCATCAAGGCAACCCCTGAAATATTAAAGTAGAAAAGGACTTCAAGAATAGTTGGCAGCCCTCTTCTTCATGTCCAGCAACAAGAGACGCAAGGTGGGCAAGTCGTGAGACATCAGTAAGAGGTTCTGGCAGCAGAACAAGAAGAGAGGGAGGAGAGGAGAAAGCGAGCTGAGTATAGTGGAGGCGAGTGGGCGAGTGGGCAAGGTGGGCAAGTCGTGCAATTCATGATCTGTGTGTGTTATATCTATTTTATGAACCATGTGCATTATGTGCTTTGCGCGTTATGTGCTATGCGTAGGTTGCGAAATCATGTTTCTTAATTCTCATGTCCCATCCCAACACCGGAGAAGGTGAGGAAAATCCCCACCCCTCTTTTTTCACATGAGAAGGGTGGCTACTAGAGTAGCCTCAGTGATCTAGATTTCTACCTGGAAGATTCTGCTTCGTTGCTTGCGTTAATGATAGAGTGATGATTTAGCAAAAAGAGAACACCGATGACTCCGAATCAAGAGGGAGAGAGGGACAAGGGCCCTCCTTGGTTTAAGCTGTGGATTGGGCTTGAACTCTTGGGTCCAGTGCGAAGCTTGGATCGGGCTTAGAAGTTCATCCAGTTCTGCACAACGAATGGGGTCGCATGTTGGGCTAGTTTGAACGAATTTTAATAACCCGAATTATGTTTTATTCAATGCAAACATGCTACCCCTAAACATAAATGTATCTAATATATAATTGCAAGGAAATGCAATAAAGAATGCGAATGCAAGACTATGTAGAATCATCATTTTTGTTTAGAGGTCAAATCCCATTGTCATTGATGAATTCGAATTGTAATTTTCTTACGATTTATGATAAATCTTTAGGTGAAAATTTATCTGTCGACAATAATAAGATAACTAAATAAAGTGATTTTTCATAAAAATTTGTGGGAGGCATTATTGCACATTATTTTGTATAAAAACATGACATGATACATATTTTAAGAAGAGAGTGGGGGCAATTGGCCCCAACCTTTTTGCCGTGTAGTGCTGTCCTTGGAAAATTGGATAATGCTCGCTCAGTAACACAAAACCATCTTAGATGCTTTAATGTGGTGTGTGTATGTATGTGGTTGTCTCTCTCTCTCTCTCTCTCTCTCTCTCTCTCTCTCTCTCTATATATATATATATATATATATATATGTATGTATGTATATATTGCTAAACGACTAAGCCAAGCCGGTGATTGAGATCGCATGGATGCTACAATTAAAACTATTCAAATGGGCAAGTATAGACGGCCACGCCTAGTATGAATCTTTAAAATATATATATATTCAGACGCTGTGACGGTTTGAAAGCGTTTTTTCACATGAAATGCTCGGGCCGAGCCTCCGCTAAAGTTGCGGGCATCGAATATTCTCGTGTAAGCAGTAGTGCAGAGTCCAAGTCTGCCCATTGACCTTCGGGCCAAGTGAAACGCCTCTATATAATTGACCTATACTTCCGCTTACGATATACATCATCTAATCCCTTTAGGTCTTTATTGTAGTTGATTATGCCGGCTATAAGTAAAGTCAGGAAAAAACGAAGATGTTCCATACGAAAAAAGGGATAATTTATCCATGAATGGGGGGATACGGTGTAACGAAGCGTGCACTCCGCCACCAATGCCTCTGCACTCGGGTCATGTGGCGGGATTTTCTCTTCAAAGTCTTGGAATTATGGAATTGAACTTCTATTTAAGGCCGAGCACGGCAAATAAAAATCAGTATTTATGCAGCTTCAAAATTGAATCGTACTTATCCTGTTGGAACTAAGATGAAACTTTTTAAGGATATGCGTAAGTTTGAACCCAATGATAAGAGTGTGTTCTTATATTCTCAATTTAGAAATCAATGTTTTGTGGGTCGAAATCCGACCTAGGAAACTCAAATTTCGATTGGATTACGGTGTTTAGTGGCCGTGCTAATACTTCTCCGGTTTGTTGGCTAATTACGATCAGGCCTTAGGATTATTAAAAGAAAAGAAATGCAGCCTCTACGGAGTCACTTTGCTAGAAATATTTCATGATATAATTTTAAAAGTCAACATAAAAGCATTCTGTTTCATGATTTGTTACCTGTGCGCGAGGGCTTATACGATATTATTTACTAATAGGAAATGCGTTGGCAACAGCATCGTTAGGAGAAATATCATTATTTTCTATCTTCGTTGAAAGAAATCATTTTTTTAAAAACTGACAAAATGGGAATTAGGATAAAGCGCCATTTTCAGCATGGGAAAGCACCTAGATTCAATGTCCTCAATACCATCACCATATAGAGACCATAACAATACCAAAAGATTAAGACTTTAGTTAGCATGTATGCGGGCAGCTCCATCCCATATAAACCTGTGAAACAGGCGTGTTTGGTCGAAAATGGCTTAATTCAAATTGACTTATTTAATCCGTTTTGATATATTTCTGTACAATACAATTGTAGCAACTCATCTCCGATCTAATTTATATCACTAAAATTACAAAATTTAGAGGCAATATCAAGTGAAGACGAGAGAGAGAGTTTAAATTAAATTATGAATCCATTTAACCCCCATATTATTGTATATTTTAACATTCTTAACTCATGTATGGCCCATTTATTAAATATAATTCATCCATATGACAACTCTGACCATGAAATATAAGTTAGGAAATGCATCTATGATCCATTTCGACATATTTAGTCCCATTTGTTTGTGTTTTGCAGAAATAAATGCCTTTAAATTCACCTTTCTTGGCCATAATTCATAACTAAAAGTGATGATGGATTATCGTTGTTAAGTGGACAGAGAAGTCTGTGGGTGCCTTCACGTCATCACTGCGAAAAAAGGGGAAAATTGTCCAAAAAGTCATAAACCTATTGCATTTTTGCCAATTAAATCATAAACCTTTTAATTTTGCCAATTGAGTCCTAAACATTTTCATTTCTTGTCAATTCAGTCAATCTAGCCAAATTTGGTCGGAAAATACTGACGTGGACGTCGGAAGTGTCACATAGGACTGTCGGTGCTAACATGGACAATTTTTAACAATATTTTAATATTTTTTGAATTTTTATTATTTTTTCTGTTTTTTCCTTTTTTTATTTTATTTTCTTTCTTTTCTTTTTGGCTTTTTCTTTTGCCTTTTCTGATGGCCAGCCACCGGCCACAGCTAGCTAGCTAGCCTCGCCCGCCACAGGTGAGGCCCGGCCGAGCAAGGAGGAGCTCCGGCGAGGGCAACCCTTGCCTAGGTGCGACCCAGCAAGGGTTGCTTGGGCGAGGCCACCCTAACCTGGGCAAGGGCCGACCTAGCCAAATCTGGCAAGGGGAGCCCTCGCCGAGGCTTGCCCAGACCAAATCTGGTGAGGCTGGCCCTCGCCCCTGGCCAAGCTCGGGCGGCTTGGAGCTGTTGTCTGAAGACAATGAACGACAACGATGAAGGCGATGAACAACAGCAGGGCAAAGAGGTAAGGCAAGAGGCACGTCTTCCTCAATGGAGAAGACGAAGACGATGGCAGCAACGGCGGCGCTGACGCCGGAGGAGAGAGAGGTGAGTTTAGTGAGGTGGGTGGCGTCGATCGGCCAGGGGCGAGGGCGAGCCCCATCGAGGGCTCCTCTCGCCAGATCTAGCGAGGCTAGCTCTCGCCCAAGCGACCCTTGCCGAGTTGTACCTAGGGTTGCCCTTGCTGAAGCTCCTCCTCACCCGGGCCGGGCCTCGCCTGTGGCAGGCGAGGACAGCCAATTGGCTGTGGCCAGCCGTCGCCTGTGGCCGATGGCCGGCCTCAGGAAAAGGAAAAAGAAAAAGCCAAAAGGAAAAGAAAGAAAAGAAAAGAAAAGAACATAAAAACATAAAAAAAATAATAATAAAATATTATTAAAAATTGGCCAAATGAACTGAATTAACAAAAAGTGAAAAGGTTTAGAACTCAATTGGAAAAATTAAAAGAATTAGGATTGAATTGGCAAAAGTGCAATAGGTTTAGGATTTTTTGGACAATTCTCCCGCGAAAAAGGGGGTATAGTAATGTTTGGTATCATTGCCGTTCTTATTTAAGTACATGCTCTATTTTCGTCATACCAAAACTACTCGATATGCCAAAGAAATGCTACTGTTGCACCTAAAGTTCTCTCTAAGATGCGGCTAAAATGTCTGAGGATCACAGCTTCGTAGTCCTCTAGACACAACTGCACATGAAACCTCCTCATGGTCGTTCTTCATTAGACTGGCAATTCTTTTTCCGTTTTTGAAGCTTATGACTTTGATGGTGCCATCTATTCCTCTCAAGGTGATAATTCAACTTTTAGAATTTTTTTTCCTTTTTTTTTTTTTTCTCTTTTATGTTTTTGGGTGATATGGTAATTGAATGTATGAGTCGTTTCCAGGGTCAAATGGCACTGAAAACAAGAACCTTAAAAATCTTCAAACTTGAGCATTAAAGCCCAATTACAGTTCCTCTATTCCTCATCCCCTTGTACTCTAATGATAGGATATACAGGTGGACGAAGATTAAAGCCGCTTATTGAGAGATTTAATTACACGAGTGACCTTTTAAATGTAGGGTTAATACCCTGAAAAACTCCAAACTAGTACACTAGTGACAAATTTACCCCAAACTATTTTTTTGACCACCAAAAACCCCAAACTGGTATACATTTGACAAATTTACCCCAAACTGGTACACTTGTGACAAATTTACCCTATGTTAGTTTTCATTAAATTTTATTATCAAATTATTAAGTTAAATGACACGTGACAGTTGACCGGTATACCAATTTAGGATTTTACGCTCTGTTTGTCACCATTTACAATTTTTGTGATTTTTTTGTGGTATTAATCCAATTTAGCATAGGGTATATTTGTTACAAATTTGCCATTTTGGGGGGTTTTTTTGTAGTTGAATAAATTAGTTTGGGGTAAATTTGTCATAAATGTACAAGTTTAGAGTTTTTTTATAGTCAGTTAGGGTAAATTTGTCACAGGTATACCAGTTTGGGGTTTTTCATGGTCAAAAAAATAGTTTATGGTAAATTTGTCACAAGTATACCAGGGTATTAATCCTTAAATGTACCTAATTTTGCAAATACTATTTACATACCTCTAAACGAAACATGTAAACTCCTTCTACAATTTTGATTGGGGCTCAAGTGATGATCGATGTTGGTTTAAGTGTTTTGGATGAATGCGAGAATTTAGAATTCGGGGATGGACATTTTTTTTTTTTTTGAAGAAAATGGCATAAATGTAATGCAAAGATAATAGAATGAAGGTGCAAATTAGTCTGTAAAGTTAAAATAGAGATACGTAAGTTGTCATTGAATAAAACGTGAAGTATGTTGGTTGAATATCTCCTATTCATAATCACATTGCACCGAGGCATGCTTCCTTTTCTGTTTGTTTTTCTTAACCAACCACTATCGGTTCATCGCCAAAAAAATTGATAACATTCCGCTAGAAACATGCGATATATAGAAGAAAAGCGAAAGCACTGCTTATTCCCTTTTGGTTTTGGCTATTCACCAGCGCACAATGCTTCCTTATCTCGCCCGCCAGCCCAGTCTTCCCGTCGATCCGGCCCATCTTCTCCATTGCCAAGGCAAATTGAGCGTAGAAGTTGTCAAGTGACCCTTGAAGGACTTGTGTGATGAAGAGCTTGGTAGCAGGACTGGTAGTGATAGCAGAATTTGATTGAAACAGGCCTCTCATCTTGAGCACAAGTCTCTAATAGCTGAGGTCAAAGGTTTTATGGCTGCCCGGATCCATCTCCACGATGGTATCGTCACTCAGGCTCCTGCACTTCTTGGCCTTGAGATTCGCCGCGTACCCGCTTTCCAAGGACGGGTCTTGATCCTCAACGCCAGTGAAGTTGTATAGGCGGTTCCGTAAAGACGAGCAGTGAGATGCACCAATCGTGTGAGCTCCTATTTCAGAACGAGTCACATCAGCCACTACTGATTTAGCACATGACCAGCTTAGTCACGTAATAAATATACAGTTCGATGTCTCTCGATACTAATGGTTCAACTCATCAACTGATATCCTCTCATTTTTATAGGTGGGTGACATATGGCCTCGCCGGACCATAAAACTAAGTCTTTAAGATTGTCGCGACCTTCCCAAATTTTTTTGAAGGGTGAATTATTCGAAAGGGCTAATGGATTACTAAATCCGAAGACTTGACACGAACCCTCCCAAGTCCTACCAATCGCGACTTGATAGAAATTAATTCATTTAAACCGCCACTAACCAATTAGAGCTGGTTATAAACCCAAGTAAAGTATGGGAGAATACTTTACTATTACGAACCAGAGATTCAATAAGTCCGGGGACATGATTACACTAGATTAGTCTAACGTCCTTTCGGTACCTTTTATTTTTTATTTTAAAAAAATATTTTGCAGACAATATTGATTAATTTAAACCTAAGCATTGATTAATTTAAACCTAAGCTACTAACATGGAAATGGTGGTCATGCGAGTGCGCAATCAATAAAATAACATTCAATAAAAAAATGCTAATAAAAATGCATGCCCTAAACATGATTTCTAAATGACATGACACCTAATTCTTTTTCTTTTAAAAATGTTAATTATATGCAATTTTAATTTAACTTAATATGCATACGCTATATGATATGAGATGTATGACGTGGTAATTCTATATGCATGAATTTATTTTAATGACATGCGAGATGTAATTCATATGGTATGACTTAAACTTGTCACTATATGTATGCAATCTAATTTATATAATCCTAAATATGCATGTGTTACGTGATATGGGATGAATGACATGGTATTTCTATATACATGCTTTTTTCATGATTTTTTTTTTTAAAGATGATTCATTCATTTTTTAATGCATATATGCAACCTATGCTAAGTAATGATGATATGAAATGAGATTAATTATGAATTAACCTATTAATTAATTAGACTAAACTAAAGTGAATGATATTCTAATTTATTTTAAGAATCAATTTAATTTAAACTATATCTTATCTTAAAAGCTATATAAAAAATCAAGACATGCCAACATTATTTAAAATTAGTCCTAGCAAAAATCACCCATCTAAAAGTATAATCTAAAACTTATAATCCTGTAAATGCAATTCTAGTTTACTAACCCTAAAAATGCAGTCCTAATTTACTAAACCTAAATGCTCTAATGCAATATTTAGATTTTATGTACTTTTTGATATTTTTGATTTTTTTTAAATCTTTCCAAACAATTAATTATTTTATAAAAAGAAGATAAGAATTAAAATAACTAAAAAAATAATCCGTTGTCTCACGGATTAAATTAACAATTATTTTAACTCTATAACAATTTAACAATTGAAATTATATCAAAATTTCTAAAAATTAAAGTAATTAAAAAAATGACCCGACGTCTTACGGGTCAAATTAATAATTACCATAATTTGGGATAAAACACCTGCTGTTAATGCCTATGAGATTTATAAAAGAAAAGCACATCTCAATATTCTAAATTTAACAATAATAACAAAATAAATAAAATAAGATAAAAGTTAGTGAAAAGTAAGAATAAAAAATAAAAAAAACAAACTACCTAAGGCTTGGAAAAATGGGAGCAGCGACAGTGTTAAATGGCGCCGAACGAAGGGTATCCGGCGGGGGTCCGGCGAGGTCCTGCAATAACCACACCTGCAGCAAAACAGAGGAGGCAGCAGACGGTGATGGTGCAGCAAGGACAGCAGTAGGTCGTGCTGTGCGTTCGTTGGTTGCAGGGGACGTCGGTGAGCAGAGCAGCAAGGGCAAGCGGGACCAGCTTCTGTGGCGTCGGTGACGCGGAGCGGCGCGGCGGTCGCGGCTGGCTTCGAGGCGGCGAGCGGCGCGGGTCGGCAAGACATCGGGGGAGTGAGATCGGTGCTCCGGTGCTGTAGATCGGGCTCCGAGCGGTTGCGGGGACTGAGCAGAAAACGGTGATGGCGCAGTGCGGTGCAAGCTGTCGGAGCGGGGCTCAGGCGCGGCGGGCTTCGGCCACCGAGCGAGCAGTCGCAGATCACCGGTGTGAGGCGTCAAGTCGTGAGGTTGAAGCCGGGATGGGTTACGGCTCGGAGCAACACCAGATCGTCGGGAGCAACAGAGGATTCACAGGTGTTGCAAACGGAGCCGCGGGAGCAGACAGGTTGCGGTGTCAATTGATCGGGGCGGATCAACAGTGGCTTCGCGAACAGGGACACTGCGGGGGCGTCAGCTCAGCGTCCGGGGAGCACAGACAGCAGCAGCAGAGGCACGTCGAGGCAGGAGCAGCTTTGCCAGTTGCTGGCAGATCGGCGGTGGTGGAGCTTCAGAGCGGGCCCGACGGCGTAGTGGCTATGGCGTCTCGGCGGGGAGCGGCGGCAGTGCTGGTGTTCAGACGAGAGTGGCGTCGGCAACAGGGCGGCTAACTGATGAGCGGCAAAGCGGAACCGGCGAGTGTGAGGGAGACGATGAACAGTAAACGTCCCCTCACCTTTGACTTTTACTTTTACCTTTTCTCCTCTCTCTCTCTCTCTCACGTGACTCTTCCTCTGACCCCTGTGTACTCTGCAAGAGACTTTCACTTTTCTCCCGGAAGAGAATTTCTTTTTGTTCCCCTTTTCTCTCCTTTCTCTCCTTTCCACTTTTCTATTTTTTCCCTTACGACGAAGACAAGTCGCCCCCCACTTTTTTTTTTCTCTTCAGATTTCTATTTTTTCCTTCGATGAAAGACCAAGAGAAGCCCTCCTTTTCGGTTATGAAGCCTCGCATTTTATAGTGAAAGCGCTCAGAGTTGTTTTTGCAGGTGAGATATTCACTCAACAACTCCAATAACAAGTGGCTCTAAAATTACACGATTGAGTTTTTGAATTCAAAATTATTTATTTTTAAAAAAAATTTCCCTCTAATCACTGATTATCTTCTATTTCTATTTTCTAAATTTAAATGAGGTGTCAACAAAGATTGAGTCCTTCATTGGCGGAAAATGTTTGGAGAGCGTTGAGTTTGCTGGATCGAGAAGGGATGTCGCTCAGTGCTTCCGATGCCCTTGAAATCACTCCATCTCTTCTTACTGTAGGCACTCTCCAAAATGGACCTCCCTATAGTTTCATGCACATCAGATACAGTTTCAATTCCCCACTCAATCTCAATGCTTTTTTCGCTTGCAAATCTATACTCATTCCATCATCAGTGGAGAAAACAGTTTTCACGTAGTGTTAAGATCTAGTCGCACTTGAACAATGGATAACTGCTTTCGTGGAAATAATCTTTGTGCTGTTGTCCTCATAGCGGCCACTATTGCATCTCTTGCGGCCAAAGCTATGATGTCTGCGCAAGAGACAATCCTGGGGAATTCAGCTTCGACAAGGCTCTTCACTCGATCGATGAAGTCAAAGCCTCTCATAGTGAAGTTTGGAGGAGAATCTCTCTCTGCTGGGTTGCTTCAACTAGAGTTCAAGAGCACAGAAGCATCACAACCCTGACGGTGATCAACAAACGACGAGCTCAAATTTCTCAAAGCTAGCATGAGATTAAGAAAATACTAGTACTCTTGAAATGGAGATATGCAGTAATGATTCCTCCAAATTTCTCAAGTTTACTGTAAGATATTAACGTGCACTGATGCAAGCTACATGGGAGAGAAAGTAAAAACCCCGACGAAGCAATCATGAAAGTGCATCCTCAGCAGAGCGGCTGCTAAAGAATGAGCATTGCGGGCGTGATCTTCGACAACTCTCTCACAATATTTTCAGCTTCTGGGCAGCTCTTAGAATAATAACCCATCTCAAGTTGAGCTTGAGTTGAGACAGCAGCATTCCCTAGAAAACCCAAAACAATGCCCATGCCCAAACCAAACAGTCTTCCCATTTTGCTTCAATACAAATCCTTCTCCTTAAGCAAAACTTACTAGATTAAACGTGTTTTATTTGGATTTAACTCAAAAGTGCTTTGGTTTGGGATCTAGATGACAAAGTGAAGAAGAAGCCGTGTATGGTCGTATATATTATAGTGTTGGATATGCCATTAAGAACCTCAATGATGCAGACGGTCTCATGATTAACCAATACATGCGATGAGTTGTACACTGCTTTATGATACTTTCACTTTCAGTAAATTTCAAGCAATTTAAAGAATTGACTACTTGGCCCTCCAGAGTGGTTGGGGCTGAATCAACAGCAGAGAAAGTAAGTGTATTTCGTTGAGATTATTTTTTCTTGGAAAGGTAATACATAAGGATGGAAGAGAGAAAAATATTATATACATTGAGAATATTAGAACGTAACGGTTTTGCCATGCCTCATTGAAGTTGGAGCCATGATGCTCGACCAAATTCATACGTATTTCCTTCAAATGAAGTAAATTGGATCATACAACAAAGGATAAACATTTCCTATACGCCATCTCCATGCTTTCATCACAAACCATTTCATGATTTCCTTCTCCAAATCAACACCCAAAGGGCCAAGTATAACAAATAAGCTAGAAAGGGGAAATAACATAATAACCTATGCAAAATTTAAGGAAGGTTAATATCGCATCGTCATTATATAAACCATCCTTTGATCATTTGCGTGTTGGACACACAACTAGCACTTATAAATTTTATTGATCCTGCGTTCTCAATTGCAAATTCATATGTATACCCAATTTGCGTTGGTCCGGTCTTCTTCAGTAGGTGGATCTGATTCCGGAGTTAAGTGGATGTTCAGTCAGCGAATATTAAAATACTGACTTCCTAATCCCGTGTCCTGAAAGCTTAAATTTTGAAAGAATGATAGATTTATGTTATTGTAGTTCAATATTTTTATATGCTTAAGTGGCCTTGAAATAGATCGTCAAGAAGAGAGTAAAAGCAGTCAAAGGCAATTTCGTGTTGTATAATCGGAAGATTAAGGGATGTTAGTCAGAACACGTTTCTAATTAATCATTCCCAACTTGCCCAGAAAGTAACCACTTTGCCTGTACTTTCGTTCTTTATCATCATGAGAGATTCTCTCTGGCTGAGAGTTTTCTTTAGGTTCTCCTCCTTTTCCTCAGCTTTTTGCTTACCGATGGATGAACATCGTCGTGCCGACACTATTAGCTTTTGTTCATGGATTCCGCCGCCTCGGTATACCAATTTAGTAGACTGGTTTTAGTATTTATATGTATTATTCGACTTTTGATTTGTGTTGAGCGAGTGAAATTATTTGTGGTGCCTATTATTGATGCGCTGGGGAGGCTAATTTAATAATGTAAGGAATATGCAATGAACATGTGCTTATAATATGTTAATAGTCACATGCTTTGTCCTTACGCCAATTATTGTCGTTTTATTCATCCCGACGAATAGTAAAGCAACAGCATCTTGACCACTACCTTTCCTCGACGGACATTCCACCCTCCGCATCAATCAGAACAGAAAAAACTAAAGAATACCACACAACATGCAAAACCTTTGTAAATTCAAGGTGAGAGACAAACGACTCGATTGGTTAGTTAACCAAATAGCATTTCTTCCTAATCTCGCCCGAATTGCCGGTGAGAACGCCGATGTTCCCCATGTTCACCATGGACACGCCAAAGTCGTTGAAAAATGTCGATTTGCTCGTCAGCTGGAGCTGCACGTAGGCGTTGGTGGTGCTGTCGGTGAGCAGCGCGGCATCAGACTGGAAGAGGCCTCTCCTCTTGGAGACGAGGGTGTAGTAGTCCACGTCAAACTTCTTGGCGCTCCCCGGGTCCATCTCGACGATGGTGGTGGCGTCGTTCGGCTTGCACTTGGTCTTGAGCTGAGCGACATAGTTGGAGTCCATGGATGGGTCGGCATCGTTCTTGCCGGTGAAGTTGTACAGACGGTTTGTGAAGGAGGAACAATGCGACATTCCGAGGGTGTGTCCTCCTGAATAATCATCAATGCAACCACACCGTTAATTTCACTGTACTTGAATTATAAACTAATGATTAGGACTTCCAATAATGTTAGGTATATGTACTATGATTGGTCTCGTACCGGAGAGAACGGCAAGGTCTTTGACGCTGAGACCCTTCCCGGCAAAGGACGATTTAAGCGCAGAAATGCCGAAAGCAGGACCGGGCAAGTTGTTTAAGGCATCTTGGAGCTGAGACACTCTGCCATCCCTCCTTCCTGTGGGGACTTGCCAAAATGGACCGTTCATCTGAAACCAGAATCCAATTACAAGTTAAAGATATTAGACATTCCTACTCTATACCTTCATGGTAAAAACTGGAAAATTCCATATCCATTAGCTGTGTTATCCAACCAACAATTTAGAAAAATCATATCACATTTCATAAATTGACATCACTTGTTATTTAGGAGAGTGGACGCAAAGACCCGTGTAGCACTCTGCAAACCACATGAACTAGTTGAGTCCAAGTTTTTGACCTGTGCAGATGACTTGCACTCTGATCAGTTTGTGTTGTCAACACGCTCATCAGAAATAAAATTTGATAATCAATTCCATTCGAAATTATTGATAAAAAAATGTTGATTTATCACAAAAATAGAATTTATGAAACAATTTTCGTTGATGACCAGCATTATAGAAATCCCTAGCTAGAATACAACAGGAATCGAATCTTTAATTAATCAATTACCATGGAAACTGCATCACGAGCAACTAGAGCAAGAATATCAGCACAAGAGACAACACCAGGACATTTTTTTTCAAGGGCATCTTTGGCTGCGTCGATGACTTGGAATCCTCTCAGTGACAGGTTTGGAAACGCATCTTTCTCTGCTTGGTTAGAAGATGTTGAATTCAGTAGCACAGAGCCATCACATCCCTGCAAATAAACCCAAAAAAGAGAGGGAAAGAAAAGCAAAAAAAAAAAAAAAAAGGAAATTTAGAACTTAGTGAAGGTGCTTGCCTCTGCATGAATTTGTAATATGGTAAATTTGTCTCATTTCATGACATGAAGTTTCGAATCAGGAAAACGAGACATTTGACTGCGCACAACATAGGTGTCCTCCAAAATCAAGTTTGATTATCCAGAGACGATTTGTTTTAAGGAACGCAAATGTGTCTACTAACATAAAACAGGTTATCTAATTAAGATAGATCTCTACACATCAACTAATTATAGCTGCAACTTATTTCGCAACAAATTAATGATGTGGGGAGTGATGTGCATATGTTTGATTCAAAGAAACTACATGCAGTAATTGAGAAATTGATGGCAACGGGGTCACTCGAGTGGATTTAACCGCTAAAATAGAAGTACCCTGACGAAGCAGTCATGGAAATGCATCCTCAAGAGAGGAGCGGCAAGAGTGGGGGCTCGAGAAATGAAGCTCGCCGCCGCTTTCTTAACTATCTCCTCAGCCTGAGGGCACGTATTCTTGTAGAACCCTAT
The DNA here is from genome assembly GCA_017140185.1 of Eucalyptus polyanthemos subsp. polyanthemos. Classification (NCBI taxonomy): domain Eukaryota; kingdom Viridiplantae; phylum Streptophyta; class Magnoliopsida; order Myrtales; family Myrtaceae; genus Eucalyptus; species Eucalyptus polyanthemos. Next base: position 8,325,447 of record CM029467.1, on the reverse strand, counting down.
TTTGAGGCCTTGAGCATTGGCGACGTCGAGAATAAAAGCGACGAGCGCGAGCTGGAAAACCAGGAGAGAGAGAAGCTTCTGAGCAGCCATTGGGATTGCTTTACAGTATCGCTAATCAGCTGGTGAATGGCAATGAAGGTGTTGAGGATGACACGAGCCTTTTATAGATCAGCACAAGTCTATGAAATTGCTAAACAAGATAAGGGAAGAGAAAAATTAATAATATAGAGGAGACGAACTGTCATGGGGCCCCAACTGAGGATGAGTTGGTGTTCTATAATAGGCGGCGTGAATTACGAGGGTTGACCTTCTGGGGAATCGTTCTTGTATTGTTCTTGAGTTTATTGAATTTTATTCCATTTCATGATTAAGTTCAAAACCAATTCCTGTAAGAAAGTAGGGGAAAATTACCAAAAAGAAAGTCATTAATTTATCCTAGGCAGTCAATATCATCCTATTGAGGATTCTTAGCCTTATTAAAACATATTTACCAAGTGATTAGGTAAGACTATATTTCATTAAAAGCTAATGATCACTTGCTTATCATCCAGTATAATCTTGTCAAATTACTTAATATGACTAAGTTTGAAGAAAGATTTCAAACAGCCTTACTCACTCAAGCAGAGGTTGATAAAAATGATATGAGATCACACACTCTTGCAAACGCAAGTGTCAAGATCTAAATTATGCAGTCATCACTCACTTCAGAAAATGGATGGCTCACAAACAAAAGAAATTGAATCTGATTTGGATATTGTTAAAAAGTCCAACCCAAAATTGATTCCTTTAACTCTGCCTAGACTATGCATATAAAGTCTAAGAACGGAAGATGGGCAAAAGAAATTTGAGTCATTAGGCATAGAATAACTACAACCAAAGGTCCATATCAAAACTTCGTGCTAAAGGGACACTTTCAACATATATTATGGCACCACTAGTCGTATGCATGGCATAATATAATATTTTCACATCAAACATATATAATACTAAATGGACTAAATTCTATATCATTAGAAGCAAAGCAAGAACAGCATAATATTTACATCATTTATAACTGGAACCAAAGTAACTTTAAGGTCGACCTTCCTTAGATGGGGTGCACGAGATTTAAAACATGTAATATGTTATTTAGAAGGCTATAAAGCTTAGTTGTAATTCAATATTCAAATCAGAAGAAAACAATATGGAATAAATTAAAGGAATGGCAAAACAAACCATCCACTTCTTTTCCATAAAACCTCACGAAGCAACCATAACACCAGAGCATCCTTATAAAAAAAAACTATAAAGATTTCAAGAAAGTCAAGAGATCTAATCATGGAACTGAGATGCCCTCGACGAGCTTTTGCATGCATGTGTTAGCTCCAAGGAATCTCTCTCTCTGTCTAATTATGTCGAGAAGTAGGTCACGACGGCGGCTATAGGTCATATCTTATATGCGGCATCCAAAGGTGGAATTATTGAAGAGATCAGAACGTGTTTCTTTTTTTTATTACGATTCCAACTCGACAGCTTCAGAAACGTCAAAGTCCGACTGGCTTTAACAATTCCCGAATATGGTAACGCGGAAGAATCGTGCGCGAGAGGACGTTTGGTAGATGGGTTTGATCAATGCACATGTGATCAAAGAAGGTTATATTAATTAACGTAAATCCACAGATGAACTCTCCAATAATTACCTAGTTAGGCAGGTCCATCCAAATCGAATGTCGGTCTTCCGTCTTTATAAAGCTTTTCAAAACTAGTTTGACCACGAACGATGGCGCCATCGTCTTTGACGATGGCAACTTTATAACAGCCAGCTCATTATATTCCATCGAAGTAATATGCACTTCTAAATTTCGCCAGCCAGAAAACTTGCATCGACTGATTGATGTTTTAATCAGAGTTCCAATTACTACATAACGTATACTTGGTATGGTGGCGTATTTCAGACTCGTGTCAGTTATTATCGAGTATTTAAATTTCTTTTTCATTATTTTCTTCACAGATCAGATGCTCATATGCTAGTAAGGCACTAGATGGAAAACTATCCAGTATTGTGTCCGAGCTACATATCGTCGGTTCGACAGAGAATTGCCTCTTGATAATCGAAATTCCCATTTATAATTTGTGTAGTCTTATTTTGTGCGTTTGATTGTACATTGCACACATAAGAAAATGTTCAAACAAATATTTGATAGGTGACGCAGATGGCGCTTTCCCATAGACTCAAACTTTTGACACATAGTTTCTTCGTGGCCAAGCATTTTTTATTTTTTTTTCATGGGACACAGGTACGAGCGAGGCTGGCACAGCAACTCAGCTCACATTTCAATTGGAGTTCCCCAGGGCAAAATCAAACTCACAAATATCGGTTTCTAAGTCAAACGGATGGAAACGCCCCTGCCATTCAACGCGAGGGTGAGTCCAGCCATCATTTACTCCTTCCAAGTATTATTTTTTTCGCTAGTATTCATTTAATATCACATTCTTCATTATTGAATTCCACCGCCCTTTTGAATCATCAGAATATTTAAATTTATTTCTCCCTGTTGAATAGAGAATATAGCAATTTCTCTTAGATTTATTAGTCCAAGTAGAAGACTAATATCATAATCTTTATTATCGGATTCCACCAGCTGAAGATTGTATTATAAGTCTCACTTTACTTTATAAAATGGCTATTCTTCATTTCTCAATCAATTGGTGGACATACAACCCCATTGTCAGCCCAATCTCTATTTCACCTCGAAGGTAGACAACAAGAAAATTGTCCAAAAAATCCTAAACCTATCATACTTTTGTTAATTTAGTCATAAACATTTCAAATAATGTTAATTGAGTTTAAACATTTTCATTTCTTGCTAATTAAATCCATCTAGCTAATTTTGACCTAAAATCACTAACGTGAACATCAACGATGCCACACAAAACTATCGTTGCTGATATTGATAATTTTTAATAATATTTTAATATTTTAAAAAAAATTACTGGTTATTTTGACTCTCTCTCTCTCTCTCTCTCTCTCTTCTTTGCTGCTTGTTCTTCCTTTAATTGGCCACTGAAGGCCAGCCTCACCACTGGGGGCTCGCCTCAGTGGCCACCCTTCCAACATGGAAAGGGGAGGTGAGGGGTTCAAATCCCCACATTCTCAGGGGAGATGGGAGATAGGGACGCGTAAGTTTCGAGAGTGGGTTGCGACTCCCACGCCCTGCAAGAGGCAGAGCACAAGTCTGCGAGTAAGTATAGCATAGGAATAAAGTAGGACTGACCAAAAAAAAAAAAAAAAGGCCAGCCTCTCTCTCTCTCTCTTCTTCTTCTTCTTCTTCTTCTTTGCTGCTTGTTCTTCCTTTAATTGGCCACTGAAGGCCAGCCACCAACCATGCTAGGTCAACTGGTGTCGCCTGCTATTGATAAGGCACAGCTAGGAGAAACCGATCCAACAAGGGTTAGCCTCACCCAAGCTAGATTGGCAAGGCCGGCCCCTCACCCAGGCCAAGGCAACCTCATTGAGCATTAGCCAAGCAAAGGCAATGCTGGGCGAGGGCCGGCCTCACCTAGGTGAGCGAATCCTGGCGAGGCCAACCCTCGCCCAAGCCAAAGTGGCCTCACTGGGCATTGCTTGGGCCTAGCTAATGCCCGACAAGGCCACCCCAGCTTGGGCAAGGGCCAGCCTCTCCTCGCTTGGGTGAGGCCAACCCTTGTCAAGGCTCGCTTGACCGTGCCTTGCTTGTGGCTAGCAAGGCTAGTCGGCTTGGCAAAAGGAGAAAGAAGAAGCCAAAAAAGGAAAGAAAGAAGAGAGAGAGAGAGAGAGAGAGAGAGAGAGAGAGAGAGAGAGAGAGAGAGAGAGAGAGAGAGAGAGAGAGAGAGAGAGAGAGAGAGAGAGAGAGAGAGAGAGAGAGAGATAATTTTTTTTTTAAAATATTAAAACATTATTAAAATTTATCAACGTCAACGCTAGCATCTTACATGGTACCGCGGGCTTTTAAATCGATGTTTTATGACTAAAATTGACCGGATGGATTCAATTGATAAGAAGTGAAAATGTTTATTACTCAATTAACAAAATCGAAAGGTTTATGACTAAATTGACAAAAGCGCAATAGGTTTAGGATTTTTTGGACAATTTTTCCTGCAAACAACATCTTCTTTCATGTAAGTGGTCGGAATACTAGTTATCTAGTAAGAGAAATCATGTAAAGATATGACTTTAGACGATGCTACTGGAAATTTTCAATTGGGACAAGGGGCATAAGAAAAAGTGTGCTTGCCTCGAGCATCTATTGATGTAAGAACTATGCAAGATGTGAGTGTTATGGTCTCGAGATTCCTATGATGAAATAGTTGTGTTTGATTCAAGAAGATTGTCCAAAATCGTCTAAGGTTTCTAGAACATTCTTAGGGAATGGCAATACAATAATTATCTCAAATTCTAGAGCATTCTTGGCATAAATGCCAATAGTTGGGAGATGGGGAAATGTGATTTCATCCACTAGATCAAATGCCAATCAACTGTAGTGATGGGGGACTTCTTATATAACTCTCCATCCTACATTTGTATCCATCTAAATATTTCATCTATATCTCTCTCTCACAGCTTCTCTTTCTAGACTTTCTCTCAATTTAGGTGAGCAACTAAGTGGGTTATTTATGTTAAAAATGTTAAAAATCCATCTTATAACATAACCAAACAAACATTCCCTATGAACAATTTGAGTGAAAGTAGCAATAGTAAACAAGAACTAGAAAGCATACTAATTAGGATGCACACAAAGGATAGCACAGCAAAAGACAGTCGATAATACAAGATGATACAGAGCATTCTAATTTCATTTACTATCAGATTAAGCAATAGCCAACTTGATTTTTAAGAGACATGATTGTCCAAATTTTTTCTTAATGAGGTTCTATTGTTTTCTTCTTCTTCTTCTTCTTCAATTTTGAGGTGAGGGAAATCCAGCAGATTATTAATACATAAAAATAGAAATTTGTTTTTTTTAGGTAATGTTTCATTTCACCTTGGCCCTATAACTCATTTAACTGACTAGAGAAAATTTCCCCCCTATTGTGACCCAAAAATCAAACTACATATTGATATCACGGGATGAATTGGTGGCGATCCAGCTGAATAGAAAGTATCATGTGGCCAATGTTTCGTTTACTATAACCTATAGTTGTTATTGTGAAGAGAAGCAAACTTATCATAATAGTAAAACAAGGGAAAATGGGGATAAAGAGGAAAAAGCTATCAAACCAGTCTTTCAAGAGTTACCATATCCTCACAACTTCATGCATGCAAATTCTTTCACAGGCCAACAAATGCAACTTAAAACGAAAGGAATTGTTCGAGTGACCCGGGCTCTTGTTAATTAACTATAATAAAAGAAGTATTACAATGTTCAACGCGTTAACTTTCTATGAATTGTACAATCTGTATTTTGAAAATTTAAACTATCAATTTTATGTTTAACAAATGCCTTCGGGCACCTATTGATAAGGCCAAAACCAAAAGCATTTCGAAACCACATGTCTCTAACAATCTCTGCATACCCGCCGATGCCGGAGAAAGCTAGTCTTTCTGACAATCTCAAGATTCACCTGCTACATCATGTACAAATCCAAAGCATCAGAAGCCACTCTAAGTTCATGACATCTGCCATCAAATGAATTTGGTCATTGGTACTCAGTCTGTTAGTCAAATCCCAAACTCCTAAGTTCCTAACCACTTTGTCCTATCACCCGATACCGTCATCACGATTTACCAAGCCATAGCATCTGAATCGAATCCATTTCACCGTTCACCAGGCTTTCAAAAAGCGGTCCCCTACAATGCAACAAAATATTGCCAGTTCCAAGTGGTCGAGTCAAGACGACCAAATCCAATGCACAATCATGGATCATAGCTAGATACTTTCCCTTCTTCTAGCAATGTTATCTCTATAGGATAAATGAGGGTCAGTTCACCAAACTTTCTTGCAAGCCGTGAGTGGGAAGAACCTGAGAAGTGTCGACACGCCCTGGATGAGCAAAGTCCTGGCCTTCAACACTTCTTGCACGACGAGAACCGTACCCGAGACCAGATAATCCTTCGCCCTACCCTCAATCCTCTTCAAAATCATTGGCTGGAACATTTTCAAGTCCACATTTCCACTTTAAAGTCGAGCATGCATACTGCAATAGTATGAAACAATTAAGACTAAGGATAAACTGAAAATGAACATACCTGTCGCTCAAAAAGAGACGACAGATCCAAAATGATTCGATCAAGGTCGTAAGGACAAGCGGCAGTGCTTGATTTAGAGGCTAAACGTGATTTTCTGGGGAAAAAGGGCAGTCGCTGAATTCCAATGAACCGAATTGACCAAAATACCCAGGACATTCAAACGATCACCCTCTTCACCTCCGTCGAGAGCTGCTGTCTCCATTGGCCCCGTCGTCGCTGCTAGGTCCAAGACAGCGATCTTCTCTTTACTTTCACAATTCCAATGCCTTCGCTGCCAACTTCAACCGTGTCTGAATCTTAATTTCCAGTTCTATGTAGATAGGACATCGAGTTGATTTAAAACCATTTCCTTCTCGAAGATTCGTCTCCCTTCTAGTGAAGAAGCTCCACTCCTGGGTTTTCAACAGTTTCCTGCGTTGTTGCAGATCTTTCTTGAAGATATAATCGAGATCAATAACGCACTTCTGTTTCTGAATAATCTTAATGGTTTGACTTCATCACTTGCTCGGTTCCCACGGAAGACAAGGTGCTCTCTCGCAGAACATATTATGCTTCAGAAGGAACAACTCATGAGCGCGTCGTTCAAAATACATCATAGAAAACTCGACCTAAATTCAAAAATAACCACGACAAGGGAGGTTGCATTTGTCTTCCGAAGTAAAGAGTTCTGACCCTAGCAATCACGGATCATGGAAATAGGGCTCCCTTCGGCATATCATTATCACTTACCATTGTAATGTCCACACACTATTTTTCCTCAAGCGCCTTTTCATGTTCGAATTGATAGGATCGTCTCTCCTTAATTTTCTTTATATAACTTAGAATTTTTTGAAAAAAAAAAAAGTGACAGAAATAGCATATTGATCTATTGTTTGCCATTAATGGAGCAAAAGCTCTACCAAGAGCTTAGAGGGCCAAACAACGGCCTTTCATCATGCTAACTCTCTTTTCAAATTTTCTTACGAAGTGATTCTTGACCGACTTCCACCATCACCGGCATTAGCGTGTGGACCGAAACCCACCGAACACGGCTTGCTCTGAAAATGGGCCGGTCCGGCCCGGCATGCTACAGCACTAGGCCCAAACCGGGCGAATCGAGATCAATACGTATTTATTCTCTCTCGCTATTAAAAGGAAAGTGGATAGATAGTCAACTATATTTTCGAGGTCGTCGAGGGAACAACCAAATTCAGTAATTCCGCATAATTAGATGGAATTGGAAAGTGTAGAGATCGACGGACAGCGTCGAAAGTACGCAGGCCTGTCCAATTGCGGAGAGGGACGGGAAAACATCGGAGGAGGTCGGTCGCGATGCTCTGAGCTGTCGGGCCGGCACAACATGCGCAGTATCTGGTCTCTGGAATCATCACCTGCCGCCCCCCACGTGGCGCCAATCGGGCCCTCCGACGGAAGCGCCTCCCGCGATCCCGACCGCACATGCTTTTTCGCCCACCCCCGAAACCGACTCTAAAAGAAAGGAAGGCGTACGCCATCGATCCTTAGATAAATAAAGGTGGGGGAAAAAGCAAAGAGAGAACCCGGAAAATTCCCGCAACGCGTTTGTGTGGCTAAGGAAAGAGCTGCGTTCCGTCTCCTCTCTCTCTCTCTCTCTCTCTCTCTCTCTCGATATATAAAGACGCGAGCGGCGACCTGCAAGGCTTTCGTCTCGCCATTCATTCTCTCTCTCTCGTTCTCTGGGTTTCCTTGTCTCTCGGCGGTATATCCAATTTCAGGTGAATTGCTGGTCTTTCTCTCCTTTGGTAATTGGGTTTTCATCTTCTGTTTGCATTGGATGTTTTTCTTTGCGATCCCTTCCCGTCGTCCGTGTGTCGGATCATCCCGATCATCGAATTCTTTGCCTTTCTTTTTGGGTCTTTTGGGTCGTCGGCGGGAGTTCTTGATTTGGGTTTTTCTGGGTATGTTCTAAATTCCGCGCCTTTTTTGGTTGTGGGCTTTTGTTTCGATTTCGGGTGATCTGGGTGCTCGATTAATTGTTTGTTTGCTTTTCCTCGATGCTGTCTGGCTTTTGTTGTTTGTGTTGGTGAATTCCGGGTTTGTGTGAAATTTGATTTGTCTTGTTGTTGTTACTGTGATATCGTTGGGAACAAACTGGATGGTGTAGACTTTTGTTCTGAAAGACAAGGCAACGAGGTTAGGAAAAAAAAGGAACCAATTCTAGGAGAGCCTTTGTAGATTCTTGTCAAAGGAAGCCTCTTTAGAGGCGCAGAATGAATTGAAGATAAATATCGTTGTTGTTCAGATAGCCCAGTGAAGTTAGGAGACAATAGAACCAATTATTTTCTAGGCTTTTTGAAGTTGACGCTAGATAATGCCTTTCAGATGTACCAAACATGTCAAGGATAGATGTGTGATGTGATTTATGCCTCTTTTGCTCACAGAAGGAGCGATAGGCGTGAAATAGTATCTTATTTACTTTAGGAACCCTCGTGTTTAATTTCTGAGATAAGCTTTTTTATGGGTTTGAGAGACTACTACTCCTCTGCTTTATTGTTGCAATGCATAAGATCAAAGCGTGTGCAGAATTTATATAGGTGGTCTTTTCAGAAGATGGTAGGTCTGAAGAGCCAAGAAGATAGGATACCGATTCTTTGATCTTGATTTGCATGGGAAGTATTAAAGCAACATGAAAAGTGGTTGTGTTGGCTCAAGTTTATAGATGGACGTGATGTCATATGTTCCAGAAAATCTGAAAGTTATGATAGTTCACTGTTCTTTTCATATTTTGGCAAGATGAGAGTGGATAGATCTTCTCAAGTGAGTTGTCATCCTTGGTTGAGATTGGTTCTTGTTTGGTAGTATGTACAACTTGTTTTGTTAAACACAACAAAGAATATTGGTACCGGATGCTCGTGGACAGCGTACTATGTGTTGGCCTAAAACTGGTGTGTTGTTAACATTAGGAACTCTGATACATTGATGTTTAACCTTGATGTTATGCCAGCATAACCATTTCGGTCTGTTATCTTTCATACTTCATGTAATCTGTCTTCTGAGCTGGGTTCATGAGGAAATGTTTTCTGATGCCCTTTTCTCCTCTTGGTGGATAAATGAGATTCAAATATAATTATGCTGAAGATGAGTTTTCCCCAATTTCAGAATCATCAAGCCCTAGAAGATAATAGACTGTATTCCTCATTCTAAAGACTTGACCAACATGAAAAGTGAAACTTATTGGTTCTATTTCATTGTCGATGACATGTTAATCATTTGTTTCTTCAATTTTTTCAGCTTCAAATTGTTGCCTAAAAGAAGAATAAAGTCCTTTGTGGTTACTCTAGTTTCATGTCTGAGCCCGACGCCCAGCTTCCACCTGCTTTTGGTATGTTTCATTTGCTCTATTCAACCCCCTTTAGATCAGTGGTTTCATTGGCTAACAGCAGTTGTGTCGGTTTTTAATCCGTGTATTGTGGTTCGACAGATCCTTTTGCTGATGCGAAAGCTGAGGATTCAGGTGCTGGGTCAAAAGAGTACGTCCACATTCGTGTCCAGCAGCGCAATGGTAGGAAAAGCTTGACCACTGTGCAAGGTCTGAAGAAGGAGTTCAGCTATAACAAGATACTCAAAGACCTGAAGAAAGAATTTTGCTGCAATGGAACTGTAGTCCAGGACCCCGAGTTAGGCCAGGTGAATACGATACATGAATTCTTGGCCATCTTTGACTTGAATCAAATTTGTCTCTTGTTGGCTCTCGTGTCTTTTTATGATTTTCTTTGCTATGTTCTTTGTCTGACACTTTTCGGTATGTCGGTGCAGGTCATTCAACTGCAAGGTGACCAGAGGAAAAATGTTTCCACCTTCCTCGTGCAGGTCAGTATACCTCGTCACATGACTCTGATCAAACCTTAGCTTGATACCAAACTGAACCACGGTTAATTTTGTGTCATCTTTATGAGCAGGCTGGGATCGTGAAGAAGGAGAAGATCAAGATTCACGGTTTTTGAAGCTGGGAAGTGGGGACAGCTAAATGTAGTTTGTTTATGTGTCCACAAGGCGGTAGTGCACATCACATGTTCTCAATCGCCTGACTGTGACCATCAACTTTATCTTTATATGTATATGTAGGCAAGAGACCTAGACACGCCATAGTATATGTATGTTGCTGTTGCCAGTTCTGCTGCTTTTTCTGAAACTGTGATGGTTTGTTTCACACGCCATAGTATATGTATGTCGCTGTTGCCAGCTCTGCTGCTTTTTCTGAAACTGTGATGGTTTTGTTTCATCTTGTGTTTGCGATTTCCTCGGGTCCTTTCATTCTTTTTTCAAAGGGCCGATTACCATTCAGGAGGGGTAAAAGGATCATGCAGCTGTTTTTATATGTTCGTTATAAGTAGTTTGCCATATGGAGAGGCTCTGTATAATTCTAGCTGGGATCTCATGGTGTCGACCAACGAGAAGAATGGGGACGTTGATTTCCAAACTCCCAATTTTTAAAGGCATGTCACACTCTAGGCCATCTTCCCGACATATGTTGCTTGCGCCGTGCACTTGTGTGTCTGCATACACGTCTGTTTATGCGAAAGTTGAGATCTTTCTGACGTTTCCTCTGAGCTTGGTGTACGTCTTTAATGAGATTAAGGTTCAATGGAAACCCTTCCTACCAATTTGCACCTGCAATGAACTCATTAAAGATCAAGCGGGATTCTCTGCAGGGTTAAAGAAAAATGCAAAAAAAAATTCCAAGGAAAATATAAAAATTTTATTCTAATTCTTTTTTAATTACCTTTTTAGATTAAAATAAATTTGATATTGAATTTTCATAAACCATTCATCGATTAATTATATTTTTATAATAAGTAATAAAAATATTAACAAAACTGATTAAGGAGGAAGGTGATCTTAGGATTAAGAAGTCTAGAACTGGAAATATTGCTCGGCTTGCCAAGATGGAGATGGCGTATTGTTAGAGGTAAATAGTCAACATGGGTCGATTATTTTAAAAGGAGATGCAAAAATTGCTGGCAACCCATGATGCTAAGAGAAGGTGCGACAGCTTTTGCAATCTGGAAAAGCCGTTTTGGTTGCGGCCGATAAGTTCCTTCTCTACTGGAATCATGAAGGATTTCAATAATGGTGTGCGGTTGTAGATTACGCTTGTTCAGGAAGGGAGGATGCTGATAGGACCGTTCTGTATTTCGTCTGAACCTCCTCGTGGTGTTGCGCAAAGCTAGGGTCTCCGTCCCAAGATCTCCCCGTAGCTTTGTTTATGCTTTAAAGAAGCCTATATTTGACCCCAGAACAAAAGTGGGGACCGTTGGAACTTTACCTCCCCAAAAGGAAGTGACTAAAGAAATGGACCGCACTAGTTTATTGAAAAATTAATGTTTGTGATTTCCTGAGTAAATGAAAAATTGACCCGAACAACTTTTCTTGTTAATATCGTTTTAAATTCAGTTCAATTGAGTTTTGTCGAAATCACGAGGCGCTAAATGGAATTCGATGCTCTAATCAGACAATTCGAGTGGCGTCACGGGTTAACCACATCGATCGCGTGATGTGTATCGTAATTGATCGTCATGTCTGAATTCTGTGGGGGACCGGTAAGGTATGCGATGGGTATAATGTATAAATTAATGAGGTGCTTACCGACTCAACAGTTTTCTAAGATAAAACATGTCGGGCTCATCACGCCCGAGGAAAATTCCTTCCGTGCACGGGAACTGTTGTCGCTTTGTCGCCACCAACCAAAAGCCAAGACCATCTTCCTTCGAGCCTGCTGCAACTACCCATCAAACTTGGACTTCCCCGAACTACCATTCCTCTGTTCAGACACGCCCATAGACTCTCTCTGGCTCTGTCTCTCACCGGCCATTCTTCGCCGTTTCGACGAACTTTCCTCCCCTTATTTAACGCTTCCCCTCGATTACCCTCGCCTTTCAACTTCACCCAACGCCAACAGTTTTGACCCCTCTTTAACCCCTACTCCAAGAAAATACCCAACAAGAAAATTCCTCGCGCTTCACCGGAATTTCAATGGCTGACGCGGGTCTCTCTTCTTCTCGCGCTGCAACGACATCAGCGGACTTTAGAGGTAGCTGTTTCGTATCTGAAATTTGAATACTATATTTTTTATGTTTTTTATTTTCACCTACTCTTCTTGATAGTAGCCCCGGGACCGTAATTTGTCGATGGAATTGCAGGGGATGGTAGTCGGGACTCAAAGCTGCCGCATTTCTCCGAAGATGAGGAGACCCTTATAGCCAGGATGTACACTCTGGTTGGTCGAAGGTGAAGGGGACCGTTTAATCCGTTTCTTTGAACTGTCTATGCTTTCGGAAAAAGGACATAAAAAAAAAAAGGAATCGTGACATGTAGTCATGGAGTGACGAGGGAATTTTGGGTTGGTTTCAGGTGGTCGCTGATCGCCGGGCGGATTCCGGGGAGGTCGGCGGAGGAGATCGAGAAGTACTGGACTTCGAGATACATTCGAATGGTGAATGAACAACGAAACTAGAAGTTGCGGGCGGAAAGAATTTTCCCTTCCCTTTCAAGAGAAGGAAATTTTCCGGGAAAGTTTCTGGGATTTTCTGTTTTGTTTTTCTCTTTGTGGAGGGAAAATTTTTCTAATGCCTTCGCCGAGCAGGAGGGGGGGAAAACCGGCGGTTCCGGTACTCGGGTAGTATTTTCTTTAGTTGAAAGAAAAAGGAAATATGTCGAATGAGAAGGAAATTTTAGTGTAGTGTATTGTAACGTAGAGTCTAAAGTGCTTGTGAATATGAATGTCATTTTAGCGGTAATGTAATTCATTATGCGATCTGACAAAAATAAAAATAAAAAATTAATCTGTGGTGGTCTCAATTGGCCAAAAAAAAAAAGGACATATGGAGAAGAACCGATATAATTTCAAACGGATTGGTTATCTAGACAAGCGGGCGCGTAAATAGACCGGACGGGACGGTTCTATCTTGCTCAGGCCTGATTCCCCGGCGTAAGTGAGCTCTCTCTTTTCAAATCCGGCAGTCCTGTCTGAGCTTGGGAACAATATCAATTGTGAAGTCGAAAACAAGAATTCTTGGTGCTTGCCTTAATGCTGGACAAATTCGGCCCATGAGCAACATGCCAATCCAACCAAATCCGACCCGACATGATCGGTATAAATGGGTCCTCCATTTCAATTTTTCACTTCTTCCTTGAAAACTGGACTGGATTTGAAATGTAGAGTCTTGCAATTTGGAAGGTGCGGGGCTCCTGCTCCTTCTCTTTTGTGTTTCCGGCACTCTTCACATTATATCTTGCTCACCAACACTTCATTCCATCCACCCTCATTAGTATTGTTGAGACATCAGCAATTTTTTTCAAAATTAACTGGAATGACTAAATTCACACGATTGCCTTTACATTGAAATGACACCATAATTGTTGACAAGTTAGAAGTCATTCTAAACAGCTGAAGATATGCCATATCCAATGAACAAACCTATAAGAATGGCGTGGAGCACAAAAGGATCTCGCCAATGTATTCTATTTCTCAAATTTGTTTTCATGGGTGACTTATGTACTGGGAGTAGCAAAACTAACTACAGAATGGATGGGTATATTAAGATGAGACTAGACCAATTGGGCAATTCCATACTTCCAAATGACACAATCCTTGATCAGATAGATTAAGCCGTGATTAGGTAGCCGATCATCGAGTCACGTATAGATAGCTTCTTCAACCACCTATATGATCGTTGATCTTGGTTGAATGATATATGTTCTTATTGGGAATCCTTAAGACTACATTGTTAACGTTAATTACTTTTGGCCCGTTGAAATTACCCTTCTGAAATTGGTTAGGAGGACTGCATACATTTAGGTGACATATATGATTGTGAAATTGAAGGAAGATGGTAAAAAGAAATTGAATTGCAACTATAGGGCACTTTTCTTTTCTAGATTAGGTTCTCATAGAGAATACGTACACACATTTGCATCATCTTTAGTATCCGATCAATACGTTTTACTTCTCACTAGGTCTTGTGCTTTTTTTTTTGTACAATGAAAAACGAGTATCAATAGCTATTGATGTCCGGATAAAGGTGTATGTGAAAATGGGCAATCAAATTAAGGGATGTGTCAATCAAGAAAATACACGATAAATAGAAAATTTAAATTTAGAAAAGAAATCACGAAGGAAGAGGTTGGCAACAAAGTGTCATTGCCTGAAATTGCGGGTGGTTATTATTTGGTAGGTTATAAAAGAATATATATATAAAGTGGAGTCAAGAATTGTTTACCACAGGTGATAAGAGTTTAATTGCAATAATAGATATTAACAAAATAATTAGGGACAAAAAAATCTAGGGCATTTTGTCAATATGAGGGTGGATGTCAAATTCAAAAGTTTGCTTTAAAATCGGAAAATTATTCAAAATGTCATAAACTTATTGCAAATTGGTTGATTTAATCTTGAATCTTTTTATTGAATTAATTTAGTCTTAAACCCCTTTTACAAATTGCCACTTCATTTTTAAACCTTTCAATTATACTAATTTAGTTCTACTTTTTTACAATCTATCAATTTAGTCATTACTACTAATTTTGGTTGAGAATTATTGACATAACCATCTAATCAATTTAGCTTTAAAACCCTAGTGACCACCCTTCCAACATGGAAGGATGGCGGTGAGGGGTTTGAATCCCCATCTTCTCAGGAGAGTTGGGATTGAGACGATTTAGTTTTAGATGTGGGTTTATATTATAATGAGATGGAACAAAAGTTCGAGAGTTAGAATAGAAATATAATATAACCGACAAAAAAAAAAATCTAACTTTAAAAAGGATACTTTTATAATTTTATAATTTTTTGAATTTTTTATTTTCTTCTTTCACATTTCATTTCATTTCATTTCATTTCTTTTTTTTTTTTTTTTCCCTCCATCGGCGAGGGCCTTGACATCCTCTTAGGCCTCCACTCAGGTCAATGGAGGGGAAAAGGATAAAAAAAATCAGAAAATTATAAAAATTATAAAAATTATTTACATCAATACTAATTGTGTCATGTAAATGATAAACATTGAATAAACTATTGCATCAATAATTTACGATCAAAATTAACCAATATGATTAAATTTGAACAATTGAAAAATTTTAAGACTACATTGATAAATTGATCCAAAATTTTATTTACACAATAGCAAGATTTATGATTAAATTGATTATTATATAAAAAGTGAATAAATTTTTGAATAAATTTTTCCCTATAAAATCAATGTGGATATAGGAAAAGAATTGCTGTCAAATATATTTAAACACATGCAAGATAACAATTTCCAAAGGAAAATGAAAAAGAAAAATAAAGTTTGTCAAAGATTTGAAAAGGAAAAAGTCCTTTCTCCTCGGAATGCTCAAAACCTAATCCTGCATAGGATCACCATCCACCATAATTCCAGCCATATATTCCTTATGTCACGGATTCCGAAGAAAGAGACCCATTTCTCAAGTTGTGGCCATTGCTGCCCCACATCATATATATTTCCTCACCGGCCCATATCATATTTTCAGAATTTGACGCATGCGTCGTGTCCTGGAAAATGAAAATTCATAGTCAAATGAGCTGATTTTTCTTATCTTCAAGAAAATTATAAACATTTTTCCTTGCAATAATGATGCGGTATCTTTTTCCCTTTTCTTTTGTTTTATTTTATGGCCCATGTCCTTGACGTAGTCGCGTCCATCCCCACTTGGAATGCCACCAAAATAATTCGACTGCCACCTCCATACCCCCTTTTCCAAGGGCTGCGGTTCTTTCATTCATTTTTGAAGTTTCCGATAAGTTGATAATATGGTTTTTGCATGCCACAGGTGTGTGATTGCTCTTGATTTATTATTTTGATACAAAATCAGTCCAACGTCCTTGGAACATCACCCCGTTTTGCCATTAATATCATGCAATTGTTCAACTATTCTCTCTAATTCAAGTCAATCAAAATAGATTAATGGAACTGGCCATGGATATTCCTTATCTAAAAGACTAACACAAAAAGAGCATCTTGCTGCTTTTCTACAATAATATCATTTGGAAATCATTCTATAATGTCTATAAAATACATGCCTTAACGGCTTCACACGTGAAACAGAAATCACTATATAACTCACATCAATCAAATAACCAAAAGTATAGAATAGTTTGTTTCGTCTAAATTGCTCCACTCCAATTTCCATTGTTTTCTTATGATAGAAAATGTTAAACTATTTAAATAATTAAATCACAATTTTACATAATAGTTTAAGCTTTTAAATCTGTGGATGATGATCCCACGAGATTTTACATATAGTATCAAGCAGGAAGCCCTCGTTTCAAATATTTTCCAGTGGTTTTCATAACTTTTCTATCACATCTAGAGGAACAAGTTATGCAGTTGAAATGGATGAGATCGGAGAGAGGATAGAGTTTATATGATCTATCATTGAGAGGTGCCACTAATGCTATGACTCAGAATAGATAAAAAAAAAATAATAATAATAATAATAATAATTTTTTTTTTAAAAAAAAGGTAGAGAGAGAGAGAAGGTAAACTCTTGTCTGGAGAGAGACGGGCTTATCTTAGGGTAGTTCTCGTTCGTGTCGTCCTCGGGAGTCTCAAAAACTGGTATCATGATCTTGTCGTCATCCTTTGGGTCGTTCGTGCGAAAATCGCCCGCAGTTTGCATACGAAATTTGACAGAAGCTTTCACAGACCTAAAGCGGGCATTTGCTAGTGCGTCAGATTAACGTCCAACTCCTCTCAGCCTCTCGGCCAATGCATGGGATTGGATTTGTTGTAGCTAAGTCTGAAACCCTCTGAAATGCACCATGCCTCGACACCTAATGCTTTTTGAACCTACGTGTGACGTTCCCTAAGAAGCTTCATGTCGAATGTTCAACCACATGTCGTGTCCTCGATCCCTCGCTAAGAAAACGTAGTCGGGTCTAGTTTTACATCCCCTGTCTTCATCTGTTGACGTGATTTATAATTAATGATAATGTCGTCGCCGATCATGTGTCGTTCTGTTTACTAAGGTCTGAACTAGAAATCGCGAATCCCTAGAGGACGGGTGGGAAAATAACATATTCTTTTTCTTGTGGGTGTCGAGTGATCACGTTGATTAATGCCGTGACGGTGCTAAGGTTTGTTTTGTCGCGCCAGGAAGATATAGATGGAATGCACATTGCATGCCGGTTCGGCTCACGATAAGAGCGACTTCAAAGCTCGGGCCTCTTGGGAACACAAGGCTCCCGAATCGGGACGGTGGTCTGGAAAAGGATGATGCAGGTTTGACCAACCCGTCGTGATGCGGAAAAAATAGGGGAGCTTGTAAACTTATAATGAATCTTAATACTTGTCGGTAAACTGCCCTGGGGCTCCCGTCCTGTCAGACAAGCAGTGCAGCTGAAAGAAGACTTTGCATTTGCAATTGCAATAGACAAGGTTCAAATGCAGTGACTCATCATCAAACATCAATTAATCATAGAAGGAAGATTTAGCAACACATAAACATATGATCTTGTTAAGGATTTTGTGAAAAATAACTTTAAGGGCATTAGTTTTTAATGCATTGACTGTTCTTGTGATATGTACGATGGATATTTTAAGAATCGAATATCTGAGTAGGTATGTTTTATCAAGTACCACAAACACTCCATAATGAAATCCCTACATTAATGAGGTCCTCATTAAGATTCAAATAAAAAGAAAAATGCAAATGAATCAAAATTTTGAGAATTGAGATAGTTTTTATTAGGTATAGGATACTCGTTAATCAAACCCTAATATGGTAAACAAAGATGGAAAATATGACAACCGACGCGGTTGAGCATTAAAAGAGAAAATTGGCATCATGCTAGGATGGCAAGAAGACAAGCATGGTGGCACAGGATGGTTGGAGAGAGGCTATCTTCTTTTACGTGCCCAGCAACATCAGCTCCCAAGAGACAAGTTTCAATCCATTTCATCACAAAGATAATAATGAACCCTCCTTTTTATTTTATATATATATCAACAATCTGTAGATAAGTTTAAATTCAGGAATTGCAGTCGAAATTTCTTGGTTTTTGTTCTTTTCTTATCCTGAAAACGGTTAAAGTTTTTTATTTTAATTGGTTTCACGTGGTGCAAGAGATCAACACCTCTCCGGCTCTTGTTATAAATATTGAGGGGACTCGAGGGAGCTCTTGCATGAACTTCTCCAAATAGTTCTTACTGTGCTATTACTTGGCCCTTTCTTCCTTCGCTCAAACCAAGTTCTAGCCATGGCTGCATCTTTCTCAGTGCCTTCCATGGTAAGCCCTTCCTTAACCCTTCTTCATGACTCAAGTCTTCCTCGGTCTTTTTTCTGCACTTTTTTTGCATGCGCGATGAGTTTTGTTATCGATGATTTGAGTTGAATTCCAGAGATTTCATTGTGTTGGTTCAAGCAATTTGGGGGTGTTTTCACACAATTTGCAAGAAACAAATCTTAGAAAATCACATGATGAACACTAAGGTTGCACACTCGACTGAAAATGAGCTAAAATGGGTCATATGTTATCTAATATGTGCTAATTCAGTACTGAATTTTAGCTTCTTTGTGAGAATACTCCACGAGCAAAGCTAAGATCATTTGGTTGGTGGTGGTAGACATGACAGGATAGTTATCATGATGTAAATGTTTTTTGGCTGCACGTTAAAATTCATGTCCACCATCTTTTGCTGTGAGTGGGTGCATGTTCTCTCTCTCTCTCTCTCTCTCTCTCTCTCTCTCTCTCTCTTAGATATTTCGGAGAGTGCATATTACAAGATTGACATGAATTTGCTCTCACAGCAACCTGTTACTGTGCAGTTTTTGTTATTTGAAATTGTGTTTGATACTGTTATTAAGTCGATGTTTCCTCGTGGACAGCTATCCGACGCACAAAAAAATGTCGTTCCTCTCAGAGGTTTACTGTAAAATTCAGGAGAGCATTGGCCTTCCCTTGCTTGCCTCCGCTCTAATATCATGACGTTTTTTCGGAATCTATCTTGTTTCGAAAGTAAAATGAAGCATTCATATTCTCATCTTTAAATGGTGAAGCGACTCCCGGACCCAGGAGAGGTCCGGGATCAGGACGTTAGAGAGAGGAGGCTCAATCTGTGTAAACTAGTGCTTGTTTATGTGAACTTTGTGTTAGGTTTTGAGCCTCAACCGATTCAGAGTATATGCGAATACTTTATGATGATGTGCACAAAAATTTTAGAATCAAGTATACCGGGACTTCCGAATAAAATGTTCATCGAAAGAATTGCTCTATCTTTAAGTAATTTAAGGGATGATGAAGAATTTACATCAGATTTTGCCACTCTCCAACTCTATACATTTAGTAATCTCTAATGACGACGAAACTTTGCAAACTATATATTGAGTCTTAATAAGAATTGCTGGCCATATAATATATCACTCGAGATTCTTAAAAGTATACACAAATGGTCGAAATCTTTGAATAGATAATGGAGGAAGAAGGGAGGTTCGAAGCCGAAGTTGCCGAGGTGCAAACATGGTGGAACTCCGAGAGGTTCAAGCTAACCCGGCGACCCTATACCGCTAGAGACGTTGTGGCACTACGGGGCAACCTGAGACAAAGCTATGGCTCAAATGAGATGGCGAAGAAGCTCTGGATAACTCTGAAGACCCACCAAGCCAACGGAACGGCCTCCAGGACCTTCGGCGCGCTCGACCCCGTGCAAGTGACCATGATGGCCAAACACTTGGATTCGATCTACGTCTCTGGTTGGCAGTGCTCGTCGACCCACACCAGCACCAACGAACCGGGGCCGGACCTCGCTGACTACCCCTATGACACCGTCCCGAACAAGGTCGAACACCTTTTCTTTGCTCAACAATACCATGATCGTAAGCAGAGAGAGGCGCGGATGAGCATGAGCCGAGAGGAGAGGGCCAGGACCCCATACGTTGACTATCTCAAGCCGATCATTGCTGATGGCGACACTGGATTTGGTGGCACGACAGCGACTGTCAAGCTGTGCAAGCTTTTTGTTGAGCGAGGTGCAGCTGGTGTCCACATTGAAGACCAATCCTCAGTGACCAAGAAATGTGGTCACATGGCTGGTAAAGTGCTCGTTGCGGTCAGCGAACACATCAACCGGCTCGTGGCTGCGAGGTTGCAGTTCGATGTTATGGGAGTAGAGACCGTCCTGGTTGCAAGAACCGATGCCGTTGCAGCGACTTTGATTCAGACCAATGTGGACACTAGAGATCACCAATTCATATTGGGTGTCACCAACCCGAGCCTCCGAGGCAAGAGTTTGGCCTCACTTTTATCAGAGGCAATGGCAGCAGGTAAAACCGGGGCTGAGCTTCAAGCCCTCGAGGATAATTGGTTGGCCATGGCACAAGTCAAAACATTTTCTGAATGCGTCACAGATGCAATCAAGAACATGAACGCTGGGGAGGACGAGAAGAGGAGGAGGCTGAACCAGTGGATGAACCACTCCAGCTTCGACAAGTGCCTCTCGAACGAGCAAGGCCGTGAGATCGCGGAGCAACTGGGGCTCAAGAATCTCTTCTGGGATTGGGACTTGCCTAGGACCCGGGAGGGATTCTACAGGTTCAAGGGCTCAGTTATGGCGGCGATAGTCCGAGGATGGGCTTTTGCGCCTCACTGCGATCTCATTTGGATGGAGACTTCCAGCCCTGACATGGTGGAGTGCACCAAATTCGCTGAGGGCGTGAAGTCAAAGCAGCCGGAGATCATGTTGGCCTACAATCTCTCTCCCTCGTTCAACTGGGACGCTTCAAGAATGACAGACGAGCAGATGAGGGATTTCATCCCAAGGATCGCCAAACTAGGATTTTGCTGGCAGTTCATCACACTCGCTGGCTTCCATGCCGACGCACTGGTGATCGACACATTCGCCAAGGATTTTGCAAGGAGAGGAATGCTGGCTTATGTGGAGAGGATTCAGAGAGAGGAGAGGAACAATGGAGTGGACACACTGGCTCATCAGAAGTGGTCTGGTGCTAATTACTACGATAGGTACCTCAAGACTGTCCAGGGAGGCATCTCCTCCACAGCTGCTATGGGCAAAGGCAAGATAACACCTTTTAATTCAATTAGCACTTCACCGTAGAATTAAGAGCTTTTAACAATTCAATTTGGTACGGTTCGGTTCACATGATCATCATTTCTCATGCTGATAAGAATTTTTGTGACATGCAGGGGTGACTGAAGAGCAGTTCAAAGAATCCTGGACAAGGCCTGGGGCCATGGGGCTTGGAGAAGGGGCAGTTGTGGTTGCGAAGGCGAGGATGTAGGAGAGCTATATGTGGCTATTGTCAATTGGGTTTGGAGGGATCATTGCCCAGTTTCTCTATTTCGTGGAACTGGAGTAGAATAATAATGTGTGGGAAATAATTTACAATTAGGTCATTTGAGTCATTCTGGGCATTGTTTTTTGGGGCCATAATGTTGCCTGTCAGCAATCCTTTTCAGCTGTCTTCTAAACTTTTGGAACTTGTACTGCTTTAAACTCTCTTTATGTTCACTGCAATTTGCTCAAGTGTTTGAATGAGTCGCTTTTTGTTTTAGCACAAGTATACATACAGTCATATATGCTCATAAAGAATAAGAAATCATCTAGATGTGGTGGACAAATAATATCAAAGCAGAACGACAACATAATGCACAGCTCCACAATCTTCATCTACACTTTCAAAACAGAGTCCTGAGAAAAAGAAAGAACAGAGTTGGGGGGAAAATAGGTCGCCACACCGCACCTTGTATAGACTGGTCATCTTCATCACTCACTTTATGCCTTTACAGTGGATTGCAAACTTGAATTATTCTGATGTGATCACTTCTTCCATGGCTTAAGGATTGAGAGTATGAGGATGATTGCAATGACTAGGAGCAAGATGATGCCAATAGCCATGCACTTTCTTGACTTCTTTTGCAAGTTCTTGGCGGTGTGGAGAGCATCTGTGCCCATGTTCACATGGTCCATTGCATTAGTCACCTGCACCAAATGGATCTACTAAGCGTCATACCAATGATACCATTAATCGCTATCAAGTAGTTCCATTAGCACTTCCCTTCACTTGCAACTTTTCAAATTTTTTGCCTATGTGATCCCATCAAGCCCACAAACCGAAGGCTGGAGTCAGTCAAATAAGAGGAAAACAGGCCGACTATCACTAAGAGTGCATGTCAAAATTCGAACTCATGACTTGTGCTGTCATGCCGCATAGTAGAATCATCTTTTATAAAACTATATCTTGTTGCTAAACAAACACGGTAAGTAAATCAAACAGATTTGTTAACAGTCACCCTCTGCCAGCCAAATCAGTCTGTCCCCTAGTAGTTTTTCTGCATTTTAGCTACACAACTGTATATTTGTTGCTCAAACTCAAAGTACAGGAAGATTTTGACACAGCATGTCCAAAATGTGCTCAATTTTGATATGTTTTTTCCCTTAATGTTGCTTTCCTTTGTTATTGGTAATATTCTATGGAGGGCACAGTCAACCTCCAAGTAAACATCAATCATTGTAGATTAATACTTAACAAAGTCCAAACTAAAATTGCTAACGAGCAGCAACATTTTATAGCATATAGTGCGAGTTACAGTTCCAGCGCACAGGAAGAAGCAGCAAACCTGACTCTCAATGTTGTCTAGGATCTCCCCTTGGGCTTCTACTAGGACCGCCATGTCCAAGTAAATCTGACAACTCCAGAGGAACTAATGTTAGAGAGTACACATCGACCTGGAGCATCCTTGCCTAGTTCTAAGCGAAGAAAGTACCTGATGCAAGTCAAGTAGCTTTTTCTCGATTTCGATTACGGCATCATGTCTCTCCTGAATTTCTTCTAGTGTGTTCAGGACCTAGAGTCATAGCCAATGACACTCAGTAGTGCAAAATCTGGAAATCTTAAGCCTACATGAGTTTGTTTCAAGGGTACTGTAAATGATCATATTGAAACTGCTCAGTCCCAAAGTAAATTTGCAAGACATACCTGTCCTTGTCCCATTTCTTCAATTGCTTTCTGGAAGATTTGCTCACCATCTCCCGTATCTATTAGACGGTCGATTGTCTAACACAACCCATTAGATTTAGCCAATTACAATGTGATCCATAGAGAAAGAACTCAAATCCGAACATAAGGAATCAGGCTCACCTCTTCATCTGGTCTGGTTCCCGTGACTACCCAATGATGAAGCGCCAAAGATTTTAAAATGGTGTCATTATTTATCAATATATATATATAGGCACAGTAGAACAGCTACTTCAAGCTATGACTCAAGTCTGTCATGTTGAAGATTCGCACTCTGAAGGATTGCAGATTCTTACCTGTAATTACCCTTCTCTCAACAATCGCGCGATACTCATCCTGAATCTTTTGTCTGAGTGTCTGAAAACATACATATTACATGAGAAGTCATGCCAGCGACTGGCTACAATAGACGGGTTTAATAAAAACGAAACCTGAAACTCTGTCATTAGTTCCCTGAATTTTTTTGTTAACGCGCTGCAATGACAAAACCATTGATAATCCATCAGACACAAGTTTTTGACAGTAGGGACAAATGTATTCGCTGCTTGATACCGGTGACGCACTTTGTCATGTTCATCCTTGATCTATCAACTCCTGTTCCCTTCTCGCATCCAGGTTTCTTCCGATTTGCTACATTCTGAAAAGAAAAACGCAAATATGTTAATGAGCTTTATAGAGAATTATAGCCCATATCAAGAGAGTAAGTAGAATTGCACCTCTTTGTTTATTGCTTCAAGTTTTGCTTTCGTATTTCGTGCAATTTTTCCCGCTTCGTCCACATCTCTCTCCATCTGCTTTTTGATTACTGAGAAGTTTGACATTCCACTCTTGTTACAAGTCGGATGAATTCGGAAATTCAGATCAAATTAACAAAATCATTCAATCTTCTGGTGTTGTTCAAAGGCAAAAGATTTCCATCCAGGATTAAGCTGCTTATCACCCCAACCACATGATGAGACGATTACCTTTCATAGCAGAGGCCTTTGTAACAGTTTTTGACTCCTCGTTAGAATCCTGTTTTACGTTCAAATTGAGCAAGTATGGTCAAATAAAACATTATTAGGGATGCAAACCCCTGAAATCAGCCATGCATAATGTAATTTGACAAAGCCCTGATTGCAAACAATTCGCAAGCTCATGTTACCATAGCATCCTGACGAATTCTATGGATGTCAGAAAAATTTTAATGTTTCATTGCAAAATTGTAAACACATGCCACTGAACTTTTTACAAGCTATATTTCGGTGTATGAGAAGGAAAGTGTTCTAAAGCAAGCTCCCACGTAACCTTTCCTCTTCAAATTTCACATAGCATTAGCATGTGTCTGAGCTGAGAGCTTGAAACATATTGACAGCTAAATGAAGTGCAAATGATCACCCCATATACTACATTTATGTTGGGTAAGAGGACGGATGCTTTACACATATGGATGAATAAGTACGAGGAACTTTTATCTACGACAAGCAACAGCGACATCTACCATAGTCAAGGGTCCGTGCAAATAGTAGTCAAAGTTACTATATCTCAATTTGATGATGAGACGCGACAATTTCTGAACCATCTCCATTTATCAAGGTACACTAGACATACCTTCAGCTTCTTGAGGAGGCTAGAGAGCTTATGCACTTGTTTTTCAACCTCTTGTATCTGAAATACATATAAAACAAGAGAATTTCTGTTGATTTATGTTGAGACAAAAATATCATCGATACAGAGTGAACCAGACTAGAGACGAAAGACCAGCTTGAGAATCATCATGCTGGGGGCTTTCTTTTATTTTTTCCAGTAATTACTTTTTCCGCTATACAATTTCAGAACAGAACTAGGAGGATGAAAAATATATGAAACTGAAACAATTCAAACCGTGTAAAGCTCCTATTACACCAAAAAGAAAAGAAGAAGCTTCTATTACATTCATTTCCTGCTTATCAATGTGCAGTGTGCGAGAAACTTAAATGGTCAAGTACGAACACCTGCTTATTAAAAGCTTCAAGTCCCATGTCAGAGTTGCTCCTTGGCAACCGCTCGCCCATTTCGACATCTCCCTCAGGTGGACGTTGAATTTTCGCGTCACTGACAAAGGAGTCCTAAAGCAGATCATAAAGCAAAGCAATCAGTACTCACCCACTCTCGGATTTTGTGTTAGCAACAGAGAAAGGGATCCATCAGGTCAGTGATTTCAAGAGCGAAATTTTCTTGGAACATCAAATGTTGCAAAAACCCATGACACAAATTTTATGGCATTTGATAATGACGACTGTTTCCCACGAACGTCTCACAACATGAGGAAAGTGGCAAGTTGGACAGAGGACACAGGACAGCGTTAGCAACTAACTGCAAACGATAACTTCAACGAAAACTCTACTCGTATACCCAAAATTTGTCATTGGTCATTCGAATTAATCAGACGATATGATCAACACAAAGCACAAATTCTTGATCAACTAAAAAAAACTGCAGAAAGCAATAAAACAAACAAAAATAATGGAAATTGATAATAGATGCAATATATCTAAGTAATTTACCAGATTTCATCAAAAGCAAGCATAATTAGAGTAAAGAGCTTGAGGATTACCGTGAGCAAATCGTTCATCTTCGATCAGATTAAAGCAGGATCACAAACAGAAGCACAGAGAAATCGAGAGAGAAAGAGAAATGACAGGGACATGGAAGGACGATGATAAAAGGGTGTTAATTAAAATCACTAGATGACAGGGTGAGTTGTTGATGATAACGTTGGACGGCCGCCTTGGCGCCCAAAAAGGCGTTAGGAACAAAATCTTTCTGAATTAATCGACAGCGAATGAGATAAAAAGAGGCTTCTTTTTTGGTTGCATGCAACGATGGCCTATGCTCTGTTCTGACTCGAGAGTCCAAGAAAAGCAAACTGCCCATCGACACTAAACCAACCATGCTTTGTGTGTCTCGAGCTGCTTCATGGCTTGGCTTATATAAAAAACCAATCATCTCTTGATTGATTTTCTCAATGCCTATTGCTATGCCGAATATCCAGCGAAGAGCTGCACAAGACAAGGCCCTTTCAAACGGCACAGCTAGCAATCTCCTGGGCACCGAGGACAGCAGCCAGTACTGTTCATGTCTTGTTTTTCTTGCCATGAGAAGAGGCACTGTCGTGATATGACTAGGCCATCGTACGACTTTGATGTTCATATGACCATGTCGGGCAACGCGGGTATCCTTAAGAAGGACCTAAGCTGATGGGCTGAACTTTGCCTTGCAGCTTCACCTGGAGCCCAACCTCGATGACGCTTTGGCCCACAAAGCGTGCAAAGTGCAATTCGCTCTCACACAATTTTCTAATGGGCCGATTAGGTCCTGAAACTTTTCGAGATCTTTTTGATCAATTTATTGTGTTAACTCTGTCGGCTAAATTTGATGGAGAAGGATTTCGTTGGAGCTTTCTTGGAGATGTTGTTAGACTAGGGAGATAAAAAGGACGAAATAATTCCTGGGTTAGGCATAGAAGGGGCCAACTTACTTGCCTCTCAAGACTAGTGATGAGCTTGATGACCCCCGAAGGATTGATAGATTAATAAATTAGATTTGAATGTTCACACTGTAACTACTGCAACTACCACGGAATCGTGAACTACAGTAACAATTTCAGTAAGAAATAAAATGCAGAATCTGAACATGAAGCAATTTACATGGTTAAGCAGTATCTTATTCCATAGGGAGAGACCAACGAGATGCTTCCGTTATGATTGGCAAATAGGATATTATAATTGCTCAAACTACTCATGCTCTAGTGTTTCTCAATCCTAGATGCACTTGAAACTACAAGAATCAATCAACGGAAAAGGAGTTTCCACATGCTCCTTGCTCTCTTGAATAACGGCTCTATATCGCACTCTAAAGTTCTTATTAATTGTGTTCAAAACTATGCTTAAAACATGCTCGAATCAGGTGGGGCTTTGGCTGCTAGAAGCCTGGCCCGAATACTACTAGAAAATGCTCCATCTCTGGGAGATGTTTCAAGCAACCGCCAATGACCAGGATGCTCCAGGCGGTAGGCAGGTCATCTTTCTGCATCTACGGTCGTCCATCCCGATTAACTCAAACCCCATGCCGATTCCAAAAAAAAAAAAAAAACCCGAAAAGTTCGAGCCAATATTAACAAGGGCACCTTCCATTAGTACCATTTTTCCAGAGGTCAATGTCTGCCACGTGTGGGCAGAAACCACATCCGGGGTAAATTGGATACGCGGTACTTTGCGTGAATCAGGGTAGCTGTTCAAATCGAAAGGTACGCCTTGGAAGGAGAGGCGAAGGAAAGACCCCAAAAGAGAGGGGAGAAAAAATCTCAAATCTCTGTCAAAGTTCTTTGGTCTTTTCCTGCCTCGCACAAGACATTTCTTCTGATTCGCAAGACCTTCTTCCTCGTCCCCCTAACTCTCACGCATCGGACAAGTTAGTTGGGCAATGGACGGTTGTGGTAGGTCTTGAAGTTTTTAAGAACATCCACACGCCAAAGGCCCACCACCACCGAACGGCAAAGACACGAACAGCCCACGTACACGTCCGATCGAAGACCACAAGAAATGCCCCTCTTGGCAAGCACGAAACACGGAGGACCAGGTGCCATAAAATCATCCCCAAATTTCATTTCATTTCTCTTTTACATTCGGTCAATACAATATAAAAAAAAAAAAAAACCCAAAATTTGTATTAAATTTATTTCAAATTAAAAAAAAATCTCAAACTGATATACCTATAATTAATTTACCGTCTATTAGTTTTCATTAGAATTTCATTGTATTGAAATATGATTCTTCATAATATTAATTCAGTTAATTGAAAGTGCAAATTTATCGTAAATATACTATTTGGGAGTTTTTTTTTATAGTATTAAATTTTTTAAATTTCGCTCCCTGATTTTTTTTGCTTTTTAGCTGGAGAACAAGGTAGCCAGTTCAACTACTACTGGGGACTGCGATGTCGATGCTCCGTCGGCATTGACATGGAGCAGTCCCATTGATCCCAACGCCTCAAAAGCCTCGCCTAGGCCCTAGAAAGAGAAGAAAGGAAAAAGGTCAAAATGGGGGTTCCCCTCGATTCCACATTGAACCGGCATGTCGGTCTTAAATGTGGCCCTCCTTTGGTCTCGCATTGACCCCTTCGACGCCCCATTTTCAAGTGGTTGGAGGAAGGGGTCGTACCCTCATTGATGGCCGAACAAAGTTCCTAGGATACCCAAGTAATCCACATGACTTCAGAAGGGGTTTTTCTTCTTCTTTTTTTTTTTTTGGTCGGTCAGAAGGGGGTTGACCTTTCCATAATTCGCCGACCTTATTAATTAAAAGCATTTTCTTAGAAAGTGCTCTAGAAGCACTTACTAAGAAGACCATATGAGTTTTTGCGTTTGTTTGTTTTTTTTTTTATAGCATGCACACTATAGTTTCTAATGTTATGTGTAATCTATGCTTTGAAAATCGAAGTATTCAACACCAAGGCCTTATTTGGTTATTGGTCAAACAATGATAATTTATGTTCTTTTGTTTTTTAGAACAAAAAAATAATAAATTCATTTTATAATGTCAATTAATCTTTTCGATCTAGGGAATAGATTTGAAACAAAATTAAAAAGTAAAAAAAAAAAAGTTATTTTTTGTTTTCAGGAACAACTCAAGAATCAAGCGATTTTTTTTCTTTCTTTTCTTCTTTTCTTTTTTTTCTTCTTCTTTCTCTAGCCATAATCACTAGCCTCACTGATGGTTAGTGACCTCACTAGAACCTCACCCAACCACAGCAAGCTCCATTCGACAAAGCTCCCCCAAAGTCGACGAGGTCACCTTGCTAGAGGAAGAAAAAAGAAGAAACAAAGAAAAAAGAGAAAAATGTAATAAAATTATAAAAAAATTAAAAGAAATCTAAGTAATAAAAAAAATTGAGAGTTATACCGAACACATTTCTATTTTGAGAAAAAAAAAAACACTGCACAGTTACCAAACGTTTACAAATGCTCAAAAACTTGTCCAAAGAGCAAAATCAAGAAAAAAAAAATTCTAAGCGAAAATTATTCTTGAGAACATAATAATATGCTTAACAAAGGCTTCCCCTAGAAGAACTAATTGAACTAGACTTGTTAATAAACTAGTGACCCTATAAATTGTCTACAATTAAGAAGGTCAATCGTAAATGTGTCGTGCCATATTCAATGAGGTCAGCAGCTCGAGCCATGTCAAGATCGAACATACAATGGCCTGTGTTGGAAGCATATGCTGCCTTACTTGGCAAGTCTTCCCGACCCCGGCACGCCGGTCAGGTTACGGTAAGAGCCGCTGACTTGGCCAATTCGCGATTTTCCAAAGAGCCTTTGACCCTAGGAAAGAAAAAAATTTGTCGCTTTTGGGCCCCCGTTGATTGAAGTTTCTCGAGTCAACGTTGACCCCGTCCCTCCGGGGCCCACTTGCCGTTAAACCTCTTACTCTCAAAGCATCATCAAGGGGCTGACATAAGCCGGGGGCCCACCTAGGAGCCGCTGATCTTGGAAGTGTTCTAATTTTCTCCTTTTTGGACGCTTCTCCCGGGAAGGACAAAGGAGTAGGAGAAAGACGAGGGGGTGAGATTTGGCCACGACTAGGGATGAACATTATTTTAATATAGAATTTAGAATCTGAGAATCGAATCGGTGGAAATCTATAGTTTTATTTTTCAAGATATGTATGTAGGATAAGTTTTAGGTTCCAAAAAAATGAAGAATCTATTTTGACAAGTAAGTTTTAAGTTCTTAATTAGTCTATGTCTCCCTACAATTTTTCGATATGTCATGACATTCGATGATGAGTATATAATTTATAAGCACTAGTCCGAGTTTTCATTTTATGACTAAGATTGTTATTTTATTAATGTTCATATTTTTCATGTGTCTAAATATAACTTATAGTTAGTGAATTGTAATTGTTCAAATAATAATATAAGTGGAATCTGGGTAAATCTCTTAACTAATTCTAAACCCTGTGATAGGGTAGGTAATCTTCTGTATGCCATGCCATCTAATGATGAGTGTATAATCTGAAACCACTGGTTGAAAACTTGGATAAATCTTGGAATAAATTCTAGAATCTGTGACAAAGTAGGTTTCAAATTCTAGAGGATAGAAGGTAAGTTTTAAATTCCAAAATATGAGGAACCTACTACAAAGAGTAGGTTCTTGGTAGAATTTACGCAAAACTTGAAACGCTCACCTCTAGCTACGACTACTGCCACGGTAGGAAAACAATCTAAGGTATATGTACTCTCCCTGTCGTCAAATGTACTTTGTATTTTGACGTAAATTTGACTGTACGCGTACAAAACGTGTATGGATTAGTTTTAGTCAACCCTCTAAATTTTTAAAGCAGCTTATACTAATTATGACCTAAAGGGTTTTCACATTGATCATTTATTTTTCCGAAAGGGTCGTCGACTTATATTCAAAAAGGGGCATCTTTTTTTTGTTTATTAACTTCCACATAATTATTTATAAACGTGGATTCAAGTGCCTCTTTTAACAGTTTCTCTTTTCATTCTAGAATGCATTCTCCTTCTATGTAATCAAGTCATTTCCTTCGAGAAATTATTGCCAAAAATTCTGGGTTTGCCAAAAAAGTTTATGGTGGTAATTTTTTATGAATAAAATTACATAATTTTTGTCAATCATGAAACATACCCACAATTTCTGTACTTCAAGTTTGCCTTTTCATTCAAATTTGGGAAATTTTAAATAAAAACCCAAATTGCACTTATTTTCTCAAATAATGGCTTAAAGTGAATGTTGTGTCAATTAAAGGTATGAAGTAGCCATGTTAGTCTCAAATAAGAATATGAAGTGGCTATAACAATTACAAATAAGGGTCTGACCTCATCGATCACTGGCTAAATTTTTTCAACTGATCGAGGGCATTTATATCAAAAGATAATTTTTTAAAAATTATTTCTATTTTTATTTTTTTTTCTCTTCTATTTTCCTATTCTTTTCTTTTCGGTGAGGGTTGCCAAACCCTCACTAGTTGCTAGGTGAAAGCCTGCCTAGCAAGCCTATGCCAGTAGCTAGCGAGGATTGCCTCACCCAAACCTTCACCTAGATCTGGCAAAGGCCAACGCTTAAGGTGAGGTTGTCCCTCACTCACCTCACCCAAACCCTCACCTAGATCTAGCAAAGGCCAACGCCTAGGGCAAGGTCATCCCTTGCCAACGGCTGGCAAGGTGACCCTCACTTGTGGCCGATGAGGATGGCCCTAACCAACAAAAAAGTCAAGACTTTCTTTGAAGTTGGTATAGCCACTTTAAATCATTATTTAAAATAAAATTTACCTAGGCCTTTTATTTAAGAAAATGAGGACACTCCGTGCTCTTAGTTGGAATAAATTACATTTCAAACTCTTAATCTTCGGATTCTCATTTAAAATTTTCCCTCCAGATTTTTCAAGTGACCATCCGTGGCATATTTAGCTGGGACGCTCTTTTGAGATAATTTGGTCCAAAAGCAGGGACAGATAATTTCCAAATAAACGAAATAGAATGAGTAATTTCTGTGCAGATATCAGTCGCATTCAAATGACATATACCCGCTCTCTTACACTTTTTGGTTACCTAGGAATCACGAAAGCCACAAATTCTGACATAAGTAGATTCAGAGAGAGAGCGAGAGGGGAGAGAGAGAGAGAGAGAGAGAGAGAGAGAGAGAGATGTTTATAAATGAAGCAGAATGTTTTCCCTAATTACCAATGACTTGGACTCATAAAAGTAGTGAATCTTGTGGGGCTTTTAGAGAAGTTAGAGAAGTGTCAATTTACCAAAAGTCCATATATATTTGGATTTGGACTGGTTTGTGATTCCCCTTCTCCTCCTTTTTCGTTTGCTGAGTTATAAATTTTTACATTTCATAAGGGACCGAAATTATATAATGCGGAATATGGACGAATTTCATAGTCATTTTCCTTAAAGGGTGTGTGGAAAAAAGTTCTAATAAGTATGACACAACCTAAAAATAGCTTTGTCATAATCTTACAAGAATAAAACTATTGTATTTTGTGAGCATATAGTGTTTTTTTTTTCAATTATAAAATGATATATTTACGAAACATATGAATTTTCAAGCGCTTTCTCCAGTCAAAAGATTTTCAAAATTAGAAGTGTGCGACCCATTGCATTGCATGGTGGATTGGTCATTTTCTATAGCAATGTGGCAAATACGATAAGGTATTTAATTCGATGATTATTTAGAACTGAGAGAGCAAGCGAGTACGAGAAAGGCATGAGTGCATTCAATGGTCAATGCAATGCGCAGACTCCATTAATTATTTCAGTCATTGATGGCGCCAAAAAAGATTGCAGAAAGAGGAAGAAAGCATGCGGATGGGGAACTTAAATCTCTCCACAATTTATCCATCTTTGAAAAAAAAAAATTATGTCATTGAAATCCCACATAAGAACCGAACGACCTTACAAATTCAAACGTTTTTTTTTTTTTTTTTGTATTGATTATAACACTTTTCGTTTTCCATCATTTTCCTATTGCAGAAACAAATTGCTCAATCATATGCAAAAAGAACAGTTCCATCTTTCAACGCAATTTACTTCCTTTTCTTCCAATTTAGTTGTCTCAGGTGGTACGGTGAACGGGGAATTGAAGAAGCATGATGCCATCCTGACAGGAAATTAAATAAAATCTGTTGCGAGCGTTTGGAAAGATCGAACCGCGTTGGTTTTTCTGAGTTAAGGAGTTTGAATAGACGTTCTTCTCATGGCCTGATGTCATTCTCATGGCCTGATGCAATACTCACTTGGTGGCCTTCATGATTTCAGTGCCACAATGACAATTCAATCTCCATCCATCATCCCGGCAGGATATCGTCAAGAGGGAGCTAAGTTCGATTCCATTCTTATATTGGTTAAATCGCTTTTTACTCAGAATTTTAAGCTAACAGTGCACTAAAAATTATTGACTGTTCCACATGTTAAGTATGAGACTCAGTTTCTCGAATATCTTTTCATTTTAGCTGTGGACAATGGAAAATCATCTAATTTGACTATGTAATAGGCTTTGGGAAAGGGAAGCTTCCTACTAGAAAGGCCTAGAGCAATTCAACGAGTGGGTTTTCTTGTCCTGGTTTGTCATGTTTCCATAGTCAATGCTGCAACAAAGATGTGCAAGATGGAACATATAACCATTCTCTCAATGCAGTACAACTAATATGATTAATTTAGTCAGTAAATGAATGCCATTTTGTGATTTACGAACTGTGAGATCTAGGGTTGGATGCTCTATTATGAAAGATCTTGAACCAGGTTAAAGGATTTCTTTCCCACAAATCCTTAAATCTTGCTATCTCGGTCCGCATGTTTCAAAGAGAATGTGAATTTAACTTTGTACATGAAAAATTACCTTGAAAATTGCTCGGTAATCATAATGTCTTAGGGAAAGCTATACTCAATGACATCAATCACAACATGGTTATGTTGTAGAAAGAAGCAGGGTTTTCGTGAACTATATTTGGTAATCAAGATAAAAGTTGAGATAAAATAAAATTTATTGTATCATTTATTTGGATCCTGTTATATATTAAATGGATATAACCCGGATAAAAATATCTTATGGAGAGATAAAATAAAGATGAATAGGATTTCTTATATTCATTATATAAAAGCTATTTTTCTTGAATAACAAAATATTTATATTAAAAAATAATTAAATGTAAAATAATAATTGAATTATAATGTAAAAAGAGAAAATACATAATAACAAAAAAATTATAACAATTTTCATTATTTATTTATTTATTGACATATATTTGATTTGAATTTTTTTTAATGCTATAATATGCATTATATATACATATATGGTTAGTATCTATAATTATTATACATTTTAGGTATATTAGTAAATTTATTAATTAATAAATATTTTATTAAGGAATGACGGAAGGGAATAAAAAGAAATAAAAACAAGATAGGGAAAAAAATAATTAGTAAAATTAGTACATAAAAATGAAGTAAAAGAATCCAAATTTTAAATGAATAAATTCAAACTTGAAAAAAGATATTTTGTTTCATATTGAAGTGTCATTACTTATCCATAATTTTTTTGATTTATTTTAAATTTTTTTAAAAAAATGCGAGAGTTGAAGCTCCTTCTCCTTCGCAACTCTCTAAGTTATGTCAAAATTCCACGAAAGCAATAGGAGAGTCAAAATTCATTATCCTATTAACTTTGTAGTTCTTCTTAAAGTTTCATGAAAGTGGCCAAAGAATTGAAACACTAGATTTTTCGAAATGGAGAATGTGAAAGATCACATTTTCTCTCTCTCACTAGACTTGGTGTTTACTAGCTAATTGATGTGGCTATAACCCCATTTACATTTCTTGCTTGAAATGAGCTAATTTTATGGTTAAGATTTAGATTGTACAAAAATTATAGATTAATTGTTGGAGGTTATTTGTGTTTGTGCATTTGTGATTTCTAAGGTAGTGAATCATGAGAAAATGCTACCATCTCCATTTGTAGGTTTTCAGGTTCACTTACACTATGTCCTGCTCATATCATAGAATGAATACAATAGGACATAACAATATTCGGTTTTATTATTGCGATTCACCAAAAGTGAATAGGATATAACAAAATTCATGGATTTTATATTCTATCACATTTAGAATTATCTTGATTAGAAATCCCGACAACCAAATGCAACCCAAGAGTATGCATCACTTTTTTTTGTTTTTTTTTTTTTTTTAAAAAGGTCGGTTAAAAAGTATGCATCGCTTAATGTCATCAAAAGTCATTTAGGAAGTTGAGCATAGAATTGAAAAATTGTTGCCAAAAGAGGGAAAATAATTAGCGTTTCGTTTTCATAGTGTCATTCACCCTCACTATCTCATGTACTTTTCGGAGTCGTCTACAAATAAATGTATTTGCATATGGAATGTTTGCTTTATGCTTCGAGTTTATCCTTCATGTTCATTCCCATTTATGAGATTGTCATTAATATTATTCCATGAAAGCGAAATTATGGAAATCAATACTGCCAGAACTATGAAGCATGTTTAGATATTCTGCCAAAGAAGTTCGAATATACCGGTCACAAAAGTAGAAGGATTTTACAAGACAAATGCTATCAGAAATGCGTCATTCTTATGATTAGCTTGGTTTGCTGCCAAACGTTACGACATTCCCAAAAGATCGAATCGACCCAAAGATATAGTTTGGTTGATCGATGGTTAGAAGGTAAATTCAATACATTTTAATATCATTATCTCGTCAAAATCGCACCAATAGAGATCGATTACGTGGTGTTCAAGAGAAAGTAAGGGAATGAGAATCATATCCAATGCTATACGTTTCATTCTACACATGAATCGCACCAATAGATGGTTAGAAGATAAATTCAATATGTTTTAATATCATTATCTCGTCAAAATCGCACCAATAGATATCAATTATGTGGTGTTCGAGAGAAAGTAAGGGAATGAAAATCATATCCAACACTATACGCTTCATTCTACACATGAATCGCCCGTATAAAGTTCATACAAGTAAATTATTAGGTTGCATCGTATAATGTTCTTGCCCTTCATCTATAGGCACAGTGAGCTTATCGAAATCCAAATTGATTCATAAGGCATTTTCTTATCTTGCACAAAGAGGAAGGTGATAAATCCTTCTGACCTCTCACCTTCATACCTAAAGTTGATCATACGTTTGAATTCATTTGGGATGCTGGTGCCGTCATTCCATGTTGAAAGAGTTCGGATTGGTATAATTTGCAATGTCCATCTGCTATCCTAATGATCTGTGTAAAAACAACTGAATTTCTATTTTCCATCATTGACACGATTCGTGCGCTTAGTTCCATTTCTTTTAAATCCCAGATGCATTTGAGTATCCAATTACGGATAATATAAAGATCATTTACATTAATCTTCTTCAATGGCCAAAAAAAAAAGTTAAAGATCATTCATAAGGTCTTTGGTGCAAGAGTGACACTATCTATTAATCAACCATTTGATTTTCTGAGGATCTTAGAAAGTTCACAAGGGAATCCTCAACTGAGAGTCCAATAAATCAAAGTAGACAATAGTCTGTCCATGAGGTTTACGTTGAAACTTGAAAAGGGTGGCTGAGGAAGGAACAACGGAATCACCTGTGAAATCAAATTAAGCATAGAATTAAGTCTCACTCTCTCTCTCTCTCTCTCTCTCTCTCTCTCTCTCTCTCTCTCTCTCTCTCTCTCTCTCTCGTATTGAATTCATTGACACCCCACCCCCTCCACCATTTAATGCTGTTGCACCCTCTCGATGCCCTCTGCAATTACTCCTCTCTGCCATTTTCTCTCCCTCTCCCTCTCTCCATCTGTGCTTCCATCCTCCATCTTCTTCTTCTTCTTCTTCTTCTTCTTCTTCTTCTTCTTCTTCTCTCTCTCTCTCTCTCTCTCTCTCGCCAAGAAGACGATTCTGAGTTAGGGTTCCACCAGAACACAGAATAACCGGAGGCAGATCTCCCCTCATCGTTCTATATATATTTTGCCATTTTATTTCTCAGAGTAAGTCCAGTAGTTCTCATCCAAGTTTAGTTTGCATTCGTTTATTTCTTTGGCAATAATCTCTCATGAAGTTATCAGTGGCGACACTTTGCAGAAATCTTTCTATCTTCTTGTGCTTGAATAGACAGGTCTAACAAAGATTTCTACGCACTACCCTTGATTTTTTTTTGTTTACATATTGTGTTATCCTTGCTTAATTTTGCCGTTCTCTCCCTTCTTGCAGAGCGTGGATGGACCAATATAAAATGAAACGAAAACGAAACGCAACGTTCTGTAGTTGAAAAAGACGACCTAGGAAGAGAAAGAGAAATAGAGAGAGAGAGACAGAGAGAGATTAGGGGGCGTTACACTTGCCTTTTCTTTTTTCGTTTTCATTTTTCTTCCTGATTTTTGGTTGTGTCAAAGTAGAGGACAGCGTCGAGAGAAATTTGTCAACCCTTATCTCTGCACTTTTCTCGTGTCTTCGGCACGTAAGAGTGAAACAGGCATGGACTAACTCGCCTCCCCCAAAAAAAAAAAAAAAAAAAAAAAAAAAAAAAAAGAGAATCCCATACCTTAATTGTTTTTCAACGGCAACACTTAGACCAAAGTCAAGACTTGCCTGGCTCTCTCTCTCTCTCTCTCTCTCTCTCTCTCTATCTCCCCAACTTGCAGTGACCTCATATTTAGTCCCCATTCTCAGACCTCCAGACACAATCTTCACCAAGTTCCAGCCCTAAAATCACCACTGTTCATACGAGGAAAACCCAAGAGAATACTGAGAAAAATGCCTGCCCGAATCATGATTCCAGCGAGAGACATGTCTCCTATGATCGGCATCAGCGGAAACGCAGGCGGCTTCGGGATTGCTCAGGTCAGTTTTGGTTCTCTTGAAACTTTGCGGAGGTGATGAAACTCATCGTTGTGTTGGGATCTTTGTGATCTCCTTTTCCTTTCCTGCCATTTCGTTCTCATTTCGCCTTTCGGTTCACTGATAAATCAACACTCTCTCTCGTTGCAAATTTCTCATCCTTTATAAGATGAAAGGCTGTTCTTGTATCCTGAAACACAAGAATCTTGCCAGTCTCTCCACCTCATTCTCGACGGATCATTAGATCCTGCGTTCATCACCCTTTTACAGGTTGGAGAAGTCAAAAGGTCTCTTCTCCGTTTCCCGATAAATTTCTTTTATTTTTATTTTATTTCGATCTCCCATATTTCTCCCTTTCAATGTTTTGCTATTTCAAGAAAAATCCATCTCGATTTTCGGAAAAACGCGTGAGTTTCCAGTCCCATCGCCACTCCTACGTGTAACCCATTAACCCTCTCACTTATGCTGTCGAAAATTAAGAAGAAAAAACATTTGAGTATGTGAAAATTCAAGGACCCTCGCTCATGCTTCTGTAGCAGTATCATTACATTGCAGTTTTAGTTGCTCATTTTTTTCATTATCAAACCTGCCCATGAATGGTTAATGCTTTTCCTTTTTTTCTCTTTTTGCCTGCCTTTTAGAGTCATATCCAACTTTATTTCAAGCCTCTTTTTAAATGCTTCCCCCTTTCTCCTTTATATACATCACTCCTTGTTGCCATTATGCTCCCCCATTATCTCCCCAAAACATTCTCTCACATATTCACTCATGTGTTAATTAGGACATATATCTAATTTTTTTTCCCTTGCTTTCTTTGAGAGTAGTCATTTCTGCATTGTCTCTCTTCCTCTTTTTTTTTTTTTTTTTTTTTAGATTGAAAACCCATAAGCGTTTGGTTGGGAATCTTTAAAGGAGATATCTATGATGGACATATTCCAGCAAAACTTGATGGAGGGCGGTGGTGGTCCACCGCTTCACCCTCTAGACATGGTGCAGAATCCGTCGGAGAGCGAGCTCGCTCGCCTCCGGGAGGACGACTTCGATAGCACCAAGTCTGGCAGCGACAACCATGAGGGGCCGCCCTCCGGCGACGATCTGCAGGATGAGCGCCGGAAGAAGAAGCGCTACCATCGTCACACCCAGCACCAGATTCAAGAAATGGAAGCGTGAGTTTTGCCCTGAATTGTGCTTATTCTTTTTTTTTTTTTTTTCTTTTTTGCATGTTCCTTAATGATTTTGGCGATTTTTTTACTTGGGTTGATTTTTTTATGTGTTTCTTAATAATTTGGCGATTTTGTTTTTGGGTTTAGATTTTTCAAGGAGTGTCCACACCCGGATGATAAGCAAAGGAAGGAACTGGGGCGTCAATTAGGGCTTGAGCCTTTGCAAGTCAAGTTTTGGTTCCAAAACAAGCGCACTCAAATGAAGGTAATTACAGACCAAAAAAATAAAAAATGAAGGTAAATAAAATGAATGCCTTCGTTAGCCCCTCAAAAAACCAAAAAATATAAGAATGAAACGACACAATGGTTGGTGTTTTCGGAGAAGGAAGCTTAATTACACAAAAATCTCTCTGATTATAACAGTTGATCTCCGATCATTCTAACATTAGAGATTGATGAGAAGTCTCTGATACAAGTATATTTTCTGTTTTACCAAATAATTTAGAACGCCCACATGTACATTTCCCGTATTGCTTTCTAGAGCAGTTGAGAATGCTGATACTCAGAAGTTTCAAGGCTCACCGAATTGTCTTGAATAATTCTTCGCAGCATTTTGCTTCTGGAAACCACTGGACATTACACTTACATGAGATTAACGTTGGCCCTACGCTATCTGATCATGGCCACGATGAATCCAATACGATGTACCTAAACCTGAATTAAGGAAAGATAAATTTCACCTTCGGAATACGGAAAGTGCATGGATCTGCGACAGTGACTACCAGCTTTGCATTTGTTTTGGTACTTGCTTTTTTTCTAAAATTTCCTAAGATTCAAATTTACTCTAATTGCTTTCTCTCAGACCCAACATGAGCGCCACGAGAACACGCAGCTCCGCGGCGAGAACGAGAAGCTCCGGGCTGATAACATGAGGTACCGGGAAGCGCTCACCAACGCTTCCTGTCCCAACTGTGGAGGCCCGACTGCCATAGGAGAGATGTCCTTCGATGAACATCACTTGAGGCTTGAAAATGCACGTCTGAGAGAAGAGGTAAATTAATTTCTTAGGTTTTTGTTAGAGATGGAAAGAACTTTTGTTTTCCTATGCAGTGTCCGAGTTGATGACAACTGTGCACTTTGAAAAAAAGTGCGGACTGTTGTTAGTCGGTACGCGATCCAGTACCACTTGTTGAAGTAATGTTTTTCCCAACAGCATACTGGATATTTGACAGTAACCAGAACTTTGGTCAGCTGAAGATTGTCTTTTACTTAAACTATATCTTGATTCTTAGTTTGGTTTCAGATTGATAGGATATCAGCAATAGCTGCAAAGTATGTAGGCAAGCCGATAGCCAACTACCCTCTTCTTTCTTCTTCGGTCCCTCCTCGCCCACTTGAGCTCGGTTTTGGAAGTTTCTCGGGCCAGTCAGGTGTCGGGGGTGACATTTATGGCAGCGGGGACTTATTCAGATCAATCCCTGCACCAACTGAAGCCGAGAAGCCGATGATAATCGAGCTGGCTGTGGCGGCCATGGAGGAACTAATCCGTATGGCGCAGGTGGGAGAGCCCATGTGGATTGCAGGACCTGATGGCTCTTTAAGCGTGCTGAATGAAGACGAGTACATTCGCGCATTTCCTCATGGGATCGTAACAAACCCCACTGGATTTAAGTGCGAAGCCTCACGACAAACCGGGGTCATCATCATGAATCACATCAATCTTGTTGAGATTCTCATGGATGTGGTAGGATTTCCATTTTAATTGGTCGCGTTGATAGCTCCATTGAGCAAAATTTTTCATTCAAAGCACCTTTCGATCATTCATTGATGATATTTGTTTGCAGAACCAGTGGTCCACTATATTCTCAAGCATTGTGTCAAGAGCTATGACTTTGGAAGTACTATCAACTGGGGTGGCAGGGAATTACAATGGAGCCTTGCAAGTGGTATGTGTGTACATTCATTTCATATAAATTGTGTTTCTTCTCATACAAACTTAAGTAGATCAAATCAATGCCCAAAATTGGTGTGGTTATGAATAATTAAGCAAGACTGTTAAGCTTTGGGAATTTAGTGAGCACTTAGCACCCATTAGCGTATTTAATTATATGATTGATTGATCTCATGAATTCCTAGGTGACGGCTGAATTTCAAGTTCCTTCGCCACTTGTTCCGACTCGGGAAGTTTATTTCGTCCGCTACTGCAAACAACATAGGGATGGGACTTGGGCAGTGGTCGATGTTTCTTTGGACACTTTACGCCCAAACCCAGCTGTTCGATGCCGCAGGAAGCCTTCAGGATGTCTAATTCAAGAAATGCCGAATGGATACTCTAGGGTATAATGAATCTTTTACTCTCTTCTGATTTCCGTATCACCTATATCATTCCATAGAAAAGCTAAGTGAATAAAATCATGTTGTAGGTCACATGGCTTGAGCATGTGGAAGTAGATGATAGAGGAGTGCATAACCTATACAAGCAGCTTGTTGGCTCTGGCCACGCTTTTGGGGCCAAACGCTGGGTTGCTACGTTAGATCGACAATGTGAACGTCTCGCAAGTGCCATGGCAACTCATATTCCTAGCGGAGATGTTGGTGGTAATGTTTTGATTTCGACTCTGCTTCAAGGTTTATTTTGATGGATTTTTTTTCATTTGATTATGAACGCCGATATTTTTTGTTATTTGATTTCAAATTAATGTTCTGTATCTCTTAGTTTGTGGCCTACATTCACAAATTCTCTAAGGCCACTTCTCTCTTGTATCAAGGGTTTTTCATGCTCCTTTCAAACGATCATTGTTATTTTCCCCTTCTGATTAATTTTTCATCAGTTCTCTCACGAGTTTCGGTTCAATTAAGATCTGAGGGCTTTATATAGTGCCATAGTGACCTAGTGCTTTGTCTGTGAGTACCGGTTTTCACTAAGGCTATGCTACCATTAATTTTGTTGGTTGCCAAGATGTTTTAGCTTTTGAGTTAGCTAAGGTTGTAGTGTAGACAATGCAATATACACTGTCAAAGCTTTTTCGCAATAACATTTTGGAAGCATTGAGGATTGAATGATTTTGAACTATTGACTTGTTGCTTTATTCCATAGTCATAACGAGTCCCGAAGGGAGAAAAAGCATGATGAAGCTGGCTGAGAGGATGGTAATAAGCTTTTGTGCCGGAGTCAGCGCATCTACAGCCCAAACATGGACGACATTATCTGGAACCGGAGCAGATGACGTGCGTGTGATGACTCGGAAAAGTGTGGATGATCCGGGCAGGCCTCCTGGAATAGTTCTGTGTGCTGCCACTTCCTTCTGGCTGCCAGTTTCCCCCAAGCAGGTCTTCGATTTCCTTCGTGACGAGAATTCTCGAAGTGAGGTAGGGAAAAATTTTATGAGCTGTACATGTGCATCACGCAATTTTCTTTCCTTAACAAGTCTCTAGCATATGTTGCTTTTAGTATGAGAAGGGGAATAAATGGAAAGATAGCTGAAGAACTTACTTTTTTCAATATCACATTGATGGAAACAATAATCTGCTTGTGTGGTTGGTAAACTTGACAAGCTAGGAAATGTAATTTGACCTCTTTAAATGGATTTTTTAATAGATTCTATGCAAATATTCTTCATTGCCATTAATATGTACAGCTTCCTGTGTTTTTTCTTAATTTTTTTTCTATTAGGATGTTAAATTTAAGACTTTTGCCTTAGAAGTATCTTATCAGGGTACAGTCAACTAGACATTTTTCTCTCAATACACATCGAGCAAGTTTTGCGAATTCATGTTCTTGGTTCCTCCTTGTTCTCCACATTCAGATGCATGAATAATGGAGAGAGATGCAGTTTGATGATCAGCAATTCATTTGATGCCTTAATTAGCTAACATTGTCCAAAATTCCTTAGACATGATTTTGCCCTGAAATGCATTCCAGTAGGACTAGAATGTCCTATATAAGATATCATGCTACATCTCATCACCTTAATTGGTTAATGATAGGACTCATAAATGATCGTTCATGCATTTTCTTAACCGAAGATTTTGTTTTATGAAGCATCAAATGTCCTTTCGACTGTGGTATTTATTTTGCCTGGATTAATAAGCAAAATGGAAGCTCTTGTAAAGTTGATCTAATGCCCTTATCTTTTTGCTACTATGCAGTGGGATATTCTCTCAAATGGAGGGATTGTTCAAGAAATGGGACACATCGCCAATGGCCGGGACACCGGCAACTGTGTGTCTCTGTTGCGAGTAAATGTGAGCTTTGTGTCTATCCTAATGTTGCAGCTAAATTCTTCAGTGTTACCAATCTAACCAAATCCTTTTGTTGTAAATCTTTTCCAGAGTGCAAATTCAAGCCAAAGCAACATGCTGATATTGCAAGAGAGCTGCACTGATGCGACAGGCTCTTTTGTGGTATATGCTCCGGTTGATATCGTCGCAATGAATGTGGTTCTAAATGGCGGAGATCCCGATTATGTGGCTCTTCTTCCCTCGGGGTTTTCCATACTTCCTGATGGCTCGCAAGGCAGTGGCGAAGTGGCATCCAGTGGATCTCTCTTGACTGTTGCATTTCAAATTCTGGTCGATTCAGTCCCAACTGCTAAGCTTTCTCTGGGATCGGTCGCAACTGTCAACAATTTGATTGCTTGCACTGTCGAGAGGATTAGGGCTTCTTTATCGCCTGAAAACAATTAACTTCTCATGCACATTGGTAAGTCGAAAATCATCTCATCTCTTTCTTTTTCAGTAGAATAACATCATCTCATCCTGAAGTTTCTTTTATCTCCTTGTTTTCTGGGTAAGTTTTACCTTCTACATTCTAGGTAGATGGCTATCTGCTTTTCGAAATCAAGCAGCATCGCCTTTGTTGGGTGCATTAGGTTTTAAGTTTTTCGCATGGGTTGATGGTATTATCGCTCTGAAAATAAAAAAATGCATCGTTATGAATCTAGGTTTGTTCTCTGTTCTTCAATCCATGGAAGAAAAATCTTTCCTATACTATTTTTGTTTGCTGTCTGTGGAA
This sequence comes from Eucalyptus polyanthemos subsp. polyanthemos, assembly GCA_017140185.1. NCBI lineage: Eukaryota > Viridiplantae > Streptophyta > Magnoliopsida > Myrtales > Myrtaceae > Eucalyptus > Eucalyptus polyanthemos. The sequence continues at coordinate 8,281,667 of CM029467.1, read as the reverse complement.
ACAAACAATTGTCTCATGTAGTTTAGCAATATCAATAACCCTAATACCAAATGCGTGATGTTATGTCTCCACCATCTCTGAACAAGATAGAATCTTCTTCGATTGCTCTGCTCGTCTTCACGAATGTTTATGTGACTATCTCCTTTGACTTCCTTCTCTTAAACATTTAATGCTTCCTCTCTCTGTTGAACAGTTTAATGTAGAAGGCAAGAGCAAGAGTGAGGAGGTGATTTTCAATGGGAGAGGAGGCGATTAAGGGACAGTATATTAACTCAAAGAGTTATTTGGAGAAGTCAAGAACGCACCTCGTCTGATCCTCGTTGCTGTATTTGGAGTCTACTTTAAGCACTCAACGGCCATAAACATTCTCCAAAGCAAGCGCGACGATAAGAGGTTCGGGAATTGACTTCTCTGAGCAAAGATAATCAAAGAACTCCATCAATTCCGTTGTTAGCTTCAGTACCTTTTGTAATGTCAAGAGGAAAAAAGAAATTCTGTTTAGCTAGGTTTAGGGTTTTTACTGTTGTGGAATTTGAGGATGCTGTTGGTTGTTTTATTTACATGACTTCCTATCAAGGGCAGTACAGCTCACATTCTGGCTAGCATCAGATTTACTTTTTCTTTTCCCCTTCAATATTCAATTTCTATCCCTGAGGTTGCCTTCAATTTGATTGTTCTCTTCTTCGGTGCTTGTTGGGGTTGTCTCTAGCATTGCTAGAAATTTTGTTGGCAGCAACCAGGTATGATGTTTATGTGGAAAAGAGTACTATACCTAAGGCATTTTTCATTTTTTCTTCAATCAAAATTTGGTTTATTCAACAAACTCGGAACTCTTTGGCATGTATCTTCGCTAGGAGATAATTGTCCAAAAAGTCTTAAAGATATTTGTACCGTGACCAATTTAGTTCTAAAATTTTTAATTTCTCCAATGTAGTCTGTGTCAAAAATTTTATAAACATATTTCATTTGTGTCATTCCAATTGGACCAACTTAACAGTTTTGTATTCACTAACATCAATCATTCTCCTATGAGGCATGATTAGATAATTTTTTAATTTTTCTAAGTTTTTTTATTGTTTTTTTTGTTTTTTTTTCTACTTTTCTTTTTGTTTTCTTTCCTTTATTTTTTCCCCAACTATGAGCCGACTACATTAAAATTTTTATCAAAAATTTTTAATTTCTCCAATTTAGTCAATGGGATAAGTATCAAAAATTTTATAAACATATTTCATTTGTGTCATTCCAATTGGACCAATTTAATTGTTTTGTATTCACTAACAACAATCATTCTCCTATGAGGCATGATTGGATAATTTTTTAATTTTTCTAAGTTTTTTTATTTTTTTTTTTTTTTTTTTCTACTTTTTTTTTTGTTTTCTTTCCTTTATTTTTTCCCCAACTATGAGCCGACTACATTGTCAATCACTTATCGCTGGCCACAAGCGAGGGCCTCTATGCCCTAGCCCATGTCCAAGCAAAGGCCCACACGTTCCCTATTGACCAACGAGGACTGCAAGCCCCTCGCTTGTGGCTAGTAGGCAAAAGCCAAAAAAAAAAAAGCAATAAGCAAAAGCAAACTCATAAATATTTAAAATTTTTGAAAAAAAGGTGTTTACATATGGTCGAAAGATGTCAAAATTAACACAAGTATAAAAAGTTAAAAACTAAATTGGTTTAATTGAAAAGTTTAAGATTAAATTGGCAGAGAATTCCATTTTTTTACTATAAATCATTAACCTGATTTGTCTATCCATTTTTTTTACTATAAATCATTAATGTGAAGATAGTACGCCCTATGTGAAGGAAAGAAAAAAAAAAACTAAAACTAAAAATTTAGAATTTAAAAAATTTAGATTAATCGGCAAAGCGTCTATGCTTTGCCTCATTTGTATAAATATCAGTGTATCAGTTGGACCCTCCTTGCCTCATTTGTATAAACATGTTCTTCTTCTTTTTTTTCCCGCCTTTCTTCTTCTTCTTCGTCAGCTCCCACAGGCGCAAAGCTCGGCCCCCCCAATCGCATTGGATCATATCACACCTCTCCTCCTCTACGCCTCCTCATATTCCTCCGCCAAGTCGTAGCCAGGTCGTTTTTTCTTGCAATCCTCTGTGTTCGATCGTGTTCCTCTTTTTCCCGCCCCTCTAAAGACTTTGAAATCAAGCACGTCGGTTTAGTCTTGAGTTTAGATTGATTTTTATCAGAGAGTTAGTTTTGCATACTGCTCAAACAAAATCATTTCTTTTCCCAGAGCTCCTCGGCCCAGGATCACCCAATCGGATCACCTCCCCTCGAGTCTGGCTTGTCGCCTCCTTAGCCTCCTCACATTCCTTGCCAGGTAACTCTAGACTTTGAATGGGAATAGAGTGCTTGATTTTTATCAGAGGTATTGGATATTTGAGACTTCATATTGTGTTGTTGTGGTGTATTGTGCTGTTGTGTTGTATTGTACTTCTGCTAAGAGTTGTAGATTGTTGCAGACTGGTTGATGTTTGAGACTTCATCATCTATGTATTGTGCTGTAGCATAGCATTTTGTATTGTACTTCTGGTGAGCTGGTAAGAGTTGTAGATTGTTGCAAAATGCATAATGCGAATTAATTTTTATGATGTTTAAGACTTCATGATCCTGTAGCATTTTGTATTGTACTTCTAGTGAGCCTTTGAATGCAAATAGAGATTGATGTTTGAAGATTGTTGCGGATTGATTTTTATGATGTTTGAGACTTCATGATCTTGTAGCATTCTGTATTGTACTTCTGGTGAGCTGCTAAGAGTTGTAAATTGTTGCAGACCTTTGAATGCGAATAGAGATTGATGTTTGAGACTATGTGATGTAGAACAATATGCAAATGCTTTTCTGGAAACAATGGAGCGTCATAAGAGCGGGCGGTCCCACAAATCAAAGAGGATTGCGTGATCTTCAAGATTGCAAAGGGGGTTACAATATTTGATTCACGCGTTTCCCTTTATTTATTATTAGATTTAAGATATTCTGGTTTATAAATATCGTTTCTTTAATTTGTTATTAGATTTTAAATTTCCTAGTTTATCAATATATTTTCAATTTTGTTACTAGATTTAAGTTATTTTGTTATTTTCTAGATGGCGACCTTCTTATAAATAGACGCCAAAGATATTGTAATCAACACTTTATTATTCAAAATAAACACCATCCTTTGGAATTCTTTCCAAGCATTGCTTTCTCTGCGTCATTTAGTATCAGAGCAGGTTTCTCCTGTGACGATGGCTAATAACGTTAATGTCAATCTCCCCGTAGCTGAAGGCCGTAGAAACGAGCCTATTACACGGGATGAGTTCAACCAATTTGTGGAGCAAAACGAACGGAGGTTTCAAGAATTACTTGTCGCCATCCAGCGTTTGTCTACCAACCCCATACCTGGTGTTCTTCCGGCTGAACATGCTCAGGCAGCTCGCGACCCGGAAGCAGCTATGGAACGTGGGGCATATCCCCGACAGAGGCGACAAGCCTATGTCGAGGACTCTGAAGGAGAAGAAGAGTTCCTGGATCGGCCTGTTCGTGGAGGCCACCGGAACCGGGGATATCGACGAGACCCCGAGCAATATCAACTTAAGGTTGACCTTCCAACCTTTAATGGCAATTTGAATATTGAAGACTTTTTGGATTGGCTTTGGGAAGTTGAGAAATTCTTCGATGCCATGGAGATTGAAGAGGATCGCCAAGTAAAATTGGTGGCATACAAATTGAAGGGCGGTGCCTCAGCGTGGTGGGAGCAAACGCAACTGACCCGACGTCGACAAGGAAAAGCTCCCATCCGAACATGGAATCGGATGAAGGAAATGATGAAGGTTCGGTTCCTCCCAACCGATTATGAGCAATTATTATTTCAACAATTTCAGAATTGTAAGCAACTAAGCCGATCAGTCCAAGTTTACACGGAGGAGTTTCTCCGACTTTCCGCCCATAACAACCTAGCTGAGTCGGAGGCACAACAGACCGCCAGGTACATTAATGGTTTGCGACTTAATATTCAATATCGTGTTTCACTACATCGTTTGTTCTCCGTTGAGGATGCTCAAGAGATGGCCCGAAAGGTTGAGATGCAATTAGAGAGAACTAGCCCCATTAATCGGGCTAACAATTATTCCGCTCGAGAATCATATGGAAAGGGGAGGCAACTAGATGTTTCAGAATCCTCCAACCAGCAAACCAACACTATGAACCAAACTCCGGGAAGTAGTACTGGGGTGCGTAAGGAACCAGTCATTGCAAACAACCGTAACGCCAATCAGAATGCCCAGAACCCATACGCTAAGCCACCACCAATCAAATGCTACAAGTGTAACGAATTGGGACATCGTTCGAGTGATTGTCCACGGCGGAAGATGGCCAATGTTGTCGAGCACGACGATGACATATACGAAGATGACTGGATTGAAGAGGAAGAAGTGGAGGATGAGGAGGGTGAGCATGTCAATTGCGTTGTTAGGAGACTATTGCTCGCTCCGCGAAGAGAAGACACACAGCGAAATAGTCTTTTTCGTGCCCGTTGTACCGTCAATGGAAAAGTTTGCAATGTCATCATCGATAGCGGAAGTTGTGAGAACATAGTGTCCAAGGCTTTGGTGGATCATCTACAACTAAAGACAGAGTTACATCCCTCCCCTTATACAATCGGGTGGATTCATAAATGGGCCGAACTCAAGGTGACGCAGGTATGTCATTTACCTATTTCAATTGGAAAGTCCTATAAGGACACCATAATTTGTGATGTAGTGGAGATGGATGCATGTCATGTCCTATTGGGACGACCATGGCAATACGATGTTGATATCACTCATAGGGCTCGTGAGAACACATATTCTTTTGTGTGGAAAAAGACGAAAATTATTTTGAAGCCGATGAGTAACACTCCCCAGGCCCCAAAGAAGCAAAGTGCAGGGATTATGCTAAACGTTCGTAAACGTGAGGGCATGTATATGATTGTGGAGAAAGGCAATCAAGAAGCCATTATTCCAATTCCGGCGGCTCTTCAGCCCTTATTGAGGGCATTCAGCGATGTTATTCTGGAGGATCTACTTGTTGGATTACCACCCTTGAGGGATATCCAACATGAGATTGACTTTCTTCCAGGAGCGAGCCTCCCTAATTTGCCGCACTACCGGATGAATCCGAAGGAGAACCAGATTTTGCAAGACCAAGTGGAAGAACTGCTTCAAAAAGGCTTCTTACGCGAAAGCATGAGCCCTTGTGCAGTACCCGCACTCCTCACTCCGAAGAAAGACGGAAGCATGCGTATGTGCGTTGATAGCCAGGCAATTAATCGGATTATTGTCAAGTGCCGATTCCCAATCCCTCGCTTGGATGACATGCTCGACCGGCTTGCGGGATCAAAGGTCTTTACAAAGATTGATCTACGTAGCGGGTACCACCAAGTACGCATCCGCCCTGGTGATGAATGGAAAACAGCCTTTAAAACAAGTGAAGGTTTATACGAATGGCTAGTCATGCCGTTTGGCCTCACGAACGCGCCTAGCACCTTCATGCGTTTGATGACTCAAGTTCTTAAACCTTTTATTGGCAAATTTGTGGTCGTCTACTTTGATGACATTCTCATATATAGTCCCGATGACCAACAGCATATGGAGCATCTAAGGGACGTCTTATCGGCCTTGCAGACGAACCAATTGTACGTTAATTTGAAGAAGTGTAGCTTCATGACTGATCGACTCCGCTTCTTGGGATATATTGTCGGAGCAGAAGGCCTTCAAGTTGATGCAGAAAAGGTAGCTGCCATCCGCGACTGGCCGACTCCCCAAACCGTTGGGGAGGCGCGTAGCTTTCACGGGCTTGCGACATTCTACCGACGCTTTATTCGAAATTTCAGTTCTATTATGGCTCCGATTACCGAGTGCTTGAAGAAAGGAAAATTTCATTGGGGTGACGAAGCAGAAGCCAGCTTTGCTCTCATCAAGGAAAAACTTTCCATGGCACCAATACTGATGCTCTCGAATTTTGAAAAGGTATTCGAACTAGACTGTGATGCTTCTAGTGTAGGAATTGGTGCTGTTCTTTCCCAGGAAGGTAAGCCTATTGCTTATTTTAGCGAGAAACTTAATGATGTTTACAAGCGATGGTCTACTTATGAGCGGAGTACTTTGCCGTAGTACGAGCTATCAAGCATTGGCAGCCCTATCTTTATCAACATGAGTTTGTCCTTAACACGACCATCGTGCACTCAAATACATTAAGAACCAAAGACATCTAAATCGAATGCATGGACGTTGGGTCTCCTTTTTGGAGCAATTCAATTTCGTGCTTCGACACAAGGCGGGCCACTTGAACAAAGTCGCTAATGCACTTAGCCGTCCTGCTGCAACACTTGTCACCATGTGCACTAATGTTGTGGGCTTTGAACACCTCTGTGCTCTTTATGTTGATGATGAAGATTTTCAGGAAATTTGGGAGAAATGTTCTGCAATAGGTTCTCACGACGACATGATCGTTTAGGACAAATTTTTATTCTTTGGTAACAAGTTGTGCATTCCTCATAGTTCTTTGTGGGAACAACTTATTCGAGAGCTGCATGGTGGCTCCCTTGGAGGACATTGTGGGCGAGATAAAACTGTTGCCTTAGTTGAGGAGCGGTATTATTGGCCTCAATTGAAACGGGACGTTGGACGATTTGTGAAAAAGTGCTACATTTGTCAGACTGCGAAAGGCCATTCTCAGAACACTGGACTTTACACCCCTCTACCTATTCCTTCTAGACCTTGGATAGACATTTCAATGGATTTCGTGTTGGGGCTTCCCCGAACCCAACGAGGTATGGATTCTGTTTTTGTGGTAGTTGATAGATTTACAAAGATGGCGCACTTTATCCCTTGCAAGAAGACTTCTGATGCTTCTCATGTAGCAAGTTTATTTTTTCGAGAAGTAGTTCGTTTGCATGGTGTTCCAAAACTATCACCTCGATCGTGATACCAAATTCCTTAGTCATTTTTGGAGGACCCTATGGCGTTTATTTAGGACCGATTTGCGATAGCAGCTCCTTTCATCCTCAAACCGATGGGCAAACGAAGTTGTCAATCGTACTATGGCGGATATTATTCGGTGTCTTTGTAGTGACATGCCAAAGCAATGGGACCGGTATCTTGCTCCTGCTGAGTTTGCTTTTAACAACACCGTCAACCGTTCCACGGGCAAGTCTCCGTTTGAGGTTATCTACGGGCGAACGCCACAACATACACTGGATCTCGTGCCTTTGCCCAAAGTCCCAGGATATAGTGTTGTGGCTGAAAACTTAGCAACAAAATTACAAGAGATACAAGAGGGTGTGAAGCAACAGCTAGAAGCTTCCACTACTATTTACAAAGTTGCTGCAGATAAACATCGTCGCCTCAAGGTATTTGCTGAGGGTGATGAAGTAATGGTCTACCTCCGCAAGGAACGCTTTCCTGTTGGTACATATAACAAGTTGAAGCACAAGAAAGTTGGTCCCTGTCGAATCGTGAAAAAAATCAATGACAATGCCTATGTTGTTGATCTTCCTAGTGACCTCAACATCTCCCCGACATTCAATGTAGCGGACCTATTTGTGTATCATCCTCCAGATACTCCTCTTTATCCTAATCATAACTCGGGGTCGAGTTCTTCTGAAGCGGAGGAGACTGATGTAGAACAATATGCAAATGCTTTTCTGGAAATAATGGAGCGTCATAAGAGCGGGCGATCCCACAAATCAAAGAGGATTGCGTGATCTTCAAGATTGCAAAGAGGGTTACAATATTTGATTCATGCATTTCCCTTTATTTATTATTAGATTTAAGATATTCTGGTTTATCAATATCGTTTCTTTAATTTGTTATTAGATTTTAAATTTCCTAGTTTATCAATATCTTTTCAATTTTGTTACTAGATTTAAGTTATTTTGTTATTTTCTAGATGGCTACCTTCTTATAAATAGACGCCAAATATATTGTAATCAGCACTTTATTATTCAAAATAAACACCATCCTTTGGAATTCTTTCCAAGCATTGCTTTCTCTGCGTCACTATGTATTGTGCTGTAGCATTTTGTATTGTGTTGTGAGCTGCTAAGAGTTGTAGATGACCTTTGAATGCGTAGATTGATTTTTATTGGATGTTTGAAACTTCATAATCTGTGTATTGTGCTATAGCAGTTTGTATTGTGCTGGTGGTGAGCTGTTAAGAGTTGTAGAGTTGTAAATTGTTGCCTTTGAATGTCAATAGAATGCGAATAGAGTGCTTAGATGATATTTGAGACTTCATGATCTTTGTCTTTTGGTGAGCTGCTAAGAGTTGTAAATCGTTGCAGACTGAGCTGCTAAGAGTTGTAGATTGTTGCTAAGAGTTGTTTAGATTGATTTTTATTAGAATTGTGTTGTAGCATTTTATTTTGTATTGTGCTATATTGTAAGAGGATTGTTGCAGACCTTTGAATGCAAATAGAGTGCTTAGATTAGATTGATGTTTGAGACTTCACGATCTTGTATGATCTGTGTATTGTGTTGTAGCATTGTGTATTGTGATGTATTGTACTTCTAGTGAGCTGCTAGAGTTGTAAATTGTTGCAGACCTTTAAATGCGAATAGAGATTGATGTTTGAGACTGTGTATTGTGCTGTAGCATTTTGTATTGTGCTGTGAGCTGCTAAGAGTTGTAGATGACCTTTGAATGCGTAGATTGATTTTTATTGGATGTTTGAGACTTCATGATCTGTGTGTTGTGCTGTAGCATTATGTATTATGCTGTATTGTACTTCTAGTGAGCTGCTAGAGTTGTAGATTGTTGCAGACCTAAATGCCAATAGAGTGCTTAGATTGATTTTTGAAACTTCATGATCTGTGTATTGTGCTGTAGCATTTTGTGAGTTGTAGATTGTTGCAGAATGCGAATAGAGTGCTTAAATTGATTTTTATGATGTTTGAGACTTCATGATATGTGTATTGTGTATTGTGTATTATGTTGTAGCATTTATTTTATTTCTGATGAGCTGCTAAGAGTTGTAGATTGTTGCAGACCTTTGAATGCCAATAGAGTGTTTAGATTGATGTTTGACACTGTGCTGTAGCATTTAGTTGTAGATTATTGCAGATCTTTGAATGCCTAGATTGATTTTTATCAGAGGTATTGGATGTTTTGGATGTTTGAGACTTCATGATCTGTGTATTGTGCTATAGCATTTTGTATTGTGCTGGTGAGCTAAGAGTTATAGATTGTTGCAGACCTTTGAATGCGAATAGAGTGCTTATATTGATTTTTATATTGGATGTTTGAGACTTCGTATATTGTGTTGTAGCGTTTTGTATTGTACTTCTGGCGAGCTGCTAAGAGTGTAGATTATTGCAGAATGAATGATTGATTTTTATGATGTTTGAGATTTCATGATCTTGTGTTGTGCTGTAGTATTTTGTATTGTGCTATAACATTTTGAATGAGCTGCTAAGAGTTGTAGATTTGATTTTTATCAGAAGTATTGGATGTTTGAGACTTCATGATCTATGTATTATGCTATCGCATTTTGTATGAGCTACTAAGAGTTGTTGTAGATTCTTGCAGATGGAGAGTATTAAATTCCTTACTAACAAGCCCTTCTTTTCCACGGAGCTATTGGTTAATAACAACAAATGCAATCTGTTTATATTAGGTGTAAAACACAAAGTTAAGGTGAGGTTATACTTCATACTTGACATTTGCTAATATTTGATATTTGATCTCAAGCTTGATGATGCTTGAAATTTTCTTTTTCAGAAATCAATACTAGAGGTCAAAGAGCTCATTAATGATAAGAAACCTATAGCTATATTCATAGAGCTGTCAAAAGATAGAAAACCTTTACTTAAAAATCCAGATTCTGAATTTTGCATAGCCGTCAAGGAGGGCGAAAAACATAATGCCAAGATTATAATGGGAGACATGTCCCAGAATGTAGGTAGCTAAATTATAAATAATTTATTATTGCTGTTATTGTTTCCTATTCTAATCTTTCTTTTCATTTTCTTAATTTCAGGATATAATGAAGAATATTTACTTGCACATGACACACAATATGAAAAGTCTCTCTTCCATTACTTTTGCAAGCAATTTAACATAGACATTTCGGATTCAAATAATCCCTCACTTACTGACAACCAATCCGACATTATCATTACAACTTTACAACACTTTCCCTCCTCAGAAAATATTTTGGTGGAGAAAAGAAACGAGTGAGTTGTAATAGATTATACATTATTAATAGATTAGATTGTTACAGACCTTTGAATGCGAATAGAGTGCTTAGATCAGATTGATATTTGAGACTTCACGACAAACCGAGGTCATCATCATGAATCACATCAATCTTGTTGAGATTCTCATGGATGTGGTAGGATTTCCATTTTAATTGGTCGCGTTGATAGCTCCATCGAGCAAAATTTTTCATTCAAAGCACATTTCGATCATTCATTGATTATATTTGTTTGCAGAACTAGTGGTCCACTATATTCTCAAGCATTGTGTCAAGAGCTATGACTTTGGAAGTACTATCAACTCGGGTGGCAAAGAATTACAATGGAGCCTTGCAAGTGGTATGTATGTGCATTCATTTCGTATGAATCGTGTTTCTTCTCATACAAATTTAAGTAGATCAAACAATGCCCAAAATTGTGCTATAGCATTTTGTATGAGCTGTTAAGAGTTGTTGTAAATTCTTGCATATGGAGAGTATTAAATTCCTTACTGACAAGCCCTTATTTTCCACGGAGCTATTGGTTAATAACAACAAATGCAATCTGTTTATATTAGGTGTAAGACACAAGGTTAAGGTGGGGCTATACTTCATACTTGACATTTGCTAATATTCGATATTTGATCTCAAGCTTGATGATACTTGAAATTTTCTTTTTCAAAAATCAATACTAGAGGTCAAAGAGCTCATTAATGATAAGAAACCTACGGTTATATTCATAGAGCTGCCGAGAAGATAGAAAACATTTACTTAAAAATCCAGATTCTGAATTTTGCATGGCCGTCAAGGAGGGCGAAAAACATAATGCCGAGATTATAATGGGAGACATGTCCCAAATATAAGTAGCTAGATTGTAAATAATTTATTATTGTTGTTATTGTTTCCTATTCTAATCTTTCTTATCATTTTCTTAATTTCAAGACATAATGAAGAATATTTACTTGCACATGACACACAATATGAGAAGTCTCTCTTCCATTACTTGTGCAAGCAATTTAACATTGAGATTCCGGATCCAAATAATCCATCACTTACTGACAACCAATCCGACATTATCATTACAACTTTACAACACTTTCCCTCCTCAGAAAATATTTTGGTGGAGAAAATAAACGAGTGATTTGTAATAGATTATACATTATTAATAGATTAAATTGTTGTAGACCTTTAAATGCGAATAGAGTGCTTAGATCAGATTGATATTTGAGACTTCACGACAAACCGGGGTCATCATCATGAATCACATCAATCTTGTTGAGATTCTCATGGATGTGGTAGGATTTCCATTTTAATTGGTCGCGTTGATAGCTCCATCGAGCAAAATTTTTCATTCAAAGCACATTTCGATCATTCATTGATTATATTTGTTTGCAGAACTAGTGGTCCACTATATTCTCAAGCATTGTGTCAAGAGCTATGACTTTGGAAGTACTATCAACTCGGGTGGCAGAGAATTACAATGGAGCCTTGCAAGTGGTTTGTATGTGCATTCATTTCGTATGAATCGTGTTTCTTCTCATACAAATTTAAGTAGATCAAACAATGCCCAAAATTGTGCTATAGCATTTTGTATGAGCTGTTAAGAGTTGTTGTAAATTCTTGTATATGGAGAGTATTAAATTCCTTACTGACAAGCCCTTATTTTCCACGGAGCTATTGGTTAATAACAACAAATGCAATCTGTTTATATTAGGTGTAAAACACAAGGTTAAGGTGGGGCTATACTTCATACTTGACATTTGCTAATATTCGATATTTGATCTCAAGCTTGATGATACTTGAAATTTTCTTTTTCAGAAATCAATACTAGAGGTCAAAGAGCTCATTAATGATAAGAAACCTATAGCTATATTCATAGAGCTGTCAAAAGATAGAAAACCTTTACTTAAAAATCCAGATTCTGAATTTTGCATAGCCGTCAAGGAGGGCGAAAAACATAATGCCGAGATTATAATGGGAGACATGTCCCAGAATGTAGGTAGCTAAATTATAAATAATTTATTATTGTTGTTATTGTTTCCTATTCTAATCTTTCTTTTCATTTTCTTAATTTCAGGATATAATGAAGAATATTTACTTGCACATGACACACAATATGAAAAGTCTCTCTTCCATTACTTTTGCAAGCAATTTAACATAGAGATTTCGGATTCAAATAATCCCTCACTTACTGACAACCAATCCGACATTATCATTACAACTTTACAACACTTTCCCTCCTCAGAAAATATTTTGGTGGAGAAAAGAAACGAGTGAGTTGTAATAGATTATACATTATGAATAGATTAGATTGTTACAGACCTTTGAATGCGAATAGAGTGCTTAGATCAGATTGATATTTGAGACTTCACGACAAACCGAGGTCATCATCATGAATCACATCAATCTTGTTGAGATTCTCATGGATGTGGTAGGATTTCCATTTTAATTGGTCACGTTGATAGCTCCATCGAGCAAAATTTTTCATTCAAAGCACATTTCGATCATTCATTGATTATATTTGTTTGCAGAACTAGTGGTCCACTATATTCTCAAGCATTGTGTCAAGAGCTATGACTTTGGAAGTACTATCAACTCGGGTGGCAGAGAATTACAATGGAGCCTTGCAAGTGGTATGTATGTGCATTCATTTCGTATGAATCGTGTTTCTTCTCATACAAATTTAAGTAGATCAAACCAATGCCCAAAATTGTGCTATAGCATTTTGTATGAGCTGTTAAGAGTTATTGTAAATTCTTGCATATGGAGAGTATTAAATTCCTTACTGACAAGCCCTTATTTTCCACGGAGCTATTGGTTAATAACAACAAATGCAATCTGTTTATATTAGGTGTAAGACACAAGGTTAAGGTGGGGCTATACTTCATACTTGACATTTGCTAATATTCGATATTTGATCTCAAGCTTGATGATACTTGAAATTTTCTTTTTCAAAAATCAATACTAGAGGTCAAAGAGCTCATTAATGATAAGAAACCTACAGTTATATTCATAGAGCTGCCAGAAGATAGAAAACCTTTACTTAAAAATCCAGATTCTGAATTTTGCATGGCCGTCAAGGAGGGCGAAAAACATAATGCCGAGATTATAATGGGAGACATGTCCCAGAATATAAGTAGCTAGATTGTAAATAATTTATTATTGTTGTTATTGTTTCCTATTCTAATCTTTCTTATCATTTTCTTAATTTCAGGACATAATGAAGAATATTTACTTGCACATGACACACAATATGAGAAGTCTCTCTTCCATTACTTGTGCAAGCAATTTAACATTGAGATTCCGGATCCAAATAATCCCTCACTTACTGACAACCAATCCGACATTATCATTACAACTTTACAACACTTTCCCTCCTCAGAAAATATTTTGGTGGAGAAAATAAACGAGTGATTTGTAATAGATTATACATTATTAATAGATTAAATTGTTGTAGACCTTTGAATGTGAATAGAGTGTTTAGATCAGATTGATGTTTGAGACTTCACGACAAACCGGGGTCATCATCATGAATCACATCAATCTTGTTGAGATTCTCATGGATGTGGTAGGATTTCCATTTTAATTGGTCGCGTTGATAGCTCCATTGAGCAAAATTTTTCATTCAAAGCACCTTTCGATCATTCATTGGGATAAGTACACTAATTGTGCCATAAGTTGTGTACGGCGCTCACTTTGGTGCCAAAAGTTTCCGTCGGATCATTTAAGTGCAAAAAAATTTGAAAATCGCTCACTTTGGTGCCAACGCCGATCTGATCGGCTGGAAATCTGACATGGCCTTTTTTTATTAGTTTCTTATGATGATGTGGCTCGCTGGAGTTTCCATTAAATCACTTAAGCCTTCAAACGACGTCGTTTTGTGTCTTTCCCCCAAATTCAAAACCCTAAATCCCCAAATGACTCCGTTTTGTCTTCTTCCCCAAGCAGATTCGTCTTTTTCCCCGAACAGATCCAGCAACACCAACAGTACCAAACCAACAACACCAACAGCAGAGAACCAGCAACACCAGAAATTTTCCAGAAAAGAAACCACGCATTTGCCTCCGCCCTCCCCCAATAGTTTTCCCCCATTTTTAATCACCTTATCAACCTTTCTAATCCCTGAATCTCAGCCTCACCACCGCCTTTTCCCAAGAAATATCGTTGGATGCAGAGGAAACGCGAGCTCGAAGAATCCCCAGAAGCACGAGCGATCTGGCTAATGGTAGCCGTGAAGATCTGGAACGCCATAGAGGTTGTCGGCGAAGCTAGCTGCTATGAAGGCGGCGACCATGGCCCCGCCATCCCCTCCTCCACCCTCATCGTCGACACCTCCCTCTTTCTCGGGATTTTCTGTTCGTTTTTTCTTTCTTTCTTTCTTTCTTTTGTCTTGCTGTGGCAAGCAACTACAATGGAGGTTGAGCGATGGCGGCTGAGCGACGGTGGCTAAGGGACGACAACCAAGTGACAGTGGCTGAGGGACGGCGGCTAAGTGACAGTGGACGAGCAATGGCGGACAAAAAAACCCTAATTTCAATCTCCAAATAAAATTAACAAAACGGCGTCGTTTTTGTGAGGGTATCCACGTAGAACGGCAAAACGACATCGTTTTCTTAAGGAAGATGGAAAATGACATCGTTTAAAATGCTTTTCGATTTTTTTTTAAATATAAAAGCCACGTAATCATTTTGGCCGGAATCTGTCGTCGGTGACACCAAATTGATCGTTTTTCCTCCGATTTGGCACTTAAGTGATCCGGCGGAAACTTTTGGCACCAAAGTGAGCGCCGTACACAACTTATGACACCATTAGTGTACTTATCCCTCATTCATTGATTATATTTGTTTGCAGAACCAGTGGTCCACTATATTCTCAAGCATTATGTTAAGAGCTATGACTTTGGAAGTACTATCAATTGGGGTGGCAGGGAATTACAATGGAGCCTTGCAAGTGGTATGTATGTGCATTCATTTCGTATGAATTGTATTTCTTCTCATACAAACTTAAGTAGATCAAACCAATGCCCAAAATTGGTGTGGTTATGAATAATTAAGCAAGACTGTTGAGCTTTGGGAATTTAGTGAGCACTTAGCACCCATTAGCATATTTAATTATATGATTGATTGATCTCATGAATTCCTAGGTGACGGCTGAATTTCAAGTTCCATCGCCGCTTGTTCCGACTCGGGAAGTTTATTTCGATTGCTACTACAAACAACATAGGGATGGGACTTGGGCAGTGGTCGATGTTTCTTTGGACACTTTACGCCAAAACCCAGCGGTTCGATGCCGCAGGAAGCCTTCAGAATGTCTAATTCAAGAAATGCCGAACGGATACTCTAGGGTATAATGAATCTTTTACTCTCTTCTGATTTCCGTATCACCTATATTATTCCATAGAAAAGCTAAGTGAATAAAATCATGGTGTAGGTCACATGGCTTGAGCATGTGGAAGTAGATGATAGAGGAGTGCATAACCTATACAAGCAGCTTGTTGGCTCTGGCCATGCCTTCGAGGCCAAGCGCTGGGTTGCTACATTAGATCGACAATGTGAACGTCTCGCAAGTGCCATGGCAACTCATATTCCTAGCGGAGATGTTGGTGGTAATGTTTTGATTTCGACTCTGCTTCAAGGTTTATTTTGATGGATTTTTTTTTTCATTTGATTATGAACACCGATATTTTTTTTTTATTTGATTGCAAATTCATGTTCTGTATCTCTTAGTTTGTGGCCTACATTCACAAATTCTCTAAGGCCACTTCTCTCTTGTATCAAGGGTTTTTCATGTTCCTTTCAAACGATCATGCGTGTTATTTTCCCCTTCTGATTAATTTTTCATCAGTTCTCTCACGAGTTTCGGTTCAATTAAGATCTGAGGGCTTTATATAGCGCCCGTAGTGACCTAGTGCTTTGTCTGTGAGTACCGGTTTTCACTAAGGCTATGCTACCATTAATTTCGTTGGTTGCAAAGATGTTTTAGCTTTTGAGTTAGCTGAGGTTGTAGTGTAGACAATGCAATATACACTGTCAAAGCTTTTTCGCAATAACATTTTGGAAGCATTGAGGGTTGAATGAGTTTGAACTATTGACTTGTTGCTTTATTCCATAGTCATAACGAGTTCCGAAGGGAGAAAAAGCATGATGAAGCTGGCTGAGAGGATGGTAATAAGCTTCTGTGCCGGAGTCAGCGCATCGACAGCTCAAACATGGACGACATTATCTGGAACCGGAGCAGATGACGTGCGTGTGATGACTCGGAAAAGTGTGGATGATCCGGGCAGGCCTCCCGGAATAGTTCTGTGTGCTGCCACTTCCTTCTGGCTGCCAGTTTCCCCCAAGCAGGTCTTCGATTTCCTTCGTGACGAGAATTCTCGAAGTGAGGTAGGGAAAAATTTTATGAGCTGTACATGTGCATCACGCAATTTTCTTTCCTTAACATGTCTCTAGCATATGTTGCTTTTAGTATGAGAAGGGGAATAAATGGAGAGATATCTGAAGAACTTACTTTTTTCAATATCACATTGATGGAAACAATAATCTGCTTGTGTGGTTGGTAAACTTGACAAGCTAGGAAATGTAATTTGACCTCTTTAAATGGATTTTTTAATAGATTTTATGCTAATATTCTTCATTGCCATTAATATGTACAGCTTCCTGTGTTTTTTCTTAATTTTTTTTTCTATTAGGATGTTAAATTTGAGACTTTTGCCTTCGAAATATCTTATCAGGGTACAGTCAACTAGACATTTTTCTCTCAATACACATTGAGCAAGTTTTGCGAATTCATGTTCTTGGTTCCTCCTTGTTCTCCACATTCAGATGCATGAATAATGGAGAGAGATGCAGTTTGATGATCAGCAATTCATATGATGCCTTAATTAGCTAACATTGTCCAAAATTCCTTAGACATGATTTTGCCCTGAAATGCATTCCAGTAGGACTAGAATGTCCTATATAAGATATCATGCTACATCTCATCACCTTAATTGGTTAATGATAGGACTCATAATGATCGTTCATGCATTTTCTTAACCGAAGATTTTGTTTTATGAAGCATTAAATGTCCTTTCGACTGTGGTATTTACTTTGCCTGGATTAATAAGCAAAATGGAAGCTCTTGTAAAGTTGATCTAATGCCCTTATCTTTTTGCTACTATGCAGTGGGATATTCTCTCAAATGGAGGGATTGTTCAAGAAATGGGACACATCGCCAATGGCCGGGACACCGGCAACTGTGTGTCTCTGTTGCGAGTAAATGTGAGCTTTGTGTCTATCCTAATGTTGCAGCTAAATTCTTCAGTGTTACCAATCTAACCAAATCCTTTTGTTGTAAATCTTTTCCAGAGTGCAAATTCAAGCCAAAGCAACATGCTGATATTGCAAGAGAGCTTCACTGATGCGAGAGGCTCTTTCGTGGTATATGCTCCGGTTGATATCGTCGCAATGAATGTGGTTCTAAATGGCGGAGATCCCGATTATGTGGCTCTTCTTCCCTCGGGGTTTTCCATACTTCCTGATGGCTCGCAAGGCAGTGGCGAAGTGGCATCCAGTGGATCTCTCTTGACTGTTGCATTTCAAATTCTGGTCGATTCAGTCCCAACTGCTAAGCTTTCTCTGGGATCGGTCGCAACTGTCAACAATTTGATTGCTTGCACTGTCGAGAGGATTAGGGCTTCTTTATCGCCTGAAAACAATTAACTTCTCATGCACATTGGTAAGTCGAAAATCATCTCATTTCTTTCTTTTTCAGTAGAATAACATCATCTCATCCTGAAGTTTCTTTTATCTCCTTGTTTTCTGGGTAAGTTTTACCTTCTACATTTTAGGTAGATGGCTATCTGCTTTTCGAAATCAAGCAGCATCGCCTTTGTTGGGTGCATTAGGTTTTAAGTTTTTCGCATGGGTTGATGGTATTATCGCTCTGAAAGTCAAAAAATGCATCGTTATGAATCTAGGGTTGTTCTCGGTTCTTCTATCCATGGAGGAAAAATCTTTCCTATATTATTTTTGTTCGCTGTCTGTGGAAACAAACAATTGTCTCATGTAGTTTAGCAATATCAATAACCCTAATACCAAATGCGTGACGTTATTTCTCCACCGTCTCTGAAAAAGATAGAATCTTCTTCGATTGCTTTGCTCGTCTTGACAAATGTTTATGTGACTATCTCCTTTTGATTTCCTTCTCTTAAACATTTAATGCTTTCTCTCTCTGTCGAACAGTTTAATGTAGAAGGCAAGAGCAAGAATGAGGAGGTGATTTTCAATGGGAGAGGAGGCGATTAAGGGACAGTATATTAACTCAAAGAGTTAAATTGGAGAAGTCAAGAACGCACCTCGTCTGATCCTCGTTGCTGTATTCGGAGTCTACTTTAAGCACTCAACGGCCATAAACATTCTCCAAAGCAAGCGCGACGATAAGAGGTTCGGGAATTGACTTCTCTGAACAAAGATAATCAAAGAACTCCATTAATTCCGTTTTTAACTTCAGTATCTTTTGTAATGTCAAGAGGAAAAAAAAATTCTGTTTAGCTAGGTTTAGGGTTTTTACTGTTGTGGAATTTGAGGATGCTGTTGTTTTATTTACATGACTTCCTATCAAGGGCAGAACAGCTCACATTCTGGCTAGCATCGCATTTACTTTTTCTTTTCCCCTTAGATATTCGATTTCGATCCCTGAGGTTGCCTTCAATTTGATTGTTCTCTTCCTCAGTGCTTGTTGGGGTTGTCTCTAGCATTGCTAGAAATTTTGTTGGCAGCAACTAGGTGTGATGTTTATGTGGAAAGGAGTACTATACCTAAGGCATTTTTCAATTTTTCTTCAATCAAAATTTGGTTTATTCGACAAACTCGGACTTAGTAGAGATGACTTTTTTGACATGTATCTCCAAGTGGAGATAATTGTCCAAAAAGTCTTAAACATATTTGTACGATGACCAATTTAGTTCTAAAATTTTTAATTTCTCCAATTTAGCCATAAAAATTTTGAAGTATCAAAAATTTTATAAACATATTTCATTTGTGTCATTCAATTTTGAACATTTCAATTGGACCGATTTAGTCTTAACTGTTTTGTATTTATGTCAATTGAGTTCATCCAGCCAATTTTGATCGAAAATCACTAACATGAGTCATTCTTCTATGAGGAATGATCAGCACTCACATGGATAATTTTTTAATTTTTCTAAGTTTTTTATTGTTGTTTTTGTTTTTTTTTGTTTTTTTCTACTTTTCTTTTTGTTTTCTTTCCTTTATTTTTCCCCAACTATGAGCCGACTACATTGTCAGTCACTTATCGCTAGCCACAAGCAAGGGCCTCTACGCCCTAGCCCATGTCCAAGCAAAGGCTGACACCTTCCTTGTTGGCCAGCGAGGACTGCAAGCCCCTCGCTTGTGGCTAGTAGGCAAAAGGAAAAAAAAAAAGCAATAGGCAAACTCATAAATATTTAAAAATTTTGAAGAAAAGGTGTCTACATATTGGTCACGTTACGTAAGATGATTAGCGTTCATGTTAACAATTTTTGGCCAAAATTGGTTGGATGGACTTAATTAACACAAGTACAAAAAGTTAAGACTAAATTGATCTAATTGAAAAGTTTAAGATTAAAGTGGCACAAATGCAATAGGTTTGTGATTTTTTAATACTTTTCCACCTTTGAAGATTTGTCATTACGGTCATTATGTCCATTTTTTTTTTTTTTTTACTATAAATCATTTACGTGAAGATAGGATGTCCTATGTGAAGGAAAGAAAAAAAACTAAAACTAAAAATTTAGAATTTAAAAAAATTAGATTAATCTTCCACTTTGATGCTGACCCTACCTTTTCTTTAAATTTTATGAATTTTTCTCTTTTTCCTTTTCTTATCCTTTCCTTTCCTTTTCTTGTTTATTTCATTTTTCCTTATTTCTAGAGGTGATCGGATTCAGGGTGGGTAGGCTCTAGATCTGGACCCTGTACTCGACCCTATTATAACCGGTTCCCCTTTTTTGGACCCTGTATCTGACCCTATTTGTATTGAACCCTATACCCAACCCTCCTTGTTTTTCCAATTCGGTTCCAAAGTCAACCTTATTTCTACTAGAACCTATTTTGCAATCTCCTGATATCCTATACGATTTCGAATTTTATATTAATACGCGAGAAAATAACGTAATTCTTCTAGTTTGTATCGAAACATTAAGTCCTTGTAATAAATAAATACATAAACTTTTTAACTAAACAAAAAATTAAGAATCCACAGGGCTAATTATAATAAATAAAATCATAAGGCAAAGAATTAGCAACAAACATGGGTCTAATATTAATTTTATTCCCACAACTACTACATGAAGCTACTCATTTATGCAAGCATAACTCCTCCTACAGAAGAAAAATTAGGCAAATCAATCCACTTAATACACAATCACCGTCCGTCTGTCAGACGATGTGAGAGGGAGCCAACGAGGGAGGGAAGCAAGTGAGAAAGAGGAACGACGAAGAAGGAGTGCCATGCGTGTTTGAGAGAGTCAAGAGGAAAAACGCCGTGTGCTTGCAAGAGTAAGAATAAAAATAAGGTTTTAGACCTATACTTACAAAACCGGTTCTCAAACTAGTTCCAAAACTGGTCCGGGAACTAGTTCCTGGGTGCGTAATCAATCAAACCCAGTTCCCGGACTGATTTAAATCGGTTTCAAATTTTGAGAACTAGTTCCCGGACCGGTTTCAACGGGAACCGATTCCTTACCCTGTTTTCCGGTGGGCTGGTTCGGTTCTCGGATATACCCAATCTAGTTGCAAACTCCTACTTATTTCCCTTTGCCTATTTCCAAGGCCTTGATGATGGCCACAAGAGGGAAATAGGGGGAAAAAAAGAAACAAAAGAAAGGGAAAAATGAAGAAAAAATTTAAAAAATTTGCAAAAATCATTCAAACAACATCAGTCGTCCATCGTCCATGTAGGATGGCTAGGGCTAAGTGGGCTACCATGTTAGCGATTTTTTGTCAAAAATGGTCGAAAGAACTATGTTGGCAAATCATCAAAATATTAAAAATCAAACTTGTCAATTAGGAAGCTTAAGACTAAATTGACTGCGTTAGCTTTTGAATGATTTCCCTCTAGGAGGATCTTGAAAACTTTGAAGGCTTATATTTGCGAGGTGGTGTCTCTTTGCGTCGTTGCAATTCTCACTTTAACAGGAGTCTTGTGCCCCGAACTACCCTGTGACGTGAAACAGAACATTGATTAGGATGCGTTGCAACATTGGAAACAATAGAAAACCAACCGAACAATTTCGAGTTAAGAGGAGGCAGAACGCGAAAACCAGGAACAATACCTCCTAAATGGATTCATGAGGACCAGACAAGAGGAAGCAGCACTTGAACCATCTTTGAGTTTTGGGGCGAAAATCAAAGACCACCTCGCCCTCCGACGTAGGGTCGAGCGACGTGGATAGGACGGTCCGCTCTGCCTAGGCCGACATAGGAGCCTGGACCGAAGAGGTCAGGTTCCGACGTGGATAGGACGGTCCACTCTGCCTAGGCCGACATGGGAGCCTGGACCGAAGAGGTCGGGCTCGCAGGAGCACAAGACGCGAAATGCCGTGCCTTGTTGAATCACCCTCAGCTGCGTCGTGGCGAGTAAAAGGAAATAAGCCCCGGTTGATCGGAGTACACAAGCCGCGTTACCTTGTTCTTGATTATTTAAGTTATCCACGACGCTAAGAAGTATTTCAGCAATGACCAGATACTGCCAGATCTTGATCACTCCTTGATGTGAGGTTACAACATTCCGAGAACTCTGTTCGCTAGACTGCATGATGTGAATTGTGAATCACGATCGATCTCTAGATCAAATTTCATGGATCGACTTCTCCGTTGCATGGACACTCTCAACTGCGATACAGAGCAACTCTGATTCTCAGCAAGAGCAGACCTTTTACAGTCTCTTCCGGCGAAAAGAACGTGTTTTGGCATTGACAGTCACCAACGCATCGCACAAAAAGGCAGCCTTCTTCCGCAAATTCGTTTACCTTCGTGTGTATTCCATGATTCCACTTGTTTTAACTCGTGGAAACTCGACTTAATGCGATATAGATGTACAACTATACTCTGACTCTGCGCACATCCTACAGCTAATAGAGAAGAAAATACAAGAACGTGTGATGACCAGAGAAAATCTTCTTAGGCGGCAGAATGCGACGAAAGCCCATCTGAGCACTGGTTGGCTTGTCGCTTCTCCTCGCTGCTCTTCCGCTTCAGCATGTGCTTGATCTCCGCTTCTTTCTTGTCTACAAAGTCAATCAAGTCCTTGAAGCTAGTCGCGCGAGCTGGGCGTCGAGCACTGGCAGGTTCGATCTCAATCTCGGGTTCCCCAGTCTCGGGGGTGAATCTGCGGTACTGCGAGAAGATCTTACAGCAGAAGCAAGCGAGAGCAAGGAAACAGGCAATGCCGCAAATGAGGAACAGACCCCAGAAGCTGCTCAGAGAGAGCCGGTTTTCCTCCTCTGAATTTACTTCAGCCGAGCATTTGGAGGCCGATAGCCATTTATCATGAATCCTTTGGAGATCGCCATTCTCCGAAAGTTGAAGGATTGCAGTCGACAAGTCAACTGCGAGAGGGGAGTCCCTTTGGAACGCCTGAAACAAGGAGATTGCATGCCAAGAACCACATTAGTTTTTGTGCCAGTTGAGATTGTGTGACATCTCAAGGAAGCAATCAGAAAAACATTAACAATAAAGTAAGTGAAGAATCTTTTTTGAATGATCCGACATGTGACAACATGCCACGTTCAGTAAATCTTTACATTACTCTTTATTTGCTACTCTAGCACAGCCCAAATTCCGGAACTGCAACCTGTTTCTTCCCAATCATCGTGTTCATGATATAAGTGTGGCTCTTGCCGACAAAAAGAGAAATCATCTTGCACCGCCTGATTAAATGAGCTTCGATTTCTATTCCTCAAGAAATTATTAATCGATGAAGAGGCAAGGAAAAAATTGTTCAGGAACTTACAAATCCCCAGCCACTTCTTGTGAACTCCTGCCCCACCGTCCTGAATGCACAGTTTGCGTTGGACAAGAAAAGATCGATATAAGGACGCTCGTCGACGATAGCTGAGACTCCACCTCCATTTGATCCTTTCTCAAGAGCAACTGCGTAATCTACCTCGTTTTCCAATGTAACGAGCCTAGATTCCGCTATGTTAAGCTCATCAATGAGATAATTCCGCGCAAATGACCCTTTTTGGACTCCGATTCGGTCCGAACCCGATATCAAGCTGTCGATCCCTTCAATACCAGATGTCAGTTGCTGCACTGTGAGGATTGACGTCAAACTAGCCGTGTAGCTTGAGTTGATTATCAGTACCACGAAGAGCCATATGATCAACACCAACCGTCCCAAGGTGCTCACAGTGTTCTCTCCTGGTCAGGTTAATTAGAAAAGTCACGAAATCTTTCCACTGAAACAATTAGCAAGAATGAAGATCTTTTATGCAGAAAAGTCAACGCATGAGGCATAGGGTACTCACTATGTGAGAAAAACATAGTCGAGAAACTAAACCTGCAAAGACCAGAAGAAGTTTCAGTGTAAGAATACGTTTCCGTTAAGCAGAGCCACAAAGTAAGCACATTGAGTTACAGAGAAATCCCAAGTAGGAATTTTATTTGGTCCTTGCTGTTAAATATCATTCAAAAGGGAAATAGACACTCCCACAGAAAATTCAACATCATGTAACTGCCCTTCCTCAAACAAAAACTTGAGATGAATCAAACAAACTAACCAAAATACAGTAATGAGTTGTTGCCTCGGTGAGCCTCGGAATTCTGGATTGAGCCGATGTTCGAGAATCCAAACCACAGCCCCCACGGAGAGGAAGAAGGCACCGGTGACACACCACATCGGTAATGTAAATGGTTTGAGGAAAGCCCAGGGACTAGATTTTTCCTCCTTCACAGGAACAACAACGAGAAGCCCCGACTCCATGTATGGCTGAGTGAAGTCCACAACCTTTGTCCTGTTTGTGACAATTGCAATATCTCCAACAGCCGCATCAAATTTCTGACATAGCAAGAGCGAAAACAATCTTGATTTCAAATAGAATTGCTAAAGAACCCATGACTTCCTGAGCCAACATAAAAAAAATCAGACTTCTGACTAATTCCTCTAAACTACAGTAAATTAAGATCGAGTTAGCTACTCGTCGAATGAAAGTAACTCTTTAAATAAGGTACTTACTTCCTCAGCAACCGCATAAACTAGATCGTTGTAGGTAGGGTTGCTCTTGCCATCTCCAAATAAGATGTACACGTGCGGAACTGGATAAGGCAGCAAGTTTAAGGCCGCCTCAAAATGTCTATGCAAAATCCCTTCACACCTGGAGGATTCTTGTCTTTCTCTACAAACTGCTTATAACTCACTCGGTTCGGCACTACAATTTGCAGAGGTTTCCCATTGTTAGGGAATACCCATCCTCGAGGCTTCGATGTCATTTCACCAGGCCATATTACACCGTAAAGAGTTTGACTGCTTGCCGATCTATTAGGCGGCTTGTCATACAGCGTTTCAGGAGGGACGACTGAAAGACCAGAGTAATTGGACCAGTATCCGATCCTGCGGCTCCCTGTGCCCCCGATATTTAGAACATCCAATGCCGGGTGGATCAGATCCCTATCCGGATTGAACTGGATTTCACCACTTAAACCAGTGAAGTTCGTAGTAAGAAGTATCTGAAGCAATCTCGTCCCCCCATCAAAGACGCGGAGAGTGGAGAAGCTCAATGTGCTTCTATTCAAGCCGACCAACTTTGCATCATCAGAGAAGGAAATGTTTCCACCTTCACTGAGAAAAGTGTCGAGAGCACGGGCAGCTAACCAAACGGAATCATATGCGTACAGAGCATAGGAATTAGGGGTAGCCGTAATCTCGAACTTCAAGCTCTTCCACCGAGACAAGAAGCTCTTCTTTTTACTTGAATCTGGCGTGTAATGACGGAGAGCTATAACTCCTTGCAAGAGATTCATGCTTTCGGTGTCGACTGTCTCAGATAAATCTAAAGCCGAAGGAAGCCAATCAGTGGCAATCCAAACATAACTGCTAGCCATCATCCCAAGACTATTGGCAATCGAAAAAATTCGAAGACCAGTGTCAGGATTGACGTGCACAACATATACCCTGGACTCCAGGTTATTCACTCCGGCCAATAAGTCCTTGATTGCACTTTCCGACGCCCCAGGAGTGAAGGCGGCCTTATAAGAAATCTTGGAACGCTTATTTGCCAGAGCGTCGCCAAGGACCGAAACCCCACCTCTGCCGTAATCATCATCTACGAAGATGGCAACTACTTCCCTCCACTCATAGTGTTCAACCAAATCCGCGATCGCATACATCTGGAAAGAGTCGCTCTGCGTGGTACGGATGAAATAAGGGTACTGTAGCCGAGACAGAGTTGGGTCAGTCGCTCCGAACGAAAGCAACGGCACATGAAGCTCATTAACTACGTGGGATATGACGTGAGCTATTCCAGAGGATTGCGGGCCTATGGCAACAACCACGTCATTCTCCATGAGCTGCAAAGCTACAAATGAAATATTGCAATTGTTAATGAAATGGACTCTGAACGGAAGAGACGCTGATGCATAATACATAGTCCATTCTTTTTCTCATCTGATAGCTCGACTTAACTTTTTTCACAATTATCAGTAGGTTACTCACATTTTGCACCATTCCTCAAAAATTTTCAGTGAAACCGGGGATTACACTGAAAAATTTCCCTTTCACTGCAGTACAGATAAATAACATTCCAGGTTCAAAGTAGGATTTACCGAAACCAATTCACAAAACCAAGTGAATGAAATGCAACTAGTGTCAGCTCATATATCACCTAGGGGTGTGCAAGAGAACCGGGATCCGCCCAGACCGCCCAGAACCGGACCGGAACCGGCGGTTCTTGAGGGAACCGGTGGGTACCGGTCCGGTTCCCGGTTCCATGGGCAGATCCGTCCACCCGCCCCCCTAGACCGGACCAATTAATTTTTAATATTAAAAAAAATACTATTAACAAATCCTAATCATGCTATTGATTTGTCTATTTCGGTGATCTTTGAACATGGTATATAGCTGGGTTTTTTGCCAAGTTCTTCGTTTGAGTTCGGGAAGTTGTGTAATTGTAAGTTTGGGAGTTAAGAAGATATCTTTGTACCATGTGAGATATGATTGGGGATTTTTATGCAGCTAACCTATTTGATGGATAGAAGTTTTAGCTGGGTATAATTTTATGAGTCAGTGTATGTGCCCGCAACATTGACTTTATGTTTCTAATTCGTGGGTGCAGAATGTGTTTTCTTTCCCTGCTAAATTCATGGGGTTCGTTGCTTCTTAATGCTGAATTTGTTCCGCAAAGCAAGTGAAAGCGGTTTGTCGATACAAAGATGAAATTGGAACCGGTCCTTAGCGGGCGGTTCCCGGTTCTAGGTCGGGAACCGCCCGCCCGACCATACACACCCAAATATTATCAGCAGCTACGAGATCTTCTGAACTTGCAAAAACATTTCAGGTTTCAAGTAAGATTTACTGCTATAGCATGGTGTCTAATCGCTACAGAGTGCAAAGCTTCAGAGAGTACCTTCGACGGTTCCGAGAAATCCGCTGCAATTCGTATCATACTCGAGAAGTTTCAATTCTGTACCGGCAAGAATGCTCGAATCCTTGTTGACATCGTCGATTGCAGCTTGAATTGCTGGTCTCGCGGCTCTTCCGATCACGGAATCCCGAGTGAATAAAGAACCTATGGTCACAGCACTCGGCCTCGACGAAGAAGGCGGAGAAGAAGAATTAGAGCTGGAATTCCCAGCCGCATCGGCGAGTATTCCCATGGCCAGCCACAAGCACGTCCCCAGCAACAGACCTGGCGTTCTTCTCATGAACAGGAAGCTCCGGTTAGCTCTCAGGGCCACCTCCATGTCTCCGAAAACCTCGCTACTCTTCACCTAACACAAACATCGCGGGGCATCGGACGCATGACAAGAAACCGACCTGAAAATTGCAGAGACATGCAAGGAGAAGTTTCATGCCGACAATTCCATCCACGCGAGCAGAATTCTCACATTAACAGTGGACAAGAGTAACATGCAAACCAGCTCGTGGGCGACAACTACCAAGAATCAATACCCACCTAGGGAACACCGGCGAAACAGCCTTTACCGGAATAAAACCAATTATTAAACTTCGGTACTGCTATACGTGTACAAGACCCACCATTCACTACTCACCATCCGTCACAACCCAATCAAGAAACAGAGCCTAAAAAGCAAAAAAAAAACAGGGGAAACCCATCAAGCGAAAAGACGCAACTTTGAACCAATCACGCATACGACAACACACGCATTGATTGGCAGGCCAGAGAAAGAGAACGGAATCCAATACACAACTGGGTTACAGCGTTCGGAGATTACCTCGGGAACCCAGATTTCCCACACGCACGAAAGGACACATACACACATACCCAAAATAAACGAACGGGTTTTGGGCGGGTTCGAGCTCGGTTCAGATCACTTGTATTTAAACCTCATTCGGCCAGACAAAAATCCTTGAAAGAAGGAACCAAAGTAGAGGAGGAGGAGTAGTAAAGACACAAGATAGGCTTGAAAAAGAGTACCTCAACGCCAGAATAGCGCGGAAGCCTCAAGTAAAGTGGGATTCCCTGCCATCATTGGCGTCTCGCTTTGGAACATATAAAACGACAGGTGTGTGAATGCCCTGGAAAGCCAGCCATGCCGTCGTTCAGGTTCGCTTCAGTCGATCGAACGAGAACCGTCGAGCATCATGTGGTGTCCAAAGTTTCGGCAAAAAATAACACGATTATATAAGGCGAGGAAACTGAGAAAGAGACGGGTGGACGGTCCCGATCGGGCCACGTCAGCGTCGGGGATGGGGTTCCCGCTTGATCTATTGGCTGGCGATGTACTTCAAATAGGACACGTAGGCCTGTATTTTAGCTGATTCGGTAAATGGGGAAGGGATTTTTTTTTTTTCTTTCTTTCTTGATTTGGAGGAAACTGGGGCCCCCCGCCACCGGGTTAATTCGGGGGAGGAAATTGAGGTGTGGGCCCCGCCCGGTGTGAAACATGTGGGGGATCTGTTCGTGAATGAGAATTTTATTTGGGCTTATATGGACTTTTGTGCCACGCATGCGCTTGCCTTCCTCAATATTCCATTCATATAGAGCGAGAGAGAGAGAGGAAGAAAAAAATTGGTCATCGGGGGCAAACATTAGGTACTAAAATGATGGCGACATGAGTCAACGATAACCATGTTTATTTCTTTGATCTAAGTTAATTGGGGGGACCGATGCCTCGATTGGCATTGATTTCCGGGAGTTTTGCTCATCATTTTGTGATTATTCCGTGTGGAAGTGGGCAAGTAGGTCTTCCTAATTAAAAATATGTTAAGATCATTAGGAGATTGGGCTAGGGAAGGTTTGATGTAGATCGTGGAAAGCTATCTATTATAGTGGAATTATAGTGTACTACAATCACAAAAAGGGGAGTTTGTGTCGATAGTGATCTCTCGAGAAAAGAAAGAGGATAGAGGCGATATGGTTTCTTGACCCGTGGAGCGGGGCAATCCTCTAGTCAAGTGTTTTTATGAGACCGGTCTCGTATTTAATGTGAATCATTGGCACGAATAAAAAAAGAAAAGAAGTACGTGTCCTGTGAAATCTTTTTCATAAAATTGGTTTTCTCTCTTAATTAATTAATATCAAAGGAAAGTTACAGATGTTAAAGATGATCAATACTTAGATCTGTTAAAAAAAAAATTATGAGAGCAAGGAAAATTACCAACGCACGCGGGTTGCAAAATTTGACATAGTATAAAGGAAAGTTATGATCAATCTTACTTTTCATTAGACATTAATACATAAGAAATTTACTATTAACATAGATAAACAAAACTATTTTTTTTTTCAGGGAATATTTCGGATCACAAAAATCCGAAAATTAAGGATAAGTATGATTATAAGATAAAATCGAAAATTTGATAATCAATTCCAGGTATACATTCTTCACGTTATCCCAAAACCACTATGATGTCACACATATACATTGTTTTACATTTTCACTATGATGTCACAGATATATATATCAGATATACCTGTAATATCCTATGGCATCCAACAATAAGTCATGAAAGGATAAATTACCGATAAATAATATAATCATTAGCGAGGAAATAATTAAGGATGCCAGAAGTTTACAGACGAGACAGCAGGCGGTAGGGGTGTGCATGGTCCGGGCGGGCGGTTCCCGACCTAGAACCGGGAACCGCCCGCTAGGACCGGTTCCGAAATATTGGAACCGGATCCACCGTTTGTTGCATGGATCCATCCGAGAACCGGACCGCCGGTCCGGTCCGGTTCCCGGGTGGATCCATGGAACCGATCGACGCGGAGGGTGGCGGAGCAGCGACGGAGGCGCAGCAACCGGTTTGGGATCTACTGGCGTTGGTCGTCGCGGTTGTAGGGGCTGCAACGGCATCGTGGGTCACTATTGGGCGAAGCAGAGGCTGTGGCGACCGGCGCGAGGGGGCGGATAGCAGCGGCGGAGGAGCAGCGGCGGCGGTGTCGACACTCGGGGAAGAATCGAAATGGCTGCAGGGATCGCACGGAGGGGCAGCGGAGTAGCGACGGAGGCGCAGCCACCGGTTCGGGATCTGCTGGCGTCGGTCGTCGCAGCTGTAGGGGCTGCAAAGGCGTCAGATTGCTGGCGGAGGGGGCCCGGAGCAGAAGCAACGGCGATGGGCGAGCGGGCGAAGGGTGCTCGCGGCTGCTGGCGTGGTGGTCGGCGCGGAGGCGATCTGTGGCGTCGTGGGTCACTGCTGGGCAAAGCAGAGGCTGTGGCGGGTGGCGGCCGGCGCAAGTGGGCGGATAGTAGCGGCAGCGTCGACGCTTGGGGAGGAACCGAGGAAGAGACAGAGAAGAGAGACAGAGTCACAGAACTGAAGAAGTCGAAGACAGAGAAGTCACGCTCGGGGAGGAACCGAGGAAGAGACAGAGAAGAGAGACAGAGAAGAGAGACAGAGTCACAGAACCGAAGAAGTCAAACAGAGAAGTCACGCTCGGTTAGGGTTTGTTTTGTTTTAATAAATTTTTTTTTTTAGTAATAAAAATTAATCGGTCCGGTCCGGGTGGGCGGGCGGGCGGATCCGCCCTCGGAACCGGGAACCGGACCGGTACCCACCGGTTCCCGTAAATTGGAACCGGGAACCGGACCGGTTCCCTCAAGAACCGCCGGTTCCGGGCGGTTCCGGTCCGGTTCCGGGCGGTCCGGGCGGTTCCCGGGTATTTTGCACACCCCTAGCAGGCGGGACCGACGTGGGCCGGGGTCAACAGGGGCATTTGATGCTGCAACTATAACGACACAGCAGCCCTGTCCCGTCCGTGGACCGAGTGTCAGAGACGCCATCGCCTAGTTTTTCACTCCCACTAGGCATCAACAGCGACGCAACGCTTCGCAAAGGGCGTCCTCGAGGGCCACCTCCTGGGGCGACCCCCTTGTATGATATTTATCCCGCACGCAACTTTCACCTGCTCGGAATCTCGGCATCTCGGCATCTCGGCATCTTCCTTTGTTTAATCCTCCAATCTGTTCCTTTCACACCTCGGTTAATTTCGGGGTCGATCCAGGCTCCCTAGACATTGGCAAGATTCCTTTCTTGGCGTGGATGGATGTCAGGAGATCTGCGGAGCGCGCCAATGGAGACGATTCGTAGTTATGTCATGAAGTACGGAGTCAGAAAAGATCAGGGATGATTATGAGATTAGTTCTGAATCTATTTTACGAGCACTGATGAAGCACTAAGCCGTTTAGTTGTACTTTTCCTAGCAGCGCAGTTTATCATCCATCATGGTTAGGTAAGACCTTAGCTGGAGAGACGGTGCGTGGAGTGATGAGTGGGAAATGAGTGCACTGAAGAGAAAGTTAATGGAGTTTGACTGAATGGGAAGTACGATTTAGGAATTGATTGCTCTTCTTAATGACTCTTCGTTCGAGTTTCGAACATGGCCATATTAAACACTGGGAAGTTAGGAGGTGGGGAGCTTAAAACCCACCTCCTCCAGATCGGGGTTTGTGAATTCATGAGTTTCTTCAGGTAGGCTCCACTAAGGGCCCCATTTAAGTCTTTATAGAGGAGCTCCAAAGTTCAGGAATACACCTAACATATAAAATAAAATTAAAAAAAAAAAAAAAAGAATATGGCCACATGGATAAATATCTACGCCAAAGTGACTCATCTTCATCATTAGAGCATCGGCATTGATGCCACGAAATGGGGGGACATCGATGCCCCATAAATGTTTATATCGTGCTTCATCCGATGGTTCCGAAAAGGACAAGGCATCCACGAGCGAACGGTCAGGTAAGACTACAGTGACTGGGTAAAATCCTCCCTCTACCAACCCAACGAGATGCCGAGCGTGTTTTGGAGCAGTACGGCATCCTAGCAGAAGACCCTTTTTCCGCTGTTAGTTGGCAACGAATAAGGAGAAGAATTCGTCTCCGAGTCAACAGCATGTCGAGTAGGGGGGCCATCAGTTGTCCTCAGGGAAATAGTTAGATTCTTGGATATCACACGTTAAATGTAAGTGTTTTTAATGTGCTGATGGTGATTAGAATGTGATGCTGAACGAAACGGCTAGTCAGCAAATGCAACCTAGCGTGCGAGACTTGGCAATCCTAGAGGTCCCATTTGGTGCTTTGGCTGATGCGTCCTGTGGGATTCCGCATTAGACAGGGAACTGAAGTTTCCTATTCTTGTTTCATTCCCATCTCAATCCATTGCGTGTTGGACAGGGAAGATGCCTGGCAATTCCCCGGTGAGGATGGATCCAGATGCAACGGTTGTTCTTGCATGCGTTAGGGCGAAGTACGGGTAAAATTGGTCCGATCTCGACTCGATCTTTTCGACGACGCCGCCTCAGGAATGTTTACTCTGTAAAGAAGGTCCAAAAGAGAGACGACCCACCTTTGTTTCGAGCCATAAACAACTTCAAAAGGTATGGATTCGAATAGACTTTTTGCGTTCCATTAGGGGTAAAAAGAGCAGGAGATGGGTACCTCCACTACCTCTTCGTTTTCACCACCAAATACGTCATAGACTTTCACCAATGGAATCATCGCCGTGAATAGATTAATCAAAGTGTCGTCTTATGGAGTGAGAACCACGCAGCAGAAGAGACCACAAATGTCAAAAGATGGTATTTTTCTTAAAGCACGTTGCTTAGTTTTCATGAGATTCGACTGAGAGCGACTCCACCAGGACACCTGACTTTTCAAACCTTGGCGGCCATATCTAAATACCCCCAAAGATGTTTTGTCTTCGTTCTCAGATTTTATTTTTTCTTTTCTTTTCCCTGGTTTAGATTATCCTGAGATCGAGGAAGAAAGATTCCTGGAAAGGGACAGGATATGAAAAGTAATCTCCACCGTCGAGATGGACAAGATTCCTAGACTATCTGTGCTTGGTCTTGACGTGGGAGTTCGCCTGAGTAGACAAGGAAAGAGATGGAGACTGCAAGTCTCGCAAAGGGTTGCTTGGACTTGGGCTGGCCTTGCCAGATCTGTCCATTCTTTAACCACCGAGGGCAAGTCTTTGCACATGTCGACGACTTAGTATTAAACGCGAAAACAATGTAACAGAGACTGCGCGACAGAAGAAGAGACATGAGGAGATGCTCGCGAGCGAGCAAATCGACAGCGGGTCAATTCGAGAAGCGCATTCTGGTCCACTTGATCTTTGAAGTTGGCTTCGTTTGCTCTCATTGACGAGGGTTCAACAACCTTTAGAGGACTTTTCAGAGTTTATTGTGGCCACAGCTCCGTTTTGAGCAGGCGATGGCGTCCTATATTAACATATGTACAATGTGACATATCGTTGTAACATCACACCGTATGCATCCGTCACATCGTATGCGTCTGCCAGTCTTTCTACGTGTGGAAGACACTTAAATTTGATTGGATGAACCACTGACAACGTGGTGGCTGGTCAAGCACGACAAGTATTACCTGATAGGATTTCTATTTGCTCAGGAGCAGATGCTGGGAACATGTGGTTGATGAGCTTCTTTATCTTTGCTTTCAGAGTTTAAGCATCTTCCTTGCTGGATATTCCTGCAAGTGATAGTTTGGCGCCAACAGTATTCACCTAGCGTGCGAACTAAATAATTCCCTCCAAACTGCCAGTAAAGAAGAAAAGTAAGATCTAATGGGCAATGACTTTCTCCAGAGCATGACTAGCAATGGTAGTCCGGGTTTATTACGAATGGGATTGACTCAGATGATTCATAGGCCACATATCTCGGATGTAGTCATCGCTCAAGCTACAATGCGATTACTGTCATTGCCCCTCTTGTGTGGATGCGGCGGTAATGTTACTTGAAAAACTTAAAAGAAAGTTCTTAAATGGAGGTCAAGGATAATAAGACTCTTGGACCGAAACCAAGTCAATGTAATTACAGTTACTCAATTACCAAACACACAAAATCTGCACTTAAGAACCGACGCAATGATAGAATCCAGAGGCTATCTAGCCAGAGAATTCTGATCAGACTGCCTTCTTATATGAGGGCCCGACAGAAGGAAGAGGTTTATATATTTACATGCTTCGCTGAACATTGAGAGGGAATAATTGATATCTGACAGGAAACTAGGTAGTGCAAAAAGCTTTACCTAACAAAACCAACTTAGTGAAAATCTGTCCGATTTCACGAAATGTCATTGCATGTTGATGAGGGGAGCTGTTGTTGAGCATTCTCATTTTGAGGCATGCTTTTCTTAGTAGATTCTTCCTTCTCGTCAACAAAGTCGAGAAATTTGAAAAGTGTATCAGAACATTGCCAATTTGAGGATGCTGAGCGCAAAGTGCCCGTAACCATTTGCTGCTTCTTGAACTGGACAAACAAGTAAATCATCCGGATCAGAAACACCAGAAGGGCTGTGACAGAAATGACACCACATAGAAGATAGAGGCCCCAGAAGCTGATTAAGTGGAGCTGTTCAGCTTTTGAGTCCTGCCTTCCACTGGGACAACCCATTTTGCAAAACCACTTCTCGTGAATCTCTTGGAGCTTCCCACTCTCGGACAGTTTCAATATTGCGGTTGATATGTCAACAGCCAGTGGAGAACCTCTTTGAAAGGCCTGAAAAATAATGTAGACAGACATCCATTAGAGAATGACAACAGCCATAGTCAAAATTCAGATATATTGTCCATCATCAAAACTTCTGATCTGAACTAATTAGATTGGCAAATGATATCAAAATTAGTAAAAAGGGCCAAATGTTAAGGATCCAGAATATGATTGTAGATTTATAAAATGAAGACCTTTCTGGTCAAGCTTTTGGGAACTTGGGGGCAGATGATCGTTTCAAAGGTAGCGCAATAAATAATTTGAAGCAGTGGTAGTCTATCAAATTTTTTCAGCTACTATGAACATGTAGAAGGCAACTGATTTTATAGAGGACTTTCTGCAATTCATCTACTGCAACTGCGCTATGCCCAAACAATTTCCTTAGCAGTTCCTGTCATAAATGCAGAAACAATACATGTAAAAATGCTACTCACAAATCCCCAGCCACCACTGGTAAATGCTTGCCCAATAATCCCGAATTGGGTATGCTTTGATAAAAATAAGTCCACGTATGGCTGTTCATCAACAATAGCAGCCACCCCACCATTGCTTGGCCCCAGCCGGAGTGCCCTTTCATACTCTTCAGGTGAGCCTAAGGGAATTAATCTTGATGGGGAGATGTAAAGACTCTCCAGTAAATAGCTTTGAGCAAAGGATCCCACTTGATAGCCAATAGGCCAATTACTTACAATCAAGCTCTCAATTCCTGTGATGGGTGATGAGAGCTGTCGAACTGTAAGAATTGAAGAAAGGCTCGCTGTGTAGCTTGATGTAATCACCAACAATAAGAAAAGCCACACTACCATTACCATACGCCCCAGTGGGCTTACAGTATCTTCTTCTGATATTACACAACACAACTAAAATCAGTCAAATATATAAAATCCAGGGGATGCATCAATTAATTAATAGTTTCTAGAATGAAGCATAATTATGTAGTGGATCTACTCCATTGTAGGGACATCATATATAGATGTTACAAGAAATAGAAAACTGATTTCTTCATGTACCTACGTGTGTGACAATGTATATATGGATATACACATCGATATTCTCTTATTTAAAAATGGGTTCTTATGCAAATTCCTTTCATCAGAAACATGCAGAAATTCAGTGACATATGAAGTAACCACTCCTCCAGTGGACTTGTCCTTGAAATGCAATTTTCAAAAGCAGCATTCTTTTGTTGCCAAGTATCTACATGTGAATGAAATCCCTTTTCCATGACGATTATGCTGTATATCCGATGTAACATAGACTAATGGGTCATATAGATGTCTCATCTGACAAAACCTGGGTAAAGATAATAAGAACAATAGATAAATACGTTCTGCCAACAGATGCCGCATGAACATAAAAAAGCCAGCTTCAGTTGATGCAAACAGTTTCTATATCCATTCTGTCGAAATATTTTAGTTTGACAATCTGTACAGGTCTAAAAGAAGGATCAAATTCCAGGTTCGAGTATTTTAATCATGAATAGAGATAAGCAAAATGATTCTAGGTAAAAAGATATACTTACGGTTCTTCTTAAACACAGTTGAAAAGCTAAACCTGCAATAGGAAAATTTACATTGTGAAATGTATGCTTAGAAATCTAAACCCCAAGTGAAAGTCCATAAGCAAAGAGGATGCTCACAGGAACATTGTTGCAATTTGCCTCTTTGGAGAACCCCTAAAATGCTTGTTCACTCGATGCTCAAGAATCCAAATGACTACAGCAATTATCACAAAAGAAGCTGCTGTAACAACCCACAGCTCAGCTGAAAAAGGTTGGAGAAATACCCAAGCACTTGACTTAGAATCCTTGATTGGAGCCACTATGACAAGACCACTTGAAGCAAATGGCTGAGAAAAATCTACAAGTTTTGTCCGGTTTGTCACAATCGCAATGTCTCCAACAGCAGCATCAAACACCTAACATTAAAACTTCAAGAATGATATAGGTGGACTCAGCAGGATTAATCATGCTTCAGTAGAAGAAGACCACAGAATCCTAAAGCAACCAGCATGAGTATGTTTACTTTGGAGAATAATGACAAAACAAAAATTTTACTCGGATAATATTGACCCCCTTTTTTTTTCTTGTGGCTTACATACAGTTAGAAATGCTATGAGACTTCAAGCAATAAGAATCAAGCCCATCTTGCGCACATGCATTATGACTTCATGTCCTACAAATGCACCTCATGTGATGCACATCAAAATAGCAATCACATCTTGGCAATAAATTCATCACTTTCTCCATTTCAGGCTACAAGATTATGATTTACTTACATTATTTGCTACCATTTTGATAAAACTGTCATAACTGGGATTTGAATGTCCATCTCCATAAGGCTCGAATCTGTATGGAACTTCATATGGCACCAAATTCCTTGCTTCATTGAACACATCAACACAATATCCTTGGAATTTATGACTACTGTGGTTCTCCATGACAAATTCAGTGAAGCTAAATCTGTTTGGAACTCCAATTCTCAGAGGGTTCCCACTGTCTGCCACCACCCAGCCACGTGGTTTTTCTGTTTTTCCCCCAGGCCAAGTCACATTACGGAGCTTCTGGTCTTCATGGGTATAACTGCTATGACCCCCTTCAATATTTTCGGGTGGTACAACTGAGAGACCTGTTTTATTAGACCAAAATCCAACCAAATGAGTACCTCTCTGGTCTATGTTGATGACATCATAACCACTGCTTGGAACATTCCTGTCTGGACTGAAGTAAATTTGACCTGTCAAACCAGTGAAATTTAGCTGCAACAATTTCTTCAGAAGTAGAGATCCTCCATCAAAGACTTTGAGCTTTCCAAGCTGCTTTTCCTTGGTTTTCTCATCATAAAGGGCATCGCTGAATGTGAACGTAAAATTTCCATTCTCCTTTATGTACCTGTCGATTGCATACGCAACTGCCCATACAGTATCATATGCACAAAGGCCATAAGTATTTAGTCCAGACTCAGTTAACCCGTTCATTTGCATGTCTCTCCATCGAGCAATGAATGTGCTCTTCCGGACAGAATCTGGAGTATGGGGGCGCAACGCAACTACCCCTTTCAGAATCTCAATATATGTATGGTTTTTGGGAGACAATGAATCTAAGGTAGCAGAGACCCAATCCGTGGCCAGCCACACGTAATCACTTCCCATCATCTGCAGTTCTTGTGCTATGGTAAAAATTCTGAAAGCAGGATCAAGATGTGCATGAACAACATAAACACGAGGACCAAATCTTTTGGATTTATTGAGTGTATCTGTGATGTGTCTTGAATCATACTGGACAGGCAAAGGTAACCTATATGAAATCTTCATCATTTTTTTCTCAAGTTCATCACCCAAAGCATATATCCCATTTCTCCCAAATTCATCATCAATATAGATGGCGATGACATCTTTCCATCCATAATTATCAATCAAATCAGCCATCGCGGCCATTTGGTAGGAGTCACTCTGTGCAGTGCGGACGAAATATGAGAATTGCTGAGCAGACAGTGAAGGATCAGTGGCTGAATAAGAGACGAGAGGAACTTGGAGATTATCCGCGATCTCGGCAATCATATGAGCTATCGCCGAGGACTGTGGCCCGATAATAGCCACCACCTCTTGGCCAATTACTTTAAAGGCTGCCAGATACAGAACAACCCGATTTCAAGTCATAACAAATTCTTGAACAGAGAGAAACTAAAGAACAGGCCTATGCAACTAAGTTCAGAGCACGAAAGAACCTGCTACGCTTGTGAAAGACCATGCAAATCCATGCCTGACTTGCTTGCTTTTGTTTATAGAGACTAAAAACCAAAAACCAGTATAATCCGAACAAGCCAAAAATGAGGAAAATAATGAAACCATCAAAATGGATTATATCGTGACGACTGTGTTCATTCTGTTGCATATCGAGTTCTTGAACTAGATCTTCGTTACAGTTTTTTTCCCCCTTTAAAATGGCTCAATGAGCATTCAAAGTTCATTACAGAATAAGCAAAGTTAAAACAAACAAAATTGAAACTTTAAAGCAAAGCAAAAGCAACGACAAGGCCCTTAAATTATTCAGAAGAACGCGGAGCGTGATCAACGGAGTAATCAGAAAGTTGTTCATCCATGGTCAACGCCGGCTAATTATAATCCTCAAAAGCGACCAGTTTAGTAGTAAGAAGTCCCTGGAAGAGACCTTTTCACACTAAAATTCACATAACTGCAAGAACGAAATCCTGAACCGAGAAAGAAAAGTTCAAACTTTTACTGAACGTGGAAATGGGTAAAGAAATCCGAACTCACCCTCAACGGTCCCCATGAAGACGCTGCAATTGGCGTCTTCCATGGCCAGCTTCAGCTCCGTCCCGTTCAGGATCGACCGATCGGCGTTCACGTCGGCGGCCGCGGCCTGCATCGCGGCCTTCGCGGCCCTCCCAATGACCGAGTCGTGGGTGAAGATGGCGCCGACCTGGACCACCGCAGGCTTCTCGCAGCGGGCGCGGCGGGGCCCGACCAGGCAGAGGGCCAAGAACAGGGGAAGCACGGCGGGGAGGCGCTTCATTTTTCCTGGCAGGGCGGCGTGGCGGCGTGGCCGGAGCTCCCAGGCAAAAGGCTTGGTGCGTAAGCGAACCAGCGAGCATGGAGCAAAGGTTCCAATGGTGGGGAGAGAAGGAATGAAAGCGAGATGGTGGAAAGATGCTGGTGGAAAGTGGATGAATTTCTTTTGGGTAAAAGTCGGGGAAGATGCGAAGGGGCAGGGCCAGCACGTGAAAAACGAAGCTTTGACGTCCGAGGAACAGTTCCGCGGCTAGGCTCGAGAAGGGTTCGGTGTGTCGTCAGCCATTGTTGTCTGTGTCCGACGAAGGACCTCGCTGACCGACAGAGTACAACGTGAGGAGAAGCAAAGTACAGAGACGAGCTCCAAGTTGCAGAGGACGAATCGCGGAATGGTATGATTGAGGAAGAAGAGAAAGAAGACAATAATAGTAATAAAAAGAAAAAGATTGATAGTGTTGAGTTTTTTCTTTTTGTGGAAATTTCGTAAGTTCCCCACCCGCGAACGTCAGTCCTTTCAGATTGACCCCCGTGACTCACCGTCCCACCCGTTAAACGCTTAAATTTTCAGACTCTTTACGCGTGCTAAACAGTACATTTGAATTTAAAGCTATACATATTATTTTTTCGAAGTTGAAAATTATTTACGTCCTCCGTTCTTTTCGTTGAATAAATGTAATGAACTCTTAAACTTCATTTATTTTATGAAAAATGTGATATTTAAAAAATATTTTTCTAAAAATCATTTCTCGAGATGATAATAATATTTCTCCGATGTTAGCTGAAACTTAAAAATAAAATAGGAAATATTATTCTATCATTTGATATGAAAAATCTTATTTGAATTTCCTCAATAAACACACACTATTCGAATGCTAATAATTTGTGAATGGGTAAACCCAATGCGGGCACTAGGGTCTCAAACTCATATATCAACTACCGGCATGACCATGGACATTAATCTTGGGTCCACCTAAGGAAAGCCAAAAAACCCATTGCTCATGTTCGGCTCCCTAGCACCCTAGCTTGGGTTTACAAAGACAAGGCTTGGTACCCCAATGCTCGAACTTGGGTCCCTCGAGGTAGGGCCCAAGACTCCAATGTCGATGCCTGTTCTTGGGTCCATTGAGGTCAGGATCTCGAGTCTAATGTTGAGGTCTTAAGCTTAGCCTCAATAGACTTGAGGCCAACATTTCAAGTAAAGGCACTAGCACTAGGATCTTAAGCCTAGTCTCGATTAACTCAAACACAATCGTGAGAGTCTCGAGCATGACCTTGATGAACCAAGGTCGAAGCTTTGGGGACCTTAACGTAGCCATCAAGTTATTGGGCTAGATGAACCTGTGGCTTAGCACCAAAGACCTGGTTTTGGGTGCTAGGGTCTAAGGCCCATCTTTGATAGCTCGAGCATGGGTGCCTAGTGTCTTGCGCATGGGCTTGGCTTAATTGACACAAGGCTCATGTGTTGAGGACCTTGGTATAGGCATTGGAGACACAAGCACAAGCATTAGGGCGTAAGGTGTGGGAAAACGGGGCACAAGCCCAACCCCATGGATCCAAACTCGAAAGTGAGGAATTGGGCACAAGCATTGGGGTCCAAACCCTAGCCTCGATGGATCTAGGGAGGGGTGCGAGGACTTGGGCATAATGTCCTAAGCACAAGCATTAGCATTGATGTCTTGATCTCGACCTTGATATACCCAAGCATGACAACTGGAGTATTGAGCATATCTAGATAGACCAAGGCCGGGGTGCTAGGATCTCCAGCACATGTGACAGAGTCTCAAGCATAGGCTCTGGCGTCCTAGGCTTGCCTCAATTGATTAGGGCTCACCTCAGGTGGACCTCAGTAGATCGGCCCTAATCTTTAATAGTGGCCCCATTGCCAAGAGCTTGATAGCAAGCATTGCATTTCCCATATCCAAGCATATAGTTTATGGTCAAAACGTTAATATCTAATCATATATTTGAAAGCCAGTTTTCAAAATTTAAAATTTAAAATTATTTTCTTAAATTTAAACATTTTTTTTGTTAATTCTAAAAAAAATTCCATTAACTCATTTTCCTAAGTAAACAAATGAAGCCTTAACTTAGAAGATACCGATTATAATACATCACGTTCTTTTCTATGGACGGAGATACCTTTCGGTGTAATTTTTCGATTGCAGCTCGAGACTCACACTCACACACACGCACATTCATCTTCAGGGGGCAAATCGAAAGAGACTTTCACGACGGGGGGTTCGACGGGAGGAAGAATACGAGAGTTTAGGGAGGTCAGGCGAAACATTCAAAAAATCTGGGTCTAAATAGTAAGACGGCGATAGTTGCGGGGGAGCAAAGCGAGATCCTCCCAAAACAAAACAACACCTTATCCATCCCATCGAAACGACACGTGGCGCCCTGGCAGAGGCAGTCGGTCGAGGGGAGCGTACCCATCGGGAAGAAGGTCAAAAAACTTCCGCAAGCGCCAACCTCCCGCGCTCCGCCTTCGCTTTCGAAAACCAAAAACACGCCTCCCCTCCCTCCCTCCCTCTTTCCCGCCCCTCCTCCCCTCTCCTTTTAACCCTAACCTCCGCTTTCTCTCTCTACCCCTCCCTCCTTCTCTCTCTTCTGAAACTCTCTCTCTCTCTCTCTCTAGGGCGCCATGAATCGCAGGACGACGCGGAGGCTGAGTCGCAGATCCGAGCCCTACCTCAGGTACCTGAAGCCCGGCGCCCTCGCCCAGCTCAGGGACTCCCGGATCGTCAGCGCCCGGCTCCACCGCGTCGACTCCCTCCTCCCCCAGATCCGCCCCACTCCTCCGCCGCCGGCGGACCAGCACGGCCGGCCCCCCGCCGCCCCGGCCGCCGACGGCCCGCCCTGCTTCGTCGGGAGGGTCTACGGGCCACGCTGCCTGCAGAGGAAGAAGCTCGTGGCCGCCGAGTGCGTGTGGTTCGTCGGATCCAGCCCCGGGAGTCCCGCTCGGAGCGAGCCCGATCCGGCGGCTGATTTCTTCAGCGGCGGCGATGGCGTCGCTGCTCATTGAACAGGATTTTAGATCAGATCCTCTTTTCCTTTTTCTTATCGTTAGATTTGCCTTGGTGTAGAGCAATAAATTTCGGTAGATGTACGCCTTTCTTGAACAGAAAACAGAAATCGAATAGCGGCCTTGATATCCGACTTTTCCGTGCCGAATTAAAACGTTTTGGCTTGATAGCGATTGGCAATTTTTTGGGCGACGATCCGCGAGCAAGTTTGCACTGCAAGTTATTGCTGTTTTCAATCCTCATTTGGGATGGGTCGATTTTCGACAGACTCAAAAGCTCTTCAGTCCGATTCAGATGCCCTGCTGCACTCACTGGCGAGCAGCTCGGGTCGATCGTGCTTGCTTGCGGGCACCAGCAGTTCCGGCGAATCTCGCAGCTGCCGATCGTCTTGTAGAAGATATCTCGATTACCATCCCCTTGTCTCTATTTGCTTGTATTGATGGAGGCAGGGAGGAATCGATGGCGTGGTTGCTTGCCCTGTAATGACTTTCTGCGCAATACACTGATGGTCAAACGGAAATGCCGGGTTCTCCTGATTAGATTTCGGAAATTATTTGGCCAATGATGTGAAGCAATTAGGTAAATTTTGGGGAAACCTAATCATTTCAAAAGTTTTATTTAGAGAAAGAGTTTTGAGTTAAACGTGTAGTGGGTGTAAGTAATTGATGGTTTGGTGAAATGCAGTCGAAAAGCAGGTTGAGAAATGATTTTGGTGTAATTGATGTTTCGGAGAATGCTCATGAGGATTTTGGTGAAAAGTGCTTTCAAAAGGTACTTGATAAGATAAAGATTGGATAGGATATAGGTCCAATTAGACAAAGATGGGATTTCTAATATCTTATTAACGGCTCGGTAAACATGCCAAAATGTTCAAGCAAAATTGAATGTCGACCTTGGAGTGAATGTTGAATGGCTCTCGTTGCTGGCAAATCCCATATCCTCTCCGCCTGTGGACCTAAATCAAAATGCCAACTGTTCAGATCTCTGAGCTCTCGTGGATGTCCAAACTGCCTTAGCATCATGATGTCACACTCCATCTTCATCGCCATCCGCGATCTTCATTATCACCCGTTGGTCGCTATCCCCACCCTCATGCCCAACACCGAGGTCGAAGCCACAAATGTGCAACGGATGAAGGCCCGATTGCTTGTGCTACAAAGATGCATGAGACAAAGGAAGACGATGGCTGTTGCTCCAAAGCTTGCCCTGGAGAGGGACGACGGCTGGTGCTCCAAATTCGGCCATGAAACACCTCCTTGGCTGAGGTCGAGGGGAGCTCAGTCATGGAGGAGCTCTAGATCTGGGCCCAGAGCTCCTATGTGACGTAGATCTAGTTGAGCTCGTTACCATGACAAGCCTCATCGGTGGAAACGAGACAAAGCTTGGTAGGATTAGGGGTGTGCAAAATATCCGAGAACTGCCCAGACCGCCCGGAACCGGATCGGAACCATCCGGAACCGGCGGTTCTTGAGGGAACTAGTTCAGTTCCCGGTTCCAATTTTTCAGAATTGGTGGGTACTAGTATGGTTCCCAGTTCCATGGGCGGATCCGCCCACTCGGACCGGACCGGAAACTTTTTAATATTAAAAAAAAAATTACTAAAAGAAATTCTAGATTAGATCTCATCTCCTCATTCCCTTCATCTTCGATTTCTCTTTCTTTTTGTCTCTTCCTCGGTTCCTCCTAATCCTACCGCCATTTTGATTCCTCCCCGAGCATCGACACCTCCTCTGTTGCTCCTCCGTTGCTGCTATTCGCCCCCTCGCGTCGGCCACCACCCACCACAGCAGCAGGAAAATTGTTTCGCGACCATTCTATGTTGAAAACCTGACCATAGACTTCCTCCCCTCCTTCCCAACTCATAGACCTGATCGTTCTATGTTGAAAACCAAAATTATTTCGCATCAAGATTGGATCCATGCAACAAACGGGTGATCCCGGTTTCAATTTTTCAGAACTGGTCCTTAATGGGGGGTTCTCGGTTTTAGGTTAGGAAGCGCCCACCCAGACCATGCACACCCCTAGGTAGGAGGCTTGGGTGATGGCGGTGGCAGGAACAGGGAAGAGAGACAGTATGAGACATATTCTATTAACCTTCCTCATATGAGATTATTTCATTGCATCCACCTTTATCCTATCTTTTGGACAACAATCAAAAGAAAGGATTTTAAGATTTTGGCTCAATAGAGATGATCTCTTACCTTATCTAGAGATTTCATTTACTGAGTTTTTACTCACTCATTTATTTTTCTAGTCTGTAGGATGGATTCTCCTTATAT
Organism: Eucalyptus polyanthemos subsp. polyanthemos; assembly: GCA_017140185.1. NCBI lineage: Eukaryota > Viridiplantae > Streptophyta > Magnoliopsida > Myrtales > Myrtaceae > Eucalyptus > Eucalyptus polyanthemos. Next base: position 8,237,458 of record CM029467.1, on the reverse strand, counting down.
GTTATGTTTTGGAGCATTTGCATACATAGTGAGGGAATACCAAGATGTAATTTGTACTAAGATTCGAGATAATGTGTATTAAATATAGTTCCATTGTTTGGATTGATGTAGTGTTACATGAGTTTCTTCCCCACCATTTCATCATAGAGTACGCTAATATGAATGGTGATGTCTTAGTATCATTGAGAGGGTTCGATGGTCTTGTTGGGCATGACAATGGAAGGGACGTGGTGATACGGAGGTCGTTGACCCTAGAGTTAAACAATGGTTTGGATAACTTACAAGCTCGCTTTTAGATTAGTATTAATGTAGTGGCATTAGTTGACCAAACCTTCTTTTTTGGGACTAATGTAATATTCTGTATGTTGTGTGAGCATATGTATCAAAGTAATAATTACTGATGAAAATGTATAAATGCATATGTATATTAATTATAATTGTTGGATCTTATGAAATGATGTGAATATGTCATTATGTCATCTATGTGCTTAAAAGAACAACAACAAAAAAACGTGTATCGCCCGTGACATTTTGGGGTGTCACATAAGTTGAGTTAAGGTTTGTCATGAAGGAGCTTTGGACGTGGCCACGGAGCTCGTGTATGGCTAAGATCGAGTTAGCTAGTCACCATGAGCCTTGTTGGGGAGCAACGAGATGAAGCTTGATTTCTTGGTCGGGGAACAATTTTTTTTTTCATAAATAGTTCTTTTCTATTTCTATTATGGGGAACAATTTATGTGTAAAAAAACCTATTTGGTAATTATACAAAATTTTTACTCTAGAAATAGAAAAATAATAAAAATGTGTTTAGTAAAAACAATTTCTTATATATATATTTTTTATATATTTTCTATTTTGCCGGTAGACCACCGCCATCGCTAGACGCCACCGCCGCCACACGTTGCCGCCCGCCGACTGCCGTCGCCGATCGCCATCGCATGGCCTATCGGCGGCGGCGGTGGTGGTCAACGACGGTCAACGGCGATCAACAAAAGAAGAATAAAAGAAAAAAAAATTCACTTATTTCTTAAACTTGTTTCGGGAACAAGAAGCAACTTTTTTTTACTTCTCATTTCTATTCCAAAACCATTTTTGGGCTAACTTTTTGTTCCCAGGAACAAAAAACTAACTTGCCATTATTAAACAGGTTTCTATTATTTTTTTGTTATGGGGAAGAAAATAATAGAAATTCTTGAGCTGAGGAAGGTTACCATGCGTAGCCATAGAGGCTACAGGTGGCCAGGACAGAGAAGAGAAATGAATGTGAGATGTATTCTATTCTATCCACCTACCTCATGTGGAATTATTTTGTCACTTCTTATATTCTGCCTTATCTTATCTTGTCTTAAACATCAATTAAAAAATAAGGTAAGACAATTAAAATTATATCCATAATTAAAATCCAATCATGCCTTTGAAAAAGGGATACCACTTATAGCGTTCTCCTTTTGTATATAAGTATATAATTATGTAAAAGTCATTGTCATTGCCACAACTTGCTTTTTATATAAATGGCTTGATATGACCTTTAGAATCTTTTACTTCCTTCTCAATTCATCAAAAGGCTCGCCCAATTCGTAATGGAGCAAAATATGAGCACGGTTAAAAGCTACTTGATAACATGTAAATTTAAGGCCTCATTGAGACTAGGATAAACAACATCTAACTTCCTCATATGACCCTAAATAATCCGTGAGATTTAAATATCCAACATTAACTAAATACTATTTACCTACGTTAATATAATTCTGTACATGTATATATTAATGGGTGAAAACGGTTAAGGGATGACAAGGAAACTTTACATCACATCTCTTAAGATTACGTTTGGTGGTTAGGATAAAATTTAGGATATGATAAATTTTATCATATCCCACGTCTATTACCCACTTAAGACAAGATAAAGCTGGATATAATGAGATACAAGTTGGATAAAATTATTCTATAAGGGATGTAGGATAAATGTGGATAAAATTTATAATATCCCTAATTGAAAAATTATTTTTTCAAATAACAAAAAATTTAAAATTAATATATTTAAAATTATATTTCATTATAAATAATATTTAATTATATTATGAGAAGTTCAAAAAAATGATAGTCTAGTTTTTTTTAATCTTATTTTTTATATATATATTCTATTTTATAATATAAATTCATATAAATATATATCTATTACATATTTTAGGTGTTTTAGTGTTTTAGATATATTAGTACAATTTCTATTTAATAAAAATTTATTATAAATATCCATCCCACGATGGATGCGTTGGTTCGCGTCCTGCCCCCTCATTCAAGAGGGGAGGGGTTTGAAACTCCGCACCCCCGCGCGACTAAAGTGGAGTGCCATGGGAGGTTTATGATGTGTGCTTTCCCCTTTTATCGCCACCGATCATTTCGGCTATATAGTGGTTTTATGATTAACCAAAAAAAAAAAAAATTTTATTATAGATGATCGAAGGCAAAAAAAGAAATAAAATAAATTAATTTAAAATATATAGGAAAATAAAATAAAAATCAAATAGATAATAGTGTCTCAAGAGATTTTTATCATATTTGTTTATAAAATTTGTGATTCATTTATATTGATATGCTATTTATACCAAAAATAAATATAATATAATATGAATATATCCCAATTTATTATTGTAATCACTAAACAATTGATAGAATGTAATAAAATTTCATGAGTTTCATATTACATTCTATCTAGTTCTATCCTAGTTAAAAATTAAGATGACCAAACATAACTTAAGGGGTTTCATAGAACATATTTGTATTGAGAATTGTTCATCCCAAAATTAACAAGGTACATGGTCGAATTATATGCAACCGATACATTTTGATTGGTTTTCATGCTTAACCAATAAAAATAATTCAATTATACGTAAGTATCCGCATCGAATTCAAATTTGACTTTGAATCATTTTTATGGAAAAATATTGTTAAAACGTATCTTTCACTAGAATGCATTTTGGCACTGCAAAACAAAACGGATGAAAGTCGCATTCGAATAATAAAGAAGAGTCCGCTAGTTTTCCACAAAAGAAATCATTAGTTTAATTTCATGTTTCCGGATGAGGCCAAGTACCGGAAATGAAAAATAACCCGAAATTCATCCAGCGGGGAAAAGGACAGAAAAAGGAGAAAAAAGAAAAAAAAGAGAAAACAAAAAAAAAAAAAAAGAAAAAATTGAGTGCGCAGCTGCCTATCGTACAGATTTACGCCTCCGCTTGCGTGGAGCCTAATCCGTCCTTTTCTTCGTCTCTCTCTTTTTTAACTTTCTTTTTCGTTTCTCTTCCGCGCACCTCTTCGATCATCTCGCTGCAGCCGATCGAGAGAAAACCTAAATTCTCCCCGGCCGCCGCTGCTGCTTCGATCGCTCGAGATTTGTCCTTGCGTTCCCAGCGGAGGTTTCGCCATGGCCAGAAGCTCTTTCAAGATGGAGCATCCCCTCGGTCAGTCCCGCTCCCCGATCCTCAACTCGATCTGTTTCTCTCTGTCTGCGTGTGTTGCTTTTTATTTTATTTTTATTCTTTTTGGTGATCGTTGGGAGCGATTGCCGGGGAATTTCCCACCGGAATCGACGCGGGCTCGTTCGATCGCGTGCTCTGCTGGATCCGCGACGTTTGGATGGATGTGGGTTTCGTTAGCGGTTGTGGTTGGGATTGTGCTTGGGTGATCTTTGATCGGTTTTGGGTTTCCGATTCGTTGATCTTTGCTCTACTGGATCGGTGGCGGTTGGAAAGATGTGAATTTCGTTGGCGTTGTAGGTGGGATTGTGCATGGGCGATCTTTGATCGATTTTGGGCTTTTGATTTGTCGATCTTCCTGGGAGTGTTGTGGGTTTTGTGCGACCCGACCTTGGTTGATTTTTTGTTTCTTTGGTATGGGATGAGGAGTAATTGGATAGGGGCTTGGAGTTTTCTTTGTTTTGGGTTTCAGATCGACGTCAAAGGAACAATGTTATGACTGTGCTCGGTCGAATTTCGTTTTGGTTTTGTGGTTGCTTATGAAGGAATCTTGTATTCATGACGATTCGACGGGTCTGCTCTAATCTAGAGACGGAGAAAAGAAGAGGGTTTGCTTAATTTGGCTGTTGTGTTGTCAGTGGCCATTGAAATTCCTGGGTCCTTGCTTGGAGAAGGAATGGAGATGGAAATTGATGATGAGCATGTATTGCGAGTGATGGAGAAGTGATAGATAGCATCTTGATATTTGTCTACTGAGTTTGAGTGAAATTCAGTCTCTCTTTGTATGGCTGATTGTTATGCTTCTCTGGATTCACACCTTTTGTTTCCTGGTGTTTTATGGCTTGTTTAAATTATCGAAAAAAGTTGGTTAGTGTTTGCCCTTTTTGCATTTTTTTCTTCTCACACCTTCTGATCTTGTACGTATTTGACAGAGAGGAGACAAGCTGAATCTGCACGAATCAGGGAGAAGTATCCCGATAGAATTCCTGTATGATCAAACTCACCCTGCTCATTTTTTGTGTCTTTCCCCTTGGTTCTCAATTGTAACTCTCTGAATTGTGCGGTGCAGGTGATTGTTGAGAGGGCTGAGAAGACTGATGTACCCGACATTGATAAGAAAAAGTCTGTTTCCATCGAGGAAAACTTTGTACTCTTCATGTCTAAATTCATTCATTGGCCGGTGGTTTTTTTGAATACTAATCCATCCATTGATGAGCATTTTGCCCTCAGATAGATTTGTCACTTCAGCAATTTGAAATTTTTGGTGATCAGTTGCTCTGCTAAAACATAGGATAGAAAGATGTCTAGATTGTGGTAGTCCTCACTGTTAAAATGCTGCGCTTGTATTATGGAAGGCAAGGATAGCTATTTGACTAATTTGGCATACTGAGTAAGGAAAATTGAGTGAAAATTCTAAATGACCATGCATGCAACGGATATTTCATTGTTTGAAGGTCATTCATTTAGTTGAAGGCTTGCATAAGGCTTTATCAGGCGTACGTTTATTGTATGTTTTGCAGTTTGTGCTCATCCATGAAATGGTATTCTTCATGATTATCGTTTAGGTCTGATTTTTTTGTGGCAAATTCAGGTATCTAGTTCCTGCTGACCTTACGGTTGGCCAGTTTGTGTATGTTGTTCGAAAGAGGATCAAGCTAAGTCCAGAGAAAGCTATTTTCGTCTTTGTTAAGAACATTTTGCCACCCACTGGTGAGAAAAGATCTTTCATTAGGTCCTACAGTCAGTCATGGACTATTGATTTTACTGATTTGCGATGTCTCTGTGTTGTTGCAGCTGCTATGATGTCTGCAATTTATGAGGAAAACAAGGATGAAGATGGCTTTCTCTACATGACCTACAGTGGCGAGAATACTTTCGGTTTCCTTTGAAGCATGACTTAGTTAAAAGCCTTTAATGAAAAGCTTTGCATTGTATATATGGGAAGCAGTGCCAGCTTCAAATGTAAATTCTTTGCATCCGCTTATCTTTGATGTCTAGCTCTTTTACTTGATGCTCCTTTAATTTTACGTTCTGGTCAATGTCATCTATAAGACTTGGATAATTTTGTCCTCTCTCCTTCTCTCCCTCTCTTCTCCCAACTGTGCAGGGTTTTGGTTGAGATGATTGTCATTTGATTAATGAAAGGATATACTAGAACAAAAATATAATAAAACGACGAGGCAAACTCTGAATTAGTTGTTTAAATAAATTAGCATTTGACGTTTGTCATATCATTGAGAAAGCTGATTTTGGTAAGCTAGTTACTGTAACCATGGAATTACTCATGTTTAGTGACAGTCTCGACTCATGCTATATTTGGGTTTGAGTGTACATTCTATATGGTGGATGTTTTTCCCATTCAGGATCTTGAAACATAAGCAAGGTGTGAAAAGGCAAACGAGTTAGGAAAGCTCGAAGCTTCCTTCTCTGCTTTTATGGTGCGACGGGGCATTGTACATGATTGTGTACCTGTTGTCGCCTACCAGCTCCAACTTGCTCTTGAAAAGAGGAAATGCATAAATCCAAGACGTCGTTGATTGCCACGTCAAATTCGCAGGGAAGTAAGAGACCATGTATGATGGTGTAATTTGCAGATATCAACACACTCGCCATCATCCGGAAGGAAGTGGGGTCGACGCCATGGAATTGCGGGTCTCAAGGGGTTGATTTTTGATCGTGCATGTAGCTGAGTCCGTCCTTATTGTGCGACAAAACAGCGAGTGTCGGTCGTCTCACGGGGTCTGATGTTGCTTTCTACCGTAGAGGAGGAAAAGGACAGAATGGATTGAAGACTCTACATTTGTCGCATTCATTAGTATAGGTTGAGGCCGGTACATAGTGACATGGATATGCGCATGAAACACGCCCAGCGTCAATTTGTACACGCACGATTACCTTTTGTTGTTCAAACGTAAGAAAACGTCTTCATGGATTAACTCCCCTCCCGTTTAAATGACGTCGTCCCTTCCAAGGCCCTCATCTTCATTAGCGCTCACATGGATCTCTCGTAGTTAAGCTGATCGGTCTTTTTGCTCTCGAATTCTCTAACGTTCCCAATGAGTAGGGACGGCAAAAAATGAGGGATAAGCTTCGCGTTTTTCATGTCCATGATGATTGCACTGAGGTTCGGTCCCCTGTAAGCTGTCGCTGCACGGGGTTGCATCATCGAGTGTACAGAACAGTCATGGCAGTAGTTGATCTGTTCTAATCTAGCACTACCACTTTTTTCTATTCTTGTTGTTGTCTGCATCATCAGTTGGTAATCGACTAATCCATCAAATTCATGCCCCACATAGTGCGCGCGCGCGGCATAGAGACAGAGGAAGAGAGAGGTAGGGTGTGACTTAGCTTTGTATCCCTTCCACTTCCCTAAAACGGCAGCTCCAAGGTGAGAGCGAGAGGAAGGAGAAAAGCTCCATCCGAGCAGTGGTTCGGAGGAAATCAACACGGCGAAGATGACCACCATGGAGAGCAAAGAGTGGCACATAGTTGCCCACGTGCCGGAAGGGATCCCAACTTCCGACCACCTGAAGTTGTGCGCCACGAGGATCCTGGTTGACGCTGCCTCGATCCCTGACCGCCATGTTGCCCTCGAGATGCTCTTCATCTCTGTCGACCCCTTCGTGCGCTCCCGCATGACTGGCCGCGAGGACGGGCTGCACTCCCCTCAATTCGATCTCAACCAGGTTTTCTATGAGCTGAATCACTAGAGTTGAACGTACCGCATCCATACAAAATGACCAAAAAGTAGATTGAATAACCAGATCATCTTTGAAAATATGCGCTCATGTCTTTGGGAAGTGCAGGTGGTGACGGCTTTTGGGATTGGGAGGGTGGTGGAGTCGACGGATGATAAGTATGCTAAGGGAGAGATTGTGACCGGCCCGTTTTTACCGGTTGCAGATTACTGCGTGGTGCCTTCTGATTTCATTATAAGCAAGATCGAGCCTAATGGAGACATTGAGTTGCCGGAGTATCTCAGCTGCTTAGGTATATACCATCCTCTCATGTTTCGTTTACAATGATGATACAAGAGAATAGGATAATTGCATGGTGGGAGATTTCCAAAAAATGGACCCAACGATTGATTTTGCTCCGGTACCATCGCAGGAATGCCTGGATTCGCGGCATGGCTGGGAATAGAGGTGCTGGGAGAGCTGAAGGCAGGGTCCAACGTGTTCATCTCCGCCGCGGCTGGTGGCGTGGGGATGTACGCGGGGCAGCTGGCTAAGCTCAGAGGGTGTAGGGTCGTGGGGAGCACCGGATCGGATGAAAAGGTAATGTTTGCTTATAACTCCTATTAATGTGAGTATAAGGACTAAATTAGCTGCATAATTCATGTGCTTAATGTAATGAAAACATCATGTGTCGTCCAAATTCCAAGTTGGCTTTATCGAGTTTATCTTAAATGACTAGCTTAGAGGATGCCGCGTCAGTTACCTCTAATAGATAACCCCACAAAATTAGAAGGATAAATGGATAATATTTCTAGTAGGGATAATTTTGTCATTTTGTTAAAAAATGGATTTTCTTTGCAAGTCTGTAGATTTCCGAAAGAGCTGGTGAATATAGAAAAAATTGGTGGTAAAATAAAATTATTGATTACCTAATATTCAAGTAACTTATTGGTGATTTACCTATACTTTCACCAATTGATAGGAGTTCATACTTTTATACATTTACCTATAAGAGTCCATCATACCAACTCTTATATGAATTTCTCGATCTTTATTTGAATGAATTATCGATTTTTTTTCCTTATTAAAATATCAAATCTTAACAGATGTTGGTAAAACTAAATAAATTGCCAACCAACTCAAATGAGGGTTGATGACTCATAACTACTCAATAATTTATTTAGAGAAAAACTGATAAATTACCGAAACTCAAGTTAGTAATTTCATATAAGAATCGGTAAATTTAGGGCACGATTAAGAAATAACTTGAATAATAGTTAGTGGTCTATTATTATGCGTAGTGAGTGGAAAAGTTAGTAAGTCACATTAGTTTAGGTTAATAATATCTAAAAGAGAGTTGTTAAATGTGAGGAGTTGTTAATCATGATAAATAATGTTGATAAATAAAAAAAAAAATTGAATATGGTAGGTGAGCATCAAGCTATCTAACTGTCTTCTATTTTTAATTTCCAACGCACCAAAGCATAACTAAAATAATTTGGCTTGTGGCATACATATATCTTTATTATCCTTATTAATAACGTAATTTTTATTTTATAGGTAATCCTGGTGAAGGAGGAATTCGGTTACGATGAAGCATTCAATTACAAGAAAGAAACCGATCTTGACGCTGCTTTGAGCAAGTAATTAAAAATAAAACCCTGTTCTCACTCATTAATCTCATTTTCCATCAGCACAATTGTATGTGCGTAAGCTAATTACTTGAATTTCGAATGTGGCAGATACTTCCCCGACGGCATAGACATGTACCTTGACAACGTCGGCGGTAAGATGCTCGAAGCCGTGTTGAACCATGTCAATGAAGGTGCTCGGATCTCGCTCTGCGGCATGATTTCCGAATACAACAAGGTATATTCCGGTCTCTATGTCTCATCATTCAGCAGCTTCGCATCCCTAAGAACGGGTCAGAATCTACAAAACTATAACCACACATCCATGTTTAAATTTGATGTAAACGAGCCGATGGATGAGCCATCTCGACACATCTCGGCTGTCAAAACACGGATAACTTGATTCCGGCGACCGGAATACACTCAGACTTACGGTGATTCTTCGTTGAAGCTAGAACGTGAGAGAGGAACCAGTAAAGCAGCTCACCAACATGATAATAGCAATGGTTTAACTGTCCATGATGGGGTTAGGTGCAGCTATTTGTCTGCTGAGTGGGAAAGAGCTGTGTCGGTCCAATCATCTGCGGAGCCTTTTCACTCTCTAGAAGAGATTTCTTGAAACCAAAAAACCATTTAAAAATTCATCAATAATTCATGGCTGATCGTTTATCTAAAATCCTTGTTAATCAGCCTTCGTTTGAACCCAATGCAAGCAGGTGTGGACAGAGAGGGAAGGGGTCAGGAACCTCCTGAACATGGTGGGGAAGGGGGTGAGGATGGAAGGATTCATGGTGGGCTCGCCATCGTACCTGGCGAGGTTCGGGGACTTCGCTCAGCAGATGGAGGGTCACCTGAGGCAAGGCAGGATCAGGTCCAAGCACAAGATCTATTATGGCGTCGAGAGCTTCTTGGTGAGCTTGCAGTCCCTTTTCTCGAGCTCTAACATGGGCAAGGTCATCCTTCAAGTCAAGCCCTTGTGATGCATATTACAAGATTGAACTGATGAGCTCGGTGTTTTCTTATATTCGAGATCGATTCATCTTATTCATAATTTCACTGTATTTGGACCGAACCTCCTAATTAAGTCTGCAAGTCTACCTTAGTAAAAAAAGGGGTCATTGCTTTAAAACTTACAAGATAATCGTCGTACAAAAGGGTTTACACACTAAATGTCCTTTTATTTTCTTCCAATTTCTTGGCCAGACGTCAACACGAGTTCTTTGACACAAACTTAAATTATAGAATCAAGAAAGCTTGGCTGACCCGGAATAACAACATCAATAATACCGAAATTTCAATAGTATTAACGCTCAATTTGTCTAGTAGAGTAGGGCTGAACAAAGTCCTTTCCAATAAGCTACAAAAGGATTGGTCTATATCGAGTGATCTTGCATATATATACTAGAATGTTGTTTTATTTATTAGAGCTTCTTAGGTCCGAGCCAATAGCTCTCATGCACCGAGAGAGAGGATTTCTGCGATGGTGGCCGCCCCACATGCCACGGACAGGCGATAGTTGTTCATCAACATGGAGCCACTCCTTGGCATCACCAGTTTGGAGATGCCATTGTTGAAGGGAAGCTAGCAAGGAGACCAGACAGTTCATCAGCCATGCACTCGATCTCGTCCATCGGCTCCTCGGTTGGCTCCACACCTATTACTTAATGAGAGAGATTCAGACCACATTTCAATGAGAATGAAAGAGAAATACCAAGCATGCAATGTGCAATACTCACTTAATGATGAGAAAGCGCCGTCTCAGCACTATCGCCACCCGAACTCTCACTCTTCTCCTCCTCCTTTAGAGCTAGGGTTTTGGCTTGCGTTGATGAGGCGAAGCTAGCGAGGAGACTAGACCATTCATCATCGATATCGATCTCGTCTATCAGCTCCTCAGTTGGTTCCGCACCTATTGCTTAATGAGAGAGATTCATACCGCATTTCCAATGAGAACGAAAGAGAATTATCAAACATGCAATATATGTAGTACTTACTGAATGAGGAGGAAGCAGCTGCCTCGGCAAATCGCCGCCCAAACTCTCGCCCTTCTTCTCATCTTCTTCTTTCAGAGCTAGGGTTTTGGCTTGCATTGTTGAGGCGAAGCTAGCGAGGAGACTAAACGAAAATGGGGACACCCCACAAAACCAATTCCTCATCATCATAATTTAGAAAATATTTTCTAAAAAATAATTATTTATGTAGCTCATACAAATTAATCATCGAAAAGATAATATGTGTCTAGGCATTTTCTTTTAATGGTAGAAATAATTTTCGGTTAGTCTATTATTGCAAGCGATATAAACAATCAAATTAAGAATTGTCGATTTTTCTCAAAGCAGAACGCTTGTTGAGAATTGAGAAGTGTGGCATCAATAGTTATGAAGCGTATAGATAGAAAACATAAAATTAAAAAGGAAAGCCTCTCTGATCTAGTGAGAAAAATTGAAGACAAATAGGGACACTCCAGAACTGATTCCTCATCATCACATATATCAAAGAAAATGAAGATTCGGAAAAGTTAGGCAATTGAAAAATACATTTTCTTTTGATGATGGAAATATTTTTTGTTGAGTCGAATTTTTGTAAATAATACAAGGAATTGAATTTTGGTCGATCATTCCCAAAACAAACGCAAGTTAAGAACAGGAGGGGGCATGAAATAGTAATAAACCTAATCAATGGAAAGCGTAAAATTAGAAAAGGAAAGCCTCCTCAACCTGGCAGGGCTAAGGAAAAGATGAGGGGGAAGAAAAAATGGAAAGAAGAGAAAGGCCACCTCAAGAAAAATGATAAACAAGAAGTGATTGCATGCACGTTCTCGTTGAGATCGATGCACTGTAAAGAACACCATTCCGACCAAATCCGCTGCGAAATTGCGCAACGTGCCGCGAATCGCGACACCCGTGAAAGGGCTCGCGAGGAGGAGGAGGAGGAGGCCCTGACCTGACCTGGGAGGCCATGTGGGCCCACTTGTTGCCATGCTTGGCGTGGAGCCAGGCGACGAGGCTCTCCTTCTTCGGTGAGAAGGCGCCCTTCTTCAGGTCCGGCCTCAGGTGGTTCGCCCACCTCAGCCGGTAGCTCTTGCTCTCACAAGAAAAGCTTTTAAGGAAGGAGATGAATACACTTGCTGAAACTTAAAACACGGCTCTTGACATACCTTAGATACATAAATAGACATGTCTAGATACATAGCAATAAGGATACTTTAATATGTGCATTGAAACGACTTCCGACGAGAACTGAATAACCTTTTGACCAAAACACGAAAAGTCACGAGAGATAGGTGGTGATATCTTCATTCATTACTTCCGATCTTCAAATAGCCTGTCCCTTGCACTTGGTTTTCGAGGCCTCTTGTGCTTGTGGGTAGATTTGGATTTGAATGCGGTGCTTCACAATTACTGGTGAAGCGTTCAGGTTTGAGGAGGAGCCACAGGTCGAAGTCGACATTGCTGATGTTTTCCCATTTTGAGTAAAGACTGTCGTCTCTCCTCCCCTAATTAGGTGTGAGAGAGAGAGAGAGAGAGAGAGAGAGAGATGACGGTGCTTGTCTTCTTCTTCTTCATTGTAAGCAAGGTGTTTCGAGAGAGAGAGAGACATTTCAGAGGGGAGAGCTGGGACGTAGCTCCGGCTTGCATGCGACGTGGGTCGTCCCATTTGTTTTTTTCTCCTTCACCTTTGAGGTGTACGCTCCACGCATCCCCTACGCATCACGAGGGGCATTTTGGGTACTCCACATTTCGGATTTTCCCCCAGACAGTTAGTCCAAAGTAACGAGCGTTATTCAGTTGCCTAAGTGCATGTATGTGACCAAATTAGAAAGGAAAATACATCTTATGCAACTAGGGATGAGCATGTACCATAATGACAAGTTCCTTTAAATTATGGTGAACATTCGACTCAGGTGCTTGAGAGCCATGATGGTTGAAGTATTTTTTGGCTATAGAATCGACATATTTTTCTATATTGTTAGGAGATGTCAAGAACAACGACAAATTATTCATGATATTTTCATGCTTTTGATGCGACGTTATCAAATATACTTGTCATTGAGTGCATATGCGTCAGTAACTGGATATCAATCATAAAGTCATTTTTGTGGGAACCTTACACGTCCCATTTCATCGATTGACCCGTTGCGGTAAATTTGGGGAAGAAATGCCCTATATAATGATCTTTATTTCCCCGTTTATTCGTATAACTTTGTCATTAATGCTTCTCCATCTTTCTTATGTCTTTTAGTTTAATTCGATGTTGCTTCATTTTTGTGAAATATGTGATTACTTGGTGTGTTTCTTACGAGGAAAATTGTTCAAAAAGTCTCAAATCTTTTGATTTTGTCAATTGAGTCACGGGCCATTTCATATTTTGCCAATTAAACCCAATCGATCGAATTTAATTGGAAATTGCTAATGTAGACGTTGGTAATATCACGTAAGATGACTAGTATTAATGTAAACAATTTTTTTATAGTTTTTAATTGAATTTTGTTAATAATATTATTTTTATTTTATTTTATTGGCCATTGGGCCTTGCCCACAAGCGGGGAGGGTTTTGCAGCCCTTGCCCAGTGGGAGGTATGGGTTGGCCAGTAGCTCTCCCTGAGGTAAGGGTGAGTGATTCTAGGTTTTTATAACCGTTGAAACAGATTCCTTATTTTTTGAATCTAAAATCCACTTTATATATCTTGGAACCCAAGTTTTACTTGTATTATTAATTGAATGATTATAGTGAATATTATTTTATCTTTAATGATCACCACTTGTTGCTACAATCCACTAACCATAACTTATATTTAGACACACGAATAATATGAAACATTAAGAAATTAAAAGTCTCATTGATAAAATGGAAGCTTGGATTAGTGATTCCAGATAATACGTTCATCATTGGATATTGTGCAAAGATATAAACCAAAAAAACACAAAAAAGTTGTTTCATTTTTCAAGTTTCAAGTTCCAAGTTCCACTTATTTAGAATCGAGAACTTATATGTCAAAAAATGTTTCCCAATTTTTGGAATCTAGAATCTACCCTACAAATTCAGGTGTCTAGTTTCTGCTGACCTTACTGTTGGCCAGTTTGTGTATGTCGTTTGAAAGAGGATCAAGCTAAGTGCAGATAAAGCTATTTTCGTCTTTGAGAAAAGGTCTTTCATTAGGTCCTACAGTCAGTCATGGACTATTAACTTTACTGATTTGCGATGTCTCTGTGCTGTTGCAGCTGCTATGATGTCTGCAATTTATGAGGAAAATAAGGATGAAGATGGCTTTCTCTACATGACCTACAGCGGCGAGAATACTTTCGGTTCCCTTTGAAGCATGACTTAGTTAAAACCTTTGATGAAAAGCTTTGCATTGTATATGTATGGGAAGCAGTGCCAGCTTCAAATGTAAATTCTTTGCATCCCCTTATCCTTGATATCTAGCTCTTTTACTTGATGCCTCTTTAATTTTACATTCTGGTCAATGGCATCTATAAGACTTGGATAATTTTGTCTTTCTCTCTCCTCCTAAATATGCAGGGGTTTGGTTGAGATGCATTTGAATAATGAAAGCATACTAGAACAGATGATTTCATAAAATGACAAGGCAAACTCTGAATTAGTTGTTTAAATAAATTAGCATTAGACGTTTGTCATACCCTTGAGAAAGCTGATTTTGGTAAGCTAGTTACTGTAACCCTGGAATTACTCCTGTGTTTAGTGTCAGTCTCGACTCGTGCTACTGTTTGGGCTAGAGTGTGCATTCTATGTGGTGGATGTTTTTCCCATTCTGCACCTCGAAACATAAGCAAGGCGTGGAAAGGCAAACGAGTTAGGAAAGCTCGAAGCTTACTCCTCTGCTTTTATTGCGTGACAGAGCATTGTACATTATCGTGTCCCCGGCTCCACCTTGCTCTTGAAAAGAGAAAATGCATATATCCAAGTCGTTGATCGCCTGTTTATGCCAAATTCACCGGGAAGTAAGAGACCGTGTATAATGGCGTAATTCGCAGATAACGACACACTCCCCATCATCGAGAATGAAGTAGGGTCCATGCCTTGGAATTGCTGCTCTCAAGGGGGGTTGATGTTTGATCATGCATGTAGCTGAGTCTATATCGGTTGTCACTAGGGGTGAGCAGCGGTCTAGGGTTGACCCTGGACCGACCCTGGACCGGCCCAACCCTGCCGGTCCTGGTCCGGTTCCCAAGGGGACTGGGTCGATCCTCGGTCCTGAAATTCCAGGACCAACACTGTGCGGGTTGGTCCTCGGTCCTAAGAGTTTTGGGTCGGTCCAACCCTGGACCAACCCTATATATTATATTATATTATGTATAATTATTTTATATATTCAAACCTAATAAAGTGTCTGTTACATTATATTATATTGACATGTTCTATCAATAACACTAATAGTAATTTCAATTTAAAACTTTTGTTGAGTATTAATTATGTGTCGTTTGTTTTGTTTTCAAGTGTTTAGAAGTTCAAGTGAATTAACAAGATGTGAAGTTATATATTCATGATTTATATTAAGTATTTTAAATTTTTTATAGTTTAATTGTATTTTACTAATAAATTTCAGCTGCACTTTGCTTTTCAATTTGTGTCAAATGGTATAAGTTTTTGAAGAGTAGAGTAGTATTGCAGTTGCTACGGTGATTTGTTAGTCAAGTGGTGTGAAGCTCATTTTTTGGTTAAGTGGACTCTATATGATCAAATGCAGGAAAACACTTTTGCATATGATGTTATGAATATTAAAGATAAATAATTACAAGAACTTTCCATCTTGTCCCATATCTCAATGAGCAGTTAGCAAGTACGAAATTTCTGTTGTGTCATCTTAAATTTGTTAAATATGTATTGATATTTATAATTTAGTTGCACAATACCGCATTGTCAATGAATGTGTAATTTGAATTTGTAGGTTTGCTTTTTTAGGGAGTATAAAAAATAAGACGAAAAAAATTATCGATCGGTCCCGGGTTGACCCTGGAACCGGACCGAACCCATTGCGTCGGTCCGGTCCTTGGTCCCAAGCTCAATAGAGTCGGTCCTCGGTCCTAAAAATTGAGGACCGACACTGTACAGGTTGGTCCTAGGGTTAGGGGGTGGCCCGGACCAACCCGGACCATGCTCACCCCTAGTTGTCACGGGGTCTGATTTTGGGTTCCACCGTAAAGGAGGAAAAGGACAGAATGGGTTGAAGACTCCACCTTTGTCGCATTAGTTCGTATAGGTCAAGTCCGGTACATGGTGACATGGACGTGCGCGTCAAATGCGCTTACCGTCCATGGGTAAGAAAAGAACAATAACCTTTTCTTGTTCAAACGTAAGAAAAAGAGCTTCTTCGGGGATTAACTTCCCTCCCATTCAAATGATCTCTTCCGAGAACCTCATCTTCATTTTTGCACTCACAATGGATTTCTCGTAATTCGACCGATCGGTCTTTTGCTCTCGAATTCTCTAACATTCCCAATGAGTAAGGACGGCAAAAAATGAGGGATAAGCTTCGCGTTTTTCATGTCCATGATGATTGCATTGGGGTTCGGTCCCTGTAAGCTGTCCTGCACGGGGTTGAATCGTCAAGGGTACAAAAAAGTCCCTGGATCCTGAAACAAGTTGTCCACAATAATCATGATAGTAGTTGATCTGTTCTAGTCTAGTACTGCCACTTTCTTCTTTTCGTTGTGCTGTCTGCATCATGAGTTGGTAATCGACTCATCCATCGAATTCAAGCCACACATAGTGCGGGCGCGTTAGAGAGAGAGAGAGAGAGAGGTAGAGGTAGAGGGGCCTAGCTTTGTCTCACTTCCACTCCCCTAACGCGACAGCTCCCTGGTAAGAAAGAGAGAAAGGAGAAAAGCTCCATCCGAGCGGTGGTTCGGAGAAAATCAACACGGCGAAGATGACCACCATGGAAAGCAAAGAGTGGCACATAGTAGCCTACGCACCGGAAGGGATCCCGACTTCTGATAATCTGAAGTTGCGTTCGACAACGATCCCAGTTGACGCCGGCTCGATCCCTGACCGCCATGTCGCCCTCGAGATGCTCTTCCTCTCCGTCGAGCCCTTCGTGCGCTCCCGGATGACCGGCCGCGAGGACGGGCTGTACTCCCCGCAATTCGATCTCAACCAGGTCTTCTATAAGTTGATTCATTAGAGTTAAACGCACAAAATGACAAAAGGGTAGGTTGAATAACCAGATCATCTATGAAAATATGCGCTCATGTCTTTGGGAAGTGCAGGTGGTGACGAGTTTTGGGATTGGAAGGGTGGTGGAGTCGACGGACGATAAGTATGCCAAGGGAGAGATTGTGACCGGCCCGTTCTTACCGGTCGCGGAGTACTGCGTGGTGCCTTCCGACTTCATTATAAAGAAGATCGAGCCTAATGGAGACATTGCGTTGCCGGATTATCTCAGTTGCTTAGGTTTATATGCTCTCACGTTTCGTTCACAATGATGAACAAGCGGATAGGAGGATAATTACATGATGGAAAACTCTTTGATATTTTCACAGGAGTGCCTGGATTCGCGGCGTGGGTGGGGATAGAGGTGCTGGGAGAGCCGAAGGCGGGGTCGAATGTGTTCATCTCTGCCGCGGCAGGCGGCGTGGGGATGTACGCGGGGCAGCTGGCCAAGCTCAGAGGGTGTAGGGTCGTGGGGAGCACCGGATCTGATGAAAAGGTAATGTTTGCTTGTAACTCCTATTAATGCGAGTATAAGAACTAAATTAGCTGCACGATTCATGTGCTTTATGTAATGGAAACGGGAAAATTATCTAAAAAAAATCCTAAACTCATCGTATTTTTGTTAATTTAATTTTAAACATTTTCACTTCTTGTCAATTGAATTCATTTGATCAATTTTGAATCTTAAACTCATTGTATTTTTGCCAATTCAACCTTAAATATTTTCACTTCTTCAATTGAGTCAATTTGATCAATTTTGATCGAAAATTATTGATGTGGATGGCCGGTGCTGACGTGACACTTTTTTAAAGAGTTTTCAACTAGCTCAAATGAGGATTGATAACTCAAAAAACTAGTCAATAATTTAATTGGAGAAAAGTCAATAAATCACTTAAATTAAAGTTAGTAATTTCATTTAAGAATTGATAAATTTGAGGCATGGTTAAGAAATAACTCAAGTAATAGTTAGTGGTCTAATATTATGCGTAATTAAATGGGTGGGAAAGTTAGAAAGTCACATTAGTTTAGGTTAATAATATCTAAAAGAGAGTTGCTAAATGCGAGGACTTGTTAATTATGATACGTAATGTTGATAAATAAATAAATAAATAAATAAATTGAATATCGTAGGCGAGCATCAAGCTAGCTAAATGTCTTCTATTTTTAATTTCCAAGGCACCAAAGCATAACTAAGATTATTCGGCTGGTGGTATACATATATCTTTATTATCCTTATTAATAATGTAATTTTTATTTTATAGGTAATCCTGGTGAAGGAGGAATTTGGTTATGATGAAGCATTCAATTACAAGAAAGAAACCGATCTTGACGCTGCTTTAAGCAAGTAATCGAAAATAAAAACACTGTTCTCACTCATTAATCTCATTTTTCATCAGTACAATTGTACATGTGTATGCTAATTACTCGAATTTCAAATGTGGCAGATACTTCTCCGACGGCATAGACTTGTACCTCGACAACGTTGGCGGTAAGATGCTTGAAGCTGTGTTGAACCATGTCAATGAAGGTGCTCGGATCTCGCTCTGCGGCATGATTTCCGAGTACAACAAGGTATATTCCAATCGCTAGGTCTTGTTATACAACAGCGTTTCGCTCCTAAGAACGGTTCAGCATCTACAAGATTATAACCACGCATCCGTGTTTAAATTTGATGTAAGCGAGCCGATTGACGAGCTGTCTCGACACATCTCTGCTTTCAAAACATGGATAACTTGATTCCAGCGACCGGAATACACTCAAGACTTCCGGTGATTCTTTGCTGAAGCTAGAACGTGAGAGAGGAACCAGTAAAGCAACCGACATGATAATAGCAATGGTTTAACTGTCCATGATGGGGTTAGGTTCAGCTCTGTCTGTTGGGTGGCAATGAACTGTGTCGGTCCAATCATCTGCGGAGCCTTTTTCACTCTCTAGAAGAGATTTCTTGAAACCCAAACACCATTTAATTAACTCATCAATAATTCATGATCGATCGTTTATCTAAAATCCTTGTTAATCGGGCTTTGTTTGAACCCGATGCAAGCAGGTGTGGACAGAGAGGGAAGGGGTCAGGAACCTGCTGAACATGGTGGGGAAGGGGGTGAGGATGGAAGGATTCATGGTGGGCTCCCCATCGCACCTGGCGAGGTTTGGGGACTTCGCTCGGGAAATGGAGGGTCACCTGAGGCAAGGCAGGATCAGGTCCAAGCACAAGATCTATCATGGTGTCGAAAGCTTCTTGGAGAGCTTGCAGTCCCTTTTCTCGAGCTCTAACATGGGAAAGGTCATCCTTCAAGTCAAGCCCTTGTGATGTATTCACAAGATTGAACCGATGAGCTTGGTGTTTTCTTATATTTGAAACCGACTCGTCTTATTCATATTTTCACTGTATTTGGACCGAACCTCCTAATTAAGTGTGCAAGTTTGTCTTAGTTAAAAAAGGGGTTATTGCTTTAAAACTTACAAGATGATCACTGTACAAAGTGTTTAAACACTATATGTTTTTGTTATAATATATTTTATTATTCTAAATGTGATCCTAATTTTGTATTTCTCAATTAATTTCAATTTATTACCTACATTTATTACGTGATATTTAGCTATTAATATGTTACCATAACGGTTTTGATGGAAGATGTTGATAATGTAAGAAATGAAATAAAACGTCAGGTTGTTTAGTTCAAACCATATCATTATAGAAAATATACCATTACATTTGAGGGGTATTAACTAGTGGAACATGACGTATAGATCCGGTGTTTTTATATTTGCAAATTGATCGTGCTTCATGGATGCATCCAAGGTTTTAGGGTTTTTTGCATTTACAAATTTTCATTAGTGGCTGGAGGTATGTCCATCTTTATGTTTTCGCAAATTGATGCCGAATTTTGTACATATTTATCCGTGAATAATAAATTGGGATCGTTAGGTTTTATTTAAATTTAGTCTTACAATTGATATCATAGCATGTTTATAATCTCTACCTTGGTGAAAATTTTGAAATTTTTGTATTATCACTTAATTATGTATGGGTAAAATTCAGATTTTTGGTGGTTTAGAATGGAATTTCAAATTCTAGTCAAATTCGGACAACCCACCATGTGATAACAAATTTGTATGGTCACACCGCCATTAAGATGAAAAACCTTAAGATTATTCAGCATTTTACTAATTGACGGAGGTTAATCGAGCGGTGAAACTTTCGATGGATAAAGTTTTAGGGCATATCGTCTTAGGCTTAATTCCGATCAATTTGTTGGTCGTTTTTGCCGAATCTTGAAACCATGTGTTGGTCTCGGCATTGTCTTCAAGACCCATTGATCAATTTGATCGAACATGGGTTGTGTAAGAAGATCTAGTGGCGGAATAGTGAGTGGTCATGGCGAAGTAGCAGCGAAAGAAGGAAAAACCCGAAGAGAAGGCCTTAGGCGGACGCGCCCAAGTGCATCAAGTGAGTGCGTGCATCGCGCAAAGAGCGAGGGTGTGTAACATTTGCAACGGACACATGCAACCCACATGCTCAAAGGGGGAGCTATGGGCGCCTGCATTGCACGCACCTTAGCACCACAAATTGGCGTGAGTGTTTTAGCCCTCTGCATATTGCAGAATTGAAATTTGCCCTTTGCCTGTAAATCACGATTTAGCCCCTCCACATAAAAGAAGATTACGGTTCTACTCTAGCTACACAAAATTCCGATTTTGATCTCATTGGGCGTGAAATTTACGGTTTTGCCATTTTGGGCATAAAATTCTTGTTTGACCCTTACAAGTGAAATTTCAATTTTGCCCTTACGTGTAAAATTACAATTTTAACCCTTTTACGCATGATTTTACCGTTTTGCCCTTACATGCAATTTTTGAATATTTTCTAGTAGAATTAAATGTCTAGTGATCTGTATATATTTAATTAATTGAAGATTAGCCACAACATCTTTGATTATATTAAACTATATACATTGAGAGCCTATGGATCACATACAATGAAAAGGATATTGATTGTGATTAGTCACATTAATATAATTTTATCTTATAGAAATTTTCAATATATTAATGTGATTAATTAGGATGAAATATTATTTTATCTTCCTTCATTTACTCACAGGGATTAAGGAAGAGAACACAATTTAATAATTTCATCATGAAATAATTATGAATCTATTTAAATTAAAAACTTAGCCCATGAGTAGTGTTTGATGTTATGTGATTTATATTTTATAATATGTTTTACATTGGCAAAATATGATTTAAGTTTGTTTGCCTCAAATATATTGATATATAAGTCTTCCTTTGATTATGATGCAGTTTTATTACCTATGATTAGTTTGGTATAATTGTTCCCGAACTTAATTGAAATAATTATAAAGAATGGAGGGAATTAGTTCTTCTTCAATTGTGGTGCATGGATCTTGATTATACTCTACATCAGACGAACCGCCAACACTCAAGCTAAATATATTCTTTATGCACAATGGAAGCGATCCAACCATCTCAATGTGATTTACATAAAGACAAAACTCCTTGTTAGAATTCGTGATTTAGTCATTTAGCATAACAATGCCAATGAATTACTTGAAACTATTGATACATAATTTAAGTCTTTAGAGAAGGCACATGCCATGACCCTGATTATGAAGTTCTCATCGTTGAAGCTTACTGGTGTAAGAGGTGTATGGGAGCACATCATGAAGATAAGGGACATTGCAGCTTAGATGAAGAATCTCGAGGTTGGGATATCAAAATCATTTCTTATGTACTATATCTTGAACATTTTTCCACAAGAGTATGCCCCTTTTAAGATTTCTTACAACAAACATAATATAAAATGGTCAATCAATGAACTCACAATCATGTGTGTTTAAGATGAAGAGAGGCTGCTAATGGAGAAAGGAGAAAGTGCTCATGGCAACACGGGATAAGTACAAAGGGTAAGGCAAGTAAAAGGGAAAAAGGTAAAATGCCTCTAACTCCCCAAGTCGACATTAAGAAGAAATCCAAATGCTTCTTCTGTAAAAGGAAGGCGTACATGAAGAAGAATTGCGCCAAATTTAATGCCTGACTCAAGAAAAAAATGTAACCTACTTTCATATGTTTGTTATGAATCTTATATGATCGATGTGGGTCACAACACTTGGTGGATTAATTTTAGTTTTACAATCCACATTGTGAATTCTTTCTAAGGTTTTTAGAACCAACAGAAACCAACGGGAAATAAATAAAATATCTATTCATGAAATAAGATGTGCTCGCATATGAAAGCTATTGGAACATGCATATTAGTTTTCAGTAGTAACTTTGTTTTTAATTTATAAAGGACCTTTTATATTCTTAGTTTCTCTAGGAATTTAATTTCAGTTTCAAGATTTGTACCTTTGAGATACTCATTTGAATTTTCAGGTTCAACATTCATATTATCATATAAATATGAAATTGTTGGGAGTGGTATTTTACTTAACGATCTCTTTCGAATTGATTTACAAGACAATGTTGTTTATAATGCAATGCACGTTAACGATAATATTAGCATAAATTGATGTGTTTTGAAGGAGGATTCCTCCATGTTGTGGCACTAGAGATTATGACATATCTCCATAGATATAATTAAGCGATTAGTAAATGATGGAGTACTTCGTACTCTAGATTTGACTGATTATGATACTTGTGTGGACTGCATAAAAGGGAAAACAGATTAGCAAGTCAAAGAAAGATGTTAAGAGGAATATCGAAATATTAGAAATCATATATACAAATATTTGTAGTCTAGATATTGATTCAAATTGTCAAAGATACTTTATTTCTTTCATAGACGATTATTCACGATTCATGTATCTTTGCTTACTTCATAATAAGTACAAAGCGCTGGATACCTTTAAGGTATTTAAAACAGAAGTAAAGAAATAATATGGTAAGCAAATTAAGATCGTGAAATTAGATAGAGATGGAGTATACTATGGTAGATATATTAAAAATGGACAAGTACCCACCCCGTGATGGGCGAGTTGGTTTAGGCGTATGTTGGCCACACCACTGGCCAAGGTTCGATTCCCCAGCTCGTCACGTTGCGCAACTTAAGTGGAGTGCCGTGGGAGGTGGGTCCCCGCGCTAGTGCCCAAAAAAAAAAAAAAAAATTTACCCACCCTGCTGTGGGTGCATTGGTTTGGGCCTTTCCCCCACTAATTGCGGAAGGGGGGAGGTTCAAGTCACCACGTGCACATTAAAGCATGACTTAGGCGGAGCACCGTGTGAGGTGGTTCCTCCAGTTCAAAAAAAAAAATGGACAAGCACTTGATACATTGGTGAAGTTCCTTGAAAAGTATGAGATTATTGCCAAATACACTATGCCTTATTATTCCGAACCAGACAGATGTAGCGGAAAGAAGAAATCGAACTTTATTGGATATGGTGCGGAGTATACTTAGCAGCTCCAAATTTCCTAAGTTCTTATGGACTGAGACTCTTAAAATGGTAGTGTATATATTAAACTAAGTTCCAACCGAGCCTTTTCCAAAGATGTCTTTTGAGTTATTCAAAGGTTGAGAATCGAGTTTGCGACATGTATGCATTTGTGGATGCCTATATGAAGTAAAAATTTACAATCCACAAAAAGATAGTTAGACTCGAGGATAATAAGCGGGTATTTCGTTGAATATGCCAAAAATCCAAATAATACAGATTTTACTGTCCATCTCATATTACTAGGTTTGTGGATTCAAGAAATGCAAAATTTCTTGAAAATGACCTGATCAATGGAAGTAATCAATTCATGAACTTTGTTTTTGAAGGAGATCATTTAGATACTCAATGTTCCATCTCAGGTATTGGATTGGTTGTTGTCTACAACGCCCCTCTTAATTCAATCGACCATTGAACAAATAATCATTGAAGATCCACAACTTGCTAATATTGATCTAGTAGACCAAATTGTTCAGTAATTGTCAGATACCATTGAGCTTCTAATTGAACAACAAATTCCTCAGGAGAATGTTGATGTAACATTAAGAAGGTCTACTAGAATGAAGAAGTCAGCAATCCCTAATGACTACATTATGTATTTCCAAGAATCTGGCTATAATATTGTAATTGAAAATGATCCCGAGACGTTTTGACAAGTCATGAGTTGTGATAAAACTAATTCGTGATACAATACCATGAAAGAAGAGATGGGTTTAATGACATCCAACGAGGTTTGAGATTTAATGGAGTTACCTAATGTTGTAAATGCCATTATTGTAAATGGGTCTTCAAAACTAAAAAAGATTCATTGAACAACATTGAGAGATACAAAGCCATATTCATTGCCAAGGAATTTAGTTAAAAGGAGGGAATCGATTATACAAAGACATTTTCTTCTGTACCTAAGAAAGATTCTCTTTGTATTATTTTAGCATTGGTTGTTTATTTTGATATGAATTCACATCAAATGGATGTGAATACGGTTTTTCTCAATAGAAAACTAGATGTGGTTTATCTAAACAATTAGAAGAATTCTTTTCTAATGATGGTAAGCATTTGGTATGCAAGCTTAAGAAGTCTCTATATGGCCTGAAATAAGCATCTCGCCAATGGTACTTGAAGTTCCATGAAGTCATCTCTTCATTTGATTTTATAGAAGAATGTTATGGATCAATGTATATACCAGAAGATTAGTGTGAGCAAAATTTATTTCATTATGCTATATGTGGATCACATTTTACTTGCAACCAATGACAATGGGTTATTACGTGAGGGAGGTGAAACGATCTCTCTAAGAATTTTAATATGAAGGATATGGATGAAGCGTCTTATGTCATTGCCATTAAAATATATAGGGATAGACCTCGAGATATATTAGGACTATTTCAAGGAACCTATATCAATAAAGTTTTGGAGAGATTTTGGATGAAAAATTGTTCACAAAGTATAGTACACATTGTGAATGGTGACAAGTTTAATTTGAACTAATGCCCCAAGAACAATTTTGAAAGGGAACAAATGAAAAACGTCCCATATGCTTTTGTTGTTGGAAGCTTGATATATGTTCAGGTTTGCACTCAACCTGACATTGCTTTTGCCATTAGAATCTTTGGAAGATACTTGAGTAATCCAGGTATGGATCACTAGAGAGCTGCAAAGAAGGTGATGAGATACCTTCAAGATACAAAGTGACATGTATATATATAGACGGAAGAATAGCTTCGAGGTAGTTGGTTATTCTGATTTAGACTTTGCTGTTTTGTTGATTCTCATAAATCAATATCGGGATAACTTTTATGTTTGTTTGTGGAGCTGTATTCTGGAAGAGTGTGAAATAGACTTTGGGTGCCACTTTCACTATGAAGGTGGAGTTTGTTTTTTGTTTTGAGCCCACCTCACATGGTGCATGATTGAAAAGTTTCATATTGTCGTGGCTTAGAATTGTGGATTCCATTTATATGCTATTGAGAATTTTTTGTGACAATTCAACGACAATTTGCTTAGTTAAGAACAAAAAAAGTGGTAGTCAAAACATGTCACGCCTCGATCCTCGGGCAGGCACACATCATTCTCACTTGGTCAATTTTATAATGCGATATCCCAGGATAATGTATCGCCGACCCTTTCATTTATTAAGCACATGCGGAAGCAGTTAAAATCCCCAGACAATAAAACGATGGGATAGAAAAGCAGGCCATATTTTTCATATTGAAATTTATAACCAAACTTTTATACAAAACACAAACCACTTCATAACTATTCACATCAAAATGGAATTCTCAAAAGAAGATAGAATCTCAGTCTATCCGGGCCGTACTCAAGACCCCTCTCGGGATTATCTTCATCTTCCAAAAATCCTCCTCCTCAGATTTCACCGCAAAGTATTCCTTCTTAGATTCCTCCTTAGCTCCTCAACGGGGTCCTGAAATGTTTTCCCCAAACTGGGATGAGACTACATCTTAGCGAGTTCTACCCCACTAAGCCTGATTAGTAAACTATTATACTATAGGCTACCTAAACACGCACAGGGCAGAAGACTTACCTTGGCCTCAGATTCCACCTGTTTATTAGCACAGTTTAATAGACATCCAAGCAATCACATCACAGATTAACATTTCGATCAATCAACCCAGTCGATCACACGCCAACAAGACTACTCACGGTCATTTCCATTCAATCAATCATTTCACAACATCCGATCAAAGCAATAATCAATTGACCTAGTTGATTACATGTCAATTGGATCATTTTTAGGTCATCTCGCTCCACACCATATAATCCCCAACAGTACACTCAATCACAGAGCTATAGTAATACTCTCGGGCGTCCATTCTCCAAGGCAATGTACAATAAACACTTTATGTACATACTCTTAGGCATTCCACTTTCCTTCAACCACATGGGCACGATACTCAGCACACAGAAATACGGCCACGCGGGCACAATTTACGCCACACAGGCACGATCTACACCACACAGGTATGATCAACTATCGCCACACAAGCATGATCAATATTAAAAAATTTATGTGCATTCTCTAAGGCATCCTACATGCCAAAGCGATGTAATAATCGCTGAGCCACATCACATAGCATTTCTCCTCATCTTTCATCATCATTGATAAAATATCGTGCGTAGCTACACGATTGGCCTTAGCCAAAATATAATAATTTCGATTCCAAAAATCCCACCATGAATTGCGTCCACCAAAACACTTTTGGTGCTATCAATTGATGCTTGGTTATCTTCCAATTAATTATCCAAATTAATTAATCCAAGAAAATAATCTTATAATCACAATTAATTCATTTCAGCACAAAATAAAACTCAATTAAATAAATGGACTGCGCCATGACGATCAGCACGAGATTTCGATCATCGGCCATCAAAATCTTAATTTCTGAAAAATAAATAAATAATTAATTAATTTCGAAAATTAATTATTAAATATTAAAAATTCCGTTTAGCTCAAAATAAGGCCCAATTAAATAAACAGACTTCACCACAATCATCAGCATAATATTCTGGTCATTGGCCATTCCAATTAAATTTTCAGAAAATAAATAAATAATTAATTTAATTCCGAAAAATAATATTTAAATGCCAAAAATCCCAGTTAGGCCCGAATCGCCAAATTGAAGCCCGCTAAGGGTCGGGAAAAATCCCGAGGCACTTCCAATTATTAGTAGACCACGTCTACTTGCTAATTGCGCAATCAATTTATCTAAATTGCATCACAATTGATTAATAATTGCTAATTTATTCTAATCTAACAACCTAAACATAATTAATTAAAACTAAACCAACCTTAAGCATAATTAACCAATTAATCCTGGATTAGTGAGATTACTCACCAAATCGCGCGCAAATCGGATCAATCCGACAGGGGCGACGCAAGGAACAATTCTTCCCAAAGCACGGCTTGAGTTCGGGGCCCGGAAACAGCCCAATAGCGGGCCTAAAGCCACTGGAAACCCACTTCGTGGGGTGGATGCGATGGCTGAAAAGAGACACGAAACAATCACAAATCAAAGTAGCAAGGGCGGCAAGGTGTGGGGGAGGGCCGGTGGAGGTCCGGCGAGCTCAAACGGTGGCCGGAGGTGGCCAGACGGGGGCTGAACAAAGCTGGGCAGAGGCTGAACGGGGCTGAACGGCGCACGACGAGGACGGTAGGCTCGGGCGAGAGGCGGCGGAGCGCGCGGTGTGCGCATGCGTGTGGTGCGAGCAGTGGTCTAGCTCCGGTGCGGTGGCGATGGCTTCAGCAAGTTGCTACGTTTTTGCCGTCTTTGGTTCGGCTTTTGCTTCGCACAAACCAGAGAGAAAATAGGGAGAAGGTGAGTTATGAGAGAGAGAGTGAGGGCAGGAGAGATGAGAAAATATTGGCTGCAGCTCTGACTCCAACGTGTCTTCCTTGGAGTCCATTCACCGGGCGACACCTGTCCAACGGCAGCCACGCTGGAGTCTAAGCTCATCGTGGTTATTTTCGAAACGGAACGGAGCAAAGTTGACGGAAACTTAATTTCTCTCTCCTCCTGCATGTCTTGTCCAGTCATTCGGCTCCGCAAGGAACGGAACTATTCTAGAAGGAAATATTTGGTGGAGCCCACAATATATTTCCTTCGCATCTTCACGTTCCATGAAAATTTTGAACACGGCTCTCTTTCCCTCTCTCCATGAACCGAACTCCTCTGTCCATTGCCTCTCTTCCTCTGATGAACAAGGGAGGCTGCCGTCCGACGAACCACGGGTTTGAATCTCTGGCTTTTATGCTTGGCGAGTGCGGGTGGTGAGGGTGGTCTCGGCCATTTCGAGCTCGGTGGTGAGCCCGTCGAGATCCTCAGTGCGCTCCATTGCCGCTCTTCATCCGAAGGACAAGGGAGGCCGCCGTCCGACGAACCATGGGTTTGAATCTCTGGCTTTTGTGCTCGGCGGGTTCAGGTGGTGAGGGTGGTTTCGGCCATTTCGAGCTCAGTGGTGAGCCCGTCGAGATCCTCGGTGCGCTCTATTGCCGCTCTTCCTCCGAAGGACGAGGGAGGCCGCCGTCCGACGAACCACGGGTTTGAATCTCTGGCTTTTGTGGTCGGCGGGTGCAGGTGGTGATGGTGGTCTCGGCCATTTCGAGCTCAGTGGTGAGCCCGTCGAGATCAGCGGTGTGCTCCATTGCCGCTCTTCCTCCGAAGGACGAGGGAGGCCACCGTCCGACGAACCGCGGGCTTGAATCTCTGGCTTTTGTGCTCGGCGAGTGCGGGTGGTGAGGGTAGTCTCAGCCATTTCGAGCTCAGTGGTGAGCCCGTCGAGATCCTCGGTGCGCTCCATTGCCGCTCTTCCTCTGACGGACGAGGGTGGCCGTCGTCCGACGAACCACGGGCTTGAATCTCTGGCTTTTGTGCTCGGCGGGTGTGGGTGGTGAGGGTGGTCTCGGCCATTTCGAGCTCGTTGGTGAGCCCGTCGAGATCCTCGGTGCACTCCACTGCTGCTCTTCCTCCGATGGACGAGGGAGGCCGCCGTCTGACGAACCACGCCGCCTTGAATCTCCGGCTTTGGAATGATACATTGACCTTGGCTTGATTTTCAGGTTGTTTGCCTACTGCTTTTGGTCACTGTTTAGTCCCTCTTTTGCTCATTTGAATTGCTATTGCTCCACTTTGCACGATTTTGTTTCACTAAAATTAGTGATAGATTATCACATTTTAGCAAGTATTTTCTCTATTAATGCCAATATATGGCGTGCATTACATGATGTTTTCCCTTCGTTATGCTTATTTTCTTGTTATTATAGTAAAACTGCAGGCTCTGTTGCTTCTATTTCTTTTGTTTTCTAGTTGGGTAGCATATGTCATGTTTGAAGATACTGCACTTGAATACACCATACATGTTCTCTTGAATGCTATATCTAATACAACCCGTATGGTGATATCATGTTGGCAGGTATAATTTGGGTACAAATTTTCACGTACAAATTATCGAATGGCAAAATGACAGGTAATTCATCGATAATACTATGTTTAGAAACATATTTTGCTTTCTTAAATAATTATGCTTGTAAAACAC
The DNA here is from genome assembly GCA_017140185.1 of Eucalyptus polyanthemos subsp. polyanthemos. Taxonomy (NCBI): domain Eukaryota; kingdom Viridiplantae; phylum Streptophyta; class Magnoliopsida; order Myrtales; family Myrtaceae; genus Eucalyptus; species Eucalyptus polyanthemos. The sequence continues at coordinate 8,208,001 of CM029467.1, read as the reverse complement.
GATGTTAATTATTTTTTGTTATTTTAATTGCAGCATGAATCTTCTCATCTTTCACATGTAGTATGTGATATGGAAAAAGAATTTGATTTCGCAGTAGGAATGATGTTTTCAAATGAACTTGAAGCATATCATAAATATGTGGCATATGCAATCGGTAAAGGATTTGGAGTTAGGAAGGGTAATATGTTTAGAAATAGTAAAGGAGAACTAACTCGACGAACCTTTGTATGTAATTGTGAGGGGTATTCTGACAGCTTAGATGGTAAGGAAAAAAAATATCAGAGATATGAAGTTAGATGTGGCTGTCTTGCTCATATCAAATATATGGTTGATAATGGTATTTATGAAGTCATAGAGTATGTTTCTGAGCATAACCATCCATTTATTCCAAAAGATCAAAAGCATATGATTAGATGTGGAAGAATGATATCTGATACTTGCAAAAGTGTTTTAGTTGATATGAATAAAGCTGGTATTGGAGGGACTACAGTATATAAGTTTTTAGCAAATGAAGCTGGAGAAAGCCAAAACTTGGGTTTTAATTTGCGTGATTGTCAAAATTATTTGCAGACAAGAAAATCTGAGGTTGTAAGTGGGGGAGATTGTCAAAATCTTCTAAATCATTTTCATTGCATGCAAATGCAAAATCCTATGTTTTTCTATGCTGTACAGGTTGATCAAGATGGTAGATCGACAAATTTGTTTAGGAGAGATAGCTTGTCCAAATTTGATTATGATTGTTTTAGTGATGTCCTAGTATTTGACACTACATATAGGACCAATAGATATGAAATGATATGTGCACCTTTTGTAGGGGTTAATCACCATTGGAAGAATACTCTATTCGGGTGTGCATTTTTTATGGACGAGACTGCAGAATCATTTATTTGGTTATTTGAAGTGTTTTTGAAGTCTATGGGAAATAAGGCTCCAAAAACAATGTTTACTGATCAGGACGCAGCTATGGCAAAAGCCATTAGAACGGTATTTCCAAATACACAACATCGTTTATGCACTTGGCACATTGGGAAAAATATCATTAAAAACATCCCACATCTTTACAACAATCCGGGTTTTAAGGATAAATATTTCTTCAGGCTTATGTATAGATGCAGATCGGAAGATGAATTTGAATCCACTTGGAAGGAAATGGAAGAGGAGTGGCATACTGAGAATAACAATTGGCTTCGAAGATTATACGATATTAGACATAAATGGAGTTTAGCTTTTGATCGTGATACCTTTACTTGTGGTATAACATCAAGCCAAATGAGTGAAAGCACTAATAATGTCTTTCAACGTATGGCAAAGAAGACATTATGTCTTATAGAATTTGTCCCATACTATGAAGAACAACTAAAGCACATAAGAGAAGTGGAAAGTCAAGATGATTATGCCTCTCGTGGAAAACCCAAATTACAGGTTTCGAGTAATGGGATTTTGAACCATGCCGCTTTAGTGTATACACGCACAATTTTTAACAAGTTCAATGTAGAATTTTTGGAAATTCTCTCTGAGAAAATTTCAAGTGTTACATTTGATGGATCGATTTATTTATACACTTGAAGTGTATGGGAAATCGACGTGAAAATATTGTCAGATTTGACCCTGCGGACTTTTCAATCTCTTGTGAATGCAAATTATTTGAAGCAAAAGGATGGTTGTGCCGTCATGCCTTGAAAGTGTTGACTGAGAATATGTCAGTTATGAGCATTCCATCTGCTTATATTTTGAAAAGATAGACTAAATGGGCCAAACAAGGGATTATAAGTGATGAATTTCATCAAATGTCACCAGATTCATCTAAATTTAATCGATTTTCCATGTTAATGCAACAATCTTTTGAACTGATGAATTTGGGAGCCGAAAGTGTAAACACTATGGAAATAGTGTCGAAGAACATAAAAAATATGAATGCTGAACTATTATCATACCAATCAAGTGTGGGTATGATTGATGAGGCTAATAATTATGATAATGAGGCATCTTTGTGTGATGTCTCGGTGTTGGACCCCATTCAAAGAAAAGGAAAGGGAATAGCTTATGGAAGGCTTAAAAGTTCAAGTGAGAAGAAGAAAAAAAAATTTAAGAAATGAACACTCCCAATGCACATAGAAAGTCAAGGTGAATAAAATATTATTTTAATAAAATTTTTCACTTATGTTACATGATGTCGATTAATATATTTATTACTTTGTAATGTAGAGTTGGCTGTCCAAGCAATACCCGATGATACTCATTTTCCAAATATTTCTAGTAATTCAAATCAGTTTCTACGTGCCTTTTATCCTAGCGGCATTGGTGGTCCAACGGTAAATTTAAATTTTCATAAGTATGTATATCGTTCTTAGTCCTCCATTTGTATTTATATATAACTAATTTGGTCAATTTTATATAGATGCAACAGCCACCATACATTATGCCACCAGGAACTATGAGTGGATTTTGTTCACTCCCTAATCAGGTACTTAATAATTTAGTGCATTAATTTAGTTATGATAAATTGTGCCTTTCTACAATTATAAAAAAGTCATCATTTGCAAAAGTTACAACCATTACAATAATCTAATTACGTTATGCTAATTGAGTTATTTATTATATATAGATACAATCACCATATGTCATGCCGCCAGGATTATGAATAGATTTTAACCATTTACTAATCATGTACTTAATATGAAATTATATTTAATCTTAGTTTTATTTCATTTTTTTGTTAGTGTAATCTTGTCAATGGTTTTTTCTAAATAGATGTTGGAGTACCATAATATATCTCATGGAACTATTTTGAGTCAGGTACGACTTTTCTTGCGTTTTGTTTCATAAGATTACTTGAGACATATTTAGCAACTTATTTAGTAAAAATAAATTGGTTATTCGTTTGTACAAGAGTCATCAAACTCTTTTCAACATCTTGGGATGAATGAATTGAACAATTCTGAAGAAGCGCAAATTAATTTGCCGAAGTAGTTATTTCATGCAGAAAACTAAAGAGGTATTTCTTGAGTACTTGCCAGCTCTACAATAGCTTCTTTTTATGTGCTTGGGTGCGGTGTATTTATTAAATCTCCTAGGTTTAATGTCTTTTACTCTTAATTAATATTACTTGAGAATCTCACTGATTATCTAACATTTTTCAAACATTATGAATATATGGCAACATCAAATTTATTAATTGTTCTTTCTGTGTTTATTAATTGTTCACTGGTTCGGATGGTAACAAAGGTGGGAGGACTTGACGAGGTTACACTAGACAGTTTTATATGCACATCTTCAAGTCCAAATGGCAACAATGCTCCAATAGTAGGCCTTCATGTTGCAGTAGCAAATGATGAAGATCAGCCCGAAGACACAACAACCATTTCGATGATAGAACTTGATGCTGGAGAATTAGTTCAACAGTTCTTTCATATTCTCATCCTGTTGAGATTAGAGTAAACTTTGGTCTCACTATCACCACTTATTTCATTTGCGTTGTATCGATAATTGGATACCCATGCAAAGGTCTTGACCTTTATGTAGAAGTCCTAAAGTTCAAGTGAATTAATCTGGTCATGTATCTTTCATTTCATTTCTTTCATTTTTCAGTCTATTGTGATATTGTAAAACTTTGCTCAATATGCTACAAGAGAGTTTTTGCCTTCAAAATACAACACCTATAAACATATCCAAACAAAAGTGAGAAGTTACACAATATGTACTATATTTCTCTCTCACAAAATGCATCTTCATGGAAAGAAATGGCTTTTTATAATATATAAAGCTTCCAGTTTTCTAACTTGATAAGGTGTTTATTTTTTTGTATTGCCATGCATTATCTATGTTGGTTGATTTGCAAGAACCCGTGTTTCAATTTTTCGTCATTGTTAAATGTCCTAAGTAATTGTGCAACAAAACATATTCCATAACGTCAAAGATGTCAAGGGGAGGAGCCAAAAATTTCCAAAAACAGCGATATTATCTTTGCAAAAGGCTATAGCAACTCCTAAGTTTCTCAAAACCACAAACTTAAGGTGGGTAGCTATTAGAAATGTTGCTATCGTTTAGCTTTATTCTAAAAAATAAAGCATTATTCCTTAGGATAGACGTAAATTGCAATTAGGGAGAATCACATCTCTTTATCTGCCTGACTTCTTCACAATGAACTAGCATCAATAAATATAACATTAGATACCACATTTAATCCACCAAGCCATTTCAAGGTCATTGAACCACTAGCATCAACAAGAAAAATAAAAGTTGGATATAGTCACAAATCGAGTTTCCTTATAATAACCGTACACAATATAAAAGCCCTCATCTAAAGGTCATTAAACCACAATACAAGTTGCCGTGCTCTCTCCCCCTCTTCCAGGCACAGTCATCTTCATTCTCCAAAAGGAACAAAATTAGAGGGCCATCAAAAATCAACATAAAAAGTTCCTAGCCCAAATCAATTAGGCTAGAAAACAGGCGTGCGTTCACATGTCTAAAGGCAAATAAAATTACCTAAGCTAGCAACATTACAATTTCAACCACCTACTTTCTTTGGATAACTAGTGCTAATAAAATAACAAATAATAAACAAACAAAAAGTAGCGAGGCATTTAGCTTTTCCAACAAATGCTTAATGTCTTTCATGTCATCTTCAAGTTTTGCGGGCGAAACCTTCGTGATAGAAGGCACATCATTTGTAGGGTGACACCAGGCAAAGAATTCGCATTTTTTATCCTCACAATTGTAGTAGAGCTTCTCTTTGTTGCTTGTAGACTCCGAAATTCTCACGGCAGTACGCTTGTCACAATCACACCTTTTATTTTGAAATGTGAGTTTGCTTGAAATACCCTTACCCTTATTCACACTGGATGACGACATGATATACCTGCAATATGAAATCATTCATATTGTGCTTCATCTATGTCAACCTCACACAACATTATAAGTCACTTAAACTGCAAAGATCACTTTATGAGACTAGAAATTGGAATAGCTTAATAGACAATGCAGGAGATAAGGTCACCTAGAAAAGGTGCAGCTTCATCAAACCCAAATTTTTTAATCATTCAAGCAAGGTAATGATGTTCTTTTTCCTTTTTCATGCTTAACTAACATCAACCTTTTAAAAATACGATGAAAGGTATCTGAGATTGTCGAATTCCTGTATTCTGGATTAAGCAAATTGAGACAGGCAGCAAACCACCAAATCGACCTCAAACCTAATTTTCGAATGCAAAAATTCGCAGCTAAAAAATTCTATGCAAATTGAAATAAAATTAAACTCAGCAAATATTTTTGTTGCAAACAATGGCCAGAGGAAGCCTAGGTAGATGTAGACAATGGAGGTGATAAATGTGCAGTTTCATCGGATTTTATTTATTATGATGATATTCTTCATCCTTTTAGAGTAGGGTTTTATAACATTAGTATTGGTATAAAGCAGGAATGCTACGTATAGTGCGTGACTTGATGATACTTTGTAATGTAGAGTGCGCGACCCTCAGTATTTGAATGGGCAAATATGTGCAACACCCTTTTATGGCAATAATAAAGGAAGAAAGAAACACTTGTTAGGGAAATCTCTTATGATGTTTTGAAGATAACAAAATAAATCAAAGGCTACTAACATGTTTGATGGTTGAGTAATAGACCATGCAGATGATAGAACATGTAAATGATATTATCAAAGTCAGAAGATGGCCAGAAGACTGAACGTAATATATGTCTAGAGTATATTATGAAGATTTCCAGACTTCTGTGTCAAAGTTTGAAGACTGTCAGACTCAAGACTCAGATTGTAAAGTCTACAGACTCATATTGTAAAGTCTACAGACTCAGACTTTACATCCAGATTCGATGAATCGTAACTCAAGCCCAATCATACAACAGCTAGTGATCTGGTTTGGATTCCACATCAAGATTGATTTGATTGATTCAATCTAATTGATTGACAATTGGATGTTGAAGACAAGAACTTTCTATATGAAGAAGCTTTACTTATGGAAACCAAGATTTCGTTTGTATGGGCGATCGGAATCAATTGGGGATTCTATCTCTGTCACTCAACGGCTACCAAATCTTCTAAATACAGAGCTGTCCAATGGGTATATTGGAAGACGATTCTCCGGGATACTGTCCAACGGGTAGTTTGGAAGTGGAGGAGTATTTAAGGAGATGAAGGACCGATGAGCAAGTAAGAGACGGAGCGTAGAATTTATAATTCCAAAGTCTGAGCGACTTTTGATCATATACTTGTCTCTTGAGAGCTTAAACGTTTGTAATCATGAGAGAAATACCAAAAGAGTGACTTAGTGAGATAGTGTGATCTACTACTAAGTGTTTGCACTCGAAGTTGTAATCTCTTGTTGATTGCATAGTGGAATCCAGCCAAGAAGGCTGTTAGCGTGGGAGAGTAGACGTAGGCTTGGATTAAGCCGAATCACTATAAATATTGTGTTCTTATTCTCTTCCCTAATTCCTTTATTTTGTTCATACTAGCACTCTCAACACTTACGTTAAAAAAAAAAAAGGATCTGGACGAGCTCGCCACTGAGCTCAAAATAGCCGAGACCCCGCTCACCACCCGCACCCACTGAGCACAAAAGCCAGAGGGCATATGCTATTAAATCGGCGACCAAAAGCAGTAGCCAAACAACTTGAAAATCAAGCCAAGGTCAAAGTACCATTCAAATATATAGAGATGCATAATGTGAAAATGGAGGTGGTTGCTCGTAGTTCCCTATAATAACAAGGAAAGGTAAAATTTGAGAGCATGCAAAGCCAGAAAGAAAGCAGTCCTGCCATTAAAATGGAAAGTATGACCTCAACTATAATGGGGAGTGTGAAAGTATAATTCCAAAATGTAGACATGTGTACGTGAAAATTTGTACCCAAATTATACCTGCCAACATGATATTACCATACGGGTTGTATTAGATATAGCATTCAAGAGAACATGTATGGTGTATTCAAGTGCAATATCTTCAAACATGACATGTGCTACCAAACTAGAAAACAAAAGAAACAAAAGCAACAGAGCTTGCAATTTTACTAGAATAACAGGAAAATAAGCATAACGAAGGGAAAACATCATGTAACGCACGCCATATATTGGCATTAATAGAGAAAATACTTGCTAAAATGTGATAATCTATCACTAACTTTAGTGAAACAAAATCATGCAAGTGGAGCAATAGCAATTCAAATGAGCAAAAGAGGGACTAAACGGCGACTAAAAGCAGTAGGCAAACAACCTGAAAATCAAGCCAAGGTCAATGTATCATTCCAAAGCCGGAGATTCAAGGCGGCGTGGTTCGTCGGACGGCGGCCTCCCTCGTCCATCGGAGGAAGAGCGGCAATGGAGCGCACTGAGGATCTCGATGGGCTCACCACCGAGCTCGAAATGGCCGAGACCACCCTCACCACCTGCACCCGCTGAGCACAAAAGCCAGAGATTCAAGCCCATGGTTCGTTGGACAGCGGCCTCCCTCGTCCGTCGGAGGAAGAGCGGAAATGGAGCGCACTGAGGATCTTGACGGGCTCACCACCGAGCTCGAAATGGCTGAGACCACCCTCACCACCCGCACCCACTGAGCACAAAAGCTAGAGATTCAAACCCGTGGTTCGTCGGACGGCGGCCTCCCTCGTCCTTTGGAGGAAGAGCGGCAATGGAGCACACCGAGGATCTCGACGGGCTCACCACCGAGCTCGAAATGGCTGAAACCACCCTCACCACCTGCACCCGCCGAGCACAAAAGCTAGAGATTCAAGCCCGTGGTTCGTCGGATGGTGGCCTCCCTCGTCCTTCGGAGGAAGAGCGACAATGGAGTGCACCGAGGATTTCGACGGCCTCACCACCGAGCTCGAAATGCCCGAGACCACCCTCACCACCTGCACCTGCCGAGCACAAAAGCCAGAGATTCAAGCCCGTGGTTCATCGGACGGCGGCCTCCCTCGTTCGTCGGAGGAAGAGCGACAATGGATAGAGGAGTTCGGTTCATGGAGAGAGGGAAAGAGAACCGCGTTCGAAATTTTCATGGAACGTGAAGATGCGAAGGAAATATTTGGTGGGCTCCACCAAATATTTCCTTCCATAATAGTTCCGTTCCTTGCAGAGCTAAATGACTGGACAAGACGTGTAGGAGGAGAGAGAAATTAAGTTTCCGTCAACTTTGCTCCGTTCCGTTTCGAAAATAATCGCGACGAGCTCAGACTATAGCGTGGCTGCCGTTGGACAGGTGTCACCCGGTGAATGGACTCGGAGGAAGACACGTTGGAGTTAGAGCTACAACCAATATTTTCTTAGGAGAGATAGGAAAGTTTGACCGGTCAAAAGTAAAAAGGTGAAGGGAAAAAGCAAAGTGGAAGCCAGCAAGAGGGAAAAAGGGGGATTGGTTGGCGTGGGGGAGGGTTTCGCACGAAGGGGGGAGGGGAGAGGAGAGAGAAAAAGAGAGAAAAAGAAAAGGAGAGAGAGAAAGAGAAAAGAAGAGAGGGAGAGAGAGAAATAAAATAAAATAATACTATTATTCTTATTTTATTTCTTTTCTTTTTCCTTTCTATTTCCTTTCGGTTTTCAATTTTTCCTCAAATAATTTTTTTATTGAAATTTCGGACTCGCCAATAAATTGATAGACGATGAGACGGTCCTAAAAATGAATTGTGACACGCCCGAATATTTGATTTCCAAAACCGAATTAAATTTCATGATTAAAATCGACATAACGCGATTTTAGTCCAATCTAACCAATTAAGTAGCTTTTAAGGATTTTACCGCGGTTATATCCCTTAACGGCTTCACCCAATAAGTTAGCTAACTCGTGAGTGATCAGCTCAGAGAAAAGGGACCATAAGCGCGCCGGCGATATGCACATTTCACTTTATCGAAAATTGATCGAATTTCAGGATGTCACAAAACAAGTACGTCAACATTAAGTATTTAGCCATCAAATAATATGTTAAAGAGAAGAAAATTGTCATAAAACACATAAGCACTTGATTAATGATAGTTGGTTCTTTAACTAAAGGCATGCCTCTAATAAGTTATAAGGACCATGTATTCACGAAGGGTATTGGTCCAATTATGTAAAATTTTCTTTAATAGAAGAATTTATGAGACTTTTATCCATTTGCAATGTTTTTTTCAATATAGTTATATACATTCAGTTATTCGAGGAAAACAATTACGTTTGACTTGAAGTAAATATAAGGTTTGTTCATTGAGTAATGTTATCACAAATGGGCTGGTGAAATGCATTGTGATACATGGAAGATAATGTTTGCTCTAAGAGGACTCATCATCGTGATTCATGTGTTTTATTTTAGCATGGAGTTTATGTGGATTTGGGTTAATATTTCATTTGATGGAATATTGAGATCAAGTGGGAGAATGTTATAATATATTTTATTATTTCAAATGTGATCATAATTTTGAATTTCCCAATTAATTCCAATTTATTGCCCAAATTATTACATGCGTTTATTGCATGATAATTACTTGTTAATATATTACCATAACGGTCTTGATGGAAGATGTCAGTAACATAAGAAATGGAATAAAACATCAGGTCATCTAGTTCAAACCATATCACCATAGAAAATATTAGGTATTGGCTAGTGAAATAGGATGTACAAATCTTGTGTTTCCATATTCACATATCAATTGTACTTCGTGGATCCGTCAAAGATTTTAGGGTTTTCCGCATTTGCAGTTTTCATCAATGGCCGGAGGTATGTCGGTCTCTACGTTTCCGCAAATTGATCCCGAATTTTGTACAAATTTATCGGTGAATGATAAATCGAGATCGCCAGGTTTTATTTAGATTTAGTCTTACAGTTTTTCTTCTTTTCTTCTAATTTCTTGGTCACACACCAACACATGTTTTTCAACACAAACTTGAATTAGAGAATCAAGAAAGTTTGGCTGACCCAGAATAACACCATTAATAATATTGAAATATCAGTAGTATTAACCCTCAATTTGTCTAGTAGAGTAGGGCTGAACGAAGTTTTTTTCAATAAGCTGCATAAAGATCACTTACACGGTCTATATCGAATGATCTTGCATATATATACTAGAATGTTGTTTTATTTATTACTACTTCTTATGTCCGAGAAGATAGCTCTCGAGCAAGCGTCGGGAGAAAGGATTTATGCGATGGCAGCTGCCCTACATGCCATGGACAGGCAATGGTTGTTCGTCGACATAGGGCCACTCCCTACCATCACCAGTCTGGAGATGGCATTGTTGAAGCAAAGCTAGTGAGCAGATTAGACAGTTCATCATCCATGCACTCGATCTCGTCTATTGGCTTCTTGGTTGGCTCCACACCTATTGATTAATGAAAGAGATTCAAACCACATTTCAAAGGGAACAAAAGAGAAATATCAAGCATGCAATATCCAATACTCACTGAATGAGGAGGAAGTGGCTGCCTCGGCAACATTGCCACGCAAACTCTCACTCTTCTCCTCCTCCTCCTCCTTTAGAGCTAGGGTTTCGGCTTTTGTTGTTGAGGCGAGGCTAGCGAGGAGACTAGACAATTCGTTGTCCATGTCGATCTCATCTATTGGTTCCTCGGTTGGTTTCGTACCTATTGCTTAATGAGAGAGATTTAAACCACATTTCAATGAGATTGAAAGAGAAATATCAAGCACGCAATGTGCAGTACTCACTGAATGAGGAGGCAGCGGCTGCCTCGACACCATTGTCACCCAAACTCTCACTCTCCTCCAACTCCTCCTCCTCCTCCTTTAGAGCTAGGGTTCAGCTTGCATTGTTGAGGCTAAGCTAGCGAGGACACTAGACAATTCATCGTCCACGCACTCGATCTTGTCTATCGGCTCCTCGGCCGGTTCTACACCTATTGCTTAATGAAAGAAATTCAGACCACATTTCAATGAGAAAAAAGAAATATATCGAGCATGCAATATGTAGTACTCACTGAATGAGAAGGAAGCAGCTGTCTCGGCACCATCGCTGCCCAAACTCTCGCTCTTCTTCTCTTCCTCCTCCTTTAGAGCTAGGGTTTCAGCTTGCATTGTCGAGGTGAAGCTAGCGAGGAGACTAGACAGATCATTGTCCATGCACTCAAGTTCGTCTATTGGCTCCTCAGTGGTTCTGTACCTATTGCTTAACAAGAGAGATTCAGACCACATTTCAATGAGAACGGAAAAAGAAAGATCAAGGATGCAATGTAGTACTGACTGAATGAGGAGGAAGCGGCCACCTCCACACCATTGCTACCCAAACTCTCTCTCTCCTTCAGAGCTAGAGTTTCGGCTTCCGCCAACAAATCCTCCAACAGGCCAGTCCTCTCCTCGGACGGGGTCCCAAACAAGCTGCAACTGCCATCGGAGCTTGAAACCGCTACCTCCAGCGGCGTCATTTGGATTGAAGGGAGCTCCACGCTTGCTGCCACAAATGGCACCTGAGATTGGGCGCAAAACGTGCTTAGATCACGATGGAGCCCAATGATGGTCGACTGCCCGGGAAGCTGATGGCGTTGGCGTTGACCAGGTCCAGGCCAGTTCGAGTGCAATGACGACGAAGCTCCGAAGAAAGGAGATTGAGGTCGGGCATTGCCAGCAGTGAGGCTGTGATTGGCCGGATTGGATTCATTGCTCTTGACACGGCGGGGGGCACGATGGTAAACAAGCGAATTTGCCCTCTGAAGCCTCTTCGTTCTTGTGTTCCAGAAGTTCTTTATCTCGTTGTCCGTTCTTCCCGGCAACTATAGATCCAATCCCCATTAAAAAAATTCCAAGACAAAACTAGAACAACTAATTGACTGAGCCTTAATTTCGTGAGCATATATCCAAGTAATTAAATAAGAAAAATACCTAATTTCTACAACTTTGCCCCTTTTCTTCATTTATTTTTATGTTTGATTGTTACCATGAAAATTGTAATGTTCTTTATTCAACATGCTTTATAAATAATCTATAGTACTTTTCAACAAGATCCATCCCACATAATCTCTTAAATATATGTAGAGGACTCTAATTATCGGGATTAAGCTGCATGATGATGCCCATGAAATTAGAAAAGACTAAATTCATTCACTCTTTTTGGATGGGCCTTAAATATTACATAAAGAATATTAGATTGTACAGTTGAAAAGATATGTACACGAACATGTCTTATTCTTTTCAATAATGCATATTTGTAGCTGTAAAATACTATTGGTCTTCCTTAAGTGAGAAATAATTTTTATTACAAATACCTTCGATCTATACTCCAACATGAGATTTTAATTTAGATGTCGATAATATTTATGGCGTATCTTAAAAATCCAGAAAACTATTCACACAAATATCCCGAATTTCCGTTGTCCGTTTAGTCGCGTGGATACAGTAAATCAATTTTGTGAAAATTTCACTTAAATTGGCTAATAATATCATTTTAATTTATTTTTTTTACCGTAAAAGCTGGTGGATTTTTTTGTGTTGGCAAAATTTGGCTAAATGATCAGCTTTTCGACTACATGCAAAGGTTTTGAGACATAATTGGTGGATGGAAAATGTTTCGGTAGTAAGGAGGATGACGTCAATATAATAAGTTATACGTTAATTTTAATTTTTTTTATTTGTGGACCCTGCAGAGCCATTTTGTATTTAATTTGAAATAATGTCTCTTTTCTTTTTTGTTTTATATTTTCGGTGTAAACATTTTTTATACGTCGAGTTATGCATGTGGGCTCATTTATTGTAACGATTCGATACGTAATAAATGCATAAAACACGTGTTTCACCGGGAAAAAGAAAAATGCTCACGACATACGTAATAAGTAATGAAAAGAAACGAACAATTTCACATAGTCAAGGGTCCAGAGAGAACGCCATGCAAGAAAAATCAAACGAAAACGGGGACACCCCACAAAACCAATACCTCATCATCATAATTTACAAAATATTTTCTAAAAAATAATTATTTATGTAGCTCATAAAAATTAATCATCGAAGAGATAATATATGCTAAATATTTTCTTTAAATGGTAGAAATAATTTTCATTAATCCATTTTTGCAAGTGATACAAGTAATCAAATTTAAGAATATGTTTTTCAAATCTTTGATTTTCCTCCAAACAAACGGAAGTTGAGAATTGAGAGGGGTGGCATGAAATAGTTGTAAAGCGAATCAATAGAAAACATAAAATTAAAAAGGAAAGCCTCCAACCTAGAAAAAAATCAAAGGCAAACGGGACACCCCTAGAACCAATTCCTCATCTTCACTTATATCAAAGAAAATGATGATATAGAAAAGTTAGGTAACCCAAAATATACATTTTCTTTTGAGAATGAAAATACTTTTTGTTTGTTCATTTTTGCAAATGATATGAGCAATCGAATCTATGAATATAATTTTTTAAATGGTCGATCTTTCCTGAAACAAATGCAAGTTGAGAACTGGAAGTGGCATGAAATAGTTATAGAGCTAATCAATAGAAAACATAAATTTAATAAGGAAAGCCTCCTCAACCTAGCGAGGCAAAAGAAAAGATAAGGGGGAAAAAGGAAAGAAGAGAAAGGCGAGCCCAAGAAAAACGATAAACAAGAAGCGATTGCATGCACGTTCCCATCGAGATCGATGTACCCTAAAGAACGCTAGAGCAAGATCCAAGGAACACGCCCTGGAAGGACACCATTCCGACCAAATCCACCGTTAAATCGCGCAATGCGTCTCGAATCGTGAGGAGGAGGAGGCACTAACCTGGGAGGCCATGTGGGCCCACTTGTTGCCGTGCTCGGCGTGGAGCCGGACGACGAGGCTCTCCTCCTCCGGCGAGAAGGCGTCCTTCTTCAGGTTCGGCCTCAGGTGATTCACCCACCTCAGCCGGCAGCTCTTGCCGCACCTCAGCAGCGGGGTGTGCCTCTGCATCGCGTTCCAGTTCCCTTCCCCGTACCTCCTCACGTACTCTGTCAGAATGTCGTCCTCCCGCCGACTCCACATCCCCTTCTTGAGTATCTTCCTCGGCCGCTCCTCCCCTCCTCCTCCCCTACCGCCTCCGCCGCCGTTCATCGCTTCGGACGTTCGAATAGCCTTTCCCCCGCCGGTGGTTTTCAAGGTCTCTTGTGCTTGTGGGTATGTGTGAATGCGGTGCTACCCCATTGCTGGTGGAACGTTCAGGTTTCAGGAGGAGCGGAGGGATGAAGTCGACATTGCTGATGTTTTCCCGTTCTGAGTAAAGACTGTCGTCTCTTCTCCCCTAATTAGGTGTGTGAGAGAGAGAGATGACGGTGCTTGTCTTCTTCTTTATTGTAGAGAGAGAGAGATTTTAGGGGGGAGAGCTGGGACGTCGCTCCGTTTTGCATGCAACGTGTTTTGTCCCATTTGTTATTTTCTCCTTCACCTTTGAGGTGTACGCTCCACGCATCCCTACACATCATGAGGGGCATTTTGGGTACTCCACATTTCGGATTTTTCCCACATAGTTTATTCGTATAACTTTGCCATTAATGCTTCTCCATCTTTTCCTGTTTCTTTTCATTTAATTCAATGCTGCTTCCTTCTTGTGAAAGATGCGATCACTTGGTGTGTTTGTTTTAGGAAAAATTATCCAAAAAGATGCGATCACTTGTTGATTGAATATTATCCAATTGAATCAAATTGACTAATTTTAATTGAAAATTGCTAAAGTGGATGCTTGTAGTGTCAAGTATGATGACCATGTGTTAATGTAAATAATTTTTTTATAATGTTTTTTTTTTTTTTATCCTACCAAGTTCAACGAGGGCCGACTATCCTTGTTGGCATTGGGCCTTGCCCACGATCGGGGATGGTTTTGCAACCCTCCCCTAGTGGCAGGCAAGGGTTGGCTAGCAGCCTTTCTCGAGGTAAGAGTGAGTGGTTCTAGGTTTTTGTACTCATTTAAATAGGGTCCTTATTTTTTGAAACCTAGGATCTACCATGGATACCTAACTAAGGTTTCGCTTGTATTACTAATTGAACAATTGTAGTGAATCATTACCTTTAATCACCACCACTTACTGCTACAATCCACTAACATTAACTTATACTTAGACACATGAATAATGTGAAATATTAAGAAAATAAAAGTTTTAGTCATAAAATGGGAGCTATCGCGATCTCTTTTTTTTCGGGCCCGTATACACGCAAGTGCCTACAGAGACTAATGACTCGCTAAGTCTATTAGGCTTAGTTTGGGTTTCCAAAGCCCACTAATTCATGACTTATGATATGAATTTTTAACCTATAAGTTAATTTTAAATATGAGTCACAAATAATCAATTTGAGGTGGGTCAAATAGAAACCCAAGCAAAATATTAAGAGAAATATTTTATTTCTTCACAACTAAAGAAATTAGAATCGAGGACTTGACTACACTAGTGCATCATTAATGCCCTCCGGTCCCTAATCTTATTTAAATCCTAAGATTTTTTGGATTTTTAATGATTTTTCCATGCATTTGTGGAGAAAAACATATTTTTGGTCTTTTTTATTTTTTGAACATAAAATGCATTTTCGGATTTTTTTATCCTTTTTTGAAAATATAAATCATTTTTTAATTTTTCTGATTTTTTTGAAAAATAAATTATTTATTTTTATTTTTGAAAAAAAAAATATAAATTATATTATTAAAATTAATAATATATTTAAAATATAATATAATTTTAAAAAAAGACCCGGGTCGGATTCCTAACTTAGGACCGACCTAGTTTTTTGAAACCATTGGCCCGTAAATTCTTTTTTAAAGAATCCAAGCCCAAACAAATCAAGCCCACTTTCCATTAAAAGAAATGCTCGGCCCAAGAATCAGCCAGCCCAAGCGTGCTAGCCCAGGATCTCTATAGGGACAATCGTATCGGTTCAACTAGAACCCCACCCGACTGAGATACCCGCGTTCGACCCAGCTCTGACTTGACTGGCGCCTCTCTTCTTCCCTGCGTCTTTGCGACGCTGATGAGGGCAGCTGAGGCGAATGCCGCCAGTCACCCTGGCGCGTGCCCAGATCTACTGTAGCTCGCGTCGGGGGATTGGCGAAAGTGACAACAAGGTGGCATAAAGTTGTTCAACCCTGGGGGGTGAGATGCAGCCAGTGGTGGTGGATGGGGGAAGCCGAGCTTGTCATGGTGTGACCATGGTGAGCAACGCTGGTCAGCCTGATGGGTCCAGCACGACACGCCTCCGTACGGTATGGCATGGCGGGGGGTGACTCCATGACGAGGGGCTTCAATTCGCGCCGGGCTCTAGGCACAAGGGCAGTGGCGGATTTGTCGGGGGGTGGGGGACGGCAGCAATTGGCGTTGGGTCGGCGATGTTCAGCACGGCAGAGCTTGTGGCTGGTCGACGAGGTGGCGGGTGATGCCACGGCAGCGACGGGCGGTAAGGATCAATCTCGCAGTTCTCTCTCTCTCCCCCTAGTTTTAGCCACCCTCTGCTCAGATCTAACCCTCCTTCTCCGGCCAACCTCCCCTCCTTAGATCTTCGACTTGCTCACTCTCGGTCCTCGCCTGATGTCTCTCAGGGGGAAGTCCTCGGAGCTTGCTGCTTTTGATCTCTCTCTCTCTCTTTGGCCTCCTCCTCCTCCCCCCTGGCGAGGAGGCCGGTCGACAGAGGTGCTTGGACCACCGGTCCTTGGCGCTCTAAGCGGCCTCCCTCGGTCGAACCGGCTACCCACCAGTCGAGGTGGCACTAGCTAAGCCAATGATCAATGTCCACTTTAATAATTTTTTATTTTAAAATTAGTTTCATAAATTCAATTGGCAAAACACAATAATGTTTATGGCTCATTTGGTAAAATTGAAATATTAATATTGAATTCGCTAAATACAATAGGTTTAAGACTTTTTAGATAATTTTCCCTTTTGTTATATGTGTGAACATACTCTTTATAGGATACCCGATTCAACACAAAATGATCTCATTTATCAAAAGAATATCATTTGGAATTGAAGTATCATACTCTAATCAAGGTCTATGTTTACATTGACATGCTTCAATAATGGAGTTAAAAAAGGATTTGATAGCCAATTGAGATAGCTTAAGGTGCATATGATGATGATCATTCTATTTCTTTGTATTTGAGAACATGTTTAAAACATAATTTTGTTTAGTAACACAATTTCATATTTCTATTTCTAGAACAAATTCTTAGCCAAAAATAGCTCTAGAATAGAAATGAAATGTTTTCTAATTTTCTAGTTTTGAAACATAAATATAAATAAAAATTATTCTCATTACTCGCTCTCATCACCTACAACCTATTGATGACTGTTATCTGTTGCCCACCAATGTATGAATTCTACATCGGCACTTTCAATTCAATTGATTAATAATGTTTTATCTCACAAAGGAGTGGAGCATGGTGAATAGAAAAGAGCATGAGAATGAGATATTTAAAAAGACTTATCAAACTTTTCTCTTCATAAACATAATTTTGTGTTGTTATTAAACCCATATCTCTGCTCATAAACTCATTTGGAAAATAGAAATAGAAAAAATATTTTTGGCCAGAAATTATTTTCAGGAATCATATGGTTTTCGACCCCTTAATTACCCTTAGTTTTGCTGAGTCAGGCTCTATCCGGGCTATACTAGGCCCATTGATTGGGCCTGGTTTCGCTTGACCTTTACCGCCAGTCTCCATAAAAATCCGAAATAAAGAAAACAGAAAGGCAAGAGCTGACTACAGTTAGGCACTCAGAATTCTCTCTGCTGCAATTCTCATTGACCAAAACTTGGTCAGCGCCTAGCCAAGGAGGTAAAGATGTATCCAGAAACTATGGGGATCTTGAGTCACAAAAGATGCAGAGGGGGAGAGGATATTACCCGTATAAAAAGAGCCGATTCAAGCGAGGGATCGGCTCGAGGGAAGATGCTGCAACACGGGATGTATGTACCCACGGCACGAGTGATCCTCAGAACTAGCGACTTCGGTAAGAGGAGATATTGACGCGGCTCAATCAAATCATGGCGGCTAGCGCCTCGGCCCCCCTCTCTAGCCGCGTGATCAGATTGAGCCATGCCAACATCTTCGCCGCATCTCCCGACGCCCCCGGAATCACCGGCAGCCCGTCTGACGTTCTTGCGCCTCAGAGAGACAGAGAGAGAGAGAGAGATTCATGACATGTTTTGGAGTGGTGTTTGGGAATGGAAGTGGGGTCTGGCTGATGGCATCCACAAGTATAATTGCTTGCCCAAATGAAGCAAAGGAGCGAAAGCAGACACGGAGGCCATACACTGTCAAACGTGACTGCGGCCCTATCCACTAATTAATCCAGAAGATGCCCTTCATGTAGGGACAGAAGGAGGATGATGATTTTGACTTCTCCTCGCAAATTGAGTTTTTCTTGTTCGCTCTAATATGGTCTTAGATGGTTAAAATTGATTGGGCCGAATGCTAATGGAAAAGCCCATCATGCCTACTTGCCGTACAAATAGGCCCACGAACGAGTCCTTCCCTCGGGTAAATGTGGGCCGAACCATGAGGCCCAAACACCAGCATATGCGTCTTTCTCTGTCTGCTTATGGAGGATAAGATATGTGCTATAATGAGATTGAACATTGCAAAGAAATTAAATCTATGAAAAATAACGCCAAGATTATAATGATACCAAATTCACGAAACATCTTGGTAATCTTGTAAAAAGATATGATCTATTACTTATTTTCTATAAGGTTGTGTTTGGTCGTCAATATTTTTTGTCAAGATAAGACTAGATAAAATAGATGAGAAATGTAGAGATTTTACTATACCTCATCCATTGTTTAGCAGATCATAGTGATTAAATTAAAAATATTTTCATATTCTATCATCTTGATTACTTGGTAAGAATGACATACTAGTATAAATGAATATGGAAATGTATAATTGAAGAATGTAAGAACATCTCACGACACACTCTGAAGAAACCATAAATGCATAATCAAAGATAAACTCCATCATACAATCTATAATCAATGTACGGTCTAAATCTTAAATAATATAAGCTCATTGTAATTAAAGAGCCATTGTACCATTAAAGATGCCATGTGTTTGACTATGATGAGAAATAAAATCATATTTGTTCTTGGATTCATGAACAACATTGACGATGTAGACCTCGCCGGAGCGCGCCGGCCCCGGTGAGGCCAAGCTCGCCCGATCCGGCGAGGTCGAGCCTCCAATCAATGCCAAATCTAATTAAAAAAGAAGAAAAAAAAAAAAAAAGAAAGGAAAAAATGAAAAAATAAATAAAAATATTAATAAATTAAAAGAAACAAAAAAAGAACATAAATTTACCAAACGTGTTGCTATTCATTTTTTATTCCCGAAACAAGTTTACCAAATACATCTTTCTAGTCAAAAATTGTTTCCTTGGAACAGAAACATTTTTTTCAATTTCTATTTCCAAACGTTTCTATTAAAAGAGAGATAAAATAATTCACATATGTCATTCTAAAAAATATAGTGCTTCTACTTTTTTTGCCATTTTCATGAACGTCAACATGAAGCACAAAGGTTTGGATGAGAAAGAGTTTGGACTGTTTTGTTGCTTTTGTGGATTTTTTTTTTTTATTTTAATGTGAACCAGAGAGATATAGAAGAGAAAGAAAACTTGACTCTATCGCCATCGTAATAGAGTTTTGACGATAATAAAGGAACTATGGAGAAGCCACAAAACTTCAGCACGAACAAGAGTTACGGAGAAGAGTGGGACAAAGATGGTGGAATTTTTTTTCACAAGTCTCACTGCCCCTCATTCTTCATGAATTTTCAAATTTGAATTTCATTCATTTAAAATCCAGCTTCCTCCATGTTTAAATTTCTTAACTTAAAATTACGGGCTTCTTCTACTTTATCTTTATATATTTATTAATTTTCCTCTCTTTTATTATTTTCTTTCATTTTCATTACTTTTTTATCCCCCTTTTTTTTTTTATCATTCCTTAATAAACATTATATTGAATGATAGATCATGCTGATATACCTAAGATATGCAATGAATATGAATATCAAATATTTATTCAAAAATAGAAAAAAGACCAGATATATATACAAAATAAGAACAAATAAAACGAAAATCATTGTTATTTTTTTTCTCATTTTGAATTCTACATTTTATAATGCAATTCAAATGTTATTCATATCTAACTATTATTTTATTAATGTAAAAAAATTTGTTACATAAGTGAAATCCTATCCAACTCTTCAATCGACGCGCCAAATCAAGCAAGGAAGGAAGGAGAGAAAATAAAGGTGGCAGTTCGCGCTGACGTGGAATCGAGGATTTTTCCCGCCGTCGCCTCGGCGCTGGCCGTAGTAGTAGGACTTTTCTCCACCGACATACTCATATAAAAGCCACGCTTCTGCTACTTCTAACTAACTCCCCTGGCCGTCTTGCTCTCTCTCTCTCTCTGCTTCCTCTCGGCCGCGAAGGACGCCTCCGTTCTCTCCCTCCCGAAAACCCTAGAAACCCCCGATCGTCCCCTCCCTCCGCCGTCCGATGAGGCTCCGGTCGCGCGAGGTCCGGCCGAACCCCTCCGCCGATTGCCCTAACGGTAACGCCTCGCTTCCCGTCCCCCCCCCCCCCTCTTCCGATCGGGGTGGCGGTTCGGGGGTCCTCCGTTTCGCTCCGCCGGCCGCGGCTCGCCGGACTTTCTTTGCTCCGTCCTTTGCGATGAGGGCGCGGAATCGGAGTCCGATCGGCGCGCGGGACCGATCGGGCTGTTTTTCTCGATTGGTGCAGCGCGTGTCCCGTTTCTTTTTGAGCGTGCTGGCGGGAATTTTTTTTTTTTTTGTGAGCTTGCGCGGCGGGTTCTTGACGGAGTTTTGCTCAGTAGGATTCTTGATATTTCTTTTTGGGGTCTTTATCAGTGTTTGTTGAAGACGATTCGGAGAGGGAATGCGATGGGCGAGAGGACAGTGACAGTGTGATTGGCGGCAGCGGCGGTGGCGACGAAGATATGTATGTTCCGTTTTCGGATTCTGAGATGAGTGGCGGCGGCGGCGGCAGCAGCGATGGTAATGTGGTTCCTTCTTGTTAATTTTTTGCCATTGCGCTCCGTGTGCCGTGTATGCAAACGCACGTCGTGATTCTCGTCACTTCGTGAAGTGTTGTACTACTCTGATGACATTTAGGCTTCGTCAGAATTTTGTGGAGATATTTTGTTTTGACTCTCTTCTAAGCACGAGAGCAATTACTGTTTATGGTTGAGTTATAGCCTCTTATAACGAACAGCTGAAGTAATTAGGTAATGGCATATGAATGAGCTATGTTGCTAGCAAGCTTTCTCTGAAGCAAATTGGGGCAATTTAAGCATTGGCATCGTTGTGACGAATTTGACACAGTACCACAGTAACAGAAATGGTCTCATTGTAGGTGAAGTGGCTGATTCTGGCAAGCATTCAGCCAAAAGGGCACGAGTTGTACCTGACTTGGAAATGGAGGATGCAAGCCATGATCTAGAGGAAGTCATCCTGGAAGGAGGGGAGATTGATGGGGATACGCAGATCAATGAAATCGCTCAGCAGCTGGCTGATATGAGAAATATCAGCGCTAGAGGTTCAAGGAGGAAGAGAAAAGGCCGAAAGAAGAGAGAAGGGCCACCATTATTGTGGGAAATTTGGGAAGACGAGCATGAGAAATGGATCGATGAGAACTCTACAGAAGATATTGATCTGGATAATCAGAATGAAGTAGTAACAGAGACAGTGGAGGCATCCTCAGATTTGATCAGAGAATTGCTGAGGTATCAGAAAGAATGGTTGGCATGGGCTCTAAACCAGGAAGAGTCTGCAACTAAAGGAGGAATTCTTGCTGATGAGATGGGAATGGGGAAGACTCTCCAGGCAATTGCTCTCGTCCTAGCCAAACGGGAAATCATCCGTAGCATAGGCACTGGATTGGACTGGTGCTCACCTTTGGCAGGTTCATCGACAAGTTTGCCTGAAATTAGAGGAACCCTTGTCATATGTCCTGTGGTTGCTGTGACTCAATGGGTTAGTGAGATTAATTGCTCCACTGCCCAAGGAAGCACTAAGGTCCTAGTATATCATGGAGCAAATAGAGGAAAGACTGCCGATCAGTTCAAGAACTATGATTTCGTTGTAACCACATATTCACTTGTTGAAGGCGAGTACAGAAAATTTGTGATGCCACCCAAGAAGAAGTGCATTTATTGTGGGAAGTTGCTTTACAAGGAGAAAATGACAGTTCACCTTAGGTACTTTTGCGGTCCTCATGCCGTCAAGACAACGAAGCAGTCTAAGCAAGAAAAGAAGAAAGGCAAACAGGCAACGCGGCGGAGAGAAAAAGAATCTACAGTAGAGAGCATTAGTGATTTGGAGGATGATCAAAGCCATCGTGTGGGGAAGTCGCTTCTACACTCAGTGAAGTGGGAACGTATTATTTTGGATGAGGTGAGTGAATGGGAGCATGTTACTGTGATATGAGTGCTAACATAGTTTAATGCTTTGTAACTGATAGAAAGATTTCGATATTTCCATGCTGACAACATGCGACTCCTTATTTTGTTTGGCTGGGTGAAGCCATGCATGAATGCATTAATTTATGTGTGACCCCTTTTTCTGTTTGGCTGGATGAAGCCATTTGTGAATGTGTTAAGTTAATCTGTACTTGGCAAGACAAATATCTGTAAAATTATACCATTCATTTGGAGGTTTGACTTCTTCATGGGAACTGCATATGCATTTTTATTTTCCACAATTTATCAAAACACTTTTATGTGGGATCTCTTAGTATGATTTGCTTTGTGATCTTTGAATGTTCATCTGAATGTACATTTCCCACTTATGCCTATGCAATTTTGTTCAATGTAGGCTCACTTTGTCAAAGATAGGCGATGCAATACTGCAAAAGCAGTTCTTGCGCTAGAGTCTTCATACAGATGGGCCTTAAGTGGAACACCTCTTCAAAATCGTGTTGGGGAGCTCTACTCTCTTGTAAGTTTCTTTTTTATATGAGTGGTTAATTGTTATTCACCTTCTGTAGTCAATCACATTGTCCTGTAATGAATCTTTTCAGGTCCGTTTTCTTCGAATTGTGCCATATTCATTCTACTTATGTCAGGATTGTGATTGCAGAACACTTGATTATAGGTATGTAAAGTTTCAATCACAAGATAATTGGGTAATTCTTTGTCCCATGGGTGGTTCCTGGTATAACAGGGAATCTCAGCCAGTAGGAATGTAGTTGTTCATGTTGACACAAAATGGTTAGAGCAACTACACGTGCAAAAAAACTGGTTTAGTGACTTGGTATACCAAATAATGTGGCAATCTTCGCATAGATATTTAAGGAAGCAGTGCATGTGGCATTCACTGCAAGAATATGTGGTGTCACTTTCTTAATTTACTTTGTAAACAAGTCTTTGTTCCCTACAATTCTATGGATGGTAAAGTACCAAGTTAGCTACATCTGTTAAATATTTACTGCTCGGCACTGCTGGTTTAAATAGTCATACCCATGTTCTTCTAGGCATCTTTATTAATTTTATCCTCAAGTGGAAGCTTCAACCTCCTAATCTTAAGTCTCAATTCAGCCTGCTGCTAAAGTGTCTGTACTTCAGGCTTTGGTCTTGTCTTTCTAACACATTAAGATCTGCAGCATCAGGGCTAAGCTTTCATGATAACTTTTTGATGTTAATGCGACTTTATACTTTCATCTGCATGTTATCTTTCCTTTGCCTGAATGTGATATGGCTCTGAATAAATTATCTAGACTCTAGGTTAAGAGCGTGACATGATTTAGATCTCATGTTCCTATGTAGTTCTCATAGGGTGTCTTGATCTTGATGCAACTATTACTGGAATATCTCCTGCGATAGTGGATGTTCCATTTGGAGAACAAGTCTGTACTTGTCTCTTGCCCTGTGAGATACATGTTTAAGTGCTGTTATCTCACATCATTATTCATTGAAGCATGCGCAAAATTTGTTCCTGAATATATTCCTAAGACTTAAAATCTTGGTCCACTGGTCCATGGTTGGTAGTAGATATGTGGATGCTATTGATTTGTATGTTGTTTTTGACATGATTTGGTGGGTTGCACCCTCTTGGGTACTGTAGTGGAGAATGGACCTAAATTCATGATCAGCAAAGAAAATAGAAACTGAAGAATCTATTTATCTTTGATTGAGTGGCAATGACATATCCAAAGTTGTGAACTATCAAGCATCACCCCCGTTAAAGAGATTTTTTTTTTGGATGTTAGATTTTTCTCCCAGATGATAGAGTTGAAATTGTTTTCTTGATGTAAAAACCTTGAAAATTTGGATAGTGGGGCCATTGTGGTGCCTGTAGCTCCTATATTTAGTTTATAGTCTTTGCGAATGAGCATCTTATTGCTTTTAAGGGTGAATCATCAAATAGGTATAATCTAAAGAAGAGTTCTGTATGGGTGATGTTTAGCAGAGTAAAGATATAGGTATACATTAAAGATATAGACTGAGGGTGTAGACAGTAGATGGATGCATCTTTTACTCAGATGATTTTTCTAATTTCTATTTCCTTTTGCCATTATATGTGAGGAATTCTTCTTCAATTTTATATGTTGTCTGGGTTGACTTCACTTCCATTATCTTATCTAATGCAATCTCACCCTTGTTTTCTGCATTAACTTTATCAATTGGTCCTAGAGCTTCACCTGCTTATTTCATGCACTCAGTTCAGTTAATACATATTTTTCCTTTGTTACCTATTTTGTAATTCTGTTGTTCATTTGCAGTTCCTCAAAACAATGTGCTGACTGCTCTCATAGTTCTGTACGGCACTTTTGTTGGTGGAATAGAGTGAGTTACTTTTTCATCAATACTTTGGCCTCTTTTTTTTTTTTTTTTTTTTTTTTTCCATTTGAACTCTGATATAGAGTATATGTTGTTCTATCTAGTATATAGCGAATCCTATTCAAGCACATGGAAATGCTGATGGCAGAAAGCGAGCAATGATATTACTAAAACACAAAATTTTGAAAAGCATATTGCTGAGACGCACAAAAAAGGAAAGAGCTGCTGATCTTGCACTTCCACCTAGAATTGTGAGTTTTCTTGCATTTGTGCACAATTGCAACTCAGCATGTCCAAGATTTTTAACATAAATCCTCCACTTCCTCCTCTCTTCACTTCCCCTGCAGATTACTTTGAGGCGGGATACACTGGATATTAGAGAAGAAGACTATTACACCTCATTGTACAATGAGAGCCAATCTCAGTTTAACACGTGAGATTCTCTTTGCTTCTCAAGTTTAGTCTTTGAAGAGAATTTTAATTTTGGTTCTATCCTCATTGAAAATTCTTCCACACACCTTTTTTGAGGCATAAATATTTTATGCATCTGTCTACTGCACATGGATTCTTTTTTTGGTTTCTTTCAATCCTTTGAACCTTCCACGACTTTGCACTGTTTTTGATTTAGCCACTACTTTTGTTCTTTGATCTTGAAGACTGTGATAGCCCTAGTTGTTGGACATGGTTTATCTGCTGAAGCCAAGAAGGTTTTATTTAATGGTGGAAGAAGATATTACACATCCTTCAATGCTTGCTTTTGGCTGATATGTTGGTGACTGGGTGCATGCATTTGTTGAACATTTCAGGGGTGCATACAGCTAGCTTGCATGACCACCTATTATATTCCATGAAGGTTGAAACATAGGTCTTGACTGTTTAGAGCAGTGGACTATATCATCATAAAAATAATAGGTTTAATGGCCTTTTCCTGCTTTTGCATCTTCTTCGGGTGATTGTGCCAATTTATGGACAAGCTTTGGGGACTTGTCTTCTTTTTACTGTTATAAGGGGAGATTTATTATTTCCCTGGGTTAAGATGCTGATGTAGTCTCTAAACTCTTGATATTGATTGTATCAGAGCAAGGATGTGGTTTTTATATCTGTTATTAAGAGACTCCCTTCTTCATTTCAATTGGCTTGACTTAATTTTCTCTGTTGTCTCTTTTATGTTCTATTTATTATTATGGAAACTGTTTCTGGGTGAATTTCTCTTGACAGTAGTCTTTTGCCTTGTAGATATGTTGAGGCAGGAACTGTGATGAATAATTATGCGCATATTTTTGACCTTCTCACGCGCCTCCGTCAGGTACTTAAAAATCAGATGTTGGTTGTTCAGATTGAGGGTGAAGTGTCAAATTCATCTAGTTATGCATTTACTGGCTTTTGTGGCGAGAACGTGATTGTTGAATTTTGTTGATATATATTTGGGAGACATCTTTTTCTGTAAATTTCAGTGCTTCCATCATGACATCACATCAGGAGCATTTAGATACACTTCATATGCATTTAGTCTTCCCTGTGGATCATGAATATCTTTACTAGACATGGTAATGCTATGAGCTCAGGCCTGCCAGAACTTTGGATTGTTTATATGTAAAACCTTGACTAAATGGGACTTCATACTCGGATTACCTTGCTGGTCATGTCATAATGGAATGGCACATCTCAGATTGTCCTCTCCCTTTTATTCTCCTGAGAACTCACAGAAAATTTATTTGAACTGATTTACTTGAAGGGTATGTATATTTATTTATGACAACTCTACATGTTGACATTGGTTAAAATTTGCAGGCAGTTGATCATCCCTACCTTGTCGTTTATTCGAAGAGTGCTGCTTTAAGAAGCGGAGGTATGGTTGAGCCTGATCCGTGTGGTGTTTGTCATGAACCTGCAGAAGATCCTGTGGTAAATGATTTTTCCTTTGTCCTCCAGCCAGATTAAAAGAAAACTAATTGTGTTTTGAAAATACGTGAGGAACTTCACTTTTACAGTCTCAGGCTGTCCCTGCTTCATTTACAGTACTTTCTGCACAGTTTGAATGGTTTCTGCCATCCACTTGTGTTAACGTTCTTGAAATAACCTGCTATTATTTCCACTTTTAGGAGTTTATTTGTTGGTTTTGAGCTCTGCATGATCCTATAGTGTATGGAAAAAATGTGATGAGTGGAGGGCTAATATTTGAGTCTCAGCTTTGCAACTGTTCTTTGGGCGGATAAGCAAGGTTTAGACATATTGAGTGCAAGATCTCTTCAGGGTGCTTTCATTATTGTAGATTGCAAGGTAGAGATATGGATGTTGCAAAAGAGAGCTTTGCAATACCAAGCCCTATTTGGGACATGGCTGGAGCTCCTCCCACATATCAAGCTTGATGCGCGTATCTGGTCCGGTAGATGTGGTTGAAAAATGATAGCATAGTCTCTCTTGGCGCTTTGTCTTCCGTGACGCCTTTGTCTAGAAAAGGACACTGTGGAGGCAATTTGATTATGTAGACATGGTCATATATGTGTGTGTGTGTGTGTGTGTGTGTGTGTGTGTACGTAGCATATTGGATGTGCGTGTGTAGTCAGATGTGTAGGAACTATATGAAATTCTTTTGTTTTCTTTAAAACTGATGTTCTTTCCTGCTGATTTTCTATTTTGCTGTCTGAAACTCAAGCTTTCTCAGGTCAAGTCCATAGATTTTGTTACTAAATGGTTCAATTTTCTATTTCAGGTTACCTCTTGTGTACATGTGTTTTGTAAGGCTTGCTTGCTTGATTTTTCTGCTGCATCGGGACAACTTTCCTGCCCTTCATGTTCTAAGCCGGTTACTCTTGATCTGTCTTCAAAGTCGGATGTTGGGAATAATTCTTCTAAATCAACTATCAAAGGGTTTAAATCCACCAGTATTATTAACAGGATACAACTGAATGAGTTTCAGACAAGTACGAAAATTGAAGCCTTGGTATGTGGTGCTTCACCTTTCGCTTGTAATTCTTCATTCATCTCTTTTGCTGGAAGCCTTCTTACAATGAATTACGATAGTAGCTAGGTCCTTACAGAGGCATAGTTAGCGGAGCTACTCTAGAATTTCTAGGACAATTAAGTTGGTGTGCAGTGCACTTATGGCCTGATTAATGTGGATATGATTGTTTTCAATTTTTGAGCACATGAAATTGCATTTATAAGTAGGCTTATGAAGGCCACTTTTAAGATGACTTGCCATTCTTCGAAGTAACCTGCTCTTGATCAAGTATTGCTAGATAATCTGAGTACGTGAAAGCTGCCTTGTGTACTTTGAAGCAGTAGAAATCTTGGTATTGGTGAATCAGCAATTTAATGCATTGGAAAAAAAAGTGATCTTTTATGGTTCTTCCACTCTGATTGTAGTTTCATTGCCTAGACTCTCTCTATCATCTTCGTAGCCTCAATAACATGTTATGAGTTTTTGAAGTTATAGCTGACAGCCATAGGCTGATGATGGATATCATAGTTTTTAGGTAATGCATTAGTGCTAGCTAAATCCTGATCGATAGTTTATTTATTTTTAAATATAAATTCGAATTGCTTCAAGGGCACTGAGAATCCAAGCACCTATGTGCCTTGAAGTGAGGATAATACAGAATCACAGGGCATTGCTGTAATCTTATAAAATTTTGTTCCAAACTAGTGTTCACGACCATTGGTCATATATCATAGTGGCTTGGACTGGAAATAATGGTATCATTGAGGCCAACTGGAAAAAGTTGATGGGTTTCTCTGGCGCATATTTGATAAATGTTTATACTGGATGCTGGAGCAAATTGAATGCTTTTCATATTGATCTTGTTCTTTCATTTTATTTTGTCTGAATTATCTGCTGCTTTCAAGATTTAATATGCGTTTTCATTTATTCTCTGCTGAACTGTTGTGAATGATATCAGAGGGAAGAAATTAGATTCATGATTGAACGGGATGGTTCTGCCAAAGGCATTGTTTTCAGTCAGTTTGCATCGTTCCTGGATCTCATCAATTATTCCCTACAAAAGGTGAAATTAAACATATCTTCTTTCCATTTGTTCATGATGTAAAGAAAAATGAAGATAATGCGAAGCCTCTTGCAGTCGGGCATAAATTGTGTTCAACTTGTGGGGGACATGACGATAAATGCGAGAGATGGTGCTATAAGGAAATTTACTGATGATCCCTACTGTAAGATCTTTCTTGTGAGCTTGAAAGCTGGAGGCATTGCTCTTAATCTTACAGTTGCGTCGCATGTGAGTTGGATTTTCTATTATGTGGGTTATTTATTGTATGGTATTTCTACTATCTGGCTATCAAAAATCTCCCAACTCTGATACTTATGGTCATCTCTTGTAGGTTTTTGTGATGGACCCATGGTGGAACCCTGCTGTGGAGCGGCAAGCCCAAGATAGGATCCATAGGATTGGACAGCACAAACCAATCAGGTAGTGTCATCTCCACTGATATCTACTCTCCATGAGCAAAGCGAATTAGGCCAATTCATATCAAATCTGGGTGTCTGCTTTTCCAGAATCACGAGGTTCGTTATTGAGAACACGATTGAGGAGAGGATTCTGAAGTTGCAGGAGAAGAAGGAACTAGTCTTCGAAGGGTAAGCATGTAACATGATATCCAGCTTTTTGTACACTGTGCTAAGCAAACTAAACACGTGCTCTTTCCCTCTTCAGGACTGTCGGAGGTTCGTCAGAGGCTTTGGGGAAGTTGACGGAGTCAGATTTGAGATTCCTGTTTGTAACCTAACTGGTGGTTTCTCAGGCCTCATAAGCTTAAAGCTGATGGCAGTCTGGGGCACTCTCCATCGCCTTTGTCATCAAAATTGTAAGTAGGTGTGCTGTAGAGTTGACTTTTGAACTTCTATTCCTCGCTTCGGCCGAAACTCCTGTAGTTTTCTTTTCTTTTGACTCACCACCTGCTAATTGATTTCCTCCGTCTGCTGAATCAAAATCGCTTATCTTCACCAACCCATCCTACCCCTTCATAAGCCGAAATACTCGAGCTTGCTTTTCGCGATTGTACCCAAACTCATTAAAACTCGAACGTTCTGGCAAAAGTAGGCATACGGTAAATGAATGGTCCTGTCCCCGCGATGGTTGTTTTCTTACAGGCGTGTAACTAAAGCTAAATCATGTTGAATTTCAACCATCCAAATGAACGTGCGAACCGCTTATTCGAGGGGAGCGACCTAGGAGTAGCTCAGCTTGCTTGCGCCCCTTGCTTCCTGAAATTACACGGTTTTCCATGATAAATAATGTCAATGACACTCGAAGACGACATAGATGAGAGAAACATATAAAAAGGGTTGTTGGCTTGGTCTCTTGCACAGATGCCCCTACTTTTTATCGAACTTTCGTTGAATTACTTCCATCTCGGTTCCTCTAGTCCCTGCGAAGTTCTGTTTCTCTGACATTCCCTTAAGTCAGAACTTGGATAAACTCTTTTCGGCTAGGATAAAATTGACCAATGCATGCAGCCTCGCGAGTCACGCCTACCCTTGATCTTCGTATGCTCCACTGCGGAGTAAGCTAAAAGTGCCACTTAAGTTTAAGATGGGGTTTGCTACTTATTACACTATGCCATGTTGTCAAATTGTGATATTCCACACTAATAATGTAGTGTTATACCATCGCGTATAAAGATCGCGGGTTGTTCATTTTTGATTGCTCGAGAAATGGATCAGAACATGATGTCTTTTCAGACGATACAATTTAGTAGTCGATAGCTGAATATTTTCTGTTACCTTTGAATATCCAGACATCCACTATATGACATATATACTAAATTGTTTAGCAATCCTGAGTTTGATATTCACTTAAAGCACCTTTGCCCTAGAAATATAGTTCCAGTTCAGCTCCCGATCTACCCTCGACTCCCAGCTTTTAAACCCTCTCAAACTCTACTCAGTCACATTTTCCTTAATTCCAACTTTTGTGGGGTCAAAGATGAGAGATATCGAAAAATGTATGATTTGTCAAAAACATCCAAGTCATCAGATTTCCTTCACTAAATCACACTATGAATAGGACCTCTATTTCACCATATCTCAAGCATCCACTCCAAAATCACACTCAGCCCTTACAAACTCCCATCACTCAGAAACTCATTTCAATCCATCAGTTTTCACACAAATGGCACCAAATGCCATTTCGAAATTGGCCACACTCTTAACTACTTGTTCTTCTAGTCATTTCTGCTTCCTCAGAAGCTTATCTCAACTTCAACCAAAAGCTCAAAGAGACCAAGTTGGTCTTCTACATGTTCAACTGGGGAGACCGGCCTGAACATAACCACCGTCCCGGTTGCTGGTGTCCCGGGAAACCAGTGGTGGATTCTCGGGTTCAGCACTGTCTTCGTGATCAACGACAAGCACACCGAGTTGTATGAACACAACTCCACGGAGGTCAGGAGGGCCCAAGGAGCCTATGTGAACTCGGCGGTGGACGGCTCGGATTTGCACCTGTTGATGTCCCTTGTGTCCACCAACCAGGAGTTCAGTGGGAGCACACTAGAAATACAGGGTTCCGATTGGTTCTACAACAAATAAAGGGAAGTGTCCATGGTGTCCGGCACAGGGAAATACCGGCTCGCTAGGGGATACGCATTTCTGGGAACTCTGTTCCTCGACAGGTTAACTCCAATGCCATCATACGCTGGAACGTCACCGTTTATCACTACTGATTTGGAAGAGTTTCGGCTTTGGTTGCTCCTATAGAATAAATAAAGAGACGCATTGTCGGATTAGATGTAACAAGTGAAAAAACATTGGCAACTTGTCATGTTTTTTCTCTCTATTTGTGTTTTGATCCGTCATTAGTTCAGGTAAAAAAAGAGCTTGTATGACAAAATCTACATGTTATTGGAAGGATTCATAGAATAATGTGTTTTTTCTGTCTGTTAAAGTAAGCTCAAGATCTCTGTCTACTTGGCATCAAATGAAAGCAAAAAATTGATCAGGGACTAAATTGAAGAAAGCAGATGTATGTGAACTGAATTGAATAAACAGACCCGTATAAAATTTGCAAATGTCACCATTATTTAAACATAGTAAATGAATTAGTAATAAGAGAATGAAAATGGGAAGGTAAATCTCCAATTCTACCTCATCACGAAATACGATGTGATGAGTTTTTCAATTCACATCTTCAAACTTGGAATCGGTCTATCCCCAAGTACTTCAATTATATAACATCGTCTCTTTTGAGGGACATAGATCAATCGTTTCCTAGTGCGGTCCAATCTGCTCATCTGCACGAGCATACATGCTTTCCACATATCCATTACAAAGTGTGAGATTTTGTAGTATTGCTAAAAAGTTTAAGCTATTAGATAAATGCGTTATTTATTATTTAACTATTCCAATCCCCTTCATTCTTAGTCTAGTCCTTTTTTTTTTTTTTGCTTAGTATTGAGCGTGGACATATTTAATTGGGGAGGCAAATAAGACTAGAAAGATTTGAAATCAAGAACTCAAACTTTAATATTATATGAGATTTTGTAGTACCACTATTAATTATTTTAAAAACTTAAACTGTTAGATGAATGCGTATTTTATTATTTAATTATTCTAACACAAACAAAGTCTAAGTAAAAATTCACAGAGGATGTTTACCCCCGCTTCAGAAACTAGCAACAATTTCGGAGAAGATGGGAGTACAAGATGCCAATCGATCGGCCCCATCTTCCTTTGCACAGCGTGTGAAGCTACCAAATGGTTACAGATGTTATAGCTTTCTAGGAACAGTAGAAAAGAACTTGAAAATGCTCTAATTCCCTACAAATGGCCACTAGGACAGGCTCCAACTTCCCAAGATCCAGTGGTTACCCCGTCTCGTGTTATCTCATTATACATAAACAAGTCAGACTCATTTCAATGCAGATGCTGCCAAAGGATTTTTTCTTAGCCAGTTGAACAGAGTTCCACACATCAGGAGCTTCTGTTGTGTCAACTGAGTCTGCATCAACTACTAAGCCTCGCCACCAACAAGCTCCCCGTCAGAATTCCGAGCCACTATTCCAATTTCTGCTTCAGCCCAATCGACACTATCGGCTGTTTACATCAAACTCCTTCACTGCAGTATCGATTGGGGAGGCCATAATTTCAGCAGGTTGTTCAACCCGGTTAGAAAAGCCATCTCGTTTCTACTCTTCCAAATATGCTAACAACAGAAGGCTGTTCTAGTCATAACCTCTAGTGTAGGCTCAAACTAGCATCTGAACGAGATCCTTCAGTCACCTCCTCGAGCCACACATCAAAAGTGGTAATATGCTCTTTGCAAATCCCGATGCTAGCACATTCAAACCTAATAGTTCTACATCTAGCACATGTTAATAACAAATGCTCTATAGTCTCCTTTTCTCCTCAGAAAAGACTACAAGGATCCTGTTTGATCTTCCCTAAGAATAAGTTCTTGTTGGCAGGAATGGCTCCAAAGAAAACTTTCCACAAATGATGCGACACTTTTGGTGGGCATTGGACTTTCCAAGTTACTTCCCACACCTGCTCCTCGTTTGCACGAGAACACGAGGCTTTTAGTCTAACAATAACTCTTTTTTCCAAGTTGTCTTGCACAATGACAAGCAGTTTTGACTGAATTAGTCTGTCCTTTCCTTTGCTCCAATTAACTTTGATTCTTTGAATTCTGTCCAGTTCCTCCTCTTCCGCTTGATGCCTAATTGGTTCCAAACTGCAACTTTTGGAATCCTGATCAATAAGAGTTTCCACCTTTAGAACAGAATTAGTGTCTGCATCAAATTAGGTTGCAGCATTAGGTCCTCACTTTGAGATACCCAATTATCTCACCATACCAAAACAAAATTCTCCATTGGCGCCATACGGCTTCTTACTTCCCTACCTCCTTCCCGTCAAGTATGCCTTGCCAGCCCCAAGAGTCTCTGCAATCTAATTCAGCATTTACTTAAAAGATTCAGTTAAGCAGAAATATTCACTTAACGTGATGAATAAGTGTGAGGGATAACTTAATTCATCCGACAGAGGAAACGATTGATGGCTGCTATAATTTTGCCAAATGTATTGGTAAGAAATTAACTGTTTAACAATTCATTAACCAAATAACCTTTTATTTCTATTTTCAGCGCTCATGATTATCGTTCAAGATTCCCTGCTTAAATTTTCAGTGTATGTCTTTCATTTTATTAAAGAAGCCCTTTCTTTTGTCTTTCAACAAAGAGCTGAAACTAAGGACCTGTTTGATAAAACAGAAAATTAAGTGCTAAATTTTAAGTGCTGAAAATGAAAAATATGATGTTGTTTGATAATAGGTTAATATGGCTAAGACTGAATGTTAACATTGGCAGATTTAGGCTTCTAAAAATGTAATGGACAAGGTTTTAATTCCTTTCTAAATGTCTACTCTATTAACCTCAATTTTATTTAGAAAATAATGCAATTCTTTGACTTAATCAAATCTTTTAAATTAAAAGTACTGTGGTTATCAAAAGAGCTTTCTCTTATAAAGTGCCAATGTACTAATTTTCATCACTTATTGGAATTATAATCAGAAAACCAAAATTTTAATAAAAGTTTGGTGCGACGATAGAAATTTATCAATATAGGGTTAAGTCACTTGTTCTCCTATTTTCGTTGAATTAGCCAAAAAAGGGGAAAAAAGAACTTCCTTGCGTATTGATGATTATAGCATAAAGGGTGGCTCGATTTATATAGTTATAGGCTCTGTTAGTCATACTCGTGCCGTCAAGATTAAGATTTTACACGAAAGATCAATTAGGAAGACAATTAGATCTATTCGCTAATTAACTTTTCTGACACTGTGCCAAAGCTCATGCATCAAGAGCTGAGCTGACCTCCTACAGACATTGACTATGCATCTTGTCAATTCTAATGTTGAATTAATCCCAAAAATCTAGAAACTTGTCGAAAACGTGATAATACTTTATGCCCACGATTATTCTTATTTCCATTTCAATTGTTGATGTCGTTGGACAACATATATCTTTGTTTTCACATGCATTGACAAACCAAATATTTCGAGAGACGCGTTTTCCATGGCTGATTCCTATGTTGAGCTAAATGAGCTCCACAGTGTATGAACGATGAAAAGAAGAGCCTACCCTTTTGGAAGCACATGATGAATTGAAATTTGGTTACTGGGTAAAAGATACTTCCACAAATTTGCACTCACATCTCATGAGATTCAACTTGGTGCCTCATTATTTTATCATGGGTTGAGATAAATTTAAATCTGGGTCGTAAATGAGTCTTGTTGATTATGGCTCAAAATAGATCTCGACTGATTTGAAATCTTGAATCGCAAAGAAACTCGGGTCATATTAGAAACGTCCAAATAGGACTTTTGCCAATGGGATTGTGGGTGATGAAAAAAAGGGTTAATTTTCCACAAGACTCATATTTTTTGAAGATTAAGTCCCTATTGACATTGGAGAAGAAATCATAGTTTCTTGCATATAAATACTCTATTACCGAGTTTGGTTTGGTGCAAACAAGGAGCATGCTTATCACGTGAAAGCTTGCTAATGACGGATAGAGCTCAAAAGTGAGAAAAACCCTTTTCGTGTGATTACTCTTGTGGTGTTTGGGCTTTAATCTGAGAAACATTTACGAGTGAGTGTGATTAAGCAATTGTAATCTCTTCCTCATCAATTATTAAGGAAATACTTTGTCGATCTCTCCCCAAGAAGTGGGCATACTACTAAACCTTGTAAATTGGCTGTATTCAGGTTTCGTCTCTGCAAATTATAGTTAACTCAAACCGTTTCCTTCGGGTATTCTTCCACGTGAGCGTGACGAGGCCAAAGCTTATTAATCCGTTGCGGGAAACTGCCATATCCAAGCAAGAAAAGCGACTTTCTGGGTGCATCATGTTCGGCAACTTTGGAGTCAGCATAATCTCTATAACATGAGACAAGAGACGGCTTGCCAGAAAAAGTACTTCCTATAAAAATCAACAGGGATGTCTGTATTGGTCCTCTATTCTATGCACCCCATCTTCTATCCCTTACTAGATACTGTAATTTGTGTGGGTTGGTTTTCAATTGTTTTTTTTTGGACCAAATTTTCAATTTGCAACCAAGTCCTTGATGATGATGATGTGGCTACTAACGTGGTGCGTATTTCTTAAAGATTAGAAATAAACAAGAAAATGATAATCAACGTGATGATATTTTAGCTATTGAGATGGCCTATAATTGTTGAACCGACGTCCATTTCGCAAAAGCCATATTGGCTGTTGTGGACTTAACTGAACTCCTACTTTTCACATGTTCATCACTATTTAGGATTTGGTAGCTATTGAGATGGCCTATAATTGTTGAACCGACGACCATTTCGCAAAAGCCATATCGGCTATTGTGGACTTAACTGGACTCCTACTTTTCACATGTTCATCACTATTTGGGATTTGGTGGGCATGCTTGGGCAAGTTCGTGGGTCGCAGGTATCCCATTTTGGCCCATGATCGATCATCTTTCTCACTATAAACATCAGGATGAGTAACATAACATTTTGCTTATACATACCAAGTCTCGATTTATCTCATATATTTCCATGGTTTCTTCTTGGGGCAGAATCGAACTTTTAAGATTTACACGCATACATGACGTTCATTTAGGGCAACTTTCCTGATGATAAAGACTTTACACGTTAGCCATAGCATGAAGATCCTAATTTAATTTCCCTTTAGCCGATTTTACGAAAAAAGAAAGGGTTGGTTTCAGAAATACTTTTCCCATTATCACATTAATTTATTTTATCTTCTAAGATGACAATACAAATTCACGTGGTTTTATACTTCTAGAATATCGAACTTAGTACCACATGCGATCACTAAGCATTACGTGATGTATACTAATCTCATACTGCAGTGCAGTGCGCATTGCCGTTGCACAATAAGATTACTTAATGGATGATTATCCAGTTCCGAAGTTGATTACGTGGAAAGACTACATCAGGTACATAAAAGCATGCGAGTGTAAACTACGAGGATATTCTAACTCTTCTTTTTCGCTCTTTTTCCTAAAAATGATTATGCAGCAAACCCTTTTTCTTTTCTCCTTATTTCGCCTCGTTATATGTGTAAAAGCGCAAATAGGGGTTGCCACTATCTTCTGCGAATGAGGTTTTAATGCGCAACTACGTTCCAAGATCATTGCCCGAACGCGATTGGAGCAGTATCGGAGTCTAGGATTTGCTCCGTTTGAGGACAAAATGGAGATGTACATGTAGTTTGGAGATCTTGGGAGACTGGATTAGGCTCTGAGGATCGAGCAATGATTTAATATTTTTTTCGGATTATCAGAATCTTCCGGACATGGATATCTATCGTTTAGGAACTAGTGACCTGGTCAAGATAGCAGAAAAAGAGAAATCGACACGAGGAACGTGTTGTCTATCTCTATATCTTAATTCGACCAAAAAAAAAAAAAACGTGTTGTCTATCTCTCTCAGGCAAGGAGAGCCACAGTAGAATGGGTTATTCAATATAAATTGCCACAATGGTAATCAAACTTTAGAGAATCTCAATTAGGAAATGGAAATGAAACCTCATTTTGATCTTCTTTCTTAGGTCAATACACTTTGATAAGATTTAAGGTTATACCACAAAAAATTCCAAATTATGGCCACATAAATATCAACTAACAAAAAATCTTAAACTTGTCTATTGTGACATAAATATCTCATTTTTTTTTAGGTTAGGAAAAAAATCATGAAATATCAATTAAACTTGTCTATTGTGACATAAATATCCCATTTTTTTTTAGGTATATATTTTGGAAGGAATTGAAATAGAGGATAGGGTTGAGGGTATTTATGTGATAGTGGGTAAGTTTAGAATTTTTGATGATACAAAAAAAGTTTTTTTTTGGGATATTGGTGTTATAGTGGACATAAATTTGAATTTTTTTGATGCATATGTGTTTGTGTCACATATAGTCACACCATCCAGAGTGGGATTCATTGTCATACACACTCAAGTGGCATATAGTGATTGTGACTTATAAAAGGAACAAGCTAAACATAGGATGTTCGTGATTACAGACATTCAAATGATTATTAATTTGAATGCAAGTACACATCATGGAGCATTGACAACACATCAAAAAAAAAACAAATAAAAATGAATGGTTTAGAAACTAATTATTTTAAGATGGATATTTTATTAAAAATTACTGATATGTCGATTGAAATTACTTAATAGAAAAGAATGTTGATGCCATATTACTTCTGGTCTTTCCAATTCAATACATTAGGAAAGCCAACTTTAAAAAAAGAAAAGAAGAAATAGATGTGACATCCAAGTTGCATTCCTGGGGAGACAAACCTAGGGCCAATATAATCTTACCTTTTACCAAAAAAAAAAAAAAAAAAAAAAAAAAACCTAGGGCCAATTCCGAAGACGCAACCTTAAGGTTCTATACTAGCAAATACAGTGAACTTGCCCAGATTTTCTGTTGTCAGTCCTTTTCACTGACAGAGATGATTCCCAAAAAGAACAGACCCGTAAGCCACTTGGGGTCGTGGCTTACATCCGCTTTCCTAGTACGGTAGTACCCCTTTTTCATGCTCGAGTTGGAGCACGCGCGATGCAAATGATACAGCTAGGTTTTCGTTTTCTTTGTTGGTATACCGGTGTCTGCTGTACCTGCTTCGTTTTCCAGGAGTTCTTCCTTGCTCTATGTAACATCATTCCAATCTCTGACGAGCTATCAAAAAGAATGTTTAGCTCAATGCGTTCAAAGAAGCCGCACCGTGCATGGATTTTTATTTTTATTTTTTGGGGGGGTGTCGGTCCCTTATCCTCGCCAGCCAGCTGTAAAGGGATTCAAAAGTTCCGAAACGAGGTCAGGTTTCATCAGCAAACGGAGAATTTTAAGTCCAAAATGGCTCCCAAATACGTATAGATCAGCCGCCTC
Organism: Eucalyptus polyanthemos subsp. polyanthemos; assembly: GCA_017140185.1. NCBI lineage: Eukaryota > Viridiplantae > Streptophyta > Magnoliopsida > Myrtales > Myrtaceae > Eucalyptus > Eucalyptus polyanthemos. The sequence goes on along the minus strand of CM029467.1, from coordinate 8,169,372 downwards.
TCTAAATCCCACGTTCACAATGGAACATTTATTTCGACTTTATTCCGATAGTAGCCTCTTTTGTCTTCATCAACATTTTTTTAAGCACGATACGTACCTAATTTTTTCTCTTCTCAAGAAGATGTGTCGCCCCCTATATAAACATGAAGGGGGCGATGGCACGGCACATGCTGATAAGAAGCAGGGTGTATGACTTGGCTGATCAGCTGAATATCACCGTAATTATTTGGCTTTCGCATCGAATTCCATGTCTGCAGTTGATGGATCCCACGTTATCGAGCTCGTGCTCGAGGCGGCCATCATCACAACTCAAATGTCGCCGCAACAGCAATATTTGTTGCCTTTAAAGATAATCGAGCGCTCTCTAAAGCCGTTCCTTTCCAAAATCCACGCGGGTTACTTCAGGATAAGCCTGTCGTTGTGTAGCCAGGCCTTGCTGTGGAGGACCATGGGCGAGCCGACCGCCGATGCCCACAGTTTTATCCGCCGTGTCTTCCATGTAGCGCCCTCCACAGCATTCACGCTGCTGTGGTCGTTGGCCTTGTTCACGTTGGCGCTACTGTCCCTCGCGTACGTCCTGAGGTGCCTATTCCACTTCGAGATGGTGAAGTCCGAGTTCTTGCACCACGTCGGCGTGAACTACTTGTTTGCGCCGTGGATCTCGTGGCTCCTCCTCCTTCAATCATGCCCCTTCGTCGCCCAGAAAACCTCACCGTACCATGTCCTTTGGTGGATCCTGGTGGCACCGGTGGTGGCGCTTGACATCAAGATATACGGGCAATGGTTCACGAAGGGTAAGAGGTTCCTGTCGACCATGGCGAACCCGACGTGTCAGCTGTCGGTGATCGGGAACCTGGTGGGGGCGAGGGCGGCGGCCCAAATGGGGTGGAGGGAGAGCGCGATATGCATGTTCTCGCTAGGGATGACGCACTATCTCGTGATCTTCGTCACGCTCTATCAAAGGTTCGCAGGGAACAAGGGCCTGCCGGTGATCCTTCGGCCGGTTTTCTTCCTCTTCATCGCAACCCCGAGCATGGCGAGCCTCGCTTGGGATTCCATCTCCGGGAGCTTCGACGACTCGGCCAAGATGCTCTTCTTCCTGTCACTCTTCCTCTTCGCATCCCTGGTAATTCAACAACCTCCTTCCGCTGTGTCTACAGACAGTCATAAGTATAGAATGAATATCTATCGCCAGTCGCGAGGAAACAGAACCAATGTGATCGCATCATCTTCTCATGGTGACGCCGAAAACCTTGAAAGTTCTAACTACAATGATGCTGACTAGATCTTCTTGTCGGTTTCCTCCAGCGGATTTTGGCCAATCATATTACTTTCTAAGTGGATTGTCTTCCCTCGTACGTAGTCCGTGTAAAGCTTACATATACGGTAGGCATACATCAAAATACTAAAAAGGGAAATCTTTTTAGAAGACGCATAAAAAGAGAGCGATCCTACGTAGTAATAATGTGACTAGGAGTGCGTTTGCTTTGTTGAAAACTATATAATATGATAAAGAAAGTTATTTTTCATGAAAATTATTTTTAAGGAAAATGGTTAATTTTTATCTATTTGGCACTTTAGAAAAATACTTTTTTTGTAAAACAGAGAAAGTCTTTTTCTCCCATTCAAATTTGTTGTTTTTAGTTCATGAAAAATGCTTTTCATAGATTGATCATTTTTTCATCATCTAAATACTGGAATGTCAAAAAATAACTTCTAAAGGATAGTTTTCTTTCACATAAATGGATCCTCAAATATGCTTGTTAACGCGCATGCACAACATGTGGAGATTTGATTTGGCTTTTTACCAAGACTAATCACTCTGGTGTCACTCCACTAATGTGAAGGGGTCCAAGAAAAGTTCACTTGCATCCTCATTTGTCTCGATGGTGATTGGCCAAAGCCTTTAGAAATTAGATTAGGCAAATCTCGATTTAATTATATATTTGGTCCTTTTCGCGCCTACTTTCAACTAATTTCAATGCCCTAGTTTCTTCTCTACCTTTTGTCCCTCCCTTAACTTAGCAAACCGTAATTTAATCGAGAGCAAATGCTAGTTAGATATCATGGTAAAATGTTCGCGACATTACTTTCATTGACACAGTGCGATTAATGGAAAATTTGTGAATTTATCGCGCAGGTGACGAGGCCGATGCTGTTCAAGAAGTCGATGAGGAAGTACGACATCGCGTGGTGGGCGTACTCGTTCCCGCTGACGGCGCTGGCCATGGCGTCGGTGGAGTATGCGCGGGAGGTGAAGGGCGGGTTCGCCCACGGGCTCATGCTCGTCTTGTCCACGCTCTCCGTCCTCGTCTCTCTCTTGCTCATGGTCCTCACCGCCGCCAACACGAACGTGCTCTTATCAGCTAAGCCGCCGAACGACGACATCTCCAGCCCGACGCCTTGACTTTTTTTTTTCTGTCTAGATGACGTCGTACGACTCGGAATGTTGATTGACCATTGATTTAGTTTGACATTTTGTAAGGCTTTGCTGGGACATTCAATGTTGGGCCTGGGGTACATAAGCTAATTGAAACGTGATCCATGTTAGTTCCAATGGAAAACCCTTAGTTCCAATGGAAAACCCTTCTTCTTTTTTGCTTTTTATTGTTGTTGTTGAAGTAATTAATTAGATTAAATGATGAAATTCCAATATTAGTATGCATAAACTATGACATAAGCCTTAGGTCGATCTTAAATTATTTGCCGGTATATTTGACGGCTTATTGGTAGGCATATCTTATATGTGATTTACTAGTGATGCTATAGTGTGAGAAATTTTCACACAAAATCTTACTTTGAAAAAGAAAATTCTGCCTTCCAAACTAAAACGACGTGAGCTATCTTGTTCCATTGCCTAAACATGAGTTTTATCACTTAGATGCAATCAATTTGAGTTGGCATGGGAGCTCTTGGTTGATATAAGATATTGGAGATATTTCGGATCAGATTTTTGAACAGATTAAGTCCACCTCTCCAGTCTGGCCAAAGAAAAAATAAAGTTGGCCCGACAAATATATAAGCTGAAGAATCTATTGTACACAAGTGCTTTCCTTTTTTCTTTATTTTGCTTTTGACAAGAAAAGCATTGTGAATTGTTCATTGATGTCGAATTGGGCCGGGCCAACTAGCCAAGCCTTTGGACTTGTTAGTCGTGAAGGACTGCCTAGGGATTGCTACGCATCGCTCCTATGTTCTTGTTCAGCCCAAAATACCAGTGCTGTCTCCACTTATTTTTCCCCCCCTCAAACCCCATTCTCCTTATATTCCATGGAGAAAATTCTAAGTATGGGAAAAAAAAATTATTGCAGCAGCAAGTGAGCGAACGGTCCGTTGAAGCAAACCAACCTGGCATCGCTCGTACCTCGAAGCATGTCGGTCGATCAAGATCAAGTGTAGATTATCTGAGCGTACGTATGCCAACCCAATTAAATTAATTCAAATAAATGGCTGAGACCCTGTTTGACTCGGACCCGAGCAGTACGAGCCCGAACTGACCCATTCAATTACTCCGGACCAAGATTTTAATTTCGGAGGCTACGTGGTACGTGGTTGGACGCATACTGTTCAACGTCCCACCAAACCTACAGCTAGCATTTGGCACGCGGATAGGAGGCCATCCTAAGCAAGTACTACTAGGCTGATAATTTATTGATGTCTTATGGAGGGAGCAACAGAACTTGGCCGACGTTTTTGAGACCCGACCGAATTGCAGAATTAACCTCGTAGCGGACCAAGGAGGATGCATTATTCAATCGGCAGCCAATTGTCCCTCTCTTCTGTTTTAGGGCATCGGAATGAAAAGATTCACGAGCACTTGGGAACATTTCTTTAACGAAATGAATGCTATTTTGGTCGGTCGGTATCGGGTTTCTTTCATTTCATCGAGACAAAAGTAAAGAGCCCGAAAAAGACAGTTTCAGAACATTACAAATCCGAGAGGGCTTGAGGAAGGGGAGTGGAGCGATCCAGTTAAAATAGCGAGTTGTTGGACATGGCCCACCTAGAATTTTACCCACGGACATAACCTGTCACTAGCATAGTCAAAACAAGTTTCGAAGCCATGCGACCCGACTTGTCTCACCATGCTATAATTGCCACCCGAGATGAGCACTGAGGACGTTTGATCACTAATCCGAACTTAGTGTAGGGCAAAGTGTATGTATCAACAAGAGTCGATCGTTTAGCTTTAAGGTTTGTGTAAGATTTAGTTACGTTTTGCGGTCGACGCGATTAAGTAGATTTCGGTGGGATCCACTGAAAAACAGAGACGAGGAGGGGATCTCGAAGTCGGAGATGACCCTTCAGTTCTTGAGAGTACACAAGGTACTGGCGAGAGAGGACAAAGCGCTTTTCACGTCCGCCATTGGAAAAGAATCGATCCAGCTCAGAGCTCAGTTCACCATCCAAAAGAAGCAAAAGCGATGAGAGAGAGAGAGAGAGAGAGAGAGAGAGAGAGCAGTCATTTTCACGAAAATCTGGACATCAATTCGGGAAATCTACTCTCGTGCCTCTGTAAATCGAGGCTAATCCTAATGACAGCGCACTTTTCTCCACGTTCACATGAATTCCCACGATTCCCACCCCCGCATTGCCACCACGCTGCGGCAGGCCCACCCACCTCTCACCACCGACGGCACTCGCGTCGTCCATCTCGTCGCCGACCCACGAAGAACGCCAAGAAGATGACGATGAAGAAGACGAAGCCGCGTCCGACCCACCAACTCTGACTGTGATCCAGCCCTCGTCGCACGGCCGGCAGGGTCGTCCCTCCCCGAACGACAGCGTCCTGATCCTGTCGAGGGCCGACTCGATTCGTTCGCCTCCCGTCGTGCCGGCTTCCGACTCTGCCTCGTCCATGGCGTCCCAGAATTCTTGATCCAGAACGCTCGTGGGCGACTTCGTGTTGGTCTGCTCGGCCTGGCTCGAGCCCAGTTTGTGGCTCTCGAGGAATGGGTGCTCGAGAAGTTGACCCACCGTCCACCTCTCCCTCGGGTCTCTCCTTAGACACTTGCTCACGAAATCCCTTGCTTCCGCGGAGAGGCACCCCGGAATCGCCGGTGACTCCCCGGAACACGCGATCCTGTAGAGCAACGAGACCGGGTCGTCGGCGCCCGCGGCCGCGCCGGCCTGCCACGGGGACTTCCCGGTGGCCATCTCGACGACCGTGCACCCGACCGCCCACGCGTCGCCGGCGAGCCCCTGCTCCTCCCCCCGCGCGGCCTCCGGGGCCATGAACATCGGCGTGCCGCCGATCCCCGCAGCCGCCCCCGCCGGGCCGACCCACTTGGCGCACCCGAAGTCGGCGATCTTCGCGGCGCCGTCGTCGCCGATCAGGACGTTGGCGCTCTTGATGTCGCAATGCGCGATGCCCCGGGAGTGCAAGTAGTCCAGCCCCTCCAGAATTTGGCGCGTGTAGTCACGGATCACCGGTTCGTCCAGCTTGCCTTCGTGGCTCCTGATCTGATCCGCGAGGCTTCCTCTCGGCAGATAGTCCATGAAGATGTTGAACATGATCCTGCTGTCTTCGTTCGTGATCTCGCACCCCCTGTAGCCGACTATCCTCGGTGAGCTCAGGGAGGACAGGGTCCGCTCCTCTCTCCGCAACAACTCGGATCGAACCAGCTCGGCCGACTTCACGGCGAAGACGTCGCCGGAGCGGCGGCAGGTCGCGACCGACACGGTGGCGGAGGCCCCGCGGCCGACGGCGCGGCCCCTGGTCCAGTCCATCGCCGCGGCGGGAGCCGTAAAGAGGGGAGCTTTTGGCTCTGGTTGGGTACGTGCGTTGGGTGTGCGATGGAGTGCGTTGGAGTGTTGCTTGGCGAGCGTGGTGGCTTACTTTATATAGGGGGAGTCGAAAAGGGAAATGAGAAAGAGAAAAAGGTGGGAAATTTCAAAGGCCGGTCAGCCAGTCATGTGGAGCTTGGGAAGGGTTGACAATCCCTTAGACGTGAGGGTTGGCCAGGTGTCGGGTTTGGCTGGCTGCTGCCAGCTTGGACGGTAGTGGCTGGCGAGAGGGAGGGAGCGTGCAAGCGGGGGTGACCCACGTACGCAAGGTCGAGAGGGTTTTTTAAGGTTATATTTTATGGGGGACTGTTGGAGAGATGGTTAGTAAGAAAGGAGGGGAGAGGTTTGGGATTGGATTTGGGGGTTAGCTCGGATGGATAATCCTCCACCCAATTTGGATTCTGTGGATTGTTTTGCGAGTGGACTTTTCTCGTTCTTGGCAAGAGCGAGGGTTTTTGAGATTTTTAGGGTTTGATTTTTGAATTTGATATTGAATTAGGGGGAGGGGATTATGGAGTGGGTTGAACCACCGAAAAGGAGGAATTGGTTGAGTCAAATGGGGATACTCTCGTTGGGAGTAGAGAGAGGGGTTTGAATTTGGGTTGTTCTAGCTTGGCCAACCACGTACCTTGTCAAGACTGGAGTGTTTTGGGGGAGGATTGGAAGTGCAACTACGTAGTTTTGAAATGTGGGGACTTGTGCAGAAGTCAATGTCATTAAGGCACAAATGTTTTGGGACTTTGCATTTGGACCGTAATGCGTTTGGAAGAAAGGCACATAGATTCTCCGTTGCTCCAATCCGTATATGCCTTGCTTCTACCAGCGCCATTCATTATCCAAATCCCGTATGGATTGTAGAACTAATCGATAACAATAATATAATAAAAAAACCCGTTTGGAAGCATATTTAGATCGACATGAGAACATGTGCAAATGGACAGGCCGTCGTCCCCTCAACCCCACCAAATTCCAGTGGAAAAGTGCCCGGGGCTTTGCTGTAGGGTCGACGAAATTCACATCGCCTTGAGCATTCGGCCCTGTTCCTCCTCCGCCCTAGTGGTACAGGTGTTCTCCAAGCTTTGAATCAACCCTTAAGTTCCATTTCGGCAAACCATCGAGAAGACAAGCATCTAGTTTCACATGGCAAGCAGATTAGTTGGAAAAAAAGATCCAACTTCTCGAAACCAATTTCACCTACCGTTTGTCAACTCTGCAATTGAAGCAAATTTGGGCGTGAATCAGTTAGGAATTTTCGCGACCTAAATTGCCCTCGTGTGCATATGTTGTCAAACAAAACCCTTTTGTCCAACACGTGTAAAATTGAGTAAGTTCGTTTGACCTAATTTCTAAACCCTAAACCAAACTCGTTCAGCCGGAGGCAGCCATCAAGTTTGTTATGGGCACCAAACTGGAGATCTAACAAAATCAGCCAAATTACCAACATATTCACAAACATTCACCACCAACTTACTTCTAGAAAGTTAAATCATATAATATAATATGATATGATATGATAAGATATAATATAATATGTGTGCGTGTAAATTTTGTGCAACCACTTGTTGGCAATTATTACGATGGGCTGATGGCGAGTGTGAACTTAAAGTGAAGCTATCATAATAGTTACCATCATCTTTGGTTGTTACTTTCTCCAAAGCGAAAGCTGAAAGGGTGCAATTTCCCAGTGCCAACGACGTTGATACGTCACATAACGGAATTTGGTCTGTCCACGTTGCATGCCAACTATTTGTTAGAATGTAATCGATTAATCACATTTACATTATTAAAGTGAACTCGCTGCTCATCATGTGAATTGCTTCCTATTCAAAAGTACAAGTCGCGAGCGCAAGCGTCCTCCACTCTGCAAAATATGTGATTTCTTGATTCTTAGACTACACCATTCATTTTATATATGAAAGGTATAAGAAGGTAGTGACATGACATTATCGGGGATCATCGCCTCCTGCCTCCTACCTTCTGTCTCCTGCCTCTTGGTCACTGCAAATTCAGGGAAAAATTATCCAAAAAATCCTAAACATATTATATTTTTGCTAGTTTAATTTTAAACATTTTAATTTCGCCAATTGAGTTGTAAACCTTTTCAAATTATGCGAATTGAGTTTATTCGGTTAATTAGCCGAAAATGGCCAACGTGAATGCTAATTGTCCTATGTCGCACAATTATAGCATCGCTAGCACTGATGTGGGTAATTTTAATAATATTTTATTTTTTAAAATTTCTTTTCTTTTTGAATTTCTTATTATTATTTTATAAATACTTTATTAATTTTTTTTTCCCTTTTTGGGTCAAAGGGCCAATGGGGCCGCTAGCCACTACTTGGGAGCTGACAACCTCCTAGACCACTGACCAAGGGTCGTGAAGCCCTTGCTAGCAATAGGCAAAAGGTTGTAGCCCCTTGCTAAGACCAATGAGGGCATCACGAGACCTCTTGGGCTACAACAAGGACCACCATACCCTCACTTTGCCACCCCTCACCGGCCAAAGTGAGGGCTTGCAAGCCCTTACCAGATCCAATGAGGGCTATGAAGCCCTTGCTTAGGGGTTGGTAGGGGGTTCACTAACCCTTGAGGTCACTGACAATTGTCTACGTCAGTGTAGGATGACTACCGTTAATTGGACTGTCATTTCAATGATTTTCAATCAAAATTATTCGGATGGATTCAATTGGCAAAACGTGAAAATGTTGAGGACTTAATTGGCAAAATAAAAAAAATTTATGACTAAATTAACAAAAATGCAATAGGTTTAAAAATTTTTGGATAATTTTTCCAAAAATTCAGGATAATTCTTGATAAGCTCACATAAAATTTGAGATTGGCCCCCCTTCCTGATATCCCCACCTCTGATGTTTTACTGATCGCATGATTAAATAGATTAGTAAAACAATTAAGTAATATCCCGGATTAGTTTTTCTGATTCACACTTGAGTCTACCATATCGGAAAGTCCATGAAATCATGCCCAAGCGAGAGGCATTTTCGTCAAGCCATGGCATGTGTGGCTACTCCTCCTATCTCTTCCATGTCACGTTTCGTTCTTGCTTGAGAACCCCCAATTCGTGGGATTCCGAGGGTAAAGCAGACGTTATCCAAATTCTAACATGACCCGGTGCACTACATGACTCCCTACGCCAAGCCACACTCAATTCCTTCGGTCCTTATTATATTGTCTGCCTCATGGTCGAAAACCATTCTCCGGCGGGCACCAGCTTGCAAGAATCAAACCCTAGAGCCTGTGCCTTGGTCTCAAGGACAAGCTAAAGAGGGTCGGAATCAGAACCCTAAGACACCCTATACTAAAGAAAAGCGCCTTTCTTGCTTACTCCAAAAGCGAGCGGTCCTCACAAGCGAAAAACCCACTTAGCCGCCCTTCATATTCTATGCTTGAAGCAAGCAGCCGGTACACGAGAGCCTAACTGCTAAGAAATTATCACATGATCTTAAGGTTGTTAACTTGCCCATCTGCTAGCGATACATCACCTACACGAGAATTTCGTAGTATTTTTATTATGTTGTCCCGAGCAAGTCTCTATCCCCTTGATTCTTTTTTCAAAACATTAGGAAGAGAAAGAGACCTAAATCCATCGTATCTCACCTAATTATGTTAACCCTCTTTTTCGTTCTGTACACACAGTGGACGAAAATATTTTATTCGCATGTGCCTTGCTAGGTATACAGCATTAGTTGTCTTGAAGAATACTCTTGAAATGAAATATGTTTTACTTCTCCCCTGAAGTTCCATGTATGAAATCATCTATGTCATATAGATCTGGGTCTGGATCAATTCTAGATAAGAAGTCGAGAAGACATAATGTGCACATGGATTGTGAATTAATTACATGATTTTCAACATTTTATAATTCATGATCATGATTGTAATTAGCCGATTATTCAGAGTGAAATTAGCACGACTTACTGTGCACAGTTGCGGCTTTCCTAGTAATTCTTTCTTTTCAATTATTTGAATTCTTCCCTTTTCGCAGCAAATCAACCGAGACACTTCTAAACCCTAATCCTTCTTGGTTATTTGACACGAATGAAAGATGAAAAAGAAAACAAATGATATCCCATGATTGCTTTGAACTTTAGACCCCTTTTACACTCCACATAGCCCGATGGGGGTTAATTGTCCAACCCTGATTTCGATTACCCTATCCGTCGAACGTCAATCAATTTTAGTTAAGGATAGTTGGTCAGACAGGAACATCGCTTGATTAGACAAGAAATAGTGATTTGAAGCGTGATTTCTACGATAACCAATGATTAGGAAAAGCCCATTTTAGCTTATAGCCAACGCGAGTCACGTGTGACCTCATCTTTTTGCTTCGATGCCTTCTCTCTCTCTCTCTACAAAATCATGCCATTGCGTATTAATGAGAAGGACGGCGAGAAAGAAAAGGAAACAGTGTTCGGGTCCCCCAAGCGGGGCGGACCATCCAGGATGAACTAGCACGTGTGGACGTGGCTGAAGCTAATAGAATCACGTTTTTTTGAATGATTTTGTGTGGGCTCGGGATGACCACGTTTTGAGAGTCTGGTACGAGTGGAAATTAGGTGCGCTTCCTCTCTAGAAGGACCAATTCGGTGGCTCAACCATATAATTGTATGCTTGGAGATTAATGCACTCATTTACTAATCTCCGCCCAAAAATTGAAAAGAAAAAGAAAATAAAATCGGTGGCTCAACCATTCATTTGCCTTGGCTCCAATGGCATCACCAAGAGGATGCTTTTCATCTCTAATCGAATGAAGAAGTTGTACTTTAAATGCTTGAGTTAGGTGACCCTTGGAAATTAGTCCCTCGCTTTTCCATCCCCCATTATTCATATTCAGAATCTTGCGTGCCATTGAGTATCACCACTATCTTAAGTCATTCCTTGTCATCACATCTTTCTATGGATCCATGATCATTGGCCTTTGATCTTATGATATTTGTCAGTTAAGGCATTCGGTTTATGGTTTGTTTTCTTCTGAAAATATCTCATGGTTTGGTTTCTTGCGAAAATATCTCATGATTGCAAAGGATATATGTGTTCAGGCCAAAGATCTTGCGCTAACTCCATGGCAATTTGAATGAAGTCGTTTCGCTACCCATCAAAAGTTCATCGAATACGTATAATCGTATTTTCAATTGCTAGAATCTGATTTTCCTATTATTCTATTCTCTTATACAGTAGTTTTCAAGGCGTATCTTGAATTATGTGTTCAGGGTTTCTTTTGCTAAGAAATGAAGCAACGAGGGAAAGAACGACTATAGACCCGGAACAGAGAACGGCGTGAAATTTCTGGGTGACCTTCCACTTAATATTGTTACATTAAGAAAACCATCTTCTACAAACGTTGAAGTTGACAATATGATATTAAACCGAAAAGCAAAGAGTATTTGATCGTCCGATCCATAATTTGCCCACTATTTGAGATAATAATGTGAAGCAGAATGTGGATTGGATTTTATTAGGTATTGCAACGTGTTTTTAGAGCTTATGAATTGACCAAACTATCCAAAAACTGATCCTACTCAATATGGTTTCATAATGAAATTGAATCGCATTCAAGAGGGCAAGAACCAAACTTTATAAACCGAAAAACTATCGGACATCAAAATCATCGTATCCACCCCATCTCCCCTCGAGATTATACCATCAACTCAGGATGGTCCCATAATCGCCTACGATAAAGAACCCTTGACTAGCGGTGCCTTTCATCGTGAAGAGAATGCTTTTCCATGATTAAGGTTGTTAAGCCGGCATTATAATGACTAGACCTTTTGAATGTGTGCCTTTTGACATTCCACTGCATTGTTTTGAGGGCGATTTCTTAGTGATCGCAGCCTAGTCTATGTTGGTAATGCGTCCGCTCATTGGCCCATTTCAAATTAAAAATGGGTTCTCTTTCCCTTTTCTTTGTCCCTAGTTATTGACTTCAACATGATCGGCGCACGTCAGTACCTTTCTCTTCAAGACTCGTAAAGTGATTCGGGGCTGATTTTCTTACCTTCTTTCCGAAGAATAATTAGAGAGGAGATTAGAGTGCATATGCATCAATGGATATTGACCATCGAATACAGCGGCTCTCGGATTGCACGTTCCGCATCTTAGGAGTACATTCCAACCCTATAAAAACATTATGTTTGGTACATGATGCCGCCGTTCCACTCTCAAGGCCTAGTGAAAAGGTTACCTAAGGAAGGGCTATAGAACTAGAGTGCTCAGACGCTCGTTTTGGTCTACCCTCATGCTTGATTCTTGCAAAAAGGATTCGAGATCTGTCCACACCCTTTAAATGTTCAAAGCGCCAATGATCCTTTCCCTTTTTTTCTCTTTTTTTTTTTCACTTTTTCAGTGCACAAATTAAGGATCTTTATCTTTGCTCATACTCGAGAAGGATGTGACGCGCACGGCGAATTTGATTCGACTCTGTATGTTCCTGTTCCGGGTATTCTAGATCACGTTGCAGTAGCATTCTCCAGTTCCGCAGATGAGGTTATCCGAAGAGAGGGCTTCATTTAGTTACTGGACGGACATTGGCTTGACTTCGTATACAGCATGTGAACTTCAATATTATCTCACGCTTTTTATGTTTTACAGGATAATCAGATGACAAATGTCTGAGGACCACGCTGTCTAGTTTAAATTTAGAAACATATTGCACCACGATATTTACATTACAAAGTCCAGATGAGTGTCTATGGATAGCGGCACCACCGCAATTCATATCACAACAGTAAGGTAACAACTGCAGAAGCTAAGCTGCTTCAGCAAATCCCACTCGCTGGTTTCCGTAGTCAAAGACCGTGTGGTACTTGCCCATGAAAATATCTCCCAAGATCCTGCATTTACAAAGCAAGAGGTCACCCATTTTCAGGGAACTAATCACAAGCAGACAGTCTAATCAAAGTGGAGGCAGTTTCAGAAAGTGAATAGGAAATGTCTAGCTTCCAATAACCTACAGGAAATAAATTGATAGAGGAAACTAATGCGCGAGATATAAAAATTTACCAGAGAGGTCCACGGGGTGGAGCCACATCCAAAGCAGTAAATCCACTGATGCACTGAGAAGCACCTCCCTCCCCAACTTTAAGAACATACTGAACCATGAGATCCACAAATTATTAGAAATCAGTGAGGAAACAGTTGATTAAAGTTTGACAGGAAAGAACAGGGGTCATCATCTGTTAAGCAAGAAGCAAAAGACCACAACATCACATCACATAATAGACCATATAATGCAAAAGTATAAGCCACTCCAACCTAGAAAGCCTTCCTATACTCCACCAAGGCTACAAAGTCATATTAAGAGAAAAGATTGTATCATTCAATATCCAGGAGGAACCGTGCCAAAGTTTGACATCAATAGTTGATACATATTCTAGCATTCAAATCAGCTGCAGATAATATAGAGTGCTTGTACTTTGGTGAACCCACACTGATAAACAGTCCCCAATTTTAGCCAACCTTTCCCTCTCGACTTCCCATATTAGCCCAAAAGTAGGAACTGAGTAACTACCACGAGGGTAAGAGTTAATACACATCTTAACAAGAAGATGCCCATCTTCCAAAACCACTTAGTTTGTTTTTGGATACCACATTGTAAAATCCAACAAAACAGTTAAGCCATTAGGTAAAGGGATACTACATGCGTTTAAAGCTCCTGGGTATTCAAGTGGTGAGGGATAAGATGTTAACAAGATGCAACAAATTAATCAATAACTTCAGTAAGAAGATATAGCTCTGACCATAAAACTTTCATGTCCTCATCAAAACATGGTTATTTGCTGAATACGGAGTTGATGCTTCAAAACTAGGTAGAAAACCATACCTGCTCTGGGGCAAGGTCAAACACTTTACCACCAATGGTGAATGAAACTCTTGGCATGGAAGAAAGACTGTTACAATCAACTGCGGATTCACCCATTGGACTAGGAATTCGATCGCAAAGCTGAAATTCCAACAACAGGATAAGTTGGAGCAAGGATAAAACCCAACAGAGATAAACAAAATTATTAATTTACCTCATTAACATAATTCAGAATTTGATCTTCTGTCTGATTTCGTGTGAGCTGATTTTGCATCCATACAACCGCCATCTCACATGCACTGCACATCGCATCATGTAAACCACCACTTGACTTGCCCTTGGTCTCATCCACCACACTCTCAATACCCATCCTGTTTGAAAAAGCTTAGTTAACAACCAGTTGATAAAATGACATTAACATGGTACCTATTAGCTTTGTGCCAATGCAGATTTTGACTAACCTGACCCCATGGGTCCCATCAAAGGTACAGAAACCAATCTGAGAACATATTTTTTGCGGTTTTGCCTGCATAGATGGAAAAAGCAAGGAGAAATAAAGAGCAACAAGCGAAGAAAAACAAGTCTAAACTCAATACAAACATTAACATGTCCAAATATAACCTAAAATTTGATTATACAAGTACCTCTGTCATAAGCATTTCTAATATAGTCTTTCCGTATTGCCCAACAATTGTCTTGCACTCCTGGCTGACCACTCCAGAAGCTCCAATTGCATGGTTAATTTGGGTTATGACAGTCTGAAAGTCTCAAATATACATCACATCATCACTTACAAGACTTTTTGTTATTGAAAAAGCAGGAACACAAAGCAACAAGGAAAGAAAGGTCATAAGATGCATTAACTCCTGTGGAACCACACCATGTTCAAAGATAATGTCACTAATTGTTATCCTCAAATTTAAAGGCAACATTAAGGTTGATTTGCTCCTGATGGTTGAGCTTATGGGTGAGTCTTACTTATATGATGGTTCCAAGTGGAAGCATTTAAGGTGACAAGACTGTTGGTTTTTTGATGTATCAGTACTGCTGTTTTTAGACTAAAGTTTCTCTGTTCTGTTTTTTTATACTGTTCTAGTTTATTTTCTCACTTAGTCAATTATGTTATGCAGTTGTTGTGTTATTTAGGAAGTTAAGCACTTGTTCAGGTGCAGTTACAAGCTGAACGTGTGTGTGTGTGTGTGTGCAGTTATTTTTTTTTGGTTTAAGTCGTGTTCTGTACTTGACTTTTTTATGAGAACTGCAGAAGACAGTTTCCATGCTCTGTTCTCTCTGTTTCCTCTGTTTTGTTCATCTTTCTTCCTCGATATCTATAGTTCTGGTTTTTCTGCTTCTTTGCTGCTTTAATCAGAATCAACAGTGGTATCAGAGCATCGAATGATCTTGAGGGACTGTGAAGTTAAGCAAGTATTGTAGTGCAAAGAGGTTAGAGGGTGATGGAAACAGGTTCAAGTGGTTTTTCTGCGATGGCTTCTCCAGTATTTACTGGAGAGAATTATCAAGCATGGGCTGTTAAAATGAAAGCATTTCTGGAGGGTCATGATCTGTGGGAAGCTGTGGAGGATGATTATGAAGTTGCTCCACTTCCAAATAATCCGACCATGAATCAAATCAAGTTTCATAAAGAGAGAACCACAAGGAAAGCCAAGGCAAAATCTTGCCTGTATGCTGCTGTCTCGCCTACCATCTTCACCAGAATTATGAAGTGTGACTCTGCGAAGGTCATATGGGATTTCTTGAAGGAAGAATATGAAGGAGATGAGAAGATAAGAGGTATGAAGGTGCTGAATCTCTTGAGAGAATTTGAGAGACAGCAAATGAAGGAATCTGAGTCAGTGAAAGAATACTCGAGATAGGCTAGTGGGAATAGCGATAAAATCGAGTTTTGGGAACTGATTTGAGGGATGATAGGCTTGTTCAGAAGATCCTAGTGTCTCTTCCAGAAAAATTTGAAGCTACTATAGCTTCTCTGGAAAACACAAGGGACTTGGCTGATATAAAACTTGCGAGTTGCTGAATGCTTTGCGACACGGGAGCACGAAGACTAATGAGGAGAGAAGATTATGTTGAGGGGGCATTGCAAGCCAAAGTAAAGCAAAATGATGGAGGCAAAGGGAAGAAATGGATTCAGTTTAAGGGAAATGTTGCTGATTCGAAATTTTTACCAAAAGAAGGAAATGCTGGTGGATCTAGCAAATGGAAAAATAATAAAAGGCCATGTCGATCTTGTGGTGGAACCAACCATCAGTCCTTTAGATGCTGGAAAAGGCCAGATGCGAGGTGCGAAGATGCCACAAGTTGGGTCATATGGAAGCTATTTGCAAAGGGAAAGCCTATCAAGCAAACGGGAGAAGCACAAGTGGCGGTGAGTGAAGTTGATGAAGAGCACTTATTTGTTGCTTCAGCTGGTGAATATTCAGTCGAAAATAGTACATGGCTGATAGATAGTGGTTGTACTAATCACATGACTGGCAACTTAGAGCTATTCAAGAGCATAAACAAAACAGTAAAGTCCAAAGTCGAATTGGCAATGGACAGCATATTGAAGTTCGGGGTAAAGGTGTAGTTGCTGTTAAAGGAAACCGGGGGTGAAGTTAATCAGGGATGTCCTCTTTGTGCCAAATATTGACCAGAATCTGTTAAGTGTTGGTCTGTTAGTGGAGAAGGGCTATATTGTGAAGTTCGAAGGAAGGGAATGTCTCATTAAAGATACTGACAGCAATGAAGTCTTGAGAGCTCAAATGAGGGATAAAAGTTTTGTGTTCAAGCCAAATGAGATGCAGCAGATGGCTTTGAAGTGTACAGAAGAGAATATAGAGCTGTGGCACAAAAGATTGGGCCATGTTCATAGGAGGAGTATGCTGGTTATGCAGAAAAATGGCTTGGTAGATGATTTACCAAGCTTGAAGGAAGAGCTTCCACAATGCAGAACCTGCATTCTTGGCAAACAGGCCAGATTTCCCTTCAAAGGAGGTGTCTCGAAGACATATCAAAAGCTGGAATTAGTTCACACTGATGTGTGTGGACCTATGTCTGAACCTTCTTTAAGTGGAAGCAGGTATTTTATTACTTTTACTGATGATCTGACTAGAATGAGCTGGATCTATTTTCTGCAAGCTAAGACTGAAGTAGCTGATGTATTTATGAAGTTTAAAGCATTAGTTGAAAATCAAAGTGGGAAGAGAATCAAAGCTCTCAGGTCAGACAATGGATCTGAGTATACAGCTAACAAATTCAAATTGATTTGTGAGCTAGCTGGAATTGTACAGCAATTTACAGCCCCTTACTCACCTCAACAGAATGGGGTTAGTGAGAGGAAAAATAGAAGCATTATGGAGATGGCCGATGTTTGATGCGGGAAAAGAATTTGCCTAAAAGTTTTTGGGCTGAGGCAGCCAACACTGCTGTATTTCTTTTAAATAGATTACCTACAAAAGCTTTAGAGAAACTAACACCTCTCGAGGGCTGGCAAGGCACTAAACCTTCTGTGAAAAATTTGAAGGTTTTTGGAAGTTTGTGTTATACTCATATTCCGATGTCAAAAGGGATAAGCTTGATAAAAAGGCTGAGATTGGAATTTTTGTTGGATATAGCTCTCAATCAAAGGCTTACAGAATTTTCTATCCAAAGACAAGGAAGATTACTTGTGAGCGAGAGATGTTATGTTCTTAGAGGAAGATGAATGGAATTGGTTAAATGGAAGGAACACCGAATTGAAGCACTTTGAAAGGCAACCTGAAACTGATGTGGAGACTAATGAAATTACGGGGAAATGGAAGAAAATATAGATGATGAACTCCGTAAGAGGCACAAGATCACTTGCCGAGATCTATGAAAGGAGTAATGTGGCGTGCTCGAACCATCAAATTTTGCTGAAGCCAAGGAAGATCGAAGTGGTTTGCAGCAATGCAGAGGAGATGACAATGATTAAAAAAATCAGACTTGGGAATTGGTAGACAGCCATTAAATAAGAATGTAATTGGAGTTAAGTGGGTCTTTAGGACAAAACTCAATCGATGGCTCTTTAACAAGTATAAAGCAAGGCTGGTTGTTAAAGGCTATGCTCAAGTATGGGGAGTAGACTATTCTGAAACTTTTGCTCCAGTTGCAAGGCTGGACACAGTAAGACTCTTGTTAGCTGTTGCAGCCGAGAAGGGTTGGACTATTTTTCAGCTTGATGTCAAGTCTGCATTTTTAAATGGTGAGCTTGAAGAGGAAATTTTTGTTGAACAACCTGAAGGGTTCTGTGTTAAAGGGCAAGAAGAGAGTGTATACAAATTGCATAAAGCTTTATATGGATCAAGCAAGCTCCAAGAGCCTGGTATGGAAAAATTGATCGATATCTACTGGATTTAGGTTTTAAAAAGAGCTTGAGTGAGTTCACTCTTTATATTAAGAAAGTGAATCATAGTGTGGTAGTTCTATCTCTATATGTGGATGATCTTTTGGTAACAGGAAATGATGTTCAGCTGATAGAAAATGTTAAGCAAGGCCTATTTGCTGGTTTTGAGATGACAGACTTAGGAAAAATGGCTTACTTCTTAGGTCTGGAAATCAAGCAAAGTCCTTACGAAATCTTCATTTGTCGAGAGGAAGTACTTAAAGGAAATTTTGAAGAAATTTCAGATGGAAGAATGTCGAAGTGTCGGTACACCTATGGCAGCAAAAGAGAAATTGCAGAAGAATGATGGAACCGAAGCCGGATGTTTCGATGTACGAAGTCTAATAGGTTGTCTCATGTACCTCACAAAGAACTAGACCAGACATTTTATTTGCTGTAAGTGTTCTGTCCAGATTTATGAGTGATCCAAGTCAGCTTCATTTGATTGCAGCTAAGAGGATTTTAAGGTATTTGAAAGGAACCATGCTTTTTGGAGTGAAGTTTCAAAGGAGTCTAGAATTCAATCTACAAGGTTATTCGATAGTGATTGGGCTGGCTCGATGGATGATATGAAGAGTACATCCGGGTACTGTTTCAGTTTAGGATCAGCTTGTTTCACTTGGTGTTCTAAAAAACAAGAAATTGTAGCTCAATCTACTGCTGAAGCAGAGTTTATAGCTGCTACTGCAGCAGCAAATCAAGCCTTATGGCTGAAGAAGATAATGAAAGATCTTTGGCTGAACTTCAATGAATGTATCAAGATCAATGTGGATAACCAAGCTGCAATTGCAATATCTCAAAACCCAGTTTTTCATGGCAAAACTAAGCATTTCAAGGTCAAGTTCTTCTTTCTACGTGAGGTGCAACAAAATGGTGAGGTCATGCTGATTTATTGCAGATCTGAAGATCAACTTGCTGATATATTCACTAAACCACTTCAAGCTGGAAGATTTGAGGCATTGAGAAAGAAAATTGGAGTATGCAGCAGCTACTGATCCAAGGAGGAGTTTGTTGGTTTTTTGATGTATCAGTACTGCTGTTTTTAGACTAAAGTTTCTCTGTTCTGTTTTTTTATACTGTTCTAGTTTATTTTCTCACTTAGTCAATTATGTTATGCAGTTGTTGTGTTATTTAGGAAGTTAAGCACTTGTTCAGGTGCAGTTACAAGCTGAACGTGTGTGTGTGTGTGTGTGCAGTTATTTTTTTTTGGTTTAAGTCGTGTTCTGTACTTGACTTTTTTATGAGAACTGCAGAAGACAGTTTCCATGCTCTGTTCTCTCTGTTTCCTCTGTTTTGTTCATCTTTCTTCCTCGATATCTATAGTTCTGGTTTTTCTGCTTCTTTGCTGCTTTAATCAGAATCAACAAAGACAAAGGACAACCCTGAAATGAAGAATTGTCAACCAGATCCAGCGCAGCACCAAGTAATCAGATATTATATAAATAAAAAAAAACTATTGATTATAATAACCATTGCCCACTGAATGAGAATATCTAAAGGTGCCCTGCCTTATCATCACCTTAGTAGTTCACTTTCCACAACAGATTAGCATGGTCCAAGGAGATTTTACGGCAATAGAACAGATGATGAAACCCATTTGCCAGTATCATGTTCAATCAACAAAAGTTATTTAAGCCATGTATCATTCACAGCTCTTGGAAAATTTCTGCATAATTATCTCATAAATAAGCTAGTGAATACAGAAATGAAAGATGAGTTCCTAATTGTATTCCTCTCACATTATAGAACTAAACAAGTTTTTCCCTCAGATATAAAAGTTAAAAAGTGAAACCAATAAAACAAGAAATAACAAATGACTACCTATTTCATCCCTTTCAAACACTAAACTAATCAAGTTTATTCACAAATATAAATTCAAATAATGCAGAATGTGATAACAGTCAAATATAGGGAATCTGCCACTCAGGCACATGTACACTGTTCAGCGTGTCAAAGGATTTGTCAATAGAATGAACAATGACAATTTCTCACTGCTTATGAAACTTACAGTAGGGCCTGCCAACAAGGAGGTCCCAGAATCTGCAATGGCCGAACAACCACTAGCACAAAATCCTGAAAAGAGAGTTTGTAATCACTTAATGCCATAAGGAGGAGGAAAATAATGATAATTGATCCAGAAACGCATAACAACAATATGCATAAACACTTACCAGTAGTTTCATTCCCAATGAGGACATCGGCCATCTTAAACTGTCAATTGAAAAAAGAACCAATTAAACAGAAACTTAAATGCAATGCCTGAAGTATGGACAAAAAACCTATTAGGTCTTGGTAGCCAACCTGCCAGTAGCCTTTCTGAGTCACAGGAACATATGTATGCTCTCCCTTATAGTGACTAGAATCAGCCCCACCAAACACAATTTCACCTCCTTCTTCCCCTTCAGTGTTGCGGTTTAACCAAAATGAAAATACTGGCTCCTTGATAAGCCCTTGATTGACCATATTATACCTGCACATATCCTCTAATTTAGAGATTCAATAAAGGTACAAAGGAAAGGAATAATTTCAAATGATAAGACATTGGTTTGTATATACACTCCTGAAGGTGCTGAAAGGCATCTAACAGTTAGTTGTGGGCATGCACTGACTTACCACACAGGAGTAGCGTCACCCACTGAAATCTCTTTAAACCCAAGTCCAAGTATACCATCAAACTTTGCAGCCAAGAATGTGATGCTTGGCTCCCTGGTAGCTTCAATAAATTCCTGAAAGCCAATGCAACTGCCCAGGTAAGTCTGTTGTCTTGTGGACCAACAATTGCATAAATCATAAGTGTTCATACCTGACCCTTAACAACAAGATCACCAACTTTGACATGGTCTTGGCTAAAAAAGCCCGAAATGGCTCCAGTGCCATAATGGATTTCAGCAGACTTCCCTGAATCCAAAGAAGAAGAAAGAATAAAGACATGGCTAATCTCCACAGTCAAAGAGGAGAGTGATATGACCGTAGAATTGTTTATGATCCTTGCTTTATATTGTCAAGTGCGACGTTAGATAATTTCTTTAGGAAGTTTTCAAATAATAACTTCACCCAGTATCAAAACAAGATAAAAAAATCTAATCAGAACTTCTAATCAGTATACAGTCTTTGAATGCAAGTAGTGCCCAGGTTTCCACCACAGTCAGTAATGTCCAATCCAGAGATTGGTTATTTAAAATTTCAAATACAATAAAAATAGTGCAGCTGCATGGCAAGATAAAGAATTGCAGGAGGAAGAGATGACAAAAAATGTTGTTACAACACTGTTAGTTAGAACAGGAGCAACTTTCCATACCGTTCTTTTTGTAGGTACTTGAATCACTGGACTTGAACTTTGAGTGAAAATAGCAAGCAACCTGAACCAGAAGGCGAAATCTTTAGTCAATGTTGCAAAAATTTCATCAGTTGAACCAAGTTTAGATGGTACCAAATTGAGACAGAATACTACAGACTGACCGAAAGGTAACACTTTGATGAGGGTACCCAAAGATTCGAACTCCCCGTGTCAAAAATCACAGTGAACTTCTGGGAAGGAGTTCCAATTCCAATCTCACCAAAATATTGAGCATCCATATAGTTTTTCAGTGAGACAATGTCAATATCCTCAGAATCTCCAAGATTGTTATGGAGATAGTACTTTCTTAGAGGACCCCTCAGTGTTCCCCCTTCCTTTGAATTACCTTGTTCAGCAATGCGGTTCACATGATCCACCTTTCTCTTTTTCAGTCCAATTCTGACCATTCCATCACTAGAGGAGGAGATGAGCATAGGTGATAACAGCATGAAGAGGAAGACCGCAGCCACCGCTGCTCTGGATTTGATTGTCATTTTGCCACTGTATAAAGGTTAACACACCATCAGGACAATTTAAAAACAGGCATTAAAAAAGTCTTCCTACATTGACACACAAATGGAAAAAAATGGCACAATTCCCCTACAGAATGAAATACAATAGCAGGAAACAAGAATACTCCGAAATCTGAATCACTCTATAAAGCAACCAATGCTATTGCTGTTAACTTCCCTTCCACAGTAAAAGAGGACTTAG
This sequence comes from Eucalyptus polyanthemos subsp. polyanthemos, assembly GCA_017140185.1. Classification (NCBI taxonomy): domain Eukaryota; kingdom Viridiplantae; phylum Streptophyta; class Magnoliopsida; order Myrtales; family Myrtaceae; genus Eucalyptus; species Eucalyptus polyanthemos. The sequence goes on along the minus strand of CM029467.1, from coordinate 8,147,319 downwards.
GAGATGCGAACTTTCCCAATTCTTTTCAGGTACGCAATTTAAATTGACATGACAAAATTTAAGAAGGACCAAAAAACCCCGATAATCCGAGCTTCTAGCATCTTCTTCCATTAAAGAAAAATCAATGGAAACACGATTCTCGCCCAAAAGAAAAGCACATGATCTAACTAAAGCTGCAGAAACAGACGAAGCTAACCATGCAAAAAAAAAAAAAAAAAACGAAAATTTGACTCGGCAAACAGCGGTCAAACACTCTCACCCCAAGGTTTCGGCATCAATCGCACTCGAAACCAACCGCATTTAACAAAAACCGAACATCAAAAGAAGCAGACACCATAAACGACATCGTCCGCAGTCCCACGAGGAACAACAGCCATTTTTTTTTCGCGAGGAATCGAACGGAGCAGCAATCCGTCGACCTCCGAGCCGCCGAATCGCGAATCGGACGCTCTAGTTTTTCCGCTTGACCTACCGAAATCGCGTCGCGGAGGCCCTATTCGTCGTCGCGAACTACGAAATTCGAAGTCAAAACACACGACGCGAGACGATCGGTCGATCGGTCGATGCTCGCCCGAGCGTCGGATCGAGGCCGTAATCCCAAGACGATCGAACGCGAACGCGAGCGGATGAAGCGAGGAGGATTCGGGAGCAAACCTGAGGATCGATGCAGGTCAGCAGGCGAGGAAGAACCCAAAAAGCGCGAAGAGAACAGAATGAAGGAAGCACCGAAGAAGCCAGCTTTTACGCAGCCGAGACAAAGGAGAGTGAAAGGGGGGGCGCTAAGGAACGGCGTTCGGCGCGGGTGTTGGGTACGCTCTAGCACGGCCGGCGTCGATCGGGACTGAGGGGATTCATCGCACGGCTGGGAGTAGGGAGGGGTCGGGAGCGGACCGCGTGGCGTCGGATGATTGGGTGGACGTGGGAGGCAGACTGTGGGCTCGACGTAGAGGAGTGGGCGCTTGGCTTGTCGAGCACAGAGCTACCAGTCCACGGCAGGGGACGGGGAAGGCAACGGCTTGAATTTTGGAATCGCGGGCGGTCGTCGTGGGCCTTGGGCCGGGTCTAAGCCCACTAAGGGCCCGTTGTGGTCTTTCCCATGTTAGGTGATTTGCGGGGCAACGATCTGGTTTAGCCCAGTTGATAATATTTTCTCTGACCATCCATTCCCCATTCCTTCCTAACATTTTCATCCAATTCTTTCGTTTGTTTTTTCTTATGGAATTTTGGCTGCCCGTATCAAACCTCGTCTTCCAACTCATCCAAGGCAAGCCATCCAAGTCGGAACTAGGAGATTTTGTGAAAAATAACTTTCTCGTGACACTGTTATAGTTCTTCCAACTAATCAAATGCGAAGTATGACTGGTCCAACATGCCGTACTACTCTTGTGTGCCCGAGCCCAACCCTAATTGATGACAAGAGGGAGGACCAAGGTGACGGCGAGTGATATGGTGAACTTACTATCCTCCAAGTCTACCTACCAGGGACTATACATAGGATTGAAGTGAGTGCTGTAAAAGTTTGAGCTTTAAATCCTAATTTGTGAGGATATAATCTGTGCACGTTTAAGGTTTGTGCCCTAAATGTAATATGACTTTGGTTGTAGGAATCATGCAAGTTGGTAAGAGTCCTGATTAGTACCTTGAAACCCAGGTACTTTTCAATTCATGCTAATAGCTCACATTTGCATTATTTTTTTTTTTTTTTTAAATAATTTAGAACAAATTTGAACCCCAAGCATTTTTGGGATATTATTGAAGATAACTAAATGGAATCCCAACACCATCGATATAATTCTTGATGAGCCAGATATGTGAGTAATCTCTTTATTTTTCAAGATTTGGTATAATAGATCTATTGAGAGTATGAATAATGCATTGTTGTCTAATTTGTCTTTTAGGTACATGTCCTCCAAGTCCAAATTGTGAAGTGCTATCAAAATACATAATTCAATCATGGCGGTTGTGGTCAAAGCACATTTTCAAGTTTAGAATGTGTGAACAATAGCAACCAACAGATTTTTTAGTCAAATTTCCTTAATTTGCGGCTTAATTTTGGGTTGGTCAAGTTATAGATCTTCTAGTACTTTGAAAGATCTTTCATTTGACTGTAAGTTCGCTTACAACAAAGTTTGACAGAAAGAGTGAAACCTTTCATTTAGTCTTTGATAACTCTACAAAAATATAATTACTTTACCTATTTTATGCAACAAATTAAGTAATATTTGTGAGAAATAATTGGATATACTTTCATTTACTCAAATTCTTCTTGTTTATGCAATATAACGAGACATTGAGAAAATAATGAAAAAATGACAAAAAGACGGAAAGGAAGATGTCACCCATAGAAGTGTTGGAATAGTCAAATTATGAATTCTGTGATTTATTTCTTAATTTTATGCAAAAACATTGGAATGTAGATGCCAATTAAGAATTATGTGATTTATTACTTAATTTTATGTAAAAAATAAGCAGTTACCTTATACTAGAAATATGATAATGTTGAGAGCTAGGGAGGACAAGTAGGTTTCATTATTCTAGGAGTTTTCAAGTATTTTGAATAAAAGATAAATGTGGTGATAGAATACATGTCATGTGTGTGTGTGTGAAGAAATAAGATTAATTGCTATATCTCATTGAAGATATTTACATTAATAGTTGGTGATTTTGCTTTTCTATTATAGATGGATTTTTGGGATATTATTGAAGATAATTTAATGGAATCCCAGTGTAATGGATATAATTTTTTATGAATGAGATTCGTGAATATACTCTTTATTTTTCAAGGTTTAGTGCAATAGATTTGTTGAGAGCATGAATAATGTATTGTTGCCTCATTTGTCTTTTAGGTCATGTTCTCCAAATTGTAAAGTGCTGCCAAAATATGCAGTTAAATCTTTGCGGTTGTGGGCAAAGCACATTTTCCAAGTTTAATGTGCATGATGAATAATAGCAACCAATATATATTCGGGTAAATTTTTTTTCAATTTTTTGACAATTTTGAGTCAGTTAAGTTAAGGATTATTTTGAAAAATCTTTCTCTTGATTGTAAGGTCACTTAAAATGGAGTTTGGCAAAGAGAGTGAAATATTTCATTGATCTTTGATGATTCTCTTGAAATATTTGGATTTCCTTTTATTTATTCAAATTTTCCTTGTCTTTGTAGCATAATGATAGTTGGAGAAAATAAGGAAAAAATACAAAAAGAATGAAAGGAAGACGCTACTTAGGGTGGATGTCAAATTATGAATTCTATGATTTATTTCCTAATTGTATGTGTGAGTCAGCCTTGGATGTTATCCTATAAATCTAATAATATTGAGAACCTGAGGGGACAGTTAAGTTTTTATTCTTAAATTGTTTTTCATGGTTGTGGGAGTTTTTTTAAGTATTTGAAGAAAAGACAAAAAGTGGAGACATAGTTCTTTTTCATTGATTCAAAATGTTGGGTTTAATTTGCCTTCGTTTCTTTTTCTGTTATGTTCTAATTTTCTTTTATTAAGGCTAAGATATAACTTGACCATGATGATAAAAATTTCGTACTTTTTTACATTTTGTAAGTGATTTAATTCATATGAATTATATATTATTATGTTTAATACTTTTAAGTGACCATCATTTGAATGATTTGATGCGCATGTTTAAGATTGATAAGTGATAATATGCAATTACTCCTTATAATATGTAACAATGAATTAAACATGGACAGGGGTATATTATGTTTGTGTGGCTTTCCCTGATGATATGGTCCAAAAGATTTATTATAAACCAAGAATGTTTTCAAAATTAAATATATTTATGTTTATTTAAATTCATATAGAGATATGGTGGATTGACAAACTAAGTAAATTTACTAAACTTAGAGATATGATAGTAAATAGATTAGGAAATTCCATTATTATATGAATGATTTCGTTCTTTTATGCGTAATAATTTGAAATTCATATTGAGTGATTATGGTGAAAACATATGCTCTAACGTGTTTATTTGATTGATTAATTGCATTTAGTTCCAAACTTTTACTTCTAAGATTGTCAATTTTAATTTATTATAAATTCTAGTTTGATATGTTAGATAAATTTTAAAATTAGTCTATTTTTAGTATTTAATTGGTTTATTAATTATCAATCTCGGTGGGATGGTATCCTTTCTCATCATTATATTACATGTTTGACTAGTTCATTTGCATTTAGAATTTTATGAATAGCCTTATACCATTTGTTTTACATGACTTGAAATCTTTTTATGCTTAACTCAATGCTTGTAGTTGTTACTTGACATGATTAATTCAAGCACTTAATTTTTCCTAGTTTGTTTTTTTTTTTTTTAAAAGTCTATTACCTCTTTTGGGACTTGGCTTTTATATGTTGGAATTTGTAGATGCAAATACTTATAAATATGGAAACAAGTGAAATGCCAGTTACTACGAATTAATTCTTAGCAACTCTCTATAACCAATTATCTCTATTTTCTCTCATTAGTACCATAAAAGGGGCTATGTTTAGAGCAAGAAATTAGCAAATGTAGGTATTTAGTCCACTTGTAGAACCTCTCTTAGGTCTTACATTGTTGAGATTGACTTTTAGCATTTGGCTAAACTTTCATTCCAAACATAAGATTTTCTTGACTCAGTTTCTAATGTACAAGATCTTTATGAAAGTGAGTGCAGACTATCGGGATAAGGTTGATCTCACTATTCTAAGATTCCTAATATCGGATAGAAATTTGAAGAGAAGAAGAGAGAATTAGTTTTATATGATTTGAGCACAGAAACACAATATTTTGTTGATAAAGGTGTCTTGCATTAACATATTACAAACCATGCCTTTTATAGACATAAGGGAAAGAAAAGATAAACAAGATCACATCATTTGTGACACAAGCATATTGATGCCTCATAAAATACTTTGACATCTAGAACCATGACTCATCCTAGAATATTAATTACATCATGACTCACTAGGATAACTCACCTTGGAACATTAATTACATCATGCCTCATTATCATAACTCATCCTGAAATATTAGTGACACATGAGTCATCACGTGAAATTTATGACTACATGGGTCATCAACATGGTATTTATGACTATATGAGTCATCAACTTAAGTCATCCAAGTACCATTATGACACACTTTCTAATTATCGTCCAAAAATGGACAACCATTTGCACACTTTTAGGTTGCTTTAACCCGGTTTGTAAATCATCCAACTCACCCACTCACCCCACTCCACTTAGCTCGGTCTTTCCTCTCCCCCCCCACCCCCTTCTTTTGTTGCTAAAAGAGCCATCACCAATGCATTACTTTCCTTCTATAATCTAATCACCACATAGTTTCTCACCGTAGTGTATCTAACAATGCGATGTGTGTTCTAATATTAATTTTAGAAGAATGGTTTCTCGAGAATTCATACCCTCTGCTTGTAGAGATGGGTTTTTTCTCCCTCCCCCTCTCTCTCACTCTCTCGGTACACTAGATAGTATAAAGATAATATTACTATTACATCATTATCTAAGATTTATGTGATCTATTAGTAACCATGTCTAGATAAAAGCTATGTATTTGTGTTATATGGTGACTTCTACTTGCCTCACATCATTTTCAGCAATATGGATTATTTGAATCAAGCAAAGACATAATTAGGGAGCAAGGATCCAAGTTCATCATCATCTTCAAGCTCTCTCTTGTGAATTTCATTGTCATTATTAATACAAGAATTCTTCAAGTCAAGACAGAAGCACACAAAACTACAATTCAACAATTAAACTTTGATTGGAACATGGATGGGCCTAGAGATTATTCCCCATCACATCCATTTACGATCAGATGAGACAAAGCAACGAGCGATCTCACCTTCTCTTTCTTGACGTGTGATCTACTCAAACCACAAACCTTTGGAAAAAAACTAAAATTTATTGAGCAATAAAGAAGGCATTTAAAATAATTGTTTTTAAGGAAAAGAAAAAGGAGAAATTATTTTGTGATTTTAGAAATAATATTATTCGGATTCATAAGTCATTATTAAATTATCAGTAGTCTTCTTGTGTTATGATATGGCATTTGAAAACTCTACTTAATATAAGCTGCAAGTCATAAATTAATTGAGTCATTGGTAACTTTTTGTATCGTTTTCTTTATTGCAATGATTATAGTTAAGTATGAAGAGTTTACATATGAAAAGTAATTATTAAAATAACAAAGAAAATAATGACGTTAAGTGGGTTAATATGTTTATTCTTCAATTGTTAAACACATGCTTATCAATAATTCACTCTTTTATTTAAATTTAGTTAGTTACATAATTAAGACAATCTTGTTTAGTTTGCCTACAAGCATTGACACTTTAATTCCATACATATAAATGTATGTATGTATGTATGACTGTACAGTAATAAGGAATATTTTAAAAATTATTAGATCGAAATTAAATTCTAAGTGATGACAAAAATTTATGAAGGAAATGTTGAATAATATAAACTATAACTTGATGGGATATATTGAAAGCATGTCTTTATATGGTAGAACTCACGTATTGGAATTAACACAATAAATTATTAAAATAAAAAAAATTAAGTGATAGAAAATGAAAAGAACAAGTTACAAAACAATAATTATATCGCAGTAATCTATTAAAAGAGAACACAATCAGTAGATATGGGGACTAGGTAAAAAAATTGTGAATCAAGTCCTTGAAGCTTTTGTTTGTTTTACAATCAGGTACTTTAACTCTTTTTTTTTTTTTCAATTAAGTACCTCAACTTTTCAAGTTTGATTCAATATAATATCTCTATTTAATAAGGGCCTACATGTTTTCATTTTTTTTTTTTTTTTGTTTATGAATAGAAATTCTTTTTTTTGTTCCCGAGAACAAAAAAAGAACAAAAACGCATTTGTTTGCATTTTTGTTTAAAATCAGATTTTTTATTCCCGGAACACAAAAAAGAACATAAATGAGAAACAAAAAAAAATTGTTTATTGTTCTAAAACGATTTTGAAAAAATGATTTTTTGTTTCTTGTTTCTTCTTCTCTCTCTTCTCTTTTCTTCTTCTTTTCTTCTTTTTTCTTTGGCCGGTCGCCGAAGCCTCGACCATGGCCGACGACCGGCCATCGAGGGCCGCGTCGCCCGTGAGGCCAAGCGTTGTCGAGGCTCGGTGACCTCGCCGGAGCGAGGCGGCTCGCTTGGCCCCCGGCGAGGCTCGGCCTCACTGCGCCGGGGGCGGCGAGCCTCGCTAGGGGCAAGGCGAGCCTTGCCATGGCCCTTCGGACAAGTCCGACGGCCGAAAGAAGAAAAAATAAAAAAGAAAGGAAAAAAAGAAAAATATTTAAAAATATTAAAAAATTAAAAGAAATAAAAAAAAGAATATAAATTTACCAAACGTGTTTTTATTCATTTTTTATTCCCAAAATAAGTTTACCAAACGCATCTTTTTGGTCAAAAATTGTTTCTCGGAACAGAAACACTTTTTTCTATTTATGTTTCTTGGAACAGTTTTTGAACAGAAACGTTACCAAACGCGCTCTAAATTGCTATGTTATGTGATCTTGCATAAATAGCTCCGTACTTAGTTCAATTTAAAGTCAATTGTTGATGTGGCTCGCTTTTTATGTCATTTCCATTTAGGTAGTGTATGACGATGAAAGAAAAAAAGAGTATTGATTTGAACTATCCAATATGTCTAGGTTGACATAGCATCATTCAAAAAGCTAGGTTGGAGACCAATGGGGAATTAATGGTAATTAATCGGCATTAATGTCCAATTTGACATTTTCCATCCACGATTTTAACTTGGGTCTCACATTTAAAAAGCTAAGATTCTTGGCCGAATAATAAAAAGTACATAAACTTGATTTTGAAAAAAACAAAAGTGTAGATACTTGCGACGTGATTACACCATTAAGAAATTAAAGCCTACTTCCAATAATTTCTTGCTCTCATGGCACTCCCTTCATAATCTTGGAAAAAACCCACCTTTCTTCTTTATTTTAATAATTTTGTATGATTTTTTTTTTTGGACGATATTCTTGACTCCTCTCTTGACCGCCACTTGATTAAAGTAACTACAAAAAGAAAGGATAAACCCAAAACTGCCCTCCTATTCCTATCACTTTTCTTTGTCTTCTACTTTTGCTTTGGCTTCATCTAGAAAGAAAAATACAAACAACACGGTCAATATGACAATGAGAATATAACAAAAGAGATACCTTCCATTGATTTCCTTATACATACAAAAAACACAATTAAAACAAAGAACAACTAAACTTTCATTCTTCTGTATTTTGTACTTTTCTCTATCATCTTCTTATTTTTTTTTTCTTTTGTTTGGCTTTATATAGTGACATGCACTTGAATTATGATGACCCACAAATTATTTAAATAAAGAAAGAATAGTAATGCTATGTTCACTTCCCATCTCCCTCCCACCCCAAGAAAACCCTAAAAAAAGACCATGTATACCTTAGTTTCTTTTTTTTTAATCCTCTACATCCCCCAAAACAGAAGGCCAATGAAAAGAGTAGCTGTAGTTGCAATAATTGAAAAACAAAGAGAATGAAAGAACTTCCTCTCTAGGAGAGAAGAAATACTGGAGTTTTCTTGACTTCTTTATTTGATTGCTTGGTGGAAGACTTCAACTGCTGATTTTGTTGTCATTGCTACAGTTATTGCTGCTGCTATTGCTTCTGTTATTTGCGCCAGATGGCACGAGGCTCGACATGCCGCTGCTCCCGTTTGGATTCGAGCCGCCCATTATGGAGGAGATCGCTGCAGCTAGGGCAGCGGTGAAATTTGGATTGGTTGCGATGGCGGCAGTGGCCGCACTTAGCGTGTCGGTGGTGAAGATGCTATTCGGTTGGCCTTGACCTGGTGGCTGTGGCAATTGGGGTTGGCCTTCCAATCGGCATGCCTTTGTATCCTGAGACATTTGAAGGCCAGAGAACTTGGACTGATTGTACAGAGCCTGGCCAAAGATCTGAGGTAGCAAAGCAGCCGAAGGGTTGGGCAAACTCGAGCCTGGGTTCGGGAATGGGACCTGGAATTGGCCCGGCGCAGCCTGAGACTGTAATGTGTTGGGGTTTTGAGTTAAGTCCAGTGTAACAGTAGGGAATGGGGCTGAAGCTGATATAGTTGCCATGCTGGAAGAGCATGGAAGTAGTGTTCTGGTGAGGAAATTGGTGTTCATCAGCCCTTCGCCGCTTGGCATTGACCCGGACAGCAACATCCGAGCCGCTGAGGAGGTTGTCGAGGCCATTGCCATGGCGGCGGGAGGTAACGGGTGGTTGTGATTGCCCTCATATGTGGTGATGAGCACGGACCGATCCTCTGCACATCTTTGTACCTAAACGAGAAATCAGAGAGTAAGCACTAAGGACAAATTCGATGGATACCAAACGAAGGGTCATATAAGAAGGGAACTTTAGCAAGAAATTTGACTGCTAATTGAACTCGTTTGAGAATTTAAGCCTACTATAATCTGCCTACTTCTGAATTACAGTTTCCTTCTCCAATAACACCTAAACAGGAAGCTTTTTTTTTTTTTTTTTTTTTTTGGTAAAAGGTAATATCTAAACAGGAAGCTTTTAGTAAAAGGAAAATTGCTAATTGAGAGAAATATTTTAAAAAGAGGAAACGATAAAGGCACAACTCGACTCCTGATAAATTTACTGAAGATTTACATCATAAGGAATTACACTTACTTGTTTCCGGACCGGGCAACCGGCAGCCATGGTGCATCGATAATAGGCTCGTGGGCATGGATTCCCTTTCGCCATCTTCTGCCCGTACTTCCGCCATTGACATCCATCAGTGATCTGCGAAATTTGGAATAACCGTTGACGGATTCAACCAAAATTGATGAAACAGTACTTGTCACAGCTCATTTGATTATTGAGAAAAATCGCTTACCATGGGAGCATCGGAATGAGCCCTGACCGAGACGCGCGCCTTCCTCATCGTGGCCTCTGTCTGATCAACGCTCTTTGACGGGCTGATTGATCTGGGGACCTTGTTGGGAAAGCATTCTTGATCTGGACTCTCTTCTCCCTTGTGCCTCCCACTCGCGGATTCCTTCTTATCTGGATCTAACCCCATGCCGACTTCAGCAGGCTCTCTGTTGTTATTCACCGGCGACCCCGTCCGATCACGAGTCCCTCCTTCTGATGAAGAAGGCGAGTCTGAGTTATTCGCTGTGGCGAGCCCAAGATCCATGAACTGCCTAGGCACCATCAGCATGCTGTTTTCTTTCTTCTCGTCCGATTTCCTGTTTTCATCGGAGGAGGTCTCGGGTTTCTGATCCTGCATCACTGCAAGCAGATGCATCTGTAGAGCACTGTAATTGGTGGTCACTTGGCTTAGCATGTCCTTCAACCGTTGATTTTCATTGCTCATCCGCTCAACCTCGGCTTGAAGAACGGCTAGCTGAATTAAAACCAATGGTACAGTATATTACATTCTACATCAATCCAAGAAAAGAAATCAGATCGCGGGTTTAATTAATAATTTCACTTAATTCTCACCTCGTTCTTAGCTCTTTTATCTTCTGAGTTTGGTGATATCCCATCATCCACCATGGATTGATCACTGCTAGTATTCGTCGTCAGAAGATTCAGACCAGTCTAAGGGAAAAAAAAAAACAAAAAAAAAAAAACAAAAAAAGCAAGAAAACTCAGCAACTTAATAGTCAAATAACCCGATGCATACTACAAGATGAGAATTTCCATCTGGGTAACTTACGTTTACATTGAAAACAAGATTGGTGGGTCCGTCGGTCATGTCCTTTCGAGCGCAACCGTCATCAGACGACGAGATGACGTTCTTGGCAGCGGCTTCGCTGTTGTTCTTGATGGAGAAGAAGTCCATCTCGTCGATGACCGCCCGCCTCTCGTCCGCTGCCGGCGGTGGCGGCGGCGGCGACGGCGGCGAAGAGTCCCGGCGAGACATGAGGTTGAGAGGGAACTGGATGGTGGCGGGAGGGGCTGCGGACACGTTGACTGTGGCGGCGTGAACATGCTGGTGATGGTGAGGATGATGGTCCATGGAGGAGGATGCAGGAAACAGCTTGCGCTTGTTGTGGTGGTGGTGGTGGTGGTCGGAGAGGGAGTTGATGACCGTGGGAGGGTGGTGGTGGAGGAAGAAGCCGACTGGATCTGGATCATCAATGGAGAGTCCACCTCCCTTGGCCATAAATCAAGAAGAGCTATAACAGAGAGAGAAGAAGGAGAGGAGAGAGGAGAAGAGAGAGAGAGAGAGAGAGTGAAGTCTTCGAAACGGTGCAATGGACTCGGCTATATAAAAGGAGAGAGTTTTGAGGAGAGGACTTTGAAAGAGAAGACCGAACAGTTCTTTCAGCTTGAATGCAACTTTGTTGTTTTCATTGGCTCTTTTTCTTCCTCTCTTTTCTTCTTTCTTCGTTCTCTCTCTCTCTCTCTATTTACAATTTCTCATTTTGAGGATTAATTTATTTGGGTTGAAATGACGAAGTAATGGTCAGATGTGGACGAGCAGATCTCATGGAAAGTGTGAACGCTAGCTTGATGGCTGAACACAGAATAAATTCACTAGCTGGTGAAGTGTGATGTACTTTTTTATTTAGCTGAAAATGAGAACATGATTGCTCGATATTTGACTAAATAAATAAAATTCAGGACCATAAAATTGGTATTAACGGGAAATCTGCACGTTACTTTTGATCTAAACATGAGCAAAAGCAGCCTCTTGATGATCTTCTATTAGACCAGCAGAAGATACAAGATAGCCTCAGCAAAAAAAAATCGAAAATGATGGGAAGCGGTGACAAGTGGAGGCGACACCCACTCGATGTGGGGCCCCGACGCGAAGGCCGCGGGGCCCACCTTCTTGGCCTTTCGTTCGTTTCCCTCTTTCGGGGGGTCAAATCGAGAGCGTGTGAGCGTGAGAGTGGGGGGCAAATTAAATTTACATCGAAAAGGGTGGGGGAGAAAAAGGATGAGCAAATGACGCGTTCCCACAATTCAGCCGCCCCGGTTGGCCCGGCACCGTCGGATCGCCCCAGTCCGAGTCAACGGTTCCGATGTGGTGGTGGTGGGCCCAGGGGTCTTTGGACGGGCTTTTGACCGCGCGACACGTAGGACCAAGGCGCGCGAGGGGGGCGCGTGGGGGCGGGGGAGATTTTTGGCTCCGTTTCGGACCGAGAGTAGCGGGTTGACTTGACTCCGTCCGCACGGGCTTTCGGAGGGGGCGTTAAAAACCGCCCTCGAACCGAAATTGCTGACCCGACCTCGTGTCCGTCCCCTCTTGTTTTGCTTCGAGAGGTTTTTTTGGGAAAAGCTTGTTGGAATTATTCTTTTGGCTCCCCATGCGTCTTCGTTAGGGAAAAAGAAGAAAAAAAAATGAGGAAAAATTATGACCGTAGAATATCCCCCGATCCGATCCCGTGACGCCCCGAAGGGACCGTCTAGGAAAAGCAAGAGGAGGATCCCGTTGCCGTCTCGTGTCGACTTGATGAGAAATTTCAGGATTTCTTACGCGTTGATTGACCGTGGGTAATTCGGTTAAAACAAAAGTTAGGAATACATGGTGATAATCCGTGTAATCATCGGGAGAGATCATTGTCTATAATCTTATATGATGCTTCTTCTCTATTTATAATCTTATACGTAGTCGATGTATATTGATATCGGGTCATGAGTTTGAATCCAAATTGTCTTTTAAATTTATCTTGGTTCGGCGGCTAGAAGATTTATGCAACCCGTGATTCCACATTATTCGCACATATAGAAGCAACATCAAGATCTCTAGTTACTATTACTCACTATTCGGATTTCTTCTCTAGGACTAGATTCAATGGTTCATAAATGAACTCTTGAACGTTGAAAGTTGACCTTCGCGATAATTAAATTGCCAAATCAATCGGGTATAAAATAGTCACTGCATTTTTTTTTTCTTTCGAGAAAATAACATAAATGGTTCCTAAATTTTAGTTCAATGTGTAATTTCAACCTTGAACTTTGCATGTGTTTAATGTGGTCTTTAAACTTTAACCTAATATGAATTTTTGGTAAATATTAATCTAATCTTTGGACCATATGAAAATGTGTCATGTTGTCCTTGAACTTGAATTAATGGAAGAAAAGCATTGGAAATTTTCATATAATCTAAAAATTAAGTTAAATATTTATAAAAAATTCAACGATCACATTGAACAATAAAAAAAAAAACCCATTGTTGGCAAAATTCAAGGACCGTTTGTATAATCATCCATTTTTCTTCCTTCTTCTTTTGGGCGGCTACCATCTCCATCCATTTATGCATCAAGAGATCAGAGGGTTCTCAATACGCGCTCTCCACACACGACCTTGCAGTCCGCTAGCGGCAATCATCGCCACATTCGAAGTATCGGCGTTTCCAAAGAAGATAAAGGAAAAAAATAAATAAAATTCATGATATCAAGCGCTAAATTTTAGATGGACGGAAATGTAAACAACCGGGAAACTTTCCAAATGGAGAGATCACGAGAAAAGATAGAATGAGCTGGATGTTGCCGATCGATCAGGGAGTGGGGTCAAAGCCTAGGAAGCAAGTGGCCAAAGCCAAGCTAGCTTACGGCATGGTGGGCCGCATTGTTTGACGAGTGAGTCAAAAAGAGGGTGTCGAGGTCTTGGACGTGAATCACATGACTTGCGATGCACGCCTAGGATCGTGCAAATAGTCTTTATTTGGGGGAGGCATCATGTTGTCTCTCCAGAGTCTAAGCCCCAATGGGGAAGGAACTAGTTGGTATGCTCATAGTTCAGACCTCAACCAATCTTGTCGTGTTTTTTTCTTCTTCTTCTAGTTGGGTATTACAGTAGCATTTTCCGCTTTTGAACAGCACAGCATATTCAAACTCTTCGACTCAATTGATTTTCTATGAATGCGCGTAATAAGCTCCGTCGACTTGCATCGGGTAAGGCTCCTCTCGTAGAATGACAGGCATGGCTCCTAAGGTTGCTTTCGAGGAAAAGTCGGGGTTCAAATGAAGCGTTTGATTATCATATTGAACCTTTAAGAGATAATACAATAGCTTTTTTTTTTTTTTTTATTTTTTTTTTTATCATCAGTGAAGAGATTTATTAATTCGTCAATAACCAACGTTCTCTTATATTTTAAGCATTAGATAACACGTAATCTTTATATTTGGAGAAACCTCAGACTTAGTTTAGCATTTTCGGAGTCAATACACATGTGTTAAGTCGATAAGAGAAATTAAATGACATATATAGTAAACAAAAGAAACACCCTTCCCTCTTTATATATAGAGCATATGATAAATAAATTGACTAAGAGGTGGGTCAAGCATTTATTCATGATGTGGACATGATCAATTATCTTATCTCGCCACTTCCAATTTAAAAGAGACACAAGATGCCATATAACATCGTCTATAAAACAAAGTCTATAGCTAATTATTTTGGGATTGGGAGTGTTGTAGCAAAACTTTCTTTAAGCCATGGAGTCGTGCAGCAATTTTAGCCTCTAGAAGTGAAATTTTCATTTATCTGTCATCTATTCTGGTTTCATAGAGACATTTCCATAATTTACCAGGACAAGGGGGAGAGCATGCACACTCCATGGCGAGCACGAAGGGCCCAGGACGAAAGCAGACAGGTGACAAAGATGAGAGAAGACCAAATTGAACTTATAAAGGCTACCGACTAAAAAGTGAAGAAAAATAGCCGAAAAAGTTGGGGTGTGTACACGAAAAGCGGCCAAGAACTAAAACGTGATCTTATTAAACTGTGGATAGGACATGATCTTCATGTGCTACTTTCCCTGGCACGACTTGATATGTTGCTCGGAGAAAATTCATGTCCTCCGTCACGTCCCAATCCCCCTTTCTGTCTTCTTGTAAACTGTAAACCCTAATCTCTTTCTCTCTCCTTGAACGTTGAATTGTATATTGAATGTTCAAGAAGCTTTATCTTTCTTTTCACGAGTGGATTGCTGAAAGTGTGGCTACGTTCATGGACGAACGTGGTTACATGGAGGCCGCTTGTCTGCGACGGCAAGTCAAGATGGGAGAAACGCGGGTTACAGGGGTTTCGAAAAATAGCTGAAATTAGTTGCTACAAGAAATTAAGAGAAGGAGCATACTTTTCGTATTGGTCTAGGCATATATGTAATAGCTACACGTCAATGCACGTGCAAACTTGCCGTAAAACTACTGTGCATTGACCATACATACACATTTCCATTCGTATTCTAATTTGGATTTTCTTCTTCTTTTTTTTTTTTGTTAATGTAAGAAGCTCCATTAATGGGAAAACTTTTCCAGCGACGAGGCAATTTTTCTTTCTTCAAAATTTAAATTCTCATTAATATTTTTGATTTTGCAAATTAAACCTCGGGTTTCCTTGATGTTCATGAAAGCATTTATAACTTACTGGAGCCAAGTCATGCATAGAAAGTTCTTGGGAAACCCTTAATCTCAGTATAAATGACCAACATGTATATCCGACTGGGACACCATGTAGACTCGTTTTGCTTATTCTTGTAATCAGTTAAACAGTGGTGAATTCCAAGATAATCAGCCTACGTGCCTGAAATACAAAATCAAGTTGAGGTAAGAGCTAGATAAAATGCAGTTTAAATCAAAAGTTGATAGTGCCTAGATCATTTTAATTGATTTACACGCTTACATATGGAACACCGCACTCCGAAGAGTTCATTCTATTTTCACTCGTGAATAATTACCAAAAATGGAGACATTTGTGTTGTTTCTTTTGAGGGTCTTGGATTGTATTCAAGGAGTCATCTATTCACTGGAGACCCTTGTTCCAGCAACTGATTTTTGTACTTAAAAAATTATAACAGCAAAAGCTGTACTGCAATTAAAAAATTAGGGTTAGTGAACCGACTGAGATTATTGTTACATATGCTCTCCCAAGAATCAAATCCACCCAGACATTAAACATATCTTGGAGAGAGTTCAAAGTTTAGAGCATTAAATGGACCGACAAACCTAAAGCCAAACAATATTATCCAATAAAAAAAATGAAAGAAAAGAAAACCCTAGAGACATCCGCTCAGAAGCACGCCAGACTTTTCGTAAGTACACTCGGGGACCGTTGGCAGATGAAGACATTAGATAAGAATAAGAGGGAAAATATAAAAGTGATAGAACGAAGAAGAAGAAGAAGAAGAAGAAGAAGATACTGTTCACCCAGATTCGATTTTCATGTCGCGAATAAGGGACCGACGCGTGTGCCGTGATCTTTAAGCTTAGGCCTCGTTTTCAGCGCATCTGATTAAAGAAATTGAACTTCTCATTGACTTCATTACTGCTCTTCGTGAAGAGAGTCAACAAGCAACAAAACTAAATATACAAGCTTTTAATAAGCTGATTTCGCTCGAGATTCAGAGCCACTCCCGATGGATCAAGATGGAAAAGATCTCTTGTCGGCGTCGATGTTGATGAGATGAAAGGTAAAGTTGCCTTCATCATTCATTGTCGGCCAAACATGCACGTAAACTCGATTCACCGCTAATTCTTTTCTTTCGTATTTTCTGGGTTTTGCCCTTCATTGGAAAGTGTAGTCTTAGTCTTCACCTACTCTCTGATCTAAGTACCTTTTTCCCCTGGATTTCAAGCATTGCCCCGCACGCCAAGCTGTGAATCTCACTCCTGTCCAGTCATTATATTAAACCGAGAAACAAAAAAGATTATTCAGATATTATGACCGATTTACAAGAAGCTTCAAGCCTAGTACGTTCTGGAAAAGTGCCGTTTGTCATCATAAAACAATTAGATAATTGGTAGCTAGCCCTATCAACGTAAGTATTGCGAAACTGCTTGATGATATTTACCATAGGAAAGATTGTAAAGAAGTTAGTCACGGCATCGTTCCCATGTATACTATATAACTTTGAACAAGCATGAACAGACAGCAATAGTGTCAAGATAAAAAACAAAAAGAGGAAAAAAATGCGTGCACAGTAGTTTTTAAATTACTGAATTACTAATTCCAGCATACCTTATAATAAAACAATCATGCTGTCTACTCGCGACTTACTATAATTACATGAAGTCATTGGATCCTGAGATGGTCAACCAAGACTCCAAGAGAAGACTTCTCGAAGCTTATTGAAAATTTTCTGGGAAGAGAACTTGGGTAAGATGCATTTTTGGATTATTTAATAATAAAATTTGCTTTCACACGCCAAAGTCCAATTTTCCAATGAACTACGCGAGGAGGATTTTTGGCGCCAAAAAATTGTTGATATAGACTTCACGGCTGGAAAAGAAAAGCATATAGAATTATTTCAAAGTTTAAAGCCAGAAAATGAAAGAGAACACCACATCATTGATTTAATTGGGTTCCATCTAACAGTGACAATTCTTGATGTGACACGAGAATACAGTACAAAAGTGATACAGATTTACAGAGAGGGATGCGAGCTTTAACCGGTTCAAAACTGACTGGCATTCAATTTCCACTGAACTTCTCCAATGGAGTCCATTCTTCGACATTTTCACACCTACCTGAACTTAAATTGGCATTCAATCTCTCCGGCTCCTCGTGGTAGCTCCAACAATAAGTCTCAGCCTTCTCCATTAAGAAAAATCGCACCCGAACTTAACGTTGTATTACTCGTGATCAATCCGACTTGACTGAAATTGTTGAAAAAAGAAATGGAGACCGGAAATTTCAGTCCCATAATAAGCAAAACTCTTATGTTCTTAAACATTGACGTTAACTGACCTAAGAGCCGGCTGTGGACTGTTGGTGGCGTCCTCTATTCTCAAGCACGAAACATGCATCGTTCAACTAGATTTATGTTGAATGAGACTTTCAAAAGGGTTATTAAAAAAAATAAAAATTGGAGAACACCACCGTTTGGAGAAAGACGAGTATGGTTGAATATGACGAAGGCGAGCGACTGAAAGAAGACAAGACTTAGTATTCGGTCATCGTTCAGGTATTATATAATCCAAAACATCTACCTCTCCCGACTTCGATGTCAAGGCAAGTGATGTTCTTCAGGAAGTTTCTCGCCCCGGTCCGTCTAAACTACGTTACCCTGCCAAACCCCGGAACGTTCTGTTCATCTGACGAGAGCTGAATCCACACGAATTCGGTCAATCTCGTGGGACTTCCCTGGCGTTTGCATCTATATTTCTACTGTCAATCTCTCGAAAGTACGCTCGTTGAATTAGAGACTTTTTGGAGGTAGTTAAATGAAAAATGACGGAAACGGGAATCCTCAGGAGTTCACACCGAGAATTTCATGGACAGAGAAGATGCCTTTGAGAGCGAAACCCTCCCTTTCAAACTCTTCCAGAGAAAGGGTCGTTTTATTTTGACCGCTGCGTACTTGATGGTCCGCTCGTTTGTTTAGGCGTTGTAACAGCATCGTTGTGTGAAAATGACTTTAGAACCGGTTGACTCCTGTGAGACGAATCGGCGTGATAGATTATGATCAGGGTTAGTTCAGACTTCGGAACCCTAGGTATGAAATTGGGACTACAGCTTAGCAAGAGTTTTCATGAATCATTACATTCCAATATGGCGAAAGAGGCACAGAGAACAAATTTTAACCATCAAACTGAGAGGGCGGGGTTAAACTTCATATTTCAAACCATCTATGTGATATTGATCCCTTGGTAGATGAAATAGGTTAGAAAACAGACGATGCAGACTCGTATATACAGCCTGCAGTCGATTAGAGATTCAAACACCACTTATTTAGACAGAGGCGAGTACTCGCTATTGACACCATGATGTATCTAAAGCAGCATCGGGGTTATATGAATATACCGCACGCGCACATACACAGGGAAGATAAATCATCTACGGATGCAGGTAGCGGGACATCCATGACTTGAAGCGAGACTATACAAGCACGACTGCAGCTTCATCTTCATCCATCATTCCCATATTTTTCCTCCGCATAACTCGGGTCTTTTTGCCAGGATTGAATTCAGTGGACAAGTAACGAATTCTTCAAAGTTGAAAGTTGTGCTCCTGATAATTAAATTGCCAAATCCACCAGGCAGAGTACAGAGACTGCCTTTTTCTTCTTGCTTCTCATAAAAGTACCATCTCCATCAATTTATGTATCAAGATCCTAGAGATGTTCTCAACATATTTCACTGGCGTCCACTGATGGCAATCATTGCCACGTTCAAAGTACTGGCATCTCGAGAGAAAATATGAAAAAAGGGTTCATGACATTGAGCACTCATCGATTAATTTAGATGGACGAAAACGTCTTGAGAACACCTGAAAAATATACAACGAATCAATCACTAGAAAAGTGAAAGAGCTGGACATTTATACTTAATTAGACATTTATGTCAAAGCTGGAAAGCAAGAGCGAGCAAGGCAAGCTAAGGGGGTGTGGTATGGGATGGTACGGTGGGCCATTGTTTGACGACTCAGTCAAAGAAGGGGTGTTGGGTTTTTGGACGTGAATCGCATGACCTGTGATGAACGCTTTGGCTGTGCGTAAGTCTTTACTTGAGGAGGTATCATGTTGTCTCTCTAAAGTCGAAACCCAATAGGGAAGGATGTAGTTGGTATGCTCGTAGTTCAAACTCAACAAATTATCTAGTTTAGTTTTTCTTCTTAGTATTACATAGCACTTTTCTCCTTTTATACAAAACATGATATTCAAACTTTTCGATTCGATTAATTCTTAAAAGTGTATGCAAATAGCTATGTTGAAGTGTGTCCTGTAAGACTTAGCTTCGGCTCCTCAAGTTACTTTACTTTGAGGGGAAAAATCTTGGTTTGAACACGAATTCTGCAAGATCCAAATTAAACATTTGATTACTATTGAACCCTTGAGAGATAATAAGTAGCTTTTCTTTTTTAATGAGGGAAGAGCTTTTTCTTTTCGTTAATTACCATAGCTCTCTTATATATCAAGAATTAGATAATGCATAATCTCTATATAAATTAAAGAACCTCACATTTACTTAGCTTACCATCTTTGAAATCAATACCCATAGTATGAAAGAGGTTCGAATATCAAAGTGACTTTTTGAGTTGGTTAGAGATATTAAATGTCATATACAGTGAAGAACAAGACCTTTGGTGATTGAGTCCCACACGCTCTTTATATTGAGAAGAATGATAAATATATTGACTAGGAGTATCAAGCATTTATTCATGATAGGAACATGATCAATCATCTTATCTTGTGACTCACATTTTAAAAGAGACATAAGATGCCGTAAACATCATCTAGAAGATAAAATTTATAGCTAATGATATCAAGATCGGAAGTGTTGCAGCAAACTTTCTTAAGCCATGGAGTTGTGTAGCAATTTTATCCCTGTGGAAGTGAAATTTTCATTTACATGTCATTTTATATAGCTTCGTGCGAGACCAACATTGTGGTATGGATTCTATATATCTAGGATTTCATCCACACACTTCAAAAATTTTAATAGGGCAAAAAGGGGAGAGCCTGTGCACTCCATGGCAAGCATGGAGGGCCCAGGAGAAGAAAAAAAAAGAGGTGACAAAGAAAACCAAATATAACTTCTTCTTCTTCTTGCTAGAAAGAGACCAAATTGAACTCATAAAGGCTCCAACTAAAATGTTGGGGTGTGTACACGAAAGGCAACCGAGGACTAAAACTCGATCTTATTTAATTATGGATAGGACACGATCTTTCTTGTGTACTTTCCAAGTACGACTAGACATTTTGCTTAGAGAAAATTCATGTTCTCTGTCCAGTCCCCAGCTCTCTTTCAATGCCTCCACGTGAACTATAAACCCTAACCCTTAACCCTAATCTCTCTCTCTCTCTCTCTCTCTCTCTCTCTAATTGAATGTTTGAATTTCATATTGAAAATTCAAGAAGTTCCTATTTCTTTTTACGAGTATATTGCAAAAGTGGGGCTATGCACCTAGGAGAACGTGGTTCGATGGAGGACGCATATTCTTTGTTTTCCTCTCTTTTATTGGACCAAACGAGATGCAAATAGAAGATGCCTGCGACGGCAAGTTAAAATGAGAGAAACGCAGGTTTCTGGGGTTTTGAAAAACAGTTAGAAAATAATCGTTACAGGTAATTAAGAGAAGAAGCATACTTTTCGTATTGATCTAGACATATATAGCTCAATATCTGTCAATGCACACGCATATTGGCCGTTTAAATCTTGTATATTGACCGTATATAATCATTCCCACTTGTACACTCATTGATGTCTGCTGCTTATTTTATGGTTTTCTAAGTCAACCAATTAGTCGCGATCTCTCCGTAAATCTTACTTCTCTCTAGTATACCAAATATATATGGAATTTTGAATAAGTTGTTTTATTTTAAAAAAAATCTACGTCTTGCTAATATTTGTGATTTTGGAAATTGAATATGGGATTTTCTTGACATTAAGGAAAGAATTTATGATCTATTGGAGCCAAATCATGCGAAGAAAGTTCTTGGTAAGTCCTTAATCTTAGCCTAAATGACCAACATGTATACCCGATTAAGGAAGATATATAGACATGTTTTTTTTTTCTTTGGGTATGAATATACAGACTTGTTTTGATTACTCATATAATTAGTTTATAATAAACAGTCCCGTCTCCCTAGCTAATCAACACGTGCTTGAAATATAAGGTTGAGTTGAGCTAAGAGCTAGATAAATGCATTAAATGATATGCTAAGATCACCTCAATTGATTTACGTGATTACATAGTGGAATGCCCTCCGAAGAGTTCTATCTATTTTTACTCGTGATTAACAAAAAGAAAAAGGCATGTTTATTGTTTCTTTTGAGGGCCTTTGGTTATAATCATCGAGTTAGGTATTCATCGGAGACACATCTATCAATTACTGATTGTTATACTTAAAATGTATATAACAAGAGAACAACTGAAGTTATAGGGACACCATGCTCTCCCACGAATCAAATCCCCCAAACATTAGACCAACCTTGAGAAAGTTCAAAGGGCTGAGGATTAAATAAATGGACCAACATAAATTAAAGCCGAAAGATATTGTACAAAGAATAAAAAAGAGAGGAAGAAGACCCTGAAGACACTGGGGGACCGTTGGAAGATGAAGACATAAGGTAAGAATAAGAGGGAATATATAGAAATAATAGAAAAGAAAAGGAGAAGATACTTTTTACCCAGATTTGATTTTCATGTTGCAAATGAGGGACCGGCCTGTGCGATTCGATCCTTGAGGTGAGGCCTCGTTTTCAACACATCTGATTAAAGAAATGAACTTTTCAATGGCTTCATTATTGCTCTTCATGAAGGTAGTCAACAAAGGAAACGGATACTGCACTTTCATGGAGTTGATGTCGCTCAAGATTCGGAGCCACTTCCAATGGATCGAGATATAAAAGATCTGAACTCTTGTTTAGGAGACACCAACACTTCTTTCTCAAACTCATCTTGAGCATTAAGTCTAATCTCATAGTACTTAAAATGCATCGTCTTCACAAGCGATGTGGAATACTTTAACATCACTTCTCACGTGTAAGTCTAATTCAAAACGGTACATGAAATTCAATAAATAAGAGATTACATAAATAATATACATTGTGATGGAATCACTTTATGATAATATCTTTTGAGCTCTCTAATTATGTGTCCATGTTGATGAGATAAAAGGTAAGTAACCTCATCATTCGTTGTCTACCGGACATGCATGTGGACTTGAATCTCTAATAATTCTTTTTCTTCCTTATTTTCTGGCTTTTGTCCTTCGGTGGAAAGTTTAGTCTAGTCTCTACCTACCATGTGATTGAGTACCCTTTTCCCATGAATTTCAGGCATTGCTCCTCACCTCAGGAGGTGAATCTGACTCTTGTCGAATACTCTCGATATCGAGAAATTCCATCATTACACACACGCGCACACACACACACCAGACTCCAAGAGAAGACTTCTCAAAGCTTGTTGAACATTTTCCGAGTAAGTTAGTGCGTGTCTTACTTAATACAAACATTTTACCTATAGTCCCAGTCAAAAAAATAAATAAAATAAAATTGACTTCTCCCATGAATAACCTCGTTGTCCATCAATTGAATTTTAAGTTCTCTCCAAATTTTAATCTATGATTACAGAATTAATAGCAATAGCTAAAGAGTTAATTTAACGTTCAAAGGAAATAATTCTCAACATGATACGAGAGTCCAATGATAAATATCACCCATTTCCATTAGAAAAAGATCTAGCCCGAACATTACGACATTGTATTAGTCGTGATCAACCCATCTTGAGTTTCATTCGTTGAAGAAGAAACGGAATCTAGAAATCTAATGACCCAGGAGCCTGCTGTAGACTCTTGGTAATCCTACCAAGCTCTCTCTCTCTCTCTCTCTAAAGGATGAAACATGGATCGTTCGACTGGATTTACGTTGAATGACCGAGACTATAAAAAAAATGGTTAGAAAACGACATGCACACCAAAACGGGGAGAAAGACGAGAGTGGTTGAACATGACAAAGGCGACCGAGAGAAGAAGAGGCTAGTGTTGGGTCATCGTTCAGGTATTATACTAATCAAAAAACACAACCCTCTCAAGACTGCCATCCCGTCGAGACTTCCGTATCGATGAGGCCAAGTGATGTTACTAGGGAATTTCTCGCCCCATCCGTCTAAGCTACGTTGTTCTGCCAATCACCCGAACGTTCCATTGATTTGACAAGGGTTGGATCCATGCAGCTGGGTCAATTTCTTAGGATTTCCTGCCACTTTTGTCAAATTTCTACTTCTAATCGTTTGAATTGTCGCTCTCGATGAACCAAAGATTTGTCTAAGGTAGATTAATCAGCAATGACGGAGACGGGAACGCTCGTGACTCCAGACCGAGAAGTTCATAGACAGAGAAGAAGATGCTTTTGATGAAGATGCCCTTCCCTTTCAAATTCTTCCAGAGAAAGACTTGTTTTCTTTTGACCAATGCGTACTAGATGGTCCATCCGTTCGTCTAAGACGAATGTATAAAATAGATTATGATGAAGGCTAGTTCATACTCTGGCCTAAAAGGGGAAGATGTCTAATTAGCTCTTGAACCTCAGGAATGAAAATGAAATTATAGATTTTGAAGTGATCGGATCACAACCAGAGTTTTCATTAATCATAATAACATTCCCATGTAGACTCGTACTCAGAGTTTACAGTGGATCAGAAGACACGAACCACTTATTTAGACAGCAGCACGTACTCACTATTGACACCGTGGCGCATCTAGAGCAGCATCTTGGCAATATGAACATACCGCATGCACACACACACACACACAAAAGACAAGTCGTCTATGGATGCAGGTAGCGGGACATCCATGTCTTGAAGCGAGACCATGCGAGCTCGGCTGTGGCTTCATTATCATCCTCCATTCCCATATTCTTCCTCCGCTTGACGCCATCGGGAGACCTGTTCATAAAAGCATGCCCGTTGCCTGGATAAATGTGTACCTCGTAAGGGATGCCAGAAGCTTTCAGCTTCTCCTCTAAAGCCTTGGCAGCCTGAAAGAAGAATAAGCAAAATGAGGTACTTAACTCTTTCATGTGAATAACTGGCAAATCTATCTGCTGTAAGGGAATGGCATACATTAAGAGGAACAGTCATTTTATCAGTAAGAACTCAGAAAGCAAACACTAACTGCTCATGCTATTTAAATTAATCTTCTGTTGAGCATTATGGATGAAAACCTTGATGACAAGCAGCTGACAAGACTCTCTCCAGAGAAAGAATTGTGCTTGGATGTTACACTTTAAGATCGATCTGCTAACTTAATGTTTTACTAGAGAGAGGGTTTTAATACTCTGTTAAAGCCAAAAGCAGTTCCACACGAGCATGTAAAACCTTCCAATATCCCTCGCCCATACTTTTCTTCACTACACTTCCTTTCTGTTAGCAATAGTAAGGCCAGAGCATAAGGACACAATGCCAAATGACTCACATACATGGATCTGAAATGAAATAATCATGCATATCCCAAAAGCAGCAAAGTAGAAGTTGAATGTGCTCCACCGATTTATTTAGGCAAAAAAAAAAAAAAAAAGATTCTTCAAGTATCATGTTTATGCATGGGGATCTTCATCTAATACAAACGCAAAACTAAAATAGTTATGAATTTTTTAGAACAATGTTCAACTAGCCAATGAGCAAAGCATGATTTAGCACCAAGAGCATTGATCACAACAGGCAGATGTTACAACCAGAATATTACATACCGTCACATCTGAAAAGCCAACAAAATTATCAAGCTCCCCAAAATGAGCCTGCACAGGAGCCTTAGCCTTAGCAGGATCAGCGAGCTCAGGAGAAGGCACACCATAGAAGGCAACCACACTATCAACCTCAGGGACCAGAACAGAACTTGCAATGGAAAGAGCACCTCCCATGCAGAAACCAGTCACACCAACCTAATGCAAAGAGAATAATTTATTCTTCAATTAAGGATTCGATTGGAAAATGATTATTTCTCAACGAGAAAAAGCTGAAATTTTTTCGATTGATACTATGATGAAACTATATACTACTCACAAAATTCATAAGAATAAACACATGCCTGATGGATCATGATAATGAGTTGATATTGTAATGGCATAAATTGATCATATAGTTCCTTCCTCAAATCTTGCTGAAACTTTTTATCACACTTACATTCAGTTAACTCGACATGAAGAATCATAGATTCAAAATGCATGTGGCATTTGAACTAAAAAGCTAGGAAAAAATTGAATTATTTAGGAACATAGCAAGTCATAAGCGGAAGATCGATTGATCAAAACGATCAATTTATTCAAATTGAAGCTTACAAAAAGAAGGGATTTGATCACTTACAAAACAAGGTAAAGCCAGATACATTCACCACCACATTGCATCAGAAAAAGCAGTAGATATATTCAAATGATAAAGGGGAAATGCAATCATTTTTTACACAGACAAATGGTGGACCAACTCAAGTCAAACCTAGCCTTGACCAGAAATTTTTACCAAGCTAAGTGTGGCTGAATCATGTACTAATATCGTGAGTAATTCAATGCATACTTTTGATACTTTGTGACAACAACAACAACAGAAACTGCAGTTACGGACGATCTCAACAATGTAAAATGATTACCATAGCTGCAAAATATTGTGAGATATGCCCCTCTACAATCTGTGTTACAACTTATGAGAGGAAGTTGGTTGATCGAAGATGAGACAATCATGCTAAGATGGTGTCAAAATCTCAAGGATGGCACAATAGGCATGCAACTGCTTAAATATAATCCCAAAAAAATCTTTATGTTAAGGTCACACGTGCAAGCTTCCTTACGTATTTTTTAAAATCCGAAGAATTAACACAAAAAAAGGGGTATAGACAATTAGGCAACAAGATTGAAGGTCAGCCAAAGCTTGTACTGATGGACATCTGAGAAGACCCATGATAATTGCAAGAGGTGAAAATTGCACATGAATAAACAGCAAAACCAATGATACAACTCAGAGAAAGTCCACACCTTCTTAGATCCATTAGCCTTAAGCCAGTTAACTGAGGCACGGATATCCTTTACAGCACCCGCCCAGTCAAGGCCCTCCATTAGATGCTGTGCTTCTGCAACATCAAGACCAACCTTTCCTCGATAAAGACTGCAACAGCAGCAGTATACCCAGAGTTAAACTCCAGCAAATCAACAAATTTTGATCTGCTCTTATTTTATGACAGAAACTAGAGTTCCACAGGCACAAAGATTATTACTCTGGGATGAGAGCCTTAAACCCAGGATCCATTTGGGAAATTTTCAGAGCATGGTTCTTGATCTCAAAATCCACACCCCACCACTCCTGCAACACCACGATCCCCGGGGCATTGTCTTTTCCAACAACATATGCGTCAAAGGCCTAATGATCAAAACAAACAAATCAATCACAAAGGTGGTCACTTTTTTTCTAGCGTGTAGAAAGGTTTGATGGTCAATGATGCAATTTGGTCACAACTAAAGATGTTAAGTTTCAAAGCCCATAACGCAAGTTAACTCATGTGCCCATCTCAAATCGTCAAGTTGCTTCGGGATCAAACAACTACCAAGTGAAGACGCCTCATTGCACCCTTTTGTTTTACACTTTCAGCTGGAGAGGGGGAAGGGAAAGATACAGAGCTCAAAAACACAGATTTACCACAAATTACATCTGAGAGATGAAAGGGGAAAAAAGGGCTTCCGGCGAATATTTCAACCCCTACGGCAACATCCGGCTAGCAAATACACTTTACTCTGGAAAATTACACTAATTATTCGTTACCGGCCAGCCACTGTCTAGACAGAAAGATCAGTCAAATGATGCATTTTGCCATTCAGGAAACCTCCGGATAGAGCATCCTAAGTTTCTGAATTCGATCGTTCCCACTAGCCCGCACTCAAATTCACGCATAACCTCAAAACCCCAGAATCCCGACACGACAACCCTCGCCGTCGCATCGCCGCAACACACCAAAGCGAAACCCCAATGCCCATTCCACGGCCGCAACAACACCCGGGCCGAATACAGAGCGAGATGAAGAAGACAACAGAAAGGGGAAAATGCAGATTAGGAGCCTAAGCGACGGCGGGACTCACGGTGTCTTCTCTCTGGATGCGGACTTTGGTGAAAGGAGCCGAACCGGCGGCGGCGGCGGCGGAGGAGGCGGCCATCGAGCGGATCGCGAGGCGGGGAGCGGCGCGCGGGGAGAAGAAGGAGGAGGAGGAGGAGGAAGCGGCGGAGGACTTCGCGATGGTTCTCGAGAAGATTCTGGAGGATGACGACGACAGTGCAGCTGCCAGCATAATTCCTCCCCGCGAGCGAGCGAGCGAGCGACCGTTCAACGGCGGCGAGCGAGGCGTCGGCTTTGTCGATCCAGCGACCACCGGTGGGCCTTTCTTTGGGATTTCATGGGCCGGATTGAGCCCATAATCGGGAGGTTTGCTGGATATTAGGCCCAAACAAAGATAAGAGAGGCAGGACTTTCAGAGCGAGCTCATAGAGCTCAGCATGCGAGGCCCGAAACTTCTAGAACCATCGGAATAGAGATTTTCCGGGTTTTTGGGCCCGGAATGTAGCCCGGCTCAGATTGAGGAAAGGCATTATGGTATTAAGATTACCAAGGTTTAGCTGGGGCTTGACTTGGGACTCCAGTACTCCTCGTATTGCGACCGCACATAATTTTTTGCTTATTAAGTTTATTAATAGTGCCCAATAATTAAAGGGCTTTTTTTTTTTTTTTTTTTTGGAATAAGACATATCAAATAGGTTGAGAAACTCGACGTCACTATTCCACTGCTATTGAACAATTTAGAGCCGAGCCTTTGTTTCGTAGATATATTAATTTTACATTTCATACACCCAACTCGAATTCGATATATTTGAAAATCGATAATTTTTCTCAAAATATGGACAAATAGAAGTTTTACTCCTGAACAAACACTTCAAGAAGCCACTCGAATTACCTCTCTCTCGGTATGTTAAAGAACTTTAAGTGCATTTGATGATTATAATTAGCTTTTGACTTAAAAGATTGCAATTAAGCCCCCCCAAAAAATCCCTTGATTTGCTAGGTAAGAACGGAGTCACTCAAGTCATCTAATAGATTTTTTTAAGAAGAGACCCCAAAGAGTGCAATAATTTTTAATTATTTATTTATTTTTACCCAAAATAGGTTGTTTATATCATAGCGAGAAAATTGTCCAAAAAGTCCAAATATTTTACACCATTACTAATTTAATCCTAAACTTTTTGATTGAATTCTAAATCTTTTAATGTTTTGTCAATTTAGTTTATCTGACTAATTTTGACCAAAAATCACTAACATAGATGCCAACCATCCTATGTGACTACAGGTTGATATGGATAATTTTAAATGATATTTTATTATTATTATTTTTCTTTTTTGTTCTCTTTTTTCCTCTTTTCTTTTCTTTCCATTTTTCCCTAGCTAGCCTCGTTGATGGCCAGTGAAGGAGGTTGGCCTTAGGCGAGGGACGCCTAGGTGCCTAGGCTTGGGCTAGGAAGGGTGATCGTTGCTTGATCCAAGGAGCTCGCTTGAGGCTGGCTACTTTTGTTGGCCACCAATGAAGCTAGTGGTGGCTGGCAGAGAAAAAAAGGGAAAAAGCAATAAAAAGGAAAAAAGAGAGAAGAGAAAAAAGGAAAATAAAAAATCTGGAAAATATTATTATAAATTATCTATGTGCTTGGCGTCCACTTTTGTGATTTCTAATCAAGATTGATTGGATAGACTTAATTGACAAAATATGAAAAAATATATAACTCAATTGACAAAATTGAAAGGTTTAAGGTCGAATTAATAAAAGTGCAATAAGTTTATGGTTTTTTAGATAGTTTTCTCTATGATAATAAATTAAGAATAGGTGCATAAGCATTTTTCTAGAAAAAAAAATCTAAATAGGAACTAAAATTTTCTTTATTGAGTCCCACACAAGTCGTGGTCTCTTTCTTCTCATTTGGACCGGACTGGTGGATAGTAATCATCTAACCTTCTTTCTCTCTCGCAAAGTGGTGGCTCTTCGTCTTGTACTTTTCCAAGTTGGTGGCGAAGAACGGCAGTTCAGCTTCGAAATCATGGGATGCGTCCCGAGTGTTGTTTACAGTAAGTTAAAAAATCGATTCATTTTATGGAGATACAAGTAAATAGTGCATTTTCTTGTGGAATATTAGGGTCATCTTCCGATCTTTGTGGTGTTATTGGAGTAATTAAGTCAATAAGACGGAGATCATAAGCATGATTAGGAACAATCTTTGATCATTACGCAAATGATTCCTCAAGCAATTGCGCAGTCCCCCCCCCCCCCCCCTCTCTCTCTCACTTTTTCTTCTTCCTCGTTTGTTTTAAGGTTTCTTCCGTTTGGAGTAGAGATATTAATTGTCTGCAGCGACTTTAATATTTGTCAAGAACTTAATTGTCTGCAGCGACTTTAATATTTGTCAAGAACATAAACTCGGTAGACAGAAAGATTAAACAGAGCAGGATTTCGACAAGGTTCGAGTGGCATGGGTCCACCAAATGAAGTCGGGAGATTGTGCTTGTCCTACTCCTTTTCTGTTTGGTCATGCCCCATATTATCAGTTCTCAACAAATGCGGAAAAGGCACCATATGTTCAACTCAATTTATCATGATAGATAACATAAATATACACACAATGACAAAAGTACAATAAAGGCTTTGGATTACCATGCTACACAATTCCCAAAATAGGACATACACTCGGTGACAAAAGTCCAACAAAGGCTTTGGACTACCATGCCACACAATTCCACAAATAGGACATATACGCAATGACAAAGCGCATGGATATGTAAAATACATCCCAGCAGGAAAGGGAGGGAAACGGATACTCAATTTGAAGTCTTTTTGCGTATTAAAATCAAAGAATAGAAGAATAAAAGCTAAACAAGCAACCCTTCTGCGAGTAAGAATATTAGGAGGTTTGTTATGACCACTTTGTAGAAATTTAATATTAAGTAATGCCATAATAGGGATGGGCATGATTCTAGAGTTGAATCGAGAATTGGACCGGTGGGAGTCGGTCTTGTTCCAAGTCCTGGAGGGATTTGGTTCTATTCATGGTCTCATATTTTTGGAAACCTATACTATTTGGTTCAATTCCCGGGTAGGAATTGGACTAAATTCCAGGATTCGAGAATCGAACTAGAAACGGACCATCTATATAACCCTAAAATAGAAATTGACATATATTAGCTTGGTTTTTTAAAGCAAAATGAGACTATCTTGGCCGCCTGCAGAGTAGTTTTGCATTATTTCCTCAGAGTTAAAATGAAGAGTGGGTCTTCTGTGTCTCCAAAAGGGGTTGGGAATAAAAGCATACTGATTTTTGACCAAGCATTTCGCATTTTACTTTCTAAAAGCTGCGTATCTAAAGTTTTATATGGTCTTCGGGTGAAACATAGAGACCGTAAGTAGTCATGTCAATCTACATCATCGCCAAAAGAAGGATGACCAGTTCCTTCCTCCAAGAAAGAGGAAGACGTGGAACATGATTCCATCTCAAGTGCCCAACTAACAGAGTAACGTTTGATCCTTACTTTGTAATTGGTCGATTCCAAGAAAATCTTAAAATCAGCCCTAAAACTTATGACACGATAGGTTTCGAATTTTAGGATGTACAAATTAAGTTTCAGTTTCACAATCTGAAGAATTAGTTATGACGAGCTCCACTTGAAATTGCTCACTTCTAATGGTATTTTATTATCATTTGAGTGTTGAATATAGTCCATGGATATAGCATGCCCATGTTATGGTAAAGCATTACAATAATAACAATCTCTGTATAAGTCGCGGCCACCATACCATTTGAGTTACAACCACCTTTTGAACTAAAAAGAAAGAGGAACATGATTCCGTCTTTAGTGCCCAACTGACCAAATGATGTTCAATCATTATTTTGAAATTGGTCAATTCTCAATCATATCCTAAAGTCAACCCTAGAACTTATGATATGATAAGTTCTAGGTTCTAGAATATGTAAATTAGGTTTCAAGTTCTAAAAAATGAAAAACTGATTCAGACAAGAACCCGAAACCTATATCAAATCTAAAACCGCTCACCCTTAATGCTATTTATTATCATTTGAGTGTTGAATCTAGTCCATGATTATAGCATACCCATGTTATGGTTTAGCATTACACAAATGGAGACAAGTGAACCTATTCTGTATGGAACTATAAGCACTTGACAATCTCTAGATAAGTCGCCACCACCATTTGAGTTATGGCCACCTTTTGGACTAAAAGAAAAGGGGAACACGAGGAACACGATTCCGTCTCAAGTGCCCAACTAGCTAAATAATGTTTGATCTTTATTTTGAAATTGGTCAATTTCCAAGCAAACTTTCAAGTTGACTCTACAACTTATGACATGATAGGTTTTAGATTTCAGGGTATGTAAATTATGTTTCAAGTTCCACAAATTGAAAAACCGATTCCGACAAGCAAGTTTCAAGTTTTCACTTGAAACCCAAATTAAGTTTGGAACCGCTCACCCTTAATGCCATTTATTATCATTTGAGTGTTGAAAATACTCCATGGCTAAAGCATACCGACGTTATGGTTTAGCATTTCATTAATGGAGGTAAGTGAACTTGTTGTATATGGAAGCATAAGCACTTGACGACCAGGGTTCAACCTCTCTCTATATAAGTCGCCACCACCATTTGAGTTATGGCCACCTTTGAACGCACAAAACCACCAGAAAAAACAGCAAAAACAAGAGCTGTTGTGTGCATAGACATACAAGCCTTCTCCAACGGCCATCCAATACATTCCCACTTCTTTATACGAGAAAATAAGCCTAAAAACTGGGTGAAGAGGGTGGTCGGGATCTTCATCTTGTTCTTTTTTGTCTCTCTTCTCACATATCGGCTGGTTCACATTCATGTGGGTTCTCATCGTCAGCACCACTTATCATCAACGTATCTTGCAAAGGTATTGTGAAAGCTAGTACGAACACCTAGAGGGGGTGAATAGGTGCAAAAACAAATTTTCTAGAGAGAAGTGTGCAACTCTAATCAACAATAGATTATGAAAAGGAATAAGAATCTTGTAAACAAATTGAGTTATGATCAAAGTAAAAGAGCTTAGGGAAGAGAATAAGAACACAAGATTTATAGTGGTTCGACTTAATCCAAGCCTATGTCCACTCTTCCGCACTGACAGCCCACCGACTGGATTTCACTATGAAAAAGAGTTGTTATAATAAAGCTCTTCCTTAATTCCACAGTGTAGAGACTTTGCTACACTTTCTCAAGGTCTTACAAAGATATTAACTCTCTTTTACGTACAAAATTTCGCTCAATAATTGGATTGACTAAAAACAAGGAGCTTTAGACTTTGGAATTCTTCTATCGCACACACACTCGAATAATTGGAACGTCTTCCTTATATACTCCTTCATGCCATCACACCCGTTAGCACTTACCAAAGGAGTTCTTCCAATCTACCCGTTGGATAGAGCTAATTAGGGAGATTTCGAGTTATTTAAAGAATATGTCGATAGCCCACTAATCCTGCTCGCCCATATAATTAGGATCTAGGTTTCCATAAGTAGAACCTTCCAAGTATACTTTGCCATTCAACGGATCCAAAATCCTTAAATCAATCTCAATTTGAATAATGGATTCTGACATGCTATATCTAGCCAAGAGATCTTCTTCAGTTGATAGAATCAAATTCTTAACGAAATACTCAATTATGGATAAGCCTTCTTCGACAATCTAGAAACTTTCAATAAGGATAGACTTTGAGTCTTGAGTCTGACAGTCCGGAGGTCTTTAGACTTTGATGGAAGAGTCTGTAATTCTTCAGACTAGATTGATGAAAATGTTTTGTCAACTTCAAAATACTCAAAGAAGTTTTCTCTAATAATCTCCCCCTTTTTGATGGTGACAAAACTTTCCTGCAGATTTAGATAACTTTGACTTGCAAAATAATACTTAAGCAAACATAGATATTGCATAAAAGATAATTGGCTTAGTAAAGATAACATTAAAATCTTCATCCACATAAAATAGGTTAGTCTTGTAAATGAGCAACTATCTTTGCCATGAAATACCAATAGTGCTTAAGATAAACAAACGATCAAACAGACTAAATCCAAATCCAGTCACAGCCAAACACAAAAGTAAAGTCAATCAAACACAAAAGTTAAGAGTTTAAATCTCAAAAGTTTAAATCTCAAATCTGCACCACCGCACTACATCTCTCCCCCTTTTTGCCAGCATTAAAAAGGTAGAGATGAAAAGAAAATGGAATTAGGATTGCTTTGGAACATAAACAAGCTGGAAATCTCTCATTGGCTGGACAATCCCTTCCAGCTTTTTCAAATCCTCCTTCAGTTGAGCCACATATTCACCCTTGGCATTTGCTTGAACTTGAAGAGTAAGGGCATGGATTTGATCATGCAAAGAAATTGAAGAGGATTGATCTGCATTCTGCAAGTTCTGAACTTCGCATCCCATAGCATAAATTTGGCCTTACATCTCCAAGAGAACATCAAGCACTCTGCGAAAGTCTGCTAAATTGTCAGTCTGAGTACTGGCTTCTACACGATCAGAAGGTGTATTGGCAGATGATGGCAAGTTAGCACGATCACGCAGATTTGGCGATGAAACCTCATGGCCTTCCTTAGGAAATTGAGAGGCATAGATGTCTTATGGATTTGCTGGTGAACAACTTACTTCTTCACTAGTAGTAGCAATTGAAGACGTACCTCTTTTCTCAGCATCTCCCCCTATTTCATTGCCTTCAGGCGGTGAGAAGTACTCTTCACGCTTTGCTTCTTCTTGTTCAGCTCTGACCTCTTCTTCTTCTTCTTCTTCTTCTTCTTCTTCTTCTTCTTCTTCTTCTTCTTCTTCTTCTTCTTCAATCCTTTCTTCCTCCGCTTCTTTCTCCATTGATTCTTTTTCTCTAGTCCTCTGTTCGGTCTCCTCCTTGTCTTATTCCTATCTCACCTCTGTCTCTGGAGCAGAATGACTTAAGTTCTTCAATGCAAGAGCAGAAATTGTGATATCATCCTCATTCTCATCATCCTCCAAGATGAGTGCTCTTCTTTTCTTGGATGGAGCTGATATTGCTAGTACGAGTACCTAGAAGGGGGTGAATAGGTATACAAAGATTTTTCTTGATAATTTCTGTATACTTGCGCAATACTTTAGACAGTTGAAGGATTTGCGAA
This sequence comes from Eucalyptus polyanthemos subsp. polyanthemos, assembly GCA_017140185.1. NCBI lineage: Eukaryota > Viridiplantae > Streptophyta > Magnoliopsida > Myrtales > Myrtaceae > Eucalyptus > Eucalyptus polyanthemos. Next base: position 8,112,663 of record CM029467.1, on the reverse strand, counting down.
GAATAATAATCAACGTAAGACTAAGTAAGGAAAGAGAGAATTAAACACGCGGTTTATAGTGGTTCGGCTTGATTCAAGCCTACATCCACTCTTCTGCACTGACAGCCAATTTGGCTGGATTCCACTATGAACAAAGAGATGTTACAGTGTTGATATTCCTTGATTTCTTGGTGTAGATGATCTACCACACTCGCTCAAGGTATCACCAAGTATAGACACTCTCTGTGTATACAATTTCGCTCAGACTGTATTGACTAATAATCAAGGTGCTTCAGACTCTGGAATTTTTCTATCAATCACATTTTTAAACAACTAGAACGTCTTCCTTTTTATACTCCTTTATGCCATCATACCGTTGGCACTTACCAAAGGAATTCCTCCAATCTACCCGTTGGACGGAATCAATCAAAAAGATCATTCGAGCTATAAAAGGAACCTGACGATAGCTCATCAATCCTGTTCGCCCATACAATTAGGATCTTAGTTTCCAAGAATAGAACATTCCAAGAATACTTCGTCGACCATTGGATCTTCAATTGATCTAGATACGAACAAAAGAATCCGTTATATTTATCCAACCAAAAAAGATCTTCTCCAAACGATAGGATTAAATCCTCAACCATATACTTCGGCTCTGGATTTCCTTCGTCACTGGATCAGAAAGGCTGTCAATGAGAATAGTCTTGAGTCTTGAGTCTCGAATCTTGAGTCTTGAATCTTGAGTCTCGGTAGTCGAAAAGTCTTCGGACTTTAAACTAGACGATCTGTGATACCTGCACTAGACTGAAGGAAACGTTTTGTCAGCTTCAAAATATTCTGGAACGATTTCTCCAACAATCTCCCCCTTTTTGATGGTGACAAAACTTTCCTGTAGATTTGAACCACTTTGACCTGCAAAAACATTTCTCAAGCAATATGGCTATCTTATAAAATTAATCAAAACAACCAGACTCTGCATCCACAGAAAATTGGTTAGTCTTTCATGAGTAATACCATATAACAATACTTGAAGTAAATGCAAACAGTTAAGCATCTAAATCCACAGCCAATTAAGTCAAGATCAAGTTTACACCAAAGTTTACTTAAGTCATAAACAAACATATTCAACAAAAACTAAAGAAAGTTGGTTGGTTGGTTGGTTCAAATTGCTTCTCCCCCTTTTTGTCATCATTAAAAAAAGGTGAGAAAGGAGTCATGTTTGCTTGGGAATGCGCACTATCTGGAAATCTCCCATGGACTGAACTACTCCTTCTAGCCTCTTCAAGTCCTCCCTTAGTTGTGTTACCTCCTCTTCTTTGGCATTGGCTTGAAGTTGTAGAGCGAGGTTTTTCATTTTATCCTCCAGGGTAACTGAAGATGCTTGTCCAGTAGTCTTCAAGGCTTGAATTTCACAGTCAAGAGCATAGATTTGGCCACACATTTCCAGAAGAATATCCATAATACGACGAAAATCTGTAGAATTATCCGTCTGTGTGCTAGCATTTGCTTTCTCAGATGGTGTGAATGCAGACGATGGCGCTTCTGTAAAGTCTTGCAGATTTGGTTTTGACGTATCGTGACCTTCTTCAGGCAATTGAGAAGCCTGAAATTCTTCTGGGGCTGCTGGAGATTGTCTTAGATTTTCACTATTGGCAGCATGCGGTGAGGACCTTTCTTGCTCGCCAACTCCCCCTGTCTCTAGGACATTAAGAGGGGAAGAGTGATAATCATGCTTTTCTGTATCCTTCTCTCTAGATTCAGCGGCAGACTTTTCTTGCTCTTCTTCTCTTTCTTCTTCAGCTTCTTTCTCCTTCTCTCTATGCTCTTCTTCTTCTCTGTTCTTGTCTTTTTCTTTTTCTTCTCTCTGTTTCTTCTACTGTTCTGTTGATTGGGGAACAAAACGTCTTGTCCTTATCAAGGCAGTGATTGTGAGATCTTCCTCCTCATCTTCATCCTCCAAGATGAGAGTTCTCTTCTTTTTGGATGGGGCACCAATGGCTTCCTTTCCCTTTCTTTTTGAAGCGTGACGGAATCGGAGTCTTCACTCTGAATTTCTCCATTGCCTTAGAAATTTCTTTCGACGCATCTTTGTCAACATTTTTAATCCTACCACCATCTTATCGCACGGTCGAACACAAAGAGTGTGTGGAGGTTCAATATTCATGTGTCTCGAAGATCTTGGTCACTGCACTGGATAAGGCAATTGTCCCTTGTCTTTCGACATTGCTCTGTACATGTGAAGGAGAATAGTGTGAGGGAGAGAGAACTTCTTCACGGAGTTGATTGCGTACATCAATTTTGCTTCAGAATTAGACACATCAGTCTTTGATGTAGACTTCGGCCTAATGCAATTGATAACAATTTTGTGCAACACAATGTTGATGGCACGCATCCTTGAATAGATGATTTTTCTCTCAATATTTCTATCTTCGACAAGGTCCATTGTGGCATGAGCAACTGAGACTTTGACTGGTTGATAACGTCCTCGTTGAACTCCAATTATGTCCGCCAACATGTCCACATCCAACACATAATCCTGATCTCGAACACTGAAAGATATTCTATTCGCATCGACAAAGCTAAGATTTGAATAGAAATATGCAGTCAGTTGTGCATATCCGTCCGTGGTGTCGGTGCAAAAATGTTCCGGTTGAAGCGCATCGAACTTCTCTCTCAAGTTCACATTCACAAAAGCATCCAAGAAATCGAAATCGACACTCCTAGGGTTTATCACCCCTCGTTTCAGCAGCTTTGAAGAACAAATTTTCCTGTTCCTTCAATTTAAATAACTCCATCCTCTTTCCCTTTACCTTCGCAGCAACACCCATTCTCGGTTGAAAATCAGTGAACATTTTGTCATGGTCGTTCCCATCACCAAATTTGGTCCCGACATATGAGGATCACCGGGAATATTCGCAAGTGCTTCCTCTCGCTTTACCTTTGGGAGCAATTCCCAAATCCTCCATTTTCTTCGAAAGATATACTCATTCCCATAGTTCTTTTCTTTAAGAAAATCATCCACATATTTCATCGGAGTCGCAGTACTTTTCAACGCATAGTAAAGTTTGTAAGTAAACGAGGGTTTTTGGACTCTTATTGGGTCTGCGTCCTCGATTATCTCTTCCTCCGGATGTTGACTTGCACCTTGTGGGGTAGAAGGCGTTGAATGACGTGGTGGAGAATGAGTCGGGTTTTGATGCTGACTCGATAGTTCTTCCTCTTCTGTGAGATCGAAGTGGGTAGGTCCCTCCTTCATCTTCTGTGGTCCCCTTGTCGCGATTCTTGAAGACTTCCTCGAAGAAGACATTCTTCTTGTCGTTGAGAGATTCCTTTGCTTGCTTTCCCAAGAAAAGATGACAACTTTTTCGAGGATGAATTCGAAGTAGAAACCGGATTGAGAGGAGAATGCTTTTAGGGTTTTGAAGATTGAAAGAGAAAACGTGTATATATAACTCGCTTTTGAAAAGGGAAGTTCAATCGGTACAAAGAAAGTGTACGAATACCTCTTTTCGAAATCAATAACTACCAAAATTAATCCTTTTGAAAAGACAAGTTTTTCGATTTTCACGAGACTACAAAATAACTAAACGAAAGATCATACCTTTTCGAGTTTAGATAAAGTAACAACTTACGATCTATAGTCATCAACGTTTGAGTCTGAGAGATTTGAGTCTGAGATATTTGAGTCTGACGGTTATCAACTTTCTGAGTCTGAAGGATTGAGAGTCTCTAGACTTTAACTTCTTCAAGCTTCAAAATGTTGAGTCTGGAGCGGATAAAATCAAATTGATTTTTCTCCAAAGGCTTTGTGAATATATTCGCTAGTTGACTTTTTGAATCAACAAATTGAATCGAGATTTCTCCACTTTGAATATGATCTCTAATAAAGTGATGTCGAATTTCTATATGCTTTGCTCTTGAATGAAGAATTGGATTTTTGGTGAGATTGATTGCGCTTGGTGTTGTTACATTTGATTTCGTGCATGAGTCTTCAATCCCAAAGTCTTGTAGCTGTTGTTTTATCCATAGAATTTGTGAACAAAGCAGCTTCCAAGGGCAACATACTCGCTTCGTTGTTGAGAGAGCTACGTGCTTTGTTTTCTTGAAAACCAAGACACTCGTCCCGTTCCAAGCAACCGGCAAGTTCCCGAAGTACTCTTTCTATCTACTCTGCAGCCGGCCAGATCTGCGTCTGAATATCCTAGAAGATTAAAGTCTCTCTTCTTAGGATACCAAAGACCAATGCTTGAAGATGAAGCAACGTATTTAATAATACGTTTTGTAGCACTGAGATGGGATTCTCTAGGATCTGATTGAAACCTAGCACAGATGCAAACACTTAACAAAATGTCAGGTCTAGAAGCAGTAAGATAAAGAAGTGAACCGATGATGCTTCTGTACAGCTTTTGATCAACTTTCTTCCCTTCCTCATTTTTATCTATCTTCAAAGAACTTGACATTGGTATATCAGTCTTCTTGCAATTTTCCAATCCAAATCTTTTGACAAGATCATTAGCATATTTTTCTTGGAAAATAAAAGTTCCTTCCTTCAATTGCTTTATTTGAAGGCCAAGAAAGAATGTTAATTCTCCCATCATACTCATTTCAAACTCATCCTGCATAGACTTAGAAAATTTCTTGCATAGACTTTCATTAGAGGATCCAAAAATAATGTCATCAACATATATTTGAACGAGTAAAAAAATTTTGTTTTCCTTTTTGATGAATAGAGTAGTATCTACTTTACCTTTAACAAAGCCGTTTTGTAATAAGAACTTACTTAGTCTGTCGTACCAAGCTCGAGGTGTTTGCTTTAGACCATACATGGCCTTTTTCAATCTGAAGACTGAGTCTGGCTTCTTTGGGTCTTCAAATCCAGGCGGTTATTCCACATAAACTTCCTTTTGGATAAATCCATTTAGGAAAGCACTTTTGACGTCCATTTGGAATAACCTGAAATTTTTGTAACAAGCAAACGCAAGTAATAGATGAATAGCTTCTAACCTTGCTACAGGAGCGTAAGTCTCATCATAGTCTATTCCTTCTTCTTGCGTGTATCCCTTGGCCACGAGTCTTGCTTTATTCCGTACGACTTTTCCTTTTTTGTTCATCTTGTTTCTGAACACCCATTTGGCTCCAATAACAGTTTTACCTTTTGGTTTAGATGTCAATTCCCAGACATCGTTAATGTTGAACTGTCTGAGCTCTTCTTGCATAGCTTCGATCCAGCTTTCATCAGATAAAGCTTCTTATATGCTTTTTGGTTCAATTTCAGAGATGAGAGCCAATGCACTAGACTCTTCACGTCTTTTGGATCTGGTGCAAATTCCTTCATTAATTTCGCCTATAATGAGATCTTTAGGATGACTGGACTTGTGCTTCCAGTTACTAGTTGATTTGTCTGGATGATGATCTCTTTCTTTATTTGAATCTTCATGAACATCTTGATGCTGGTCTTGAGATACTTTTTGAGTTGTAAGCTTAGGAAGGTCTGGAGCAGGTTCAGACTCTTCATATTGAGTCTGACTGGATTCATCTTGCTTGAGTCTTGAAATTTGACATTCATTGACTCCTCCACCGTCTGGCTCTTCTTATTATAGACTCTGTAGGCTTTGCTTGATGTAGAATATCCAAGGAAGATGCCTTCATCTAATCTTTCTTCAAACTTACCAACTCGATCTTTTGCATTTTTCAATATAAAGCATTTGCAACCGAACACATGAAAGTATGAAATAATAGGTTTTTTACCTTTGAATAATTCATAAAGGGGTTTTCTCAAGAATAGGTCTTAGGAAAACTCTATTGATGATATAGCAAGCTGTTGAAACAGCTTCAGCCCAAAATCGTGAAGAAATTTTACTTTCAATTAAAAGAGTTCTAGCCATTTCTTGAAGAGATCTATTCTTTCTTTCCACAACTCCATTTTGCTGAGGAGTGTATGGAGAGGAGAACACATGCTTAAATCCAGATTCATCGCACAATTTTGTGAAATCTCGATTTTCAAATTCTCCTCTATGATCTGTTCTTATACTTGAGATAACACATCCTTTTTCATTTTGAACCTTTTTAGCAAATTTTTCAAAATACGAAAAGGTTTCTGACTTACTTGCAAGGAACTATATCCAAGTAAAGCGGGAGTAATCATCCACAATTACTAGGCAGTATTTCTTACCTCCAATACTCTGGGTTCTGGTTGGTCCGAAGAGATCCATATGCAGCAACTGTAGTAAATGATTAGTAGAGACATGATTTATTGGCTTAAATGAGTTTCTTACCTGTTTTCCCAGAATACAAGGTGTGCATGGATCGGACTTTTGATATGGTAATTTGGGTAGACCTCGAACAAGCTACTTTGATGAGATTTTGGCTAATTGCTTCATATTGACATGGCCAAGCTTTCTGTGCCATAAGCTTGCTTCATCTTGGATTGAAATTAGGCATTGAGATTCATTCAATTTAATGTCTAAGAGGTAGATGTTTCCATGTCTTCGACCCATGAAAGACTGAGTAGAGTCTTTACTAATTCCATAGCAAATTCCTTCTTGAAAGGAGATCTTGAAACCAGTATCACATAGTTGGCTAATGCTGAGGAGGTTATAGTTGAGTCATTCCACTAGAGAAACATTGCTTATTGTGAGATTTCCAATTTTCACAGTTCCAAATCCCACAATGCATCCTTTGCCGTTTCCTCCAAATGAAACATTTCCACGGTTTATTTGAACAAGCTTTACGAAGCACTTTGAGTCTCCTGTCATGTGTCTTGAACATCCGCTGTCAAGATACCATTTTATTTTTTTCTTGACGAAGACCTGTATTTAAAAGAGAGTCTCAAGTTTTCTTTGATACCCAAATTTTCTTGGGTCCTTTGGTGTTAGTAGGATAAACATTATTAGGTCATACTTTCTTAACAGGCTTCCAGATCATAGGACACTCTTTTTCAAAGTGATCCTTACTGTTACACTTTGAATACCTTAGAGCATTTCGACCAACAGACTTTACAAAAACTTTCTTGAAATGATTTTTGTAAGCCTCTCTCGACGGTCTTTTCTTTATTCTTTCTTTAACTTTAGGAAAATCAATCAAGGGAATTGTTTCCGCTGTCATGCCTAGACTAGACTTATTGAAGTAAGGTCTTTGAACTGAAAGAACTTTTTCAAGCTTTTCGGATCCTATCGAAAACTTCTTTGAAATATTTGATAAGTCCGTTTTTAAGAACACATTTTCTTTCAAAAGATCATCTTCTTTTTCTTTAAGAGTAGAAACATTTAGGTCTAGACTTTTAACTCTTTCTTCTAAAATGACTTCCTTTTGTTTTAGAGCTGAGTTTTCCTTTTTAAGTTCGAAAATCCTTTTGAGAGAAGTCTTAAGACTGAAACACAGTTCATCAATATATTTAGAGACTTTGACAGGAATTTTAAAATTACTTACCTCAAATTCACTGTCTGAGTCTGATCCAGAATCTGAGTCTGAGTCTGAATGTACCATCAAACATATGTTGGCATATTCATTATCACTTTCTTCACATTCTCGTATCACTCCGTGTTTCGGCTTTAAGAGCTTTTCGAAACTTCTCATCTTTTCCTCTTTTCTTCTTCGAAGAGGACGGTTAGGGTCCGATGTGTCCCTTCTTCTTACATTCGAAGCAAACTACATCTTTGTTTGGTTCCTCATCATCAACAGACTTGGTCTGCTGTCTCTCTCGAAACTTTGTTTCTTTGAGTTGAACCTTCTGCCTTTTCTATTCAGTTTTATGAATCTTCTTATCATGAGGGCGAGCTCCTCATCGTCCATATCATCTTCGAATCTGCATCATCGAGTCATCATTTGATTTTAATGCAATAGATTTCTTACCTCTTGGATCTTCTTCTTCATTAATTCGTTCCACTTCATATGATTGAAGAGTTCCAATCAGCTCGTCGACGATAAAGGCATAATTCTTTGCGTTTCTCTTATTGAAGTCTTTATATGATTCCACTCCTTGGAGAGTCCACGCAGTAGCTTGTTCACCTTCATAGGATCAGAAATTTTTTGTCCTTGGTTCTCAAGACCATTGACAATATCTGTAAAATGACTAAACATGTCAGTTATAGATTCTCCTGGTTTCATTTTGAAGGCTTCATATTGACCGAGGAGAATGTTAATTCTAGTCTCCTTCACTCGATCTGTTCCTTCATAGGTGATATGTAATCTATCCCATACTTCTTTTGCTGTAACACAAGAAGATATTCTGTTATATTCAGTTGGAGATAAGGCACAATATAAAGAATAAATTGCTTTTGCATCGAGTGCTTGTCTCTTGTTTATCTCTTCCTGAGTCATTCCGCTGGCATCAACAGTTTCTTTCCCTCTTTCAGAGACTGATGCAGCAAGTAGGAGTAATTCCTCTTTCCACAACGTCCCATTCCGGAGGATCCTTGGATCGTAGGAAAGCTTTCATCTTGTTCTTCCGGATGTTGTAATCCTTTCCGTCAAAGTAGGGTGGTCTGGTATTGCTTTGCCCTTCCATCAGCCCTGGTGCTAGCATACTAGCCATGGATCTTTTACTCTGAAGTAAAACACTTCAAACAAAGTAAGAACACGGGCTCTGATACTAATTGATATTGCTAGTACGAGTACCTAGAGGGGGGTGAATAGGTATACACAGATTTTTCTTGATAATTTCTGTATACTTGCGCAATACTTTAGACAGTTGAAGGATTTGAGAAGAATAATAATCAACGTAAGACTAAGTGAGGAAAGAGAGAATTAAACACGCGGTTTATAGTGGTTCGGCTTGATTCAAGCCTACGTCCACTCTTTCGCACCGACAGCCAATTTGGCTGGATTCCACTATGAACAAAGAGATGTTACAGTGTTGATCTTCCTTGATTTCTCGGTGTAGATGATCTACCACACTCGCTCAAGGTATCACCAAGTATAGATACTCTCTGTGTATACAATTTCGCTAAGACTGTATCGACTAATAATCAAGGTGCTTCAGACTCTGGAATTTTTCTATCAATCACATTTTTAAATAACTAGAACGTCTTCCTTTTTATACTCCTTTATGCCATCATACCGTTGGCACTTACCAAAGGAATTCCTCAAATCTACCCGTTGGACGGAATCAATCAAGAAGATCATTCGAGCTATAAAAGGAACCTGACGATAGCCCATCAATCCTGTTCGCCCATACAATCAGGATCTTGGTTTCCAAGAATAGAACATTCCAAGAATACTTCGTCGACCATCGGATCTTCAATTGATCTAGATACGAACAAAAGAATCCGTTATATTTATCCAACCAAAAAAGATCTTCTCCAGACGATAGGATTAAATCCTCAACCATATACTTCGGCTCTGGATTTCCTTCGTCACTGGATCAGAAAGACTGTCAATGAGAATAGTCTTGAGTCTTGAGTCTCGAATCTTGAGTCTTGAATCTTGAGTCTGGTAGTCAGAAAGTCTTCAGAATTTAAACTAGACGATCTGCAGATACCCAGACTAGACTAAAGGAAACGTTTTGTTAGCTTCAAAATATTCTGGAACGATTTCTCCAACAGGAGCAACCATGGGCTCCTTCCATTTTCGTTTTACAGCCGAGGAGACTGGGTGAGTCTCGATAGGGGTTTTAACCTTGAATCGCTCCAAAGCTTTGTTAAGTTCCTCCAGACACATTTTAGAGACCATTTTCAGTCCTACCACCATTTTATTGCATGTTCAAACATAAAGAATTTTGGGAGGCCGAATGTTCAAATGTCTGAATAACTTAGTGACAAATGCTGAGTAAGGAAGTTGGCCATTGTCTTTCATCGTTCTGTACATGTGGAACATAATAGTGTGTGGAAGAGAGAATTTTTTGCCAACGTTGATGGCATACATAAGCTTTGTCTCCGAGTTTGAAACATCGGTCTTCGAAGTCGATTTGGGTTTGAGGCAGTTGATCACTATCTTGTGAAGCAAAATATTTGAGGCATTCATCCTCAAATATGAAATCTTTCCTTCCGTCATTCTATCTCGAACAAGCTCTATCGTCTCATGTCCAATAGACACACTGATTGGTTGATATTTCCCTCTTTCAACTCCAATCACATCAGCCAATGTATCCATGTCAACCACATAGTCTTGATCTCAAACACTGAAAGAGAATCTATTCGCATCCAACAAACTTAGATTCGAATAGAAGTAGGCAGTGAGTTCAGCATGAGCCTCTGTCGTTTCAAAACAAAACCGTTCTAGTTGAAGAAGATTGAATTTCTCTCGCAGCTTGACATTCAGAGAATCAAGAAAATCAAAGTCCACACTTCTAGGGTTAATCACACCACGCTTTAGCAACTTAGAGTACAGTTGCTTGTGTTTCTCCGAGCGAAACAAGTCTGTCCTTTTGTTTCGGATTTTCGCCGCAACACCCATTCTAGGTTTAAACTGAGTATACATCCTATCATCATCATTCCCATTAGGTCGACTTAGCCATCCAATACGTGAATCGCTTGGGATATTTGCCAATGCTTCTTCCGCTGACCTTGCATGAGCAATTTCCAATTGTTCCATTGTGCGTAAAAAGTAGGTTTCATTTCAATACCCTTTGTCTTTCAAAAATTCATCAATATAGTTCAAAGGAGTACCACTCCTCTTCAAAGCACGGTAAAGCTTAAAAGTAAAAGCAGGCTTATGAGTTCTTACGGGTTCTGCATCTTCGATTATTTCTTCATCTTCTCTATGTTCAATATTTTGAGGTTTAGATGGAGGAGATTGACGTTGCTGAGAATGTTGTGGACTCTGCTGCTGTCTAGGAGATTCTTCTTCCTCGGTGAGATTAAAATGGGTAGGTCCCTCACGCATTTACTGTGGTCCCCTATTCGCGATTCTTGAAGACTTTCTTTGAGACGACATTTTTCATAGTTTTTGAGAGATTCCAAGCTTGTTTCGCAAAAAAGATGAAAACTGTTTGAGGATTAAACAAGAGAAGAAAAGAGAAGTGGAAGATCTGTGCTCTCTTATGGTTTTTGTGAGTAAAATGAAGAAGAACCAACAGTATATAAGGCAGTCGAAGCGAGGCATACAGAACATCGTAAAAGGAAATATAAAAATGCATTTAAAAAAAATAACTGCCTTTTCAAAAAATTAGATAACCGTCATTTCAAAAAATTAGATAACCGTCATTTCAAAAAATAACTTCTTTTTTGAAAAGGAAAGATTGCAATAATCACGAAAACAAGGGAAATAACATCAATCAATTACAGATAGATGATCGTACCTTTTTGAGATTTGATCCGAGAGATAAGTTTCTAAAATAAAAGTAACTTACAGTCGTAAATCTTGATCGTCTGAGTCTAAGTGTCTTTAGACTTTCAGCCTTAAGTCTAAATTTCCTCAAACTTTAAGATATTGAGTCTGAAACGAATAACTTCAAATTGATTTTTTTTCCAAAGGTTTTGTAAATATATCCGCCAGTTGATTCTTTAAATCAATAAACTGAATCGAAACTTCTCCATTTTGAACATGATATCTAACGAAATGATTTGAATCTCTATATGTTTTGTTCTTGAGTGAAGAATTGGATTCTTGGTGAAATTGATTGCGCTAGTATTGTCACATTTGATCTTAGTGCATGAATCTTCAATTCCAAGGTCTCTTAGCTATTATTTTATTCACATAATTTGTGAACAACAACTTCGAAGAGCTACATACTCTGCTTCTACTGTAGAAAGAGCTACCGTACTTTGCTTCTTTGAAAACCAAGACACTGTCTTATTATCAAGTAGTTGTCCGAGGTTCTGTTTCTATCAACTGTGCATCCAGCTAGGTCTGCGTCTGAGTATCCAAGAAGAGTGAAGTCTCATTCTTTTGGATACTAGAGACCTAAATTTGAAGTTGGGCAATGTATTTGATAATACGTTTTGCAGCACTTAAATGAGATTCTTTGGGGTTTGATTGAAATTTGGCACAAATACAAACACTAAACAGAATGTTAGGTTTAGAAGCAGTAAGATAAAGAAGTGAACAAACGATACTCTTGTATAACTTCTGGTCAACTTTCTTTCATTTTTCATCTTTGTCCAGCTTCAAGGAACTTGACATTGGTATATCAGTCTTTTTGCAATTCTCCAGTCCAAAATTTTTGACAAGTTCTTTAGCATATTTTTCTTGATGAATAAAGATTCCCTCATTCAGTTGTTTCACTTGAAGCCCGAGAAAGAAGGTTAGTTCACCCATCATGCTCATTTCAAATTCATCCTGCATAGACTTAGAGAATTTCTTGCACAGATTTTCATTAGAAGATCCAAAAATAATATCATAAACATAAATTTGAACAAGTAAAAAGCTTTTGCTTTCTTTTTTGATAAACAGTGTATTATCTACTTTACCTTTGACAAAGTCATTTTAAATTAAACACTTACTTAGTCTGTCGTACCAAACTCGAAGTGCTTGCTTTAGACCATATAGAGCATTTGTCTGGTTTCCTTGGATCTTCAAAACCAGGTGGTTGTTCCACATAGACTTCATCTTGGATAAATCCATTTAGAAAAAACACTTTTGATGTCTATTTGGAATAACTTGAAATTCTTATGACAAGCAAAAACAAGTAATAATCTAATTGCTTCTAACCTTGCTACTGGCGTGTAAGTCTCATCATAATCTATTCTTTCTTCTTGCGTATATATCCTTTGGCCACGAGTTTTGCTTAATTTATTACAACTTTTTCTTTCTCGTTCATCTTGTTCTTGAAAACCCATTTTGCTCAAATGATGGATTTACCTTTCTATTTAGGAGTCAATTCCCAGACATCATTGATATTGAATTGCCCGAGTTCTTCTTGCATAGCTTCAATCCAACTTTCATCAGATAAAGCTTTTTCTATATTTTTGGGTTATATTTCAGAAATAAGAGCCACATCACTAGACTCTTCATGCCTTTTGGATCTTGTGTAAATTCCTTCATTAATATCACTAATAATAAGATCTTTGGGATGACTGGACTTATGCTTCCAGTTACTGATTGATTTGTTAGACTGTTGATCATTTCTCTCATTTGAATCTTCGTTGATCATTTGTTGCTGGTCTTCTGAATTCTGAGATGCTTTTGGAGATTTATACTTTGTAGAGTCTGCAGCAGGTTCAGATTCTTCAAATTGAGTCTGAATCGATAGATTTTGCATAAAGTCTTGAAATTTGACATTTATCGATTCTTCCACAGATTGAGTTTTATTGTATACTCGTAAGCTTTGCTTGTGATAGAATATCCAAGGAAAATACCTTCATTTGATTTTTTTTTCAAACTTACCAACTCGATTATTTGCATTTTTCAATATAAAATAATTAAATCCAAACACATGAAAATACGAAATAATTGGCTTCTTTCTTTTGAATAACTCATAGGGAGTTTTCTCTAAAATAGGCTTTAAGAAGTTTCTATTAATAATATAGCACGTTGTAGAAACTGCTTCAGCCAAAAAACGAGAAGAGATGTTACTTTCAATTAAAAGAGTTCTAGCTATTTCCTGTAGTGATCTATTCTTTCTTTCCATGACTCCATTTTGCTCTGGAGTATATGGTGAAAAGAACACATGCTGAAAGCCAGATTCATCACAAAATTTTGTAAAGTCTTAATTTTCAAATTCACCTTCATGATCTGTCAGTATACTTGAAATAACATACTCTTTCTCATTTTGGACATTTTTAGCAAATTTTTTAAAATAAGAAAATGTTTCAGACTTACTTGCCAGGAAATATACCCAAGTGAATCGTGAATAATCATCTACAATTACTAGGTAGTATTTCTTATCTCCAATACTTTGAGTTCTAGTTGGTCAAAAGAGATCCATATGCAAGAGTTGTAGTACATGATTAGTGGATACTTGATTTATTGGTTTGAATGAATTTTTTATCTGTTTTCCCAACACACATGGTGTGTATAGATCAGACTTTTGGTATATCAGTTTGGGTAGTCCACGAACAAGCTTCTTTGTTGAGATTTTTGCTATTTGCTTCATGTTGATGTGCCCAAGTTTTCTGTTCCATAAGTTTGCTTCCTCTTGAATTGAGATTAGATATTGGGATTCATCTGGTTTGATATCCAAAAGATAGATATTCTCATGTCTTCGCCCCGTGAAAGACTGAGAGGAGTCTTTATTGGTTCCTGAACATATTTCTTTTTGAAAGTTGATTTTGAAATCAGTGTCGCACAGCTGATTGATACTCAGCAAGTTACAGTTGAGTTATTCCACTAAGGAAACATTACTGATCGTGAGGCTTCCAATCTTTATAGTTTCGTATTCCACAATTCTTCCTTTGCTATTTCCTCCAAAAGAAACTTTTCCATCATTAACTTATACAAGTTTTATGAAGCAATTTGAGTCTCCAGTCATATGTCTTGAGCATCCACTATCCAAGTACTATTTAACTTTTTTCTTGATAGTGACTTGTATTTAGAAAAGAGACTCAAGTTTTCTTTGGTACCCATATTTTCTTGGGTCCATTGGTGTTAGTGTAATATACGGTCTTTGCCTATATCTTCTTAACAGGTTTCTAAACCATATGACATTATTTCTCAAAATGATCTAAGCTATTGCACTTAGAATATTTAAGAGTACCGCGGCTTACAGGTTTTACAAAGACTTTTTGAAAATGATTTTTGTAAGAATCTTTTGTAGGTCTTTACTTAATTCTTTCCTTTACTTTAGGAAAATCAATTAGAGGAATGGTTTCAGCAGTCATTCCTAAACCTGATTTGTCGAAGTAAGGTCTTTGTGCTGAAAGAATTTTTTCAAGTTTCTCAGTTCCTATAGAAAATCTTTTAGAAATACTTGAGGTATCATTTTTCAAGAATGCATTTTCTTTTGAAAGATTGTCTGCATTTTCTTTCAAAGTAGTAACACTTTTGTCTAAACTTCTAACCTTCTCTTTCCAAACATTTTCCTATTGTTTTAGTGTAGAATTTTCCCTTTTAAGTTCAGAAATCATTTCGAGAGAGGTTTTGAGACTAAGACACAATTTATCAATGTATCTAGAGGCTTTAGTAGGGATTTTAAAATTACTTACCTCAATTTCACTGTCTGAGTCTGAGTTTGTCTCGAAGTCTGAATCTAAGTCTGATTGTGCTATGAGACAAATATTGGCATAATCATCATCACTTTCCTTACATTCGGTATCACCCCAAGTTTCTGCTTTAAGTGCATTTCGATATTTCTCAGCTTTTCCTTTCTTTCTCTTCAGAAGGGGACAGTTGGGTCTGATGTGTCTATTTTGTTTTGCATTCAAAGCAGACTACATCTTTATTGGATTCATCATCCTTAATTGATTTATTTTGTACCTTTTGAAAACTTTGTTTCTTTGGATTGAATCTTCTCCCCTTTCTGTTCAGCTTCCTGAACCTTCTTATCATAAAAGCAAGCTCTTCATCATCCATATCGTCTTCAGAATCCGTGATATCAGAATCATTATTAGATTTTAATGTAATGAATTTTTTTATCTTTAGGATCTTCATCTTCATTAATTTTCTCCACTCCATAAGACTAAAAAGTCCCCAACCAATTTGTCAACAGAGAGTGGCATGATTCTTTGTGTCTCCCTTATTGAGATCTTTATGTGATTCCAATCCTTGGACAATCCACGTAGTAACTTGTTTACCTTCATGGGTCTAAAAATTGGTTGACCTTGATATTCAAGACCATTCGCAATTTCTGTAAAACGACTAAACATGTTAGTGATAGATTCTCTTGGTTTCATCTTAAATGCTTCATATTGACTAAGCAGAATGTTGATTTTGGTTTCTTTCACTCGATCAGTTTCTTCATAGGTGATGTGTACATCTATCCCAGACTTCTTTAACTGTTTCACAAGAAAACATTCTGTTATATTCAGTAGGAGATAATGCACAATATAAAGAATAAATTGCTTTTGCATCAAGAACTTGTCTCTAGGTTATCTCTTCTTGAGTCATTTCATTGGACTCAACAGCTTCTTTTCCTCTTTTTGAGATTGTTGTAGCTTTAGGAATTATTCATTTGTCTACTACGTCCCATTCTAGAGGATCATTTGATCTTAGGAATACTTTTATATTGTTTTTCTATATGTTGTATTCCTTTCCATCAAAATAAGGCGGTCTGGTATTACTTTGCCCTTCAACCAAACCTTAAGCCAACATACTAGCCATGGATCTTTAACTCTGAAGTAAAA
The DNA here is from genome assembly GCA_017140185.1 of Eucalyptus polyanthemos subsp. polyanthemos. Taxonomy (NCBI): domain Eukaryota; kingdom Viridiplantae; phylum Streptophyta; class Magnoliopsida; order Myrtales; family Myrtaceae; genus Eucalyptus; species Eucalyptus polyanthemos. The sequence continues at coordinate 8,096,527 of CM029467.1, read as the reverse complement.
TACTTCAACTTAAGTGAGTACACAAGCTCTAGTACCAATTGTGAAAGCTAGTACAAGCACCTAGAGGGGGTGAATAGGTGCAAAAACAAATTTTCCAGAGAGAAGTGTGTAACTCTAATCAACAATAGATTATGAAAAGGAAATTAGACTCTTGTAAACAAATTGAGTTACGATCAAAGTAAAAGAGCTTAAGGAAGAGAATAAGAACACAAGATTTATAGTGGTTCGGCTTAATCCAAGTCTATGTCCATTCTTCCGCACTAACAGCCCACCGGCTGGATTTTATTATGAAAAAGAGTTGTTACAGTAAAGCTCTTCCTTGATTTCACAGTGTAGAGATTCTGCTACACTTTCTCAAGGTCTCACATAGATATAAATTCTCTTTTGCGTACAAGATTTCGTTCAACAATTGAATTGACTAAGAACAAGGAGCTCCAAACTTGGAAATTCTTCTATCACGCACACACTCGAATAATTGGAACGTCTTTCTTATATACTAATTCATGCCATCACACCCATTGGCGCTTACCAGAGGAGTTCTTCCAATCTACCCGTTGGATAGAGTCAATTAGGGAGATTTCGAGTTATTTAAGGAATATGTCGATAGCCCACCAATCCTGCTCGCCCATACAATCAAGATCTAGGTTTTCATATGTAGAACCTTCCAAGTATTACATTGCCATTCAACGGATCCAAAATCCTTGAATCAATCTCAATTTGAATAATGGCTTTAGACATGCTATATCTAGCCAAGAGATCTTATTCAGTCGATAGAATCAAATCCTTAATGAAATACTCAGTTCTGGATAAGCCTTCTTCGACGGTCTAGAAACTGTCAATGAGGATAAACTTTGAGTCTTGAGTCTGGTAGTCTGGAGGTCTTTAGACTTTGATGGAAGAGTCTGTAAGTCTTTAGACTAGACTGATGGAAATGTTTTGTCAACTTCAAAACACTCAAAGAAGTTTTTTCCAACATGTATAACTATAGAAAAGGAGCTAGCTTTTTTGCATGGCTTGCTTTACTTTGAATCTTCAACGTTTTCAGCATCATCGTGTTGCTTCTGTCGTGAACCCGTGATTCCCAACTACTTAGATCAACAGCGACTAGTACAACTTGCTTTTTCTTTCTTTCCATCGCCCCGTATATTCAAGATGGTTTTTTTTTCCATTTTTTCCTGAGCTTGTGTGAAGGCGTTGTTAGCGTGAATTAATTTTTTGAAACATCTGTCCTCTTTCCTTTCCAACTATAATGATTTCATAGGACGCACTAACTCGTACCTAACTTGCTGGACTGAATTTTGGAAAAAAAAATATTCCATTCAGCTCAGTTTTAGAAGATGAGTTCCGCTTGAAGTACCTGTTTCGGATAATATTCACGAAGGTTCTTCACGGAGTTCGGGTTACCAACGTTCCATAATTTGGTTGTGTTCAACCGAGTTATATTTTTTAGGTTTGGTTCCTTATTGCTGTTTTAATTTTCACATATCCTTCATATAGGGTAACCGAGCTTCCTCCGGTGGACGTCTTTGTCACGACAGCGGATCCACAGCTAGAACCACTGATGATCACAGTGAACACTGTCCTTTCTTCAATGGCGGCAGACTATCCTCTGGCTCATAAGCTGGCGTGCTATGTCTCTGATGATGGCTGCTCGCTGTCGACCTACTACTCTCAAGTGGAAGCCGCCAAGTTCGCAAGGATCTGGGTACCGTTTTGTAAGAAGCACAACATTCAATTGCGAGCCCCATTCCGTTACTTCGCTGGCAACGCGACAACATTGTCCACCGAAGATTGCTCATTAGAATTCCAACAAGCACGGAACACAATGAGGGTGATGCTCAATCTTTGGAGTCTAGTGTTCATGTGTTGGACATGGTCACAATAATCGGTGATTCGCTGTAGGGTAGTGAAATATATGAGAGAGAAAGAGAGGTGTTGGGGGGGGGGGGGGAGGGATTGGGTAAGACAAGGATGTGGAAATACTGAAATTTTTCTAGGATAAATGCACTAAAAGTGTCACAAGTTGTGTATGACACTCATTTTAATGTCAGAAGCTTTTTTTTTTTTCCTGTTTACTTAAATGCTACATTTAAAAAAAAAACGATAATTTAAGTGTCAACTTTGGTCTAGATCACTAGAAATTTGACGTGGTTATATTTTATTAATTTCTCAGTCATACGTGGCTCATTGGCATGCTTAATCAACATATAACTCCTAAATGACGTCATCAAAAAGTTATAAATAGTGATCATTTAAGTATCAAATTTTACTTAAAGTGATCATTTTATTACCAAATTTTATTTAAAGTGATCACTTCAATATCAGTTGTTGTTAAAAAATGATCACTTCAGTGCCAAGCATGTCGCGTGAAAATGTTTTGTGGACCGAGGTTTTCAAAAATTTTGCTAAGTCATATTATGATTTTAATTATAAATGACACGTAATTAATTTGACTAAAATTTCTTGTTGTTGTCACCTAAGTGATTGCTTTTATTCCTATTTGGCACTAAAATGAGTGTTGTACATAACTTTTGACACTTCTAATGTACTTATTCCAAATTTATCTTGTTGCAAGAAGATAGAATATGCGTCCCAAAGCTCAATTCCATCTCAGTGTACTAGGAAATTTGCAGCTTTTTCTAACGTAGAACAGAGTAATCATCCAAGTATTATTAAGGTACAGTGAAACTCTTGAGAGCATATTTTTGAATAGGCTTGGATAAAATTAATATATGATTAATATGGCAGATCAAATTACATCAACACCTCAAAATTAAATTGAAAAGGTGGTCATTGTTTTTATTGTGATTTTGACAAAGATTATACTGGAAAATCAAGAAGGTCATTCAGATGCATTTCCGTATCTTATCTACATATCACAAGAAAAACGACCAGAGCATCCACATCATTACAGGGCGGGAGCCATGAATGTCTTCATGTGTAAGACTTTCCATCAAGACTTCAGTGTGGTTGCTTTCGAAATGAATTAATCTCACTCTTCTTTTCCTCTTATGTCACTTTGATGGATGAACAGATTAGAGTTTCAGAACTCTTGACGAATGCGCCGTTTATGCTAAATGTCAATTGTGACATGTACGCCATCAATCCACAGATAATTCTTCATGCTTTGTGTCTCCTTCTTGGTACAAATCACGAGAGAGACTGTGCATTTGTGCAATGCCCACATATCTTCCATGATGGAGTAAAGGATTACCCGTTTGGAAACCAAATGGTGGTCTTATTCAAAGTACGTGCCATTTTACTACACAATAAATCTGATATGGAGTCAATCTGCAGGTTATTTACTGATCACCATATGCACCTATGGTACTGTTGATTTTTTTTTTTAGGATGAGGGAGAGGGTCTTGGATTGCATGGTCAGGGTGTGCAAAAACCCATCGAAGTTCATAAAAGCTTGAAGAGAAGAGGCTTAGCATACTTCGAGAGGCGAGGAGGCCATAACGAGCGAGGTGGCCGTGGTAATTGAGGAAGCGATGGAAGGCAAAGAAGTCGAAGTACCTGAGGAGGCCAAAGTGAGTATGAAAATTGAGGTGGACGCATTGCCCGAAGCGAGGATGACAGGGGCAATTAGAAGCCTTTTCCTGCGTTGCTGGAACAAACATTTCCGGGGCCCCCAAAGATGCTGCCCGAGGATGAGGGGGCAATCAATGGTATAACCGAGTTGTTCGAGGAGGACATCATATGCACCATCTTGGCATGCGAGGAAGCTGAGTCCCCTGAAATCGTAACTGTCACTCCAGAATAGGGCAGTTCTCATTTAGCTTAGCCTTCTATTTTGTGTCTTCTTTCCTGCGTGGGATCTCGTAGTTTTTTTTCTTCCTTGTTTATGTTGTTTGTAACATGAACTATGATCAGCCCCGATCTTAAGCTGTTGGTCGAGGGTGGTGTGTGTTAAAATATGGCCGTATCTTTCCTCAAAATAGACGCATGTTTTATTAAGGACATATGGAAGCATATCAAACTAATCCTATGATGGTCGGTGAAGCCTAGGCCTCCACATGGTCCCAAGTTTTACTATTTTGCAAGGACAAAGAAATTCGAGGATATTATAATGAGTTCTTAAAACTTGTTACAAAAAATACTTCAATTTAAAAAAAAAATGACATGCATGATCTTTATTGTTGACATGCTCTAACTTATCTCATCACATTCCAGGCATTTCATTATGCATAATCATGATAAGGACTCACGTGACTCGGATATGCATGAAGAAAGTCTCTCAGGTTTTGATGACACCGACGATGACCAGAAGGGGATCAAGTGTGAATGGAATTGATATGAAGAGTCAAAGCCGTTGATAGAAGAACGAACAATTACCATAAACTTGGGTGATGTAGAGAATGTTAAGGAAGTAAAGATCGGGGCATGTCTCTCATAGTCAGATGTGGAAAGGATGACTAAACTCTTGAAAGAATATCAAGATGTGTTTGCTTGGACGTATGCCAACATGTCAGATCGGACCCCAAAATTGTGGAACACGCTTTACTGACAGATCCTAATGTGCCATCTAAAAAGCAAAGACTTAGGAGAACTAAACTAGAGTTGTTCAAGAAGATCGAAGAAGAAGTGATGAAATTGCTAAAAGTAGATTTTATCGAAGTGACGCATTATCCTGATTGGGTAGCAAATATCATGCCTATAATGAAGAAAGATGGGCAATTCATGGTGTGTATTGACTATCGCAACCTGAATCAAGCAAATCCCAAGAATGACTTTCCGCTCTTGCATATCGATGTCTTGGTTGACAATATGGTGGGATTTAAGTTATTCTCTTTCATGTACGGTTTTTTTTTTTTTTTTTTTTTGGATATAACCAAATCTGCATGAAGGAGGAAGATAGGAGCAAAATATCATTCATAAGTCCTTGGGGAACTTTCTGTTATAAAGTAATGCCTTTCGATCTAAAGAATGCTGGGGCAACATATCAAAGAGTCATGGTCATGTTGTTTCATGACATGATGCACTAGGAGATCAAAATTTATGTGGATGATATGATCATAAAATAAAGACGAGGTGAGGACCATCTTGAAGCCTTGCGGAAACCGTTTGAACGTCTACAAAAGTTCAAGCTACGCCTCAATCCCGTGAAATGCGTTTTTGGAGCGAGATTTGGGAAACTATTAGTATTCATGGTCTATAGTAGGGGCATAAAGATTGACCTGTTAAAGGTTAAGGCCATATGTGATTTACAACCCCCGACTACCAGCAAAGAAGTCTACAGCCTGATAGGACAACTTAATTATGTGCTGAGGTTCATCTGTCAATTGTCTGAAACAAGTAAACCATTCTTCAAGCTCCTGAAAAAGAATAGAAAGATTGAGTGGGATACCGAGTGCCAAGGCGCCTTCAACAAGATAAAACACTATCTTACTCACACACCAGTTCTAGTGCCCCCACTTCTTAAAATTCCCCTGATTTTGTACCTAACCATACACGATGAGTCACTGGGAGCTATGTTAGCCTAGAAAAGACCAAATGATGGGAGAAAATGTGTGATATACTATTTGAGTAAGAAGTTCACTGTATCTAAGATGAACTATACAGAAGTTGAGAGGATGTGCGTGGCCTTGATTTGGGTCTTGCACAGACCACGACAATACACAATCTATTACTGAATCTTGTTGGTAATTGAAAATGATCCCATTAGATACCTCCTAGAGAAATTGGCATTGGTTGACAAATTGGCCAAGTGGCAAATCTTAATTTTGGAGTTTGACATTCAAGGCCTGGGATAGAAGTTCGTTAAAGGTTGCGCCATAACAGACATGTTGGTAGAAAATTCCGAGAGCTCTAGAGCATTTGATGAGGATAATGATGCAGAGGAGTGGATTTTACTTATATCAAGCGACAAATGGATGATGTACTTCGATAGTGCAGTTAACTTAATTGGGTCGGGTACTGGGGCAGTTCTTATCTCCCTAAATGGACAGCATTACCCCATCGCTACTAAATTATGTTCCATTGCACGGATAACGTTGTTGAGTACGAAGCATGCATTCTCGGCCTCCAAGTTGCCGTCGATATGAAAATCCAGAAGCTGCAAGTTTATGGTGATTCGACCCTTATCATCTTACAGATCGAAGGCGAATGGTGAACATGGGATTCTAAATTGATTCCATATCATGAGTTCCTAGGAGAGTTGAGAGATGAATTTCAAGAAATATCATTTGAGTATTTACCAAGGTCTAAAAATCAGTTTGCTGATGCCCTGGCTACATTGTCTTCAATGTTACAAGTAGCTGGAGGCGTGGACATTGAACTGTTGAGAATTGAGATCCTTAGGCACTCGGCTTATTGCATGATGGTTGAAGAGGAATTGGACGGATAGCCTTGGTATCACGACATCTTGAAGTACCTGCAAAAGAGTTAATTCCCCGAAGGTAGTGAAGTAGCAAACATAAAGCATTTGATGAAGTTAGCGTCAAAATTCTTTGCCAGTGGAGATGTCCTCTACAAAAGGTCCTTAGACTTGACATTGCTAAGGTGTGTCGACGCTAAAGAAGCCGACTGTTTGATGAAAGGGATATATGAAGAGGAGTGTGGCCCCCATATGAATCGACACTTCTTGATGAGAAAGTTCATGCGACTTAGTTATTATTGGATGACCATGGAATCCGATTGCATTTAGCACGTACGACAGTGTCACTAGTGCCATATTTATGGAGACAAGATAAATGCCCCTCTAAATGAGCTTCGTCAAATGTCCTAGTCTGGCTCTTTTCAATGTGGGGGATTGATGTGATCGGGCCCACTAACCTCAAAGCTTCAAATGGGCATCGATTTATCTTGGTGGCAATAGACTATTTTACCAAGTGGATCGAGGCCAACTTGTATGTTAATGTTACCGCCAAGAATGTGGCCATGTTCATTCATCGTGACATTGTTGCTCGTTACAGGGTGCTGGAGGCGATCATTACTGACAACGACACTAATTTGAACAACAAAGTTGTGGATGGCTTGCTTAGTGAGTCTTGAATAAAGCACTTAAACTCGTCACCGTACCACCCTCAGATGAATGGAGCGGCGGAGGTGGCAAATAAGAGCATAAAGAAAATCCCGTCAAAGACTACCGAAAATTATCGTGATTGACATGAGAGGCTTTCTTATGCACTAATGGCATACCGAACTTCTATCCGCACCTCTACGGGGGCAACTCATTTTTCACTTGTGTACGGGATGGAGGCAGTCTTGCCTATTGAAGTTGAAGTTCCTTCTCTAAGGGTCCTTTCCCAATCTATGCTTGATGAGACTGAGTGGATGTAACAGAGGCATGAGTAGCTAAACATGATTGATGAGAAGAGATTGCAAGTTGTGTGTCATGGTTAATTCTATCAGAGACGAGTCGTAAAAGCCTTCAATCGAAGAGATTGATTGATTGATTGATCTCTTCCTAGACACTTTGAAGTCAACAACTTGGTGCTGTTAGAAAAAAAATAAAAAATGACCTGGTGTTGAGGCAAGTGCTTTTGATCATAACAAACCCTCGTGGAAAATTCACCCCGAGCTACGAAGGGCCATATGTTATTAAGAAGATTCTTCCTGGTGGTGCTATGATTTTGGTTGAAATGGATGACAGTGAATTGCCTAGACTTGTAAATGTTAATGTAGCCAAGAAGTATTTTCGGGAGAAGTACAGCGCAAGTGCCAAAACTTGGCATGGAGGAACACTTAAGTGCCAAAAGTTAGGAAAATGACACTTAAGTGCCAAAATTGAAACAAAATTGATCACTTAAGTGTCACTCCGGCAAAAATTTGGCTAAAATGCTGACGTAGTAATTTTCCAGCGAAATAAGTGCACAATGGCGTCGTTTTGCATACTAACGTGGCTAGACAATACAAAAATAACGTCGTTTTGGTGTTGACGTGATAAAAAATAATTTAAAAATAATTAAATTAAATTTAAAACTAAATTTATTTAAAACATTTAAAAATATAAATATTTTTTTTTTAAAAAGGGGGATGGAGCGGTGAGGCAGCCTCGGCCCCCCTTCCCCTCTTTTTTATTTAAATATTTATTTATTTTTTAATATTTGTATTTGAATTTTAAATGTTTTAAATAAATTTAGTTTTAAATTTAATATAATTAATTTTTATATTAATTTTTTACCACGTTAGCATCAAAACGATGCTGTTTTGCACTTATTTCGCTAGAAAATCAACACATTAATATTTTGGTTGGATTTTCACCGGAGTGGCACTTAAGTGATCCATTTTGCTTCAATTTTGACACTTAAGTGTCACTTTCCTAATTTTTGGCACTTAAGTATCCCTCCTTATCAAGTTTTGGCACTCCAGGTGTCCGGTACTCAAGTATTTTCCATGAATGAAATTAAGGCCAAAGAGCCACTTCATGCACAATCCGAGTTGCATAGCATCATGCATATCATTATAGATATCATGCATATGTTACATACATGCATATCTATTTGTGTTTCAGGCACCTTACCATTCGATAAATAAATGGCAGGGAAAAAGTCGATTCAAGGACTCATCTAGTCTTTGCACATACGGCTGAGTATCTCCTCTTCTTAAATGAGAGGTAAACTAGGACGCTTCATGTGGAAATTAAAAAAAAAAAAAAACAACAAACAATGAAAAGAACAAAAAATGCATGGCATCATTTGCATGACCTATTTCCGGTGTTGATATGCATGCTTCATGTATGCAACCCTCGAGAAAAGGGTCTCGTAAAAATGACTTTATTTGGGCAAAAAGGCGAAATGTTTACCATGCCAAATAAGAAGTGGATGAAGAAAGGCAAGCCATTTCCAAACACATCTTTCAAATACTTTTTATAATTGAATGAAAGGCGACCTTGTCCTAGGACGAAGGATTTATTCACATTGAGTGCAAATATCAAAATAATAAAGGCGTTTCATTCGTCAATCCCAATCACCGCATTAATCTCTTGCTAACCCTTTCGACTGAATAAAGATGATCCTTCAAAATAGCCCTATCGAGAACAACCCTACACTAGGGCGGTATGAGAGGTTACGGTTGAGATGTAGAGCGAAAGATTGAGAAATATTCTATTACTTTCACTTGCATCAATCTTCCGGTGGTAGCTTCCAAGGAATTTTCATCAGAGCTTGACTCATCCCAAGGTGAAGAAGAGCATTTCCTTCTCTACTAAAACATTCATACCGTTGCTTAAACCAATTTGGGCTTAATTGTTTATTTTTGAAACCCTAGTGGTGGTCATCTCCCTTCATCGGGGCAAGGCGTAAGAATTGACTAAATACAATTGACATTTACGAGAAAATATGAAAAACATCTCGAAAATTATAAGAGCTCCAAAAGTTCTAAGAGCAAAGAGTTTGACAAAATTAAGGGGCATGAAAAGTAGTGTGCCCGGTAAAAGTAAGACTAATGCCCGTCAAGAAAAAGAGCCAAAAAGGCTCATCTTATGTGAAAGAAAAGTTGTCGAAGTCCAAATGCTTGCATTAAAAATCATCGCAAGTGTAAAAGAAATCAGAGAAAGGAGTAAAGCTTTCATGCAGTAATGATTAGTTAAGAGATTTTCGAGATGTGCTATATTTCAAAAGCCAAATGGTTTTGAAAGATTGAGTGACATGGTCACGATGCCATGATGATCACCAGCTCTTAAAAACCCTCTTGAAAATTTTAAGCCTTTCGAGCCCTTCCCGATCCAACATTACGACACTCTTCTGAAGTCTCTTCTAATTGAGATGGTTCGAGTGGAAACGGGAATGTCGCAAAGAAGCTACCACTTGAAGAAGTGGAAGTAATTCTATTTTGTCTTATCTTTCGAGTTCTCGACTTGTAAACTCGATGAGGATAGTGACAAATATTCCTTTATTGGCCTTAAAGTAATAATTTCTTTGTGTAAGCCCATGACTAGACCTATATTGAGGTCCTTTCAAAAGACCTTTTTGATCGATCAAATTGTGCTTATCGTGAATATTTCTGAAAGCCTTTGACATAGGTTATGTGAGATACCCTTAGCAATCAGTTACTTCCCACACGAATGGATGGGATCAAGTAGCCATTTTATCGAGAGTATATGAGAAACCCCTTATGACTAAGAAACTCTAGTTTGACATGCTTAATAATCATTTTTCACGAGTAAAAATTGTTTTAATAAGAGCTTAACTCCTAGAGAATTTGATGATTAATGATACATCCGCAAGCAAGGTGATAATTCTGTCCCACATGATGCTAATTGACATGTTTCTCAAGGCAATCAAACTTAGCTTGATTAGCTTGCTCAATTAATACTGTAATATTGCCAATACATCTCTTGATGCCATCCCTAATGACATTTACTCAAGTTGAGTTTGACAGGATTTCCCACTAAAGTCATGCAGTTTTCAAGGGATTAGCGGATGCTTCCCTAAAGACTATAAGGTTCATAGTCAGCTTTAAACCATGTCACTTCAAAGGTTCATGATTAGCCTTAAATCATATCATTTCCAAAGGTTCATGGTCAACCTTAAACCATGTAATCTACAAAAGTTCATGGGTTTTCCTCAAACCATATATTTTCAATTTGGTTGAAACTAGTTGTTACACGATGAGACTCCATCTCTTTCTTCTGACATGGCGTGCTTTTGTAACCCGGGGTCTCTCATTCTTTCTATGACATTGTGTATTTCTGTAACCCAGGGTCTTTCATTCTTCTTATGACTCGATGTGCTTTTGTAGCCCGGGCCTTTATTTATTTATTTATTTATGACATAGTGTGCTTCTATAGCCTGTGGTCTTTTCTTTCTTCTTATGACACAATGTGTTTCTGAAGCTCGAAATTTTTTTCTTTTCTTATGACACGGTGTGCTTCTGTAGCCTGGGGTTTCTCTCTTTTCTCATGACACAAAGTGCTTCTGTAACTTGGGGTCTTCCTTTCTTCTTAGTCATCACATGTTTCATAACCCAGGGTCCCTTTGGTCGACCTAGCGTATGCCTATGTACCTGAGATATCTCTCTTATCGAAATAATTTATGCGTCTTCTGTCTTTGAATGCAACTTCTTCGAGGCTACATTCAAAGAGGGGTAGCTGTTGACACTTAATTTGTCTTTCCAAATACATATATATATTTAAAAAAATTAAAATTAATGAATTAAAAAAAGGGCGAGAAAGGCCGGGTCGGGTTTGATTCGACCTTGGCTTGGGCCGCCTCTCTTTCCTCTCCCCCCTATGTGGTCCGGCCTAGCTTCCCTCTCCCTTTAGCCTGGCTTGTGCCCCAACCTCCTCCTCTTTTGGGCGTCCTTCGTCTGCAAACCTGTAGTAAAAGGAAAAGTAGCAACAGCAAAGGTGGCAAAGCAGAGGCCAAAGTAGCAACATAGAGTAGAAGATTGCAAGGGGTAGGCAAGAGGCGTGATCCTTGGGTTAGAGCAGTCCGGCTAGCCAGCTAGTGCTGTAGGGGTCTTTTCGTGTGGAACTACAGAGAAGAGAAAGGAGAGAAAGAAGAACATAAAATGGAGAAGGCAGAATGGAGAATGGAGAGAACGAGAGCGAGAGAGAATGAAATGAGAAGAAGAGAGGGAGGAAAAGGACTCGTGGAGGTTAGATAAGGAGTTGAGGAGCCCTCGAAACGCCCAACTGCCATTGGTGAGCCGCTGATGGCCGCCATCTCCCCGAAACCTAGGTAGGCATTTCATCAAACACTTGGTGTGCGTAGTGTGGTATAGAACTGGCTAGAGCTCCCCTGACTGTTTTGAGTGAGCTCCAACCATCACTCGTCCTCCATCGCGTGTCCTGTCATCCTGGCATGCCTCAGTAGTTCTCTAAATTGGCGCTCGAATCTTGACCGAGTCAAAAACCTTAAAGTTTATTTGCGCGCCCTACCTATTTGCCGAAGTGTCCAAGCGAAAACCAATTGTCATCCCAAACCTCAAGCTGGTCTTTTGGTCGCTAGAATATCGCCGTAATTTTGTCGGAAGTCAGGTTGTGCCCCTGCCTAGTTGAAACGCGATCGCCGTGCCCTAGCCAAACACCTTTCGCATTGTTCGTTGTCACCACCTTCTCTGTCGCCGCTGGACAGCCGCCGAATAGGCACGGGCTGGCAGAGCCCTTAACTAGCGCTTTGCCGCTTCCAACGGAACCCCCTAACCGACATCGGCCATTGCCTCCTTCCCTCCCTTGAAAGCCACCGGTGCTACTTCGTTGTGGCTTCCTCTGGTCGCGACTGTTCATCACAGCCCAAAGGGTAGGCCGAGTTGGGCCAGATCACGGATCTGGCTCACCCGGCCCCTTTTTTTTTCTTTTGCTTCGGCCTATGGATAGCCATTTTGCAAAATGGGCATTGGGCTCATCAGATGGGCCCAACCCTCATTTGAATGTAGGCTTAACCCAAGGCTAGTCGAGCTTGGCCCTTTTTCGGGTGGGTAAATCGACCCGCCCCTAAACGGGTCAGACTTGGGCGGGTCTGACCGACCCACCTTGACTGGGTCAAGCCTAGATCGGGTTAGATCGAACTCGACTCGGCTTGCCAAAAAAAAAAATTATTTTTTTTGAAAATATAAAAAAATGCAAGATTTGTTTAGGAATTGCCATGTCTTGCTTTCTTAGTGTAATTAAGCATTTATTTGCTTGCACATTGATCATATCACATGTTTAATTCACATATTTAATTACGTTTGTAAATTTTTAATTGCAAATACTAAATTTTACTACAATTAGGATCTTGGTAGTTATAATTATTATTTTAATGATTGTGCACTCGCATGATCACTTTGCATGTTAGTGGATAGGTGTAAAATCAATCCAAACTACATGATGAAAGTCGTTTCTTTTAAAATGAATAGGATGAGGTATCGAAAAGGCACTAATTGGTTAATTAGTGTAATCAAGTCTCCGATCGTAAATTCTCTTATTGTGTAGGAGGTGAGGTATACTCCTATGCCTTACTTGGTTTCTAGCCGATCCTAATAGGCTAGTGGCAACTCCTTATTGCGAAATCTTAATAACACCCCAATGTCATGCAAGGTATAAGTTTGGGAGAGCCTGTGTCTAATCATGAGCCTTAGGTCGTCCTTTAGGCAATACCCCTAAACCTATTCCCTTCCCCCAAGGGGTAGGTTGCGACGGGGTGCATGTGTAATTGGTATTCTAATGAGGTCCTTGGTTATGGCGAAGTTCAAGTGAGGCTTGAACTTGGATAAAATTTGTAGTGGATGAGCCTATTGGGGGCTATTGGAGAGTAGCAACAAAGTTTGAATTTTAGCGAAGCGATTGCAACTTGGCTCGAACACAAGTCAAGGTGGAGATTGTTATAATATATCTTGAGTGTAAGCCTATTGGATGAACATGACCCAAGTTTATTTGCATATTAACTTGGTAGATCAAAGTTCAAGTTGGGATCTTGCATGATGCGGAAACCTCATCCGTATTGGTGTTGTGATCAAGAACATAATTTATTTCCTTTTACAAGTTCAACTCGGTGAAGAAAGAAGACATAAAAAAAGGAAAGTCAAGTTTGTGGGCTTTGTTGATGGAATTGGATTTCTTTAGGCGGTGGATATATATTTCAAACTTGTTATTGCTTGAAAGGTGGCTTAGTTAACCAAATCCTATTAGGCTTATATGGATTTTCCTTATCCATATTGAAGTCAGTCAACTTATATATATTTATTATTCTTTTGCCGCAAGAGAAGCCGTTGGCGTTGATGCATGCAATAGTGAAGCGCCGTTTTCGAGTGCTTGAGCGGTGGGCTATCTTTGTGGGTTTGTTCATGAATTATATCCAAGAAGATACAAGTGTTCAAGCCAATAAAATCTTGCGAGTTCAAGATTTGTAAATTTTTTTGTGAGATTGAGAGATTATTTTGTGAGAAGTTATGAGGCTAAATAATATGTACGTTATTAGGTATAATTGGGGTTTGGAAAATACCAAGAGTGTTTAAATGACTCGAGTATGTAATCTTCATTGTATTGCTTGATTTATAATGAAATTTGTTGCTGCCCTCTCCATGGACGTAGATTTCTACGATTGAACCACGTAAATTTAATATCCTATTTATTTTTTTCTTTTGTCTATATTATTATTATTATTTTGGTCGGTTCTACTTTATTTCTACTTAACTCTTACTCTCAGACTTTTGTCCTGTCTTATTACAAGGTGTGAGAGTCGAAACCCATACTTAAAACTAAATCGTGCTCACCCCAGCCCCCTAAAATGTGGGGATTTGAACTCCCAACATAAATTTTAGAGTTTTATTATTGTTTGATTGCTTGCTTTTTGCAACACACACAATTTTCCAAAAAAAGATTAAAAATAAAACCCTAAAATTCATAATTTGAAGCTCAACACTCATTGAATGAGTGTTTGTCTTGTCTTATTTTCACTTCATATGAGTTATCTTTCTATCTCTCACTCATGGCCTTTACTATTAAGGTTAATGCCCATCGACTCATAATCTCGAATCTCAACTTTCAATATAAGCCCAATTTTTTACTTATCTTACAATTAAGATTAGGGAAACTCTTTGCTTTTGCCTTCACTTTGGCTTGCTTGAAAACATTACATTGAGTGTATGAAACTTGTTGGAACTGGTTTTATAGACCCATCCGACAAAAAACCAAATTGGTGGTCTAATTCTCGAATGGATTAATGAAACCAACGAGTAGTTATTGATTCAAATATTTTGGAATCGATTTTTATTATGCGATTCCCAATTCTAAGGGCCGAATCATGCTCACCCCAAAGCTGTCCTCTACGGTTACCTCTGTGTCCCTTTGCTCCTGACATTCTGGTACCCATGATCTCTTGGTACTGTTGTCAAGCAGTCATTTTCTTTGGAATGCATGTTTACTGCATATTGACCTTGTTTTGGTGGTTGCAGCCTTTTAACATGTGTTCATTGGTTACCTGACGAATGCAACTTCCTGGCTACATTGGACTCACAATCGAGAATATTGGTTGGAACTGGGATTCCATCATGTCAACCTACTAGTCTAATCACCGGACGACACGTGTCATCTGAGCCCCACCGTGTTAGAACCTGACGCGCACTCCCCTCCCCTCCCCTCTATCACCTCTCTCTCTCTCTCTCTTCCCTCTCTCTCTTCCTCTTTCTTTTTCTCCTTTATTTCTTTTTCTTCTTACTCCCTCTACTCACGGTGGGAAGCCTTTGCTCATGGTGGGGATTCCCGTTGCTGCCAAGCCCGCTCGCTCCACTGTCCGCCCTTCCTCCTCCCCCCGCTTCTTCTACAAGATCAAGCTTAAGAGCTTCCCCCTCCAGACAACCCCCGTCCCCTACTTCCCGCTGATGCCGCTTACCCCCTCTATGGCGTCACTGACAGCGATGCCACCTTCTACCTCAGCAAGTCCAACCTCAACAGGCTTGTCGGGAAGTCCATCTTCTCTGACAAAGTCTGCTTGAAGGTCTCCGTCTACAGGGGCCAAGGTGGGGCGACCTACGGGGTGAGCTCTGGGAGGCTGCTCAAGAAGGTCTTGGTGCCCTGGACCTCGCCAGGGTGAGTCCAAGGCCTACGTGCTCTGCAGCAGATTGAAAGGGAAGGCCAGAGGGGAGAAGAAGAAAGAAGAAAAAAAAAGAGAGGGAAGAGAGAGAGAGAGAGAAAGAGAGAGAGGCGACAGAAGTGAGAGGAGTGTGGGTCAGAGATTCTGACGCTGTGGCACCTAGGAGACACGTGTCGCATTATGAATGGACTCGTAAGTTGACACACTGGAATCCCAGCTGCAGCCAATATTTTCTCCTCACGATCGCGCTTTGTCCTGCCACATTGACTTTCGCCGTTTGCGATCTCGAAAAGGAGATTACAACTCATTGCCCTTCTTATCCCTAGAAATTTTAACGGTCAATCTGACCGATTTGCTGCCTCCCGCTCATTGATGCTCATGCTAACAGCAATTCGTGTCGTTATTCGTCGACGGCTGATCGATGGCCCTTGTCACCGTATGTCCGTCTTAGTCTTTGTACCCATCGACACAACGATAATGTCGTTCATCAGCCACGTGGTCTCATGCTTGTCAATATAGATGGCTTGTTCATTTTCTGGTGTAAACAAAATGTCTTCGAATTCTCGAAGTAACGTCCACGCATGGGATACGTATACAATTTGTTAATGTACACGTGACTTGCCCAGCTGATGATCTCTCCTCAATGGTCACAATGCACAAATTACTCAAACGGTCTTTTTATTAATTGCCCTGGAAGCAATATACTCAACGAGTCTCCATTATATATGGAGATGTTGTTTGCTAGGACATTGTACTGTACAACTTTAATACGCTTAATCATAATTATAAGCATAAAACGTTATGAGATATGATGATTTTTGTTTGACGCTGATTTCGTCATGCATTGGCCTCATGCGATACCCTTACTGGCAACAGAGTGAGAGGCACTTTTTTGAACACAGCTATGCCATCCCCTTCTTCTATGCTCACATCTCTCTCCGTCATCCCCTCTGGCAATTCCCAATCAAAGGAGTGCAAGACATTGGCGAGCGTCAGCTCGACCGTTGCCATGGCAAATGACATCCCAGGGCATCTCCTCCGCCCTGCCCCAAATGGTAACAACTCGAAATGATTCCCCTTATAATCGATTGGACTTTCCTCAAACCTCTCCGGCACGAACTCCTCCGGACGCTCCCACAGGCTTGGGTCCCGCCCGATACCCCATACATTCACCAGGACACGACTCTTTGGGTCGACATCGTAGCCATATAGCTTGAAATGGTCCATGGTTTCCCTTGGAAGGAGTAGCACACTTGGAGGGTGTAGCCTCATCACTTCTTTGAGTACTAACTTGAGATATTTGAGTTTGCTAAGGTCATCTTCTACGACCCATTTCTTGTTTCCGACGCAACTCCGGATCTCTTCTTGAGCTTTTCGCATCACCCTTGGATTCCTGACGAGCTCGGCCATTGTCCAGTCCAGCATGATTGCAGCAGTGTCCATACCTCCTAGAAATATATCCTGATAATAACCATGAGGTCGTGATTCACAAAAAAAGACATATGGATCAATTTTTGCCATAATATCATTTATACCCGAGGACTGTGTATTCATTTAAGGAGTTCTTAAATTATATCCTGCAATTTATAGAACCTTCAATTTTGCTTTCGATTGATATATGATCTACATTAGGTAATACGTAGAGATTGTATTATGTACCATCAAGATGGCCTTGATATTTTCTTCCTTCAGCCGGAGCCCCGCGAACTCAGTCTGATCTTTCTCCATCTTCAGCAGCAAATCGACAATGTCCTCCTTTCCCTCGTTGCTCTTATTCGCATTCCGATGCTCTTCGATCACCTTCTGATAGAGATCGTCCAAATTGCGAAAGCTCTTCTCCAACCTCGAATGGAGACCCGTGAACCTGTCCACAATCCAGCCGAATCGAGGGAAATAATCAGATGCCGAGAAGCTTCCCAACATCGCCAGTGCCTCGTGAGTTAAATGCATGAACCTTCCGTCTTCGAACACCGCCCAGCGAAGTGCCTTCCCAAACGCAACCCTGCATGCAAGGTGTGCAAACAAGTCAGAGTTTCTAGTGAGCGATTCATGCTTCGCTCTCAGGCTTGACAAGCTTCGGTTTGGAGCAGTGACTTGAATCAAAGCTGAAGTTGATAATAGCCAAATAATCGGCTAGTTCGTAACACTGATCGAATCTAATTAAACATAGTCAAGTTCGAATGTAAAACTCATCGTCAAGTTGAGCTCGAGTTTAAAGAACGAGGCTCAATATATTATCGAACCCTGAAGAATTCGAGTAGTGATTAAAGATGGCAAAATGGGTTAAAGAGCCACATTTTTATTCAAATTTAGTGGGTTGAGTTTATATGCGGGTTAGTTAAAAGTTAAAAAACAGTTTGTTATGAATTCAGAGTAATAAAGCCCGACTAGATATGAATTTTACGAATTTACAATATATTTATTTTCAACCAATTTCTAGCACTTAGGCGATTGCTCGGCATCAAACAAGTCGTCCATGCTTTTCGCCATGGCCGTATCTCCTACTTCCTTGTGATGAGTGATGAGAGACATAAATATATAAATTGTCGACACATGCCTATCTTTCTACGTTAAAAATTATCAATCCATTTTCTTTCATTAATTGGCTGTTTATATGGTCACGTGATCATTACTTAATACACATGAAAAGTTATTGAGTCGACATATGCCCTACCTAACGATGAATCAATATAATTAAATGGATGACTTAGTCGACTAGACTCCTCAACTACACCACTATGCCTTACCTGCAAGTGAAGTTAGCCGTGAGAGCCACGAACTTCTGGCTCAAATTAATCAGAGTTCCACTCTCTGCTGATTTTGCGATCGACTCGATCATAGATCCCACCTCCTCTTCCCTGATGTATCGGAAGGAGTGGACTCGCTTTGCACTGAACAACTCGAGCACATACAACTTCTTTAGCTCCCTCCAGTAATTGCCATACTCCACGAAGGCCACATCGAGGGAGTCATAGGTGAGGCGTCCTGTGGTGACCAGCCGTGGGCGACTGCAACAATCGAGGTCATGGGTCTTGAGGACCTCCCTAGCGGCTTCAGGGGAGGACGCTACGATGGCAGGGACACCGCCGAGGCGGATGCGCATGACGGGGCCATACCGTCTGGAGAGTTTCCACAGAGACTGATGAGGCAAATGGCCGAGCTGGTGGAGGTTGCCTATGATGGGGAGTGGTGGAGGCCCTGGAGGGAAGTTCTTCTTTTTGTTATTGGAGTTTTTCACTGAGAAGAGGAAAAGGAGGAGAGGAAGGAAAAGAGCAAGCCACGCGAAGAGGATGTGAAGAGCCATTGTCTGGATGGTTATGTGCAGTAAGAATACTTCAAATGTGGAGTTAATTTAACGTGGTTGAGTAGTGTTATATACAAAATGGATGCCGAAGAATCAACTCTTGGACTTGATACAAAGACTTTTCTGATCCGTTTGTAGTGACAAATTTTCTCTGATTATCCACAAAGACAAAAATGGTAGACAAATCCATGATAATCACTTCTTGCATATATGACCGAATCATAACTATTTGCGATATTGGTGAGATTTTCTTTCCTATTCAAGGAAAGGACATATTGTGGGAAAATCTCTGTATTGATAGTTTTCCTATTTTGAAATTTCCTTTTTTAATTGCGGTAACCTTGTGTACAAATTGTAGAAGAATGTTATGAAAAAAATAAGAGAGTCAAGAGTTTTGTCCTAGGATGTAGGCACATTGTTGAATATTATTTACTTTTAACTGATGTTGTCAAACCAAAAAAAAAATAAAAAAAATAGAAGCAGTATGGGTCAAATATTCTATTAAGTGGGAGTTAGCAATGCGAGATGAGTTAATTTCACTCAAGAAAAACAGAAGTTGGGTATTAACATAGTTACTAGATGGGAAAAAAGCATTGCAGAATAAGTGCATGTATGAAGTCAAAGAAGAACTTGATAGCAGCAAAATGTACAAAGCGATGTTAGTAGTAAAAGGGCTTGAGCAAAAGAAATGAGTTGATTACACATGGATTTTTTTTTCTCCAGTTGTGAAAATAACTACTATCAGGTTAGTATTGAGTATTGTTGCCACTGCCAATTTACATCTGGAGCAGTTTGTTGGAGAAATCCTCTTGAAGTATTTTGAAGCTGACAAAACGTTTCCATTAGTCTAGTCTGAAGGTTTGCAGTGTCTGCTATTTAAAGTCTGAAGACCTTCGGACAGCCAGACTCAAGAATCAAAGTCTATCCTCATTGACAGTCTCTAATCCGTTGAAGAAAGGTTACCAAGAACTGGATATTTTGTTAAGGGCTTGACCTTATCAATTGGAGAAGATCTCGTGGTTGGAATAGACACAACGGAATCCTTTGATTGATCGAGAATGACTCGAAGATTTAGGAATCGATGATTGCCTAAATATTCTTGGAAGGTTCTACTTTTGGAAACCGAGATCCTGATTGTATGGGTGAACATAATTGATGGGCTATCGACACGTTCCTTTAATAGCCCAAATGATCTTCCTAATTGATTCTGTCCAACGGGTAGATTGGAGGAATTCCTTTGGTAAGTGCCAACGGGTATGGTGGCATAAAGGAGTATATAAGGAAGACGTTATAAGTTGTTGAGGTGTGCGCGATAGAAGAATTTCAAAGTATGAAGCTCCTTGTTGCTTAGACAATTTTTTTGAGCGAATACTTGTATACAAAAGAGAGTCTATATTTGTGAGAAACCTTGAGGAGGTGTGATAGAACATCTACACTGTAGAATCAAGGAAAAGCTGAGCTATAATGTCTCTTTTGTTCATAGTGAAATCCAGCCGGTGGGCTGTCGGTGTAGAAGAGTGGATGTAGGTTTGGAATAAGCCGAACCACTATAAACCCTGTGTTCAATCTTTTCTCTTTACTCTCTTTACTTTGATTATAAATCATTTTGTGAACTCCTTTCTATCGGCTGCCTAGAATCGCTTCCGTATCTCGATAAATTGTTTGTGCACCTATTTACCCCTTCTAGGTGCTTATACTAGCTATCTCAATTGGTATCAGAGCACGTGTACTCACTTTGTTTGAAGTGTTTTACTTCAGAGTAAAAGATCCATGGCTAGTATGTTGGCTTTAGGGCTGGTAGAAGGGCAAAGTAACACCAGACCGCCTTACTTTGATGGAAAGGACTACAACATATGGAAGAACAAGATGAATGCGTTCTTAAGATCAAAGGATCCTCTAGAATGGGACATTGTAGAAAAATGAATTATTCCTAAAGCTGCATTTGTCTTAGAAAGAGGAAAGGACACTGTTGAGTCCAGCGAAATGAGTCAGGAAGAGATAATCAAGAGACAAGCTCTTGATGCAAAAGCAATTTACTCTTTATATTGTGCTTTATCACCTACTGAATATAACAGAATATCTTTTTATGATACAGCCAAATAAGTCTGGGATAGATTACACATTACCTATGAAGGAACCGATCGAGTGAAAGAGACAAGAATCAACATTCTTCTCGGTCAATACGAAGCCTTCAGAATGAAACCAGGAGAATCTATAACTAACATGTTTAGTCGTTTTACAGAAATCGTGAATGGTCTTGAAAATCAAGGTCAACCAATTTCTGATCCAATAAAAGTAAACAAGCTACTGCGTGGACTCTCCAAGGATTGGAATCACATTAAGACCTCAATCAGAGAGACTCAAAGAATCATGCCACTGTTTGTCAATGAGCTGGTTGGGACCCTTTAGTCTTATGAAGTGGAACGAATCAATGAAGACAAAGATCCCAAAGGTAAGAAATCAATTGCATTAAAATCTAATGATGATTCTGATGTAACAGATTTTGAAGACGACATAGATGATGAAGAATTTGCTCTCATGATAAGAAGATTCAGAAAGCTGAATAGAAAAGGAAGAAGATTCAATTCAAGGAAACAAAGTTTTCAAAAGCAATAGACTAAGTCTGCTGAAAATGATGAATCAAACAAAGATATAGTCTGCTTTGAATGCAAGAAAAATGGACACATCAGACCCAACTGTCCTCTTCTGAGGAAGAAGAAATGAAAAACTGAAAGGTATTGAAAGGCTCTCAAAGCTGAAACCTGGAGTGATACGGAGTGTAAAGATAGTGATGATGATTATGCCAACATATGTCTAATGGCACAATCAGACTCAGAACTCCGAGACTGATTTAGATTCAGAAAGTGAATTCGAGGTAAGTAATTTCAAAATCCCTATTAAAGTTTCAAAATACATTGATGAATTATGTTTTAGTCTTAAAACTTCTCTTAAAAGAATTTCTGAATTCAAAAAGGAAAATTCTGCTTTAAAACAACAAGAGAATATTTTGAAAGAAAAAGTGAAATGCTTAGACCGAGATGTTTCTTCTCTCAAAGAAAGTGAAGATAATCTTTTGAAAGAAAATGCATTTTTGAAAAATGATATTTCAAATATTTTCAAAAGATTTTCTCTAGAATCTGAAAAACTGGAGAAAATACTTTCTGTTCAAAGACCTTATTTCAATAAATTTGGTTTGGGAATGACTGCCGAAACTATTCCTTTAATCGATTTTCCTAAAGTAAAAGAAAAAATTAAGCAAAGGCTCACAAGAAATGCTTACAAAAATCATTTTGAAAGAAACTCTGTAAAATCAGTAGGTCGCAATGCTCTTAGATGTTCAAAATGCAATAGTGCAGATCATTTTGAGAAAGAATATCCTATGGCTTGGAGACCTGTCAATAAAGTCTGGGCAAAAACCGTATATCAGACTAACTCAAAAGGACCCAAGAAAATATAGGTACCAAAGAAAGCTTGAGTTTCTTTTTAGATGCCAGTCACTATAAAGAAAAAGGTGAAATGGTATATGGATAGTGGATGCTCGAGACACATGACAGGAGACTCAAATTGCTTCATAAAGATTGTTCAAGTGAATGGTGGAAAAGTATCATTTGGAGGAAACAGCAAAGGAAAAATAGTAGGATTTGGGACTATAAAGATTGAGAACCTCACAATAAGCAATGTTTCTTTTGTTGAAGGGCTCAACTACAATCTGCTCAGTATCAGTCAATTATGTGATGTTGGTTTCAAAATCAACTTTCAAGAGGGTATTTGTTCATGAACCAGTAAAGACTTTACTCAGTCTTTCATGGGTCGAAGATATGGAAATATCTACCTCTTAGACGTGAAACTAGATGAATCACTATGTCTAATCTCAATCCAAGATGAAGCAAACTTATGGCACAAAAAGCTTGGGCATATCAACATGAAGCAGATAGCCAAAATCTAAGCAAAGAAGCTTGTTCGTGGTCTACCTAATTTATCATACCAAAAGTTGATCTATGTACACCATGTATATTGGGAAAATAGGTAAGAAATTCCTTTAAGCCAATAAATCAAGTTTCCACTAACCGTGTACTGCAGCTCTTGCATATGGAACTCTTCGAACCAACAAGAACGCAGAGCATTGGAGGTAAGAAATATTGCCTAGTAATTATGGATGACTACTCATGATTTACTTGGATATATTTCTTGGCAAGTAAGTCTGAAACTTTCTCTTACTTTGAAAAATTTGCTAAGAAGGTTCAAAATGAAAAGGGGTATGTTATTTCGAGCATAAAAATAGACCATGGAGGTGAATTTGAAAATCAAGATTTTGCTAAATTTTGTGACGAATCTGGTTTACATCATTTGTTCTCTTCTCCATATACTCCGAGCAAAATGGAGTTGTGGAAAGGAAGAATAGATCTCTTCAAGAAATGGCCAGAACTCTCTTAATTGAAAGCAATATTTCTTTATGGTTTTGGGCTGAAGTAGGTTCAACATCATGTTATATCATCAATAGAGTTTTTCTAAGGCCTATTCTAGAAAAAACCCCATATGAATTATTCAAAGAAAATAAGCCCATTGTTTCATATTTTCATGTATTTGGATGCAAATGTTTCATATTGAAAAATGCAAATGATTGAGTTGGTAAGTTTGAAGAAAAGCCAGATGAAGGCATCTTCCTTAGATATTCAATCACAAGCAAAGCGTACAAAGTCTACAACAAGAAGACTCAAACTGTGGAAGAATCAATGAATGTAAAATTCCAAGATTCTATACAAAATGAATCTATTCAGACTTATTTTGAAGAGACTGAATCTGCTCCAGACTCTAAAAAGTCTAATTCTCAAGAGGCAGCTAAGACTTTGAAGGACCATCAACAAGTGACTATTGAAGATTCTAGTGAAGGAAGTGACCATCAATCTGATAAATTAACCAGCAACTGGAAACATAAGTCCAGTCATCCCAAAGATCTTATTATTGGCGACATCAATGAAGGAATCCGCACAAGAACCAAAAGGCGAGAAGAGTCTAGTGCTGTGGCTCTTATTTCTGAAATAGAACCTAGGAGCATAGAAGAAGCTTTATCCGATGAAAGCTGGATTGAAGCTATGCAAGAAGAACTTAGACAATTCAGAGTTAATGATGTCTGGGAGCTGACTCCTAAACCAAAAGGTAAATCAATTGTTGGAGCTAAATGGGTTTTCAGGAACAAGATGGATGAGAAAGGAAAAGTCATAAGAAACAAGGCTAGACTTGTGGCCAAGGGATACACACAAGAAGAAGGGATCGACTATGATGAGACTTATGCACCGATAGCAAGGTTAGAAGCAATTTGTTTATTACTTATGTTTGCTTGTCATAAAAATTTCAGGTCATTTCAAATGGACGTCAAAAGTGCTTTCTTAAACAGTTTCATCCATGAGGAAGTCTATGTGGAACAACCACCAGGGTTTGAAGACCTAAAGAAACCAGACTCAGTATTCAGACT
Source organism: Eucalyptus polyanthemos subsp. polyanthemos (assembly GCA_017140185.1). NCBI lineage: Eukaryota > Viridiplantae > Streptophyta > Magnoliopsida > Myrtales > Myrtaceae > Eucalyptus > Eucalyptus polyanthemos. Next base: position 8,072,288 of record CM029467.1, on the reverse strand, counting down.
CAAAAAGGCCTTGTATGGCTTAAAGCAAGCACCTTGACCTTGGTACGACAGATTAAGTAAGTTTTTAATTCGAAATGGATTTGTTAAAGGTAAAGTAGACACTACCTTTTTTATTAAAAGAGAAAGCAAAAGCTTTTTACTTGTTCAAATATATGTGGATGATATTATTTGTGGATCTTATAATGAAAGTCTGTGCAAGAAATTCTCTAAGACTATGCAAGATGAATTTGAAATGAGCATGATGGGTGAGTTAACCTTCTTTCTCGGGCTCCAAGTGAAACAATTGGAGGAAGGAACTTTCATTCATCAAGAAAAATATGCAAATGATCTTGTCAAAAAATTTGGACTGGACAATTGCAAAAAGGCTGACATACCAATGTCAAGTTCCTTGAAGATAGACAAAGATGAAGAGGGAAAGAAAGTCGACAAAAGCTGTATAGGAGTATCATCGGATCACTTCTTTATCTTACTGCTTCTAGACCTGACATTCTATTTAGTGTTTGCATTTGTGCCAGATTTCAATCGGACCCAAAAGAATCTCATTTGAATGCTGCAAAGCGTATAATCAAGTATATTTCATCAACATCAAGCTTTGGTCTCTGGTATCCAAAAATGGGAGACTTTACTCTTCTTAGATATTCAGACGCAGACCTTGCTGGATGCAGAGTCGATAGAAAGAGCACTTCGGGTACTTGTCAACTACTTGGAGGCAGGATAGTGTCTTGGTTTTCAAGAAAGCAAAGTACATTAGCTCTCTCTACAGCAGGAGTAGAGTATATAGCTCTCGGAAGTTGTTGTTCACAAATTCTGTGGATAAAACAACAGCTAAAAGACTTTGGAATTGAAGACTCATGCACAAAGATTAATTGCGACAACACCAGCGCTATAAATCTCACCAAAAATCCGATTTTCCACTCAAGAGCAAAGCACATAGAGATTCGACATCACTTTATAAGAGACCATATTTAAAATGGAGATGTTTCAATTCAATTTGTTGACTTAAAGAATCAACTGGCGGATATATTCACAAAGCCTTTGGAGAAAAATCAATTTGAGTCTATCCGATCCAGACTCAACATTTTGAGGTATGAGGAAATCAAAGTCTAGAGACTTTCAAACTCAGACAGACAAGACTTTAAATTAGTCTTGGTACGATCGTCAGACTATAAGTTAGTCTCTCTTTCTCTCTCTCGAATCTTATCTTGAAGAAGTACGATCGTCAGACTATGTTTAAATTGTTGCTATATTTAATCGACAAAATTGCTGCATTGTTTCATTTTCAAAAAGGAAGTTATTTTTTAAATGACTATTTTCACGGAAAAAGACAGTTATTTTGAAAATGCATCTTTTTATTTTCCTTTGTGACGTTTCGTGTGGCATCCCAAAATTCATAATAACCTCTAGTTATATTAAAGTCTATGAATAGATGATGGAAATACAATCAAGTTATTTTATGGCCATTTAATCCATAATTTGCAATAAGATTTATGGCCAAGCTTTTAATGAACAAGTATTTGATAGGAAAGAAAATCCTATCATGGGCCATGTGTTTTATAAATTGGAAGTTATGGATTTATGATTTCAAGTTTTATGGCCATATGAAATCATAATTTAGTATTTATATAAATGGGGATTTAAGGTAAATTATTAAAAGAGAAATGGACTTATCTTGGGCTATTTAAGTTTGGGCTTTAGGCCCAAGTGAGATGGGCCTAAAGTGGGCCATAAGCCCGGCCCATGAAGCCCATTGGGCCGTCGGTGCATGAAGAAGGAGGAGGAGCAGCCGCATGGCCTCCAAGTGTCTTCGGCCAAGGAGACACTTGTCTCCTTCTTAGGGACAAGTGTCCCCCATGCAAGAGAAGATTGCATGCATATATAAAGATACAACCAAAGAGAGAGAGAAAGGGAGAGAGAGAGAGAGAGTGGCATTCGGCCAAGAGAGTGAGCCGAGAGAGAGTGAGTTGCGAGAGAGGAGAGGGGAGGCCAAGAGAGGAGGAGAAGGAACCGTCGCCGTGATCGTCGCCGGTGTGCCGCCGTTCGTGAGGTCTAGAGGCAAGTTGGGAATCCACTTTCTACTCTTGCACCAATGTTTTCGCATGAACTGTTTGGAGTCAGAAACTTGTTTGAGCTTGCATGTGTGTTTAGAGTCCGATTTTGGTTTCGATTTCTTCATGAAAGTTGTAGCTAACATCTTGTAATACAACATACTAAAATTTCGTGGAAAATGATGGATATTTGAGGGGTCAAAATCTCATCCTACGGAGATGCTAGATCTGGAATATTTTCGTGTGAACTGTTGGAGTCAGAATGTTGTGAGAGCTTGCATGCATGTTTAAAGTTCGATTTTGGCTGTGATGTCTTGATTAAAGTTGAAGATAACATCTTGAGGTATGATATACTCGAATTTCATGGAAAACGATGGTGATATGAGGGGTCAAAAGTTCTATTTCACGGAGGCTTTAGATCTGCGAATTTCCTACTGACCTTTTGTTGATTTCTTAGTTTCATGTTGATTTCTGTTGGAGATCTCACTTTGTTGTCTTCATGAATGTTGTAGATAACATCCTAAACTATAACATACTCAAATTTGAGGAGAAAAAAATGAGTATAGCCTAGTTAACCAGCTAGATCTTTGAGACGGATGGTTCTGTTGAAGTGAACCGAGACACCCGAGACTTCAAGGACTTAAAAGAGGATCATAATTTGGTTATTTAACCTAAATATCTTCATGAAACTTGTAAAGGACACAGTGATATATAACATACTCGAATTTCAGGAGAAACGAAAGAGATTTAATGGGTCAAACCTAAGTTTTTCGGTGATGTACGTTCTGAACGAAACGGTAGAGGTTCCAGAAGCTTCGTGGAGTTATATAAATTAATCTATAAAGAATTTGGCTTAGAGTTATTCATGAAAAATGTACGAAAATATGTTGGCTATCATCCTGTAAAATTTGGGAATTTTCGGAGGTCATATGAGTATTTTAATTGAGTTAATTCGAAAACTGTGCAATCTGGCCATGATCCGAATGTTGTATGTATTTTGTGGAAATTTGGGAAATTATGTAAAATGCGAATTTGCCATGGATTTTATGTGAAATTTGGTTCTAATTGTTTGTTTAAGGATTGATTGAAGATTATGATTTTTGGAAAATCATAAATATTAAATATAATATTTATTTATGAAAATAAATAAATATAATAAAATAATAATAAAATAATAAAATAATAAAAAAATAAAATAGATTTTTATTTGGCCATGGATTCAATTCCATTTGTGTGGCACTTGTGTGATGAGGTCTTTGTGCATGCATTAAGTTAAGATGCTTATGTGGTTAAGCTATGACATGTGCATGACACGTGAATTGAAATGCTTATGTGATTAAGCTATGACATGTGCACGACATGTGAATTGAAATGCTTATGTGATTAAGCTATGACATGTGCATGACTTGTGAATTGAGATGCAAGGGTGATATGTTTGATGCCATGCCAAATTGCCATGTTAAATTGAGATAAAAGATAAATGTGGATGAGAATGAGGTTGTGGTGGAGGATGTTGTCTGGTGGCCTGGTGGCGTAATTCCAGAGATTCCCTGGGAGTTTCAGGATGCCCGGAATGTGGGGGGCCGGAAGTCCGGTTGTATCTTGGATACATGCCCGGAGATGCCTCGCGACACCAGGATTGGGGTGCGGGATGCCCGGCTAGAAGGGTAAAGGCCGGAAGTCTGGTTGTATCTTGGATACATGCCCGGAGGTTCCTCGTGATGCTAGATGAGATGCGAGATGCCCGGAATGTGGGGGCCGGATGCCCGGTTGTATCTTGGATACATGCCCGGGGTTTTCTCGCATGAGATGCGAGTGTAAAATATGAGGTAAAATTGATGATTTGAGAAATGGGTGATGTGGAGATCAATTGAAAAGTAAAAGTGGAAATTAAACCATAATATGATATGCATGATGATATGCATGATGGTGATGATATGGTATGATATGCATGATGATATGCATGATGATGGAGATAATGATATGTGATGTGATATGATGATCACCCATGGTATGATATGCATGATGATATGCATGATGATGGTGATGATATGTGATATGATATGATGACCACCCATGGCATGATATGCATGATGATGGTGATGATATGTGATGTGATATGATGATCACCCATGGCATGATATGCATGATGATATGCATGATGATGGTGATGATATGTGATGTGATATGATGATCACCCATGGTATGATATGCATGATGATATACATGATGATGATGATAATATGTGATGTGATGATGTCATGATAAGAATGACATGTATGATATAATGATGCCATGATAAGATTATGATGATGATATATGATATGACATATGTAATGTGATGATGCCATGATGATGATGACACATGTAATGTAATGATGTCATGATGATGATGACATGTGTGATACGATGATGATACACATGTATGTGTTATGATTGTGGTGATGATGCATGATAGTATACGTATGGCTTCAAGGTAAGTAATGCCCGCAATGCATGTATGACTTGTATGATGCATTGAGTGGTTATTGGATTCCTTTACCTACTGAGTGGTTGTACTCACCCTGTTTGGAGACCAACATTTCAGATTAGTAGATGGATTGAGCGGTTGGATATGACTATAAGAAGGAGGATAGCGAAGGAGGGAACTTTTGGACGCCGACACTAATCGATGGACTCTAAAGTATACGACTGTTGGAAGAGACGTCGGTCATCTTTTGAAATATAGCCAAGTATAGAAAGACTATGGCATTTTGATGTACCGATGAATGATGTCCATATGCTTTATGTAAATAAACGTGTTCGGTTTTAACTTATGTAAGATTTTTAGTAGGTGTGCATCGATTTTTGAATGTAGGGAAGGGAATTGTTGGATATGCTTCCGTTATGTAAATTGCGCAAGGGACCGATTGAAATAAAAAAAAAATGTGTAAACCCCCAAGTTGTATGGACCCGCTGCAACTAAAAATGGTATCAGAGTGACTTGTTATTTGCGAAAGAAAAAGGAAAAGCGAGCTGTGGTGACTCTAGCGGATCAGGGGCCGTTGAGGGGTGCCACATTTCGTTTATCTCTCTTTTTTACCGATCGTGTATTATTGATTGCTCTTCACTTTACTCTCAAAAACCCTAGAAAGCATCGATCCTCCATTCTCGTTTTCTTCCCTTGTTTAATATTCGAAAAAGTTGTCATCTTTCTTGGGAAAGTCAAGCAAGGAATCTTCCAAAAACTAAGAAAGATGTTGTCTTCAAGAAAGTCTTCGAGAATCGCAAGCAGGGGACCACGGCGAATGAGTGAGGAGCCTACGCACTTCGATCTCACTAAAGAAGATGTGGCTCTAGAACAGCAATCGAGCCCACAACATTCTTAGCAGCGTCACTCTCCTCCATCTAGCCCTCAAGGTGTTGATCATCAACAAGAGGAAGAAATCATCGAGGATGCAGACCCTGTAAGAGTTCAAAAGCCCGCTTCTATTTATAAGCTATATCGTGCCTTAAAAGCAACGAATACTCCCTTGAAATATGTCGATGATTTTATTAAGGAGAAAGGGTATGAAAATAAATATATCTTTCTGCGAAGAATGGAAGTTTGGGAATTGCTTGTAAAGGGCTGGCTGAGGAAACTCTTGTGAATATCCCAAGTGATCCTCGTGATTGGGGATCGAATCCTGTAGATGGGAATGATGATGACAAATTGTACAATCAATTTCAACAGAGAATGGGTATTGCGGTTGAAAGTCGAGGAAAAAGAGGAGATTTGTTCAGATTGAAGGAACAAAAGAATTTGTACTCGAAATTGCTGAAGCGTAGGGTAATAAACCCTAGGAGTGTGGATTTTGATTTTCTAGATGCTGTAAAGTGAACTTGAGGGAAAAGTTCGGTTATCTTCAACTTGAAAAGTTATGCTCCGACACTACAAAGGCCTATGCTGAATTAACATCATATTTCTATTCAAATCTTAGCTTTTTAGATGCGAATAGATTTTCCTTCAGTGTCAAAGATCAAGACTATGTTGTGGATATGGATATGCTGGCAGATGTGTTGGGAGTCGAGAAGGAAAGATATCAACCGATCAAAGTTTCTATTGCTGGTGCTACATTGGAACTTGTCAAGGACAGGAGAATAGAGGAAAATATTTCCTACTTAAGGATGAGTGCATTCAACATCTTGCTTCACAAGATTGTGATCAATTGCCTTCGACTAAAATCAACTTCCAAACTGATGTTTCAAGTTCAGAGGCAAAGCTAATGTATGCCATTCTCACTGGGAAAATGTTTTCTCTTCCTCACACTGTTATGTTTCACATGTATAGAGAAATGATGAAGGACAAAGGTCAACTTCCTTACCCAAGTCTTGTGACGAAGTTATTCAGACATCTGAATATTCAACCTCCGCAAATCTTTTGTGTTTGATCATGCGATCATATGGTGGTAGGACTGAAAATGGTGACCAAGATGCGTCTGAAGGAATTGAACAAGGCGCTGGAGAAATTCAAGGAGAAGACTCCACTCAAAGCTCATCAACCCTTTTCTTCATCAAAGCGGAAAGGAAAGGAGCCCTTGGTTACTTCAAAACCGAAAAGAAGAGCTCTTATTGTTGAAGATGAAGATGATGATGAAAATCTCACCATCTCTGCAATGGCTTTGAAGAACTTAAGTCGTCTTATTCTAGGGAAAGAATCGGAACAAATGGTGAAAGAAATAGAGATGAAGGAAGCAGAGGAGAAGGAAGCAGAGGAAAAGAAAGAAGAAGAAAGAGAAGCTGAGAAGGAAAGAGTCGAGACAGAAGAAGAAAGAGGAGAAGAAGGAGAACCTAACGAACACTCTTCTCCACCTGTAGGCATGGAAACAAGGGGAGATCAAGAGAAAAGAGGGAAGTCCTCATATCCTGACGCAAGTGAAGGAGTCAGTCGCTCACCTGCAGACCCAGAGGACGTTTATGCCTCTCAATTTCCAGAAGAAGGTCATGAAATTTCATCGCCAAACCTGCGAGATTATGCTGATCTACCATCGTCTGCATTTACTCCATTAGATCGAGTCGAAGCAAGTACTAAGACTGATAATGCAGCAGATTTTCGCAGAATTATGGATATTCTCTTGGAGATGCGAGGTCAAATTTATGCCTTGGGATGTGAGGTTCAAAACTTGCAAACTGCGGGGCAAGTTTCTTCATGTTCATTAAATGATAAAATCCAAGCCCTCACTATCAGACTCAGGCCAATGCCAAGGGTGAGGAGATCGCACAGCTGAAAGAAGACTTGAAAAGGCTGGAAGGCATTGTTCAATCTATGGGAGATTTCCAACTTGTCCGCGTTCCCAAGCAATCTTGACTTTATTCCATTTTCATCTCAACATTTTTAATACTGACAAAAAGGGGGAGAGATGCAAGATTTGAACAATTTAACTTTTAATCGTGTGGTTGGTGTGTTGAACTGGTTGTTGGATTTTGTGGATTGTTTTGATCTGTTTGACTTTGTTCTTGTGTCTGGATGAGAACTAAACTAGACTTGGACTTGACCGCTTTTATTAACTATCATTGGTATCTTATGGGTGGCTTTATCACTTATTAGACTAACCTATTTTCTGTGGTTGCAGATTCTAGTGTTATTCATTTAGTCATTTATCTCTATAAGATATGCGTATGTGTTTGAGAAATGTTTTGCAAGTCAAAGTTGTCCAAATCTGCAGGAAAGTTTTATCACAATCAAAAAGAGGGAGATTGTTGGAGAAATCCTCTTGAAGTATTTTGAAGCTGAAAAAACGTTTCCATCAGTCTAGTCTGAAGGTTTGCAGTCTCTGCTATTTAAAGTCTGAAGACCTCCAGACAGCCAGACTCAAGACTCAAAGTCTATCCTCATTAACAGTCTTTAATCCATTGAAGAAAGGTTACCCAGAACTAGATGTTTTGTTAAGGGCTTGACCTTATCAACTGGAGAAGATCTCGTTGCTGGAATAGACACAACGGAATCCTTTGATTGATCGAGAATGACTCGAAGATTAAGGACTAAATATTCTTGGAAGGTTCTACTTTTGGAAACCAAGATCTTGATTGTATGGGCGAACAGGATTGATGGGCTATTGACACGTTCCTTTAGTAGCTCGAATGATCTTCCTAATTGATTCCGTCCAACGGGTAGATTGGAGGAATTCCTATGGTAAGTGCCAATGGGTATGATGTCATAAAAGAGTATATAATGAAGGGCTAAGTTGTTGAGGTGTGCGCGATAGAAGAATTTCAAAGTATGAATCTCTTTGTTGTTTAGACAATTCCTTTGAGCGAATACTTGTATACAAAAGAGAGTCTATATTTGTGAGAAACCTTGAGGAGGTGTGATAGAACATCTACACTGTGGAATCAAGGAAAAGCTGAACTGTAACTTCTCTTTTGTTCATAGTGAAATCTAGCCGGTGGGCTGTTAGTGCGGAAGAGTGGACGTAGGCTTGGAATAAGCCGAACCACTATAAACCCTGTGTTCAATCTTCTCTCTTTACTCTCTTTACTTTGATCATAAATCATTTTGTGAACTCCTTTCTATCGGTTGCCTAGAATCGCTTCCGTATCTCGATAAATTGTTTGTGCACCTATTCACCCCCTCTAGGTGCTTATACTAGCTATCCATAGTTAAATGTTAAGACTACATTCCTCCATGGTAATTTAGATGAGGATATTTACATGATATAACCAGAAAATTTTCAAGTACCTAGAAAAGAAAATTATGTATGCAAATGGAATAAAAGTCTATATGCCTTGAAACAGGCTCCTAGATAATGGTATAAGAAATTTTAACGAGTTCACTAGAAGTAATATGGATCATTGTTGTTATTTCAAAATATTTAATGATTGCTATATGATTTTGTTATTGTATGTGGATGATATGCTCATTGCAGGATCTAGCATGAGGGAGATCAATATATTGAAGTAGCAATTGTCAAAAGAGTTTGAGATGAAGGACTTGGGCACAACAAATGAGATTCTTGAGATAAGGATCACACAGGATATGATGCAGCCCACATTGAAGACTGGCTCTCTCGACCAAGAAGATCGGCCGCATTAAAGCTTGACGAAACCGAGAAGCCATAACGACATCTTGAGTCCATCCCGGAAGCTTGAAAGACACATTGGAAGCTCGCGTGATGCTTTTACTAGTTTATTGTTTCCATGCCCTTTATTATATCTCCTAGTTTCAGTGCTCCTTTATTTCTCCTAGTTTTCAATGCTCTATCTTTATTTCTTTGATTATATAAGCCCAATTTCTTGTAGAAGACAGATGACTTTTGATAAATGAAAAACTTTGCTTGAAGCAAGTATCATGAACCTTGTAGAGTTCATACCTTGAAAACCTAGAAGAGTTTTCACTCCGTCCTTGAAGAGTCGGAGCTTTCAAAATCTGCATCCTTGGAGAGTTGCAGTCATCGATCTAGAAGAATCAGTGTCCCTTTCAACTTCCTTGGAGGCCTAGAAGAGTAACCAGCGAAGTTCCTATCTTTTCCTATTCTGTTCGTTACTTCCAACCCAATTTCGACTATCCTACAGTGCTTATTTCAGAAAACCCAAAACAGTAAAATTGTAGATCCAGAAGTCTTTGTTCATTTGTCTTTGGAATCAGGTCGATCCAATCTGTATCGACAAAGATACGACTATTCTCCTGAGCTGGCGCAGTGTTGAAATTTCTGTTTGTCCCATTTCTTGTGCGAGAGTCACTCTCCCGATCCTATTGTTTGAGAAAGCCTCCCCTAGGCTTGCATCATTTGGTATCAGAGCTTTGGAGGAGAGGAAAATTCCTCCAAGACAAGCTAGGTGTCGTGGCAGCAAAACCCTTCCCCTCAATGAATTGCACACACTCGCTGAGAATATGCAACAACAAATTGACGAATTGACGCAAGAAGTTCAGCGATTGAGGGCTGAAGCAAATAATTCTCCACCCCGTTCTAGGACTGAAGATTCCCATGGTGACTCTTCCTCTTCGGAGAGTGTTCAATCTATTCACGGTCAGAGGCATGTTCGACATCATTTACAACATATTCGTGAGCTCGATTGGGAAAAGGAAGTCAAGAAAGATGTTCCAAAATTTACAGGTACTGAGTCTCCTGATGAAATTGTTGATTGGCTAACACTTGTGAATGAGGTGTTTGTGCATCGAAATGTTCCGAAGAAATGTCGTGTTGGGATCATTGCTATGCGATTCCGAGGCAAGGCGATTGCTTGGTGGAGACGTGAAAAACAAACTCGCCAAGCAGTTGGCAAAGCACCAGTCACTTCGCGGAGAAAGATGGAGGGCAAGATTCAAAAATATTTTCTTCCCAAAGGATATAAGAGAGAGCTCTACCAACGGTACGAAAATCTAAAACAAGGTATGCGAACAGTGGACCAATACACCAATGAATTCAATGAGTTGGTGATTCATAACAATATCCAAGACCTAGAGGATGTGCTTGTGAACAAATACTTGAACGGTCTTCAATTTTACATTCAAGATGCCTTGGAAGTCCTCGACATTTGGGACTTAGGAGATGCACACCAACGGGCACTCAAAATGGAGCGCTCTCATTCTCGGAGACAGCAATCTGCTAGTAAGCCTTCTACTCAACCCCATGTTTCGAATCAACCTGCTACATTCGAAATATGTTGCTATTCTTGTGGGGAGTTGGGTCATCGTGCTAGCAATTGTCGAATCAATAAGAATCGACTAGCCGGTAAAGCCTTCTTGGTGGATAATGATTCTGACGAGAATGCTGAGGATCCACTTGAAGAGGCGTTGAACAATGATGAAGAAGCTGCGGATGATGAACAAATAGTGCATGCTAACACCGGCGAACTTCTTATGGTGAGGAAAATCTTTCGTACTCCTCGAGATGACACTGGAGATAGGTGGCTACGTACCAATATTTTCCATTCTGCTTCCATTCTGCTTGTACAATCATGGGAAAGGTGTGTCAATTAATTATTGACTCTGGTTGTTGTGAGAATATAATTTCTGAAGTAGCGGCAAACAAGCTGAAGTTGGAATTAAAAGCGCACCCTATGCCTTATAAAATGTTGTGGTTGAAGATAGGTGCTGAGGTAACTGTTTCAAAACGATGCCTTGTTAATTTGTCCATTGATTTTGTTTATAGTGACAAAATATGGTGTGATGTTCTGCCGATGGATGCTAGTCACATTATTCTTGGTCGACCATGGCAATTCGATAAGAGGACTATGCATGATGGTTATCAAAATACATATTCTTTTGAATTTGGAGGCAAGAAGATTACGTTGGCACCTAGTAGGGTGGGAGATTCTTCTGATGATGATGGCAAGAATTCGAGGACGAATTCTTTTAAAGATGGGGAGGATGATGTAGCCCACATTGAAGACCGGCTCTCTCGACCAAGAAGATCGACCCGCATTAAAGCTCGACGAAACCGAGAAGCCATAACGACATCTTGAGTCCATCCCGGAAGCTTGAAAGACACCTTGGAAGCTCGCGTGACGCTTTTACTAGTTTATAGTTTCCATGCCATTTACTATATCTCCTAGTTTCAATGCTCCTTTATTTCTCCTAGTTTTCAATGCTCTATCTCTATTTCTTTGATGATATAAGCCCAATTTCTTGTAGAAGATGGATGACTTTTGATAAATGAAAAACTTTGCTTGAAGCAAGTATGTGAACCTTGTAGAGTTCATACCTTGAAAACCTAGAAGAGTTTTCACTCCGTCCTTGAAGAGTCGGAGCTTTCAAAATCTGCATCCTTGAAGAGTTGCAATCATCGATCTAGAAGAATCGGTGTCCCTTTCAACTTCCTTGAGGCCTAGAAGAGCAACCAGCGAAGTTCCTATCTTTTCCTGTTCTGTTCGTTACTTCCAACCCAATTTAGACTATCCTACAGTGCTTATTTCAGAAAACCCAAAACAGTAAAATTGTAGATCCAGAAGTCTTTGTTCATTTAGCTTTGGAATCAGGTCAATCCGATCTGTATCGACAAAGATACAACTGTTCTCCTGAGCTGGAACAGTGCTGAAATTTCTGTTCGTCCCATTTCTTGTGTGCGCGTCACTCTCCCGATCCTATTGTTTGAGAAAGCCTCCCCTAGGCTTGCATCAGGATAGATCCAAAGAAATTCTAAAATTATCTCAAGAAAAGCACATTTATAAGGTGCTACTACCGTGCTAGATAGATTCGCAGTTCACAATGCAAAGCCTAGAAGTACACCTTTAGGAAATCACTTCGAGCTTTTAGAGAAACAATCACTGAAGACAAATGAAGAGTGGGAGTAAATGGCTAAGGTTCCTTATGCATCAACTGTTGGTAGTTTAATGTACATTATGGTATGTACTTGACCAGACATAGCTCATACAGTGGAAGTTGTGAGTAGATACTTGGCAAATCTAGGAATAAACCATTGGGAAGCTGTAAAGTGGTTATTAAGATACCGGAGAGGCACTTTAGATATGTCATTATATTTTATGAAAAACGATGTAATTTAACAAGGCTTTATTGATGCAAATCTTGGTGGTGACTTGAACAATAGAAAGAGCACATCGGGTTGCTTTTTTTATCTTAGGCAGCACTACAATCAGTTGGATGTCTAAACTTCAAAAATGTGTATCTCTCTCGACAACTAAGGTAGAGTATGTTGCTATATTTGAATTTGGTAAGGAAATGATTTGGTTGAAATTTTTTCTAAAAGAGATAGACAAGGAGCACGTTAACGGTGTTATTTTTAGTGACAGTCAGAGTGCTATTTGTCTTGCAAAAAATTCAGTATTTCATTCAAGAACAAAACACAATAAGTTAAAGTATCATCAAATTCATAAGTTGATAGATGATGGGACTTTATCATTGAAGAAGATTCTTGATATAGAAAATCTAGCAGATATGTTAACAAATATCATTACTAACAAGATATAAGTTAAAGTATCATCAAATTCATAAGTTGATAGACAATTACCAATTCTGTAATGTTAAAGCAGTCAATAAATTTTTTATTACTGCTAATGGTATACATGTAATTTTCATATTAATTATGTATGTCCTAGATTCCTAATGTATAGAAGACAACATCTTTTATCATTGTAATGCTAAAACTTGTAATCTTAGAGCTTATAATACTGACATTGATAGTGGAAGATTGCCTAATGCGGCACCGTGATTTTTCCCTTTTCCTAATTTTGGGAAGGGTTTTCTATGTAAAAATTCTTGGTTTTCTTCTTTATTTTTTCTCTTTATATATTCGCACTCCTAACAAACCATGGATGAGCGTCGGCGTACTCATGAGCACGTCGTCCGTGGCTAGCCGGTGACGCTGCAATCCATAGCACAAGCGTCGTCCATGGCCTCAAAAGGCAAAAAGAAAAAGAAAAAATGGAGAGAGAGAGAGAGAGCTTCACCGAGTGTGGGACGGAGCTTAACGGGAAAGAGAGGGCCGTTTAGAAATTTTGAATAATCAGTACGTGGTCCCGGGTTGACATATGTCAATCTTTGAATGGTTTATTATATGTAGACACATATTAAATGCACGTAATATTTTCTCGCTGCCTGGGCAATTTCAGCATTGATAAACTCTTCGCAAATAACACTTTCTTTTTCTATGGGCATGCTTACATAGTATTAGTCCGCAGGAGCCAAATCTCTGTCGGCACTATTTACACGAAACAGTTTTTGTATGCTGGCGATATATGTTCAAATAGGGGACACACGAAATGACAAAAATCCAATCAAGGTTTGGACCACCATGCTACGTAATTCCCAAAACAGGACATACACACAATGACAAAGGTCCAGCATGGGCTTTGGCCTTCCAATTTCTCATTGCATATTAAAACAAAAAATCGAAGAAGAAAAGCAAAATAAACAATCGTTGTACAACTAAGAATACTAGAAGGTACGCCATCACCACATTGTTGAGCTATAATATTAAGATATGCCAATTATTGTTCTCAAGCGTCGAATATGGTCCATGTCTTTAGCATGGTAATGTTATGGTTTAGCATTACTGTGATGGAGGTAAGTGAACTTGTTGTTATGGAAGCATAAGCACTTGACGACGGGGGTTCAACCTCTTTCTATATAAGTCGCCACCACCATTTGAGTTATGGTCACCTTTTGAAAGCACAAAACCACCCAAAAAAAAAACAGCAAAGAGCAAGAGCTGATGTGTGCAGAGACACACGAGCGTTCTCCAATGGCCATCGAATCCACTCCCACTCCTCTATTCAAGAAAATAAGCCTGAAAAACTGGGCTAAGAGGACGGTCGAGATCTTCATCTTGTTCCTTCTCATCTCTCTTCTCACGTATCGGCTTGTTCATATCAAGGACCACGGAGTTGAAAGGCAGGTCGCGCTCATGTGCGAGTCGTGGTTCACATTCACGTGGGTTCTCATAGTCAGCACAAAAATGGAGCCCCGTAAGTTACAAAACTTACCCCCAACGCATCTTGCGAAGGTAAAACGATAGAGCAGTAGCTAGCTGTTTCCCGTGGCTTGCTTTATTTTGAATCTTCAACGTTTTCAGCATCATCGTACTGCTTCTGTCGCGAGCCCTTGATTCTCCACTCCTTAGAGCAATAGCAACTAGTACAACTTGCTTTTTCTTTATTTCTGTCGTCAGGAATGCTTAGAATGATTTTCTTTTTTGAGTTTCTGTCAAGGGGTTGTAAGTGTGAAGTAATTTTCTCAAAACTTTCTCAAAACATTTGTTCTAGGAAAATTGTCCAAAAAGTCATAAACTTATTGCACTTTTGTCCATTCAATCTCAAACATTTTCACTTCTTGCCAATTAGTCCGTTTGGCCAACTTTGGCTGCAAATTATTGACGTGAGCTGGTGATGCCACGTCGGATTGCCGATGTCGATGTGGACAATTTTTAATAATATATTAATATTTTTTCTCTCTTTTTTTCTTCCTTTTCTTTTTTGCTTCTTCTCCATTTGGCTAGCCGGCCTCCAGCCACAAATGATGGTAGGCCATCAACCATGTCGGTGGAGGCCCGGTTGAGGCCCGGTGAGGGTCGGCCTTGCCTCGTCTAGGCTAAGTGAGGTCAACCTTGCCTAGACCTATTGAAGTTGGTCATCGCCCAAGCTAGGGCAGCCTCATCGAGCATTAGCTCAACAAAAAACGTCGGGCAAGGCCGCCCTAGCCTAGGCAATGGATGACTTTGCCATATTTAGCATGAGCAAGGTAAGGCTGGAAAGGGCCAAATCTAGCATGGGCTATGATTGGCCAAGCTAGATTAGGCAAGGTCAACCATCACCCAAGCCAAGGTAGCCTTGCCTAGTGTCACTTGGTCTAGGCAAGGGTTGGCCTAGCCTAGCTTGGGCGAGGTGAGGCCAACCCTAGTTGGGCCTCAACGAGGCAAGGGCTCCCCTCACCAGGGCTTGCCCTCACCTGGCGGTGCCTTACTTGTGGTGGGCGAGGCCCGTTGGCCTAGGATGGCTGGTGGCTGGCCATCGCTTGTGGTTGGCCTTTGACCATTGGCCAAATGGAGAGGAGGCAAAAATGAAAAGGAAAAAAAATAAAATTTTTTTAAAAAAATTGTCCATATCAGTATCGGCAATCCTATGTGGCACTGGCAACATCCATTTTGGCAATTTTCAGTCAGAATTAGCAAGATGGACTCAATTTGCAAAAAATGAAAATGTTTAAGACTAAATTGGAAAAATTAAAAGGTCTAGGACTTAATTGACAAAAGTACAATAGATTTAAGACTTTTTAGACAATTTTCCCTATTTGTCCTCTTTTCTTTCATTTCCAATTGTAGCGATTTCATAGGACGCAGTAACTTATACCTAACATGATGAAATGAATTTGGGAAAATAAGTACTCCATTTAGCTTCGTTTTAGAAGATGAGTTCCGCTTGAAGTACATGTTTCGTATAATATTCACGTAGGTTCTCCGTGGATTTCGGATATCCAGCGTTCTATAAGTCGGTTGTGTTCAACCAACTTATATTTTTTAGGTTTAGTTCTTATTACTGTTTTTATTTTCACGTTTCCTTCATATAGGGTAATCGAGCTTCCTCCAGTGGACGTCTTTGTCACGACAACGGATCCACAGCTAGAGCTACCGATCATCACCGTGAACACTGTCCTTTCTTTAGTGGCAGTAGACTATCCAGCTCATAAGCTGGCGTGCTATGTCTCTGACGATGGCTGCTCGTTGTCGACCTTCTACTCTCCAGTGGAAGCTGCCAAGTTCGCAAAGGTCTAGGTCCCGTTTTGTAAGAAGTACAACATTCAATTGCAAGCCCCATTCCGTTACTTTGCTGGCAATGCAACAACATTGTCCAGTGAAGATTGCTCATTGGAATTCCAATAAGCACGTGACACAATTGTTAGAGAAAACTTCTTTATTTTTTTGAAGCTGACAAAACTTTTCCAAAAGTCTAAACTGAATACTCACAAACTCAGTTGTTATAGTCTGAAGAACTCTAGATTCTTTTGTTAAAGTCTGAAGACTGCTAAACTTTAATCACAAAGTCTACTTTTACTGACAGTTTCCAGACCAAAAAGTGAAAAATTATTTAGATGCGAGTTTATCTTCAAGGATTTGGTTCATATGATTTTGGAAGACCTTATGGCTGGATATAGCATCTACTTGATTAATTATTGGATCAAATCCGATATGAAAAATATTTTGAATGACGAAGTATACTTGGAAGGTTCTATTTATGGAAACCAAAATCCCGATTGTATAGGCAAGCAAGATTGATGAGTTATCATCACATTCCTTACTCGAGATCTCCTTAATTGATTATGTCCAATGGGTAGATTGGAAGAACTCTTTCGGTAAGTGCCAACGATTGTAAAGGCATGGAGGAGTATTTAAGGATGATTCTTCGGTTGTTTGAAGTGGAGTATGTGAGAGAAAAATTTCAAAGTCTAAAACTTCCCAATTCTTTGTTATTTCAATAGTTAAGCTTTATTTGTACTCAAAAGAGTGAGCAAACACTTGTGAAACTTTGAAGAAGTGTAATAGAGTCTCTACATTGTAAAGTTAAGGACATGAGATTATAACATCTCTTTTGATTCATAATGAAATCTAGCCAGTGAGTTGTCAGCGCGGGAGAGTGGACGTAGGCTTGATCTAAGCTGAACTACTATAAACATTGTGTTTCTATTCTCTTTCCTTACAACTCCTTATTTTAATTTGTAGCTTTATATAACTATCTAATGCCGTTTACTTTGCTAGCAAATTATTTTGAAGTTTCGTAAAAATTTCAAACACCTATTCACCCCCTCTAGGTGTTAGTACTAATCTTATCAATTGATATAAGAGCTTGCATGCTCATTTTATTGAAGTGTTTTTTTTACTTCTAAGCTAAAGATCTATGGCTAGTATTTTAGCTCCAGGTTTGATTGAAGGCCAAAGCAACACCAGATCTCCTTATTTTGATGGAAATGAATACAATGTTTGGAAAAATAAGATGAAGGCATTTCTAAGATCAAAAGATCCTCTAGAATGAGATGTAGTAGAAAAAGGAATTATTTCTAAAGCTGCATCAGTCTCAAAAAGAGGAAAATAAGTTGTAGATGTTGACGAAATGGCACAAGAAAAAATAACCAAGAGACAAGCTCTTAATGCTAAAGCAATCTACTCCTTATACTATGCTTTATCTCCTACTAAGTATAACGAAATTTCATCTTGTGAAATAGCCAAAGAAGTCTAGGATAGGTTGCATGTTACCTATGAAGAAACTGTTCTAGTTAAAGAAACAAAAATCAATATCTTGCTCAAATAGTATGAAGCCTTCAAGATAAAGCTAGGAGAATCCATCACTGGCATGTTTAGTCATTTTATAGAAATTGCAAATGGTCTAGCATATCAGAGACATCCAATCTTAAGACCAATGAAGGTCAATAAATTGTTGTGTGGACTCTCTAAAGATTGGAATCACGTGAAGACTTCAATAAAAGAAACCCAAAGGATCAATGCCTCTTACAGTCAATGAAATTGTAGGCACACTTCAATCATACGAAGTGGAGCAAAGTAATGAGGAAGAAGATCCCAAAGGTAAGAAGTCAACTGCTTTAAAATCTAACGATGATTATGTTGATATAGATTCTGAATATGACATAGATGATGAAGAGCTAGCACTCATGATAAGGAGGTTCAAGAAACTGAACAGAAAAGGAAGAAGATTTAACTGGAAGAAACAAGGCACTCAAAAATTCCAGAACAAAATAACTGAGGATGAGAAAGTCAACAAAGATATGGTCTGCTTTAAATACAAGAAAAAAGGACACATCAGACCCAACTATCATTTGTTGAAGAAAAAGAAAGGACGAATTGAGAAATACATAAATGCTCTCAAAGCAAAAACATGGAGTGGTACTGAATGTGAGAAAAGCGATGAAGAATATGACAACATATGTCTAATGGCAAACTCAGAATCAGACTTAGACTTTGAAACAAATTCAGACTTAGACTCAGACAGCGAAATCAAGGTTAGTAATTTAAAAATTCCTACTAAAATCTCGAAATACATAGATGAACTTTGTCTTAGTCTAAAAACTTCTCTTAAAAGTATTTCTGAGCTAAAAAAAGGAAAATTCCAAACTGAAGCAATAGGAAATCTCTTGGAAAGAAAAGTTTGAAAATTTAGAAAAAGTTTTGTTGTTTTAAAAGAAAATGCAGATTCTCTTTCAAAGGAAAACACATTCTTGAAAAAGGACATTTCAAATATCTCAAAAAGGTTTTCAATAGGATCTGAGAAGTTGGAAAAGATTCTCTCGTACAAAGACCTTATTTTAATAAATTTGGTTTGGAAATAACTTCAAAAACCATTCCTCTTATTGATTTTCCAAAAATAAAGGAAATAATCAAACAAATACCTACAAAAAAAAGTTTACAGAAATCATTTTCACAAAATTTTTGTAAAATCTATTGGTCGAAATACTTTCAAATGTTTAAAGTGTAATAACTCAGAATATTTTGAGAAATAATGTCCTATGGTTTAGAGACTTGTTAAGAAGGAATGGGCAAAGACTGTATTTTGCACTAACTCCCCTAGACTCAAGAAAATGTAGGTATCAAAGAAAACTTGAGTTCTTTTTATAATTGTAGGTCACTATCAAGAAAAAGATCAAGTGATATTTGGATAGTGGCTACTCGAGACACATGACAAGAGATTCAAGTTGTTTTATAAAACTCATGTAAATTAATGGTGGAAAAGTTTCTTTTGGTGGAAACATCAAATGAAAAATTGTTGGATATGGAACTGTAAAGATTGAAAGTCTTACAATCAATAATGTCTCTTTGATGGAAGGATCTAATTACAATCTACTTAGCATCAGTCAATTGCGTGACACTAGATTCAAAATTAATTTCCAAGAAGGCATTTATTTGGGAACTAGTGAGGATTTGTCTCAATCTTTCACTGGATGAAGACATGGAAATATTTATCTTATGGATATAAAACCGGAAAGTTCTTAGTGTCTAATATCCATTCAAGATGAAGGAAATCGTTGGCATAAAAAGCTTGGCCATGTTAACATAAAGCAGCTTGCCATGATTTTCTCTGAGAAGCTTGTTTGTGGACTTTCCAACCTGACTTACCCAAAATCTGACTTATGCACACCATGTGTTTTGGGAAAACAAGTTAGAAGTTCCTTTAAACCTATAAATCAAGTTTCTACTAATCGTGTTTTATAGTTTTTGCATATGGATCTCTTTGGACCGATTAGAACTCAAAACATTGGTGAAAAAAGATACAATCTAGTAATCGTGGATGACTACTCTTGCTTCACATGAGTATATTTCCTACAAGTAAGTTTGAAGCATTCTCTTACTTTTCAAAACTGCCAAGAAGGTTCAGAATGAGCAAGGCTATGCTATTTCAAGCATATGAACAAATCATGGAAGTGAGTTTGAAAATCAAGACTTTGCAAAATTCTATGATGAATTTGGTTTTCAGCATGTTTTCTCTTCTCCATATACTCCAGAACAAAATGAAGTTGTGGAAAGAAAGAATAGATCTTTGCAAAAGATGGCAAGAACCATTTTAATTAAAAGTAATATTTCATCTTGTTTTTGGGCCGAAACAGTTTCTACAGCTTGTTATATCATTAATAGAGTATTTTTAAAGCCTATTCTAGAGAAAAATCCTTAAAAAAACCAAATGTTTCTTACTTTCATATGTTTGGTTGTAAGTGTTTTTTTTTTTTAAATGAAAATGATCGAATTGGTAAGTTTGAGGAAAAATCAAACGAAGGAATTTTCCTTGACTACTCAACTTCAAGCAAAGCCTACAGAGTTTTCAACAAGAAAAATCAATTTGTGGAAGAATTGATGAATGTCAAGTTTCAAGAATCTGTGCAAAATCAACTGAATCAGACTTAACTTGAAGAATCTGAACATATTCTAAATCCTACAAAGTCTACCTCCCTTAAAGTGGTTCAGACTTCCGAAGATAAACAATAAAAAGAACCAAAAGCCTTAACAGAAGCAGAGGAGCAACAAATTTCAAGTTCAACCAACAATTGGAAGCATAAGTCTATTCATTCTAAGGAACTCATCATTAGTAACATTGATGAATGAATCGCACCAGATCCAAAATGCGAGAATAGTCTAGTGCTTTAGCACTTGTTTCTGAAATAGAACCTAAAAGTGTAGAAAAAGCCTTGGTTGATGAAAGCTAGATTGAAGCCATGCAAGAAGAACTTAGATAGTTCAATATCAATGATGTTTGGGAACTTATTCCTAAACCCAAAGGTAAGTCTATTATTGGAACTAAATGGGTTTTCAGGAACAAGATGGACAAGAAAGGAAAAGTGATCAGAAACAAAGCAAGACTTGTGGCCAAATGATATACGCAAGAAGAAGGGATAGACTATGATGAGACCTATGCATCAGTAGCAAAGTTAGAAGCAATTAGAATATTATTTGCTTTTGCTTACTAAAAAAATTTCAGGCTATTCCAAATGGATGTAAAAAGTGCATTTCTAAATAGATTTATTCAAGAAGAAGTTTATATGGAACAATCTCATAGATTTGAAGATCCAAGAAAGCCAGACTTAGTCTTCAGACTGAAAAATGCTCTTTATGGATTAAAGCAAGCATCTCGGGTTTGGTATGACAAGTTAAGTAAATTCCTAACTCAAAATGATTTGATGAAGGTAAGGTAGATACCACCTTTTTCATTAAAAGATAAGTTAAAGATTTTTTACTTGTTCAAATCTATGTTGATGATATTATATTTGGATCACTAATAAAAATATGTGCAAGAAGTTTTCTAAATTTATGCAGGATGAATTTGAGATGAGCATGATGGGTGAATTATCATTCTTTCTTGGATTACAAGTCAAACAATTGAAGAAACATACTTTCATTCACCAAGAGAAATATGTGAAAGATCTCATCAAGAAGTTCGGTTTGGAAAATTGCAAAAAGTACTGAGATATCTATGTCAAGTTCTTCAAAACTTGAATAAAGATGGAGGAAAGAAAGTTGACTAGAAGCTCTATATAAGTATTATCGGTTCACTTGTTTATCTTATTGTTCCTAAACCTGACATTTTGTTTAGTGTTTGCATTTGTGCTAGATATCAATCATATCCCAAAGAATCTCATCTAAATGCGCGCAAAATGCATAATCAAATATGTTGCAACTACTTCAAAGCTAGGTCTATGGTATCCTAAAGAAGGAGAGTTTACTTTACTTAGATATTCAGACGTAGATTTAACATGTTGCATAATTGATCGAAAGAGTACTTTTAGTACTTGCCAACTTCTAAGCAACAAGTTGGTGTCTTGGTTTTCAAAGAAACAAAGTATTGTAGCTCTTTCAACAATTGAAGTAGAATATGTGGCTCTTTGGGAGTTGTTGCTCTCAAATTTTGTGGATAAGGCAACAGCTAAGAGACTTTGGAATTGAAGACTCATGCACCGAAATCAAATGCGACAACACAAGTGCCATAAATCTCACCAAGAATCCAATTATTCATTCTAGAGCAAAGCACATAGAAATTCAACATCATTTCATTAGAGATTATATTTAAAATGGAGAAGTTAAGATCAAATTTATGACTCAAAGAATTAGCTAGAAGACATATTTACAAAAACACTCGAAAAGAGCATATTTGAGTCTATTTGCACCAAACTGAACATTATATCTTCTATTAGTTAAAGTTTGAAGCTCGTCAGACTTAAAGCAACCAAGTTACGACTGTAAGTTTATTATTTTTCTATACAAGTAATTTAATTTGCATATGATATTTTTGAAAATGTACAACTACTTTTTAATTGATAATTGATTGTTGTAGTTTTAGAAATTGTCTTTTTCGAATTTTTGAATTTATGGTGGTTTTCATTTTCAGAAAGGCAATTTTATTTTTTCCTTTGTGACGATTCGTTTAGTCCGCTCCATTTACAAACCCTAGAATACATAACTCCACTTTCTTACTCTTTTACTCTAGTTTAATTCAAAAAATTTTCACCTTTATCGGCAATCAAGTTCGAGAAATCTCACATTTAAAGCGACAATGTCTTCTCAAAGAAGTCTTCGAGAATCGCAAGTAAGGGACCACATCATATGCATGAGGGTCCTACGCACTTTGATCTGACCGAGGAAGAAGACTCTCCTTAGTAGCAGCGACAAAATCAACAACATTCTCTCAACACCACAAGAGACTCAAAATCTTACACAGCAACATGTTGAAGAAGAAATCATTGTGGATGCCAAACCTGTAAGAACTCTGAAGCCTGAATTTCTTTTCAAACTCTATACTAAGCTGAAGGAATGTGGTATTGCGATGACCTTCATTGATGGGTTTTTGAGCGAGAAATGGTACATAAATGAGACTCATTTTCTTAGGACTATGGAAAGTATGGGTATTGTGCTTGCTGGTTTGGCTACGAGAACTTTCAAAAATTTTCCAAGTGATCCACGGTTTGAATCCTTTAATCAACCTAAAGGGAAAGATGATGGTGAAAGGATGTTTACAAACTTTCAGCCCAAGATGGGCGTTGTTGCACATTTTTGTGGAGAAAGGACGAATCTTTTTTGTTCTAAGGACCATAAGAAAAATTATTCAAATCTATTAAAGTGAGGGGTGATGAACCCTAGAAGTGTGGATTTTGATTTTTTTGATTCGTTGAAAGTGAAACTTAAAGAGAAGTTTGCACTGCTTCAACTCGAACGTTTTTGCTCTGAAACAACTGTCGCCTACTTGAACTCACTACTTACTTCTATTCAAATATATCCTTTCTAAATGCAAATAGAATTTCGTTTACTATTAGGGACAAAGAATTTGCAGTTGACGTTGACACTCTAGCTGATGTGATTAGGGTGGAAAATGGGTGTTTCCAACCAATCAGTGTGTTGACTGCTCATGCTACTTTGAAACTGGTTTGGGACGGAATTGCCGAAGGCAAGATTTCTTATTATAGAATGACTGCCTCAAATATCTTACTCCACAAGATCGAGATCAACTGCATAAGACCCAAATCAACATCAAAGACTAATGTTTCTTGTTCGGAAGCGAAGTTGATGTATGCTATCAACATTAGATACAAGTTCTCTCTACCTCACACCATCCTAATACACAAGTACATGATAGTGGTGAAGGACAAGGGACAACTTCCTTATTCAGCTCTTATCACTCAACTTTTCAGACACTTCAAAATTAGTCCTCCAAACATTCTTTGTGTCAGGACTATTGCTCCAATGGTGATTGGATTGAAAATGATTTCAAAGATACGTCTGAAGGAGCTTAACAAGGTTTTGGTGAGCTTTAAGGAAAAGTTCCTTATGAAGGCGAAATAGGACTATGCTGCAACAAAAAGAAAAGCCAAAGAGTCCATGACTAGACCAATCAAGAAACAAAGAGCACTCATCTTGCAGGAGGTAGAAAATGAGGATGACATCACTCTCTCCATCTTTGCTTTAAGAAATTTATAGAGTTATGTCAGCTTTCAAGGGACAGAGGACCGAGAACATCGAGAAAGAGAAGAGACAGAGCAACGAGAAGAAAGAAAAACAGAGGAAGAAGAGCAAGGAAGAGAACAAGTGGAAAAAGAGGGACAAGATAATTTTCTTGAGCCCACTTTTGCTGAAGTTTTCAGAAGAGACAGGACGAGGAACTACAAGAGAAGGAAGGAAACAACATCACCTCGGTGCTGAAGGAGACCAAGAAGAGGAAGAATAATATATTTTTTCCATCTGAAGGCATAGAAACAGGGGGAGCTGCTGATAAACGAGGTATTTCTTCACCTATCTTCCATAGTGATGATGTTAGTAGATCTCCAATAGATCCAAAGGACATGTATGCCTCTCATTTTACTAAAGCAGAACATGAGACATCCACTCCTAGTCCTGGTGATCGAATGGTTGATGTTCCCTCACATCTCAAAACTCTTGGAATTGATTCAGTTGGACCCAGTGCCACATCAGAACCCATGACAAACTTTCAAAGGCTGCTAGATCTTATTTTGGATTTAAAGGGTTAGCAATATGGTTTTGAGTTGGAGATGAAAAGCATGATGGCAGTTTTCAAGTCAACCTCAGACTCTTTGCAAGAGTAGTTACAAGTTGTGAAAACTCAAGTGTGGGATAATGCAAAGGTTAAGGATATTCAGGAGGTGAAGGAGACTCTGAAGAATCTTGAGGAGACTATCAAATCAATGGGGGATTTTCAGATTGTTTGCATTCCCAAGCAACCTTGATTTTATCAATCTTTTTTCGAATTTTTCTCCACTTTTTGCTAATGACAAAAAAGGGGAGAGTCATGCAGATTTGGTTTGATAATGACTTTTGATGAATTTTTTTTGGTTTGTTTTGAGTTAGACGTGTGTTGGACTTGGACTTTTGACTTTGGATTGGACTTGTCTAATTTTGGACTGTTGTTAGATTAGGAATCTTTTTTATGCTTGTAGTAATTAACCTCGTGATATAGATTGTGACTGGATAAGTTACTTTGCAGGTTTAACATGTTTTCTATGGTTGCAGAATCAAAGTTATCTAGGTCTTAATCATCTCATTCTTTATAAGATATCACGTTTTGTTTAAGTATTGTTTTGCAAGTCCAAATTTTTCAAATATGCTGGAAAGTTTTGTCACCATAAAAAGGGGGGAGATTATTAGAGAAAACTCTTTTATTATTTTGAAGTTGACAAAACCTTTCGGAAAGTATAAACTAAAGACTCACAGACTCAACTTTAATAGTCTAAGAACTCTAGATTCTTTTGTCAAAGTCTAAAGACCACTAGACTTTAATCACAAAGTTTACCCTCACCGATAGTTTCCAAACCGAAGATTGAAAACTTATTCAAATGCGAATTTATCTTCAAAGATTTGGTTTGTTGAAAAGACTTATTCAAATTTAAAAAATAGAAATAGAAAATAGTTTTGATCTTCAAAGATTTTTGGAGACACTTTGTAGAAGTGATTTTAGAAAATCTTCATCCGCAAAAAAACAAACTTTTTCTTTTATTTTTATTTTTCTTATTTTATGTTATTTTACTTTATTTTTAGTTAGTTTTGCTATTATTGCTTAAGTTTGAATATTGTGGGGTGACTTTTAGATCATGAATTTTGTAGGCATTATTCGCAAGGTCTTCCCCATAATTATTATAATTATGAATTTGACCCGTAAGATGTCGGGTCATTTTTTTAATTATTTTAATTTTTGGAATTTGTTGATAGTACTTTAATTGTTGAATCAATGTAATTATTAATTTGATCCGTAAGAATTCGGATCAAATTTTTAGTTATTTTGAACTCTTTGTCGTGATAATTAGGGTTAGGATAATCGTTAATTCGACTTCGTGAGACAACAGTTATTTTTTCGATTATTTTGATCCTTTATTTGATTGGATGCCTTGATTAGTTTAGATTTAATTTTTAGTTGGTAATTGCATTGTTTTGAAAAAACCACTAAAAAATCCAAACAATATTTGAATTAAGATTCAGTTTGTTTTAGAATATCTCTTGTTATCTTGCATGTTAGGATTGCAATCTTATTATGAATTTTTAAATAAAAAATCCAAAAAGAAAGCACATTCATTTAGGATGTTAGTTTTATCATTATTTGAATTGCATGATTAATTTTAATTTCGAGATTAAAGCAAAACACAAAAAAAATCATTGTGCATATTAGATTAGAATTGCATGTTTCATTTTAAAATTTAGATAATCTTTTTTAGATAAATTGCATTTTAGATTTAGTTAATGTCTTAGTTTAAATTAGGATTTAATATGACTTAATCCCTAGTTTAAATTAGATAGAATCTTAATCTAGCTGGATCATTTCAAATTTCATAAAAATTGTCTTAGATAAATTAGTTGCAATTTCTAGGATGGATTGCATTTTTAAAATAAAAAATGTCATTTGCATGTCATGTAGAATTAGGTTCATGAAATGCACGTCATTTAGTAATTATTGTTAGGTTCATTTCTAATTAGAAATTGACCATCATCAGATTAGGTCATTTAATAAATATCGTGTGACATATAGCTCATTTAATTAAAATAATTTTGTACGTCATTGCATTGCATCGCACATCATTAGAATTAAGTCATTTGGGTAAATTTAAATTGCATATTTAATTATTACATTTCTTTATAATAGACTGCATGCTTATTTATGTCATATAGTTTAGGTTATGTTGGCATGCTATATCATATCATGTTAAATTAATAGAATTGCATTGCATATTGACTATATTTTCATTTAATAAGTGAAAAAAAAAAGAAATTGCGTGTTAATTAGAAACCATATCTAGGATTATTGATGTGGATTTTAATTTAACACTGCAGATGCTTTTATTGTTTTGAGGTAAGTTCTACATCATTTAATTGCTTTCTTGGGTGTTAAATTGGTGGTTTGTGCACTTGTATGAACACCTCACATGTTAGGGAAATAGAGTAAAATCAATCCAAATTGCTTGCCAAACATTTTTCAAAATAAAAAGAAAGGTACCGAAACCCGAAAAATTGGTCGTGATGGATAGATATATCATCTACTTGATTAATTATTGGATCAAATCCGATATGAAAATCTTTTGAATAGTGAAGTATACTTGGAAGGTTCTACTATAGAAACCAAGATCCTGATTGTATGGGCAAGCAAGATTGATGGGCTATCATCACATTCCTTAAACGACTCGAGATCTCCTTAATTGATTCTATCCAACGGGTAGATTGGAAGAACTCATTTGGTAAGTACCAATGGTCATAAAGGCATGGAGAAGTATTTAAGGACAACTCTTCAATTTTTCGAAGTGGAGTGCATGAGAGAAAAATTTCAAAGTTTGAAACTTCCTGATTCTTTGCTATTTCAATCGTTGAGCTTTATTTGTACTCAAAAGAGAGAGCAAACACTTGTAAGATTTTGAAGAAGTGTAGTAGAGTCTACATTGTAAAGTCAATGACGTGAAGACTGTAACATCTCTTTTGATTCATAGTGAAATCCAACCAGTGGGCTATCAATGCAGGAGAGTGGACGTAGGCTTAATCTAAGCCAAACCACTATAAACATTATGTTTCTATTCTCTTTCCTTACAACTCCTTATTTTAATTCGTAACTTCATATAACTGTCTAATGCTATTTACTTTGCTAGCAAATTATTTTGAAGTTTCGTAAAAATTTCAATCACCTATTCACCCCCCTCTAGGTGTTAGTACTAGCCCTATCAACAATGAGGGTGATGCTCAATCTGTGTAGCATAGTGTTCATGCGTAGGATTGGGTATGTGTAAGATATGGATGTGGAAATACTCATATTTGTCTTGTTCTTTCACAAGATGAGTACGAGAAGCTGAGCAGGAAGATGGAAGATGTGTCCCAAGGCTCAGTCCCATCTGATCCTACCTGGGTGTTTGCAGCTTTCTCTAACACAGAACGTAGTAATCATCACAGTATTATTAAGGTACAGTGAAATTCCTAAGTAAATATCTCTGGTTAGGTTTGAATAAAATTGTTCTACGATTACTATGGCATGCCAAATTAACATCAACACGTCACAATTAAATTGAAAAGGGGCTCACTTTTTTTAATTTGAGGCTCACTGCTGTTATTGTGATTTTGACAAAGATCATATTGGAAAATAAAGAAGGTCATCCAGATGAATTGCCGCATCTGATTTGCATATCAAGAGAAAAGTGGCCAAGTGTAGTCTTTGACCCCCAAAAATAAAAATAAAAAATGTTACAATTCTTTTCCTCTCATGTCCCTTTGATGGATGAACAGACTAGAGTGTCAGGACTCATGACGAATGCACCATTCATGCTAAATGTTGACTGCGACATGTACGCCAACAATCCACAAATTGTTCTTCATGCTATGTGTCTCCTTCTCACGGTGCTTTGCTTGGAATTCTGTGTATTCTTTGTGGGTGATCATTCCGTGTTTGTTTTTTTACATGGTTTATGGGAGAATGGTTGTTAGCCCATCTCTCCTTTCCCCTCTCTTTCTCCTCTCTGTTCACTAGTCTTGCTTTTCTTTTCTTTCCTACTTCAATTTTAATACAAGTCTTTTGTGATGATTTTTCCTCTGCGACAAAACCAATCAAAATAAGGGTTTTGATTGGGTTAGAGAAATCATACATTACACAATGCAGTCTTTTGGAATGAGAACTTATGATACCGTCTGAACTTTGTTGAAAGTGCGTGCATCTACTGTCAATGTTGTTGTACCCTTTTAAGAAAGTGTGGACCTCATTTTAGACAAATGAGATGGTAAGCCAAATTATGATAGTCATTATTGTGTTTGCCATAACTGTCTTATTTTCTCTTTTCAGCATATTCGAGTTCATTGTATGCCTTATTATGTATTCATATATGTAAGATTGCATCATTTATTTACCTCCTTCTATAGCGTTGCGGTGGTGCTAATTCTTGTTCATTTGAAGTTTTCGAGGAGTTTCTGTTTTCCTCAGCTGACATGAGAATATTTTCCTTTTTGGGTTGTTTGAGGCAATGGGATATCCTTAAAATGGAAGATTAGCATTCTTTCTTCCCAAGATGTCATCTTTTGGTGTGCCGAAATTGTCCACTTCTTATGTTTGTGATATTGCTAAGCTTAAAGGGAATTGGGAATGATTAGCAAAGCTGCATTGATTTCATTTATTTGTTTTACTTCCTGATATAAAGTTATGTTTTCTTGCTGTGTATGCAAAGGACGTGTCATCTCCCTCAAGTGTATTTCATTCACTTTTGGTTTTGTCGAATTTCACTTTTATTAAACTTAGTAGAGACAATATACTACAATGCTTCAAAATTTGGTTGAGCTAATCTCTTAAAACTGGCAAAGGAACCCAATGGAAACCGATGGGAAATTCATTGGGCGATAAACAAGAGGCAAGAAGGGGAAAAGAAAAAGAAAAAGAAAACAAACTTAAACCTAAAACCCGACCCGGACCGGACCGGACCTAACACGAATTATTGCCTTTGGTATTAAGCTTTTTGGGTCGGTTCACGTTGGGTCGAAACACATTGCCTTATGAATCAGGTTGGGTCGAGTAACGTCAAAACCCAACCCAACTCGACCTATTAACAGCCCTAATCCAGCTATATTTTCCAAGATCCATCTATTAATTGTTCTCCACCCCAAAGTTGCACTCCTACAACCACCCTAAGTTCACTAGCATTAACCTAAAGATATATGATTTTTCCACAAACATAAATTGCTAGCCACAAAATTCATGGTACTAAGTGCTCTGTCTTTAAGCATTTTGATGGCATAGATTAATTTATTACTATGATAAAATGTTGTACATGTGTCTTGTTGGAGATTGATTGGATGTACGGATCAATAACAGAAATTGTCTTTACAGGATTCGTCATCCATATCATGGGTTGGAAATCACCCTATTGTTCACCAAAATGCACTCACTTTTCTAGGTTGCCCACCATGTGTTGGGGCTGCCTTGATGACATAGCAAAAAAGATGGGCCACAAATCTGTTCAAAGTTCTAGTAAACAAAAAGAGTCTGACAACCTATTCATGCAGCTCCATTTCAGAGAATGTTTGTGTGACGCCTTGAACCTTGAGCGTGCGCACATCCCTCAATGGTCCACTAAATTGCGACATTCCCAGGACGCATCGCCAACCCAATTAGTTCATGCACATGCAGAAGCAAAATAGCACTCCCCTGACAACAAACAACATGGGATAGAAAAGTAGAACAACCAAATTTCACAAACACACTCTATAAACATACTGAGTTTATATACATAAGAGTCTAACTCAAAAAAGCTACTAAGCCAACCCTACCCCAAACCCTCTTACTCGGGATCCGGGTCCACTACAACACCATCAGGGACGTTGAGGTCTAGAAGGTCAACTACCTCCTTCATAGGCTCCTGCTCATCCTTGGGCAACTGGTTCGCGTCGATATTAGCTATAATATCGGCATCGAACACAGGGTCGAGTATCTCCCCCAACTCAACACCTTGGACAAGTTTTGTTAAAATCGTCCATGGGGCCCTCCCGAACCCCGTCAGGCCAATGATGAAACCACGCTTTGAATCAATGAGGTACCAACTAAGATTGGCCCTCATCGACCTAGATCGTGGTCATGACAAACTTGTGGGTCCAAGGATTCCCAAGGACAGGAAAGATGGTACGCCGAGTCTTGGCCTCCTATGGCCACCAAAAACGAACAAGTCTCACCTTCTTCTAAGGACCTAAAATTTTTTAGCCACGACAAGGTGAGACAATATCTTAGTGAGTTTACACCTTAAACCTTGATTAAGAAAATAATACACCTAGAGGCAACTTAAGCACACAACGAAGAGTACTTACCTTACTTCAGCACCTCCCTGCACATCATTATAGTTCATATAACATATGCATATAGTCAATATATTCGATAATTGAAACGCCTCACTTTTTCACATATCAATCAATCACAAAGGTCCCAATTATAAGGCAAAATCATTATGACACGTCCTATTTCGTGCCACACAATTTTGTCCCATAATTAGGCGTGATTAAATCACTCATTCAGGCTTTCCAATTAATTTTAGCCCCACGGGCACGACCAACTCAATAGTTGGCAATCTTCCGGCGTAACTAGGCATCGTCTCGCCCCATCGAGCATGGCAATGTCTACCTCTAGACATCATTCCCGAAGGAGAATCGATCTGGCCTCTATTGCGACGATAGGGTAAATGCTCACGATGGGTTCTATTAATGATCACATGCACACCCAATCTCGGTCAAGGACATCGTGCCTTGCACTCAAATGCCTCAATTTAAATAATGTACTTCACATATTTTCTTTATATTAACAACCCCCGGTAAAATAGGTGTGCATGGAAACATGGTCAAATCAAACCATAAAGCACGATATCCTCTCTTTTAAAAATCCCACGATTTTATATTAACAACCCCCGGTAAAACATTTTTTATGTTAAAAATCGACACTCGGTATTTTTCTAATTAAATACCCAAAATTCCATATTTTTGAAATAATAATTCAAAATCAACACTCAGCAGCAAATTATACAAATTAGCACTCAATTGCACAAACTAATTGCACCACGACAATCCACACAAAATTCTAACAACCAGTTATCCCGGTATAATTTTCGAAAATAAATAAATAAATAAATAAATAAATTAATTAAAAATAATTAAATAAATGAAAATAAATAAATAAATCACTAAATAAGCTATATACACTAATCTAACCACTTAATTGGACTTAATTAAATAATCTACCAAGCTAACTAAATCACATAATCTAATTAACCTCTAACTAAACTAATCTAACCACCTAATTAATTTAATAAACCAACAAAATAACTAATTACACTAACTATTCCTCCTAATCCAAACATAGTCACAACTAAACCTCCTCAAAGTATCATTAACCTCCTAATTAAGGTTTATAGAGTAAACTCACTGGTTTAATGAACTGATGAGTTTACGGCAACGGTGATGCAAAGGCAAGCAAGACTTAGGCCTATGACGATGCCAAAGGAGGACCGGAAGGGCCCGAAAATAGCCCAGGAAGGCCTACAACCCAACAAGGACTTCGGTTATGTGGCTGAAATGAAGAAGCTGGTCGAGCAATGGGACGGGCCAAACGAGAGGATGGAGGCGTGCTAGTGGCTCAAGGATGGCGATAGTGGCTTCCAAGTGGATGGTGACAAGCGATCAAGGGCTGACGGAGTTGCGATGGGCGGCCAAGGGCTTCGGGACACTGGCTAGTTGACTCGGCAAAGGGCAGGGGCGCTAGACCGGTGGGATTGGAGGCATAGTCAAGCTGCTCGGGCGGCGGCTTGGACGGGCGGCGGTGGCTTGCGGTGAAGGCTAGCTAGTCTTGGCGGGTTCTCTGCTCTTGTTTCAACAATAATTGAGAAGAAGTGCTGAGGAAGAAGAAGAAGAAGTAGCTACAGCTGGAAGGGGGGACAAAGGCCTTCAAAGTCAAGCCAAAAGATCTAAACACTCAAGCACAAGACTCCACCAACTTCAGCCCTATCCAGCACCCATTTCCCCTCCCAAGCTTCTCTAACAAGCCAACTTTTATGCCCAAATGTTGCAGCCCCCTCAAGCCTACGAATTTCATGTGTTCCTCTCCCAAATCAACTCAATTTTACACTAAATTCACTCCAATTAATCTCAATTCAATGGCTAAATTGGTGAGGAGGAAGCCCACTCTAAATTCCACAATTTCCCTCACCAATTGATCCAACCTAAAAGAAAAAAATGCACTCAATTTGGCTCCTCCGAATTTTTCGTTTTTAAATTGCCCAACTTTGATTTTTCACCGAAAATCCGAACTTGTCGAAAATTCTTTGAATGATGAGTCAACGTTCTAAAAATAAATCGTGACACGCTAGAACTTTCATTTTCTGAAACCGGGTTCAATTTCATGGTTAATTTCAACTGAATGCGATTTTAGCGTAAGCTAACTTATCGGGTAGTTTTTAGGAATTTTTAGCACATTTGACCTGTGGTTGATTATTTTTTATCTACATTGTGCATTTTCAACTCATAGGCGACTCTCAGTTGTTGTAAAAATCTCAAAGTTTCAACTACGGATAGAGGGTACAGAATTGATAGAAAAATCAATTTAGTACTATTCGACAATAATTTTGTAATTAGGTGAAATCACCCATAATTTAATTACATGCCTCTGTTGAATTGACCTATCTCCAGTCTCTAATCGATTTTAACGGTGTCATATTGATCCTTATAGATTAGCACGGTCGAGTAGTCAATTTCTAATCGAATTCTCAAGTTAGTTGCATTTATATTCCTTTACGGCTTCACCTGATAGATTAATTATCTCATGAGTGATTAGCTCAAAGAAAAAGACTATATGCATGTTGATGAAAAGCCCAATGCATTTAATTGAAAACAAAATCGAAAATCAGGATGTCACAACTTTTCTTCTCTTATAAGAATTTCATCCTCAAATTTAAACTATTACAAATCTTATTTAAAAAGGTGGGGATATTGTCGTCCCATTGAGTCTTCACTTTCCCATGTCGCTCTTTCTGTTCCGTGATGTTGCCAAACCACTTTGACTAATGAGATCGTCTTGGTACGCAGCACTTGCTTATTTCGATCCACGATCTGAACTGGTCTCTTCATGTATGACACTCTATCATCCACGTCCAATCCTTCAAAATTCAGCACGTGCATCGGGTCAGGCTCATACTTTCTCAACATAAACACGTGGAAGATGTCATGTACTTGCACCAGTCTCGACGACAACGTAAGATGATATGCCAAAGTCCCTATTCTCTCTAGAATCTCGAAGGGATTGACGTACCTCAGGCTCAACTTCCCTTTCTTGCCAAAGCGCAAAGTATCCCTCATCGGCGACACTTTCAAAAATACGTGTCCATCGACTTGAAATTCCAATGGTCTTTTACACTTGTTTGCATAACTTTTCTGACAACTTTGAGCAGTCTTTAATCTTTCTCGGATAATTGCAACTACATCCACTGACTGTTAAACTAACTTTGGGCCAATAATCTTCCGCTCTTCAACTTCATCCCAACAAACTGAAGTTCTGCATGTTTTGCCATACAAAACTTCAAACGATGCCATTTGAATACTCTGTTGATAACTGTTGTTGTAGGCAAATTCAACAAGATAAAGTTGTTCCTCCTAGCATCCTTTGAAGTCCAACACACAAGCTCTCAGCATGTCTTCAAGGGTTAGAATCGTCATTTAAGGTTGGCCATTTATCTACGGATGATAGGCCATACTGTACTGCAGTTTTGTTCTTAAGGCATTATGTAAACTTTTTCAAAAGACAACTGTATACTTTGGCTCTCAATCAAATGTAATCGTCACTAGCACTTCATATAGTCGAACTATCTGGTGCACATACAACTCAGCATATTTGTCCAATGCAAAGTCCTTTCATACAGCGATAAAGTGAGCAAACTTCATCAATCTGTCAACCACAACCCATATGGAATCATTACCTCGCTGACTCCTCGATAAGCCTATTACAAAATCCATTATGATGTGTTCTCATTTCCACTCAGGAATCTCAAGAGGTTGCAAAAATCCTCCTAGCTTACAATGATGTGCCTTCACTTGTTGGCACGTCAGACACTTAGCGACATGCTTGGTGATATTCACCTTCATATCAATCCACCAATAATGTTGAAGCAGATTCTGATACATTTTTGTACTAACTAATTGAATGTTGTAACTACTACAATGAGTTTCTAATGAAATCTCTTCCTTAAGTTATGCATCGTTAGATACACACAACCGCTCACAAAAATTTGAGTGTTCTGTCATTAGAAATCTGAAAATTAGCCTTTCTCTTTTCTGCGTTTTCTTATAGAATCTTGTGGATCTCAGGGTCTATCATCTGCAGCATCTTAATTTTGATATGCACTTCGGTTCAATTCTAAGGGTGGCCATAAGACTTGAAAGGTGGCCTACCTCAAATTTGAAAACCAAATCTTGAGCTCCTTCCAGTAAGATCCACTCCTTAATCACCATTTGTGCAATCAAAAACTTTTGACTTAACGCCTTTGTGACCTTATTAGCTTTTCCAAGGTGATACAAGATGTCGCAGTCATTATTCTTAAGAAGTTCCATCCAACGATGCTATCTCATAAGCAACTCCTTTTGAAAGAACAAGTATTTAAGACTTTGATAGTCTGTAAAGATCTGGAATCTTTATCCACACAAGTAGTGTCTCCAAATTTCCAGAGCAAAGATAATCGCTGCAAGTTCTAAGTCATGCGTCGAGTAGTTCAACTCATGAGACCTCAATTGACAGGATGCGTATGCAACGACTCTAGGACACATTACTATAGATCTCATATCCTCTAGGACTAGAAAGAATTGTCAGCATCAGTGCGGTAGTCAACTTCTGCTTAAGTTCTTGGAAATTACCCTCGCACTTATCCTTCCATACAAACTTTTTTTCTTTCTTCAGCAGTTGCATCATTGGCATGGCTATTGCTGAAAATCCTTCCAAGAACCATCTCTAATAACCTGCCAAACCCAAGAAACTTCTGATCTCTGTCACTGTCGTTGGTCTTGGCCAGTTGATCACTCCTTCAATCTTGGCTAGGTCCACTGATATTCCTTCGCCTGAAATCACATGACCTAGGAAAGCTACATGAGTTAACCAAAACTCGCACTTATTGAACCTGGCATACAATCCATGATTTCGCAAGGTCTGAAGCATTGTCCTCAGTTGTCTTTCATGCTCCTCAGGACTTCTCAAGTACACCGGGATATCGTCGATGAACACAATCACAAAATGATTTAGGTACTCTTTGAATACACCATTCATCAAGTCCATAAAAGCAACTAGGGCATTCGTTAATCCAAACGGCATTACGGCGAACTCATAATGGCCGTAATGCATACGAAATGCCGTCTTCGGTATGTCTTCCTTTTGATCCTCAACTGATTTATACCCTGTTCTCAGGTCAATCTTGGAAAATATCGACACTCCCTGCAACTGGTCAAACAAGTCGTCAATCCTCAATGGTGGATACTTGTTCTTGATCGTCACCTGATTGAGTTGACAATAGTCGATGCACAGTGCAACAAACCATCTTTCTTCTTCAATAACAAAATTGGTGCTTCCCTAAGGTGATACACTAGGATGTATGAATTCCTTATCCAATAACTCTTGCATCTGCACTTTCAGTTCTTTTAGCTCTAACAACACCATGTGATAAGGAGCCTTAGAGATTGACTCGGTCTCGGGGGCCAACTCAATCACAAACTCAATCTCCCTCTCTAGTGGCAACCCAAGCAATTCCTTTGGAAACACATCTGGAAACTCTTGTACTACTGCAATGTTTTCCATCTTCGACTCCTCAACTATCGTATCCATGACAATCGCCAAGTAACATTGCCAACCCTTGTCTAACAAATGGGTTGCCTCAAGCGACAAGATTAAGGTAATCGAGGGTCCTCCTTGACACCCAACAAACTTGACACTTTCACCTACTAACGGGTTAAACTGAAACGCCTTACGACAACAGTCTATTGTAGCTCGTTGCTTGGTGAGTTAGTTTATGTTAATTATCACATCAAAATCATACATGATTAGGACTATCAAATCTATTCTTCCCTCCCACTCACCAATAACTAACTTGCAATAGAGACAACCTACTATAGACAACACCTTATCCTTTAACAGTGTGGATATACTAACCACTAACTCCAATGATTCATGACTCAACCCTACCAACTTAATGTATTACTCAACTATAAATGAATGAGTAGCGTCAAGATCAAATAAAACATAAGCAGCATGGTTGTTCAACAAGACCGTACCTGTGACCACATCAAGTGAGTCCTTTGCCTATCGTCTCATGATAGTGTACACCATTCCTTGGGCTTGAGGCCAATTCAAACCACCTTATGGTGCATTCTACGATGCAAATCCTCTATTTTGACCCATTAGTGGTAGTGGCGGCAACTATGATCCCATCGGTCTTTGGGGACAATTTCTGGCTAGGTGGCCTTGCTGGCCACATTTGTAGCAAGCACCCGCCATAGAACAACACAAGACCAATCCCCATCATCTTCCGCAAAAGCGACACATGCCATTCTAGTTGGGCATTGACTTTCCTATCCCACCCTTCCTGTTGGGTGGAATGGGGTATCTTCCACCCGTTATCAGTTTATTCCCAAACCGATTGCCATCTCTATTCGAATCGACTACAACCCAGACACAAGCTTGTTAATTCAAGTTCCTCTCTATCAACTGGACCCGTTCATACAAGTCGCTATAGTCCTTCAAGTTGAACAGTATCGGAAGATTCTTCAACTTCGGTCTAAGGCCATCTTGGAATCTTCTTGCTCGGTCGATCGGATATTCGATCAACTTGGGGGCATATTGTGATAGCTCGGCAAAGTTCACCTCATATTGATATACCGTCATCAGACCTTGATGGAGGTGTTGAAATTCCACCATCTTCTGTTCCCTAGCACTATCATAAAAGTACTTGCCGTTGAAGACTTTGACAAAGGTGTTCCACTCGAAAACCACACCTTCAAGGAACACTCTACCTTTGGTGGCCCTTTACCAAGTACTTGCATTTCCCTGCAATTGATAGATTGCAAGGACCACATTTTCTTCTTCTATGCACCTCAGCAGTGCAAATGCCTTCTCCAACTTTTGGATCCAGAGGGTTGCAACCTTGGGATCACCTCCTCCTATGAACCTTGGGGGGTTTAACTTCAAGAACTGCTCTACCAGCTTATACATCAGCCTCTTAGCAATCGCGTTCCCAAGTGGAACTTCGACAAATGTGACAGCAGTAGCAACAATAGCATTGGCGGCAGTAGTAGTGGCGGCGGCAGTGGCAACAGCTTAATTCTAGGCCTGCTGCCCAATCAGATTCCCTAGGGTCTCAAGCGCCTGTACAATCCCCTCGATTCTAGGATTAGTAGGTGCTGTTACACCAGCACCGACTACGGCAATGCTATCCCAATTGCGTTGGCCTGAGCCCGCACTCTTCCTTGGGTAGCAACCCTTGTTGACGTCTTACCCCAAGTAACAGGGGCTACTGCCCTTTCCTAGAAGTTCTCTGCTCCTGATCACTCATAGTGCAAAATCCTTACAAAAATTGCTTTATAATTCCATACAAAATTAGAAATTGAACGATCACAAAAAACAATCTATCAATCAGCTATCAATCACATGCATCAACATAAGAAAAATTCATTTCCTACTAATTATCCCAAGACTTATCGCACCTTATCACTCCAAACATTGACTAGCATTGATACCACTTTGAGTGGGGATGTCACGCCCCGAAACTCGACCGTGCGCACATCCCTTGGTGGTCAACTAAATTGCAACGTTCCTAGGACACATCGCCGACCTAATCGATTCATGCACATGTGAAAGTGAAATAGCACTCCCCTAACAACAAACAACATGAGATAGAAAAGCAGAATAACTAAATTTCACAAACACACTTTATAAACAAACTAAGTTTCTATATATAAGGATCTAACTCAAAAAGGCTACTAAGCTAACCCTACCTCGGACCCTCTTACTTTGGATCCAGGTCCACTACGACACCATCAAGGATGTCGAGGTCTAGAGGGTCAGCTACCTCCTCTGCAGGCTCCTGCTCATCCTCGAGTAATTGTTTCGCCTCGATATCGGCTATGATATCGACATCAAACACAGGGTCGAGTATCTCCCCTAACTTGGCACCTTCAATAGGTCTGTCAAAATTGTCCATATGGCCCTCTCAAACCCCATCAGGCCCACTACAAAACCACACTTTGAATCGATGAGGTACTAACTGAGGTTGGCCCTCATCGACCCATATCGTGGTCACGACAAGCTCGTGGGTCCAAGGATTCCCAAGGGATAGGAAAGATGGTACGCTGATTCTCAGCCTCCCGTGGCCACCCAAAATGAACAAGTTTCACTTCTATCTAAGGACCTGAAAATTTTAAGTCATGATGGGGTGAGGCAATTTCTCTGCAAGTTCATGCCCTAAACCCTGATTAGGAAGATAATACACCTAGAGGCAGCCTAATCACATATTGAAGAGTACTTA
The DNA here is from genome assembly GCA_017140185.1 of Eucalyptus polyanthemos subsp. polyanthemos. Taxonomy (NCBI): domain Eukaryota; kingdom Viridiplantae; phylum Streptophyta; class Magnoliopsida; order Myrtales; family Myrtaceae; genus Eucalyptus; species Eucalyptus polyanthemos. The sequence continues at coordinate 8,033,297 of CM029467.1, read as the reverse complement.
CTTCGCCTTAGCACCTCCTTGCACATCAGTACAATTCATATAACATATGCATACAGTCATTATATTTGATAATTGAAATGCCTCACTTTTTCACATATCAATCAATCATAAGAGCCCCGATTATAAGGTCAAATTATTATGACATGTCCTATTCTATGCCACACAATTTTGTCCTATAATTAGGCGTAGTTAAATCACTCATTCAAGCGCTCTAATTAATTATGGCCCCATGAGCATGGCCAACTCAACAATCGGCGGTCTTCCGGCATAACTGGGTATCGTCTCGTCCCTATCGAGCACAGTAATGTCAACCTCTAGACGGCATTCTCGAAGGAGCATTGGTCCAGCCCTTACCGCGATCGGCATCCGTTGATGTAGGGCATTCTATATAGGAGCATTGTTAAGTGTAAACGCTCGTGACGAGTTCTCTTAACGATCACACCACACCCAATTTCGACTAAGGATATCGTGCTTTGCACTCAAATGCCTCAATTTAAATAATGTACTTAGCATATTTTCTTCATATTAAAAATATCTGGTAAAATAGGTGTGTGTGGACACACGGTCAAATTAAACCATAAAGCATGAATCCTCTCTTTTAAAAATCCCATGATTTTATATAGTACTTAAATAATTTTTGGTGTTAAAAATTGACACTCGGTATTTTTCTAATTAAATACCAAAAATTTCATATTTTTGAAATCATAATTTAAAATCAACACTCAGCATCAAATTGCACAAATTAGCACTCAATTGCACAAACTAACTGCACCACGATGATCAACACAAAATTCTAACGACTGACTATCCCAATATAATTTATGAAAATAATTAATAAATAATTAAATAAATTACAAAAATAATTAAATTAATTCAAATTAATTAAAGAAATCACTAATTAAGCTATATACAATAATCTAACCACCTAATTGGACTTAATTAAATAATCTACCAAGCTAACTAAATCACATAATCTAATTAACCTCTAACTAAACTAATCTAACCACCTAATTAATCTAATTAATCAACTATATAACTAATTACACTAACTATTTCTCCTAATCCAAAATTAGTCTAAACTAAACCTCCTCTAAGCATGATTAACTTCCTAATTAAGGTTTAGAGAGCAAACTTACCGGTTTAATTAGCCGATGAGTTCACGACGACAATGACACAGAGGCGAGCAAGACACGGGCCTATGGCAATGCCAAGGGAGGATCGAAAGGGCCCAAAAATAGCCTAGGAAGGCCCATAGCCCAATAAGGACTTCGCTTCTGTGGTTGAATCGAAGAAGCTAGTCGAGTAGCGGGACGGGCTAGGTAAGTAGACGGAGGCGTAATGGCGACTTGGGATGGCAACGGTGGCTTTTAGGCTAACAACAACAAGCGATCAGGGGTTGACAGAGTTGCGATGGGCGGCCAGGGGCTTCACGACGCTGGCCAGTTGACTCGGCGAAGGGCAAGGATGTTGGACCGGCGAGACTGGAGGCACAATCGAGCTACTCGAGCGACGACTTGGACGGGAGGCGGTGGCTTGCGATGAAGGCTTGATGGTCTTGGCTAGTTCTCTACTCTTGTTTTAGCAACAATAGAGAAGAAATGCTAAGGAAAAAGAAGAAGCAGCTGTAGCTAAAAGGGGAGACAAAGGCCTTCAAAGTCAAGCCAAAAGATCTAAACACCTAAGTGCAAGGCCCCCACTAGCTTCAGCCTTATCCAGCAACCATTTCCCCTCCCAAGCTTCTCCAACAATCCAACTTTGATGCCCAAATGTTGCAACCCCCTCAAGCTTGCGAATTTAATGTGTTCCTCTCCCAAATCAACTCAATTTCACACCAAATTCACTCAAATTAATCTCAATTCAATGGGCAAATTGCTGAGGAGAAAGCCCACACTAAATTCCACAATTTCCCTTGCCAATTAATCCAACTTGAAGGCCAAAAATGCACTCCATTTGGCCCCTCCAAATTTCCCGGTTTTAAATTGCCCAACTTTGATTTTTCGCCAAAAATTTGAACTTGCCGAAAATTCTTTGAATGATGAGTTAACATCCTAAAAGTAAATCGTGACAAGCTAGAACTTTCGACATCCAAAACCGAGTTCAATTTTATGGTTAATTTCAACCGAACACAATTTTAACATAACCTAACCTATTTGGTAGCTTTTATGAATTTTTAGCGCATTTGACTTGTGGTTGATTATTTTCAATCCACATTGTGCATCTTTGACTCATAGGTGACTCTTGGTTATCATAAAATCTTAAGATTTCAATTACGGGCACATGGTACGTAATTGATAGAAAAATCGGTTTAATGCCGTTCGACAATAATTTTGCAATCAGATGAAATCATCCACAATTTAATTACATGCCTCTGACGAATCGACCTATCTCCTGTCTTTAATCGATTTTAACAATGTCTGTATTAACCCTTGCAAATTAGCATGGTCGAGTAATTGATTCTCAAGTCAGTCGCGTTTATATTCCTTTATGGCTTTACCTGATAGATTAGTTATCTTGTGAGTGATCAGCTCAAAGAAAAAGACTATAGGCGTGTCGATGACAATCCCAATGCATTTAATCAAAAATAGAATTGAAAATCAAAATGTCACAGTTTAGCATACTTGTGATTCCTAACTTGGGACTGACTCCCACTTCTTGCCCAAGGTAAGAAAAAAGTAAAACCAATATCACTTCTTTGTTCTCAAGAATTTGCCTCGTTATCTTCCTACCTAGTATAGTCGCAAGAACTAGAACCAATTATCCTAATTTCAGTTGCCATTTTCATCATCTATAATCTATACTATTTATACAAGTACTTTATCACTGGCTTATCAATATGTACATAGTGGAATAACCACATAATGCAACATATAACATCTACATGTGCCTGGTAATTTGGAGTCTTAAGTGTCGTACTTAAGCTCTTATATTACATTTGGTCATCCAAATTTCTAATCAAGAAATGACTGGATAAAAAAAATATGAAATTTAGAAGATTTTACTATATTTTATCTACTATTTGATTATTGCAATGATAAAGTTGGATATATTCACTTATATTATTTGGAATAAATGCTTACATAAATCACAAATTTTACAAATGGAGATAATAAAAATCTCTTGCAATACTCTCATCTACTTTTTTATTTTTATTTTTATTTTATTTTCTTCTTTTTTAATTAATTTATTTTTATATCTTTATTCCCCTCCTATGTCATACTCTAATAAAATTTTATTAAATGGAAAATTATATTAACATACCTAAAATACTAAAAAAAAAAACCTAAAATATGTAATAAATATATATTTATATATTGAATTTATATTATAAGATAGAATTAAATTTGTATATATAAATAAAAATAAGATTAAATTAAAAAACTAAGTTTTTATTTTTTTTCTTATTTTGAATCTCTTATATCAGAATTCATATATTATTTATATTGAAATATAATTTCAATTTGTTATTTTAAGAAATTTTTATTTGAGAAAAAACTTTGTTATCCTAAATATTAGAAATCCTATCAACCTTTATTCTACCTCCCTTATGGAATAATTTTATTCAACCTATAGTCTTTATATCCTGATTGCCAAACACAGTCTTAGAGCTATCGAAGAGGATATTTCAAGTAACCAAGAAAGACCAGTCTGCATCTAGTTATGATTTTAGTGCCGAATGTGGGAGATTCACATTTGATGAGTCTCCAATTTTTATATTGGGCTTTGCTCTTCTGCTAGTGCACTTGATAGTAGTACTTATAATGTTGCTAGTGTTTTTTTTTTTAATGACTAAGGACTCCACCAGAGGCCCCTTGTGCCCCTATACCTGGGGGGAGACTAGTACATGACCCAACACCATGGCCCCTCACTTACAATGCTAGCAACCGCCTAGATTCGAACTCTTGATATCGGTGATGAGAGAGGGACTCTAATACCAGCGCAACTACCCACAGTTGGGTTAATGTTGCTAGTGTTGCACCCACGAGCATCCAATAACAACATCTCCAGCTTAGGAGAGATGTTATGTGGTGCTATGTCTTTGGCCATTTTTAAGAGGGCTATATGGAAAAGGAAAAATATGGGATTCCCTTTACTTCTATAATGAAGGGAGCTATCCTAACAACCATTCTTGCTTACTTATGTAGATTCACATCCACAGGTCTATGAGGGCTGCAAATTGTTAAAATTTTGTATTTACAAAATCAAAATCATGGGTGTACAATTAATCATGCCTCTTCTTTCTCTAGCGCGACAAGGAAATTCTCATTGTTTTGCTGATAGAAGACAGGATATTTGTCGTTGTTTGGACAATTAAATGCACGCCCAAGAAATGGAAGTAATTTCCACATTGTTCGTACGTGTGGTGTTTTTTCTCATTTGGACTGACGATGTATCTCGCGTCCTCGCTGCCACCATCGATGTTCCTGAAGAACCCCAACAAACACTTTCCTTTCATCTTGAAGATGAAGGATTCCAAAAGCTTCGATGAGTTTTTACTTAGTCAAGCAAATTATTAGCCCTTCTCTCTCTCTCTCTCTCTCTCTCTCTCTCTCTCTCTCTCTCTCTCTCTCTCTCTCTCTAAAAGGCGGCTCTTCGGCTTTTACTTCTCCAACTTGGTGGCAAAGAATGGTAATTTAGTTCCGAAATCATGGCATGCGTCATTGCGTCAGCGACTGTTGCTTAAAATAAGTTACACTTGGATGGTTTTTTGGAGATATTTGTAAACAATGAAAGCATTTCTTGTGAATGATTGAGGTCATTTTCCATGATTAGGAAGAAGGAGACTAAGTTCGGAGTTTGGACCACTTGTTTTGCATGATTGATCATGAACATCTCATTTTTACGTTATCTTTCCCCTCATTCGTTTAAGGGTTTCATCTTTGGCAAGACACTGGAGCACCATGTCAAATTGGAGATCGCAATTCTAGAACCTATAAACTTTTTAACTCTTAATTAACACATAGTGAAACACAAAATGGCCATGAAAAATAAAGGGAAAAAGAACTTAAAGAGTCCTAAACTTATTGTATTTGTGTTACCAATTGTGTCAATTCAATTGCGAACATTTTTCACAATTTTTTAATTGAGTCATTTCGGCTAATTTTAGCTATCGTCTTACGTGACATAGCCGGTGCTAATGTGAAAAAAAAAATTATTTTTCTTTCGTTTTTTTTTTTTTTTTGCCTTTCGTTTTGGCCTATGAGGATGTCGACCATTGGCCGGGGGCTAGCAATTCTCGTTAGTCACTGACAAGGCCACCCTCACTAAGGCCTTTGCGACCCCCACCAGATTTAGGTGATGGCTACGACACTCGCTAGCGGCCAATGGCGACTTGCTGGCTCTTGCAAGCTAAAACAAAAGGAAATTAAAAAGGAAAGAAAAAAAATTATAAAAATTATAAAATTATAAAAATTATAAAATTATAAAACAAAAAATTTAAAAATTATTTACGCCAGTCTTGTGTCTCGTAGGATGACTTGTATTTACATTAGCGAATTTTGATCAAAATTGGTTGAACAAACTCAATTAACAAAATATGAAAATGTTTAGAATTAAAAGATTTAGAATTAAGTCGGCATGATTACAGTAGGTTTTAGGCTTTATTTCATACTTTTTTCCAAAAAATAATGAGGGTGCATGATTTAAAAAGCCTAGGATTTATCTCGTTTGGATATTATTTTATTTCATTTTTCTCGAGTTTGCACATGCATTGAACAAAGCCGTTTCAAGTCTATTCGATGATTGCCAATGTCAGTGGGTCTCATTATTATTTGGCTTCTAGTTCGATGTCACCGTTCAATCCACTACCAACCATTCTTTATCGGGCTTCTGACTTTGGTGCGTCGCTCGTGCTTGTGCAAACAAAAATAATGAGCAGATTTTGTTTTGGGGTTGGGAATGGAACAGATTGGTTTAGTGTTGATTTTGCTGCCACAATGCCCTGGCTATTAAATGTGAAAAGCTCATTTTGCCCCTGAAAGAGCTAACTATCAGATAAGTCACACAAATCCACGTAATTCACACGAAATTATATCACGAAGCGTTTCATTCCCAAACCTATTATGAAAAAAGTATCAAAAAATTATTAAACATATTTCACTTGTGTCGATTCAATTTTGAGCTTTTCAATTTAGCCATTTAAGTTCTAATCTTTTTTGAAAATTTGGCAATTGACTCCTTCCAACTAATCTTGGCCAAAAATTGCTGACAAAGATGCCAGTGGTCGAGGCTGAGCCATTTAAGTTCTAATCTTTTTGAAAATTTGGCAATTGACTCCTTCCAGTTAATCTTGGCCAAAAATTGGTGACGAAGATGCCAGTGGTTGAGGCTGACGTAATCAATATTTGTAATTTTTTGAAATATTATTTTCTTTGTTTTGTTTCCCTTGTGGTTGGCAAGGTAGGCCTTGCCCATTTTGGGGGGAGCAAGGGTCATCAATACAATGAAAAAAAGAAAAAAAAAAAAGGAAAATTTTTTTTAAAAAATGCAAATTTTTTTTTTTAAAATTACAAAAATTGTTAACATCAACGTTGGTTATATCACACAAGACTATCAATGTCCATGTCGGCAATTTTGGCTAGGATTGGTTAAAATGACTTGATTGGCAAATTGTCATGCTAAATTGGTCAAATTAAAAGGTTTAAGATTAAAACGGCACATGCACAATAGGATTAAGACTTTCTCAATAATTTCCCCAACCTATTACTAACCTTCGAAAGCAAGGAATAGACTTGAAGTAGACATACCGATATGTTTATAACAGGCATATATTTGCTACAAGTTATTACTACTAGTGGAATTAACTTTTACATCATCAAAAATATACGTTAGGTTTAAATACAACGAAACTGTCCACAAGGTCCGAATGATGAGGGTCCAAAATAGGGTCTGAGAGATAGTATTAGTTCAAGTTATAAAATGCAAATGCGCCCAAAGACACCAGGTGCTATTCACCTAATTTATCATGATTAGATAGCATAAGCCATGCAATGCAAGTCATAATAAATAAGGTAAACTCACGTTATGTTAACTACGATAGAGAGAAAATAATGGTTTGGATATGATCCAATTTGAGAACAATCATATCATTCTTTGATGGATGAACATACCAGGATTTCAGGCCTCATGATGAACGCACCATTCATGCTAAAGGTCAACTGTGACATGTATGCCCCCAATACACAAATTGTTCTTCATGCTTCATGTCTCCTTCTTGATAAAAACATGAAAGAGAAGCGCATTTGTTGAAAGCATCCAAATCTTTTATGATGGAATAAAGCATGATTCGTTTGGAAATCAAATGATGGTTTTATTTGAAGTACGTGCAATTTTTTACTATAAAATAATTTTTATTATGAGCTAATTTGCAGCTTATATGCTTCAGTACTTATACCTATAACGCTGTTGATTCTAGTATTTGGGATGAGGAATAGTGGGAATTTAGGGACCTCTATATAGTGGAACAATATGCTTTTGTTACAAGTCGATAGTTCCTTAATTGTGGAATAATCCGTGAGGCACTTGGCTAACAGAATTCACCAAGCCAGCCTTCATCCTATAATTGTTCTAGATAATAATATAACGAATCGTTTCTTTATACGAGATTATACAACACCTAGCTTAGCTCGAGTATCTCATCCATCAAGTGAGACAATAGACATCTTTAGACTCAACAACTTATTTTGACTTGCCATGGCCTCATCAAGAGAGCACCAATTTGTGCACGGGAGGCCAACTTTGCCTTTAGAGTTCCTAAGTAATATAATCATTTTATCATAAAACTCATAATACGAACTATCTTGACGTCACTCCTACAGACTAGTTGTGTTCATCCCCTTAGCATTCTCACTCTTCACTTGATAACTCCAAGCATTACTCCCAAAGGTTCACGGAGATGGGAGAATCGCGGACCGTGACACTTTGCTTGTCTAAAAGTAACTAGAGAAGGCAACAGATAATATTTGCATGTGCTGGGTCATTTAGAGTCTTAAGTGTCATACTTAAGCTCTTCAAGCTGTTAAAGGCAATATTTGAAATAACCACGAAAGACCAATTTGCATCTAGTGATTGTATCGGTCCAAAACTTAGGAGATTGCCTTTGATGATTCTTCGGCTTTTGTATCGGACGCTGCTCTTTGATAGTGCATTTGACAACAATAGTTTCAAGGGGTGTCAAAATTATCCAAACCAAACCAAAAATATCAGTCAAAAAGGTTATAATCCAACTTATCTCCCCTCTCACTTGGGGTTTTCTCTCTACGCAATGTAGAGCGTATCTACCACCGTGGTAGTTTCTTCCCCAGGCTTTTCTACCTGGTTTTCTTACACTGAGAGTTGTGAAGTCACCATTTCTACTTATATTTTCTGAACTCCTTCTAACCCACTCAACCCCTTCATTCCCTACTACATTCGTCCTTTACCCACATCCCTCCTCCATTTGCATGTCACGATCAGCCCCACCTTTTGTTGAATTTTCCCTCGAATTCCCTTGTGTCGCTTTCAGCTAGTCGACAATTCTCACGAGGCTCTGTGTTTTCTAATTTATCTGTTTCTGGGTCTCTTGTTGCGGATTTCTCTCATTGCTGGTCTTGTTACTCTGAAATGGACCACCCCACTGCTGCAGATGAAGCCCGCCTGGCAGCCTTATGCAATCGCGCATGGGTGCTTGTGGTCCGAACATCAAATTGAGATATGGGATGAGGCCATACCTAGTGATAAAATTGCAGAATGTCAGTTAACTCTGGTGGGAAAGATTCTCAATAACCCCTCAGTTAATTTTCAAGCTCTCCAAACTATTATGAAAAAGGCTTGGCACACTGATTTAGTGGAATTCTCACAAGGTGACTTCGGTTTGTACATTATAAAGTTTAAATCTGATGACGTCAAACAGCGAGTTCTAGAAAACGGACCTTGGTTGTTTGCCAATCATCTGTTTATATTAAAAACCTTGGATAGCTAACACGCCGATGTATTGCTATGACTTTAACACTTGTGCATTCCGGGTCCAAGTTGTCGGCTTGCCTTTAGAGCGTTGTACAAATACTTTAATTTGTCGGGCTGCAAGTCATATTGGAAAGGCTATAGAAGTGAATATAGAGAGTGAAGATGGATTACCGCTTCGAGTAGGGAGGGCAAGGGTGGAATTGGACCTTCAACGTTTGCTGAAAACAGGGCTTCTCCTTAAGGTTGAAGGCAAGAATCTCCAGTTGGACTTTAGATATGAACGTTTAGCTCACTATTGCTACTCCTGCGATATACTGGGCCACTATGCAACGAACAGTAAAACTTTTCCATGTGATGAAAATAAATTAGATGACACCAGTTTTTTATATGGCTCTTGGTTAAGAGCAGAGGTATGGGCACATAGCCCCTTCTAGCGTACCTTTATAATGATGAAGAGATTATCCCCAAGACCCCTCAACCACCTTTGGCGATTATTCTATTCCGGACTCTGTCCATGCTGCACCTGACATTTCAGTACAAAAAAATAAGGGTAAACAAACTATAGAAGCCTCAGTATGTGATCTTACTATCACAACAACAAGCCGAGCCAGTTAGGAGCTACATAATCTAGACCAACAACTTATAATGGCTGATAACTTTGTAGCTAGCTCTTCTCAGTTGGAAAAAAAGCTCAAACATTCTCGTCTTAATGCAAGATCAGGGCCTCTTAAGAAGGCCAAAAGACTTCTTCCTTATGAAGTTCGACATCAGCTTCGGGAACATTTTGATGAATCGGCTCTACAAGACACTCCTATTACTGAGGCGGACACTCCTGCATGTTGGGTCTTGGTGGCTGGCCCTAAAAAGCCACCAGGTGAACAATGAGTCTTATAAGTTAGAACTATCAAGGGTTGGGCAACCTCCTAACAGTTCAAGCGCTAAGGGTCTTAGTGACCCAGGAGAAGCTCAATATCTTATTTTTTATGGAAACAAAAATTAGACTCAGAAGCTCATGGACCTTCGATGAAAACTCAAATTCTCAGCAAGTTACATTCAAAATCCTATAGGATTGGCAGGAGGTTTAGCCCTTTGTTGGACTAATAAAGTTTCGTCGAAAGTAACCTATCAATGTTCAGATATGTTGGACTCTACTTGTACTGACCTGGCCTTTGGCATCATCATGCGCCTTACCTGCTTACACGCTCCAGCACACTTTCATCTCCAGCAGCACCTGTGGACAGTTTTACGACAAATCAGTAACTTTAATACCCTTCCTTGGCTATGCATAGGGGATTACAATGAAGTGCTCTATCCATGGGAGAAAGTAGGAAAACATCCTGCCGAGTCTCACAAAATGCTTTCTTTTTGCAATCTACTCACTAACTGTTATCTTATGGATCTCGGCAGCAAAGGATGTGCCTTTACATGGACTAACAACAGACATGGTGATGATTTTGTTAAGGAACGATTAGACAAAATGCTATGCACAAAGGATTGGAGATTAGTTTACCCTCTTGCCGAAGTACTCGCCTTTCCAACCCTAGGATCATATCATAACCCCCTTCTCTTGTCCACCGAAGCACTATCATACTGTAAAAGGCAGAAATCTTTCTACTTTGAGGCTTTTTGGCTTCAGGATATGGAGTGCCGAGCAATCATTACTGCTTCATGGGCCTCTTCTCAGCTTGGAGAGGTGACACTCCCCAAAAAAAAAATGCACTTTGTTTCTATTGCATCATCCAAATGGAGTCGTTCCAAATTCAGGAATGCACGAACTCAGCTTCATACTCTCAAGAATCACCTTCAGTCTCTTACTAATCAAACCTTTCTTCACTCTAATATTGATGTGATATCGGACCTGAAAATGAAAATACATAGTTTATGGCAACAGGAGGAAAAATTTTGGGCAATGCGATCCTAGGTTAATTGGCTTAAATGGGGGGACAAGAACACCAAATTTTTTCATGCTACTACGGTTCAAAGACGACAACAAAACAAGATTAGAATGCTACAGGATGATCAGCAAAACTGGATACGGAACCCTACTATTCTTAAAGAGATGACCTTTAACTATTTTCAACAGTTATATTCTTCTGCAGGGTATAGAGACTATGGCCCGACACTCAATCTTTGCAAACAAGTTGTGACGAGGGAGATAAATGATAGTTTAACAGCTGCAATTACCTGTGAGGAGGTCCAGACCGTGGTATTCCAATTAGGAGAGACCAAGGCACCCGGTCCAGACGGATTGAATGGTCAGTTTTATCGTGCCCATTAGGATATCTTGCAAGATGATATAATCTCAACAATGAAACAATTCTTTCACACAGGGATCTTATTACCATAATACAATCGCACCTCTATTTCCCTAATTCCTAAGATTCCTCATTCAGAAAGATTGGACCAGTTCTGTCCTATCAACCTCTGCAATTTCATTTATAAGGTGATTTCTAAGATTCTTGCTAACCGTCTTAAACCCTGGCTACCACAGTTGATAGCACTAGAACATATTGTGTTTGTTGGAGGTCAGCAAATCCAAGATAATATAATTGTGGTTCAAGAGGTTTTACATCAAATCAGAATCAGAAAATGGAAAAAGAATTTTCATGCCATGCTTAAGCTAGATATGTAGAAGGCTTATGACCGGGTCGAATGGAATTTCCTCAGAGATTATCTCCTAAAGCTTGGATTTCATACGAAATGGGTGCACTAGATATTCTAATGTGTTTCTACGGTTTCTTATAGTGTCAAATTCAATGGCAAATTTCTACCCTTTTTCCATCCTACTAGAGGTCTGAGACAAGGCAATCCTTTATCACCGTACCTTTTCATCCTGATGGCTAATGCCTTAACTACTCTTATCAACAATGTAGTGGACATTGGCAACCTAAAAGGTATTAAACTTAACTGGTGGTGTCCTACTCTCTCCCACTTATTTTTCGCAAACGGTGCCATCTTTTTTCTTGATGTGAACCTTATTGAATGTGAGAACTTAGCTGCTATAATTAATGAGTATTGCCTAGCTACGGGACAGGCCATTAATCGAAACAAATCAAGTTTATTTTGTAGCCCAGATTGTCCGATCAGCTTGAAAGAAAATCTTGCCGGAGCACTTAGAGTTCCTATACTACACAAAATTGGTAGATATCTTGGTATACCCTTACATTGGGGCAAATCTAAACGGGAGATGATTTCTTGGCTTATGGGTCAAGTGCATTCAAAACTTGAAGGTTGGAAAGAAAAACTTATTTCAAAAGGAGGCAAGGAGGTCCTTCTCAAAACCATTGTGCAAGCAATACCCCATTATGCAATGTCGATTTTCAAAGTCCCCGCTGCCATATGTAAAGCTATAGAACAGAAAATAGCTAAATTATGGTGGCAGTTTGATTACATCAAGAAAGGCATCCATTGGAAGAACTAGGATTGCATTAAGAATAGGAAAGATGAAGGGGGTTTAGGATTTTGTGATCTTATGGTTTTTAATAGAGCACTATTGGGTAAACAAGCTTGGCGTCTAGCCCAAGATCCTACTTCATTGTACAACAAACTATTAAAAGGTTTATATTTTCCATCTCAAGATTTTTGGCATGCCTCTAAAGGTGCTAGGCCCTCTTGGGGTTGGCAGAGCTTATTACTAGGCCAGGAATCTATCGTAGATAAGGTTTTATGGTCTATTGGAAATGGTTAACACATAAGAATTCGTGAGGATAGCTGGTTACCTAGAGGTGTTATTGGAGGTCCTGCTCCTAGGGATGAACCAGAAATGGTTGGAGGCTTTATATCAACAAATTCTAACTCTTAGGATACTTCACTTTTGAATCAGCATTTGATAGCCAAACGGTTGATGAAATCCTATCTATCCCTATTCAACCTCATTGTACCCAAGATAAACTTATCTAGAGAGGAACGCAAAATGGAACTTTTACAGTGAAGAACTGCTACAACCAGCTTAGAGCTCAGCAAAAAAGCAATATCACTAATAAGGCCTCTTCATCTTTTCAGCCGCCCCACCGATTATGGAATGCAATTTGGAAACTACACACTATACCTAAACTTAGGTCATTTCTTTGGTCTCTCTGTAATAATGCTTTGGCGACTAGAGAAAATCTATATAAACGACACATCTTGACAACCCCGACTTGTTGTATATATGCTATTCAAGTACCTATTTTTGTTTTTCCCATGGACATGTGATGTTTGGAAACATCCAGAATTTGATATAAAGAGTCCTATCATGGTTGTGCATCGCATAGAAATCTGGTTACTTCAATTTAATGACAGTAAAGGTGGCTTACCAACTCTTGAAACGATTACTTCTGTCTTTTGGCACATATGGAAAGCCCAAAATGATTTTATTTTCCGTAAACAATAGCTAAAGGCCAATCGAGTTGTGCAGGTGGCAATTGCAGATGCCCAATCCATGTGTATTTTTAATACTTTAGTGTCACGGTCTATTTCAAAACAAAGCATTTCGAATCACAATTGGCATCCACCGGACAAAGGAGTTTTAAAAATTAACAATGATGCAGCTTACCACCCATCCAACCTCGACGCCTCAACGGCTTTGTGTCTGTAAAGACTCATCCGACCATTTGATTGATGGTTTTGTGCAGTCTGCTCGCGCCTCCTTGGCCCTACAAGCTAAGGCAATCACCCTAAATCTCACCCTACATTTTCTACTTCAGAGAGGACGAGAGATGGACAAGATCGTGGTGGAATCTGAATGTTTAATCCTTGTGGAAGCTGTTCGTGATCTTGCCCAATGACCATGGGCACTCAGATCACTCCTCGACGAAACTTAGGCGTTGCTCAGTCGGTGCCCTAATTTCCAACTAGTACACTGCCCTAGAGAAGCTAATGCTATTGCAGACCGAGTTGCGAAGGCCCATCGGGCCTCCTTACTCCCTCTAAATTGGGTTTTTCAGCCCTCCCCCTTTCTGCAGGATCTTGTGTATTCTAAACTTAATGTAACTGCTATGCTGAGATCTTAATATATGTGTTATTTCCGACCAAAAAAAAAAAAAACCAAAAATATCAGTCTCATTTGGTCCAGGAATCAAGTAAAGGAATCTAAGTAGTTTGACGATTCGGTTCGTTTTGAATTTCCTCTTTCGTTTTTCTTTTCTTTTTTTTTTCTTTTTTTTTTTGGCACACTTTATCACAGCCTGCGACAAGAAGTTGAGTGGGCCTACAATGGGATCTCAAGTAAGGCATTTCCCATACTTATATAATTCACTCATCCTACACACACCGTCAAATGCGATTGAACGGCTCTAAAATCCCCCCGAAACCACGTCTGCCTCTTCACTCTTTGTCTTCGGCAACATTTCAATCGATCCTCATCATCGATAAGCTTCACTCTCAAGCTTGCATTGTCAAACTTCACAACAAAACAATCGTCACGCCATTGTCGAGATGGTGTTGTCGAGCACTTTGATGGTATCTCTGAAAGCTTTGCTCTTGTCAGCCGGTGCAGTGTTCATCCTTGTCACTTTCACATCATGTGTTCCATCAATCTCCGAGCCTTTACTTCTCAATTGCCTCTTACATTGGACTCACCTCTCTTGGGGTTTAGGCCTCCGTACCTCTTCGTCATCATCAACAACATCATCATCCCCATCGCCGCCACCTCCAGGTGCTTCCATCATCTAATTGTTGCAGAAGAAGAAGACAAAAGAAAGAAAAAAAAAATCTGTACCCTGAACCAAACCAAATCGAACCATTTTTTCAGTTCAAGTCATATTCGGTTCGGTTCAGATATCATGGAAATCCAAAGCCAACCGAACCTAACAGTGGATACCCTTAGTAATTACAATGTTGTTAGGATTGCGTGCATAGGCATCTAAAAACAACGGCTCCTACTTAAAAGAGGTGGTCTATAATGTGCGAGTAGTGTTGTGTTATTGGCCTTTTTTTAGGGGGCCACTCGAGAAAGGGAAATATGGGATTCCCTATAACCAAGGGAGCTATTCGGGCATCTATTGTCGCTTTTGGATTTACATCCACAAGTTGGAAAGTGCTGCAAATTGTTGAATTTTTTTTTGGCAAATCAAAAGCATAGTTGTACGATAAATCATCCTTTTCTTTCGAATAGGATACTAGATATTCTCATTGTTTCTTTATGAATCTCACACCAAGCAGCAAATTTTCACATTCCATGTGTTGAACTATGCTAGGAAAATTTTTAAAACTTGCAGATAAACATCCCTTGTTAATGAGTTAGATTTGGCACTTGTGTTACTGTTCATGATGAAGCTCTCAAATGGTTCACACGGTTACTGTTCACCCGCCTGCGCAACTTCCGTTTCCGGCCGTTCTGGCCGGCCGATTGCGCCCATTTTTAGAGACAACCTTCCTCTACATTCGATCTATCCTTCTACCAAACGATTTTCCCTAGTATGTCTTCTTCATCTAGGATTTCGGATCTAAGTTCTTAGGGTTCGAAGTTCTGGGTTCATCTGTCCCGAATGGCATCGTCCTTTGGTTTAGCGGATGATAACCGGGGTAAAGCCCATATTGTTGCTTCGTTGGAGCACCCTCACTCCCCCACACCCACTTGTAACCTTGTCATGCGGTATTCCTCGGCTGTGAGAGGACCTCGAGCTTTTTCTGAGCGATCACGAAGTAGGGGATGAAGTAGGGCTAGAAGAGCTCGACCTCTGCTGGGTATACCTATTCGGTTTAATGTTGTTGGGTGTGATAACGTCTCTTCTGGTCTTATAAATCGTAAGGATGAGAGAATCTCTTTCAGCCAAGACACTGCATCTCATTTGATCCCTGCTCTACATGATCGAGAGGCCAAAGGGCGTCTGAATGCCCTGGTTAAGGCATTGGAGAAGTCCTCTAGGAATATGCAGGTACCCCCTACGAAAGAAACTCATGCCCATGCTTGCTCCTGGGCTACTATAACCCGTTCGGCAACCAAAGGCTATGGATTATCCTTTGTTCCTCTGGACACGATTGAAAACTCTAAAATTCTGCAGATGCCAGAGGAGATCCTAGAATCTACTCACCCGAAATGGAGGAATGTCTGGTCGGATATTACATTGCCAAGTGCCTACCCTTCCAACTCACAGAGGACGCCCTCAAGAACGCTTGGGGCCATCACTTGGTCAAAGTCATTGCTGCTGACCTTGGTTTTTACTTCTTCCACATTCCGGATAGTGAATTCAAGAGGAAAGTCTTGGATGGAGGCTCGATCACAGTAGCTAAAATCCCCTTGATCCTACAACAATGGCACCCTATGTTGGAGCTCAAGAAATCAACTCATAATACTGTCCCCATCTAGATTCGACTTAGGAACGTCCCTATGGCACTATAGTCTGCTACTGGGATCAGTTTTCTGGCAAGTGGTATTGGTAAGCCCCTATTCGTTGATAACCGAACAGAACATATGGTAATGGTGGCTTTTGCTCGAGTCTGTATAGAGATTGATACATCTAACTCCTTCCCTAAAGTTATAGAGTTTATGATGAAGGGTGAGCTTAGATCAGTGATGGTCCAATATTAGTGGATCCTGACACTTTGACCAACCTGCTCTTCGTTTGGCCATAGATGTCCTGCTCTCAATTCTTCAAGTCCTTCTAAAGCTGGTCCCTCAGTCCCGAAGGCCCCTGCCCCTCGTCCAAATGAATGGCGTGAAGTGCATGGTAAACGCAATAAGCACACCCATGTGCTTCCAAACGATGGCTTGATGAATGATCCAGTTCTAGTGGAAATCAAATTGGAGATCTGTTGCCACAGACTCCAGTGGCCTTTGATATGCAACCAGAGTTAACTAGGCAGGAGGATCATCATCCTTCCTTTGATCTACTCTCTAGCACCTCTATTGACCCGGGACCTGCTGATATGATGCAAAGGCAGGATTCCCTTGTTTCGAATAAGTCTGGACCTTAAAACGAAGAATTTGAAGATATTAGCTCCGGTGACGGTGAATCTGTTTCCCCGTGTAAGGTGCCCTTGTCCATACCAAAGGAACGCGATAAAACTCCCCCTCCAAAGATCATTCAGGAGGCCCTGTTCATCAAAAAGGAATTCTCCGTTCTGAATCTGCTGAGGCGAGTATTCCTGTCGGCCCGAAGCCTATGCCACCCTCGGCGAGGAAACGAGGTGGCAGGAGAAGGTAATTCTATTATCCCCCTCCTATGTTTTTTGGTGTTTGGAATATTAGGGGTCTTGGACATGCCCTCAAACAAGCTGAGATTAGGAATTTTGTGATGACCAACCGCCTCTACTATATTGGTATTCTAGAGACTAAAATCTCCCATGCTGCCCATTCCCTTGTTTCGGCCTCCCTTCTTCCTAGGTGGTCTTGGTCTATGAATTATTCTCATTCCATTAGGGATCGTATTTGGGTGGGTTGGAATCCCCTAGCCACTTCTTTTTGCACCTCAGCTTGTACTGCTCAGGCCATTCATGGCCGTTTGGGGTGTTTTATTTCTGGTGTTGCCTTTAATCTTTCGGTGGTCTATGCGGAGCATTCTTTTGTCCTGAGAAGACCGCTCTAGAATGATCTGATCTCGACTAGTTCCATTTGTCTGGACATTCCTTAGATTGTTGCTGGTGACTTCAATGCCATTCGTTATGCTTCTGACAAAGCAGATAGATCCAATTACTGGATCCCAGCCTTTAAGGATTTCGGAGATTGTCTCATCCAAGTTGGTCTGGATGATCTCCATTTTGTGGGTAACAAGTTTACTTGGTTTGCTTCTTCTGGCCCTAATCGAAGGCAAAGGAAGATAGATAGAGTTCTTACTAATGCAACTTGGAACTCGGCCTTCTCCTATTCGAAAGCCAACTTCCCCGCCCCTGGAGTGTCCGATCACTCTCCTATGGTGGTCAGGATTCTCCATGTTCCTAACTCGTGCAAACCCTTCAAGTTTTTCAATTTATGGATGTCCCACCCCAACTTTTTTGAGTTGGTTCGGCAAGTCTAGGAGCTGCGTGTCTCTGGTACGCCTATGTTTGTTCTTTGTAGTAAGCTTTGATCCCTCAAACGCAGATCAAGTTATTAAATAGGGAGGCTTACTTTGATATTTCGACTAAAACTTCTTAAGCTAGACGCCTTCTGTTGGAAGCTCAGAACGCTATCCAGCTTGACCCTCATAATCAAGCTCTAGCTGATGCTAAAAAGGACCACCTCCACGTCTTCTCTGACCTTCCCCTCAAGGAAGAATCCTTCTATAGACAAAAGTCCAAGGTCAGATGGCTTAAAGAAGGTGATTTAAACACCAGGTTCTTCCACCATTCGATTAAGCGTGGCCATCTCTAGAATAGAATTCTTTCAATTTCTGATGGTAGTAATGTAATTACTTATGCATCTGAAGTGCAACAACTCTTTATTGATCACTTTCAAAATCTGCTAGCAGCCTCTGGCCCCTCCGCCATTCCGTTTGTTGATGAGATCCGTGTGAACTTGGCTTCTACTCTCGATGATAATTAGATCCAAGACATCTCTCAGCCATTCACTGATGAAGAAATCCGATCTACTATGTTTTCTTTGGCTAGCGGAAAAGCCCCTGGCCCGAATAGCTTTAATGTTGATTTCTTCAAGCGGTAGTGGGATATTGTAGGCCCTTCCATTCTGTTGGCAATTCAGGAGTTCTTCTCTATGAGTCAGCTACTTCGTGACATCAATTCGACTATTCTGACCTTAGTCCCGAAGACCCCCAATGCCTCCACGGTAAATGATTTCCGTCCTATTGCTTGTTGCAACACCGTATACAAGTGCATCACAAAGCTATTAGCCAACGGGTTAGCTTTTGCCCTCCCATCTATCATTAGCTTCCCCTAAAACGCATTTGTTAAAGGGAGGAGGATAAGTGATAATATCATGCTTGCTCAAGAGTTATTTGCTCATTTCCACCATGAGCCGTACCTTCCAAAGAACATTATTAAGGTTGATTTCTCCAAAGCTTATGACTCAGTTGATTGGAAGTTTATTGAGTTGTCTCTCCAAGCGTTTGGCTTCCCACATACATTTATTGATCGAATTATGACATGCATCAGAACCCCCAAGTTCTCTATAGCTTTAAACGGCGATTTGCATGGTTTCTTCCTAGTGGGAGAGGTATCCGCCGGGGGACCCTTTGTCCCCATATATTTTTACTCTTGTAATGGAAGTCTTCACCGGCATTATTAATGCCCGCACTTGCAAGCCTGGATTTCAATTCTTCTAGCGTTGTAAACCCACCAAGTTGTCCCACTTATTCTTTGCTAATGATGTGCTGCTCTTCTCGGAAGCAAACATGCCGTCTCTAAGTCTTTTAATGGATGGAGTTAACACTTTTGCTGCCTGGTCTGGTCTCATCCCCAATTTTAACAAGAGTGAAATTTTTATCTCTAGGGGGCCTGAATCTTTGAAGAGTGCCATGGTTAATGCATCGGGTTTCAACCTTGGATCCTTGCCTTTTCGATACCTTGGCGTCCCCATAATTTCCTCAAGATTAGGCGAGGAAGATTGTGTATCCCTGGTCGATGCTATAATGAAGAGAGTCCAGTCATGGACCAACCGCTTCCTTTCAACTGTTGGTAGACTCCATCTTATTAGATATGTTCTCCATTCCATTCAGGTTTACTAGTCTTCGGTTTTTATCCTCCCCTCCTAAGTTATTAATCGAATTGAGCAGATTTTTCACCAATTTCTCTGGCGTGGCCCGAACCTTGGATCTGGTGGTACTAGAGTTTCTTGGGAAGAAGTCTATCTTCCTAAAGCAAAAGGAGGATTAGGTATTCGTTCACTTCGAGTAAGTAATATTGTTGCCATGACTAAACATATATGGCTGCTTTTTTTTTTTTTTATAAGGAATCGCTTTGGACCAAATGGATCCATTTAGTCTTCTTAAAACACAGGAATTTTTGGATTGCGCCTAGGCCGACCGTTTGTTCTTGGTCTTGGAAGAAACTCTTTGGCCTGCATGAATTGATTCAGAATTATTTTGCCTGGAACATTGGTAATGGGCTATTGGCTTCATTCTGGTTTGATACCGGCACCCTCGTGGTCCATTCAACAAGTTATTATCGGATCGTGACATATATTGCTCTCGTATCCCACGGAATGCTTCCGTTGCTACGAGTATTACTACCTTGTCTATCCTGTCTAATGTTGCTGCTGTTATCCGTGCTTGGAATGATCCACTCCCCAGCCTCAACGGCCATGATGACCGTCTAGTGTGGCTTGGCCACTCTTCAGGTCAGTTCTCTACTGCCTCTGCATGGAGTGTGCTTCAAGCTAAGGGCTCCTTGGTTAACTGGTCTCGATTTATTTGGAGCCCCTCTCTTCCCCCACATTATCAGACCCATCTATGGCTGATCACTCGGAATAGACTGCCAACCCAGGTTTTGTTTCTGTCGTATAGGAGGATCCCAGATGTTTCTTATGCCTTCTGCTAAAGTAGGCCAAACTCAATCGATCACTTATACTTTTGTTGCTCAATTACGGGTAGGTTGGCTTTGTTTTGGGCTTCTAAATGTAATTTGAGTTGGAGAAATGATCCTTGGAAGGACAATCTTCAGTGGGTGGTCAGCCATCTCTCGGACTCGAGCTTCCACCATTCCATTGCTCGCTTTGCATTTGCTGCCCTGTGCTACCTCATATGGAAGGAGTGAAATAATATAACTTTTTGGAATCAGAGCCTATTCCTGCCCGCTCTCAAAGAACATCTTCGGAAAGCTGTCAAAGATAGAGCCTCCACATTCTCAAGAGTTCCTGATATTCCGTGTAACCAAAGGCTCCAAATGTGCTAGGGAATCCATCCTGCAATCTTTGAATAATTCTGTTATTGATTTCTGGCCCTATCCGCTATCGCTATGCCCCTCTTTCGGTTGCCTTTGCTACCTCGAATGCTTTTGGGTACACCCCTTTTTCTTGATGTCTCTAGACAGGGTCTCCATCCTAGCCTGTCTCCCTTGCGCTGCGAGATGCTGTTGTTGTTGAAGATGCGTCCTGCTCTCCCTTCGCAAGGCTGTTATGTTTTTTCGGATGCTGCCGGGTTATTCCCCTCCCCTTGCTCCTCGTCTTGGCAGGCTGTGGTTCCCTAGCTCTTGGCTTTTGCCTGTTCTTTTCTTTTGGCCGTCATGTTTGGCCTTTTGCTGCATTTGTCCTTTTTTGCTGTGCAGCCCCTCCGCCTCCCGTCCACTCAGTCTTACGCCTGTGTCAATTTGAGTGCATGTTTGGAGTCGGTTGTTTGCTATGCCTTTGTGTAGCTCTTTGGTTCAAAAGTTATAATATTCTTACTTCTTACCAAAAAAAAAAAAAAAAACTATGCTAGGAAAATTTTTCTTCTGTAGTTAGTGGGTAATTGAAATAAAAACAGAAGGCTATGTTTGGTGGTTCGAAGTTGAGTCCAAATAGAATAATTTGTTATCTTATTTGGTGTTTAATGACAATCTCATGACTGGGTAATGCTGAATATGTCCAAATAAAATGCCGGATAATAAAACAAGACTGGGTAATGATGATGTATTCATCGAAAATCAAAATGCATGGAAAATTCACGTGAAGGAAATTATATTTTGAAGCGTCTTAGCATAAATTTTTTTAATAGAAAAGCAAATGCCTAAGCGAGTAAAAGGTTTATATTTTTCAACGCTGTCCATGTAAAAGCTTTATGACACAGACGGTCTTGAAGTAGGAAAATCTCGATCTGTTTATAACGTGCATACATTTGCTACGAGTTTATTATTGCTCGTGGATTAACTTTCACATCATCAAAAACATAAACTCTATAGATATTAAGTTTTAATAAAGCGGAATGTCAATGAGGTCCAAATGGCATGGGTCCAAATAGGGTCGAGAGATTGTACTAGTCCTATTCCTTTTTCTGTTGGGCCATGCACTAGATTGTGGATTTATCACCAAAATGAGGCCAAATACAGAATAAGTTCAGCCTAATTTATCGTGAAAGTTATAATCAAGGAGGTGCAATCATGTTTTGTTGACATTATCATCACAATGGAAAGAAAATGATGATGTGGATGTATCATGTAGGTTGCGTATGCTTCAGCATCCATTAGTGTGATAGTTTCGTGCCTCTGGATTCTATCAAGCCCAACTTGCTTCTGCAATTTCAGCATTCACAACCTCCTCCCAAATCACATTTTCTTTGTATTTTGAACTCGTCGCCGATGAAGAATTTCCTCTTGCGTTGCGACTTTCCAGAGAAGGGGTTTTTCTTCTTTCCGGGCCATGCGTGCATGGCAAAAGTTCATGGCAGCTGGATCTATACGAGCATGCGAAACGGAACTTCTCGCGGAGGATCAACATGATCATCATCTAACGGTACATGTGCGAGCGCGCCACGTGTACGTCTCTTTCAATTAGTGTACGATTGCTTTAAGCCTCGACCGGCAAGATCTTCCAAATCTTTACAGACTATCCGTCAATCTCGGGAAATAAAAAGCCTCGTGCGACGGACAATGAACAAAGATAATGACAAAAGATGATAATATGTAGATGGACACGAAGTGACGTCGATAATCTTTGGTTTCGGATCACGAGGCTAAACAACAACCCGGTGCCAGACATTCCACCCAATGGGACACACACACGATGACAAAAAGACCCACTAGGCTTTGGACTGCCGACCTCTCTTTGCACATTGAAAACAAAACAAATAAAAAAGAAAAAAAAGGACGAAAGAAAGCAACCCTTTACCACTAGGTTTATAATTACCGCTTATAAAACTAGGGGATTAGGTAATACGACATATTATTATTGAGAAGTGAAAATAGTCCATGCTAGCATACCGATGTTGTGGACCTTGGCATTACTCTGATGGAGGCAAGTAAACTTGTCGCACACATATGCACCAGACGTTCTTATCCTTCCTTTACTAGTCGATCCGCACATTAGGGGGATATGGTAAATATGAGTATCTCATATAGGCAAAAATTCGTTTCTTGAGTCACCGCGCCAACTTGACGACCAGGTTTCCGCCCTTCTGGATATAAGTCGCCACTTTTGTACCCACAATACCACCCAATAGAAACAGCAAGAACAAGGGCTGGTGTGTGCACAGACACACAAGCCTTCTCCAATGGCCATTCAATCCACTTCCACCCCACTATATGAGAAAATAAGCCTGAAAAACGATGCAAAGAGGGCAGTCGAGATCTTCATCTTGTTTCTTCTCGTCTCCCTTCTCACGTATCGGCTTGTACACCTCGAGGACCACGGACTTGAATGGCAGGTCGCGCTCGCGTGCGAGTCGTGGTTCACGTTCGTGTGGATTCTTGTCATCAGCACCAAATGGAGCCCCGTGAGCTACAAAACTTACCCTCACCGTATCTTGCAAAGGTATATCAATAGAACAAGAGCTATCTTTTTCACATGGCTTACTTTACTGTGAATCTTCAACTTGTCATGAGCTCTCGATCCCAAACTCCTCAGCGCTACAGCTACCGATTCAGCTCGATTTTTCTTTCTTTCCGTCATCATGAATACTCAGGAAGGTTTTCTTTCCAAGTTTCTAGTGCCAGTACAATCATCGCGAGGACTTATTTTCTGATGACACTGGTCATCTTTCCTTTCATTTCCAACTTTTACACTTTCATAGGACATAATAATTCTACCAAACTAGCTCATGTGAATTTTGAGAAGTAACAATTCCGTTCAGTTCAATTTCAGACATCTTTCAACTGAAGTACCTGTATCGTACAATATTCAAGCATGCTATTCGCGGATTTCGGCTTATGAACGTTTTATAAGTTGGTTCTGTCCCACTGAGTTATATTTTTAAGGTTTAGCTCCTTATTGCTGTTATTGTTTTTTCACAATTCCTTCATATAGCGTAAGCGAGCTTCCTCCCGTGGACGTGTTTGTCACAACGGCAGATCCGCAGCTAGAGCCTCCAATCATTACCGTGAACACAGTCCTCTCTTTAATGGCGGTAGACTATCCAGCTCATAAGCTGGCGTGCTATGTCTCTGACGACGGCTGTTCGCTATTGACCTTCTACTCTCTAATGGAAGCTGCAAAGTTCGCAAAGCTCTGGGTTCCGTTTTGTAAGAAGTACAATATTCAATTGCGAGCCCCATTCCGGTACTTCGCCGGCGACTCAACCATATTGTCTGGTGAAGACTGCTCATTGGAATTCCAACAAGCACGGGACAAAATGAAGGTGACCCTCAATCTTTGGAGTCTAGCGTTCATGCGTTGGAGATGATCACGGTCATCGGTGATTCTTTGTGTAGTGGTATGAGAGAGAGAGAGAGAGAGAGAGAGAGAGAGAGAGAGAGAAATTGTTTATGGACAAGATATGGATGGATGCGGCCTTATCTAAAGCTTGTCCTATTCTTTGACAGGATGAGTACGACAAGCTGAGCGGGAAGATAGAAGATGCGTCCCAAGGATCGGTCCCATCTAATTTCACTGGGGAGTTCACCGCTTTCTCTAACACAGAACGTACAAATCACCCCACCATTATCAAGGTACAGTAGAATTACTGAAAGGATATCTTTGTCTAGTTTTGGATAAAATGGTTCTATGGTTGAATTGAAAATTGAGGATCCAAATACTTTGTGATATAATAATTACCATTCTTGATTTTAATTTTTATTTTTATAGATCTTACTCTATTCCCATTCTAATACTTTTCTTGATTGAATTGCAATTAAATTCCCATCAATCTATTATTATCTCCAAATATAAATGAAATGAAAGATTTGATTGTGTACATAGAAATTTAAGATCCTATTTTTTTGATAAAAAGGTTCGGATTCTTAATAAGTAAGCCTTATAACAATTTACAATTATTTCTTATTTGATTTTTTATAAACCAAAATATATTGTTATTCACACAATCATTTCTCTTTTTTATATGATCGCAATGATGGAACCGTCATGTTGAATATCTAACAGTTGCATATTGACCACAACTTTCAATTTGTGAAAGGTGGGCAATCAGATTGGAGAATTGTGGGAGGCAGGGTTTTGGTGTTTTTATTTTATTTAAGGAATAATGTCACAATTTATTCCTCTATCTTTCTAGCTTTGTCCGGCCAAATGTTTTATAGTTCTATTTAATGGATTAAAAATGTTTTCCCTTGTAATACTTCCAACCAAATCTCCAAAATAATAATAATAATAATAATAATAATAATAATAATAATAATAATAATAATAATAATAATAATAATAATAATAATAATAATAATGAATTATGTACATGAAAAAAAAAAATTATTCTCACTTTTAAATGATCCAAAAAATTCATGAATTACTTAAGGGATAAAATAACCTACTGATAAGTTTTCTATCCCTACAAATTGATAAATTCGTTGAAAATCAACAATTTGGAACGCTAACTTTTGGTTTGGAGAGAAAAAACTTGATTCACTAGCCTAGATCTTTCAATTTGGGCTACAATTTTTATTTTTTTTTTTTGCTACTTTCTTGTTTAAACAAGCAAGTTATTGATTAAAAAAACTACAAGTGTGATAAATGTTTCGTATAGGTGTTGGTGGTAATAGTAATTCTACATTTATTTTTTCTTGAAATAAAAATGTATAATTTTTTTCTTTTTGTACTTAATGAAAAAAATAATATATCTAACACCAATGGTGTTAATAAGTTTCTTTTTTACTCCCTTATTTTTATTTTGGCTGATTTTTTTTAATATAAGAATTCCCACTTGGTGGGCTAGCAAACCCACCCAGTGGAATTTGAAGAAATTCCTCACAATGAGACTTTCCAATTTTTGTTCCCCCCCCAAAAAAAAAAAAAAAACGTTTCTATGAGAAAATTTGTGGTTGAAAAGCCATCGTCTGTTATTGAAGACTGAGAGTACTGTTAGCTTATCATCTTCCTTTTGTATATTCCTCAAAATTAGAAAGTCTGAATTGGAGATTGCACCGTGGATGGCATGTCTGTCATTTTTTACGCCAGTGACCATGCTTCCCCTTTAAAAGTTCATATCTGTCCGATAGCTCTTTCGTCTCAGCACCATTTGAATTCCAAAGAACTCGGAGTCAAGCAGTACATTTGCTCCCACAATTGGCCATGTGGTCAACTCCATTGCATTACCAAAATGACAATCCACAGATTTAACATTAAATTCTTCTATTGACATCGAGTGTATGTGATCCTCCAAAAACTCAAAATCATCATACTTCGAAATCTACAAGCTCACTGTTTTTTGCTGTGATTTTAACAAAGATCATACTGGAAAACAAAGGAGGTCATGCAGATGAATTGCCACATCTGATCTACATATCACGAGAAAAACGGCCAAAGCGCCCACATCATTACAAGGCGGGAGCCATGAATGTCCTGGTGAGTAAGACTTTTCCATCAAAGCCTAAGTGTGGTCGCTTTTTGACATCAAAACAATCTTATAATTCTTTTCCTCTCATGTCTCATTGATGGATGAACAGACCAGAATTTCAGGACTCATGACGAATGCACCATTGATGCTAAATGTCGACTGCGACATGTACGCCAACAATCCGCAGATTGTTCTTCATGCTTTGTGTCTCCTTCTTGGCACAAAATATGAGAGAGATTGTGCATTTGTTCAATGCCCACAGTACTTCTATGATGGAGCAAAGGATGACCCATTTGGAAATCAACTAGTGGTCCTACAAGAAGTATGTGCAATTTTACTCCAAAATAAGTCCTATTTTGAGCCAAATTGCAGCTTATCTACTGATCAGTACCTATACCTATAACACTGTTGATTTTAGTATTTGGTACGAGGAATGGTAGGAATTCAAGGACCCGTCTATGGAGGAACAGGATGCTTTCATCGCCGGAAAGTAATCTACGGGTCATGGCCAGAGGACGTGAAGACCGAAAAGAAAAGTCTTACCTCTAATGGTACGTGTGTTTGTTTGATCGCCAATTGCCTATTCATGGGACTATGTGGCTAGCCATAATAAACCATATTTTCCCCATTTGCAAATTTGATTTTTACAGGAGAATTAACCAAGGAAAAATCACTAAATGGTTTTGGAAGTTCAAAACAATTCATCGACTCCGCTGCTCATGCTCTACAAGGCAATCCAGATCATCCCAAAGATCTTTCAAGCTCTCTTGAAGTAGCATGTCAAGTTGCTAGTTGCACCTATGAATACAATACTGATTGGGGTAAAAAGGTTGGTGTATCTACACTTAATTCACACATTATATAGATCTAGATGTGCATACATCCTGTTGTATGTCATGATTAACTCTAAACTCTAAAGTAGCTCTGCCACAATCACCCTTGAATTTCATTGTCCTTGGCCTGAAGATCTATAATCTTTTCATGAAGACAAATAACTTGACACATGATTTATGGTACTTGCTTTTCTGTTTTTAAGCATTTTTGTGACAATGAGAATGATGATATAAATTTGATTTTCGAAATGAGAAATGTTGAGCATGTGTCTTCTTGCAGGTTGGTTGGATGTACGGATCG
Source organism: Eucalyptus polyanthemos subsp. polyanthemos (assembly GCA_017140185.1). NCBI lineage: Eukaryota > Viridiplantae > Streptophyta > Magnoliopsida > Myrtales > Myrtaceae > Eucalyptus > Eucalyptus polyanthemos. The sequence goes on along the minus strand of CM029467.1, from coordinate 8,005,959 downwards.
ACGACGGAAGATATCCTCACGGGATTGGCCATCCACACCAAGGGTTGGAGATCACTCTACTGCTCACCAAACCCACCGGCTTTTCTTGGTTGCGCACCATCTGGTGGGCCTGCCTCGATGACCCAGCAAAAGAGATGGGCCACGGGCCTGCTCGAAGTTCTATTGAGCAAAAGGAGTCCAATATATGGCACCCTATTCATGCATCTCCATTTCAGGCAGTGTTTGGCGTACTTGTGGATCCTAATTTGGGCACTGAGGTCCATACCTGAGTTCTTGTATGCTCTCCTGCCAGCTTATTGTATCATGACCAACTCCCACTTCTTGCCCAAGGTAAGAAGAAAGTAAAACAAATATTACTCCTCTATCCTCGAGAATTTGTCTCATTATCTTCCTTTCTTGTGTAAATGCAGGGACAAGAACCAGCTATCATAATTTTAGCTGCCATTTTCATCATCTACAACCTATATTGTTTATACGAGTACTTCACCATTGGCTTGTCAATACGTGCTTGGTGGAATAACCAAAGAATACAGCGAATAACATCTACATGTGCTTGGTCATTTGGAGTCTTGACTGTTGTACTCAAGCTCTTAGGACTATCGGAGATGGTATTTGAAGTAACCAAGAAAGACCAATCTACATCTAGTGATAGCACCAACGCCGAACTTGGGAGGTTCACCTTTGATGAGTCCCCAATTTTTGTACCAGGCACTGCTCTTCTACTGGTGCACCTGATAGCAACATTTACGATGTTGTTAGGGTTGCGCCCCCAAGCATCCAGAAGTAGCGGCTCTGGCATGGGAGAGTTGATCTGTACTATGTGGGTGGTTCTGTGTTTCTGGCCATTTTTTAGGGGTTTGTTTGGGAAAGGAAAATATGGGATTCCCTCGACTACAATAATGAAGGGAGCTATCGTAGCAACCATTATTGCTTACTTATTTAGATTCACACCCACAGGTTGGTAAGGGCCGCAGATTGTTGTTGTTTGAACATGCAAATTCAAAAGCATGGTAGTACAATTAGTCATGCCTTTTCTTTCTGAATTCTCATTGTGTTCAGTGAAACTCTCACGAAGCAACAAATTTCCACATTCACTGTGTCGAAGTATTTTTATGAATATTAGCCAATAGTTAGTGGGCGGTCATGACTAAAGATTTGAGGCATTTGTGAGTGTCTATTATGCTCTGTAAAAATTTACCTTTCCAAAACGCATTCGCGACATTTCTAGTCTTTTGGCCAACTGAGATCGATTATATCGTAGCGGAAAAAGAACTAAGATTGATAATGAAAGAGTCAGAAATCTTTACATGCAGTTGTCCTCGACTTAATATAGGAAAGATGAGCGAGTGACTTGTACAGGATTTTCAGCTTTTCTACTGGTATATCTTTCAAATGCTTTAACATATACAGCCGTGCCAATATTTCTTAAAATCTTATACCTCAAAAGATTGAGTGAATTGTGGTAATTTGTTCTTTCACATTCTCGGTTCTTACCAATTTCTAGTTACAATAATCTGAAGAATGAAGAGATCTTTCGAAGGCATATTATGCCGTAATTTTTCACATATCTATATGCATTTCTGAAGCAGTTGTTTTATAATCTCAATTTTTGCAATTTAACATAGAACTGAATTTTTTTTTATTTTTTATGCCTGTGATAAGAGACAATTGAAGCATTCTTCAATTTTTTTCTCACCTCGTTTGGCATCTTCTTTTGATCATTGTTGTTGCTTTTTTTTTTTATTCTCATTGTGGAGAATAAATCTATTTATAGCTAACAATGTGAGAACATCGTCACCAGTCTAGCCAATAGGATGCTCGGATTCAGCAGAAGCTCTCCTCTACCAATTTAGAACTAAACAAATTTCGAATTTCAAAACAGTTCATCAATTCTGTTGCTCATGCTCTACCGGGCAATTCGGATCATGCCAGAGATCTTTCAAGCTCTCTTGAAGCAGCTCATTAAGTTGCTAGTTGCATCTATGAATACACTACTAACTGGGTAAAGAGATTAGTATGTGTCTACTCTGATTTCATTCATTATGGATGTCTACATATACATACATCTAGCTCTATTTTCCAAGATCAACCCATTAATTGTTCTCAACTCTAAAGTGGCACTGCCACAACTACCGTAAGTTCACTAGCATTAACATGAAGGTCTATGATTTTTCCACAAACAAAAATTGCTAGCCACACGATTCATGGTACTAAGTGCTCTATCTTTAAGCATTTTGAAGACAATGAGAAATATGGCATAGATTAATTTGTCACTATGATAAAATGTTGTGCATGTGTCTTGCTGCAGATTGGTTTGAGGTACGGATCGATAACAGAAGATATCTTTACGGGATTCGCCATCCATATCAATGGTTGGAAATCACTCTATTGTTCACCAAATCCACCTGCTTTTCTAGGCTGCGCACCATCTGATGGGCCTGCCTTGATGACCCCGCAAAAAAGATGGGCCACAGGTCTGCTCCAAGTTCTAGTAAGCAAAAAGAGTCCAATATATGGCACCCTATTTATGTAGCTCCATTTCAGGCAATGTTTGGCATACCTATGGATCCTGACTTGGGCACTGGGATCGATACCGGAGTTCTTATATGCTCTCCTACCAGCTTATTGTGTAATGACCAACCCCAACTTCTTGGCCAAGGTAAGAAAAAACTAAAACAAACATCACTCCTTTGTTAATTCTCATTATCTTCTTACATAACCTTGTGTAATGGCAGGGACAAGAACCTCAGCTATCCTAATTCCAACTGTCATTTTCGTCATCTATAACCTACACTGTTATACGAGTACTTCATCACTAGCTTGTCATACGTGCATGTTGGAATAACCATAGAATGCAACGGATAACGTCTACATGCGATTAATCATCTAGAGTCTTAAGAATTGTGGTCAAGCTCTTAAGGCTATCGGAGAGGATATTTGAAGTAACCAAGAAAGATTAATTTGCATCTATTTATGATGTCAGTGCCGAATATGGGAGATTCACCTTAGATGAGTCCCCAGTTTTTGTATCGGGCACTGCTCTTATGCGGATGCACTTGACAGCAGTACTTCTAATGTTGCTAGGGTTGCGCCCACAAGCATTCGATAATGCACTGTGTGGATGCTGCTGTGTTTTTGGCCATTTTTAAGAGGGCAACATGGAAAACGGAAATATGGGATTCCTTCTACTACTATAATGAAGGGGGTTATCCTAACAACCATTCTTGCTTACTTATGTAGATTCACTTCCGCATCTCCATAAAGGGTGCAAGTTGTTAAATTTTGTATTTGCAAAATCAAAATCATGGGTGTACAATTAATCATGCCTCTTCTTTCTCTTGCGAGACAAGATAATTCTCATTGTTATTCTGATAGAAGACAGGATATCTGTCGTTGTTTGGACAATTAAATGCACGGGCAAGAAATGAAAGTAGTTTCCAGAGTGTTCGTACGTGTGGTGTCTCTTGATTCTCATTTAGACTGATGATATCTGACCACTTCAAGTCATCGCCGCCGCCAAAGAAAATCATGAAGAACCCCGACGATCACTTTCCTTTCATCTTGAAGATGAAGGATTCCAAATGCTCCACTGAGTTTTTACTTAGTCAAGCAAATTATTAGCCTCTCTCTCTCTCTCTCTCTCTCTCTCTCTCTCTCTCTCTAAAAGGCGGCTCTTCCTCTTCTACTTCTCCAATTTGGTGGCAAAGAATGGTAGTTTAGTTTCGAAATCATGGCATGCGTCATTGCGTCGGTTTTTCGGAGATATTTGTGAACAATGAAAGCATTTTCTTGTGAATGATTGAGGTCATTTTACATAATTAGGAAGAAGGAGACCAGTGTCCGGAGTTTGGACCACTATTTTGCATGATTGGTCATGCACATCTCATTTTTCAGATTATCTTTTTCCTCATTTGTTTAAGGTATTCATCATTGGCAAGACACCGGAAGCACCATGTCAAATTGGAGATTGCAATTCGAGAACCTATAAAAATTTTAATCCTTAATTAACATAGAGTGAAACACGAAATCAACGTGAAAAAATAATAGGAAAAAGTACTTAAAAAATCATAAACTTATTGCATTTGTGCTACCTTTCAATTGTGTCAATTCCGTTGCAAACCTTTTTCACAATTTATCAATTGAGTCATTTCAACTAACTTTAGCCGAAAATAGCTGATGTAGATGCTAGTTGTCCTACGTGGTATAACTGGTGTTGATATGGAATTTTTTTTTAAATTCGAATTTTTATTATTTTTTGTTTCGTTTTATTTTTCTTTTTTTTTTTTTGCCTTTTTTTTTTTCCTATGAGGGTGTCAACCATTGGGCGAGGGCTAGCAAGCACCCATCAATCGCTGGCAAGGCCACCTCAATCGAGGCCTTTGTGACCCCACCAGATTTGAGTGAGAGCTACGACCCTGGCTAGCAGCCAGTAATGGCTTACTAGCTCTTACCAACTAAAACAAAAGGAAATTGAAAATGAAAGAAAAAAATCAAAATCAAAATATTAAAAAAATCAAAATGTGTCACAGCAGTCACGTCAACGATTTTTTTATTAAAATTAGTTGGATATACTCAATTGATAAAATGTAAACAAATTTAAGATTAAATTGACACAATTGAAAATTTTAAGATTGAGTTGACATAATAACAATAGGCTTAGGACTTTTTTTATACTTTTCTGAAAAATAGTGAGGGTGCATGATTTAAAAAGCTTAGGATTTATCTCGTTTGGAAATTATTCTATTTCATTTTTCTCAAGTTCGCACATGCATTGAACGAAGCCGTTTCAAGTCTATTCGATGATTGCCAATGCATCTCATTATTATTTGGCTTCTAGTTCAATATCACCGTTCAATCCACTACCAACCATTCTTTATCGGGCTTCTGAATTTGGTACGTCGCTTGTGCTTGTGCAAGCAAAAATTATGAGCAGATTTTGTTTGGGGGTTGGAATGGAAAATGTTGATTTAACGTTGATTATGATGCGATAATGCCCTAGTTATTAAATGTTTAAAAAAAATTAAGCTCATTTTTTCCCTTGGAAGAGCTAACTATCAGATAATTCATAGAATCCACATAATTCACACGAAATTATGTCACAAAGCTTTTCCATCCCAAACCTATTATGGGAAAAGTACCCAAATTTTTTTTTTTAACCTATTACATTTATGTCAATTCAATCTAAAACTTTTCAATTTGGCCATTTAAGTCCCAAACCTTTTGAAAATTTGGCAATTGACTCATTCTAGCCAATCTTGGCCAAAAGTTACTGACATAGATGCCAGCTATCCTAATATAATGGTCAGGGCTAACGTCAACAATGTTTGTAAAATTTTGAATGTTTATTTTCTTTGCTCTTTTTTTCCGGTGGTTAGCAAGTTAGGCCTCGCCTAGGGTGGGGGGTTGTTCGACCAAGCAATCCATCCCACAATCTAACTCCCTCTTCTTTATAGTTTTTTTTGCTGTCGATGATGTCCCCTACTCCAAATGGCCGGAAAGATTCAATGAATCCCATACTTGCCTAAACGCCCAAGCTCTCACTAATCAGGACAAGTATGATGTCCTTTTTAGGTTTGTTACAAGGTTTACAAGTAGCCTCAAACATTGATGGCAATCGATTACAGAACAAGACTAAGTCCAATTCTTGCTTTCACTTGACTTTGGCCAAGCCATTGCCCTCCTCTATCATTTTGTCATTGGTAAACCTTCTAACCTTCATGAGCTCAAGAGAAGAGAGTTTAAGAAAAAAAATGTTGTTTTCTCTAGAAAAAGACACCTCGATAATCACTATCAAGAAATGCTTAAGCTCTTTTATGGTATTGGAGTTAATCTAAACCTAAAACAAGTTTTTCTAACCTCCATCCTCAAAGAATTTCTCAGCAAGTTGAGAGATTCTTTCTCAACGGATAGAGGAAAATTGTGGATATCCCTTTGGGAGAAATATAATAAGAGATCCATTTGTGCCTTGGTGATCTATGCTTAAAGCGCCAGATGGTGAAAACCTACCTAACGAACAACAGAGAACTTGATGGAGCATGTTCTCGCCAAAAGCTGAAGATCAAATGTTCCAAAAGATACTGTGATGGTTTTTACGGAAAGTCTTCTAGTAAAAAGAAGCACTTTAAGAAATTCTTGGTAAAAAATCCGAGCATGGATCTAAGCACTCTCAGAGAAAGAAGAAATGACGATTCCTACGCAAAAGAAAAGATCACTCAAGCCACAAGAAATCAACTCATTGTTTCATCTACAACCACAATGGTCATTTCGCCAAAAATTGCCCCCAGGTGAGAAAATGTCATAACCATTTGATACATCACATAAATATTGAAACCAGTGTCTCACTCAAAAATGATGACATTGAATCATTGTTTTCTATGGATGAAAAACCATCTGAACAAACTCTTTGTGCCATTCCTTGTTATCAAACTCCTAGTGAAACCGATTCTAACTCAGATTTTAAAGACCTTTTCCATATATCTCTCACTTCTTCAAAACAAAACCCTAGTATATTTTCAAGCCAAATCCATTGTCCTCATTTTCCTGTAAAAATCTTTACCTCGAAGTTTGCCAAACCCATCACAGTCATTGCTCTCATAGATACCAGTGCAAGTTCTTCAATTCTATATACTAAATTTCTTCCTGAAGAATATTGGATTTCTTGTATTCAATATTTCAATTTTGCCTCCGAAGACACTTTTTCTATGAATGTAAGAACTAGCCAAGTAACTATTCAATTTTTCCCTCAAGGTTCCATAACCACAAAAATTTCAAAATCCAGTCTCCCCAACAAAAATTTGATCATTGGCTGGGACATCATTACTCAAATTTCTCAACTCCGTATCATTCCTAGAAAAGGCCTTAAGTATAAGAACCAATTCTCTGAATTCGTCAATATTTAAAGACCTTTTTTTTTTCCATTCAAATGAGTCTATTAGATCCAATCATGCAAAAGTTGTTAGAATCATGTGCGGAATCCCATTTTGAATTTTTCCCATAAATGTTCTCATCCTTTGTGGAAGAATTCAGAATTCTTTGTTTGCCTCTCTTAAAAAAAATGAAGATATAAATCTAACAAAGGCGAGTCATATGGGAATTAAGCCAAAACACCTTGCTTCAGCTCAAAAAGAATGCTTAGAATTGTTGCAACAAGGTCTTATTAAAATTTCAAATTCTCAATGGGCCTACGAAGCTTTTTATGTCAACAAGCGTGCTAAGCAAAACAGAGAAAAAATGCAACTCGTAATAAACTATCAACCTCTTAAGCTTTTTCTGCAAGATGAAAAATTCCCTCTACATTTAGGAAATTCCCTTTTTGCTAAATTATCCAAAGCCCACATCTATTCCAAATTTGATCTTAAAGCCGGATTTTGGCAATTGAGCATTCATCATGAAGACAAATTCAAGACATGGTTTTGTATTCCAAACCAGCATTTTCAATGGAAAGTTTTTCCTTTTGACGTAAAGGTGGCCTCATCCTTATTCCAAAAAGTTATGTGTCAAATTTTCCATTCAATATTGTCAAGTGTATAAGTATACATTGATGACATCTTGCTCTCCATTCTTGATAAGGAATCTCACTACCAACTTCTTGGGCAATTTGTAGACATCATAAAGGAATATGGGATTATACTTTCCCAGAAAAAAGATTAATATTGCACAAACAGAAATTGAATATTTTGGTATGCACCTTAACAAAGGTATATACTATCCAAGGCCATACATTGCTTAGGAATTGTTAAAGTTTCCAGAAGAGAACTTCACGACAAGTAAGTTCAACAATTTCTTGGGATAATTAATTATCTCAAAGACTTTGCTCCCAACATTGCAAAACCGTTGATTCTACTACAATCAATGCTGAAGAAGAAACTAATGGTAAGCGACACTAATGTGCTTACAAAAGTGGAAAATCTTCCCAAACTGAAATGTATTATCATTCCACTTTCAAAAAATTTTAACAATAAAAAATAGAATAAAAAAGTTTGAATTCCATCTTATTGGCCATCACTTCCTAATGGAACTAGACATGACATCTTTTACCCAAATGACCAAATTCGAATAGAAGCAGATTCCGCATTCTTAACTGCTACGATGGGCCGAATGGTTTTCAAAATTTTCATTTGAGACCAAACACAATGCTGAAAAAAAATGTGCTTGCTGACTTCCTGTCTAGACCAAAGGCACCCGCAAAGATCAACATGTACATCATGAGACATGCTTTCCATACTTTTCATCACAACGAAAAGTATAAGATCGAGAGGATACAAGACTGGCCAAACTTTGGAATACCTCTAAGAGATTATGAACAAATCTAGAATAACAATCTCATTGAAAAACTAGAAAATTTTATGTGGCAATGCCACATAGATCTCTTTAGACTTCATGGAGGCTCCATCCTTTACCCCTTTGGATTAAACCCCATCTATCCATTCATACATCCTTTGATCTAGAAGAAAAATGATTTCCGTAATAAACTTCGATGGTTGTTATGGTACTTAACTAGTAAGTACTTAATAGCTATTGAGATTCCAACCAGAGGGTTTATTGCCAACCTAACAAGGATATTTGGGCTCGATTGAAATATTGAAAAAGAAAGTGATAGAAAGCTCCTAGCTATTCTCAACTAGCTCTATCCTCCCACTTATTGGAAGCACCTCTTATAACTAAAGCAGAGAACCATTCGACTAGACCTAGGAATCCACACTATTGTGTTTCTTCGACGTCCATGGGCTTTTGTACAAAATAATGGCACCATTGCCAATGCACCACAAGTTCTTTCCTGGTTGTGTTGATTATTGTAAGCATCAATATCGAGAACTTCAAAGAGTCTTATGCTAGAAAAAACAAGACCATCCCTGAAGATGTATGAAATTACACTATACCCATTGCATGAGATCATTACAGTCTTGCACCAGAAGCCAAAGAAGCACTCAAAGATTTCAAGCAAGCAAAGACACTTCCATCACATGAGCAAGAAATGGCAGACACAAATGATCCTACACAGTCATCTCAAGACCCCTTTGCCCAATGGGTGGCCCTCTCTCTCAAGACCCCTATGATCAAGGACCTTTGTCATTATCTCTTAGACTAGACACATCTTTCTATGCTCAACCATCAAATTGATCTCAACCAAGCCTGCCTACCTACACTCTAGGACCCTCCAAGACTCATGAAGAAGCATCCTCATCAAATGATGTGAACATGTGGAATGCCTCAATAGCACAAGTCACCCGAAGCCCTTCTGATATTAGACTTGCAGAACTTGAATAGAAATATGAAGAACATCTTCTTGCAGAGACACATAATTATGATGATTCGGACTATGATTATAATGCCCGTGATGGAAGAGATTACTGACTCTCGTGAGTCAAAAGACAATGCCCATGAGAAGAGATAGGCCAATAGCTAGGTCACTATAGCTAAGTCACTGTAGCAAGTCACTGTAGCAATAGACTAGGGAAATCCTTATTCACTATCACTGTTCATATCACCTAGAATAATTCCCGAACGGATTTTCCGGAGCCTTTATCTATTTTAGCAATTGTAAACTTAGTTCTTGTTTGCTTGTGGCCTCTTAGTGCCTATAAAAGGCAAGGAAGATGTAATGTATTGGGTAGAGTCCCCCAAAGTAAAGTGAGTGTTTTATTAATCTCAATGCCTCCCTAAAACTCTTCTTCTTCTTCAGCTTAGTAGGAACTTCTGAGAAATGCAACTTGGATAGTTAAAGATGTTACCATCCCAGCACCCTTGAGTGTCTCTATGCTCTAAACTAAAATTCTGAGTAGTTTGCTGCTAACAAGCTATCCCTAAAGGGCTTGAACAAGAAGTTCACCTATTATAGGAAGGCGTACCTGCAGAAAACTGACTTCGTTTTCTCCTATTCTAAGCATAAATCCATTCAATGGTATATACAATTAAAAAAAAGGAAAAAAGGTATAAAAAAAAGATACAAACTTTTTTACAAAAAATTACAAAATTATTTCACATAAATATCAGCCGTGTCACATAGGACTATCAACGCCCATGTCAGCAATTCTCGGTAAAATTAGTTTAAATGACTCAATTGACAAATTGTCAAAAGGTCTATCATAAATTGGTCAAATTGAAAAGTTTAAGATTGAAATAGTACAAGTGTAGTAGATTTACGACTTTTTTGATAATTTCCCCAACCTATTACTCAACTTTGAAAGCAAGTAAGAGACTTGAAGTAGACACATCGGTATATTTATAATGGGCATATATTTGCTGTAAGTTATTAACACCTTGCGGAATTAATTTTTACATTATCAAAAACATACGTCAGGATTAAATACAATGAAACTGTCCACAAGGTCCGAATGGTCTAAGAGATAGTACTCTCGCAAACTATCCAATGCAAATGGGGCCCAAGACACTAGATGTTGTTCACCTAGTTTATCATGATTTTTTTTTTTTTGGTCAAAAGTTTATCATGATTAGACAGCATAAGCTATGCAATACAAGTCACAATAAATAAGGTAAACTCACGTTTTGTTAACTACGATAGAGAAAATAATGGCATGGACATGTCATCCAAACCATCATTTTTCTTTCTATACTAAGCTCGTTGTCATGAAGGGATATTTTTTTCTTGCATTGTGACCTTTTATGGAAAGAGTTTTCCTTTTTTCTCTTTTTAGGCCATACATGCAAAGCATGAGTAGATCAGCAGGCAAATCTTGAATCGGCACTATTTACACGAGACAGAACTTCTCGGTGGATGATACTATTGCTTTTGTTACAGAAGGCATGCGATCGAACAATAATATAGACAGAAGAATAAAATAAATTAGACACCAAATTTACATGGTTTAGTCGTAGAGATTTACGTCCACGGGGAGAGTAGTGACGAATTCACTATAAATCAAATGATACAATGGATATTACACACTTAAGTCACTTAAACACTCTCTCGGTGTTTACTAAGTCCTAATTACACCCAAAGATGCACGCAGTGTTTAGCCCTAAAATTCCTCACGAAATAATCTTTCAATCTCACAAAGGAATTACATGCAAATCTTATCACAGGATTTAATCAGCTACAAACACCAATCTTTCTTGGATGTAAATCACAAATGAGCTTTGCCGCACGAGAAACACGATAACCCACTATCAAGCACCCAGCGCCTATGAGTGTCTCTCACAAACAAAGAAACCACGGCACTAAAAGTAAAAACAGCACTTTGATCAACGACGATGCTTCAAGATTCTTCCAAAATTCCCACGATCTCATGTATATATTCGCCACCTGTATTAGAGAGGTAATAGAATCCAACTAGTATTCGGTCGGCTCAAGGTCAATTTTGGACTTTCCCGTTTCGTCTTAGCCAACTCCATCAAGAAGCAGATGTGCCTCGGTCAACTACTTCCAAGATTTGTTGACCAGCTTTAGCTTTAAGAATATGACGTCAACCAAAAGACTAATTTGTGTACCCCTCTTCCTTTATTTCAAGTTAATTTATTTTCAAATTTCAGCTTTTCGCTTCGAGCTTAAACTCGAGATATATTTTAACAATCTTCACCTTGACTCAACGTTTAAACCAAGTCACAATCACTTCGCAAAAATTCAAACTCTGCCCCTACTCTCCCATTTCCTCTTATAGGCTCAACCGCCATAGATTTTATCCAAGTCCAAGCCTCGCTTGAACTTTGTCATAACCAAGGACCTCATCATAATACCAACTCCACATGTATCTTTAACTGCTATACAAGGATTTTCTACGCAACCTCCTTAACCATAAATAAAGCAAAACAATTGTTGCATCCATATCTGTCAAGAGATTGAATATGTACCTCGTTAATTTCAACAGTTATGGCAACCATTAGCTCTATAAGCTCCACCTCGCTACAAGTACCATCCGTGTTGATTACTTTACTAGTACTCGTACTTACTACTACTCAGGAGTTTATGGTCGCAACACCACATCAAGCTAAATACTATTCAGATCCATTTGAATACTACTATAATCACTCCTAACCAGAAGTATTGGAGACTCGTTAAAAGTAACTTCTCTACTGATAATAAGTGAATTTAACTCTGAGCACCACAATCGATAACCCCACTCATCTCGAGCATAGTCTAGGAATATGCACTTTTTTACCCTTCCATCGAGCTTACCATAACTCGCTTGAATATAACATGGGCAACCAAATATTCTAGGAAGTGAATAATCAACAACATTACCTGACCACACTTCTTTAGGACTTCGATATCCAATCGCGGTTGATGGGGATCTATTTATTAGGTAGCTCACCGTACTAAGTGCATCCGCTAGGAATCTCCTAGCCATACTAGCACTAAAGAGCATTTTATGGGCCGTCTCTAGTAACATTTTGCTTATCAATTCCGCAACATATTGTGGTTCATCAACATTAGTATGGTGTTTCACTATACATTCCTTCATGCATAATTCGTTTAATAGTTTCGAGCAAACCTCCATGCTACTATCAATCTACACATGCTTGATCATCTTACTAGTCTCCTTTTCGATCACAGCTATCAACTGCTTGATCCTGACAACAACATTAAACTTGTGCCTAAGCACAAATACCCACGTCTTCATCGAGTAGTCATCAACAACTGTTAGCATATATCTAGCACTCTTTCTCGAACGAAACCATGACAACTTACAAACATTCAAGTGAATTAACTCTGAAATTTCCATGGTTTCTTTGACAGTTGTACTGAACTGCACTTTTTGCCGTTGATATAAATCACAACATCTACATACATTTAATTCATTAGGAACATAACCACATAATAGATGCATCTGATGTCTTTACAGCAAAATTTGTCACTATCTCACCTTAAAGCTCATACAGGCCATTGTGCTTTATTCCTTTCATTATTATCGAAATATATCGATACCCAACTGAATCCAAGGCACTCAAGGAAATTAAGTTCTTTTTCAACTCTGGAACATGCCTTACTCCAATCAATGTCCTTACGATACCATCATTCATTCTAATTCTAACATTGCCAACACCGACAACCTTGCATTCAACATTTTTCCCAACTTGCACTTTACTATTATCCATGCATTGATAAGTAGTAAACTAGTTTTTATTTGGTGTAGCATGAAAAAAACAACAAGAATCCATAATCCATCCATCAAACGATGAATAATCAGTAACAAACAAGACATAATCGGCATTATTTGCTACAGGTGTAACATTATCTATAGAATCAACAATAATTCACTTACCCTTCTCATTCTTTAGCTTAAGGCAATTCCTTCTAAGATGTCCCTTTTGCCACAACTATAATGGACAACATCACCAATCTTAGACTAACTACGCCTATTCATATTAATACTATTCTTACCCACACGTGTTCTAGACTTTCCTCTATTTTCACTTACTAAAGCAGCAAATACAAGTCATCAGATGATGTCCTCACTCATAATCAAATCTTGAACCCCATCAAACGTCAAACTTGTTGACCAGAGGAATTACTAACAGCAGTAACAGTAACATTTCAATTATCAGGCAATCAGGATAATATAGTCAAAGCACGTACCTCATCTTCAAAGTCAATCTTAATTGAACTCAATTAGCTAACAATCACATTGAATTCATTGATATGATTTGCAACTGACGCACTTTCGTTCATCTTCAAATTAAAGAGACATCGCATCAAATAGACTTTGTTGATCGCATAGGGCTTCTCGTACATATCCAATAAGGCTTGTATCAAATCAGCAGTGGTCTTCTCCTTCACGGTGTTAAACGCAACCTTATGAGCCAACATAAGCCAAATAACACCCATAACTCGTCTATCTAGCAAATCCCAATCAGCTAGCTTCATCGACTCGGGTTTCTCCCCAGTTAAGGGCAAGTGTGATTTCATTTGGTAAATATAATCTTTAATCTGTATCTTCCAAAAACTAAAATCCTTCCCATCAAATCTGTCGATTCTCACTTTTGCTTCTTCCGTCACCATCAATTCATTTCAACTTAGCCAAGTCTAACTCTGATACCAATTGTTGTGGAAGGTGAGCGATCGAACAATAATATAAATAGAAGAAGAAAATAAATCGGACACTAGATTTACATGGTTTAATCATAGAAACCTACATCCACAGGGAGAACATCGACGGATTTACTATAGATCAAGCGATATAATGGAGATTACACACTCGAGTCACTTAAATACTCTCTCAATATCTCCTAAGCCCTAATTACACCCAAAGACGCACGCAGTGTTTAGCCCCGAAATTCCTCACAAATAATCTCTCAATTTCATGAAGGAATTACACACAAATCTTACCACAAGATTTAATCGGCTATAATTACCAATCTTTCTTGGATGTAAATCACGAATAAGTTTTGACGCAAGAGAAACATGATGACCCGCTATCAAACACCCAACGCCTATGAACGTCTCTCACAAACAGAGAAACCACGGCACTAAAAGTAAAAACGGCACTCTGATCAACGACAATGCTTCAAGATTCTTCCAAAATCCCCACGATCTCATGTATATATACGCCACTTGTATTAGAGAGGTAATAGAATCCAACTAGGATTCAGTCGGCCCAAGTTCAATTTTGGACTTTCCCGTTTCGTCCTAGCCAACTCCATCAAGAAGCAAATGTGCCTCGATCAACCACTTCCAAGATTTGTTGACCAGCTTTAGCTTTAAGAATATGACGTTAACCAGAAGACTAATTTGTGTACCCCTCTCCCTTCATTTCAATTTAATTTATTTTCAAAATTCAGCTTTTCGCTTCGGGTTTAAACTTGAGACATATTTTAACAGCTTTAGCCTTGACTAGCAAATAAAAAGGCAGTTGTCACGAGTTTGTCCATAAGGCAGGTGCCTATTTTCGATACTATTTTTTCTTTATTTTGGTTTGATATCCTCGATATTATAAGCTCCTTTGTCCTAGCTTCTATTGAATTCCGAAGGAATCAGAGTCGAGCAGTACAATTGCTCCCATAGTTGCTCATGTGGTTAAATCCATCGAAGTCGAATTCAAAATCAGCAAAGTCAGGCATTGGATTATCTGTTTGTTCGTTACCAAAATGACAAAATTCATATGTCTGTCCAACATAAAATTCTGATAATGGCATCGAGTGTACACGATCCTTAGAAAAAAAAATCAAAATTGCCATATTCTGAGACCTACAAATACACTGTTATATAAGACTTTCTATCAAGGCCTAAGCATAGCCGCTTTCAATTTGAAAACAATCTTATCATTCTTTTATGGATGAACATACTAGGATTTCAGGCCTCATGATGAGCGCACCATTCGTGCCAAAGGTCAACCGTGACATGTGTGCCCCCAATACACAAATTGTTCTTCATGCTTTATGTCTCCTCGATACAAAACACGAAAGAGACTGCGCATTTGTTGAATGCAAACAAATCTTTTATGATGGAATAAAGCATGACCCGTTTGGAAATCAAATGATGGTTTTATTGAAGTACGTGCAATGTTTACTATAAAATAATTTTTATTATGAGCCAATTTCCAGCTTATATGCTTCAGTACATATACCTATAACGCTTTTGATTTTAGTATTTCGGACGAGGAATAGGGGGGGATTCAAGGACCTCTATATAGTGCAACAAGATGCTTTGCTGGTCGAAAAGTAATCTATGCATCATGGTGAGATGACATGAAGACCGAAAAGAAAAGTCTTACCTCTAATTGTCATCTATAGCCTATACTCATTTATGGTAGAATAACCAGATAATGTGGCGGATAACATTTGCATGTGCTCGGTCATCTAGAGTCTTAAGCATCATACTAAGCTCTTTAGGCTATTCGAGGTAGTGTTTGAAGTAACCACGAAAGACCAATCTACATCTAGTAATGGTACCAGTCCAAAACTTAGGAGGTTGCCTTTGATGATTCTCCAGCTTTTGTATTAGGCACTACTCTTTTGATGGTGCATTTGACAACAGTAGTTTCTAGGGGTGTAAAATATATCCAAACCAAATCAAAAAATTTGAGTCTCATTCGATTCAAGTATTAAGTAAAGAGAGTTAGGTAATTTGACGATTCGGTTCGTTTCAAGTTTCCTTGTTCTTTCTTTCCTTTTTTTTTTTCTTCTTTTTGCACACTTTGTCACAGCCTGTGACAAGAAGGTAAGTGGGCCTACAATGGGATCCTCAAGTAAGGCATTATACTTACACAATTGCACTTGTCCTAGACCACCATCGAATACGATCGAACGGCCTTGAATCACCCCAAAACCGCATCTACCTCTTCATTCTTCATCTTCAGCAACATTCCAATCGATCCTCGTTATTGATACTTCACTCTCAAGCTTACACTCTCAGACTTCACTGCAAAACAATCGTCATGCCATTGTCGAGATGGTGTTTGTCGAGCACTTTGATGGTATCTCTGAAAGCTTTGCTCATGTTAGCCGATGCAATGTTTATCATCATCACTCTTAGAGCCTATGTTCCATTGACCTCCAAGCCTCTGCTTCTTAGTGGCCTCTCACACTGGACTCACCTCTCTTGTGGTTTAGGCCTCTGTACCTCTTCATCGTTGTTAACAACATCATCATCGCCATCGCCATCGCCACCAACTTTAAGTGTTTCCATCATCTAACCGTTGCGGAAGAAGAAGATGAAGTTTTAAAAAAAAATGAAATTTGAACTCTTAACCAAACCAAATAGAACCATATTTTCAGTTTAGGTCATATTCAATTTGGTTTGGGTATCATAGAAATCCAAACTTATGTTGACACCATTAGTAATTACAATGTTGTTAGGGTTGCGTGCACAGGCATCTAATAACAATAATAACAACGGCTCCTACTTAAGAGAGGTGGTCTATATTGTGTGAGTAGTGTTGTGTTGCTAGCCGTTTTTTAGGGGGCCACTTAAGAAAGGGACATATGGGATTCCCTATAATCAAGGGAGCTATTGGGACAACTATTTTCGCTTTTGGATTTACATCGCATGTTGGTAAGGGCTACAGATTGTTGAATTTTGTATCTGCAAATCAAAAGCATAGTTGTACGATTAATCATCCTTTTCTTTTGAATACGATACAAGATATTCTCATTGTTTTTATGAATCTCACACCAAGCAACAAATTTTCACATTCCATGCGTTGAACAATGTGTCGAGTGGATTCATTATGGCTCAAAGAAAATCGACCACGGGTCATTTGCACTGAAAATTTTTTGAAAGTTACATAATAGCCTAAGTCACGCTAAAAACGCGTCGATTGGAAATTAACCGCAAATTCGAGTCCGATTTCAGAAATTGAAGATTCTGTCATGTCACAATAAATTCTAGGAACGTCGACTTAGTCTCGGAAGATTTTTCTGCAATCAGAGACTTTATGAGAAAAAGTCGGCATAGAACCGTTTTCATTTAGAAAAAGATAGGGATCGTTTTTTATCACAAATTTAAGAATCAAGTAGATTCTATGGGTGAGAAAAAATGCCGAGATGACCAATGTTGGGTTGATTAAATTTATTGAGGTGTCAATTGAATTTGTAAGGGCCAAATGAGATTGAATTGAGAGTGAGATCAAGTCCAATTGAAGCCAAAGCCCATGAAATTCGTATGCCCCCTTGCCTAGCCCATTTTGGACAATTTCAAGGTTGTGAGAGGAGCTTTGTTGGCTTAATTACAGCCAAGGAAGGAAACCATGGTTGGAAATGGTCAAGGAGACCATGGAATGGGAAAAAAAATGGCCAAGGTAAGCCCCCTTTGTTCCCCTCTTTTCCTCACCAAGGCAACCGGCCACCACTCTTGCCCTCCTCCTCACCATTTTTGACCAATAGCAGCTAAAGGAGAGCCGTCGAAGCTAGCCAGCAGCCATTGGAGCCACACGACACCATCGCCTCCGCCATTCGCCCTCCTCGCGCGCACACACACCGTCATGCCTTGCCACACCTCACCGCTGTCTAGTAGCCTTGTCCGTGCATCCAGGGTCATTGTCCAGCCATGCCAGCCACTACCAGAGCTAACCAATGTCACCGGAGTCCTCGCCGTTGGTCACCAAACACACTAGCCGCCTCCACCGATCTTGCTTTGCCATAACCAACTTTATTTCTCTATTTTGTAGCTCAAAACATAGGGGAAAGTAATGGGTTTTCCAGTGGCTTCAATGCCCGTTTCGAAGTGGTCCTGAGCTTCGGTTGCTAGGCCCACCTTGAGGAAAGTCAAGCCCTGCAATGTTCCCATCGTTTTGCACCGAACCGCTCGTTAAACAAATGAGTTTTACTCACTAAACCCTGCTTAGTAGATTATTGATGCTTAGGAATTGATTAGATTTAATTAAGTATGATTAGGTGGATAGATTAGAGCAAAGCAATTAAATCAGTACATTATAAATGTATGTTAAGCAAATGGTTAGTGCATTTAGCGAATAGACACGCTTTATTATTTATTGAACGAATTTTGAAATTTTTCCAGGTCTGTTTTGACTTCCAATTAGGCATTACAGGCCTAAATTGGATTTATTGCTATTTATTTAAGGGATAAATGTTCTAGAAGTCCTAAAATTTGTCAGGAAAACGCATTTCATTCCTAAAACTTACAAAAAGTGCATTTAAGTCCTACAACTTGTCAAAATGTTTCAAACGAATCCTAAAATCGACGCCGTCTAATTTCTTAACAAAAAAGATGACGTGGCCCCCGCGTGGCTTTTTTAATCGTTTCTCTCTCCTCCGTTGCAAATAGTTTTAAAAAAAAAAAAAAAAAAGCCACGCATGCAATCTCCTCCTTTCTTCTTCACCACGACATCGTCTCCCCCTCCGTCTTGTACATCTTCTTCACCTTCGTGTTCTCCCTCCCCTCTCCATCTCTACATATTCTTTCACTTCCCGAGTGTTCCCTAAGCCCCAAATCGAACTCGTCCGAACCCTAAGCCCCAAATCGAATTCGTCCGAACCCTAAGCCCCAAATCGAATTCGTTAGAACCTTAAGCCCCAAATTTGATGATCTGTAGTTCTCTTGCGATTTGGGTCCTCATCGACCTCGAGTTTGACGCTCGTTGTGAGTACATGTTCTTTCCTTCCTTTGACGATTGCGAGTTCGTGTGAAGACCTCTCTGCGGAGTCTGGAAATCTCAGCGGTGAAGCAATTGGTGTCGGGGACAACAACAAGGTCAGCGATGACGATGGCGACTCCTCCTCACGCAGGTATCGCTCTTTGCATTATAGCATTTGGGTATCTCATGGTAATGCTACGATTTTTTTTTTTTTTGTAAATGTGCTTTAATCTCTGCATTATGCAAAATGACGTCAGCTAGCGTCCTCATTTCTTCATTATTTGGAGTTCAGAGAGCTCGAGTTTGACACACATCAACTTTATGTTCTTTTCTTTGATGATTGCGAGTTCATGCAAAGACATGTCTTGTGGGCATCTCGGCATCTCAGCAGCGGAGCGAGTGGCATCGGGGACGGCGATGGTGACTCCTCATGCAGATATCACTCTCTACATTACAACATTTGGGTATGTCATAGTAATATTACCATTTTTTTTTTTTTGCTTTGTTTTGCAAAGGCGTTTTACTCTCTACATTATAGCGGCATTTTACTCTCTGCATTATGGTTGTTTTGCATTTTTCAATTCTTGCGATAAATTAGAACATTGCTCTCACTATTGATCATGTAGTTGCATTGTGGTTGTAAAATGGATTATGCTAATTTGTTATTTCTATATTGATTGTTAGTCTTTTATAAAAATATCTTCAATTTAGAACTTGAACATTGCTTCAATAGTTTGATGATTGAAAGTGCTCTACCTTTTGTTTATGTTCCCTTGTAGGTCCAATGGCCAAGAACAAAGTTTATGTCATTGTTTGCTATGGATGTAAATTTAAAGTTGGCCCACCATTGGAATACATAGGTGGAAGAGTTGATGTTGCTGAAATAAATTTAAGTAAGAGTTCACTGTCTAGTATAATTGAAGCTATTGAGGCTTTTGGTGTGTGTAAAATAGAGAAACTCTTTTACAGAGTTCCTGGAAGTAAGACTCTTGTAGACAGAATAACTCTTAAGTATTTATGGGATAACTCTGATGTGATTGATCTATTTTATCATCATCTGTGCTCTAAAAATATTAAGCTATATGTTGAGCATGTTGATGATGAAAAGGCAAGAGCTGAGATGGGGGGTGTTGAGATAGAAACTGGAGGTATGTCTAATGTGATTGGGAATACCAATGATGACGGGAATCGGGCTGAAGTTGCCAATAGGGATCTAGATGAGGAAGAGGATGATGATGCACATAATTTGGTGGATATAAAACAGTCGAGTGATGATGATGATTTTGAACTGGTTGATGCAAGGAAAAAATTAATGGAATTTTCAGCAAGACATAGGCTCCAAATTGTAAATTATAGTGAGGCAACTGGTACTTCCCAACCATCGATTGTGGATGAGGCTCAATCGTTAGATGATTCTGAGTACGAAACAGAGTATGCTGATTCAAATGAGGAAGATAGTCTTCAATCAATTTTAAATGATAAGGGTGACGAAGAGGTTGATGTTATTTCAAGGAGGAGAAGTAGGTTCCCATCATATGATCAAAGTGATACAAATCCAGAATTTATTATTAGCATGACATTTGAGGATGCAATTGAGTTCAAAAATGCAATTTTGAAGTATTTTGTGGCTGACCAAAGAGCAATCAAATACACTAAGAATACAAAAAGTTTTGTAAGAGCCAGGTGTGCCCAAAAAAATTGTAACCGGATGATATATGATACTCTTGATAGCAAAACTTGGTCATTTCATTTGAGAAGGTATATAAATCAACATATATGCAGTATCACTTTCGAGAATAAGAGAGTGTCTAGTACTTATATAGCTAAGCACTTCATGATTCTCATTTTTGCAATGCCTAAAATCAAAGCACCTAAGTTAAAGAAATTAGTTGGAGAATAACTTAGAGTAAACGTCACTTTCAGTCAGTGTAGGAGGACAAAGCTGAAAGTATTGAAGGAACTACAAGGCAATTACAAGAAGGAATATGCATAGATATACAACTATTTGGGAGAGCTTTACACTGCAAGCCCTTCAAGTAATTTTAAATTGAAAGTTGAAAAACCATTGCCAAATTCTCTACCATTATTTGATAGGGCTTACATTTGCTTTGATGCTTGCAAGAAATGTTTTTTGGCTGGATGTAGGAAGATCATTGGATTATATGATATTTTTTTAGGGGTTTGATTAAGGGTGAGTTGTTATGTGCCGTCGAAAAGGAATAGCAACAATCAAATGTATCCAATGGCCTGGGCAGTGGTAAGAATCGAGAATAAGGATACATGGACTTGGTTTATCGAATTGTTGAAGTCAGACCTCAATATGTGTAATGATGACGGATGGGCTTTAATAAGTTATCAACAAAAGGTATGATTTTCTTTTGGTTTTTATTTGTAAATTGATTATGACATTACAATGCCTTTTTTTTTGTTTTCATATATATTTTCTTTTTTTCGGTAATTGTCAAGGTTTCGTCCAATCTGTAGCTGAACTATTGCCAAATGCAGAGCATAGGATGTGTGCAAGGCACATTTATTCCAACTATGGTAAAAAATACAAAAGAAAACAGTTGATGAGGCAATTTTGGAGATGTGTCAAGAGCAATAATATGTCAGACTTCAAGATGCATAGACAGAGGTTGAAGGAACTGACTCAGGAATGTCATGATGATTTATTCCGTATTGAGCCAAAACATTTGTGCAAAGCCTTCTTTAACATCGACATTAAATGTGATGTCGTTGATAATAATCTAAGTGAAGATTTCAATGGCAGATGTGTGGAAGCTAGGTGCAAGGCCATTGTGAGTACACTGGAGGATATTAGAATCATGGTTATGAATAGAATACATACTCAAAGGGATGGATGTGCTAGGTGGACTAGAAATTATGGTCCAAGGATTATGCGTAAGTTACATGAGAATACAACTGCTAGTAGGTATTACCATTTGATATGAAATGGAAATGAAGGATATGAGATTACAGAAGGTAGTGACAAATATGTTGTTAATTTGAATTTAAAAACTTGTTCTTGTAGAGCTTGGGAACTTAGTGGAATTCCATGTTGTCATGCCATTTGTGCAATACACCATAAGAGAAATGATCCGACTAATTATCTAGCTGAGTGCTTCAACAAGGTAAAGTATCTAAGTGCTTATCAATTCATGATGCCTATAGTGAGAGGACAAAAATTTTGGAATAAAGCCAATAAAGAAGCTCCTCAACCCCCACCAATGAAGAACATGTCCGGTAGGCCAAAAAGGAGTAGAAGAAAGCAACTAATGAGCTTGTAAGAGGTGATAGAATGACTAAAGAAAGTAAGCAAATGACTTGTTCTGCTTGCAAACAAATTGGACATAACTGCAAGGGATGTCCTTTAAAAAAGTATTTCCTTAACTAACTGATCATCTTAATGTTGGGCGCGTCACTTTAACGTGTTGTTAATTAATGCTTAATATGTGTTTCTCATACCAATGCTGGGGCCAATGTATGTACATCCAATGCTCGGGTCAATGTATGTACATCCAGTGCTCATGCCAATGCAAGTAAAGCTAAAGCTCATGCTAAATCTCAGGCTAATTCCACTGGTCCAAGGCTCGAAAAAAGACAAGTTGTCATCTAATCATTATTGTAAGTTTTATATATCAAGGTTCCAATTTAGTAATTATAAATATATATTCAGGCTAAAACTGAAGCAACGACAAGCGTAACTGAAGGAGGATCCGAAAGCCATGCCAATGCTTTTGCAAATGCCAATTCAATAGGAGACAATAGTGGGCATGTTAATGCTTCTACTCATGCTAGTGCAGATGTAAGAGAATGTAGTGCCACTACTTTTGCTCATGCTAGTGCTGATGTTAGAGGATGTAGTGGTGAGGCCAATGCTTTTGATAAAGTTCGTTTGGATCAAAGGGAAGGCAGTGCACCGGCCAATATAATGGCTAAGCATAGATGTGCAAAATTCCGATGAGTAATACCTCAATCCCCAAGTATACATGTATTGTAACTACATTCTCATGTTAAATGAATTTTTATTATTTCATTTTAAAAGACCTACCATTGAAAATTACATGATACAGAGAAAATCACAAGCCAAGAGGATGAAAATGGTAGGGTTGGGTGTTGACACAAATCCTATGACAAACCTTCATATTCGCAAGGTGAGTAATATTTTTAAAATTTTATAATAGCAATTGCTTATCTCCTTAAGCTAAAAAGATGCTCGTTCTTATGTAGCCTAATACAATTGGTGCAAGAATCATTAACCTACCGAAGAATGAGGTAGTTTCAAGAGCTACATCAACAGCAAAGGTGCATTCCCAAGTCAGTGCACAACCTCAGTCATATCATGTATCAGCAGCTCCTCGAAAACAAATTACAGTGATGCCAAAGCCACTATTACAACCCAAGGCCACTTCCCAACATTAGTCATATCATGCAATAGTAACTCCTCCAAAGCATGTTGCAATGAAGCCAACGGCACTATCACAACCTCAGATCAGTTCCCAAGCTCAATCATCTCAAGCTACAATAGCTCATAAGCATCTTGGTTTAAAGCGAAAGGCACCATCACAACCCCAGGTAAGTTCCCAACCTAGATCATCTCATACAACATTACCTCCTCAAAAGCATGTCGCGCTGAAGCCAAAGCTACTATCGCAACCTCAAGCCAATTCCCAAGCTTAGTCATCTCAAGTTACAATAGCTCAGAAGCATCTTGGTTTAAAGCGAAAAACACCATCACAACCCCAGGCAAATTCCCAATCTCAATCATCTCGTGTAACATTACCTCCTCGAAAGCATGTTGCAATGAAGCCAAAGCCATTATCACAACCTTAGGCTCATTCATCTTAGGCTACAACAACTCCTCCAAAACCTATCGCTGCGAGACCATATATAAGGAAAAGTGCAGAATTCTGAATCTAGTGAAGGCTCAACCTACTGGACCACCAGAGACCATCAAATTGGATTGATATGTTTGCTGAAATTGGTGTTGTTAGGTGAATTTATATCAATTATTAACTGGTTTTCTATATGAGACATGTAGCATTTGTGCATAGAACATTTTCTGCATTGAAAGTGCATATTTTGTTGAACAGAACCTTTTGTGCACTAAAAGTGCAGGTATTTTGTTAAACAAAACCTTTTGTGCACTGAAAATGTAAGCATGTTACTTTGTCAATGAATCGTGTTTTAATGAGTTATGTGGGATGCTTGGTTTTGGTTTGGATAATGCACAAAAGTGGTTGCTCTTCAGGATTGTTAATAGGTTATTATTGAAATTGGCCATGCAGAATTTTCATTCTTCCAATACTTTTGTCATCTTCTTTCCCATACATTCTTCTCGAGTTCCTCAGGGGCATTAAAGGTAACTAATACCACCACCTCTTATTGCTAATTTTTCATTTTAGATGATGGGGTTTTGCTCTACGAGGTCTCTATAGCCCGCATTGGATGATTCATGGAAGATTTGATTAAGTAACTTAGGTATTGTAGCCGACTACTTTAATTTCACTTGATTTTTGACACATTCCATTTTAGGCAAGCTCATTATTAAAATCATGAAGAAATCACCAATTAACAATCTTGATTGCATAATAAGGGAGTTGTCACCTTTTTTTGAAGTTCCAAATTTATTCTAGTGGCAATAGCTCATGTAGTGCTATTGACAAGCACACAAATCAAGCAACATTTTGTAATGCAAAAGTAATTTCTCGCATGGCAAGCAACCGATCTTGCAAATTACAAACTCACATCAGATTTCATTCACATCTCAATTATCCACAACTAGTGTTCAAATTTACAAACTTAAAAAGAAGGTACTATGGAAGACTTAGAAATTTCCCACCAACTTTCACATTACATATAACCAATACAACAATATAACACATGCATAGAATGAATGATGATTGATATAGCATCTTTCCTTTCTTTACTCGTGCGAGCTCCTCCTTTAAACATCTATTTTTCGCCTTTTGAGTCTTCATTTCAGCTAGTAATGAGCTCACATTGACTCCGTCACCCCTCGATTGGCTTAATTCAGACAATGCTTGATTTCTTTCAAGGAAGTCAACTATCATGTCCCTCACATGATCTGGTATCTTTGGATCCACCCACATGAAGAAATTGCAACAAGTTGGACTATCAAACTTAGCACATCTATGAAATTCTTCCTACGTTTTTCCTTGTCTTTGCCATAAGAATTGGCGATTGAAGACCACAATAACATGTTAACTTCGAGTTGACCTCATTAGGAGTTACACTACTTGATTCAGATGTTGCCGCCCTCATTCTTCTGGGCTTCGTATTATAAGAACCTAATAGAAGTATATTAGCTATATTATGATTCCTTCATAACGTCTTCATATTAGTAACTTCTGCATAATGCAATGTGTTTACTTGAGAGATTTAGGAGATGTTTTCAATCTCCAAAAAACATCTCTCTTTTCATATGCACTGGATGAATAGACAACCATAACTTACTTCTGCATCAATGTTCTAATTTGTCACTAGTATTGGAAAATGGAAAACAACAAAATGCTATAATGCAAAGAGCGATACCTGCGTGAGGAGGAGTTGCCATCACCATTGTTGACCCTATCGTCGTCCCCGACACCAATCGCTTCGTCGCTGAGATATCGAGACTCCCGCAAGCGAGATCTTCATACGAACGCACAAACGTCAAAGGAAGGAAAGAACACAAACTCACGACGAGTGTCGAACTCGAGGTCGATGAGGACCCAAATCACAAGATAACTGCAGATTGTCAAATTTGATTTGGGGCTTAAGGTTCGGACGAATTCGACTTGGGGTTTAGGGTTCGGACAAGATTGATTTGGGGCTTAGGGTTCAAATGAATTCGATTTGGGGTTTAGGGTTTAGACGAGATCGATTTGGGGCTTAGGGTTCAGACGAATTCGATTTGGGGTTTAGGGTTCGAACGAGATCGATTTGGGGCTTAGGGTTCAGACGAATTCGATTTGGGGTTTAGGGTTTGAACGAGATCGATTTGGAGCTTAGGGTTCGGACGAATTCAATTTGGGGTTTAGGGTTCGGACGAGATCAATTTGGGGCTTAGGGTTCGGACAAATTCAATTTGGGGTTTGGGGTTCAGACGAGATCGATTTGGGGCTTAGGGTTCGGACGAATTCAATTTGGGGCTTAGGGGACACTCGGAATAGAGAAAGAATAAGTAGAGACAGAGGGGGCAGGGGGAACACGACTGTGAAGAAGACGTATAGACGGAGGGGAGACGACGTCGTTCTGCATACGTGGCTTTTTTTTTAAAAACTATTCACAACGGAGGAGAGAGAAACGATTAAAAAAAGCCACGTGGGGGCCACGTCAGCTTTTTCCGTTAAGAAATTAGACGGCGTCGATTTTAGGATTCATTTGAAATATTTTGACAAGTTGTAGGATTTAAATGCACTTTTTGCAAGTTTTAGGACTGAAATGCCTTTTCATAAAATGTTTTAGGACTTATAGAACACTTATCCCTTTATTTAATATTTTCGTAATTATTTATTTAATTATTTATTTTTCAAAAATTAGGCTAGGATATCCAACAACCGAAATATTATGCTAATTATCGTGGTATAGTCTATTTATTTATTTGAGCTCTAAATTATGCTGAATTGATTTAATCGTGATTTTAGGATTTTATTCATAAATTAATTATTTTGGTAATTGATTGGAAAATAACCGAGTGTCGGTTTACAACGCCAAAAATATTTTGGTGGACCATATGAAATGGTGGGATTTGTGGAAAGGAAATTATTATATTTTGATTAAGGCCAACCGTGTACCCACGCACGGCTATTTTATCGGGTATGAAAAAAGGTGAGAAAGAATGCCATATTACGTCGGCTCGATGACTAAGGATGTCATCTCGGAGAAAGACGTTATATTTTGTTGACTTAGTGATTTGATATATCACTTTGGAGAATGCACGTGGGCTCAATGACTAGGAATGTCATTTTGGAGAATGCACGTGAGCTCGGTGATTAAGTATATCATCTTGGAGAATGCACATGGGCTCAGTAATAAGGTATGTCATCCTGGAGAATGCACGTGGGCTCGATGATTAGATATACCATCTTGGAGAATAGATGGTATTGAATGTATCGACTGGGGAGAGGTCGTAGTGACATGTAATCGATTAGGTCGATTGATCAATAATTTGATTTGATGTTATGAATTGAGTGATTGATGTGATTTGAGGCATTAGTAAATGTTATTGATTTGCAGGATGGAACTGAGGCCAAAGTAAGTCCTCTGACTCATATTGTGCTTAAGCAGCCTTTAAAGCATATTGGCTTCCTAATCGGGTCTTAAGGGACAAAATTTGCTGAGACATAGTCTCACCCCATTGTAAGACAACATTTCAGGTCCCTAGATGACAGCACCTCCACCTCCTCGTCCTCCCATGCATTTTGGTATACCTGAAGAGATCACAAAGATAGGATATCACTTCCCGATACACCCCCACCCGGAAGGACTAGAGTATGTTTTGGTGACATCCACCGTCTGGGTTGACATGAATGAACCCGATAAGGTGCCACATGAGTATCGGTCGTGGTATCGCCATTACCATGATGGGTGAAGAGAGGGTCCCATAATGGAAGGTGATGTGCCTTTGTACATCTTAGAGGCAGTATTCAGAAAGGGGGACTATAGATCCCAAGGACGGAGCCAATGATCGATGCCTAAGACCATAAGCTCAAGGGTGACCCTAATACTCTCGTATATTCGGCCATGGACTCCAGCTGGAGCGAAGAGGAATGAGAGATTGTTGAGCAGGAGGAGGAACTTGAGGAAGAGCCTAAAGAGGACGACCTTGAAGAGGAACCGGAGGAGGAGTCAGAGGAGGATTCAGAGGAGGATCTAAAGTATGACTTAGATGAGGATTAAAACCCCCACCCTATTTTGCAAACTCTAAGTTGTGATTTGATGTATGATAGATCTAACTTGTTAATAGTATCTTAATATATACTATGAGATTTGCTTTGTATAAAAGTGTGGTTGTGATTTTTCAAGTTTGAAAAATATGGCTCTACTTTTCTATCCCATTATTTTATTATTTGGGAATTATTTCATCTACTTCCACATGCGTATTAAAATAAAAGGGTTGGCAATGCGTCATGGGACATCGCTATTAATCGATTAGGTGAGGGATGGGCGCATGCTTGAGGATCGGGGCGTGACAAACGGTGGCATAATGCACAACTATCCTGCGATCACTACAACTGGTGGTCACTAGCAATTGGTAAAGGAAGAAAGGGGGAAAAAAGAAGAAGAAAAAGTCAAATAATCTTTCAAGTAGGCCACCTTTTCCGAAACGCAATACAGGATAACTGTGACTGTGTATATATAGATCTATATATATTTTCAAAACTATCATTTCAAAATGTCCGCTTTAATATATATATTCGAAATTGTCATTTCAAAATGTCCGCTTCAACCGTAGTTTCACCTCCCAAAAGCTAAGTTGGCTTGACAAGCGCAGTGCAAATGAGAGGAAACAGGAACAAGAAAACCAAAAATCTCTTTCTCGTCCATCTACTTCAGGGGGGGCAAAGCAAAGAGAAGCGCTTTTGCTACTGAGAAAGCAAACGGTCAGTGCAAAGGTTCAAGATTTAACTGAGCATTAGCGAACCTAGATCCAATGCCCAACTACCAACTCCTCCTAGAATTGCATTGTCAAAGCCGATCCAGGAATGACCGTTAGTGGACACCCACTACTTTTCACCATCGAATTGTTATTGGATACCAAGGACTTAGAGACTCTCTTGAGTTTGTATAGAAAGTATCTTCAACCCTTTCCACAACCACTCATTCGATTTTCCGCCAGGCTATCCAATCTAATTCAGGACCGATAATTAAACATTATATTAGTAGTTTAAGAGAAGAAGTCCTTTATACGAGAGCCCTTCCACGAATCCTAGAGGCAAGGATTTAGAGCACTTTAGCTTTCAAGAGCCAAACTTCCAAATGTTTAGAACCAGCCAGCAAGTCTCCTATTCCTCTTAGTGTGTGCAAGCCAGGTAGAGATCTACTTCTAGTTATCAATAAAATAGTTATAAAGCTAGTTTTCATCGGTAGATAGATGAGAATAGGATTAGTAAAGAACTCCTTTTCTCCTAGTCTATTCCATTAGAGCTACCTATGTCTTGAAAGACAATGTACTTCCTATACTCTCCCTTGGAAGGACAGACAGCATCCGTATCTTAGGTAAAGGATCCGACTAGAGGCTTTGGACTGCCAATCTCTCTTTTAATATTGAAAATAAAACAAATGAAAAAACAAAAGAACGAAAGAAGTAATCCTTTACCACTAGGTATATAATTACCGCTTATAAAACTAGGGTTTTAGGTAATACGACATATTATTATTGAGAAGTGAAAATACTCCATGTGTTAGTATGCCGATTTTGTGGACCTTGGCGTTACTCTGATGGAGCCAAGTAAACTCGTTGCAACACATATACCCCAGATGCTTTTATCCTTCCTTTACTTGTCGATCCGCACATTAGGTGGACATGGTAGATATGAGTACTCTCGTCACCTATCGTTTATGTGGAATTACCATAGGCAGGCACAGGTTCGTTTCGAGAATCACTGCGCCAACTTAACAACCGGGGCACAACCTCTCTCTATTTAAGTCGCCACCTTTTGTACACACAAGACCACCCAATAGAAACGGCAAGAACAAGAGCTGGTGTGTGCACAGACAGGCAAGCCTTCTCCAATGGCCATTCAATCCACTTCCACCCCTCTATATGAGAAAATAAGCCTGAAAAACGATGCGAAGAGGGCGATCGAGATCTTCATCTTGTTCCTTCTCGTCTC
Source organism: Eucalyptus polyanthemos subsp. polyanthemos (assembly GCA_017140185.1). Classification (NCBI taxonomy): domain Eukaryota; kingdom Viridiplantae; phylum Streptophyta; class Magnoliopsida; order Myrtales; family Myrtaceae; genus Eucalyptus; species Eucalyptus polyanthemos. The sequence goes on along the minus strand of CM029467.1, from coordinate 7,976,129 downwards.
CCTTCTTGCATATCGGCTTGTTCACCTTGAGGACCACGGACTTGAATGGCAGGTCGCACTCGCGTGCGAGTCATGGTTCACGTTCGTGTGGATTCTCGTCATCAGCACCAAATGGAGCCCTGTGAGCTACAAAACTTACCCTCACCGTATCTTGAAAAGGTCTCGATAGAGCAAGAGCTATCTTTTTCAAATGGCTTGCTTTACTTTGAATCTTCAACTTGTCATGAGCCCTCGATCCCAAACTCCTCAGCGCTACAGCTACTGATACAGCTCGATTTTTCTTTCTTTCCATCACCTCGAATACTCAGGATGGTTTTCTTTTCCGAGTTTCTAGTGACGGTACAATCATCGTGAGGAACTTATTTTCTGATAACCCTCTTTCCTTTCATTTCCAACTTTTGCACTTCTCATAGGACATATTAATTCTACCACACTGGCTGATGTGAATTTTGAGAAGTAACAATTCCATTCGGTTTTTCCACATCTTTCAACTGAAGTACCTGTATCGTACAATATTCACGCATGTTCTTCGTGGATTGCGGGTTATGAACGTTCTATAAGTTGGTTCTGACCCACCAAGTTATATTTTTTAGGTTTAGTTCCTTATTGCTGTTCTTGTTTTTCACAATTCCTTCATATAGGGTGAGCGAACTTCCTCCCGTGGACATGTTTGTCACAACGGCAGATCCGCAGCTAGAGGCTCCGATCATCACCGTGAACACGGTCCTCTCCTTAATGGCGGTAGACTATCCGGCTCATAAGCTGGCGTGCTATGTCTCCGACGATGGCTGCTCACCGTTGACCTTCTATTCTATAATGGAAGCTGCAAAGTTCGCAAAGCTCTGGGTTCCGTTTTGTAAGAAGTACAATATTCAATTGCGAGCCCCATTCCGGTACTTCGCCGGCGACTCAACCACATCGTCTGGTGAAGACTGCTCATTGGAATTCCAACAAGCACGGGACACAATGAAGGTGATCCTCAATCTTTGGAGTCTAGTTTTCATGTGTTGGAGATGGTCACGGTGATCGGTGATTCTTTGTTGAAATGTGAGAGAGAGAGAGAGAGAGAGATTGGGTATGGACAAGATATGGATGGATGCGGCCTTCCCTAAGCTTGTCTTGTTCTCTGACAGGATGAGTACGAGAAGCTGAGAAGGAAGATAGAAGATGCGTCCCTAGGATCAGTACCATCGAATCTTTATGGGGAGTTAGTCGCTTTTTCTAACACAGAACGCAAAAATCACCCCACAATCATCAAGGTACAGTAGAATTACTGAGAGGATATCTTTGTCCAGTTTTGGATAAAATGGTTCTGTGGTTAATATGGGAGAACAAAATCAACATCTATACGTCACAAATTGAGGATCCAAGTACTTTGTGATCCAATAATTACTATTCTTGATTGAATTGCAATTAAATTCCCCCCAATCTATTACTATCTTGAAATATAAACAAAATAAAAGATTTGATGGTTTACGTAGAAATTTAATATCCTTTAAAAAAATATTTAAATTCTTGAATTAGTAGGCTTCATAACAATTTATAATTATTTATTATTTGATTTTTTGTGATTCAAAATAAACCATTATACACATAGTATATTAAAGATTGTCACACCATTATTTCTTTTTTTTTTATAGTTCTCAAAATTAGAAAGACGTGAACTTGAGATTGCACCGTAGATAGCATGTCTCTCTCATTTTTTACACCGGTGACCATGCTACCCCTTTAGAGACTCTTATATGTCAGATAGCTCCTTCATCTCAGAGCCACAATCGGTCATGTGGTCAACTCCATTACATTACCAAAATGACAATCCACAGATCTATCTAACATTAGATTCTTCTATTGACATCGAGTATGTGTTATCCTCCAAAAAAATCAAAAGTATCGTACTTCGAAATCTACAAGCTTACTGTTTCTTGCTGTGATTTTAACAAAGATCATGCTGGAAAATAAAGGAGGTAGTCCAGATGAATTGCCACATCTGATCTACATATCACGAGAAAAGCGGCCAAAGCACCCGCATCATTACAAGGCAGGAGCCATGAATGTCCTGGTGAGTAAGACCTATCTATCAAGGCCAAAGTGTGGTCGCTGTTTGACATCAAAACAATCTTATAATTCTTTTCTCTCGGGTCTCGTTGATGGATGAACAGACCAGAGTTTCAGGACTCATGACGAATGCACCATTGATGCTAAATGTCGATTGCGACATGTACGCCAACAATCCGCAGATTGTTCTCCATGCTTTGTGTCTCCTTCTCGGCACAAAATATGAGAGAGACTGCGCATTTGTTCAATGTCTACAATACTTCTATGATGGAGCAAAGGATGACCCATTTGGAAATCAACTAGTGGTCCGCAACGAGGTATGTGCAATTTTACTACAAAATAACTCCTATTTTGAGCCAAATTGCAGTTTATCTACTAATCAGTACCTATACCTATAATACTGTTGATTTTAGTATTTGGGACAAGGAATAGTAGGAATTCAAGGACCTTACTATGAAGGAACGGGATGCTTTCATCGTCGGAAAGTAATCTATGGGTCATGGCCAGAGGACATGAAAACCGAAAAGAAAAGTCTTATCTCTAATGGTATGTGCGTATGTTTGGTCACCTATTGCACGTTCATGGGACTATGTGCCTAGTCATAGTAAACCATATTTTCCCATTTGCCAATTTGACTTCTACAGGAGAATTAACCAAGGTAGAATCACTAAATGGCTTTGGAATTTCAAAACAATTCATCAACTCTGTTGCTCATGCTCTACAAGGCAATTTAGATAATCCCAAAGATCTTTGGAGCTCTCTTGAAGCAGCCTATCAAGTCTCTAGTTGCACCTATGAATACAATACTAACTGGGGTAAAGAGGTTAGTGGATGCCTACATTGAATTCACAGATTATACACGATTAATCTAATCATGGCTCTAAATTTTAAAGTGGCTATACAACAACTACCATTAAATTTCATTGTCATTTTCCTGAAGATCTATGATTTTCCCATGAACACGAATCAATAGACACATGATTTATGGTATTAAGTGCTCTGTTTTTAAGCATTTTTGTGACAATGAGAACGATGGCATAAATTTGATTTTCGGCACGAGAAATGTTGTGCACGTGTCCTCTTGCAGATTGGTTGGATGTACGGATCGACGACGGAAGATATCCTTACGGGATTGGCCATCCATACCAAGGGTTGGAGATCACTCTGCTGCTTACCAAACCCACCGGCTTTTCTTGGTTGCGCACCCTCTGGTGGGCCTGCCTCGATGACCCAGCAAAAGAGATGGGCCACGGGCCTGCTCGAAATTCTAGTGAGCAAAAGGAGTCCAATATATGGCACCCTGTTCATGCATCTCCATTTCAGGCAGTGTTTGGCATACCTGTGGCTCCTAACTCGGGCATTGAGGTCCATACCTGAGTTCTTATATGCTCTCCTGCCAGCATATTGTATCATGACAAACTCCCACTTCTTGCCCAAGGTAAGAAGAAAGTAAAACAAATATCACTCCTCTATTCTCAAGAATTTGTCTCATTATCTTCCTTTCTTGTGTAAATGCAGGGACAAGAACCAGCTATCATAATTCCAGCTACCATTTTCGTCATCTACAACCTATATTGTTTATATGAGTACTTGGCCATTGGCTTGTCAATACGTGCATGGTGGAATAACCAAAGAATGCAACGGATGACATCCGCATGTGCTTGGTCATTTGGAGTCTTAAGTGTTGTACTTGAGCTCTTAGGGCTATCGGAGACGGTATTTGAAGTATCCAAGAAAGATCAATCTACATCTAGTGATAGCACCAGTGCTGAATTTGGGAGGTTCACCTTTGATGAGTCCCCAGTTTTTGTACCAGGCACTGCTCTTCTGCTGGTGCACCTAATAGCATTATTTACAATGTCGTTAGGGTTGCGCCCACAAGCATCCGGGAGTAGTGGCTCTGGCTTAGGAGAGGTGATCTGTACTGTGTGGGTGGTTATGTATTTCTGGCCATTTTTTAGGGGTCTATTCAGGAGAGGAAAATATGGGATTCCCTCGACTACCATAATGAAGGGAGCTATCCTAGCAACCTTTTTTGCTTACCTATTTAGATTCACACCCATAGGTTGGTAAGGGCAGCAGATTGTTGATGTTTGAATATGCAAATTTAAAAGCATGGTGGTACAATTACTCTTGCCTTTTCTTTCTGATAGGAGACAAGATTCTTTCCTTGTATATAGTGAGACTCTCACAAAGCAACAAATTTTCATATTCAATGTGTCGAAGTAATTTTATGAATATTAGCCAATAGTTAGGGGGTGCTCATGAGTAAAGATTTAAGGCATTTGTGAGTGTCTCTTATGCTCTATAAAAAGAGCCATCTATTATATTTCTAATTAAGTTATTAAGCAAATATATGGTCTTTGATGATTTTTCTCTCTCACTTTATCTTGAAAATCGTGGAATATTTACATAGTCAACGATATGATAGAGAGAATGCTACATTTCATGTCCAGACATGTCCAGAGGGTAGGAAATGGCACGAAATTACTACCTAGATGATGAAGCAAGGTGAAGATCTACATGCATAAATAACAATCATAGGAACAGAGTTCTGCTTGTCACAGTTCAAATCACAAAGATAGCAATGTCTTTGTCCTTCATGGCCAGCCGACAAGAGCTCATTGTTTTATCCAGGCATTAGGGCAGAAGAATGATAAGAGCAGTAATCCATGGACTTATTTTTCACAAATTCCACACATGATCCAACTAACCGGAGGTAAAAAAAATTGTAATAGAACTTAGAGGCAATCTTGTGCGCTTCACAATCATAATCGACTCGAGGAAAACTTATATATACAATCCTAAAAGATACGACCAACAATAGAAAAGTCAATGAAAAAGTTTCAGCATGAAGCTCAGGTGACTAATCTCGATTTGAGAACAATTCGACCCTTCTAACCTTTGGTGGAATTGATAGTTTGCTATACAGCACAAATGAGAGACATGCACATGAGACATCACCGTCTCCCGCGTTCACATTCGTATCTTCACCTTTGGCACCACCTTCTTCACTTCCATGGTTAGAATCGAGATCATCCATCCTAAATATGTATAAGACCAAAGGACAAAATCGTACCAAATCGTACCCTTTATTCTCCTTTGCAACCCTTCATAAAATCAGAAAATGTTTGGTAGTCATAACTAAAGTTTTGCTGCAAAATATTGAATAAATGTTGGGAGTGCGAAGCAATCCAATGCATTCACTGATGGATATCACCAAGAAGGATTCCATCAATATATCTAGTTGGAATTACATTCACTCAAAGACTTGAGCCGATAAGTTATAAGCCAATTTTGATAATTATATTAATGGCTCCACATAATACCAATTCTCAATATATGACTTGTCTAATATAATTTACATATGCATCTCAACAATCTTCCCATCATGGGTGAATTCAGTGTTAGTTTGCTCTCCCTTAATCTGTAATAGTACTCGAGTAGTATCAATTAGTGATCCTGGCTAAATTTCTCGTTATATTGCGCGGTTCCCCTCTTTATACTGAAAAAAAAAAAAAAAGTCATTTATTATGGGTTAGACGAATATAAAGAAAATTTTTGAAGTAAATCAAGATAAAAAGTGACAATCAATCAATTAAGAATTTGCACTAGATGAAGTTAGTGTGGATACTAATTCATACCTGACTTAATTGGTGTGAGAGAGTAGTTTGGTTTGTTAACTAAAAACTAAAATTGTTAAACCACGAAAAACATCAAATTAATATATTTTTGACAAATTTGTCTCGAACCAATATTTTGATCACAAAAAGCCTAAACTAATACATCCATGATAAATTGATTCAAAACTAATTTTTTAACTACTAAAAATCCACACGTTATATTTATTATCATCTATTGGTTTCCATTAAATTATATTAATATCACAAAAAGTTATAAATCGGTACATCTATGACAAATAAATAAAAATCGAAATTGGTGGACCTGTCAACTGTTACATGCCATTCTACTCAGCAATTTAACATTAAAATTTAATGAAAAACTAATGAATGATAAATTTACTATAAGTGTATCAATTTGAGATTTTTTTTTATAATCAAAAAATAATTTTGGATAAATTTATCATGGATATATTAATTTGGAGTTTTTCATTATATTAAGTCAAACTAAAAAGTATGCCTTTTAGCCAAAGACAGCGGAAAATTGCTAAATCCTTTTGTCAAGTAGGCACATGAGGAAATCATTCGCGAAGCAATGGACTACCCCGTTCATTCAATAGAAAAACAATTATTTAATGTCAGTTTAAATCTTGCCAATTATCACACTGAAAACAACCAAAAGCGTTGCTCAATTCTATACGAAGAAATTAATGCTGTTCAATACTTAATATTCAACTTATATCAAACTGCTTCACGTCGTTGGTCCCAAAAACAGAAATATGAACATTTTTCTCATAGTAGTTTTCAGTGTTCGTACGCTCAGGGTCTCTGATTTCTCCTGATTTCCCGTTTGGACTGCACTTGACTAGACTAGGCATCATGCATCTTTCCTCCTCGCGGGGCAGAGACTCTTCGGCTTTGTCCACGATGCTGATAGCGCAAAGACGTGACAGGGTATAGGTGACCACTTCACGTGGCCGCCGCCATAGGTGCCCCCGACGTCCCCCGACGAGGCCCGACGAGCACTTACCTTCCATCTTGAAGATGACGAATTCCAAAAGCTTCGATAAGTTTTGCTTAATTGAACAAAATTAAATACAAATACCCCCCGCCTCCTTCTGTGTGGGGCGGCTCTTCTTCATCTTGTACCTATCCAACTTGGCGGCGGAGAATCGTAGTTGAGTTCCGAAATCATGGCATGCCTCATTGCGTCGCCAATGTTCTTTATAATAAGTTAGGTTGCGTAAAATAAACTCCCTTCATGATAGAATAATATCGCTTTCTCTTAGTAGCTCATCTCAAGCCCTCGCCATTAGCCGAACATTACAAGATTAATTTTTACATCGCGGCAGACATGAACTCTATAGACCAAAAAATAAAAAGATTAAAATAAAACAGAAGTTGACGAGAACCAAATTTTACAGGTCCAAACTCGGATCGCGAAATTGTATTTATCCTTCTCCCTTTCTCTCTAGCCATACTCTATATTATAAATTCATTTGGACACCATGTGCTAAACCTAATTGACCACGATAAATAACATGAAACTACTCGATACGAGTCATAAATTAATAAAGTAAAATAAGATTTTGTTAATCTCATCAATAAAGAAAGAGTGATTGTTCGAACATGTCTTCAAGATTATATATAATCGGACTCCATGTGCTAATCCTAATGCCGTTTAAATTTTATCAATGGCTGCTAGTTCCAAAAGCGTCTTTGGACTCTATCGACCCCCAGTTGCTTACGCGATTTCAGCATCAATCACGTGCTTTTCTCTATATTAAGCTTGTCGTCGATGAATATTTATCTTTCTTGCATTACGACATTGAGACGGAATTTCTCCATCGACGACGATCAGCATCTACCGATGCATACACGCATGCATGCTGTATATATACAGTAGCGTACGATTTCTTTAGCCTTCATTGGCAGGTTCTTCCCGATCTTTGACCGACTGTCCGTGTGTTTCTTGGGGACTAAAACCCTAATGCGACATTGCGACAGAAAATGAAGAGACGCCCAAGGCTTGCCAATCTGTAATTGGATACGATGTACATCGAGAATCCTCCGCTTTTGGACGGTTCCGAGAAGAACCTCGTTATTGATCGCCAAGCTAAAAACCAACTCAATATAACAAAAAGGTCCAACTAGAGGCTTTTGGAGCACCAACCTCTTTTTTTATATAAGAAACAAAAAAATAAAAGAAGAAAATCTAAAGAAGTAACCCTTTTACTAGGAAGAATATTATGTCCACTCTATAAAGCTAGTGAATTAGGAGTAATTACCTAAATGGCACGAAATTCATAAAGCTAGTGGATTAGGAGTAATATTGATTCCCAATCCTTGTCTTGACGAGTTAACGTGGGGCTTTGCTAGTGTTCTTATGCCGTATAGGAACAGCCATCTATGCAGTCTTTTATCAAACTATTAAGTAAAAATGTAGGTTTTCAGTTTATTCTCTCTCCTATCTTTAAGATTATAAAATATTTACATAGTGAACGAGATGACAGAGTGAGTGCCACATCTCAAGTCAAGAGGGTAGAATGGCACGAATTTGTCTCTTCCTAATTAAATAATGAAGTAGGGTGAAAGATCTACAACCATAAATAATTGTTTTAGACGAAGCCAAATATTTTTTTAGAGACTTTTTTGTCTTTTCTATCAAATTTGCTTTTAAGTTAAAAGTGATACATTTATATTAGCGATAGCAAGATGCTAGCCATCAAGACGTTGAAAAAGTAAATAGAAAGGCAAGAAAAAAAGAAAAGAAAAAAGTGAGTTTTTTCTTTATGATAGTTCTCAATTTTTTTTTTTTGTGCCATGATCTTGAGAGAAGATCATTATTATATTCCAACTTTTTTCAAATCTAGTGGATTCGCAAAGTGCCTTTGTGCAAAGATGTGGCCCAAGTTTGGGTGAACTTCATTAATAAATTTTCTAACGTATTCATCCGATTCTGTTATTTTATTATTATATTTTACTTGGTGAATTGTTTGCGAGCATTTTTTTTCTGGAATCGACGTGCGATTTCATAACAACTGGTATCAGAGCCTAGGTTGGCTAATTGAAAACATTGAGGGTTTTTCGGTGACGTTCGATTGAAAGCAAATAGTATGGCAGAAGATAAAACCAGAACCGATAAGGTTCGATGGGCAGGATTTCAGATGGTGGAAACTACAAATCGAGGATTATCTTTATCAAAAAGATCTCTATGCACCACTTGAAGGTTGGAAACCTGAGATGGTGGAAGTGGATCCAACAACAAAAGCCGGATGGAAAATTCTTGATCGAAACGCATTAGGTGTGATTCGTCTAGGGTTAACGAAAAAGACAAGATACCACATCGCGAAAGCAAAAACTACAAAAGAAGCCATTTATATTCTAATGAATATTTATGAAAAGCCGTCCACACATCAAATCAAGTTTTTTTGCTAAAGAAACTTGTTAATATGAAGTTATCCAATAGAGGTTTTGTGGCAGAGCATATTAATAGTTTCACGCATGTCACGGGTCAATTGAAATTTGCAGGCATAAATTTAGGTATGAAGCTTCAAGCTTTATTATTTTTATGTTCTCTTCCAAAAAGCTACAATACCGTAGTGCAAGGAATTTCCAGCACTATGAAAGATGATTTAACTCTTGATGATGCTGTGAGTAGTATCATGGACGAAGAGATGCGAAAGAAAGTCTCAAGTGGAGATAATTTTTCTGCATCTACATCTTCAATAGCACTCACAGTGGAGAACCATGGAAGAAGTAAAAGTAAAGGAAAATTCAACAGGCGTGGCAGATCACAATCAAAGGGTAAGAGACAGGTTGCAAAAGATGAGTGTTGGTTTTATCGCAAAACTGAACATCAGAGGTTTCAATGTGAAGCCTACAAAAAGAAGCAACAAGATAAGAATCAATGAGTTGATGTGGTTAGTGATGAATATTTACTAAATAACTTGTGTTTGGCTGCAGGGTTTAACTTGACAACAGATAAATGGTTTATTGATTATGGTGCTTCTTTTCATTGCGCCTTACAAAGAGACATATTTAATGATTATGCCAATGGAGATTTCGAACAAGTGGTTGTGGGAAACGGCCACATGTGTCCCATTGTTGGGAAATGAACCGTGACTGTAAACATCTCAGGTGGAGGACATTTAGTTTTGCGTGAAACTAGGCATATTCCATAATTAAAGAAAAATCCAATTTCAACTAATAAACTTGACCAATAAAGTTTAGTAATAACATTTGGATGCTGAGAGTGAAAGATAACATCAGGGGCAAGATTAGTAGCAAAGGGAAAGCATACAAGTACATTTTACCTTCTCCAATGAGACAATATCAGTAATATGGTTGCAACTACAATAGCTACAGGTAATTTGTCTACTCTTTGGCATTATCATTTAGGACGCCTTGGTGAAAAATGTGTAAAGCAATTACACTCAAAAAAATTACTTCCAGGATTGCAAAAAGTTGAGTTAGATTTTTGTGAGAGTTGCATTTATGGAAAACATAAGGTTGTTAGTTTTCAATTGAATGTGCGACAAAATAAAAGCCATAAGCTAGAGTTGATTCATAATGATGTATGGGGACCTGCTCAAGAACTCTCTTATGATGGTAAGAGATAATTTGTCACATTCATTGATGATGCGACAAGAAAGACTTGGGTCTATGCTATTAGAGAAAAGTCAGAAGTTTTCGGGATGTTTAGAATGTGGAAGACCATGATAGAAAAAGAGACATGTTATTAGATTAAAGCTCTAAATTCTGATAATTGTGGTAAATACACGAGTAAGGAATTTGTAAAATATTTGAGTCGAGAAGACATACACGGGTTAAAGACTACTCATATAACTCCTTAAGAGAACAGTGTAGCTGAAAGAATGAATATGATTATTCTAGAACGTGCGAAATGCATGAGACTACTCCCGAGTCTCCCGCTACACTTATGGGCTACCACCGTTGATACAGTTATTTATCTTATCAACAGAAGTCTATCTAATGCGTTGGATGAAGAAATACCACAAGAGTAGTGGTCAGGTAAAAAGATTAATTATTCACATCTAAATGTGTTTAGTTGTATTGCATATGCTTTGATTGACATGAAGGATAGGAAAAAGCTTGATGATAAGTCCTAGAAGTGCATCTTTATTAGATATGATGGCAACAAGTACGACTATAGGCTTTGGGATTATGAGAATAACAAAGTCATCCGCAGTTGGAATGTGGTATTCCATGAAGAAAATATGTACAAAGATCATCAGACAGAGCATGAGAATTAGTACAATCAGAATATTTTGAATTAGACACAATGCCCATGAAGATGTTTCTAGTAGATCAAAGTGCACTTGAAAGAGGGGTTCAAGATGAGCCTATTATCAGTGAAGAGGTAGTTCAAGAGGAATGCAGTGATTCGGAGCAAACTAACAACCTTGAAGTACCTGTATTGAGAAAGTATACATATGTGAGAAAGCCAAAGGTAATTTTTTATCCATCAACTAATACTATTCTGAGTCATGTCTTATATACATATTTAGGGGAATCGGAGACTTACGATGAGGCAAAGGTAGACACGTCTCACTTGCAGTGGGAGTGTGCTATGAAAGATAAGATGAGCTCGTCATTTCATAACAAAACTTGGGAGTTGACCAAGTTGCCCACAGGTAAAAAAGCTTTATTAAACAAATTGGTGTACAAGATTAAGAATGAAGTAGATGTTAGTATTAGATACAAGGCGAGACTTGTAGTTAAGGGCTTTTCTCAAAAAGAATGGATCGACTACTTTGAGATATTTTCACCTGTAGTGAAAATGACATCAATAAGAGTTCTATTGAGTATAGTTGCAGTAAAGGATATTCATCTTGAACAGTTAAATGTAAAAACAATGTTTTTACATTATGACTTAGATGGAGAATTATACATGAGACAACTTAAAGGTTTTGAAGTCAAAGGTAAGGAGCACATGATATGTCGCTTAAAGAAAAGCTTGTATGGCTTGAAATAAGCTTTACGACAATGGTACTTAAAATTTGATAATTTCATAAAAGAAAAAGGATTTGCACACTATATGTCTAATCACTATGTTTATTTTCGCAAGTATGATGATGGTGACATTGTGTATCTCTCTTTATATGTTGATGACATGTTGGTGGCTAGTTCTAATATGAAAAGAATCATAGAAGTGAAGATGTTATCATTGCAGTTTGCTATGAAAGGCTTGGAAGAGGTCAAGAATATTTTAGGCATGAAAATCATCAGAGACAAGAAAAATAAGAAATTATGGCTGTTGTAGGAAGATTATGTGAACAAGGTATTAAAGAGATTTAACATGGATAAGACAAAACCAGTTGCAACTCTTCTAGCAAGTCATTTCAAACTTTCCAAGGATATGTGTCTAAGTACTCAAGTTTTGAAAGATGAGATTGCAGTAATTCCATATGCATCAAGAATAAGGAGTTTGATGTATGCCATGGTGAGCACAAGACCAGATATTGCACAGGCAGTGGGAGTTGTGAGTCAATATATGCAGAACCCAAGCAGAGAGTATTGGAATGCAGTAAAATGGATATTGAGATACCTAGCAGGTACTTCCAATTACTCGCTTTGTTATGTAATACATCTCTAGAGTTGCAGGATTATGTAGATGCAGATCATTCGAATGATCGAGATAGTGGTAAGAGTATCATTGGATATGTCTTTGCAGTCACAGGTATAGTAGTGAGTTGGATATCTCAACTACAAAAAGTATTGCAGAGGCACAAGTTTTTCAACTACTATTTTTTAAAGAGGATGGATGCAAAGTTGCTTGGTTCTTTGGTATATTTGTCTTCAAGTGGGAAATTATTATAAATGAAGCCAAATATTTTTTAGGGGCTTTTTGTCTTTTCTATCAGATTTGCTTTTAGGTTAAAAGTGACACATTTATAATAGCGACGGCAAGACACTGGCCGTTAAGACACTGGAAAAGAAAATAGAGAGGCAAGAAAAAGAGAAAAGAAAAAAGTGAGTTTCGTCTTCACAAGAATTCTCAATCTCTTTGTATCCTGATTTTGAGAAAAGATCATCATTGTATTCCAAAATTTTTCAAAGTCTAGTTGATTCTAAAAGTGCCTATATGCGGAGACGTAACCTAAGTTTGAGTGAACTCCGTTAACAAATTTTATGGCGTATTCATCTAATTCTATTATTTTATTATTATATTATGTTTGGTGAATTGTTTGGGATCGTTATTTTTCTAGAATCGACATGCAATTTCGTAACAACGACAACCACTGAAAAAAAAAAAAAAAGTTCAATTTTTCATAGTTTTTTTTTTTTTTTTGAACAGATAGTTTTTCATAGTTCAAATGAAAAAATAGCAATGTCTTATCATTCATGGCCAGCAGACAAGGTCATTGCTTTATCTAGGCATTAGGGCAGAAAAATGATTAAATCAGTAATCCATAGACTTGTCTTTCACAAGATTCACGCCCGTCCCTTCTACACAGGGGACGAAAACTAATAATAGAACTTGGCATTTAACCTCATGCAATCTTGCGGACGTCACAGTCACAATCGACTCGAGGAAAACTGATTTTCACAGCCATAAAAGATGCGAACTACGACACAAAAACAAAAGAAAAATATTTCAATATGAAGCTAAAGTATCTAATATCGATCTTGAGAAGAACTGGACCTTTCTAACCTTGGGGGGATTCGTTGTTTGCTATCAAGCATAAACGAGATTAGTCACTTCAGCTGAAGTCTTCAGCTATGGCACGTAAGGAAGTCACTTCTATGGCACCACCAACTTCACTTCTATGGCTAAAAAGGCACATAAGGAAGTCACTTGCGAAATCATTCAATAGAAAAGAAGTGTTCATAGTTCTATGTGAAGAAACTAATATTTTTTAGAACTCAAAATTCAACTGTTATCAAACTGCTTTACATTGTTGGCTCCCGAAAGAAAACGGCGTTGCGTCTTCTTTCCGTTTAACTCCCTCGCAAAGAAACGAAAGTAGTTTCCACAGTGTTTGTACTTTCGTTGCCTCTGATATCTCGTTTGGACTGGACTAGAAATCATGCATCTTTTCTTATCGTAGGGCAAAGATTCTTGGGTTGTCCATGGTAGGGCTGAGCACGGTTCCCGGGTTACCCAGGAACCGGAACCGAACCGGAGGAGGGTCCGGTTCGGTTCCCGGTTCCAAGGGGGACCAGTTCCGGTTCCGGTTCCTTTTTTCTAGGAACCGGAACCGGAACCGGTCCTGGAACCGGAACCGGAACCGGAACCGGAACCGGTCCTGGAACCGGAACCGGAACCGATTTCGGAACCGGAACCTGTTTTGGAACCGGAACCTGTTTCGGAACCGGAACCGGAACCGGTTATTTAGGGCAGAAAAAGCTCGACCTTGGATGTTCTAGTGACTTGTATGTGATGTTCTAGTTGAATTTTGGCTTCGGCCTCTAAATGAAAGTTGTAAAGGACTTCTTGGAGTATAACATACTCAAATTTGGGACAAAAAAACAAGTATAAGTGGGTGAAATCGTTATTCTTTGGGAAGACTGGATCTGGAGATTTTGGGACCGACCCTTGATGAATGCATGGACTGTAAGGCAACCTTTTTGTCGAAATTTCACTTCGGTTTCTTAACAAAAGTTGTAAAGGACATCCTGAGGTACCACATATAAAAAATTTAGAGAAAAAAACAAGAATAGGTAGGTGAAATCGTGGTCCTTTGGAGATGGTTAGATCTGGAATTACGGTACTATGAACAGGGATTTTAACCGTCCATATTTAATTATCTAGGACAAATTTGACTTCGATGTTTTCATGAAGTGTCTACCTTATGGTCTTGGCTATCACATAGTCGAATTTCATAATTTTTTAAGGTCATTTGGGTATTTAATCGGAAATGTTTCTAAAACTGTGCAATTTGATGTGTTCTGATCTTGTAAGTTGCAATGCGTGGACTATATCATTTTTTATGAGGTTATTTTGGAAATGTGTTCTGCATGAAATATCTCTCTTCATGTCTTCCCTACAAAATATTTAAATTTCGTAATTTTTTTAGTTCATTTGCCTATTTAACCAAAAAAAATTCAAAAACTGTGCAAGTAGAGAATAGGAAAAGTAAATCGATTTTATCTTTTAATCCAGAACGAATTGGACTACGATTTCTTCATGAAACTTGTACCTCTAGGTCTTAAATAAAACGTGTCCAAATTTCAGAATTTTCTGAGTTCATTTAAGGGTTTAATCGAAATTGTTTTCAAAAATTGTACCTCTAGACATTCTTGTTCTAGTGGTGTTTTATTTCTACTTTCTAGTTTGCTATTTGTTTTTAAATTTCTAATTATATTCTATTATTGTTGTGCAGTGCGAAGTTAATGTATCAAGATAACATGTCAATGGGAAGTTACCATGTAGTATACACGTACATTATAATTTTTTTTTGGTAACGTGCGCATACGTTATATTTTTTTGGTAACGTGTGCATATGTTATAGTTTTTTTTTTTTGGTAACGTGTGCGTACGTTATAGTTTTTTTGGTAACGTGCGCATACGTTATAGTTTTTTTAACGTGCGCATATGTTATAGTTGAAATCTGAAAAAAAAAAAAAAAAAAAAAAAAAAAAAAAAGGAACTGTTGGAACCCTGGACCCTGTGACGGGGTAAGTTCCGGTTCGGTTCCCACGGGTAGGTTAGGGTTCATTTTGAGGAACCTGCACTTTCCGGGTAGAGTTCCAGGGTTCCGACGGAACCGAACCGGAACCTGGAACCGCTCACCCCTAGTCCATGGGGCTGATAGCGCAAAGATGTGAGACTGGGAATATATAACCACTTCACGTCTGTCACCACCAGAGATGTCCACGACGTGCCCCGACAAAGACTGTCCTTTCGTCTTGAAGAAGAACGTTCCAAAAGCTTCTATAACTCTCTCTCTCTCTCTCTCTCTCTCTCTCTCTCTCTCTCTCAAAATGGTGGCTCTTCGTCTTGTACTTGTCCAACGTAATGGTGAAGAATAGTAGTTGAGCTTCGAAGTCATGGCATGCGTCATTGGGTCACGAGCATTGTTTATGATAAGTTGAAGTTGTATGATTTTTGGGAGATAGTTGTAAACAATGCATTTTCTTGCAGAAGATCTTGGTGCTGTCATTAGGGTGATTACGTCAATAAGACGGCAATCATAAGCATGATTAGGAAGAGCTGGTGTTTGAACCACTTCGTTTGCATCATTGATTTTGAATCTTTTTGTTCATTGTACAGTGGATTGCTCAATTATAATAGCACCCTCTCTCTCTCTCTCTCTCTCTCTCTCTCTCTCTCTCTCTCTCTCTCTCTCTCTCTCTCAAATGGATGTAAAAAATGAGGGCGTATGAGTTAAAAAGTTCATCTCATTCTAATATTGTGTTATTTCATTTTTCTCAAGTTCGCGCACATATTGAACAAAGTCATTTCAAGTTTATTTGATGATCGTGAATGATCTCGATATTCTTTGGCTTGTACGTCCACTAGGCGCAATCTTTCCAGTTCAAAGTCACCGTTCAAGCCACTATCAACCATTCTTTTTCGGGCTTCTGAATTTGATACGTCGTTCGGTTTTACCCAAGCCATGCAACGAGCAGATTTTGTCTGTGGTTGGAATGGAAAAGGTTGATTTAGCCTTGGTTTGATTGCGATAATGACCTTCTTGGGAAATTGGAAAGTTCATTTTTGCCCCTCTTCCATCGCATACGATGACGTCTTTGTGGTGCGATAAGAAGTTGCACGTGGCGATTTGTTAGAAAACTAGCGGAGCTAAAAACTATCGGATATTTACCCAAAAAAAAAAAAAAACTATCGGATAATTAAGGGAATTCCAATAATTTGTTGATTGATGTATTCATCGATAATCAAAATGCACGGAAAATTCACGTGAAAGAAATTTTTTTTGAAGCGTCTTGGCAAAATTTTTAAAATTAATTTCTACCTTAGAAAGCGCATGCCTGAGCAAGTAACGGGTTTATATTTTTCAACACTGTCCATGTAAAAGCTTTATGACACAGACGATCTTGAAGTACGAAAATCTTAATCTGTTTATAACGTGCATACATTTGCTATGATTTTATTATTGCTCGTGCAATTTTCTCACATTATCAAAAACATAAACTCTATAGACATAAAGCGGAATTCCAAATAGGGTTGAGAGATTGTGCTCGTCCTATTCCTTATTCCATTAGGCCATGCCATAGATTGTTGATTTATCACCAAAATGGGGCCAGATACACAATGAATTAAACCTAATTTAACATGAAAGTTATAATCAAGATCAAGAAGGTACAATCATATTTTGTTAACTTTATCAATCACGACAGAGAGAAAATGATGGTGTCAACGTATCACGTAAATTATGTATGCTTCAACATCCATTGAGCCTTTGGATTCTATCAAACCCCACTTGCTTCCGCAAATTCTCTTCCCAAATCACATTTCTTTGTATTTTGAACTTGTCACCCATGAATCCTCTTGCGTTACGACTTTCCAGATTTTCTTCTGTCCGGGCCTTGCATGCATAGCATAGGTTGATAGTAGCTCGATCTACACAGGCATACGAAACCGAACTTCTCAACCGACGATCAACATCTAACGGTACATATGCGCGTGCGAGCATGTGTATGTCTCTTTCAATTAGTGTATGATTGCTTAAGCCTCGACTTGCAAGTTCTTCCAAATCTCTGACCCACAAGCGGAGCGAAAACAAAGCGAGAGAAATTCTTCACTGGGGTAAATCCTTTGATTGCATATTGAATATAGATCTATGTCTTTCTTGTTCTGCTAGCTATGAAGAAATTATCACGTCCCTTGCATTATTACAACTTTCTTTTTTTATTTCAAAGACCAGAAGCTACGCACAAATTCTCATTGGATCTCGGTTGTTCTTAACAGTGATGGCTATTCATTTAAGTCTTCGGGTAGCACCACTAGATCTTCAACAAGGTGGAAATTCTCATATTCCATATGTACATGTTCCTATGGCTCGGATGAGTATTCTTCTTTATATTGCTACGGCTATAAACACTTTCTTGCTCCTATTAACAAAACATCCCCTTTTTCTTCGCTCTTCCGGAACCGGTATAGAAATGGGTGTTTTTTTAACATTATTTACCTTAGTTACCGGGGGTTTTCGGGGAAGACCTATGTGGGGCACCTTTTGGGTGCGGGATGCTCATTTAACCTCTATATTCATCCCGTTCCCTATTTACATGGATGCATTGTGTTTTCAAAAGCTTCCTGTCGAACCAGCTTCTATTTCAATCCATGCTGGACTGATGGATATACCATTAATCAGGTCTTCAGTCAACTGGTGGAATACATCGCACCAACCTACTACAATGGCTTGGCGATGAAAATTTCGATTCACTCCACAAAGCTAGCTCCTGCCCTACCCCCATCATCAATTTCAAGTGGAAAAAAAAAATTAGGGGAGGGAGTGATGCCTCTTGACCTCAAAAAGGGAAAGATTTGATACTCCGTGCCTCAAGACTCCTTATGCTTAAGATGCGAAATGTTGTCTACTATCTCATTATGGAACACCAACCAGTCTATATTGAATTCCCTCTCCTTTTATAATATAAGTAAGGTTGAGTGCTCATTGCTTCGCCCAAGATGAGAATTATAATAATTAATATTCATTTGCAATATATGAACCGGTTGATTTGGTTGAGTCAGTGAATGAGCCAAAAGTTGGTAAGGTTGGTGAGTTAGTTGGTTAAGTTACTCATGATTGTGAGCTAGAGTAGCATCACTAGCACTGACATAAGTAGTAGCTCCAGATCCGAAACTAGTAGACCCATAAAATGTTGAGTCAGTTGGATTCAATTGATTCTGTTGATTTTGCAGATGGTGACTCATACCAAAGTAATAGGAACTACCTAAACAAGAGGGGCCTCTCAACTAGCAGAATGTGGGGAGGAACCACCTAACCTTAGATCCTAAAATTTTAGGGGTATATGTGCTCAATAAATTCACTGGTGATCCAACAACTACCATTGCGATGTCTCCGTTCAATCATATGAGTGGATTTCTCCCATAGCAAGGAGTTATTTGGTCTGAGAGGGTACTCTACAAGTCTCATGGCCCAGTTTCGGGTCTGTAGGAGTAAAGCATCCCAAGGTCGGCGCATCTCGTTGGGTGTGGAGAAGCATTGGGAACCCCAATTTCTTTCTCTGGAGCCGTTTCTTTTCCTATCCCCCCACCCTAGCATAGCGCTTCACTCCCTATTCAATGGAAGAATCAACTGACTTCTCCCTTCTTCATTGATTTAGGAGAAAAGAAATCATCTACCGGTTGGGAAGCTAGACATCAAGTAAGTGGCTTGATGAGGATAACTAAGCTGACACACCGGAGTTGGTTGCTAGCACAACAGGGTGGTGCCTTAGTGCACCACAGGCGAATGCGCAGTAGCGTTCGTGGTGTTGCTTCAGGATTCCAATGTACAGCATTCAAGATCAAAACGAGCTTGTCGATAGACCACTGCCATCCATTCTTAAGTGAGCTGGAGCTGAGATAGCTTATCCACTAAATTAGCTAGAAGCTATCGCTTCGAGTCGAAGCACTAAAAGAAAAGGCCGGGGAAACACAGTGGCATAAGAAGCATGTGACCCCCTACTAGTAAAGGGAAAACGGAAGTGAGTTCCTATCACATCCCGATCCTCCGGGTCTGTGCCTATCTCTGCTTGGTTGATATAATAGCGATGTCCCAGGATGCATCGTCGACCCATTCATTTTAATATACGCATGCGGAAGCAAATATAAATCCCTAGACAATAAAACAATGGAATAGGAAAGCAGGACCATAAAATTTCAAACTACACCAACCACACTTGTATATATATAACAAAGCCAAACCAAACTTTGTTTATTCAAACACCTAAGGTTTAACAAATATGGGTGGGGGGTTTAGCAACCACGGCTACTCATCATCGCTAAACTCCTCTTGCTCCATATCCTCGTCCCCATTTGAGCCGTCTGCCGAGTACACCGAGGACTCTAACTCTTCGAGCTATGGGTTCTTCGCATCCTCTACCACTCCACCCTTAGGGTCTGTTGTACCCTTACCAAAGGCAACCTCCAAAACGTATCGAGGTACATCAGATTCCGGCATAAGGCCCTCCCTTCGCCCATCATGATAGTGACGATACCATGAACGGTACTTATGGGGTACCTTTTCGAGTTCACCCACATTAACCAAGATGGTGGATTTTACCAATACATACTCTAATCCTTCAGGGTGATGGTGTATCGGGATATGATAACCTATTTCTATGATTTCCTCCGGTATACCAAAATGCTCAGGAGGAGCTAGAGGTGTTTTCATCTATAGACCTGAAATGTTATTCCACAACAGGGTGAGACGACGTCTCGGCGAGTTCTACCCCCTAAGACCTGATTAGGAAGAAAATTACGCTCTAAGGGCTACCTAAGAACAATCAGGCATCAAAGAACTTACCTTGACCTCAATTCTTCCCTGCAAGTCAGTTCAAATAATAAATACTGACCATTATATCACTCAATCAAATCAGATCGAATCATCGATCAATCGACCCAGTCGATTACATGTCATCACGACCATCTCTTAGTCGGCCCATTCAATATTATCTATGAATCCGATCAAAATCCATGACTCTTCATTGATATTGAAATATAGATAGTATATTATCTTTTCTCCAGATGACATATAGAACCATCGAGTGGGTATGCATAATGTACTATCTCCAAGACGACATATAGAGTCATCGAGCTGTTATAACATACCGTGCATAACATTCTATCTCCAAGACGACATATAGATTCATCGAGCCGTTATAGCACACCGTTCCTTCTCTAAGACAACATGAGAGTTATCGAGCCAACACGCATAACGTTCTATCTCCAAGATGACATATAGAGTGATCGAGTCATTATAACATATCGTTCCTTCTCCAAGATGACAAGAGAGTCATCGCATTGTAATAGTATAACGTCCATTCTCCAAAATGATATACGAATCATTGAGCCGTTATAGTATATTGTTCCAAAGATACAATCAATTTTACCCTTTTTATCATACTTGATAAAAATACACGTGTGCAAGTATACGACTGGCCTTAGCCAAAATACAAGGTTTTCACTTTTGAACCTCCCACTACTTTTAGCCGTCTCAAAATAGATTTTTGGCGCTATAGACTGACGCCCGGTAATTTTCCACTTAATTACCAAAATTATCCATTTTTGGAAATTAATACCCACAAACACCAATCACAATCAAATTGCACATTCAGGTACTCAATTAAATAAACAGAGAGCACCACTACGATCAGCACAAAATTCCGGTTACCAGCTATCCCAAGTTAATTTTCAGAAAATAAATAATTAATTAAATAATTACGGAAAATATTAAATAAATACAATAAATGCATACTTAGGCTCATAATGCCTAGATATATACCAGAACTAGCCCAGAAAATTTTCGAGACTCGTTAAATAAATACTATAGTCTATTTACTTGCTAATTACACTAACTAACCACCTAACATGCAATGGCAAATAATTAAATTCACTAATCTAATCTAACCACCTAATCCATCTTACCCTAAACTAATCAACCCCTAAGCACAATTAACCTACAAAGCAATGATTAGTTAATTAAACTCACTCATTCAGCGATCCGAGCAGCTCAAATCGTCAGGGTCACAACAAGGCTCGATACTCTCTAAAGCAGGCCTAACTTTCAGGGTCGGGATCGACCTCAAAACGGACCATGAAGCTGTTGGAAACCCACTGGTTTTTTGCTTCTGTTTGGGCTGGAAGATGGCTAAAACAGCAAGGTGGAGGCTCGGTTGAGGTGGGAATGGACCAAGGGGGGCAAAATCGAACCTAGGCGGGACTCGGCGGAGCTCGAACGGTGGCCAGCAACAGCTCACGACGGTCCAGGTGTCTTTAGTAGCTCGCTAAACTCAAGTAGGAGGCAGGGCTAACGTCGGTGCAAGCAGAGCAGCGACAGGCTAGCGCGGGGATGATGAACGGCGACAGTGACGTGTGGTGGGGACGGGGGAGCTCGGATAGCTTTGGTTGAGGAGGAGGCTGGGGAAGGTGCTGGTCGAGTAATGGGGAAGAGAGGGAAAACAGAGACAAGAGGGAGCCACTTGGTCCAATTTTCTCCTCATATGTCCCCTTGAACCTATCCCCTTGCATGGCTCTCTTCCACCACCCATTTCCAGCCTTCAAATGCTTCTAGAATCCATTTGAAGTGGTCCAAAAGTTGTGGTGGATGGGGGGCTACGAATTTGCAAGGATTTTCTCTTCAATTGGATACTTGTTCTCACTTGATTCAACACCATTTGACCTTAATAAATTCAATCGACACCTCTCCGATCAAATTGATATTTTTCCTCACCAATTCAACTCACTTGTTTTCAAATTTTCCAATAAAAAATAATCCCCGACATTTTCTTGATAAAAACGGCCCTACTTCGACTTTTTCCCAAAAAGTCTCAGTTTGCAGAAAAATCTTCTAAGACTAAGTTGACATTTCTAAAATAACTCGTGATATGACAGAACTTTCAATTTCTAAAATCGGATTTAAATTCGCGGTTAATTTCACTCTAGCACAATTTTAGCGTGACATAGGCTATTTGATAGCTTTCAAAAAAAAGTTAGTGCAAATGAGCCATGGTCGATTTTCTTCAAGCCACAATGAACCCACTCGACACATTGGCAACTCTCGATTGTCGTGAAAATCTCGATGTTTCAAATACAAACACAGGGTACTAAAATGATAGAAAAATCAGTCTAGTGCCGATCGATGAGAATTTTCCAAATTCCACGTTCAGCTGCACATTTCTGTTGAACCAATCTATCTCTGATCCCTAATCGATTTTTAACTGTGCTGTAATGGCCTTTAAAGATGAGCACAGTTGAGAAGCCGAAACCTTGTCGAATTCTCAAGTCTATTACATTAAAATCCCTTAATTGTTTCCCCAAATAGTCTAGTTATTTCGAGAGTGATTAGTTCTGAGAACAGCCCTATCAGCGCGTCAATGAAATGCCCAATTTATTCAATAGAAAACAAGATTGAAAATCTAGGATGTCACAGTTCCTGCGCACTAGCGGAAAAGTCCCTTTCCCCTTTCTCTACTAATAAGGTAAGCTTCATAGCTCCAACCTATATTAAGGACTGTGGTTGCCCTTAGTATAAGTTGGGTTGCTGGATACGGAATCCTCATAGTAGACTGGACAAACATCCAACTTAGAGAGGGCAGCCTTTAGAAGCAATGGTTGGATTTTCTTATCTTCTTCCCGCCCTAGGAGTAGGAGTAGCACAAAACGAGGGATTAGATTGACCCAATGATAAACCACTAACACCTTCCTCCTTGGGGCTTCGAGTACTGGGAAAAGAAACAGCTCTAGTGATGGGAAACCGGCCACTAGTTACAAAGCTCAAGGTATCAAGAGGGCCATCACAGTCAAGTGTGAAGCAATTAGCCCATATTTGTAAAGTACCCCTCTTCATATTTAGGAGGTTAAGGCAAGAAATGGCGTGATGAACCCTTCCCTTTGCCACGCACCGGCCCTATTCACTTGCTTATTATGGAGGCTGTAAGTATACAATCCCCCACAACTATTCATAGTATAGTGGGGTTGAAACACAAGAGTTCTCCCCCCCCCCTCCCAAATTCTTTCAAGTAGGCCACCTTTTCCGAAACGCAATACGGGATAACCGTGACCGTGTATATATAGATCTATATATATTTTCAAAACTATCATTTCAAAATGTCTACTTTAATAAATATATTTTCGAAATTGTTATTTCAAAATGTCCAATTCAACCGCAATTTCACCTCCCAAAAGCTAAGTTGGCTTGACAAGCGCAAAGTGTAGATGAGAGGAAGCGGGAGCAAGAAAACCAAAAATCTCTTTCTCATCCTTCTACTTCAAGGGCAAAGCAAAGAGAAGTGCTTTTGCTACTGAGAAAGCGAACGGTCAGTGCAAAGGTTCAAGATTTAACGAAGTGTTAGTGAACCTAGATCCAATGCCCAACTACCAACTCCTCTCGGAATTGCATTGTTGAAGCCGATCCAGGAATGGCCGTTAGTGGACACCCACTACTTTTCACCATCAAATTGTTATTGGATACCAAGGACTTAGAGACTATCCCGAGTCTGTATAGAAAGTATCTTCAACCCTTTCCACAACCACTCATTCAATTTTCCGCCGGGCTATCCAATCTAATTCAGGACCGATAATTAAACACTATATTAGTAGTTTAAGAGAAGAAGTCCTTTATACGAGAGCCCTTCCACAAATCCTAGAGGCAAGGATTTAGAGCACTTTAGCTTTCAAGAGCCAAACTTCCAAATGTTTAGAACCAAGCCAGCAAGTCTCCTATTCCTCTTAGTGTGGTCAAGCCAGGTAGAGATCTACTTCTAGTTATCAATAAAATAGTATTAAAGCTAGTTTTCATCGGTAGATAGATGAGAATAGGACTAGTAAAGAACTCCTTTTCTCCTAATCTATTCCATTAGAGCTACCTATGTATTGAAAGATAATGTACTTCCCATACTCTCCCTTGGAAGGATAGACAGCATCCATATCTGAGGTAAAGGATCCGATCCCGTAATTTACCTTGCTTGAAGAGCTATCAAGTTTTCCTTCCTTTATTTTGAGTGGCTAGTAAGAAGCTAGAATTGGATGTCTTCTAAACAGGAGGAGGAAGGGACTGGCAAGACAAATTCTCCGTGAATTCTGGAGAGTAAAAAACCTTCATGCGACGGACAATGGACAAAGATAACGCCAAAACATGATAACGTGTACTTAGATACGAAGTGACGTCGAGAATCCTCGGTTAGAGATGGATCGGAGAAGCACCTCACCATTACTATACCTAGTTAAACACCAACTCATTGCCACACATTCCTACAAGTAGGACATACACACGATGACAAAAAGTCCAACTAGAGGCTTTGGACTACCAATCTCTCTTTTAATATTGAAAATAAAACAAATGAAAAAACAAAAGAACGAAAGAAGCAATCCTTTACCACTAGGTATATAATTACCGCTTATAAAACTAGGGTGTTAGGTAATACGACATATTATTATTGAGAAGTGAAAATAGTCCATGTGTTAGTATGCCGATTTTGTGGACCTTGGCATTACTCTGATGGAGCCAAGTAAACTTGTTGCAACACATATGCACCAGATTTTTATCCTTTCTTTACTTGTCGATCCGCACATTAGGCGGACATGGTAGATATGAGTACTCTCGTCACCTATCGTTTATGTGGAATTACCATAGGCAGGCACAGATTCGTTTCTGGAATCACTGCGCCAACTTAACAACCGGGGCACAACCTCTCTCTATTTAAGTCGCCACCTTTTGTACACTCAAGACCACCCAATAGAAACGGCAAGAACAAGAGCTGGTGTGTGCACAGACAGGCAAGCCTTCTCCAATGGCCATTCAATCCACTTCCACCCCTCTATATGAGAAAATAAGCCTGAAAAACGATGCGAAGAGGGCGGTTGAGATCTTCATCTTGTTCCTTCTCGTCTCCCTTCTTGCATATCGGCTTATTCACCTTGAGGACCACGGACTTGAATGGCAGGTCGCACTCGCGTGCGAGTCATGGTTCACGTTCGTGTGGATTCTCGTCATCAGCACCAAATGGAGCCCTGTGAGCTACAAAACTTACCCTCACCGTATCTTGAAAAGGTCTCGATAGAGCAAGAGCTATCTTTTTCACATGGCTTGCTTTACTTTGAATCTTCAACTGGTCATGAGCTCTCGATCCCAAACTCCTCAGCGCTACAGCTATTGATACAGCTCGATTTTTCTTTCTTTCCATCACCTCGAATACTCAGGATGGTTTTCTTTTCCGAGTTTCTAGTGACGGTACAATCACCGCGAGGAACTTATTTTCTGATAACCCTCTTTCCTTTCATTTCCAACTTTTGCACTTTTCATAGGACATTAATTCTACCACACTGGCTGATGTGAATTTTGAGAAGTAACAATTCCATTCAGTTTTTCCGACATCTTTCAACTGAAGTACCTGTATCGTACAATATTCACGCATGTTCTTCGTGGATTTCGGGTTATGAACGTTCTATAAGTTGGTTCTGACCCACCGAGTTATATTTTTTAGGTTTAGTTCCTTATTGCGGTTCTTGTTTTTCACAATTCCTTCATATAGGGTAAGCGAGCTTCCTCCCGTGGACATGTTTGTCACAACGGCAGATCCGCAGCTAGAGCCTCCGATCATCACCGTGAACACGGTCCTCTCCTTAATGGCGGTAGACTATCCGGCTCATAAGCTGGCGTGCTATGTCTCCGACGATGGCTGCTCACCGTTGACCTTCTACTCTCTAATGGAAGCTGCAAAGTTCGCAAAGCTCTGGGTTCCGTTTTGTAAGAAGTACAATATTCAATTGCGAGCCCCATTCCGGTACTTCGCCGAAGACTCAACCACATCGTCTGGGGAAGACTGCTCATTGAAATTCCAACAAGCACGGGACACAATGAAGGTGATCCTCAATCTTTGGAGTCTAGTGTTCATGTGTTAGAGATGGTCACGGTGATCGGTGATTCTTTGTTGAAATGTGAGAGAGAGAGAGAGAGAGAGGATTGGGCATGGACAAGATATGGATGGATGCGGCCTTCCCTAAGCTTGTCTTGTTCTCTGACAGGATGAGTACGAGAAGCTAAGCAGGAAGATAGAAGATGCGTCCCTAGGATCAGTCCCATCGAATCTTAATGGGGGGTTCGTCGCTTTCTCTAACACAGAACGCCAAAATCACCCCACAATTATCAAGGTACAGTAAAATTACTGAGAGGATATCTTTGTCCAGTTTTGGATAAAATGGTTCTGTGGTTAATATGGCAGAACAAATCAACATCTATACGTCACAAATTGAGGATCCAAGTACTTTGTGATCCAATAATTACTATTCTTGATTGAATTGCAATTAAATTCCCCCCAATCTGTTACTATCTTGAAATATAAACAAAATAAAAGATTTGATGGTGTACATAGAAATTTAAGATCTTTTAAAAAAAATGTTTAAAATTTTGAATAAGTAAGCTTCATAACAATTTATAATTATTTATTATTTGATTGTTTGTGATACAAAATAAACCGTTATTCACATAGCATATCAAAGATTGTCACACAATTATTTCTTTTTTTATATATTTCTCAAAACTAGAAAGACGTGAACTTGAGATTGCACCGTAGATAGCAAGTCTCTCTCATTTTTTACACCAGCAACCATACTACCCATTTAGAGACTCGTATATGTCAGATAGCTCCTTCATCTCAGAGCCATATGAATCCCAAAGAACTCAGAGTCAAGCAGTACATTTGTTCCCACAATCGGTCATGTGGTCAACTCCATTACATTACCAAAATGACAATCCACATATCTATCTAACATTAGATTCTTCTGTTGACATCGAGTATGCGTTATCCTCCAAAAAAATCAAAAGTATCGTACTTCGAAATCTACAAGCTCACTGTTTCTTGCTGTGATTTTAACAAAGATCATACTAGAAAATAAAGGAGGTAGTCCAGATGAATTGCCACACCTGATCTACATATCACGAGAAAAGCGGCCAAAGCACCCGCATCATTACAAGGCAGGAGCCATGAATGTCCTGGTGAGTAAGACCTATCTATCAAGGCCAAAGTGTGGTCGCTTTTTGACATCAAAACAATCTTATAATTCTTTTCTCTCGGGTCTCGTTGATGGATGAACAGACCAGAGTTTCAGGACTCATGACGAATGCAGCATTGATGCTAAATGTCGATTGCGACATGTACGCCAACAATCCGCAGATTGTTCTCCATGCTTTGTGTCTCCTTCTCGGCACAAAATATGAGAGAGACAGCGCATTTGTTCAATGTCCACAATACTTCTATGATGGAGCAAAGGATGACCCATTTGGAAATCAATTTGTGGTCCTACACGAGGTATGTGCAATTTTACTACAAAATAAGTCCTATTTTGAGCCAAATTGCAGCTTATCTACTAATCAGTACCTATACCTATAATACTGTTGATTTTAGTATTTGGGACAAGGAATAGTAGGAATTCAAGGACCTTACTATGGAGGAACGGGATGCTTTCATCGTCGGAAAGTAATCTATGGTTCATGGCCAGAGGACATGAAGACCGAAAAGAAAAGTCTTATCTCTAATGGTATGTGCGTATGTTTGGTCACCTATTGCACGTTCATGGGACTATGTGCCTAGTCATAGTAAACCATATTTTGCCATTTGCCAATTTGACTTCTACAGGAGAATTAACCAAGGTAGAATCACTAAATGGCTTTGGAATTTCAAAACAGTTCATCAACTCTGTTGCTCATGCTCTACAAGGCAATTCAGATAATCCCAAAGATCTTTGGAGCTCTCTTGAAGCAGCCTATCAAGTCTCTAGTTGCACCTATGAATACAATACTGACTGGGGTAAAGAGGTTAGTGGATGCCTACGTTGAATTCACACATTATACACAATTAATCTAATCATGGCTCTAAATTTTAAAGTGGCTCTACAACAACTACCATTAAATTTCATTGTCATTTGTCTGAAGATCTATGATTTTCCCATGAACACGAATCAATAGACACATGATTTATGGTATTAAGTGCTCTGTTTTTAAGCATTTTTGTGACAATGAGAACGATGGCATAAATTTAATTTTCAGCACGAGAAATGTTGTGCACGTGTCCTCTTGCAGATTGGTTGGATGTACGGATCGACGACGGAAGATGTCCTTACGGGATTGGCCATCCATTCCAAGGGTTGGAGATCACTCTACTGCTCACCAGACCCACCGGCTTTTCTTGGTTGCGCACCATCTGGTGGGCCTGCCTCGATGACCCAGCAAAAGAGATGGGCCACGGGCCTGCTCGAAATTCTAGTGAGCAAAAGGAGTCCAATATATGGCACCCTGTTCATGCATCTCCATTTCAGGCAGTGCTTGGCATACCTGTGGCTCCTAACTTGGGCATTGAGGTCCATACCTGAGTTCTTATATGCTCTCCTGCCAGCATATTGTATCATGACAAACTCCCACTTCTTGCCCAAGGTAAGAAGAAAGTAAAACAAATATCACTCCTTTATTCTCAAGAATTTGTCTCATTATCTTCCTTTCTTGTGTAAATGCAGGGACAAGAACCAGCTATCATAATTCCAGCTACCATTTTTGTCATCTACAACCTATATTGTTTATACGAGTACTTGGTCATTGGCTTGTCAATACGTGCATGGTGGAATAACCAAAGAATGCAACGGATGACATCTGCATGTGCTTGGTCATTTGGAGTCTTAAGTGTTGTACTCAAGTTCTTAGGGCTATCAGAGACCGTATTTGAAGTAACCAAGAACGATCAATCTACATCTAGTGATGGCACCAGTGCTGAACTTGGAAGGTTCACCTTTGATGAGTCCCCGGTTTTTGTACCGGGCACTACTCTTTTGCTGGTGCACCTAATAGCATTATTTACAATGTCGTTAGGGTTGCGCCCACAAGCATCCGGGAATAACGGCTCTGGCTTAGGAGAGGTTATCTGTACTGTGTGGGTGGTTATGTATTTCTGGCCATTTTTTAGGGGTCTATTCGGGAGAGGAAAATATGGGATTCCCTCGACTACCATAATGAAGGGAGCTATCCTAGCAACCTTTTTTGCTTACCTATTTAGATTTACACCCACATGTTGGTAAGGGCAGCAAATTGTCGATGTTTGAATATGCAAATTTAAAAGCATGGTGGTACAATTACTCTTGCCTTTTCTTTCTAATAGGAGACAAGATACTCTCCTTGTATATAGTGATACGCTCACAGAGCAACAAATTTTCATATTCAATGTGTCAAAGTAATTTTATGAATAGTAGCCAATAGTTAGGGGGTGCTCATGAGTAAAGATTTAAGGCATTTGTGAGTGTCTCTTATGCTCTATAAAAAGAGCCATCTATTATATCTCTAATTAAGTTATTAAGCAAATATATGGTCTTTGATGCTTTTTCTCTCTCTCTCTCACTTTATCTTGAAAATCGTGGAATATTTACATAGTCAACGATATGATAGAGAGAATGCTACATTTCATGTCCAGACATGTCCAGAGGGTAGGAAATGGCACGAAATTGCTACCTAGATGATGAAGCAAGGTGAAGATCTACAAGCATAAATAACAATCATAGAAACAGAGTTCTGCTTGTCACAGTTCAAATCACAAAGATAGCAATGTCTTTGTCCTTCATGGCCAGCCGACAAGAGCTCATTGTTTTATCCAGGCATTAGGGCAGAAGAATGATAAGAGCAGTAATCCATGGTCTTATTTTTCACAAATTCCACACATGATCCAACTAACCAGAGGTAAAAAAAATTGTAATAGAACTTGCAGGCAATCTTGTGCGCTTCACAATCATAAGCGACTCGAGGAAAACTTATGTATACAATCCTAAAAGATACGACCAACAATAGAAAAGCAAATGAAAAAGTTTCAGCATGAAGCTCAGGAGACTAATCTCGATTTGAGAACAATTCGACCATTCTAACCTTTGGTGGAATTGATAGTTTGCTATACACCACAAACGAGAGACATGCACATGAGACATCACCGTCTCCCGCGTTCACATTCGTATCTTCACCTTTGGCACCACCTTCTTCACTTCCATGGTTAGAATCGAGATAATCCATCCTAAATATGTAAAAGACCAAAGGACAAAATCGTACCAAATCGTACCCTTTATTCTCCTTTGCAACCCTTCATAAAATCATAAAATGTTTGGTAGTCATAACTAAAATTTTGCTGCAAAATATTGAAGAAATGTTGGGAGTGCGAAGCAAAAATCCAATGCATTCACTAATGGAGATCATTAAGAAGGATTCCATCAAAATATCTAGTTGGAATTATATTCACTCAAAGACTTGAGCCGAAAAGTTATAAGCCAATTTTGATAATTATATTAATGGCTGCACATCATACCAATTCTCAATATAGGACCTATCTAATATAATTTACATATGCATCTCAACAATCTTCCCATCATGGGTGAATTTAGTGTTAGTTTGCTCTCCCTTAATCTGTAACAACCACCTTCTTTTCTATTGTAATAGTACTCGAGTAGTATCAATTAGTGATCTTGGCTAAATTTCTCGTTATATTGCGCCGTTCCCCTCTTTATACTGGAAAAAAAAAAGTCATTTATTATGGGTTAGACGAATATAAAGAAAAGTTTTTGAAGTAAATCAAGATAAAAAGTGACAATCAATCAATTAAGCACTAGATGAAGTTACTGTGGATACTAATTCATACCTAACTTAATTGGTGTGAGTGAGTAGTTTGGTCTATTAACTAAAAACTAAAATGGTTAATACCACGAAAAACGTTAAATTAATATATTTATGACAAATTTATCTCGAACTAATATTTTGATCACAAAAAGCTTAAACTAATACATCCATGATAAATTTATTCAAAACTAATTTTTCAACTACTAAAAATCCAAACGTTATATTTATAATAAATTAATCATCTATTAGTTTCCATTAAATTATATTAATATCACAAAAAGTTACAAACCAGTACATCTATGACAAATAAAGAATAAAAATCAAAATTGGTGGACCCATCAACTGTTACATGTCATTCTCAGCAATGTGACATTAAAATTTAATAAAAAAACTAATGAATGATAAATTTACCATGAGTGTATCGGTGTGAGATTTTTTTGTGATCAAAAAATAATTTGAGATAAATTTATCACGAATATATCAGTTTGGAGTTTTTTATTATATTAAGTCAAACTAAAAAATATATCTTTTAGCCAAAGACAGCGGAAAATTGCTAAATCCTTTTGTCAAGTAGGCACATGAGGAAATCATTCGCGAAGCAATGGACTACCCCGTTCATTCAATAGAAAAACAATTATTTAATGTCAGTTTAAATCTTGCCAATTATCACACTGAAAACAACCAAAAGCGTTGCTCAATTCTATACGAAGAAATTAATGTTGTTCAATACTGAATACTCAACTTCTATCAAACTGCTTCACGTCGTTGGTCCCAAAAACAAAAATAGGAACATTTTTCTCTTAGTAGTTTTCAGTGTTCGTACGCTCAGGGTCTCTGATTTCTCCTGATTTCCCGTTTGGACTGCACTTGACTAGACTAGGCATCATGCATCTTTCCTCCTCGCGGGGCAGAGACTCTTCGGCTTTGTCCACGATGCTGATAGCGCAAAGACGTGACAGGGTATAGGTGACCACTTCACGTGGCCGCCGCCATAGGTGCCCCCGACGTCCCCCGACGAGGCCCGACGAGCACTTACCTTCCATCTTGAAGATGACGAATTCCAAAAGCTTCGATGAGTTTTGCTTAATTGAACAAAATTAAATACAAATACCCCCCCGCCTCCTTCTGTGTGGGGCGGCTCTTCTTCATCTTGTACCTATCCAACTTGGCGGCGGAGAATCGTAGTTGAGTTCCGAAATCATGGCATGCGTCATTGCGTTGCCAATGTTCTTTATAATAAGTTAGGTTGCGTAAAATAAACTCCCTTCATGATAAAATAATATCGCTTTCTCTTAGTAGCTCATCTCAAGCCCTCGCCATTAGCCAAACATTACAAGATTAATTTTTACATCGCGGCAGACATGAACTCTATAGACCAAAAAATAAAAAGATTAAAATAAAACAGAAAGTTGACGAGAACCAAATTTTACAGGTCCAAACTCGGATCGCGAAATTGTATTTATCCTTTTCCCTTTCTCTCTAGCCATACTCTATATTATAAATTCATTTGGACACCATGTGCTAAACCTAATTGACCACGATAAATAACATGAAACTACTCGATACGAGTCATAAATTAATAAAGTAAAATAAGATTTTGTTAATCTCATCAATAAAGAAAGAGTGATTGTTCGAACATGTCTTCAAGATTATATATAATCGGACTCCATGTGCTAATCCTAATGCCGTTTAAATTTTATCAATGGCTGCTAGTTCCTAAAGCGCCTTTGGACTCTATCAACCCCTAGTTGCTTACGCAATTTCAGCATCAATCACGTGCTTTTCTCTATGTTAAGCTCGTCGTCGATGAATATTTATCTTTCTTGCATCACGGCATTGAGACGGAATTTCTCCATCGACAACGATCAGCATCTACCGATGCGTACACGCATGCATGCTGTATATATACAGTAGCGTACGATTTCTTTAGCCTTCATTGGCAGGTTCTTCCCGATCTTTGACCGACTGTCCGTGTGTTTCTTGGGGACTAAAACCCTAATGCGACATTGCGACAGAAAATGAAGAGACGCCCAAGGCTTGTCAATCTGTACTTGGATACGATGTGCATCGAGAATCCTCCGCTTTTGGACGGTTCCGAGAAGCACCTCGTTATTGATCGCCAAGCTAAAAACCAACTCAATATAACAAAAAGGTCCAACTAGAGGCTTTTGGAGCACCAACCTCTTTTTTTATATAAGAAACAAAAAAATAAAAGAAGAAAATCTAAAAAAGTAACCCTTTTACTAGGAAGAATATTATGTCCACTCTATAAAGCTAGTGCATTAGGAGTAATTACCTAAATGGCACGAAATTCATAAAGCTAGTGGATTAGGAGTAATATTGATTCCCAATCCTTGTCTTGACAAGTTAACGTGGGGTTTTGCTAGTGTTCTTATGCCGTATAGAAACAGCCATCTATGCAGTCTTTTATCAAACTATCAAGTAAAGATGTAGGTTTTGAGTTTATTCTCTCTCCTATCTTGAAGATTTTAGAATATTTACATAGTGAACGAGATCACAGAGTGAGTGCCACATCTCAAGTCAAGAGGGTAGAATGGCACGAATTTGCCCCTTACTGATTAAATAATGAAGTAGGGTGAAAGATCTAGAACCATGAATAACTATTATAGATGAAGCCAAATATTTTTTAGGGGCTTTTTTGTCTTTTTTATCAAATTTTCTTTTAAGTTAAAAGTGATACATTTATATTAGCGATGGCAAGACGATGGCCGTCAAGACGTTGAAAAAGTAAATAGAGAGGCAAGAAAAAGAGAGAAGAAAAAAGTTAGTTTTTTCTTTACGATAGTTCTCAATTCTTTTGTGCCCCGATCTTGAGAGAAGATCATCGTTATATTCCAATTTTTTTCAAAGTCTAGTGGATTTGCAAAGTGTCTCTGCACCGAGACGTGGCCCAAGTTTGGGTGAAATTCGTTAACAAATTTTCTAGCATATTCATCTGATTCTGTTATTTTATTATTATATTTTACTTAGTAAATTATTTGCGAGCGTTATTTTTCTAGAATCAACGTGCGATTTCGTAACAACTGATATCAGAGCCTGGGTTGGCTAATCGAGAACATTAAGAGTTTTTCGGTAACGTTCGATTGAAAGCAAACAGTATGGCAGAAAATAAAATCAGAACCGATAAGTTCGATGGGCAGGATTTCAAATGGTGGAAACTACAAATCGAGGATTATCTTTATCAAAAAGATCTCTATGCATCACTTGAAGGTTGGAAACCTGAGATGATGGAAGTGGATCCGACAGCAAAAGTTGGATGGAAAATTCTTGATCGAAAGACATTAGGTGCAATTTGTCTAGGGTTGACGAAAAAGACAGGGTACTACATCGCGAAAGCAAAAACTGCAAAAGAAGCCATTGATATTCTAACGAATATTTACAGGAAGCTGTCCACATCAAATTAGGTATTTTTGCTGAAGAAACTGATTAATATGAAGTTATCTGATAGAGGTTCTATAGCAAAGTATATTAATAGTTTCACGTAGGCCACGGGTCAATTGGAATCCGCGGGTATAAATTTATATATGAAGCTTCAAGCTTTATTATTTTTATGTTCTCTTCTAGAAAGCTACAATGCCGCAATGTAGGAATTCCGAGCACTATGAAGGATCATTTAACTCTTGATGATGATGTGAGTAGTATCATGGATGAAGAGATGCGAAAGAAAGTCTCAAGTGGAGATAATTTTTCTACATCTACATCTTCAATAGCACTCACAATGGAGAACCATGGAAGAAGTAAAAGTAAAGGAAAATTCAATGGGCGTGGCAGATCACAATTAAGGGGTAAGAGACAGGTTGCAAAAGATGAGTGTTGGTTTTGTCACAAAAAATTGGACATCGGAGGTTTCAGTGTGAAGCCTACAAAAAAAAAAATAGCAAGATGAGAATCAATGAGCTAATGTGGTTAGCGATGAATCTTTACTAAATAACTTGTGTTTGTCTGCAGGGTTTGACTTGACAATAGATAAATGATTTATTAATTATGGTGCTTCTTTTCATTACACCTTGCAAAGAGACATATTTGATGATTATGCCAGTGGAGATTTCGGACAAGTGGTTGTGGAAAACGACCACATGTGTCTCATTGTTGGGAAATGAACTGTGACTGTGAACATCTCGGGTGGAGGACGTCTAATTTTGCATTAAACTAGGCATATTCCAGAATTAAAGAAAAATCCGATTTCAACCAGTAAACTTGACCAAGAAGGTTTAATAATAACCTTTGGATACGGAGAGTGGAAAATAGCCTTAGGGGCAAGAGTAGTAGCAAAGGGAAAGCATACGAGTACACTTTACTTTCTCCAATGAGACAATATCAGTAATATGGTTGCAACTACAATGGCTACATGTAATTTATCTACTCTTTGGCATTATTGTTTAGGACATCTTGGTGAAAAATGTGTAAAGCAATTACACTCAAAAAAATTACTTCCTGGTTTGCAAAAAGTTGAGTTAGATTTTTGTGAGAGTTGCATTTATGGAAAACATAAGATTGTTAGTTTTCAATTGAATGGGCGACAAAATAAAAACCATAAGCTAGAGTTGATTCATAACGATATATGGGGACCTGCTCAAGAACTCTCTTATAGCGGTAAGAGATATTTTGCCACATTCATTGATGATGCAACAAGGAAGACTTGTGTCTATGCTCTTAGAGAAAAGTCAGAATTTTTTAGGATGTTTAGAATGTGGAAGACCGTGGTAGAAAAAAGACAGGTTATCAGATTAAAGTTCTAAAGTCTGATAATGGTGGTGAATACACGAGTAAGGAATTTGCAGAATATTTGAGTTGAGAAGGCATACACGGGTTAAAGACTATTCCTATAACTCCTCAAAAGAACGATGTAGCTGAAAGGATGAACATGACTACTCAAAAACGTGCGAGATGCATGAGACTACTCCCAGGTCTCCCGCTACACTTATGGGCTGCCACAGTTGATGCATATGTTTATCTTATCAACATAAGTCCATCTAGTGCGTTGAATGAAGAAATACCACAAGAGCAATGGTCAGGTAAAATGATTAATTATTCACATCTAAAGGTGTTTGGTTGTATTGCATATGCTTTGATTGACATGGAGGATAGGAAAAAGCTTGATGCTAAGTCCCAGAAGTGCGTCTTTATCAGATATGGTGGCGACGAGTATGACTAAAGGTTTTGGGATTATGAGAATAACAAAGTCATCCACAGTCGGAATATGGTATTCCATGAAGAAAAGATGTACAAGAATCATCAGACAAAGCATGAAAATGTAGTACAACCAGAATATGTTGAATTAAACACAATGCCCATTAAGATGTTTCCAGTAGATCAAAGTGCACTTGAAAGAGAAGTTCAAGATGAGCTTATTATCAATGAAGAGGTAGTTCAAGAGGAATGCAATGATTCGGAGCAAACTAACAACCCTGAAGTACCTGTATTGAGAAGGTCTACATATGTGAGAAAGCCAAAGGTAATTTTTTATCCATCAGCTAATACTATTCCGAGCCATATCTTATATACATATTTAGGGGAATCGGAGACTTACAATGAGGCAAAAGTAGACACGTCTCACTTGCAGTGGGAGTGTACTATGAAAGACAAGATGAGCTCATCATTTCATAACAAAACTTGGGAGTTGACCAAGTTGCCCATAGGTAAAAAAACTTTATTTAAACAAATGGGTGTACAGGATTAAGAATGAAGCAGATGGTAGTATTAGATACAAGGCGAGACTTGTAGTCAAGGGCTTTTCTCAAAAAAATAGATCGACTACTTCGAGATATTTTCACCTATAGTGAAATGACATCAATAAGAGTTCTATTGAGTATAGTTGCAGTAAAGATTTTCATCTTGAACAGTTAAACATAAAAACAACGTTTTTACATGATGACTTAGATGGAGAATTATACATGAGACAACTTAAGAGTTTCGAAGTCAAAGGTAAGGAGCACATGATATGTCGCTTAAAGAAAAGCTTGTATGGCTTGAAATAAGCTCTATGGCAATGGTACCTAAAATTTGAAAGAAAAAGGATTTGCACACTATAAGTCTAATCACTGTGTTTATTTTCGCAAGTATGATGATAGTGACATTGTGTATATCTCTTTATATGTGGATGGTATGCTGGTGGCTAGTTCCAATATAAAGAGAATCGTAGAAGTGAAGAAGATGTTATCATCGCAGTTTGCTATGAAAGACTTGGGAGAGGTCAAGAATATTTTAGGCATGAAAATCATCAGAGACAAGAAAAATAAGAAATTATGGTTGTTGTAGGAAGACTATGTGAACAAGGTGTTAAAGAGATTTAACATGGATAAGGCAAAACCAGTTGCAACTCCTCTAACGAGTCACTTCAAACTTTCCAAGAATATGTGTCTAAGTACTCAAGTTTTGAAAGATGAGATGGCGGTAATTGCATATGCATCGGCAATGGGGAGTTTGATGTATGCCATGGTGAGCACAAGACCAGATATTGCACTAGCAGTGGGAATTGTGAGTCGATATATGCAGAACTAAAGCAGAGAGTATTGGAATGCAGTAAAATGGATATTGAGATATCTAGCAGATACTTCCAATTACTCACTTTACTATGGTAATACATCTCTAGAGTTGCAGGATTATGTAGATGCAGATCATTTGGATGATCGAGATAGTGATAATAGTACCACTGGATATGTCTTTACAGTCACAAATATAGTAGTGAGTTGGATATCTCAACTACAAAAAGTATCGCAGAGGCACAAGTTTTTCAACTACTATTTTTTAAAGAAGATGGATGCAAAATTGCTTGGTGCTTTGGTATATTTGTCTTCAAATGAGAAATTGTTATAGATGAAGCCAAATATTTTTTAGGGGCTTTTTTGTCTTTTCTATCATATTTGTTTTTAGGTTAAAAGTGACACATTTATATTAGCGACGGCAAGACGCTGGCCGTCAAGACGTTGAAAAAGAAAATAGAGAGGCAAGAAAAAGAGAGAAGAAAAAAGTGAGTTTTTTCTTCACGAGGGTTCTCAATCTCCTTATGCCATGATTTTGAGAGAAGATCATCGTTGTATTCCAACATTTTTCAAAATCTAGTGGATTTGAAAAGTGCTTCTGTGTGGAGACGTAACCTAGGTTTGAGTGAACTTTGTTAACAAATTTTATGGCGTATTCATCTAATTCTATTATTTTATTATTATATTATGTTTTGTGAATTGTTTGCGAGCGTTATTTTTCTAGAATCGACATGCGATTTCATAACAACAACAACCACCGAAAAAAAAAAGTTCGGTTTTTCATAGTTTTTTTTTTTAACAGATAGTTTTTCATAGTTCAAATGAAAAAAAAAAAAAAATAGCAATGTCTTATCATTCATGGCCAGCAGACAAGGTCATTGCTTTATCCAGGCATTAGGGCAGAAAAATGATTAAATCAGTAATCCATAGACTTGTCTTTCCCAAGATTCACACCCGTTCCTTCTACACAGAGGACGAAAACTAATAATAGAACTTGGCATTTAACCTCATGCAATCTTGCCAACGTCACAGTCACAATCGACTCGAGGAAAGCTGATTTTCACAGCCATAAAAGATGCGAACTACGACACAAAAACAAAAGAACAAGATTTCAATATGAAGCTAAAGTGTCTAATCTCGATCTTGAGAAGAACTGGACCTTTCTAACCTTGGGGGGATTCGTTGTTTGCTATCAAGCATAAACGAGATTAGTCACTTCAGCTGAAGTCTTCAGCTATGGCACGTAAGGAAGTCACTTCTATGGCACCACCAACTTCACTTCTATGGCTAAAAAGGCACAAAAGGAAGTCACTTGCGAAATCATTCAATAGAAAAGAAGTGTTCATAGTTCTATGTGACGAAACTAATATTATTTAGAACTCAAAATTCAACTGTTATCAAACTGCTTTACATTGTTGGTTCCCGAAAGAAAACTGCGTTGCGTCTTCTTTCTGTTTAACTCCCCCGCAAAGAAACGAAAGTAGTTTCCACAGTGTTCGTACGTTCGTTGCCTCTGATATCTCGTTTGGACTGGACTAGAAATCATGCATCTTTTCTTATCGTAGGGCAAAGATTCTTGGGTTATCCATGGGCCTGATAGCGCAAAGATGTGACTGGGAAGATATTCGCCACCAGAGATGTCCACGACGTGCCCCGACAAAGACTGACCTTTCGTCTTAAAGAAGAACGTTCCAAAAGCTTCTTCTTACTCTCTCTCTCTCTCTCTCTCTCTCTCTCTCTCTCAAAATGGTGGCTCTTCGTCTTGTACTTGTCCAACGTAATGGTGAAGAATGGTAGTTGAGCTTCGAAGTCATGGCATGCGTCATCAGGTCACGAGCATTGTTTATGATAAGTTAAAGTTGGATGATTTTTGGGAGATAGTTGTAAACAATGCATTTTCTTGCAGAAGATCTTGGTGGTGTCATTAGGGTGATTACGTCAATAAGACGGCAATCATAAGCATGATTAGGAAGAGCTGGTGTTGTTTGCATCATTGATTTTGAATCTTTTTTGTCATTGTACAGTGGATTACTCAATTATAATAGCACTCTCTCTCTCTCTCTCTCTCTCTCTCTCTCTCATCTTTTTCCTCATTTCTGAGGTTTTTTCATAGGCGAGACACCAGGAGTATCACATCAATTCATAGATTGCAATTCTAGAATGCATGATTTTTCTTTTTATCCTTAATTTACAAGAGCAAAACACGAAATGGATGTAAAAAATGAGGGCATATGAGTTAAAAGAGTTTATCTCATTCTAATATTGTGTTATTTCATTTTTCTCAAGTTCGCGCACGTATTGAACAAAGCCATTTCAAGTCTATTTGATGATCGTGAATGATCTCGATATTCTTTGGCTTTTACATCCACTAGGCACGTTCTTTCCAGTTCAAAGTCACTGTTCAAGCCACTATCAACCATTCTTTTTCGGACTCCTGAATTTGATACGTCGTTCGGGCTTACCCAAGCCATACAACGAGCAGATTTTGTCTGTGAGTGGAATGGAAAAGGTTGATTTAGCCTGGGTTTGATTGCGATAATGACCTTCTTGGGAAATTAGAAAGTTCATTTTGCCCCTCTCTTCCATCGCATACGACGACGTCTTTGTGGTGCAATAAGAAGTTGCACGAGGCGATTTCTTAGAAAACTAGCGGAGCTAAAAACTATCGGATAATTAAGGGAATTCCAATAATTTGATGGATGTTGTATTCATCGATAATCAAAATGCATGGAAAATTCACGCGAAGGAAATTATATTTTGAAAAGTCTTGGAAAAAATTTTAAATTAATTTCTAGCTTAGAAAAGCGAATGCCTGAGCAAGTAACGGGTTTATATTTTTCAGCACTGTCCATGTAAAAGCTTTATGACACAGACGGTCTTGAAGTACGAAAATCTTAATCTGTTTATAACGTGCATACATTTGCTATGATTTTATTATTGCTCGTGCAATTAACTCACATCATCAAAAACATAATAAGCGGAATGTAAATAAGGTCCAAATGGCATGGGTCCAAATAGGGTCAAAGGATTGTGCTTGTCCTATTCCTTATTCCATCGGGCCAGCTAGTTGCCAGCCATGGTGCTGGCCGGCAACCGGCTACAAAGAAGAAGGAAGAAGAAGAGAAAAAGAAAAATATAATAAAAGTATTTCAAAATTTTCAAAAAATAACAAAATAATTTAATAATCTTACCAAACGCATTTCTATCCTAAGAATAGAAATTTTGGATAGTTACCAAATGCGTTATTTTGCTTAGAAATTGTTTTCAATAACAGAATTAGAAAAAACCATTTCTGATCAAAAATTGTTCCCCAAAAGCATAATGGTTACTGAAACGCACTCTTATTAGTGGACAATTGCTTAAGCCTCTACTTGCAAGTTCTTCCAAATCTCTGACCGACTGTCCGTGAATTCTGGAGAGTAAAAAACCTTCATGCGGCGGACAATGAACAAAGATAAACGTGTACTTAGATACGAAGTGACGTCGAGAATCCTCGGTTTGGGATGGTTCGGAGAAGCACCTCACGATTACAATCCCTAGCTAAACACCAACTCATTGCCACACATTCCCACAAGTAAGACATACACACGATGACAAAAAGTCCAACTAGAGGCTTTGGACTACCAATCTCTCTTTTAATATT
Organism: Eucalyptus polyanthemos subsp. polyanthemos; assembly: GCA_017140185.1. NCBI lineage: Eukaryota > Viridiplantae > Streptophyta > Magnoliopsida > Myrtales > Myrtaceae > Eucalyptus > Eucalyptus polyanthemos. The sequence continues at coordinate 7,935,016 of CM029467.1, read as the reverse complement.
AAAAATAAAACAAATAGAAAAAACAAAACAAGAACGAACGAAGCAATCCTTTACCACTAGGTATATAATTACCGCTTATAAAACTAGGGTATTAGGTAATACGACATATTATTGTTGACAAGTGAAAATAGTCCATTTGTTAGTATGCCGATTTTGTGGACCTTGGCATTACTCTGATGGAGCCAAGTAAACTTGTTGCAACACATATGCACCAGATGTTTTTATCCTTCCTTTACTTGTCGATCCGCACATTAGGCGGACATGGTAGATATGAGTACTCTCGTCACCTATCGTTTATGTGGAATTACCATAGGCAGGCACAGGTTCGTTTCTGGAATCACTGCGCCAACTTAACAACCGGGGCACAACCTCTCTCTATTTAAGTCGCCACCTTTTGTACACACAAGACCACCCAATAGAAACGGCAAGAACAAGAGCTGGTGTGTGCACAGACAGGCAAGCCTTCTCCAATGGCCATTCAATCCACTTCCACCCCTCTATATGAGAAAATAAGCCTGAAAAACGATGCGAAGAGGGCGGTCGAGATCTTCATCTTGTTCCTTCTCGTCTCCCTTCTTGCGTATCGGCTTATTCACCTTGAGGACCACGGACTTGAATGGCAGGTCGCACTCGCGTGCGAGTCATGGTTCACGTTCGTGTGGATTCTCGTCATCAGCACCAAATGGAACCCTGTGAGCTACAAAACTTACCCTCACCGTATCTTGAAAAGGTATCTCGATAGAGCAAGAGCTATCTTTTTCACATGGCTTGCTTTTACTTTGAATCTTCAACTCGTCGTGCCCTCTCAATCCCAAACTCCTTAGCGCTACAGCTACTGATACAGCTCCATTTTTCTTTCTTTCCATCACCACGAATACTCAGGATGGTTTTCTTTTCCGAGTTTCTAGTGACGCTACCATCATTGCGAGGAACTTATTTTCTGATAACATTGGTCCTCTTTCATTTCATTTCCAACTTTTGCTCTTTCATAGGACATAATAATTCTACCAAACTGGCTGATATGAATTTTGAGAAGTAACAATTCCATTCAGTTTTTCCGACATCTTTCAACTGAAGTACCTGTATCGTACAATATTCAAGCATGTTCTTCATTGATTTCGGGTTATGAACGGGTTCTGACCCACGGAGTTATATTTTTTAGGTTTAGTTCCTTATTGCTGTTCTTGTTTTTCACAATTCCTTCATATAGGGTGAGCGAGCTTCCTCCCGTGGACATGTTTGTCACAACGGCAGATCCGCAGCTAGAGCCGCCGATCATCACCGTGAACACGGTCCTCTCCTTAATGGCGGTAGACTATCCGGCTCATAAGCTGGCGTGCTATGTCTCCGACGATGGCTGCTCACCGTTGACCTTCTATTCTCTAATGGAAGCTGCAAAGTTCGCAAAGCTCTGGGTTCCGTTTTGTAAGAAGTACAATATTCAATTGCGAGCCCCATTCCGGTACTTTGCCGGCGACTCAACCACATCGTCTGGTGAAGACTGCTCATTGGAATTCCAACAAGCACGGGACACAATGAAGGTGATCCTCAATCTTTGGAGTCTAGTGTTCACGTGTTGGAGATGGTCACGGTGATCGGTGATTCTTTGTTGAAATATGTGTGAGAGAGAGAGAGAGAGAGAGAGAGAGAGAGGATTGGGCATGGACAAGATATGGATGGATGCGGCCTTCCCTAAGCTTGTCTTGTTCTCTGACAGGATGAGTACGAGAAGCTGAGCAGGAAGATAGAAGACGCGTCCCTAGGATCAGTCCCATCTAATCTTACTGGGGAGTTTGTCGCTTTCTCTAACACAGAAAGCAAAAATCACCCCACAATTATCAAGGTACAGTAAAATTACTGAGAGGATATCTTTGTCCAGTTTTGGATAAAATGTTCCTGTGGTTAATATGGCAGAACAAATCAACATCTATACGTCACAAATTGAGACTTTGTCATCCAATAATTGTTATTCTTGATTGAATTGCAATTAAATTCCCTCCAATCTGTTACTATCTTGAAATATAAACAAAACGAAAGATTTGATTGTATGTGTAGAAATTTAAAATCCTTTAAAAAAATGTTTAAATTCTTGAATAAGTAGGCTTCATAACAATTTATATCATTTATTATTTGATTTTTTGTAGTTTAAAATAGACCGTTATTCTCACAATATATTAAAGATTATAACACAATTATTTTTATTTTTTATATTTCTGAAAATTAGAAAGACGTGTAGATAGCATGTCTCTCTCATTTTTTACACCAGGGAACATGCTACCCCTTTAAAGACTTGTATATGTCAGATAGCTCCTTCATCTCAGCGCCATCTCAGAGTCAAGCAGTACATTTGTTCCCACAATCGGTCATGTGGTCAACTCCATTACATTACCAAAATGGCAATCCACATATCTATCTAACATTAGATTCTTCTATTGACATCGAGTATGTGTTGTCCTCCAAAAAAATCAAAAGTATTGTACTTCGAAATCTACAAGCTCACTGTTTCTTGCTGTGATTTTAACAAAGATCATGCTGGAAAACAAAGGAGGTCATCCAGATGAATTGCCACATCTGATCTACATATCACGAGAAAAGCAGCCAAAGCACCCGCATCATTACAAGGCGGGAGCGATGAATGTCCTGGTGAGTAAGACCTATCTATCAAGACCTAAGTGTGGTCACTTTTTGACATCAAAACAATCTTATAATTCTTTTCTCTCGTGTCTCGTTGATGGATGAACAGACTAGGGTTTCAGGACTCATGACGAATGCACCATTGATGCTAAATGTCGATTGCGACATGTACGCCAACAATCCACAGATTGTTTACCATGCTTTGTGTCTCCTTCTCGGCACAAAATATGAGAGAGACTGCGCATTTGTTCAATGTCCACAATACTTCTATGATGGAGCAAAGGATGACCCATTTGGAAATCAACTAGTGGTCCTATTCGAAGTATGTGCAATTTTACTACAAAATAAGTCCTGTGTTGAGCCAAATTGCAGCTTATCAACTGATCAGTATCCTATACCTTATAATACTGTTGATTTTAGTATTTGGGACGAGGAATAGTAGGAATTCAAGGACCTGTCTATGGAGGAACAGGATGCTTTCATCGTCGGAAAGTAATTTATGGGTCGTGGGCAAAGGACATGAAGACTGAAAAGAAAAGTCTTACCTCTAATGGTATGTGCGTATGTTTGGTCGCCTATTGCGCGTTCATGGGACTCTGTGCCTAGTCATAGTAAACCATATTTTCCCATTTGCCAATTTGTTTTTACAGGAGAATTAACCATGGTAGAATCACTAAAAGGCTTTGGAAGTTCAAAACAATTCATCAACTCCGTTGCTCATGCTCTACAAGGCAATTCAGATAATCCCAAAGATCTTTGGAGCTCTCTTGAAGAAGCCTATCAAGTCGCTAATTGCACTTATGAATACAATACCGACTGGGGTAAAGAGGTCAGTGTATATCTACATTGAATTCACACATTATACATGATGAATCTAATCATGGCTCTAAACTTTAAAGTGACTCTGCTACAACTATCATTAAATTTCATTGTCATTGGCCTGAAGATCTATGATTTTCCCATGAACGTGAATCAATAGACGCATGATTTATGGTATTAAGTGCTCTGTTTTTAAGCGTTTTTGTGACAATTAGAACGATGGTATAAATTTAATTTTAGGCATGAGAAATGTTGTGCACGTGTCCTCTCGCAGGTTGGTTGGATGTACGGATCGACGACGGAAGATGTCCTTACGGGATTGGCCATCCATTCCAAGGGTTGGAGATCACTCTACTGCTCACCAGACCCACCGGCTTTTCTTGGTTGCGCACCATCTGGTGGGCCTGCCTCGATGACCCAGCAAAAGAGATGGGCCACGGGCCTGCTCGAAATTCTAGTGAGCAAAAGGAGTCCAATATATGGCACCCTGTTCATGCATCTCCATTTCAGGCAGTGTTTGGCATACTTGTGGATCGTAATTTGGGCATTGAGGTCCATACCTGAGTTCTTATATGCTCTCCTACCAGCATATTGTATCATGACCAACTCCCACTTCTTGCCCAAGGTAAGAAGAAAGTAAAACAAATATCACTCCTCTATTCTCAAGAATTTGTCTCATTATCTTCCTTTCTTGTGTAAATACAGGGAAAAGAACCAGCTATCATAATTCCAGCCACCATTTTCGTCATCTACAACCTATATTGTTTATATGAGTACTTAGGCCGTTGGCTTGTCAATACGTGCATGGTGGAATAACCAAAGAATGCAACGGATGACATCTGCATGTGCTTGGTCATTTGGAGTCTTAAGTGTTGTACTCAAGCTCTTAGGGCTATCGGAGACGGTATTTGAAGTAACCAAGAAAGATCAATCTACATCTAGTGATAGCACTAGTGCTGAACTTGGAAGGTTCACCTTTGATGAGTCCCCGGCTTTTGTACCAGGCACTGCTCTTCTACTGGTGCACTTAATAGCATTATTTATAATGTTGTTAGGGTTGCGCCCACAAGCATCCGAGAGTAGTGGCTCTGGCTTAGGAGAGGTGATCTGTACTGTGTGGGTGGTTATGTATTTCTGGCCATTTTTTAGGGGTCTATTCAGGAGAGGAAATTATGGGATTCCCTCGACTACCATAATGAAGGGAGCTATCCTAGCAACCTTTTTTGCTTACCTGTTTAGATTTACACCCACAGGTTGGTAAGGGCTGCAGATTGTTGATGTTTGAATATGCAAATTTAAAAGCATGGTGGTAAAATTAGTCTTGCCTTTTCTTTCTGATAGGAGAAAAGATACTCTCCTTGTATATAGTGATACGCTCACAGAGCAACAAATTTGCATGTTCAATGTGTCAAGCTATTTTTATGAATATTAGCCAATAGTTAGGGGGTGCTCATGAGTAAAGATTTAAGGCAATTGTGAGTGCCTCTTATGTCTATTATATCTCTAATTAAGTTAGTAAGTAAATATATGGTCTTTGATGATTTTCCTCTCTCACTTTATCTTGAAAATCCTGGAATATCTACATAGTCAACGATATGATAGAGAGAATGCTACATGTCATGTCCAGACATGTCCAGAGGGTAGGAAATTGCACGAAATTACGACCTAGATAATGAAGCAAGGTGAAGATCTACAAGCATAAATAACAACCATAGAAACAAAGTCCTGCTTGTCACAGTTCAAATCACAAAGATAGCAATGTCTTTTCTTCTTCTTTTTTATGGCCAGCCGACAAGAGCTCATTGTTTTATCCGGGCATTAGGGCAGAAGAATGATAAGAGCAGTAATCCATGGACTTATTTTTCACAAATTCCACACATGATCCAACTAACCAGAGGTAAAAGAAAAAATTGTAATAGAACTTAGAGGCAATCTTGTGCGCTTCACAATCATAATCGACTCGAGGAAAACTTATCTATACAATCCTAAAAGATACGACCAACAATAGAAAAGCCAATGAAAAAGTTTCAGCATGAAGCTCAGGTGACTAATCTCGATTTGAGAACAATTCGACCATTCTAACCTTTGGTGGAATTGATAGTTTGCTATACAGCACAAATGAGAGACATGCACATGAGATATCACCGTCTCCCGCGTTCACATTCGTATCTTCACCTTTGGCACCACCTTCGCTTCCATGGTTAGAATCGAGATCTCATCCATCCTAAATATGTAAAAGACCAAAGGACAAAATCGCACCAAATCGTACACTTTATTCTCCTTTGCAACCCTTCATAAAATCAGAAAATGTTCGGTAGTAATAACTAAAGTTTTGCTGCAAAATATTGAATAAATGCACTTGGGATTTTGGGAGTGCAAAGCAAAAATCCAATGCATTTGCCAATGGAGATCATCAAGAAGGATTCCATCAAAATATCTAGTTTGAATTACATTCACTCAAAAACTTTAGCTGATAAGTTATAAGCCAATTTTGATAATTATATTAATGGCTTCACACCATACCAATTCTCAATATAGGACTTGTCTAATATAATTTACATATGCATCTCAACAATCTTCCCCTCATTGACGAATTCAATGTTAAGTTTGCTCTCCCTTAATCTATAATAACACCTTCTTTTATATTGTAATAGTACTAAAGTAGTATTAATTAGTGATCCCAGCTAAATTTATCGTTATATTGCGCTCTTCCCCTCTTTATACTAAAAAAAAAAAAAAAAAAAGTCATTTATTATGGGTTAGACGAGTATAAAGAAAAATTTTTGAAGTAAATCAAGATAAAAAGTGACAATCAATCAATTAAGAATTTGCACTAGATGAAGTTACTGTGGATACTAATTCATACCTGACTTAACTGGTGTGCGAGAGTGGTTTGGTCTGTTAACTAAAAACTAAAATAGTTAATACCACGAAAAACCTCAAATTAATATATTTGTGACAAATTTATCTCGAATTAATATTTTGATTACAAAAAACCTAAGCTGGTACATTGGTAGGAAATTTATTCAAAACTATCTTTTTTATCACTAAAAATTCAAACTAATGTATTTATGATAAATTAATCATCTATAATTTCCATTAAATTCATTTAATATCACGAAAAATGTTATAAACCGAGTAGACATTTGTGATAAATAAATGATAAAAATCAAAATCGCTAGACCGTCAACTATTAAATGTCATTCTGTTCATAAATTTGATAGTAAAATTTAATGAACATTAATGAACGATAAATTTACTATGAGTGTATCAGTTTGAAATTTTTTGTGGTCAAAAAATAATTTGAGATAAATTTATCACAAATATATCAATTTTTCATTATACTAACTCAAACTAAAATGTATGCCTTTTAGCCAAAGACAGCGGAAAATTGCTCCATCCTTTTGTCAAGTAGGCACATGAGGAAATCAGTGGCGAAGAAATGGATTAGCCCGTTCTTTCAATAGAAAAATCTTGCCAATTATCACACTGAAAACAACCAAAAGCGTTGCGCAGTTCTATACGATGAAATTAATGTTGTTCAATACTTAATATTTGACTACTATCAAACATCTTCACGTCGTTGGTCCCGAAAACAAAAATAGGAACATCTTTCTCTTAGCAGTTTTCAATGTTCGTACGCTTTCCTCCTCGTGGGGCAGAGATTCTTCGGCTCTGTCCATGATGCTGATAGCACAAAGACGTGACAGGGTATAGGTGACCACTTCACGTGGCCGCTGCCATGGGTGCCTACGACGTGCCCCCGACGAGCCCCGACGAATCCAAAAGCTTCGGTAAGTTTTGCTTAATTGAACAAAACTAAATACAAATAGCACCCACCCACCCCCGCCGCCCGCCGCCGCCGCCGCCCCCCCTTCTTCTTCATCTTGTACCTATCCAACTTGGTGGCGGAGAACGGTAGTTGAGCTCCGAAATCATGGCATGCATCATTGCGTCGCCAATGTTCTTTATAATAAGTTAGGGTGCGTAAAATAAACTTCCTTCGTGATAGAATAATATCGCTTTCTCTTGATAGCTCATCTCAAGCCCTCGCCATTAGCCCAACATTACAAGATTAATTTTTACATCGCCGCAGACATGAACTCTCTAGACCAAAAAATAAAAAGATTTAAATAAAACAGAAAGTTGACAAGAACCAAATTTTACGGGTCCAAACTCAGGTGGTGAAATTGTATTTATCCTTCTCCCTTTCTATCTAGCCAAACCCTATATTATAAATTCATTTGGACACCATGTGCTAAACCTAGTTGACCACAATAGATAACACGAAATTATTTGATGCGAGTCATAAATTAATAAAGTACAATAAGATTTTGTTAATCTCATCAATAAAGAAAGAGTGATTGTTCGAACATGTCTTAAAGATTATATATAATTGGACTCCATGTGCTAATCCTAATGCCGTTTAAATTTTATCGATGTTGCTAGTTCCAAAAGCGCCTTTGGACTCTATCAACCCCCCGTTGGTTACACGATTTCAGCATCAATCACGTGCTCTTCTCTATATTAAGCTTGTCGTTGATGAATATTTATCTTTCTTGCATTACGGCATTGAGACGGAACTTCTCCATCGACGACGATCAGCATCTACTGATGCATACACGCATGCATGCATGTATATATACAGTAGCGTACGATTTCTTTAGCCTTGACTGGCAGGTTCTTCCCGATCTTTGACCGACTGTCCGTGTGTTTCTTGGGGACTAAAAACCCTAATGCGACATTGCGAATACGAGGTACCTCGAGAATCCTCCGCTTTTGGATGCTTCCGAGAAGAACCTCGTTATTGATCGCCAAGCTAAAAACCAACTCAAGATGACAAAAGGTCCAACTAGAGGCTTTTGGACCACCAACCTCTTTTTTTATATAAGAAACGAAAAAATAAAAGAAGAAAATCTAAAGAAGTAACCCTTTTACTAGGAAGAATATTATGTCCACTCTATAAAGGTAGTGCATTAGGAGTATGTCCACTCTATAAAGGTAGTGCAATAGGATTAATTACCTAAAAACTTCTATATCTGATATATAATGAACATTTTAATCATAAATCTTTCAATTATATCATTTAGATCAGAATCTTTTGACCAATCAATTTTTGTTGAAAATTGCTAACGTAAACGTCGAGTGTCCTATAAGGCATAGTTGACGCTAATGTGAATAATTTTTATTGGTATATGTTTGAAATACTTAAATTCATCAAATTATAAGCATTTTTCTTGAATCTAGTTAAGTTAATGACCAGGATTCGACCTCTCTCTATATATAAGTAGCCACCACCATTTGAGTTATGCGAAACCACTGAATATAAAGAGCAAAAACAAGAGCTGGTGTATGCACAGACACACAAGCCTTCTCCAATGGCCATCCAATCCACTTCCACTCTATATGAGAAAATAAGCCTGAAAAGCAATGCGAAGAGGGCGGTCGAGATCATCATCTTGTTCCTTCTTGTCTCCCTTCTCGCATATCGGCTTGTGCACCTTCAGGACCATGGACTCGAGTGGCTGGTCGCGCTCGTGTGCGAATCGTGGTTCACCTTTGTGTGGGTTCTCGTCGTCAGCTCCAAATGGAGCCCCGTGGACTACAAAACTTACCCTCAACGTATGTTGCAAAGGTATGACAATAGAACGAGAGCCATCTTTTTCGCATTACTTGCTTTGCTTTGACTTTTCAACTATTTCAGCATCACCGTATTGTTTCTGTCACGAACCCTCGATCCCAAAATCCACAGCGCTACAGCAACTATTACAGCTCGCTTTTACTTTCTTTCTCTCGTCTCTAAAACTCCTTAGCATGGTTTTCCATTCCGAGTTTTTAATGACAGAAATGTGGTTGCGAAGAACTAATTTTCTGAAAATATTTGTCATCCTTCCGCATCCAAGTTTATGCTTTCACTGGACATCATAACTTGCGCCGAACGTGCTGAACTTAAATTTGGAAAGTTACAATACCATTGAGTTCAGTTTCAGAAGATGAGTTCTGACAGAAGTACCTGTATCGAACAACATTCACGTATGTTCTCGGTGGATTTCGGATTATGTATGTTCTGTAAGTTTGTAGTGTCAAACCGAGTTATTCTTTTTAGGTTTAGCTCCTTATTGCTGATTATCTTTTCTTTTTCACATATCCATCATTTAGGGTAACTGAGCTTCCTCCGGTGGACGTCTTTGTCACAACAGCGGATCCACAGCTAGAGCCACCGATCATCACGGTGAACACAGTCCTCTCTTTAATGGCGGTAGACTATCCAGCTCATAAGCTAGCGTGCTATGTCTCCGACGATGGCTGCTCACCATTGACCTTCTACTCTCTAATGGAATCTGCCAAGTTTGCAAAGTTCTGGGTTCCGTTTTGTAAGAAGTACAATATTCAATTGCGAGCCCCATTCCGGTACTTCGCTGGTGACGTGACGACGTTGTCTGGTGAAGACTGCTCCTGGGAATTCCAACAAGCACGGGACACAATGAAGGTGATGCTCAATCTTTCGAATCTAGTGTTCATGTGTTGGAGACGGTCACACTGATCGGTGATTCTTTGTAGGGAAGTGAAATATGAGAGAGAGAGAGAGAGAGAGAGGGGGGGGGGTGGACGGTGCGGATCGGATATGTATAAGATACGGATGTCGAAATGCTCAAATTTGTCTTCTTTCACAGGATGAGTACGAGAAGCTGAGCAGGAAGATAGAAGACGCGTCCCAAGGCTCAGTCCCATTTGATCTTACTGGGGAGTTTGCGGCTTTCTCTAACACAGAACGTAGTAATCATCCCAGTATTATTAAGGTACAGAGAAATCCCTGAGAAAATATCCATGTCCAGGTTTGCATAAAATTGTTCGACGATTAATATGGCACACCAAATTAACATCAACACTTTTTAATATGAGGCTCACTGTGTATTTTGATTTTGACAAAAAGATCATACTGGAAAATAAGGAAGGTCATCCAGATGCATTGCCGCATCTGATCTATATATCAAGAGAAAAGCGGCCAAAGCACCCACATCATTACAAGGCAGGAGCCATGAATGTCTTGGTGTGTAAGACTTTCCATCAAGCCCTAAGTGTGATCTTTGTCGAGCAAAACAATCTTATAATTCTTGTCCTCCCATGTCTTTTTGATGAATGAACAGACCAGAGTTTCAGGACTCATGACGAATGCACCATTCATGCTAAATGTCGACTGCGACATGCATGCCAACAATCCACAAGTTGTTCTTCATGCTTTATGTCTTCTTCTCGGTACAAAGCGTGAGAGAGACTGCGCATATGTTCAATGTCCACAGATCTTCTATGATGGACTAAAGGATGACCCGTTTGGAAATCAAATGGTGGTCTTATTCAAAGTACGTGCCATTTTACTACGCAGTTAAGTCTCATTTGGAGCCTATTTGCAGCTTATTTACTGATTAGCATATGCACCTATGACACTGTTGATTTTAGTGTATGGGACGAGGCATAGTGGGAATTCAAGGACCTTTCTATTCAGGAACGGGATGCTTTCATCGTCGAAAAGTGATCTATGGATCATGGCCAAATGACATGAAGACTGAAAATAGCGGTCTTACTTCAAACGGTATGTGTTTTGGTTTGGCAGTCAACTGCAGAGACTATTTGCCTGCACAGACTATTTGCCTAGTCCTAATAATAAACCATATTCTTTCATTTACTAATTTGATTTTTACAGGAGAATTAACCAAGGAAAACCTGCTAAACGAATTTGGAAGTTCAAAACAGTTCATAAATTCTGCTGCTCAAGCTCTACAGGGCAATTCAAATCATCTCAAAGATCTTTCGAGCTCTCTTGAAACAGTCCATCAAGTTGCTAGTTCCACCTATGAATATGATACTGATTGGGGTCAAAAGGTCAGTACGTGTCCACACTGATTTCAGACATTATACACATTTGGATATACATACATCCAGCTGTATTTTCCAAGATTAATCAACTAATCGTTCTCAACTCTAAAGTTTCACTACTACAAACACCATAAGCTCACTAACATTAACCTGAACATCTATGATATTTCCACGAACACAAATTGCTAGCCACACGATTCACAGCACTGTGCTGTGTTGAAGCAGTTTTGTGACAATAAGAAAGACGGCAAAAATTAGTTTGCTAGAGTGATAATATGTTTCGAACGTGTCTTCTTGCAGATCGGCTGGATGTACGGATCGACAACAGAAGATATCCTTACGGGATTGGCAATCCAAACCAAGGGTTGGAAATCAGTCTATTGTTCACCAAATCCACCTGCTTTTCTAGGTTGCGCACCATCCGGTGGGCCTGCCTCAATGACCCAGCAAAAGAGATGGACCACGGGCCTACTCGAAGTTCTAGTAAGCAAAAAGAATCCAATATATGGCACCCTATTCGTGCAGCTCCATTTCAGGCAATGTTTGGCGTACCTTTGGATCCTAATTCGAGCACTTAGATCCATACCTGAGTTCTTATATGCTCTCATACCAGCTTATTGTATCATGACCAACTCCCACTTCTTGCCTAAGGTAAGACGAAACTAAAACAAATATCACTTCTTTGTTATCAAGAATTCACTTCATTATCTTTCTATCTTGTGTAATCGCAGGGACAAGAACCAGCTTCCGTAATTCCAGCTGCCATTTTCGTCATCTACAACTTATACTGTTTGCACGAGTACTTCATGAATAACTTGTCAATACTTGAATGGTGGAATAACCACAGAATGCAAAAGATAACATCTGCATGTGCCTGGTCATTTGGATTCTTAAGTGTTGTACTCAAGCTCTTGGGGCTATCAGAGACAGTATTTGAAGTAACCAAGAAGGAACAATCTGCACCTAGTGACAGTAGTAGTGCTGAACTTGGGAGGTTCACCTTTGATGAGTCCCCAATTTTTGTACCGGGCACTACTCTCCTGTTGGTGCACTTGACCGCAGTACTTACAATGTTGCTAGGGTTGCGCCCACAAGCTTCCAATGACAATGGCTCTGGCTTAGGAGAGGTGGTCTGTACTGTATGGCTGGGGTTGTGTTTCTGGCCATTTTTTAAGGGGCTATTTGGGAAAGGAAAATATGGGATTCCTTCCACTACTATAATGAAGGGAGCCATCCTAGCAAGTGTTGTAGTTTACTCATGTAGAATTACATCCACAAGTTGATAAAGGCTGCAATTGTTGAATTTTGTATTTGCAAAATTAAAAGCATGATTGTAAAATTAATCATGCCCTTTGCTTCCGATTGAAGAAGAGATATTCTCATTGTTTTTATGGAAACTCTTATGGAACAGCAAATTTTCACATTCCAAGTATTGAAATATATCTATGAATATTAGTCAGTAGTTCGTAGATAATCAAAAATAAGGAAATTAGGGTTTTGTTAGGGTATCTTATGCTTTATATATAGAGTGCCGTCTTTGTACCCTTTCACTAAGATCTAAGTAAACATGTAGCCTTTGAGCCTCATCTCTCTCGCTCTAACTTAAAGATCCCAGAATAGCTACATAGTGAATTCCGTGATAGAGTGAATGCTATATCTCAGGTCCAGAGGGTAAAAATGGCACAAATTCCCCTCTTGCCAACTAGATAATGAAGCATGGTGAAGAACTACAAGCATATATTACAACCACAGAAAAAGCGTTCTGCTTATCACAGTTCAAATCACAAAGATAGCAATGTGTCATATTGAATGGCAAGTAGAAAAGAGCTCATTGATTCATCCAGTAGGCCAGAGAAATGATAAATACTTATTTCTCACAAAGTTCACACATGATTCAGCTAACCAGAGGTAAAAAAAATTGTAATAGAACTTATCATTTAATCTTAAGCAATCTTGTGGACTTCACAATCACAATTGACTCAAAGGAAAACTGATTTTCACAGCCCTAAGGTCTACCAAAAATGGGAGGGGAGAAGAGATGGACGTGCCTAAAAGATATGAACAACAATACAAAAATGAATGAAAAAGATTTCAGAGACTAATCTCGATCTTGAGAAGAACGGGACCTTTCTAACCTTGGGGGAATTGATAGTTTGCTATCAAGCATAAACGAGAGATCATGCATCTGAGACATTAGCATGTTGGCATCATCACTCTTTCTCACGTTTCTATTTATATCTTCACCTTCAGCACCACCTTCTGCGCTTCTATGTTTAGAATCCAGATCGTCCATCCTAAATATGCAAAAGGCAAAGAGTCAAATGAGAACATCTACAGCTAGCATGTACTACAACATTTGAGCTAGGAGAAAGCCAAAATTCCAACTTCGAACAGCAATAACCAAGAAAATTTCGAGCCTGATAATACATAAAGATACTCTGCAAATTTTGCCAGGGCAAGTATCACATGGAAAAAGATTGAACTTAAAAAGAACATTGGAAAGACACTTCAAGAATTGGAAAAGTGCATCATCATCAAAGGGCCATGGGTACTTATCCTACTCCACACCACACTTAAAAATTCACAGCAAAATCTTCACATAAGGGATCCCACAATAACTTCCCCATTCAGCAAAAAGCAACGCTATTTACCCCCTACTTAAAAGCGAAAGAGTGCTAACTTCGACCGGAATCACTATCACAACAAAGTGGCTATATAAAACAGATGATGCCCTGCAAAAACAGGTGATGGATGATATGTGAACATAAATTCTTTATTAAAGAATCACTGTGAGAGTAATATACTGGCTTGACTAAAGTGAAGCAAATTCTTTGCAGAAGCAAAATGAGTAAAACACAAGAAATGCGTGCGCATACACAGGTGACACTCATGCCCCCACATGCACATCACATGCATATACATAATTAAGCTCACACTTTCAACAAAAAGGCCATTACCGATTCCTCTCCAAAGCAGAAAAATTTGAATGCGCTTTCTCATCAATAGAATCATTAGAACTGCTAAACAATCCCGAAAAGACATCAGGTTTCGATGCATTGCAAGAATCCATCTGCTGTGAACCACTCTCTGAGCTGAACAACTTTATTTCAGAAGATTGCTGAGGAGGCACTCCAAGGTCATCATTTTCTTTCCACAAATTGTTATAAGCCGGACTAGTTGATTTTGCAAAATCATCCCAAACATCGTGAGAACAATCATTCTCCTCAGCAGATTCACTGCGACGTGAAATGCTGCCACCAGTGAGCCACTGATTATCCTGAACCCAATCAATATTCTTTGAAGAAATGTTTGGGGCACCCATGAAAGCGTCATCAATTTTATCACTCGTTTTAGAACCCTGATAGCAGCTATCTGACCCAAAACCAGAATTGCTCGTATTATCCTGAAACAGATCGCCTATTTTGGAGGAAGAAGTTGGACCATCCTTAGCATCTGCACCTGCATATTGCTTTCCCAGTCCAAACACAGCATCCATATGGCCAGAAAAATCAACTACAGAACCTGCAAAAGGATCTGATAATCCAAATTTCTTGGCGTGACCACTGGAATCTGCAGATTGAAACTCTGGATCCCAGGCAGCCATTGAGTTGTCATTCTCACATTCAGAGGACTGGACAGTTCTAGCAGAAGGCTGCACACTCTCAAGGAAACTCATATCATCCAGACCTTGAAAGGCATTGCCATCTGCACTTTGACTCTGCTTGTTTGCTCCTGACTGCCCTTCAGATTCAGCTGGAGTGATTTCTCCTTTGCTTCACTAAAGAAGTTCTCAAAAGTCAATATTTTTAAATTCTAAATTATAAAAAAAGAAGGTAAACTGGAGACTCAATTCTAGGAATGTCAAAACTCTTCATCTTCTTTTCAAGTTATCATTATTGAGAGAGAGTTTCTTACTTTACTGTTGCCTTCCTCTTCTTTTACTTCTTGAATATATTATTAAAAGTACATTGATAGTAGGACTAAAAGCTGTTATGGAGCAATTCAATCCACATTCTTCTGATGAATTGTCACTTCTAAGATAATTTTCCTTGACTTGCTTCTTTTTTCTTCTTCTTTTAGTGCCAAACATAGATCTTTTCCCATTAAGTATGGTGGAAACCTGCATGTGTACCTAAATGCCTTGGTTGATATAGCTGATTATTTATCATGTATTTGAGCTCCCTTATGATTTCAAGAGCTGTTTTGTATGTGGCTTTAATTTTTTGGGCTCTTTTTGTATATGGCTTTGCACCCCCCCCCCCCCCAGGTGCCCTATAGTTGAACTTCTTTACCTATAAACTCCTTTTATATATATATATCTTTTATTATTTAAATTTAAATGAAAGTAAATATCAGAACTGAGACCAACTTGATTCAAGCTGAACAGCAACAAACATCTGAGACAGGCATTTGGCTTGCAAAGATTGTAATAGGAACAAAAAAGAAACAAGAAAATAATCTAGTCTATGTCGAATTTACTACGCAAATATGCTATCACTGTCCCCAAATGACAGAGGGAAAAGTTATTATGTCCCAATGTGCAGACAATGCTCAAATGTAAATGAAATATCTTTTTCCCATTTAATGATTAATTATTTACAATTCACAGTTTGCAACTATTTGATATATCTCTGGGTTCTAACCATCATAAATTGAGTTCGTTTTGCTTAGAAACTTTGCTTGAAGATATAAGATAAAATGGATGATTCTAGGTCAGGCAGGAATCAATTTTGTAAAAGAACCCACAAAGTGGGGATACATCAATGGTAGCATCTTATTTCGCGGGGCAAGACAGAATACAATGAGTCCATCCCTAACCCACAGTGGTACCATCCTTTGTCCCAAACAATATTGTGCCTGTGACTCATCATATATAAATATATTACTGACTTCAGTAATCACTATGGTAAGGGTGACAGAAGCGTAGGAGTTAACCAAGGTAAATATAGAAAGTTATAATAGCAATATCATCAGTGAGTGTGTAAATGAGGCAACATGCACACGCAAGGAGGTGCTCATGAATGCAAAAGAAAAAAAAGCAGCCAAGGGTACCTGTCTAAGCCAGAAGCTTCAGGCTTTAAGTTCTCATTGACTGAAACCTTTGCAATGCCAGATGATCCAAAGAAGGGGTCAGGCTGCAAAAGATTGCCAAAATCCATATCTTCTGAGTTGTTCCCCGGCTTTAACATGTTAATATCTGAAGATTGCTCAGAATGCATCATAGGGTCATCATTTGGTTTCCAAGTATTAATATCTGCTGGATTAGTGGAGCTTGTAAAATCATTCCAAGCATCATTAGAATCATCATTCTCACCAACTCTTGCAACATGATGTGCAATGTTGCCATCACTTGGCCATTGACTATCCTGAACCCAATCAACTCTTGTTGAAGAACTCTCTGCAGTGTTGATGACCTTACTCATATCCACATTATCATTTGCTTTAAAACCCTCAGTAGAGCCAGTTGACCCGAACACAGAATAACTCCTCGGATCATCTTCGAACCAGTCATCCATTTTGGAAGAAGAAGGTGCACCATCTTCAGCATCAGTGCCTCTCAATTCTATTCCAGATCCAAAGACAGTATCCATATGGGTAGAAAGATCAACTGTAGAACTTGTGAAAGGATCCAACGATCTGGAATCCTTAGCAAAGGCCTCAGAATCAGCAGACTGAAACTCTGGCTCCCATGAAGACATTGTGTTGTAGTTCCCATGTTCAGGAGACTGGACAGGTTCAGCGGAAGACTGCAGATTCTCAAACAAACTTAGATTCTCAGAACTATGGAAAGCAATGCTTTCTGCCTTTTCCCTCTGCTTGCTTGCTCCAAGCTGCTCTTCAGATTCATTTGGAATGATTTTTGTCTTCACTTCCCCAAAAAAGTTGTCAAGGTCAAGCCCAGCCAGATTCAGAGAAGTTATTGCAAGGCTTGACTCATTGGTAATGATAGTTCCAGGTTTCTCTGACTTAGAAGACCATCTGATCTCTAAATTAAGCAGGTTGGACAGGGTAATTGATTCTTTTGGCATACTCCGCCCTCTATTTGACTCGTTTCCTTCAGAAAATGGTTCGACAGTCTCCTGGAAGCCAATTTATACAATAGTCATGGCATATACTTATTGACAATAATGATCAGAAATAAAACCATAGTGTGGAACAGACATTTTCTTGTCTATAGCTTAAAAATAAAAGCTCTCAACCAATTAAGCCAATATCATAAACAGTCAAATAAACCACTAGGAAAATCAGTAATGACAGAGTGGATGCCCAAAACCACAAAGCTCATACCAAAAGAAACCATCCATGGTTCAGCCCTGCAAAGCCTACGCTTGAGTAACTGCGCCATAGTTCTCTGACAACAAAGTATGCATGACAGAATCCTATAAAATTAGAGCCAAAGTAAAAAGAACCATGCAAAGTTATAACCGAGAGTCCAAATGCTTAGTGAGCCAACTCTTAAACCCGAACCTTTAATGCTTATCAGAAGACTCCACATGCAAAATAAAACATAATACGGAATAATGAACTTCATGCTCTCTTTGGCATGACAATCGGCATCCCAAAAGGAATTTGACTGAGATTCATCCTAGTAGGGTTACCTATAACTCTGCTTTGGATAGGAATGCTAAGGTCTCGGCTGTCATAAAAGGATGTGAGTGGTTTTGGCCTCTGCTAGATCAAATGATCTGGTTAACATTCAGGCTGAGCTGTGTGGAACTTCAATGATAAGGTTCACAATGGTGGTGGAATTCCTTGAGCTGAAAATGTTTTCAAGACCATCTTTTGTGATTAGGCATAAGGTTGCCAGTTCACTGAAGGAGAAAAGGAGCTGCTTTGATCAAGATTTGGGTGCTTCTTGGGGCATATTGATACCTGAGAGTGCTAAGGAGAATAATTTGTCTCTACTTTGTCTGTTTCATTGTGCTATAATGCTTTGGTTGTATTAGTTTAGTAACAGGGGAACTGAAATTCCGGGCTTGATGTTTTTGCTTGACATCTTGAATTGAGATTAAGTCCTAAGTTTTAATGTTTTGAGCAATAATAGTACTTAATTATCGAAAAAAAAATTTTAACTTTATGCTGGAGATTGCTAGAGGAATCAGTACGCCAAATAAAGAGCAGCGAATGTACCTTCGAACACAAATCCCAAGAATGAGCACAAGAATTAACAACCAAAATCTAGATAAGACAATCAAATCCCTAATCCCGCCAAACTGCCCCAAATTCACGCACAATCCAGAGCTGAAGCACCCACATTTGAACCGAAAATGAGATGCGGAAACCCTCACCGATCCATCCAGCTGCAGCGAGTCTAGCAGCCACCGGTAACCCCGGGTGGACCTGAAATTGATGGGATCGGGGGGCACATCGCCGAACTGCTCCTTCCCGCAGAAGACGCAGAACGCGGAACCGACGCCCCGGAGGAGCCTCCCCCTGCAATGCTTGCAGCGCAGGTACGGCGGGGACGGGTCGACCTCGGCGATCGACTCCTCGTAGGGGCGGAGCGGCGGGATCGAAGGGTCGTCGGGGTCGTAGGAGGGGATCATCGCTTCCTCCCGGAGCGCGATCTGGAGCCGCCGGATGGCGTCGCGAGGGACGTCGACCGACATTGTCGCCGGCGGCCGATCGGGAAGGGAGGGAAACCGGCGGAGGCGCGAATCCGGGGGATTCAGATCAATGCGGAGCGCGGCGCGGTCGCAGGTGGTCGCGACGTCGTGGGGAAATGCGGTGAAGTGAAGAAGATGATGACACTGTACGACGACGAAGTTTCAGGTTTCCTCCATTTGTTTCTCCTCTGTCGAGCAGAAAAAAAACAGCGAAAGAACAAAAACGAAACAGAGAGAAAACACCCAACGAAGTGATTGTTGGGCCCATCACTGAAATGGCCGCGTGTATCTATGTGGGCCAGGCCCAAAGACCCGGCCCATGTGTCTGTGCCTCGGGCCGTTAGATTGGGCCTGTTGGTTATGTTTAAATGAGGAATGACTACCATGTAATGTTATCGTTAAACTTTCAATTTGTTCAAAATAACTCCCGAACTATAATTTAATGTGCAATATCATCCTCTAAACTTTTGGTACAAACATTCAATGTTGGCCTTGAATTAATGAAAGGAAAATATTAAACATTTTCATACTCTAAGAACTATATTAAAAATATACCAAAAGTTCAGAGACCACATTGAACAGAATGAAAGTATAGAAACAATATTGTACATGAGATTATAATTTGAGAATCGCATTGAATAAATTAAAATTTTAATATGGAATGAGATTGGACCATTTGTATCATTTTTTATTTAAATGATAATCTTATCACTTGTTATATAATTGGTGTCATATGAAAATTCTGATTTTTGAGGAACTTGTGCAATCGATGGGTTGTAATCTGCTGAAGACCTGCTCTTCTTTAGGTGGTCCTTCACGAGGAAATATGTTTTAACATGGGCCGGATCGATCGACTAGCCACAGTCGCAATTCCGTAAATCACATGCGCTTGATATATGACCCACCAAATTTCAATGATTGGAAATTTAAATCATGTTGTAATGTCCAACATAAACCATCACTTTGTTCTTGTTAATAATTAATACATCATTTGGGCTAGATTGAATTATACGATGTGTTTATTTCAGCGAAAGTGTTTTCTAGAAATTAATTTTTACATTATTGTTGTTGTGATCAAGGAAGCATTACCAAACACACCTCTAGAAAGATCAAAGGTGATCAAATCATCACCTATTTGGTTTGCCAAAAATAATTAATCAACCGAAAACACTTTTCAAGCAACGAAAATTTCATGCATAAAATTAGGAAAGTAAATTGATAAATCTAAAAAAGTGAAAGCACTTTTTGAAATTACTCATCTTCCCATTCATCATCTCTTCCCTCATCCCTTGCTACCTCTGCTAGGACTACCCTCTAGGAGCTGGAATCGTCCAGGAACACCATGGATATGGGAATAATGAGATCTATGAAATGTGTGTGTAGAGAGAGAGAAGAAATTAAGGTTCTCCATTTCCTTAGTCCCTAAACTTGGGCTTACAAGATCAATCCATTGTGGAATTGATACTCTCCACTTTTCCAAAGTGCACAATCACTCAATCTGTTACAAGCATTTTTTAAATGCAATTCAAACACCCAAAAACACCATTTCCTAATGAGAGTGGGAGATGAGAGGTTCAACTCCCTATATTCTCAAGAGGAGTTGAGAGTGGGGACATTTAATTTGAAATATGGGATTTGACTTCTAAATTTTGTAAATAAGCAATTTTATAGTGAGCCGAGAGTTAGAATGGAACAAATAACAAAAATTTAAACACATTTTCAATCACATATCAACAAATAAGTGAAAACTAACTATTTTCCTCATTAATGATTTCTCGAAAAATATTCTTCTTTAGATAAGAGATTGCATGACATTGTTTAATCTATTGTTAAAATAATATTCTATTCTTGATCATAAAAAAATCAATAATAAAAAATTATAAATTATTATGGATGGGACCCACTTCTTAAAAGATTTGTACCTCATAATATACTGTCATTTGTACAGTACCACAAGGACTATTATACTAGCAAGTCCTTTTCTTATCATGAAGTTTTCTGTGAAACAAACGCGCCTATACTTCATCCATTAAATAATTTGAATGTTGATTTATCTCGGCAATTTATGAAGAGTCCATCACTCTGTATTGTATAAATATATGGGCCGGGCCTCAAGCCCAACAAAGCCCGAAATGCTTACAAACGCGCGTCAACTCATTTGGCCTTTTCAACCGCCGTGATCGAGCTCGAGCTCCCGCTGACGGAATCGTACCGCCGGAACATGTAGGCGACGAAGAGGCACGCGGTGAGGATGACGTAGTCCTTGCCCGCGCACTGCTTGTTCGACTCGGTCGGCGATCCGGTCTGCGGCCCGTTGGACCAGAACAAGTAATTCAGCAGCTCGCTGTTCTGGACGAACCGGTCCGACTTGAAACTCTCCGGTTCGTCGAACACTTTGGGGTCTCTCATCACCAGCTTCTGGTACCCGCACAGCAGCTCGCCTGAAAAACAAGAGAATGATGAAGACGCGAATCCGTGAAAAAATTTAACGCTGGTGTCGAATTTGAGGTTCGAGAAAAGGATGTGCAGATGCGGGGAAATGGTCACCTTTCTTGACGTTAAAGGCCGAGTCGTGCGACTTGAGCTGGAAGTCCTTCCTGGCCCGGGCGTACTGGAGCGGGACGGGCGGGCTGAGCCGCAGCGTCTCGTACACGACCGACTTCACCAGCTCCATCTCCTTCACCGCCTCGAACCCCAGCCTCGGCCCTCCCTTCTCCCGGACCTCCTTCCTCAGCCGGTCCTGCAGCCCGGCCGCGTCGCTGCCCATCACGTTGCTCAGCAGCGTGGGGAGGAAGACCGAGAAGCCGCCGAAGGCGTTGAAGCCGAGGATGAACAGCAAGTTGTGGATGGCCTCCTCGTGGGTCAGTCCGAACTCGGCCTTCGCCCTCTCGACCACCTCCCGCCCTTCCTTCTCGACGAACTGGTGGAGCTTGTTGTAGTCCCCGCTCACGAGCGCAAAAGGGTACGCCCAGGAATGGAGGAAGATCTCCTCTAGAGGCTGCAGTTTGCCTGCAAGTCACCAGGATTCGAACATTGCCTTTAGTTTCAACAATTAAATTTAAACACTATCTTCGATTTTGTCGACGTGTTTATCGTTTTGATTTTCTTTCTACAAACAAAGGGCGTGCGCTCTTTCGCCCCGTCCATACCGATGTTGAAGGTGGGGAGGATCTGGAGGGCGAGCCAGCGGTCGAGCATGGCGTACCCGGACTCGGCCACCTGCGGCGAGGCGGCCGGGTCGGCGCCGACGAGGGACTTGGAGAGGAAGTTGAAGAGGAACTTCTGGAGAGGGAAGAGGACGCTGGCCTTGCCGTCCTTGGCGAGCTTGAACTCGATGGTGTCCCACATGGTGTCCAGGTTCGAGATCACTTCGTTCTCCCATACTTTGGAGCTCCTCTTGAGTACGTCCATCGCAAAGTTCTTCACCTGTAAATATAATCATAATTGAAGAAATGATCACATTATTAAAATCAAAATTAGAAAAAAAAAAAAAAAAAGAATCATATATCAATAGGAAATAATAGATGCCATCTTCGATTGAAATCTATGGATATTTTAGAATTTCCGTGCTTCGTGAAAATATTATTTTGATTTTCCTTTTTTACTATTTTTAAGAACTCTTTTTTTTCCATGGCATTCTGATTTTTCCTTATGCATATTCTCTCTTCTTCTCATGTCTTTTTTATCCCCCAATTTCAACCTAGCAATATGTAGAAACGGTATTTCTAGTTTCCCGAGTTCTAGTAGCATACTCGTGCATCGCGTGGGCATGAATTTTTTTCAGAAATGGGATGAAAGTTAAGAAAATTTTGTCATGTGATGTTGAGATATGTTATCTTTAATAAGTGGTACTATTGTAATTATTGGGAGAAAATAACAATAAAATTTAAAGGAATTACTCAATAAAATGAGCAACAAAGTTATGTTAGAAATTTTTTGATGATTGCTAATTTGCAACATGAAAACTTAAGTTAATGTATTTTCTTCTTGAACATAAATCACGTTACTTAATGAGGAGGAGTACAAATCTTACTTGGAAGTACAGATGAATTGAGAGTGCTCATACTCTTGACAAGGAAACGGTAAATCAGGATTATCAAAAAATTCTTAAATCTATTATAAAAATTATCAATTTAATTATAAAAATTTTAATTCTATAAATTTAATTTTAACTCTTTTGACAATTTTTTGATATAGTCCTTCCAACCAATATTACTATATTGTCAGTAGACATATTTTGCAATTTTTCAAAAATTTTCTAAACTTTTATCTTTTTTTTTCTATCAGCCTCCTGATGGGGCTCTCACCCAGTGCCTAGAAAAGAAAAATAAAATAGAAAATAAAATAAGCCTAATTGTTGGGAAAGGAAAAAAGAAAAAAAACATTCAAAATTCAAAATTTTAAAATTTTAAAGATAATGCAAAAAAAATTTCCATATCATATAGGACAATTGACATCAACGTTAATAATTGCTGATCAAATTAGTTGAAATGATTATATTGACAAATCATTAAAAAATTTAATATAAAACTAATTAAAATGAAAATTTTAAAATTGAATTAATATTTGTACAGTAGATTTAGAAAAAATATTTCCAAATTATCAAATCTACTACGACTAAAATTCCCATGCATCGATCGCTCTAAGAGACCCTGCTTAATGATTATGCAATTCATAATTTTAAGAACAAGATATTTTGTTCAAAAGAAAATTTATGTTTTATGCAAATATAAGATCAAAATCACATTGATAGCCCTAAAAATATCTTATAGATCTATTAATGGAAGGACAAAGATCTATTTATGGAAGGACAGGGACCAGATTCCTGGGCGTGAGGGAGACAAGCCACAGATCCTTTTTCCATGAAAGCTCCGGGAATGGAGTGGGGACCATCAACGGTGAATACGATGGTCCCAACGGCGATCACACAAAAACCGACGGTTCAAGATCAGCTCTTGGCTGTACTCGTACGAACGAGGTTCTGTCCAAGACAATAATGCATGTCCTATTTCTATTGAAGGTTTTCTAGGGTGTGTGGTGTGGCTTGTAGAATAAATAAAAACCTGAAATACCTTGTAAAATTACAATTCCGCAACTTTCATTTTTGGGATCGAGGCAAATGAAAATCTTTTCCCAACTTTTGAGAAAATTTTAAAAAAAAAAAAAAAATTGCAAGGAGCATGGCAACTTTCCTAATTTAGCTAAAATCATAACCCAAAAGGAGTAGAGACATTTAGGAAAAATAAAGAGCTTATTTTCAATTCTTAGGTTTAATTACACTTTTACCTCCCCGAAACCGGGATTCGGCACACCCCACCTCGTACAATTTTATTTTCCCCTATAAACTCCAATCTTTTTAAGGAATTGTCTTGATTAACTCCAGATATTTACTAATAAGGACAAAAATTGCTGAACTATTCTCCCATAACCGACAAAAATTTTATGTGATCGTGCAACTTCCCTCAAATGGCTGATATTTGATTTTGACTTCGATCGACCACATTCCTATGGTGCTAGTAAATCTTGTGAACTTAGCCAATCCAAAGAAAATTATGGGTGTGTTTGGTTGAAGTTTTATAAAAAGTCTTTAAAAAATGCAAAATTTTCAAAATTTTCAAAATATAAATTACGTTTGATAAATTATAATTTAAAAATCCATTATGAAGTACCTTTTAAGTAAAATAGTATTTTGAGGACTTATATTTACAAATGATTTTTATTATTTAAAAAAAAAAAAAAAAAATAGTTGGCTCGTTGGCGATCTAAATTGTCGGCGGCTCCCCCTAGAGACCATCGATGAGGGTCATCTGGGGTCGGACGATCGTCGGCAGGGGTCATGCGACCTCACCTAGGGTTGTGCGATGCCAAGTGACCCTCACTAAAGGCCGCACAACCTCAAGCGCACCAAGGGTCGTGTGACCTTGCCTAAGGTCGTGTAAACCCAAGCAACCCTCACCAAAGGCCGTGTGACCTCAAGCCCACCCGCAAAGGGTCGCGCGGCCTCGACGAGGACCGTGCTTAAATTGTGCAATCTCATCGCAAGGTCACGTAGCCTCGGCGAGGGCTGCCTAGGGTCGGGCGATCCTCGGCGAGGTCGCAACAACCCAAATCACACGACCCCTCGAGAAGGTTGCTACGACCCAAATGGTGCGGAGGTAGTCGTGACTCCTCAGCGACAGTCGCCTAGGTTGTTGACCTCCCTCTAGCTTGTCGCCAATCCCTCACGGCTTTGCACAACCTCATCGGCCGCCCTCAACAGAGAAGATTAACAATCAATATTTGCATGCCCAGAAGGTTAATGCCTAGAGACCACCGATGAGGGTTGCCTGGGGTCAGGCAATCGTCGGCAGAGGCTGCACAACCTCAAGCGCACCAAGGGTCACGTGACCTCGCCAAGGGTCGTGCGAACTCGGCAACCCTCACCAAAGGCCGTGTGACCTCAAGCCCGCAAAGGGTGGTGTGACCCAGGCTGAGGTCGCGCAGCCTCAACGAGAGCCACGGTTAAATTGTGCAACCTCGTCGCAAGGTCACATAGCCTCGGCGAGGGCTGCCTAGGGTCGGGCAATCCTCGACGAGGTCACGGCGACCCAAATCGCACAGCCCCTCGAGAAGGTCGCTACAACCCAGATGGTGCGAAGGTCTCCGCTACTCCTCAGCGATGGTTGCCTAGGTCGCCAACCTTCCTCTAGCTTGTTGCCGGCCCCTCACAAGATGAACTAGTCAATATTTACATGCCCAGGGCTTTCGACTTTTAAAAGGGCTTTCTACTTTCAAAAGGTTAACTTTCCCCCCAAAGGAATTTGTAAAAAAATTTCCCGAACACCGAATATTTGGCCAAAAAGGTTTTAGGTGTCCAATCCCAAAGCTATTCCCAAACGCAGCCGTGTAGATGTCATCTATTTTCAACATCGGTAGTACTCTAGGTGAAAAAAGGTAGATCTGTTCATGTGAGAAAGATGATGTTGGTAAGCAAAAGGCATAAATTCAAGCATATAAACTTCATCAGTTTTGGCAAGCGGATGTAAGAGCTTTTCTCATGTGAATGTAATTTCATTTTCGACCAGAAGGACAAGTTCATCAAGTCGCGGCACGACCGTACCTGAGCGTGTTGAGGCTCGGAAGTGTCGAGGTAGGCGCAGACCCGGATGTTGCCGGTGAACTTCACGCTCGGCATGAAGTCGCCGACGAGAACATTCCTCTTCTCCACGATCTCCATGTCGAACAAGTGAGAGAAGGACTCGCAATCGAGGACGACCACCACGTTGGGGTTCACGTTCCGGAATAAGGGGAACGACGGGGGCACATTCGCCCGGAACACGGTGCTCTTGTACTTCTCAATCCTCTTCTTGAAGAATTTCTCCGGGCCTTGGAACCAGAAGTAGTCCAGGCGATCTGACATCGGGCCGAGGAGTGGCCACCCGTAGCTGCCCGGGATCGTGCGCACCGGGATGGCGGTCGACAGCGGCACCACCGACGGCTGGGGGGAGAGAGATGACGAGGTCGGCGACGACGGCGGAGAGGACGACATGGCTGGCGACATGTTGGTCATCACGACTCTTGCCATCGTCACCGGCGGCGATTGTTTATGTGTGTGTTGGGAGATCTATTGAGGGGTGTTGAAGGATCTGTGCTGTGTATCTAAGGGACAGAGAGGTGTGGTGAGCAAAGATTGTCTAGTCCACTATCTATATAAATTGGATGAGGTTCCCGTACTTTGCAAACGATTGAAACGTTGGGATTTCTTTTTGGCCCATCGCCTTTCCATTTAAATACGTTGGAAATCTTACCACGTGCCGATGAGATTTTTAGGGTCATTGAACCCGGAAAAGACAATGGATTGCAGGGACCTCGTGGCTATGGCGAAAGAGAGGCCGTGTGGGGCTCGGTAGTTGGTCCAATTGATTGGGCAACTCAACTCCATAGATCTCAAAGATAATGGGAAATGAAATAGGATGACGCTTTTGATATGCATTGGATGATTTAACATGGATAAAAAATCACGAATCTTATCTACAATGTTTAAGTTGCATAACTAGGATTTCAATGGTATCAAAGGATGGCTAGCGATGATAGGAACATCGTAAATTTTATCTACAGTATTTAAGTTGTGTAACTAGAATTTCAAGGGAATTAAAGATCAAATAATTGTTTGCAATGGATGGAAAATCGCAAATTTTATCTACATCGTTTTGAGTTGCATAACTAGAGTTTCAATGGAACTGAGGATCAAACCAAAATGTATAATTCTTTTGATATCCATAGAATGATTATCGATGGATGAACTCACGAATTTTATTTGCAACATTCAAGTTGCATAACTAGGATTTCAACAGAATTAAAGGTTGATTTGTAAGGGATGGAAAGTCGCATATTTAATCCGTGGCATTTGAGTTGTGTAACTAGGGTTTCAATGGAATTGAGGATCAAAGAACGGTTTGCAATTGACAGAAAATCGTAACTTTTATCTGTAACTTTTTGAGTTGCATAACTAGAATTTCAATAGAACGGGGATCAAACCAACATGGATGATGCTTTGGATATGCATAGGATGATTTGTGATGGATGGAAAAATCGTGAATCTTATCCGCAATGTTAGAGTTGCATAAGTAGGGTCTCAAGAGGATCGGAGGATGATATGCGATGGATGGAAAATCACGAATAAGTAGGGTTTCATGGGACCAACAAAAACGCCGAGATAGAGGTTAAAGAAAACTTTATCTTTTATCGAAAGGAAGTACATTGCAAATTCAAGCTCTGGCCCGTGTGGTCCGTGACAAGAGACAGGAGCACGATTCACTAAGTCCAAAGAAGAAAGACGGACATTGCCCTTTCGAGCATGCTCCTTAAGCCGATGGGGCTATCAATCCTTTACGATCCGGTCGATCCAAACCGAGTTGATCTTATGCGCAAAGTGGTAGCTTCATAAGCGGTAAAGATAATTAAGCAGGGTTACGGAAATCTGCTGTGTCTAAGCAAGTCGCGGTCCCCTCATATGGCAAACGACAACGTTTTCGGTGCCGAACCTGGTAGACAGACATAGTGAGAAAAGAACGACCAGACATGGTGCGAAGTCGCTGAAGATGGGATGATGCCTAATCGGTTTCTCCGAACATAGGATGCCTAGACGACAGGCGGCGGATTGGCCTCCTGGAAATCGTGAAGGGCGTGCCATCGCGCACGATTACCAAGTGGTTTTTTTACAACCGAGAACACCATCGATTAGAGTTCGAACCGGCACCGTCATCGACTGCGCGGTCGAGGAACACGTTGAAAACGAGTCGGAGGAGGGCAACAGTAAAAACGCACGCGTCGCCCGTCTCCTCTCCTCCCACGACGTGTGGTAGAACGTTGCCGTCTTGACTTTCTCTTCCGCTGGAGCTTTT
Organism: Eucalyptus polyanthemos subsp. polyanthemos; assembly: GCA_017140185.1. Lineage (NCBI taxonomy): Eukaryota > Viridiplantae > Streptophyta > Magnoliopsida > Myrtales > Myrtaceae > Eucalyptus > Eucalyptus polyanthemos. Next base: position 7,906,698 of record CM029467.1, on the reverse strand, counting down.
CCTTTCGATTGGCATGTTTCTCGTTTCCACCTCGGACACAGGACCGGGTAGGAACTAGGAGAAAACCCTTTTCAACGAGATGCACACATCATCGCCAGGTTACGACTTTTTCTCCTCCTCTCGTAGCGGTCCTCGACTGAATTATTTGTGGTGGGAGGTGATGTTTTGTACCGTCCTGACTTGAAGGGGAAGGACGTGACTTGCCGGGGGAGGCCTTGCATGTGAAGTTCAAAAAAACCATGAGGGGTGCTGTCCAAATGGGGCCTCCCAACGCATCTCGTACGGTGATTCATGTATGCTTCATTTGCATGCATGGACGGTAAGAATTGGTAGACCTAGAGATGATTGGATGATTGTCCAAAAAGCCATAAATTGTGTTTTGTTTGTGTTTCTTTTTCTGTTTATGAACACAAATCTTGTTTTTTTTTTTTCGGGAACAAAAAAAAAAAATAAAAACGCGTTTGTTTACGTTTTTATTTCAAATCTATTTTTTTGGCTCCCGGAAACAAATTTGAAACAAAATAAAAAAACAAGAAATTGTTTATGAAACACTTTGGAAAAGCAAATTTTCTCTCTCTTTCTTTCTTTTTTCTTTTTTTTTTCTTCTTTTTTTTTCTTTAGCCGATCGTTGGCCTTGGCCATGACCGGCTACTGGCCGTCGAGGGCAAGCGACCTCGCTGAAGCGCCGCTAGCCCTTGGCGAGGCTCGGCCTCACCGATCGAGACTCAAGTTTGCCAAATTTAGGGAGCTTGGCCTCATCGGATCTGGGCCAACTCGAGCTCGCCCAGCCAAGGCAAGGCCGCCAACCCTTGTCACTCGATCGCTAGCCATGGCCGAGGTCGGCGACCAATCAAAATGAAAAAAAAAAAAAAAAAAAAGAAAGAAAGATACGATAAAAATATTTAAAAATTAAAATAACACAAATTTACCAAACATATTTCTATTCTTTTTCTATTTTAAGAACAAGTTTACCAAACACGTTTTTACATAAAAAATTGTTCTCAAGAACAAAAATAGTTTTTTCTATTTTTTTTTTGGAACAATTTTTTAATAGAAATATTACCAAACACACCCAAAATCACTGGCCATTGCTAAGGCCCGATAAGCGACCAAATAAACTGTTAAGATATGGTATATACTCTCCATCAATAGAAAAGCATTGATGTTCCACTCCTAGTGAGTGGGCAAGGGTCGTAGGGGGCAATACCCTTAAGTTGCCAGGGGATTTTTATATTTTGAGCTCATAGGTGGTTTAGATTTTAGTCCATGAATAGCTATTAGATATGTATAATTTCTTTCTCTTGTAATTGAGAATTGTAAGAAAGATGTGGGATATGCTAATTTTAGTGGAATCATCTTCTAGATATTGCTCTAATTCAAGGGTGAATCAAGATAAATCTCGTGTTTCGATCTTTTTTTCTTACTTCTACTCTTTAGTTTTTTTTTTGTTTTTTTGGTGCTGAACTTTTACTCTTTATTTTGTTGTAATTGAGGGCCAAATTCTAACACGTGTCGTATAAAACAACCAGTATTCATATCAATATTCATATCAGTGATTTACGATCATAATTAGTCGATATGGCTAAATTAACAAATCGTCAAAAAATTTATGAATAAATTAATAAAATTAAAAAATTTAAGACTGAGTTGACATAATCTAGGATTCCATTTTAATCATTTTCTATGGGCCCCGTGACAATGCCAAACGCATGGACGGTGATAATGGACTCAAATTGCATTATGCATTGACAGGGCGATACAATTGGGTGGGGGGGGCCCATCATTGGACCAATCGACACGGAGAGGGACGTGACGGGGTGATGATATCGTCGGGTCCGTCGGTACTTCCTGTCACCGATGCGTGTTACACGCCATTGGGGAATCCAACCCCGGATGAGTACTTTGTCACTATCAAGGTGTAAAAAAAATAGGCGATTTTACTTTGGATGATCGGATGAACGAAGTGATGAGGAAAGTATGACGAAATGACACTAATCATTCCAAAAAAATTCGAACTTGTACAAAGATTCGAGAGTAACTATCGGTGCACGTCGACAGAGTACAAATTATCATCGGATATAAAATTATAAAAGAGAAATAAAGCTTGTTCTTTTGAAGTCGTTGATAATGTCGAAAACACGCGCACAGTTCACGAGACAAGATCCTGCATCGAGGTATTCGTTCTACCAATCTTTTCTAACACGAGGGCGGCGCCGCGAGAGCGAATGTCTTGGTTGTGCGTTTGAGAGACGGAGCGGAAGTGTAGAATTCAGAAACGAATTGGTTTGCCGGGGGGCATGGACCTACTGAGATTCAAGAAGCTAGGAAGAGCACATTGAGCATGGAATGATGACGGCACAGGCGGTCGGAGTTTCCGAACCGTGTAGATGGGCAATTTTCATACCAAGTAGAATGCAACTTTCAAAGGTTATCCATGAACATGTCCTCCAATTCGCAAGGCTCTCTATGTTGCATCTGTATCTCTATGTTTGACCGGTAAGAATCGCCCGGCAGCATTTAGAAACGGAACGGGATCGAACGGGCCCAGCAGTCCCTGGGACAGCAGGCGGACAGCTGCTCCGCGCGTGAACTTCCTGGCGAATAGATAACATGGAGCGGGTGCGCTGTTAATTTGACACCACTCAGTTCGATTCTCGGATTCATAGTAGATTGCGTCGATTTCCTGCGTGATTGAACGGGGAGAAGCAAACTTGAGAAAGTTTTACTTATGACAGTATGCAAACCAACAAAGAAGAGCAAAAGTTTCAAGCCGTGTCCATGCTGAACTTTAGAATATGGTTGTAAAAGTACGGCTCATTGTAAACTATAGAGCATGTGATCGTAATCCATCCAATGTGTGCAGTCTATGTGTATCGAATGCCGCAGAATTCTGATGTATGCTCGCAAAACTGATGGTTTATCAAATATTTGACACATCCACAGACTGATATCTTAAAAGTTCAGATCTCCAAAGTAAGCAACATCACTCACCTTTATCTCTTTGATATTTTGAGGGCTTGCATCTGCATAATCGAAAGTGACAGGGTGCCACTGTTTATCGTTTTGTGTAGCTGATTGATCATACAGAGCGAAGGTCAATGATCTTCGGGAGAAGTCATTTTCGAGCCCACTCATCTTCAAAAGAAACACAGAAGCAACTGAGCAAAAAGTAAAAAGCTTCACCGTGACAGAAACTGAGAGCAGTAGAAATTTGAATGCAAATGTATCGGCAGGGCAATTCCCTAATGAACCATTTCTAGGGAGCGGGCAAATCATGCAAAGTGAAAGGATTAGGAGGGGTGAGCAACTGGGATATCTCCTATGGACATTATCGAAAGAGTTTAGCACCCACTATGGAATGTTCAATTTTAGTTGCATCTAATCAGCACCCTCCATGATCTAAAGATTTGTGACTGGTGAGCCTTTCTTGCAGCTCCACCGGTGTGCTAGAGGTCCAAAACCCATCTGCACAAAGCTTGATACATGCACTACTCCGTGAGTGTTTTCGACCTCATGACCTGGCATTTCTGGAAATGCTGATCCTTATCATTAGGCTGCCATCACCATCGCGGGTACTGAAAAGGTTGTTTTTGTCTAATACTAAATAATAGAGCAGAATGCAGGACTGTTCAGTTGATTTTGCACATTAGCGACATGTCAATTGTATCCAGAACAGAAACGTAAAGAATTGGGTCACTCACTGCCAGCAATGTCTGCAGATAATGTTCATCCGGGTTACAGTCCTGCATCTTATGAAGATCCTGCGACATATGTTCAGTAAGCAAAACATTCCTTATCGCATAAAATGGATCCTCCATAGTAAAGTTTTGGGATGGGAAGCTATTCTAGCCATTTAACAATTAAGAGAAGGCATCGACTTACAAGCATCTGTCTTCTTGCACTCACACTTGCATTTGACTGTCTCTGTAAGATAAGAGAGATTATGACTTAGTAGTTGCTAGCTTTTTCTGCATAATTAACTTACCGGTGCCTTTATTGCATTGCAATGAAGGAATCGAGGACAATAAGGAATTTCTTGGTTCTCCCATTTCACTCAATGTTCTCATTGCAGACAAACAAGATAAAGTGCAAAACAATGATCATGGAGAGTGCTACTATCACATTTGAGACAGAACCTAAACCAAACGAATAGGAGGAGAAAGACAGACATAATGTAGCAAATTCTCCTGCATACCTTGCAAGATTTCTTGATGATGGGAAAAACAACATCGTCATCTGCAACAATTTGGGCATGTCTTCTGATTAAAGTGAACCACTGAGATCAACGGCATAACTATATCATACAATGACCCAGTTCAGGAGATACAATAAAGTCTGCTGGTTTGCCAACCACAATCCTTTAGGGTTACTGCACTCATTAATGAAGGCAAAATTGAGGAAAGATAATTGGAAGATGGGAAGACCTGAGATCCTTTCCGCCATTTGTCCTTTGGTATGGCAAAAAACATTATTGGATCATAGCGATAATCCTCAAAATCAAAATAGCTACAACATGGAAAATAGAGGACTTAGCTCATATTCCCTATAAAATGTCATCGTGTAATACCAGAAAGGACATTTCTTACTGAAAAGAAGAAATTTACTGGACGGACTCTACCTTTCCACGTAACTTTCTGGAGAGGAAATCAGATGCTTATAAATGTCGTGGAATTCGTACAGCGGCAAGCAGCTGTCAAATCAAACATCAAAAACTGTTATGAGTAAGAATGAGTATTTAACTACGAACTTTCCAACCAAGTAAAAGCAAACAAGTTTTCAAGTGCTTATTTGAGTTTGTCATTCCATACCAAGAAAAGGGGTAATGTAACATGGGCTTAAGAACTTATTCAGACTTTGCTTTGAGGGGGCAAACCTATCAGAAAGGAGAACAAATCTCTGATTAGCAGGATCGCGAAGGGCTACTTTAAGCAATAACCTCTCTGCTTCTATCATGCTTGATCCTCCCCTGGCTACCTGCAGCAGCGGTTTTTTTACAATGAACAAAGTTTGCGCATTATTATCAATTTTTTCGCCTCGTAGTAAACAAAGGACTCATAAATACAATCCATATAAACCCCATGGGAGCAGATAATTCATCTGGTTTTGGCCACAAAAGGAAAAAAGCTTATCTCAAGCCCTAACGTGTCTACAAAGTATCTCATACATCAGACATACCGTGGCGAGAAGACACGGATCAAAATTATATTTCCATTAAAGCGACCATGTATTGAAAAGAGAGAATCATACTTTTTTTTTAAAAAACATCACTGCGTTCTTAGTTTCATCTGCTTCCTTAATTTTAATTAATCAAAGACAGTTACACAAAAGCTAGCAACAGACCAATATTTCATGTCCAGCATAATTACAATGAGAAGAATACCTTAACACTGTCGTTTAACTGGCATCCGTAAAAGAAAGGGGACATAGAAGTGGACTCATTAAACACAAACCCAGGTTCTGAATGAATATAAATCGAGAAATTCTTCACATTAGCCTCCTGCAAAGAAATTCCAACATACCAACATCAAAAAGGCACATATAGAAGTAAGAACTTCATGCTAGTTATCGAACTATATGACCAAATGCAAACCTGGAAGAAAGCACCCCACATGAAGTCCAAAGGAATATTTTTACGGGCAAGAAACAGGAAAGCAATTTTTGGGTTAGTCTCAAGTTTTGATTTTTCCTCATTGCTTGATTCGTTGGTGCTTGATCCTGATTTGGGCCAGTTGAGCCTTGCAAAGGCGAAGACGCAGAACATGAGAAACATAGAGAAAACCAGCTTCGAGCGGAGCACTAGTAACTGGCGTATGGGCAGAGAAGCTCTCTTCTTGCCCATGGCTTCCCGTTCTGGTTCTCATGTAATGCTGGGAGAAGAATTTGCAGGAATTGAAAGTATCTGAGATGGAGAGAGGGAAGAATATAAAGGGAGAGATGAAACTGAATGAGAGAGGGAGAGGAAGAGAGAGGGATGTTAAGAATGCGCTTACGTTTTAAATTACGCTATGAAATCACGACATTGATGAGGAAATGAATGTAATGATTAGGAACACGTTCTGTCACGAGTTAATAAGTGAGCTCTCGTCTCACGTGGCGATTTTCACTGTCCTACGCCAATAGTGACAATTTTCATCTTCATTGAGGGGTAAAAGAGCTTTTTAAGCAGTAGAAAGTAACAGCTTACGACATCGGCCCGCATTTCTGTCTCAGAAACCATAGCAGAGAATAATTTCGGCCCCCTTTTTTCTTGTTTGATCAATATATTAGCAACAAAGAAAGTTAGGAGAAAAGAGCAAATAATCGTTTGGAGTCTCTTCAAGTTTTGCGAGTTCCTGTGCCCGTATGTGACTCACAAAACTAAGGCCTGCCAAGCTCTTATTCCTACCCGGAATTGGATATAAGAACGCAGACATTCGGACTCAAATTCGTGACCTTAGTATCCGCCGATTTTCTTCAAACATTTCGGGGTGAGAATAACTTCAGTGACAAAATGCCAGCTCTGTCATTCTCAAACCACACTGACGTACAATATGAATCCTTTTGACAACCTTAATCAACCTATCACAATTACTTAAAAGTTCATTTGTTCTAATTGCCTTTCAAATTCGAGCCTTTTTTTGAATTCATTTCCTAAAGAGAGAAATATCTTTCCTGATATCAGGATCATCACCATCAACAGGAGGTTGGAGAAACGGTTCATTGATATGAAGAAGTAACGTATCTTACAAGCAGACATGCATATGCAACCACTATTCCGCCACCGACTTAATAATACACTTCAAATAAGCTTCAAACACATCTTCATTAGCCTCCCTCTGGGATCATCCTATGAATGGCGGTACAAAGAATCTATACTGTCAACCCTTTCCTAGTTAGTATTTCTCATCAGGTATGCAACAACGCATCCCAAAATAGCACCAGCAACAACCTGCACCAAGCCAAATGCAATGAAGATCAGATGCTGAATAATTGCTTGCCCCAGATCCAGTACAGATGAACTTAAGAGGAAAATTAAAATAGTAGGGCTTCATGTTTTGGACATGAACAGTAGATATCACTGGAAGAATTAATTTCAAAACATTGAAGAGGTCTTTAATCTCTGCTGGAATGGAGCACTGAAATGAAGATAAGGTCAATTTAGCAGTATTTCAACCCATGACCCTTGAGAAAAATGGAACCTCAGAAGAGAAGAGCTCTCAGACCAGAACAATACAGTTACTTTTCACTCCTTATACATGAAACGCAATCTTTCATCATTCCAGGGAGGGAGAGGGATTCAAGCAATAGAAAAACTGTAGATTGTTGTTCAAAATGTATCACAGGAGATGCAGTAGTGCAACATACCTGAAGTGGTGTATGCCCAAGTAACTCGCGGAGAGGTCTAACACTGGATAATGGGTGTTCTGGAGGAAACTCACAAACGATTTGATTTAATAACTGCAGTAAAAATGATTACAGATAACAAATCGTCAATCAATGATTACTCTGAATATGCTGCAACGCATGTTAAAGCAACAAACGACAGAATACATGATTGTGGCAGGAGAACATACTTCGGCTTGTCTACCAGCATGAAGTCTCACGCCTGAGGCATCATACATCACCTACATATAAATTACAACAGTGACAATGTAGCTTCTCCCAAGTAGAGTAATTTTAAAATTGTATTAATCCGCATGAAATCTCCAAAAGTATAAAAAACACATGATTAACAGAAGAGAATGGGTATGAAGCCATAAAAGGAAATATGAGGTTTTAGAGGACATACAACGCAAGCCAAGACAATTGCAATGGCAAATGCAGATCCTCCAGTTCCTTCTTGCAAACCTATAGCCACTGCTAGAGCAGTGACAGTTGCAGAATGTGATGATGGCATTCCACCGGAGCCTAGCAGTCTTTTGGAGTCCCATCTCCTTTCCTTGTACCTGAGCTTCTAAGAGAAATGCAATTAAAAGAGTGAGCTACTGTAATGCACTAAGATAATCATTGCATGTATGAAGAACTGTTCATATATTTGAAGACATTTACAACATCTAGAATACTACCCAACGATTTATGCATCAAGGATATGATGAGAAAATTTCCAGGTAACAAAACTATTCCCTCAATAGGCAACAAACTATAGTAGGAAATAGAACTATGTATATCTCAAATTCAGAAAGGATTACAAATAAAACTGCATTGCAGTCTTCAATTTTAATAGGTGGGCTAATCCTTCTTTGTTATCTAGAGGTCAAAATCGAAACTTTTCATTTTTAGTCAGATAATGCAGGACTGAAGCTCTTTCAGCAATTCCAGACAGACACAGAACAAAGGAAAACATGTGAAAAATGGCATTCGGCACAAACCAAAAGATACAACTAATCTTCTAAAGACAGGGTCATATAAACTAATGCGCCGAGACATGCAATTGAAGCTGAGAGACAAATGGGAGATATCCTAACATATGCCACTTCTATATTAATGGAATATGGATGGCCTAAAGGTGAAGTGACGATACTTATTATTCGTAATCGATATTCCGATACAGGTTCTACAAGATCACAGATTGTTGAGATCCTAGTCAAAATAATTCCTGAACAACAAAAACCACATAGGCACCATGCTGTCTATTAGCAACAGCTGAAAATGGCGGTGTTCCCCAAGCTGGATTTCGCCTCTGGAAACTTGGGAAAGGGAAAACAAATGTACCTATCGACACTACCATAAACGATTGAACGATGATGCGAATCTTTCCGGTGTTTCGGAAACGAACTGCCGAAGATCCGATTACAAAATCAGAGAGCAAATCAAGCTAAGCAATCGTCGAATTGCAGCAGTCAATCGCGAAATCCGGCACACTGAACACAACCTAACACGCCACATCTTCTAACGACGCAGAAAAAACACATCCCGATCTCTCGACGCATCTGCTAGTCCGTCCATAAGAAAACTCGAAAAAAAAAAAAAAAAAAAAAAAAAAAAAAAAAGAGGACAACTTTCAATTCAGGAACAACGAATCGCGCCAAAGCACAACGGATCGAGAAAGAGAGGGAGAGGGAGAGGGAGAGAGGACCAGGTGGTGAAGAGCTTGAGGAACTGGGCGAGGGCGAAGGCGAGGAAGGCGGAGATGAGGGGGAGGTTGTAGGGGAGGAGCGACGCCGCCTCCGCGCCCGACGCGGCGGCCGAGGAGGTGGAGGTCCCGTCCGCCGCCGTGAGAACCTCGTCCATCGATGTCGCCGCGCCCCGCTTTCTCTCTTCTTCTTCTTCTTAGTCGCGCGTCCGCCGAATTCGATCGCCGGCGCGGGGGATTTCCGGGCGGAGAAGACGAGCTCCGGTCAATCGCCCGAGGAAGACCTCTCTCTCTCTCTCTCTCTCTCTCTAGGTTCCAGCTGGACCTGGAGGGCGCAACTGCTTACCTAGAAATTGAGAGAGAGAGACAGAAACAGAAGGGGCCCGCGCCCCAGCGCCAGGAAGGAGCACGTGTGGGCCCACCGTGCTGCGTCAGCGAGTGGGCCTCCGTCCGATTTCTTAATCGATCAACGTTCAACACGAGTTTTGTTTAAAATAAGAAATAATACCACGGAAAATCTAAACCCATACACTTGTGATAAATTTAACCTAAATTAACATTTTAACATTTTAATCGCAAAATATCTCAAATTGATATATTTATAATAAATTTATCATATATTAATTTTTTGACCACAAAAAACTTAAAATTATTAAGTTTGTGACAAATTTATCATATATAAATTTTTATTAAATTTGATTAATACTATAAAAAACTATAAACTGATACTCCTGCGACAAATGGAGGATAAAATTTCAAATCGATACATCCGTCGACTATCAATATTACTCAACTCGGCAATTTAATGATAAAATACAAAAATATTATTATGTTTATAATAAATTTACCCTTTATTAGTTTTTATTAAATCAAATGAAAAACTACAAATCGATACTTTTGTGACAAGCAAAAAATAAAAACTCAAATTGATATATCCATCGAATGTCATGAATCACCTAACTCGGTAATTCAACGATGATATATTATTTTTTCATACTCCCGATTGTTTAAACCAACTATTTATATTTTATGGGTGTACCATATTATGGTTTTTTTATGGTATTAATTCTTTAAAATGAGAATTAATAACAACAGTAGACGAAGGAGACAGTTGACTTTTGTATGGAACGGACCTTTTCCCGCGACAGAATAATGGAGGAGGGCGATGAAGGAAAGTAAAGAACTTTGGGTGACAGACATACCGATGGTCTCTTTCTTCTGTCGAAAAAAAGGAATGTTGACAATGATTTATTCTGCCGTTCAAACATCTGGGCAAAAGTCGCTTGCAAGTCGTGAGTTTCCCGGTGGAAAAGCAAAGGGGAAAATGACTGCCGAGGAACATTTTATCAAAGGTCTGTGGGGGGAGACTCTGGATTGGTGGTGGGTTTCTGATTTGGATGGCCGGTTCGCAGCCGATAGCCCGATAGGCCCGTGATCGGTCTCCATGCCTCGAGCCGACACGAAAGTGACAAAATCAGTCCAAACTTTACACTATGCCGAGCCGAAATGGGTAGTAGTGCTTGGATTTCAAATTCGACATCATCAATCAATTGGTAGAATCGAGCACAAGTCGAAATGAAGCAACCATGACGGTCACGGAAGAATATTGAATCTGTGTATGGAGTTCTGATCTAATAACAGAAGGATCACTTCTGGCCACACGTTTGGCTTTTCCGACAGGACCAAAACGACCGGGGAAGTACAAGAACGCACAATCTAAAGTTCTTTCCTCGCCCGCCAGATCTCCTCATTTTGTATATCTACCTTATGTCATGTACCTACTCTGCAGCTGTTCTATTATTCACATATATCCGACCGTTTTCTCTGAAGCCTTCATGACAACCTCAATGTACAACAAAAACTCGCGGGAGGCATAAGGGAAAATCCCTTACAATAATGAGCCGCTGTGTTTGCTAGGCAACGGTGTGCTCCGTTGTCGTTTTGTCGGGACGAGCACGGGTTCCCCCACAATCTCGTCGGTCGCCGAATCGCTATCGCTGTCATCTCCTTCTTTGAAAACTGGATGAATATAAGCAGTTTGTAGGAAACCCTTCAAGTTCAAGTTCGGCTCCCTCACCCTCTCCAGTGTATCTTTCATCATAGCTTCCTGAAACCCCATAATAAGAATTGAGAATGTGAATATGAAAGCAGGTTATATCTACGTCATGTTGTACGCACAAGCTCACGCGAGAGAGAAAGACAGGTGCTAGGAAATATGCTGGTCCCGAGTGCTTGGGAAGTGAAAGAGAATGTTGGTGAAAAATGATATATGCATGACCTCCTTTTTTAGTTGCTTTTGTCTCTGGGGGAAAAAGTTGAATTAAACAGCAATCACCTTTCCAAGGATTACGTCGAAAATGAAATCAAAAACAGAAACCCCTAAGGAATTGCTAAATTTGAGCACCTAAAGCCAGAAGTCTTGCAACAAGCACTCTCCAAACCAGAAACAGTCCTGGCCAATGATACCTATTATCTAGAGAGACGAAAAAACTAGTACAATAACAGGAAAAGATGCATTAAATTTGAAGGACCAGTCGCCCAAAACAATGCAACCACGCGCATGTAATGAAAATACGTTATGTATTAGAATTCGACAAACCTGCAATGGGTATCTCCGGAAAGCAGGCTCATAGCGACCTTTGCAGAACAGGTGGAACCCTATGGTTAACACTGGGAGGGTAATCAAAAGAGGAGTCGATTGAGCAGCTTCCTTTGTAGTTAATAACCCCATCAGAAGCAATTGCGAAACGATCATTGCAAATATAATGCGCCCATGAACGTCCGGCCAGAAAGCTGCAGCACTCTCATATTCTTGATTGTACACATTCATGATCTGCAGATTCACAGAAACAAGAAATAAATAGTAGGAAGAAAGAGGCATACGGCACCCACTCATCAAGGATTGAAATATTCAAGTGAATGTACTAAGAGACTCTTCTGCTTTGCCTCTCTATGCATGGGAAGTTACATATGACGACATAACTGCAATGTGGCGCAATAAATTTGTAAGAAATCATTATTGCAATAACAATGTCATAAAACACCAGAAATTTCAAATATGAAAAATCTGGAACTATAAAAAGGAACAGACTAGGCTTTTCCTGTCTTCTTTCCAAACTAACTCTATTTATCCAAACTTAAATAGGTGAGCAGAAATCCGTTCTAAACATTGGATTGACTCATTAGTTCCTATACTTTACCCCGAAATAGAGCCTTCTATATAATGTTAATTCTAATTACACATTGAGTTACCTGGTGGCGATACACAACATAGGCCAATCCAAAGAAGACTAATATGAAAGGCAGAAGGATTGGAGTCACCACAGCATACACAAGGCCAAGCAAAAAATAGAGTTGAATTTGAGGTTCCCCTGTGTTGAAACCTAGAGTTCCTGGGTCCATTGCCTCCTCCCTGTCCTTTTCAGTCTTGACCAGAAACGAGTTCTTCAGGTGGTAAATTATCAAGGGTTTCAATCTTAGTATCTCTGCTGCTACTCCAGCCCAGCCATCAACCATTATGTAAGTTATGAAGAAAGTGGCCTTCATCGGAATTGACACACCAATTGTCTTGGGAATCCTGCACAAAGCGACATCATTTTTATGTTCTGAATTATGGACAAAGCAGCCCATAACAGGATTAGCAATTTGTTCCCTACCAGTATTAGTATATCCGTACCAGGAATGTACTCATCACCAAATTATGAGATTAGCAACGTATCCTATCAGATGTAGTATAAAAGAGCCTAATATCTAATCTGCCCAGCAACAAAATACATAATCAGGCAAAGCGTTTGTATGTATGACAAGGGCAACATACTCATTTGCCGACTGGTGGAGAAAGTTCTTGAGCTGTTGGAATGCAGTTCCTGTAATTATGCTCCCAAGAAATACATTTATGAATTGAAATAGAAAATATCTTGTTGCCGATCTCCTCTCCAGTGCAGATGTGCTTATAAGTCCTTCAAATTTGGACATTAGCATTAAAATTGTTGGTAAAAATATGAGAAATATCTTCAAAGCAATTCCAGGAAGGAAACCCTGGATGAATGATTTTATCACTTTCCTGCAAGAAAGAAAAAAATGCTTTCGTTGTTTAGTACAAATGTAACTTAAAAGACAGAAGAACAAACAACCCATCAGGCAGAGGTATAGCCAAAGTCAGACTGACAAGAAGAACAAAGAAAATGCAGCATTTTATTATCATTTTATTTGTAGCAAATGACTTTATAACACTATAGATCCTTTTGCATGCACATTAGAAAAATATTACATTTGAAAAAACTCAAGTATTTGACCTAATAAAATGGAATAAAAAATAGAATAATCATAAATCAAAGAAAAGATACCGATCAGAAACTAAGTGACCAAAGTTATTCTTGACATGTCACGTGTTAGAACTTAGAGACAAATAAATATTATCATGAAGATAAGCCATCACAAACACTAAAAGCTACATTTGTCATCTGTTGAAAAATGAAACAAGCAGGGACTCACACTTCAATGATGGGCTTTAAAAAGGGTAACGCTTTCTCAATTTCTGCAATGTTAGCTAGAGATTGCACAATAGCAATGGGAATCATGAAAAAGAATGTAAGAAAGAAGAATGCAACTGCAACCATAAGCCTCCTTATAGAAAGGGAGACATATGGAATTGCTAGGTTAGCCCAATAGACATCACGCGGCTCTGGAGCCCATTCTGTCAACCATACAGTTGGATTACGGGTTTGCTGGGTTTGTGCACAAACGGCTGCGCCCCAGCGTGTCTTGAACGAAACAAAAGATGCGGGCATGACGTATTTAGAGCTGCTTATAGTATTCTCTTTCTCCTGGGCTATCTGAAAGGCAATAGATAATAAGAAGGTTAGAGCAAAGGATTGTAGGTGAAACTACAACTCTGGAAATACTGATGATACAGAGAGGTTATGTGAAAATGGAGGCAAGATCATACTCTTGGGCACATAAAGTAGCAATGACTTTGCTTATAATACAGAATATTACCCACACCCAGGTTCTAAGTGGAAATATTGAGCAACTTGTTAGGGCACAAATAATGCGCATCGATGCTTCAGCAGACAAGTGCAATGCAGGGGGAGGATATCAGCAGCAAGCTTGAGACAACAAAAAAATTGCAATTCATGCAGTCACCATTGGCATGATGCTTATGAGGCACTAGATTGGGAGAAAAGATTGTTCAACAAACTAAATTGAATTGGGCAGCAAAACATAACATGCATTAGGATTCAGAAACTGGCAAAGGCAGCTTACTTCTCTTGATAATTTTTCAATTTTGGAAGCATAGAAATCAATTGCATCTACTCTCTCTCCACAAAGACCGAGAGCTCCAGTCTGCGCATAAAAAACGAATCAGAAATGACTGTGAGAAAGAAAGAAAGAAAGAAAGAGAGAGAGATCATTTTTCTTGTCGACCAAGCAAAATCAACAAGTTGTCAAAGACATAAGATTAAAATAAAATAAAAACTCAAGGGATGCTTATCGATGACCTAACCTTTGTGGTAGGCCTTTTGGATTGATTTCTGGTGTACTTAAGTTGATGGTAATCAAGCCAGTTCTGCAATTTTTTCTTTTCATCAACTAATTTTGAGAGCTTGTTTGCATTGTACACAACCTGCACCATAAGTTCTAATTTGAGCAAGCTGCAGGCGAATGAATTGTCACTGCAAATGCACATTGCCTATATCCGGATTACATGTAGTCAATCATCATCAATAACTGGAAAGATGGAAAGATAAAAATCATTTAAAAGTCTGAAGAAAGATACTAGACCCTTGTCGCATAGTAACATTGTGTGAAAAACAGAGTCATGTGTAGTCTGAAGTCGGCCTCTGGCCCACTTCCTCATGATCTTAAATTTGGGTTCTATGTCCTTCACAGAATGTTGTTGACTTGTGCACACCATGTGAGTTGATAACTTGGCATGGAAGTGCAGCAAGCAGTGATTCACCTCTGTCCTCTACATTCAGCTCAAATATCTCATAAGTTGTAAGACAAGTGGTTCACTAATTTAACAGGGTCTGCTCCTTAGAGCTTAATTCTTGGTGTCCTCCATGTCTTGCACAAATCTAGACATACAAGGGGGACTATGTTCAATCTACATTATGGCCCGAAAAAGAGAGGAAAATAAATTGATATAGATAGACATAATGGAATTCAATTATAGAGTTGGCCTGATCAGGAGAAATAAAAAAGTTTCATACACAAAAGTGACGAAACTTCGGTAGCCAAGGGCACAAAATCAGCATTTCCTCCATACAAAGATTTCATGGACAGTAAGAACAAAGTCTGATAGAATTATGGATGGCCATAAGTGCTTTTTCATTATGATCAAACCTGATGTGTGAGATAGTGATCTGGATGGTTGACCAAAAAAAAATGTTCCACAAGCTCAGAAACTGATTCATCAGGGTCAGGAGGCACGTTCCTAACAATTACCTGTATGAAAACACATCCATATGCAAAATCAAAACCTAGGAGTCTCTATGTGTGAGATAACTAGGAGACAAACTGCAGCAACAGGCAAGTTAGTAATCCTAAAAAATCATGCTACCAGTAAGCACAATAGCTATCTGACCGTGAATTGATCTGGCCTCCTATGTTCTGAAGCAACAAAATGTAGTCTCATCTTTGCAACAATCTCATACTCCCTTTTCAAGACATAGCACGTCCAGAAAGTGAAAGCATAAGCCATGACCAAGTGGGTCCAGAATCTATTTTAAAAAGAGAGAGATGTACATTAGCAATGTGAAGAGCTCAGGCTAATGATTGACAGGTCTATGAAGTAACTAAAACAAGAAAGTCAGCATCAGAAAGCATGGCATACCTGGGTGAGCCATTTGGTATATTTGAGATAGAAAGCTTGTCTATGTTACTGTGGGAGAATTTAGAATGCTCCAAGCTGCCATTGGTCCAATTGACAGGAACCATGACAGAAAATGCAAGAATGGTCATGGGAACAAAAATTTTCAGCCTGCAACAGGAGTAGAATAACGTGACTGTAAGAGGAAGGGTCCTATGGAAAATGGCTTTATTTGATTTCTTTTTTCTTTTTAAAGTCAAACAGAAAACTCTATTAGCTTGTTTAGAGGGTCATTTTCAGGACCATTTCCAAACCATTTCTGAAACTGAGAAAGCATTGTAGTTGATGTTTGCAGTTGTTTTCACTTAGTCGTTTCCAAATTTTAAAAGATGCAAGATAATTCCTACCAAAATGTGATAATCAGCTTGGAACAAGAAACAAAGAAAAATTCGCGTTGGATATAAATCTACAAATGACCTGCCAAATACATTGTCTGCTTAGTAAATTAGAAAATTATCTTCTAATCGAGCTAAAAAAACAAGTTGCTAAAACAATATTAAAAAATTTACCTGCAAATGCCATAAATAATAGTAGTGGATCTCATGCCACGTATGGCAATGCCGAATTGATCTCAAAAGACACAAATATCGATGACATCAAACAAGTTCACACAGATGCACAACTCCTATTTTAACTCTTCAACAGTAAGCTTGCATGTGAAACAATCAATTGATTTCTCAAGAAACTGTCACTCTTAATCAGAGAATTACGTATTTCAGAGGACAACTACACAAGGCATATAAGGATTCCATGCAAGCATACCCAAGCAGGTAGATCCTCAGGTAAACAGCGGAATCCAGTCCAGCATGATCAATTAGCTCAAGTTCTGGCATCCGTAACGCCTCAGGCATCCAGTTTAGGAATCTCAGATACGATCTCAAATCCAAGTTCACAAATTTGCTCACAAAGGCATCACTGCGCAATGGACTGCACCTTAAACCTTTCAAATACCATTTCGGGAAGTAGACCCTATCATTGAAAGGTTGAATTCGGAGGATGGCAAATACTATGAAGAAAGCAAATGCACTGAGGATGTTGATAGCAGCAGCAACTCCTATATCACTGAGCGTAGCCATAGGTGCACTTCAAAGTAAAGAATGTAAAGTAATTTCCTGGAAGAGAAAAAGAAAATATAAATACGAATGGTGAACCATTGGCATCAATTAAAGTAATCTACAGAATTAAAATAAAAAAAGGGAATCTGTGAAGAATTTCTAGAAGATTATTAAGGCCATCCTCGACTAAGTGGAATGATCCTCCATCACGATAAATTAATATTGCTATGCCAGATAACGCATCTCATTCTCAAAGGTTGAAGTGTACGCAGTTGCATCATCAACTTAAGATTTCAAGCTTGGACATCCTAGCGAGATCTTTGCAGGCCAAAGCGCACTAAACACGTAAAAAGTAGTGTACATAAAAAGGACTGGCAAATCGGATGGACACCCAAGTACTTTTGCACAATACTATGAACAGAAAATAAAACGATCACCAAGAACGGAAACGCCCACTAAAACAAAACGATCACCAAGAACAGAAACGTCCACTAATTGACAGCAAGAAGAACATAAGATCCCAGATGCAACTGTAGTAAATCTTCACAAGGAAAAAAAATCTCCTTTGCCCCACCAATCGGTCGTTAAGGCACTCGCGGAGACTTTACTGCAACAAATGTCTGCTTAAAGCCGCACATTGAAAGAACTATCCCTCTATTCGGGTCGCCTAAAAACTCCTGGAATTGGGAAATCAACAAGAACTCGAAAAACCCACAAAGGAACGTGATTCCATTTGCCCGAAAACAAAAGAGCGAACCACAAGAACTTAAATTTGACCTCTAGCCGGTTTGCCAGTGTCTGCCTTCGTTATCCTATTAACAAACGGAGACCCAGGCTCAACGGTCAAACATTCACTCCCCGATCACCCCGACACTCGCACACGGCCGGAGCTCGAAAAACCCAGCAGGGAACAGCAAGAAACGCACCTTTTGAGGTACAAGGCAGCAGCAGGAAGGCAAAAAGATCGATGCTCAGAACAGGGTCAGCCGTCAGGTGCCGCAAGAGCACAGAGAGAGAGAGAGAGAGAGAGAGAGAGAGAGAGAGATAATCTAGGGAAATAGATCGAAGACGAAACGAAAGCGAGATAGATGATGGGTCGAGGTGGCAACGGCATTACAGTGGCGTTTATCTTTCGGTAACCAACAGTCGCATTGCATCTCGCATTGGCTGCTTTTCGGTTATTATTATATTTCCCTTCCCCTCCTTTCTTGGGCTCCTCGATTTGCTCATTAAATTATACGCATTCAATTGCGGGGTGCAAATAAATTATTGGGTAAAGATCGGTTTTTTGATGATGTTGCGGGGGGAAGGTCTTCGCCTTTAAGGATGCCCAGATAGAGAGAGAGAGAGAGAGAGAGAGAGAGAGAGAGAGGGGGAGCTGGACGAATGGCTGTCGGCAATGGAGGCCATGTGAGTACAGTAGTGGGAACTGGGGAAGGAGAAGAGAGGTCAGAGGAGGGGGGAGGGTTACATGTAACGGCTACTTTCCTTTTTTAAGAGTTGAATCGTACGAGGTGGGGCCGGGGGGAGGTTGCTTTGACGAATGGGTTACGGATGCTTTGTCCTTGGACCCTTTTCTGTTCTCCGCTTTTTGCATGGGTTTTGACTTTTAGGTCGTGGTCGGCGACGGCACAGTGGTCCCGTCCTCGGAAGTCCGAGTGGAACGAGGATTTTGCGCACTCCTACTCGTGCACGTCCCCTAACCAAAATAATGATAAAATAATAAAATCATTAGTCCCACCACTTTTGTATGACACTTGTTTAATGTACAGAGTTCAATTTAATGTCATAACTTTTATTTACAGTCATTCATTTTTCAATGATTACTTGAAAGCCATTAATTTTGTTAAGTATTTAAAGTAATGACACTCAAGTGATCAATTGAAAGTCATTAATATACAGAGTTCAATCCAATGTCGTAACTTTTATTTACAATCATTAATTTTTCAATGATTACTAGAATGCCATTAATTTTGTTAAGTATTAAAAGTAATGACACTCAAGTGATCAATTGAAAGTCATTAATATTAAGTATTAAAAGTAATGACACTCAAGTTCAATCCAATGTTGTAACTTTTATTTACAATCATTAATTTTTCAATGATTACTTGAAAGCCATTAATTTTGTTAAGTATTAAGAGTAATGACATTCAAGTGATCAGTTGAAAGTTATGGCACTTAAAAGAACTTTTTTTTTTTAGAAATTATGACACTCTAGTTGTTCAAAAAAGTTATGGCACTTTTTGTAGAACTTTTGTTGAATAGATGAGTGATTTGAGGATATTATAATGGGTAATCAATTCTTGATTCGGTTTGATTCCAATGTGAAAATGGGACTAGGAGGACCGGTTCCAAAAAAATCAAAACTAGGAACCAAAGCAAACTATTGGTCCAATCCGATCCAATGGAACCGGTCATTTTTTTTTCCCACTATTTGTTTTCCATTACTTTTTCCCCACTACTTGAAATTGGATCAAGATAAGATTTAGTTAACATTTTACTTTTTTAAGAAATAATAAAATAAAAAGTATATAGTCAGTCCAGTTTGATATCAAAATGACTCGCTTGAAAACCATACCAAACTAACCGATCTAATTTGGATGATTCACGATTAAGGCAGTCTGTTTTGCACACCCTCATAACATTTACATTTTATTGAATAAGGTGGTTGCACATAGAAACTAGTTTGAGTATCGAACTAGCTCTTATTAAAAAACCAAAGTTTTTCCTATGCACACCATGCGCTGTCATTGATTTTTATTTGTCACGTCATTCATTGACCAAGTTTACTAAAAGAACTGTTATATGATTGGGATGGTACGTCGCCGTGAGATGCTTAGTAATCGACACGAGTTGATTTAAGACATGTGGACGATCGCAATTTGGATTAAGTTCGGTAAGCACAAAAATTTGATTGAGATGTCGATTGACCACTTCAAATGAAAGAAAAGCATTACTCTATCTCATAAGAGCGTAATGATTTGACATGGAAAAATACTCCCTATGTATGGGTTTGACTGCTAAAAGTAATTACGGTAAAAAGTCATCCTAACTCGTAATGTATAAAAAAATAGTAAGCTAAGAAAATAATATATACAAGAGAGGAATATGAAATTTGTGTAAATATGCGAAAGAGATGAATATGAAATCCCATACAGAGAACGAACCTATTTATAGATTTTATCAAATGATTATTTAAGGCAATCAAAGGCAAATACGACCATCATGCACGAAGTCGTGCATGAGCAACCGCTCATGCACGAACTCGTGTGTGAGCAACCGCTCATGCACGATTGTTCGTGCATGAGTGGGGACGATCAGCAATGGTTGCTGATCGATTCCATCGATCAGTAACCGTTGCTGATCGGTTTATATTTTTTAGTTTAAAAGAGTTGTTTTTGCAACACTTAAAGGGGTTGGAAAAACAGAGAAAAGGTGGGTGTGCATTTTGTGTTTTAGAGAGAAAATGTTTTGCTGAAAACAGAGAGCAAATTGTGTGCATGTTCTTGTGTTCTTTGAGACGCAAGAAAGAAGAACATTATCTCGTTCGGGCCGTGACTATTATACATCAAGGATACGACGGTTTGTTTCCACGTGATTGCTAGCACGATCGAAGTGGTGAATATCCGAAATTCTCTCTTCTGTTCGACGTTCGTTGTTGGTGTGTCTGAACTAGAGGTCCGACGCTTGTGGGACTTGAACTGTAGAACATCCGAACCGACTTGTTTAAAGCGCGCTTCGAGAGGTAATTCGTTTAACTCCCTTTTTATGTTTAGATTTTTGATTAAAACGCACGAACAACGCCTAAGGAGAATCATGTGTAAAATATATATTTGTTTCCACAGCGTTTATTCTGTTGATTTTTCTTATACATGATTCATGAAACCCCTACAAAGGGTATCGAGCCAACCTTAGGCGTTTTCGTGCGTTTAATTGATTTATAGTTCAAATATATTTTTGCGTTCTAATGGCCAATTTACTTTTGTTAAGAGAATTGGTTCTCTTACTCTTATGTGGCCTATAGAAGTTGATTAATTTATGTGATAAATTTAATCAACTAAGCAAAAATTAGAACTAAATCAATTTTGAATCAAAAATCCATAACTTGTTGTACTTCGTGTTTATATTCTACAAATGATATGCAGAATTTTATGCATGCCTTCTAGAGCTTTAAATTTTGAATTTATGGCTCATAAGGAAGGGTGGTGATCATGGAAAAATCCCTAATTGTTGTGATTGTTTTATGGATGAATGTATGATGATTACGGTATTCTTTTTGGGGATGTAATTATTAAATTGAGGCTGCGTCCTTCCTTTTATTTTACTTTAATTTTTCTTGATATGTAATTTTTAGTATAGTTTAGTATTTCAATTGTTGATGTAAATACTACAAGAGAGGAGGAGCCATTGGAGGGGCCATTAAACCGGTGAGCTCTTTGGGCCCGGTCTTTGAAGAGTTCAAAGATTGAAGAAAAAGTGAAGAGCAGGTCCATATAATTAAAACATTAAAATGGCTAAATGGGTCTCTTTGGCTCGAGACCCATTGAACCATAATTCCATGATCACCACATAGGATAGATGTTTATGTGATATCTATTTATTTATTATGTTTTTGTTATCGTGCATGTTAAACCGGTTAATGTGCAAAGTGAGACCATTAATAACGACCAAAATCTCCTTATTAATAATATTAAGTCGAAACGGGTTTCGGACTCGTGGCCTTCCGTCGTCGTGGTTTGATCCAATATTATAGTGGTTAATTAACCGGTTATGAATACATAGGGGTTGATTACCATTTATAATATTGGACCACTCCATTATGCATATGATGCTGTGGGGTTGGAGCCAAATGATTTCTAATAACTGTCAGGTGAGGGAATCATTTGTGTTTTCAATACTTGCATGAGACGATGGGCTAGACTTAACTATGATCATGATGCCAATAACTGTTAGGTGAGGCTTTCATGGTCTAGAGGCCGAAGTTATGATTGGGACTCGCATATGATGCGTTGAACAAGCTGGTTCACTCACTAAATTCATAGGACACCAATAACTCGTTAGGTGAGGTGGACTTTGGACTAGTGGGACTCCAATCCCCACTAGTAATCTTTACCCAACAAAGATTACCGCTTCCCATCTTAAGGAGTATGGGATTCGAAGATAAATTTAGTGGGAGTATCTATTTCATTTAAAGACCAAAATGAAATAGTTACTTTGAAAGATACAACGGCTAACAATTTATTTTCTGCAACAGATATATATTATTACTCTGAAAATGGTGATCACAAACCCACTCGCTTCTATACTTGACAAGAATTGTTTGACTGGACCCAATTTCACCGACTCGGGTGAGGAATTTGAGAATTGTTCTCAATTCAGAAAAAATTGGGTATGTGCTTGATGAAAAGATGCCAACCTCCTTTCCTGAGGGTGGGACCCAAGAGGAGCGTGTCACTTATGATAAGTGGCGTGACGATGACTTAAAAGTTAGGTCATATATGATTGCTTCTATGAATAATGAATTACATAAGAAGTATGAATTTATGGAAGATGCTGGGTCGATCATTTTGCACTTAAAGGAATGCTTTGATGAGAATGGTCGAACCTCTAGATATGAGATATCTAAGGCATTGTACCGTATGAGGATGGCTGAAGGATCATCTGTTAATGATCATGCTTTGAAAATGATCTGGCACATTGAAGAATTGGCTAGGCTGAATCTCGTTATGGACAATGAGTTAGCTGTGGATTTGATCCTCCAATCTTTACCCGATTCCTTCTCTGGTTTTGTTCAAAACTTCCACATGCATAAGATGGATAAAACTCTTGCGGAGTTACATAGCATGCTAGTAGTTTATGAGAAGGAAATGCATAACACGAGGCCAAATGTAGTGGCTATGGCTAAGGCTTCTTCTTCAAAGGGTAAGACCATTTTAAAGAAGAATAAATGGAAGAGGCCTGCCAAACTCCGTTGTGCAACCAAAGCCCATGATTGATAAAGGGAAATGTCATTACTGTGGTGTCAAAGGGCACTGGAGGAGGAACTGTAAGAGGTACCTCGCGAGCTTGAAGGTCAAGCCCAAGAACCGACCTTATGAAGGTATGGTGTCTATGCTTATTGAAACTAATCTTATGGTTAGTGCTGAATCCAGCTCATGGGTTCTAGATTCTGCTGCAACTTCACATATTTGTATGTCTTTGCAGAATCTGGAAATAAGCAGGATGCTAGGGCGAAATGAGATTGTCCTGACGTTTGCCAATGGAGCAAGAGTTGCTGCATTAGCTATAGGGACTTTTCGTTTATGTTTGCCTTCTGGACATGTATTGGTTTTAAAGAACTGTTTGCATTATAAGAATGCTGTTAGGAACATCATCTCTATACCTCGTTTGGGTAAAGAGAATTATGAATTTTCTTTTGCTGATGATGTATGTTCTATTTATCATAATAGAATATGTGTTGGTTCTAGCTTATTAACCAACAATCTTTATACCATTACAATGTCCGATAATGCGATTACCAATGTCAATAAGCAAAATAGAATTGATATAAATGCCATAACTAATAAACGCCCTAGAGACGGTCCAAATAAAAAGTATGTTTGGCATCTCCGATTAGGTCATATTGGAGAAGACAGAATTAACAAGTTGAGTAATGATAGATACATTGATCATTCAAATTTTGAGTCATACTCAACTTGTGAGGCATGTCTTCTAAGAAAAATGACCAAAGCGCCTTTTGTGGGACAAAGTGCGCGAGCTGCTGACATATTAGAATTAATACATACATATGTATGTGGACCAATTAATGAATCTGCTAGAGGTGGTTATAATTACTTCATTACCTTCACTAATGATCAGTCACGGTATGGTTATTTATACCTCATGAAGTATAAATCTGAATCCTTTGAAAAGTTCAAGGAATTCAAGGCTGAAGTTGAGAAACAAACGGGAAAATGTATTAAGGCTCTTCGATCAGATCGAGGAGGTGAATACCTTAGTACTGAATTCCTGGACTTTCTTAAAGAGAATGGCATTTTATCACAATGGACACCTCCTGGAACTCCAGAACATAATGGTGTATCTCGAACGAAGAAATCGTACTTTATTAGATATGGTACGATCTATGATGAGTTACACCGATTTGCCAATATCTCTTTGGGGATATGCCCTTGAGATAGCCGTATATATACCGAATAGAGTGCCGTCCAAATCTGCTCCAACTACGCCCTATGAGATATGGCATAGTAGGAAACCTAGTCTTAATCATATTAAGATTTGGGGTTGTCCAGCTTTTTGTG
Organism: Eucalyptus polyanthemos subsp. polyanthemos; assembly: GCA_017140185.1. NCBI lineage: Eukaryota > Viridiplantae > Streptophyta > Magnoliopsida > Myrtales > Myrtaceae > Eucalyptus > Eucalyptus polyanthemos. The sequence goes on along the minus strand of CM029467.1, from coordinate 7,882,419 downwards.
AAAAAGCTGAAAGTGGAAAAATTGGAGGCAAGATCTCGAACAAGGTCGCTTCATTGGATATCCAAAAGAAACTCTTGGATATTATTTATATTTTCATTTAGACCAAAGAATTTTGGTATGCAAGCACGCTTCTTTCTTGGAGAATCAGTTCATCCAAGAAAGTGGTGATGGGCGGAAAATAGTCTTACAAGAAGAAAATAATGAAGTATCAAACAACTGAGTTCATATACCAATCTCTAATTCAGTGGGAGCTTCTGATACACAACCTCTTAGGAGAAGTGCGAGAATGTCTCGCCCACCTGCTCGTTATAGACACTCGGTTGATCATATTGAACCATTATTCATTGTGAATGATAGTGATCAACCCGGTGATCCTAACACCTATGAGGAGGCGATGTTGGACATCGATTCTGGTAAATGGCTAGAAGCCATGAAATCCGAAATGGACTCAATGTATTCCAATGAGGTATGGACCTTGACTGATCTGCCTAATGGTATTGTACCAATTGGCTGTAAATGGATCTTCAAGAGGAAGATGAATGTTGAAGGTCAAATTGGAATTTACAAAGCACGGCTGGTGGCGAAATGATATCGTCAAAAAGAAGGAATTGATTATGACGAAACTTTCTCACCTGTGGCCATGCTAAAATCCATTCGGATTATGTTGGCTATAGTTGCACACCTTGATTATGAGATATTATAGATGGATATCAAAATGGCTTTTCTAAATGGTTTTCTCGAGGAGAACATCTATATCGAACAGCCACGGGGTTTTGAATCCAATAGTGAAAAACGTAAGGTGTGTAAGCTTAAGTGATCCATTTATGGACTCAAACAAGCCTCCGTGAAGTTGGAACATCCGTTTTGATGAGGTAGTCAAATCGTTTGGCTTCATCAAAAATCCGGATGAACCTTGTGTATATAAGAAGATCAAGGGAGTGCAATTGCATTTCTGGTTTTGTATGTCGATGATATACTTTTGATTGGAAATGATGTACCAATGATATCATCGATAAAACTATTCTTGTCACAGAAATTCTCCATGAAAGATTTAGGAGAGGCAACCTACATTTTAGATATCAAGATCTATAGAGATAGATCAAGACGATTGATTGGCCTCTCACAATCTACGTACATAGACAAAGTGTTAACACGGTTTAACATGCAATGTTCCAAGAGAGGATTATTGCCTTTTAGGCAAGGGATCCGTCTTTCTAGGGAGATGTGTCTCAACACTCCTGAAGAAAGAGAGCGGATGGCAAAGATACCATATGCATCCGCTATTGGAAGCATAATGTATGCTATGCTATGTACTAGACCTGATATTGCGCATGCTATAAGTATTACTAGCAGATATCAGTCTGATCCAGTAGAAGAGCACTGGATAGCAATCAAGAATATTCTTAAGTACTTGTGAAGGACTAAAGATTTATTCTTGATATATGGAGAAGGAGAATTTAAAGTTGTAGCTTATACCGATTCCAATTTTCAATCGGATCCTAATGATTATAAGTCTACGCCTGGGTTTGTCTTCACATTCAATGGTGGTGCGCTTAGTTGGAAAAGTTCCAAACAAAGCATAACCGCCGATTCCACCACCGAGGCGAGTATGTAGCCGTCAAGCAAAGAAAGGAAGCCGCTTGGATGAAGAAGTTCATTTCTGAACTTGGAGTCGTTTCCTTCAATTGAGCAACCGATCACATTGTTTTGTGACAACAATGGGGCGATAGCTCAAGCTAAGGAACCAAGGTCTCACCAGAAGTCCAAGCATATTGAGAGACGCTTCCATCTCATCAGAGAAATTGTTGGGAGAGGTGATATCGCATTGCAGAAAATTGCCTCAGCAGAAAACGTGGCAGATCCCTTTACTAAGGCATTACCTCAGTCTTATTTTGAAAGACATATTGATAAAATGGGTTTGAGGTACCAGACAAGTTGGCTTTAGTGTAACTGGGAAATTGTTGGATGTATGCCCTAAAGTTACTATGTAATAGTTACATATTAGGGATTTCAGTTGTTCTTTCATTATTATTATTTAATTAATGGCAACGACGTATTCATTCATTTGTCCAATTATTTTATATTGATGAATGATTCCATAAGATCAGTTGCAACTAGACCTATTCTTGAGACGTCAAGAATATATGTGACGGGTTCATAATTAGACTGAATCTTTAAATTGTTCCCGGTCGATGGATTATTAAGTGGATATTAATAATCCTGTTGAGACCGGTGTGTTCTTAACTTCGCCATTAAGTATTGGATACTTAAAGGAATGATGAGTCACATGTCATTGGGTATTATGATGCCTGAGTTAGAACACAGGTGTTTGTATTAGACAAATTCACTGAACGTGACGCATATGGAACGATTAGCGACATGGAAGCTTTTAGCGTGGTCAATGTCTAATTGTTCATGTTTTGGTCTTGTGTAAATAATCCTTAGACCTGAGGCACAGTGTTAACTTGTGTATCGAACAACTATGGTTCACGAGTGCACATAATGCCGGGTCGTCGATCCGTCTTTATACTTGATGGTCATAGTTTGTTCATATACGAAGTTACACGTGTGCGCAATATGGAATCTGTCTCCTTGTTATATGCAAGGTATAATAATGATGTCCTATGCGATCTAATTATGACACTGCATTGAAATCCTCGGCCGGGATTGTAACCGAGAATAAATTGTTTATGTCTCAAATAAAATGCATGTCAATTAGATTTGTGCATATGATCGAATTAATGACTTGACAAATATTCCATGGTCTTTATTTGATCGGGACATAGTAAGACAGAGGGATTGAATTACACTGTAGCCAAAGCTGACAAGTTCATTATGTTCTTAAAGCATTCACACTATCTGGGTAGCCATGACATATTGCTAGATGTCAATCGTGGCTTGTAGGACCTAAAAGATTAATCGGGACAATTAATTCTTTTGGAAGTACTAATGTGTTGGTACAAGTCTTACTACCAGCTTAGTGATGAACCTAGGGATGTCACACAACATAAACAACTAGGATGACGTGGAACAAGAGAGAAATATTATTGCAAATATGTTTGCAATTACTGCAATCGAATTAAGTCGATTTGAAATTAAATTAAATGAGATTTAATTTAATTTGTGTTATAGTCACGAGCCTACTTGCATATGATGCACACGCATGCCCAAAGTGGATATATGTTAACATACTAAACAAGTTGGCTTTAGTGCAAGTGGGAGATTGTTAGATATATGCACTAAAGGAATTAATTAATTAATTATGTGTTCATTTAATTAATTAATTAATACTTTTTAATAAATTATATATATATATATATAAAGCTTATGCATGTGCACGAAGCACATGCATGAAATCTTGGATGGTCAGCAACCGCTGACCATCATCCACGAATTGTGCATGAACGGTCGCAGCTTGACCATCATGCACGAAGTCGTGCATGAGCAACCGCCATGCACGAACTCGTGTGAGCAACCGCTCATGCACGATTGTTCGTGATGAGTGGGGACGATTAGCAACGGTTGCTGATCGTCCATCGATCAAGAAACGTTGCTGATCGGTTTATATTTTTTAGTTTAAAAGAGTTGTTTTTGCAACACTTAAAGGGGTTGGAAAAACAGAGAAAAGGTGGGTGTGCATTTTGTGTTTTAGAGAGAAAATGTTTTGCTGAAAACAGAGAGCAAATTGTGTGCATGTTCTTGTGTTCTTTGAGACGCAAGAAAGAAGAACATTATCTCGTTCGGGCCATGACTATTATACATCAAGGATACGACGGTTTGTTTCCACGTGATTGTTAGCACGATCGAAGTGGTGAATATCCGAAATTCTCTCTTCCGTTCGACGTTCGTTGTTGGTGTGTCTGAACTAGAGGTCCGACGCTTGTGAGACTCGAACTGTAGAACATCCGAACCGACTTGTTTAAAGCGCGCTTTGAGAGGTAATTCGTTTAACTCCCTTTTTATGTTTAGATTTTTGATTAAAACGCACGAACAACGCCTAAGGAGAATCATGTGTAAAATATATATTTGTTTCCGTAGCGTTTATTCTGTTGATTTTTCTTATACATGATTCATAAAACCCCTACAAATACAAGTGTAATCTTGACGGATAAAGATAACTAATAGAAATATTATAATTATTCCCAACATGGAAAAATATCTTATAAAAATGCTAAATATCTCTAACATGATGGTTGAGTTATTATGTTTGGTATTGTACTATAAATGTCAGTTCCTTTTGTTTTTCCTTCTTTAAGTCACGACATGTCGAATCGTGTTATCTATGGAGAAAGGAAATCCATATGCTCAAAATCCTCCTGAAGTGTCTTTATTAGAAAAATGGTCTCCGCATTCACGTCAAATCACTTTGGGTTCGTTTGGTACCTGTTGACACCTAAATTTCACATAAGTTAATTAATTTAAAGTAGCGTTAGAGATTAGGAATTAATCACAAAAAAAATTAATTAATATTCTTTAAAAAAAACAAAAAACAAAAACAAACGAAAAAGAATATGGTCGGGTCGGGCTGGATCCGGCTGTGGCCCGACCCATCTCTCCTTTTCTTTTCCTCCCGCGTGCTGGGCCGGCCCAACCTCTTTTCTTTTTCGGCCCGGCCCGCATCTGGTCTTCTCCCTCCTTCAGTCTTCGCACGACCTGCACAACCTGCAGAAAGCAGAGAGCTGGAGACGGAAAGAAAGCAAAGCAGCAGCACAGCAGCAGAGGATCGGTGTAGCAGGGGTGCGGCATGATCCGCGGGTCGGAAGCAGCCGATTGGCAACTGGCTCGGCCGTAGTCTTCGCGCAAGTTCCTGCAGAAAAAAAAAAAAAGAAAAAGAAATGGGAAGATGAAGAGGAGGCGAGGCAGAGGATCGGCATGGCAGGGCTTTCGGCGCGATCCGCGGGTCGAGGAAGCAGAACGATTAACCAGCTGGCATGGCAGGGGGTCTTCGCTGGGGATACCTGCAGGAAGTATAAGACCGAGAGTGAGCGAGGGGGAAAAGAAGAAGGACCGGAACCGAGAGGAAAACAGCAACACAAAAAAAACCAGCAAGGAGCGAGCTTGAGAGAGGGAGACGATTAGGGAGAGAGCTAGAAGCTACTTGGGTGGAGTGTTGCTCGCCCCTCCTCGAGGACAATTGCTGACTTCTAGCCGACGCCCTCGAGAGCAAGATTTTTCGTTCCCAAATCTCGGCATTTTTCGGTGAGTTTCCTTTTTATCCAAATTGTTCGTTCCCGAGGATCTCGGCTCGGGGATATCGCGAGGTGATCGACTGAAGTTCGATTTGTCTCGAACTGGTCTTTGCGCTGCCGTCTTCGAGCCGAGTAGGGGTTTATGACTGAAACTCATTCCCCTGAACTCTCTCGGCACTGCCCTGTTTTGGTAATGGAATAAGCAAGCGATTTTTCTCTGATTCTTGAGTTTATTGTGTCCAGCTGAGTCAATTTATTTGATATTGAGCATTTCCATGTGTTCACTCGGGTCTAGGTCTAAGTCCGAGTCCTAAGAAGTGGCCAGCGTCGTTTTCCTCATTTCTTGCCCACTATGTGCTCGATGAAACGCTAGAACGAGAACTGTGTAAACCTGTCCCTATGCTGTGCATTTTAGTCGATTGCAAAGCTGCCTCCTCGTTCCAAGAGGGTCTTTCAAATCAGAGCATTTGATTATTTTAGAAAAGTCATGTTTGTTTCCATGAGATGTGAGTTAATGGCCATGCATTTTTCTGTTTGAAAAGCGAATGTGTTGGTTCGCAAATCCATGGGTGTTCTCCTTTTACTGGAAAAAGTGTGTGTAAATGTTCATGAGAAGAGAAGTTGGCGTTGAAATGGCCGTAAGTTGTGAGCAATAGGCTTGGTAGGTTTAACGAGATTTGGGAGCTGGTTTAGCCAAATCCAAAGATGTAGTTGCGTGTTGTCACGTTATTAATCGACTTGTTAGCCTTGGAGCGTGGTTTTCTCGAGTTTACAGCCATACTTTTCCTTCTCCAACCCATCTTTTGCTTGCTGGGCGTTTTGAAATGTTAGCTCGAAGGGTTTGGTAGAGTTAGTCCAGTGATGGTGATCGGGGATTGTCGACGATGCAGATATTATTCTCGTGTGTATACGAGTCGTTGAAAGTTGGGGCGTTTGAAGTTGAATGGTTTAGTATTCTGTGCGTTGGAAAAAGTTGTGAGCGCACTAGAGAAAGACAAACCTGCTGGGTAGAGCAAAAGAAAAATAATAAAAAAAGGGAAAATTAAAGAAAATTAAAGAAATGTACGAAAAATAGGAAAGCTTCGTTTTTTAGATCCAATTGGGTCGGATCCGGAGTTTGGGCCGTGTCTGTGGGCCGGACTAGGTTTGCCCGGATAGGATCTGTTTTACTGAGTAGAACAATATTAAATACTAAAAATATGTTGAAAAAAAATTCAAAAAAAAAAGGGGTTCAATTTTTATTTTTTTTCAAAAAATTCAACAACTTTCAAAGAACATTAAAAGAAAATTTCAAAAAAAAAAAAATCTCAGAAAATATTGAAAATTCGAGTTTTCTTAAAAATTTTCTTAAAAAAAAAAAAAAGAAAAGAGAAAATCCGAAAATTAAGGAAAATAAAAAATCTCGGAAAATTCCAAAATCTAGAAAATCTGAAATTTTCAGTAGTAATTAATAAAAAACATTAAAAAAATCGTCAATCAAAAGGTTTAGAAAATGTTTTAAAAAAATGGAATTTTTTTTTAAAAAATTAATTAAAAAAATTTAAAAAAAATCGAAAATTAAAAAAATGATAGAGTTTGGTTAAGAATTGCTAGGTGCTGTTGTTTTAAGTGTAATTATGCATTTTTTTTAATTACATCGCATATTTAGATCGTATATCTTAGTATGTTTAATGCTATGTGTGTAGTCATATGGTATGTTTAATAGTACGTGTTTAGATTGCACCCGTATGATCATTTTAATATGTTTGTGGATGAGTAAAATCAATTCAAACTGCCTGACAAAAAATCATTTTGTTAAAATGAACAAGATTAGGTACCGAAAGGGCATTAATTGACCAATTAGTGTAATCAAGTCCCCGACCCTAGATTCTCTGGTTGCGTAGGAAGTGAGGTACACTCCCATGCTTCACTTGGTTTCTAGCCGACCCCAATAGGCTAGTGGCGACTCCTTTGTGCAAAATTCATACGAAATATCCCAATGTCACACGGGGTATGGGCTTGGGAGAGTCCACGCCTAATCATGGGCCTTAGGCCCGTCCCTTAGGCAATACACCTAAACCTGTTCCCTCCCCCCGAGGGTAGGTCGCGACAGTACCTTTTCAAGAGTTCATGTTATCTATGGGGAAAAGAAATCCACCTGCTCAAAATCCTCCTGAAGTGTCTTTATTAGAAAAATGGTCTCCACATTCATATCAAATCACTTTGGGTTCATTTGGTATCTTTTTCAAGAGGCTTTCAATCTCTAAAGTCTCTCGAAAAAATGCTAAAGCATTTAACAAGCATTTTGAAATAGATTTAGGCCAAATGCTAACATTGAGAATACTTAAAGTCCAATGCTACTCCCACCCAACTTCTCAAAGTAGCATTTATGGAATGTTGAAACTAGGATTAAAATATTTTTTTCCTTTCAAAATTACCTTTACCAATGTTGTAGTTTTTTTTTTTTGCCCCTTATTGTAACTATTCATTTTCTTCACGCGAGAACATCTAGCAAGTGGTTGGCAAAGGGCTGGCAAAGTCGCATGGCCCAAGCGACCACCACCTTGGGCAATCACCACTTAGGTCTTGTGACCTCAAGTGACCCTCCCTCATGGTCACGCAATCTTAGGTGAAAATTGCTTGGATCGTACGACTCTCGCCGGAGGTCGGGTGGCCTTGGTCGACAATCGCCACCTCCAATTTTGGCTTGTTAGTGACTATAGCCTTTTGACGGTTTTGATGAAGAGTTTAGGTCGTTTTAAATCAAAAAATATGTAAAGAAAACATTCAAAGCTCATTATAAATTTCTTTTTATCAAACACTACTTCAATCCAAAGTCTCTTTACAAATTTTTTTACTAAACACAATTTGCATTTCATCAAAGAGTTGTGGCTTTTAGCATTTGCATTATAACTAAATTCCATTTGCAAAGTGAAACCTAACCCATGGTTTGGTAAGGATTCTAATTCCATAGGCATGTGAGTGGGGACATTGCCTGATCTACAAATGAAGTTTTTTTTTTTTTTTGGTAAAAATTTACAAATGAAGTTGACCAATCGTGTTTCTTCAGGCACCCGTGAAAGCTCCCTTAAGCTTTTTTTTTTGGTCGGAAGCTCCCTTAAGCTTGATAGGGAGGGGATCTTCAGCCTTTGGGCCAGTGGTACATCACACGATTATGTCTAATCGTATGGCACTGGTCTTCGGCAGCTTATTTAATTATAGTACTGTCTTTTAAATGATCAATTATTAATTAATCATCGTGATGGGATGGACACGCGCTTCCTCCACCTAAAAGTTCGTTTGTAAAGTGAACCTTTTTCGTCTTTGTCAAATTGAGCACAATTGGTTTTCGTATTGATAACGTTAGAGTTTCATCTGTAGGTTATTTTTAAAATTAGCCACGTGATTTGCCACATCGTCCATTCATAAAAAAATTGGTTGGATTTTGGTCGAAGTGCATCAATTGCACAAAATTAGAAGTTAGAAATCATTGGGTAAAATTGAAATCACAAAGTTCAATGATTTGATAAAAAATTATTGTGAACTTCGTTCTTACCAAAAAAGAAATTATTGTGAACTTTGTTGACCATAAATGGAATTTACTCAGACCATGTAGGGTTAACTTTGAATTAGTGCCCTACTATCATTATTTTTCTCAAATATTTTAAAGAGTGTTTAGTGTACGATATCTGAATTTCTTTTCCTTCAAAAAGGGTTCGACATCAAAAGCTAATGCAAATCCTATCTCATGCACAATGATACAATTACTCTTAATGACATGGTATTCCAAATTAATCGGACATTGTCGAAATAAAAACCAGCCAATTACGATAAATACCGGTATTTTATTATTCTATGCAAATACAGATAGGAATGGAGGAAATTGTTGCTTCAGGAATCAGTCACATATTACGCAAATACAGGTGAGAATGAATACCAATTTTCTTCTTTAGGGCCAGGCCTACATACTGGGCCCAAAGGAGCCAAGCCCATTTATTCCAGCAGAGCCCAAAAAGTTCCCTGACCGCCCAGCCCGTTTGCATCGGGAATCACTTACATCACAACCGTTGCTTGGCCAATAGTCAACCCAAGGAAGCAAAGGGAAGACCCCCCCAGGTAAACGTGGCAGAACCCCATTGGTTAGGAGCAAGCCTATCTTAAGACCGCCCGCACCTGATAACAACCACCCCAATAGGAAGAAACCCTACCTCGTTCCCTCATATCTACAAAGTACAAACACAGTTTCGTCGCCGTCGCTGTCGCCGGGTGCTGCTCTTCCGCTGTATTCCACCGTCGTCTTTGCTCTTCATCTCCTCCCGACGGCCTGAGCATAATCTAGCAATATCGTAAGCTCGTGCTGCTTCTCGCTATATTCCACTGCAAATTTGCGGTGGTCGGAGGTTTCTGCGACTTTGGTTTTCACGGGTTATTCGCGTTTCTCAATGTCCTTTTAGTTCAGCCTGGTCCCTGTATTGGATCTGACTTCGCCGGTTTCTTACGCCGCAACAGGTGAGCCGCCGCCATGGGCCGCGTCCGCACCAAGACCGTGAAGAAGTCCTCCCGCCAGGTGATCGAGCGGTACTACTCCCGCATGACCCTGGACTTCCACACGAACAAGAAGGTCCTGGAGGAAGTCGCCATCATCCCCTCCAAGAGGCTCCGGAACAAGATCGCCGGGTTCTCCACCCACCTGATGAAGCGCATCCAGAAGGGCCCCGTCCGCGGGATCTCGCTGAAGCTGCAGGAGGAGGAGCGCGAGCGCCGCATGGACTTCGTGCCCGACGTGTCGGCCATCAAGACCGAGGAGATCAACGTCGACAAGGAGACCCTCGACATGCTCGCCTCCCTCGGCATGTCCGACATTCCGGGGCTCGTCGAGGTCCAGCCGCAGGTCATGATGCCCGCCCAGGCCTTCGGCCGCGGTGGACCCGGAAGGAGGTACTGATTGAGGCCATGCCATTGCTCTGAGAATGGCGAGCCTTTCTGTGGCCATTTGATTTTTGTTTCGATAGTTAGACGTATTTCCTCTTTATTCCTATTACTATGGTGAGTTTGTATAGATGCGGGATCCTGCCATACGAGCTCATAGAATTTTAGGAGTCTCGATCCATGTTTACAATTGAAAAGGTTTAGAGCTCAATGAGACTTGGTTCACTCCCTGGTCAAGATTTTGCAATGCCGAAAACTGTGGCAGACCAAAGATCAAATCATTACTTTCTAATCTGAGAATTTGCTCAATGTCAAAAAGGGTTTGCGGTTATCTTATGCTACTATTTAAATTAGAAGTTCTGGTCGATTTTTCCACCAGCTTTGACTTGCCAGTTCAATTGATATGTGATTCGAGTGACGCGATCCTTGTATGGTATGTTCAATTTGGTAGAGTTGTGCTTGTGTATATTGTGGTTGCGAAGTTCTGTTGCCTTGCGAAAGGAGTTGGATCAGTTTACTAATGCATCCTCATTGAGGAGTTCCTTAGAAGCTGTTGCTTCACATTGTCTAAGTCCTTTAAGGACGGATGACCGTCCCTAATAGCTACATTTTACCCACGGCTGCTTGACTGCCACCGGTAATCCAACCGGCGACTGACCCGAAAACAATCTGTAAATAGCAACAGCGGCTGGCTTATAGGAGGTGATAGGTGACGATTCGCACGCCGTCACTAAAGGGTATTAAGGACGGTGATATGTTTGCTAAGTATTGAATTGACTCAAGAGTAAACTCATTGCGTTGATATGATCAATAGAGAACGGAAGAAGGCGACATGCCTTGGTTTTTCTCCTGTTCTTGGCACATTCTGTAGTCGCCGTTACTCATGTACCTTTCATGTAGTTAGAGAAGATTCATCTTATAAGGTGAGTTATAGATAAGCCAAAGCGACCGTTTTATCACTCGACGGATTTACATATTGATTGCGTGGCATGAGAGCTCAGATCAGAGGCTCAAATCTACTTGGTATACATTCGAACTGTAATTTCATAATGTCAAAATACCACTATACTTTGGTGGCTATAAAATTGAAATGGAAGTGCCAATGATTTGATTAAAATACTACTAAACGTAGGTGACCATGCGTGGGTTCTACTCGAATCTCTATAGAATTGATTCTGAATTAGTGGCCTCATCATTATTTTTCTCAGATATCTTATAGAATTTTAAAAGAAATATGACTCATTCTGCAAATAAGGAAAGTTTAGTGTACTATATCTAAATTTTTTCTTCGACCACACCCTTGAATTTCCATATGACAAGCTATGTGATCCTTCTCACAATAAAAGTCTCCAGATCATCCATTTGAACCGACAACATTTAGCATCAAGAGCTCTTTGATAACTTATTTTACCATGTACACGTACTTCAACCTGCAGTAAAATTGAAAATCCAATATTTTTGTTTGTTGATTTGATTGGTCGAGATGCATTATTTTAGTTGTAAGACAGCTATACCCACCATCTACCTTGTATACTGTATTAGCGTTTATTCGACTACTAAACGTAGGTGACCATGCATGGGATCTACTTGAATAGTAGATCCCTATAGGGTTGATTCTGAATTAGTGGCCTCATCATAATTATCATATTTTTTGTAAAATATCTTATGGGATTTTAAAAGAAATATGACTCATTCCACTAGTAAGGAAAGTCTAGTGTACCATATCCAAAATTTTTATTTAGACCACACCCTTGAATTTCCATATGACAAAATCTCGCTCAATAGCTATGCGACCTTTCTCATAATAAACACCTCCAAATCATCCATTTGAGTCGACAACATTTAGTGTCGAGAGCTCTTTGATGACTTATTTTACCATGTACACTTACCTCAACCTGTGAAAATCCAAGATTTTTCTTTATTGATTTGGTTGGTCAAGACGCATTATTTTAGTTGTAAGATAGCTATACCCACCATCTATCTTCTAGGCTGTATTGGCGTTTATTCGAATGAAGTCCAATTGAGAACAAAGGAGCTTACGCCAAGAAGGTAAGCATGAAATTAACCAATATAGAAATATATCTAAATTTCCATAGCTGTGGAATTCGAGTCAGTTGAAGAAATTAACTTTGCGCATCATATATCTAGTATTTACTATTTACCGCCCTGCTATGTTCATTGACTTGAGGTTTCAAGTGTAGCATTTGCCCTAGCATGTTATGCCCACTTGTCAAACAAATATTCCCTTTTAAATTTCCGGTATTATTTAATCTGTGCTATATCTCCAGGTAACCTTTTACATCATGGTAAAGTACACAAGCTTATCATAAAGGTAATTGGGGCAAGTTTAAATGCAATCCAATCTAGATTTGATGATTTATTAGGGTTGGGAGTTAGGAAGACAGTGTCGTATAGGAAGTTCTTTCTAGCTTAATTTGACATTGTTTGCAACTCCATTCCTTCGGATCTATTTTTGTTGAGTCCAATTAAACTACAAGCTAAAATCTGGAATTGAAGGATCTTAGATCTTCTTAGTTTGTCTCTCCTGTTGTGTGCATCTTTTCCTTGGAGATAACATAAGGTTCATAGCTCTTTTGCCTTTCTTTTTAAAAATTTTTTTGGTTGAAGCTCTTTTGCCTAAGTGATGGTATAAATCACGAGGAATGAAAGCTAGTCTTTAACTTGTTTTAGTCAAATATTAAAGTAATTCAGCTAATTGAAAACAATTTCTATATACTAGTAGGGGCTTGCTTATAGGAGACAACAGGCAACGGTTTGTTCACCGTCCCTAGCACATTGAGCTAAATAGTATTTGAGACGGTAGTTTATGTTAATATGAACAATCCTGGCCATTTTCCGGATACCTATTTTATGGTAGCGAGGAGAAATGAAATGACATTTATCAACAGTTATTTTGATCATTGTAATTCATTGTCTTTTTCTAGTTTTTTCAAATCCTTGCCAAATAAACTTCCAATGTTCTCTAAAGCATCTTTGGCTGCTCTATTTAGCGCAATGTCCTTCTTGGGCTTGTATGTGGCTTTTCCCACAAGCCGGTCGTTCACAAACACAATGAAACTTGAGCTTTCATTCCACAAATCCCCAAATCTCAACTTCAAACTCTTCTTTTGGCATAGCTCATTTAGCTTGGTGACCGGATGCAATTTAAGGGCCGAAGGACTAATTATTGGTTCCAACAACCTTTGAAATACCTATCAAACCATAAATGGGGACAACATCAAATTGGTTAGCAACATTTTCATGGACTTCACAAGTAGTTAGTCTTAAAACACAAAAAACAACTTGGATTAACAAAGAGAAAAATAATGAATATTCAAACCACCTTTTCTTTTCTTTATATCGGACGAGCAAAGATTGGGTGGGCCTAAGCAAGCCCAATTGGACCAATTGAGCCCTAATTTTATGTGGCCCAAGTAGGCCCAAGCTCAAACATCCAGGCCCATTCATAAAAACAAGGGCATGCCATCCTCACCCACACGGGCCAAATGTAGATATTTCCAACTTATTTATATAAACTTGAAAAATAGTAGATCAGTAAAAAGTACAAAAAGGTAAAATCAGAATAGCAAACTCTACTTCACAAAAAGCTCTAGAATAGCACAAGCCCGACCCACCCACTTGCGCAAAAATTTCAGGCCTAACCCGAGATATCATAAGCAAAATAAATGAAGGGAAATTTTTTTCGACAAAACTTGAGAACATAGAGAGCGCGAAAATGGTTCGAGAGATCAGAATTTGAATTTATACCTTCCACACGGTGTCTAGCGAGAAATTGCAATCAATGAAGACGGCACCGATGGTCGATTCAACAATATCGGCTAGGGCCTTGGGCACGTCAATCAAACCGCTCGAATGCAATGGATAATCTAGAATAGCCCTTTTGAATTCTGCAATCTGGGGAAACACCCCTAAATTTAATCAACCAAAGAAAAGGAAAGATACGTGTAAAATCCATCCATGCACGGATAATCTTATAGATGATTATTAAGGTTGACTTGGCTTCTCACCACCTCCATTGCCACATTTTCAGCTATTTAATACATAATCCAAGGGACGTGCTTGATGGGAAATAAAATCGTTTGAGATTCGGTCAAGATTACGAGAATAATTGCCTAATTACGCCAATTTTTCTCCCCTTTTTTAGGATATTCCGTAATCCCCTATTCAAAAGATTGTATGTATGTGGCTTTTACCTGTTCCTCAAAAACGGGCTTCCTGTGACGGAGGTAGCGGTGCAGCCCGTGCTGGACTGCCACACGAGCGAGCTTCTCGGTGTCGACGTTGGCGGCCCGGAGCCTGGTCAGCGAACCCGGCAGCATGGCGGGGTACTGGAAGTATTGCTCCTTGGCAAACAACAGGTTGAGCACCGAGTCGCCGACGTACTCCAGCCTCCCGTAGCAGAACGACTTGTCGGCAAAGGAATGGTGGGTGAGGGCTTCCTCCAGCAGCTTCCTATCGTTGAACGTGTACTGCAGGATCGCCTCCACGTCGTCGAGGCTCGGCCACCCGTCAGTGAGGGCTGGCTTTGGGCTTGGGGCCACCGCCTTCTTCTTCCTGCCGACGTACATCAAGCTCTCTCAATTCAATGACCAACGCTTCCTCCTCGTGATCGGAAAGCGATTTTTTTTCATTGTCTTCTTTCCAAGCTTCCATGACGAACAAGAAAAAACAGGTTGATCGAGAAACTCAAACGATGGGAGGTGTTGGTTTACGAAATTTTCGGGATGCTGCGAATATATATTTGTAAAAGGGTAGAGAACACGAAAGTTGACTTTTTGTTTGGCCGTCTTTATCTATTAAGAATTCGTTTTTTTTTTTATTTTTTTTGTTTTATAAGGAAACTGTGATCCCTAAATTAATCACGTCAGCATTTTATTTTTAATGCTTTTTATTTTTTGCCCTTTAATTTAGCGCGTTATTGGTAAATCTCCCTCCACTTCTATTTTTCCTCTGCTTATATTATGTTATTAAATCTCTTGTCTTAGCATAATGGGGAAAAATGTTTAATATTTAATTTTTCTTACTCGAGAAGTAAATCCTAGAACTTTAGCTAATCCAGTTTGTTTACGTGTTATTACGAAACTTTTTGGAAGAGTCAGATTTGACAATAATTAAAGTGTCCTGAGCAGCAAGATTTGAATTAAATCATAATTGAAAGTCAATCAAGAAGAGCTTTCAATAACTAAGTAAATCTTTAAATTCTTTCGAAAGCAATGAGACTATCTTATTCGTAACATGAACTATGGAAAGAAAAATCTCTTCTATCCACTAATTTGACGCGTTTTCTTGGATTTTAGTTCTTTCGCAATTAATTATTGTTTCGAAGTTTCCTTCTTTTTTCTTTCTGGCCCAATTCAAACCTATGTGCATTTTGTTCCTGGTAATGAAACTACATTACTCCTGTATGGTTCTTTGACTGATCCACGATTCCTATCGACAAATAAAGAATGCCAACTTGCCCTGTGCTGACAAGCGGTGGAATGGCAATGTCCGTGATGCGACATGCCATTATTGAGATACAAATATTGGCAATTGGGCGACGTTCCTTCATTCTTAAAGTCGAGGGCAAATGTCGAGAAGAGGCAAAAAGAGATGCGAAGAAGAGATGCATCACGTAATAAGCAATTTCGGTTCAAAAGAGATCGCATCACGGAATTTCCATGAATGTTGTTTTTTCTTCTTTTTCTTCTATCAAAGGTCGACGCTAAATCGAAGAAATCCGGTCGAGTAAGAGACTTACCGAAAGGAAGAAAGGACCGCCATCCAATATTTGCCCTATCTTTTCAAGGAACGCAGCGAACTTTCTTTCGCAACGGGGTCTTTTGCTCCTCTGAAATGTGATAGTGGAAGGGAGAGTACCATATTTTGGGACAATGACATAAATGGTCAGGAACTTTTAGTTTGTTTAATATCGGGCATTGAACTTTATTCTACTATGCAATGTGATCCGTGATCTTTAAATTGTTTAATATATTTTCAATTTAGTATCTCAACTATATGAAAATATTTAATATTATTTTTCCATTTATTTAAGTTTAAAGACAACATTAAACATTTTTCATGTAGTTTAGTGACTAAACCTTATATATACTAATAGTAATCTAAAAGTTTAGTGTTGACATAGCACACCAAACTAAAGTTCGGCAACCACATCAAATGAATAAAAAATTCACGGGTCACATAATATCAAAACAAAGTTCATGGACCACCTACGTCTTTTTTCCCTTTTCAGTTCGACCCGTGCGGCGGGTTACGGGCAGATTGTTCGGCTCGTGATTCATGACAACTCACATCACAGCCCTTTCTTTTACGTTATGCCCTTTTCCTAGCACCGAAAGGGCGTGCGATTTGCGTCGGAAGCTTCGTCGATGGCCCACGCGACGCTGCTGAGATCAGGTGAAGGAGACCCCGCTCGGTCCGCTTCGCACGCCACGACCGCCGAATCGCGGCGGGGGGGATTTTTTCTTCCCTCTTGTCTCGTCTTTTCTCGGCCACTTCTGGACGAGTCGCCGTCGGAAATGAGTTGGTTCTGTGACCTTGCGAGTTGGATTTGGATTCCGGGTCGACTTGGATTTGCGCTGTCAGCCACTGATGGATCGAGGAAAGCATCCGTAAGGGCCACGGTGCGAAGAAATGGCGCCGGGTCAGACTCAAAATTAAAAAAAAATTTGTGAACTTCCTTCCTCGAAGGGATCGTGTTTTGCTGAAAACTTCGAAGTGAATTCAGATCAAAAGATCCTTCTGCACCCGTATGAATACTGGCTTGGATATCTAGGAATTTCACCAGAGTTCAAGCACTATTTGAATTTTAGAAATTCATGCAGAGAAAAATTATATATAAATTTACACAGCAATGTATATCCAATGTGTGAGTTTTGGAAGTTCCGGATATGAGGAAATTTGTTTGCCTGTAAGGGTCTATCTAGACGTGCCGACTCTATTTTGGGGTAGAACAAACCTTACTCGAGCTTTGAAATTAGGTGTCTAGTCCCAACTCCCAAACCATCCGATTTTATCTTTGGTGGCCATTGTTTTCAAATGATAAATATTGATTTTGGGTTTGAAGAGGAAAAAAAATCTAAGTTGGCTTCTTTAAATCGCTGAGGAAGAGTTTGGGTCAAAGTTGGGAGTTTACTTTTTAGCCACGCGATATAGAAAAGGATGCCCACGTTCTTTTACCTTGAAAATGATGAGAAAGCCAACCGGCTAGCCGCTAGCCGTTCCGTCGGTCGGCAATCTTTCCTTTTCAAATTGAAGTCGGTTGGAACTTAGACTTCAGGACGAGATAGCGATCTAAGAAGTACAGGAAGAGATAGCGATCTAAGAAGTACCGATACTTTTCGAGAGTCTTCATATCGTATTGGACACATTAAAACGTTATTATATTCTCAGACACTTTTGGACACTTGGTCAACACATGTTAAAAATTTATCACATGATTAATTTTCCTAGCATTCCTTGACACTCGAGTCATAATATTGAATTCGAATTTTTGACCAAAGGTCAATTTTAAAAATAGCTAACAAATGAGGGGTCAATATATACATATGTGTGTGTGTGTGTGTGTGTTAAAAAATAAGAAACAATAATAAAAATAATAAACATGAAAATAATAAAACATAATATTCTCTTCAGTTTAAACTTTCACTTCCCGTGATATATAATTCATCTCCCAAGTTTTTTTCTCTTTTCTTCTGACACGTTTGACACGCAAGTTCAGAATGTCAATTGCTCACTTTTTTTCTCCAAATTTTATGGATTAGTGGAATGAAATTAAATTTGTCAAATTAAAACAATGAATGATATTAATAAATGATAGATTAATTTTTTTAATGTAAATTCATTGTAGGCTTTTTTATTATTTATTTATTTGTGAATTAGAATCAAACTAATTTGATCGAAATAATCATAAAAATAATGATTTATTATGTATACATAAAAATATACATTTAATATACCGTATGTCCCAACATGTTAGGATTTTTTGTTTTTTTGAAAAATAACATGTTGGCGTGTTATGTCATGTTGTCTCGTGTTGCATGTTGCGTATCGATGTCGGTACTACTTTGATGGTGATGTATATATTTTTGGGAAAATTTCAAATAAGAGAACGAAGTAGCCTCATTTTAAATAATGACTTGATTTTCAATTGGTCAAAGGTATTTTCGTCATTTATCTTCTTCTTCTTATTTTTTTTCTTTTTCTAAATTTTATCTATTCTCTCCACCGGTGGCCAATCTCAAGCAATGGTTGGCCACCGACGATGCCCAAAGAGGGTTGGGCAAGGATCGCCCTTGCCTAATCTAATGAGGACCACCCTCACCTCTGGGTAGGTAGCCTTTGAAAGCCTTAGGAGAGGCTGATCCTCACTAGATTTGGGTGAGATTTAGGGTATTGAAGTTGTCGCACATCAATTATGAAATGGGTTGGTGGTCGATCTATAATTGTGAGAGAAAATCTTGCCCTTTGAGCTATCTTTTGAGGCTAGTATCAGGGCCCAGATTGACAACAAGTGGGGACCCAACAGTCAAATGGGAGAGTTACAAGTTGTTGCTACTCCGACCGAAGGCCTGATGTGTGAGGGGGATTGATGGTTGATTTGTAAGTGTGAGGGAAAGCCTCAGCTCTTGAGCTAGATTTTGAGATAAAAGAGGCCCAAGACAATCCAACATTGATAGCAGGGCCTAAGTTGTCAACAAATCTGGATCCAATAGTCACACGGGAGAGTTACAAGTTGTCGTGACTCTAACCGAAACTCTATGTGTGAGAGGGAGATTGTTTAGTAGTGATTATTTTATAAGTATGAGGGTGGGGGAGTTAAAATTTGTGATGAGAGAGTCCCAAGACTAGCATCACATTTAGTTTGGTCCTTTTTTGCTTAGTACTAAGCATGAAAATTTAATTGGGAAGATAAATGAGGCCTAGAGATATTCGAACTTAGGATCTCTAGTGATTTTGTGGTATCACTGCCAACTGTTTTAAAAACTTAAACTGTTAGAACAATTGGCACCGGATATCATAGAGGGTCATTGGGCCTTGAAAGAAAAAAAAAAAAAATAATTTAAAATTAAAGTTGTCCTTTACTGGCCAAAATATCAAGTTGATCGACGACTGGTGAGGTCATACTTTTATTTAAAACTGTTATGGTCGCTTTAAACTCTTATTTGACAAAGAGTCAACTTCAAGCTGTTATTTGAGAAAATGATAACACCTCATGGCTTTAGTTGGAATTAGGGAATTTTCCCTATATTATTCTCTCTCCTTTGTATCAGAAATTTTTTTGATTATGTAAAAGAGAAAATAAAAATGTTCAATCCAAACCCGCTCAATGTATTTGGGGCTCTATGAAATTTTTAAACTTCATATCCGGATGAAAAGGAGATTTTTACACTTCCTCGAAAGGATCATGTTTCGGGAAATTTCAAAGTGAATTCAGAAGCAAAGGATCTTCGCCCATACGAATACTGGCCGGCGTCTTTTGGAAATTTCACCCAAAGTTCAAATACTATTCAAATTATAAGAGTTTTTGAAAAAATTAAATGTAATTTACGTGTCAATAAAGTTTCGAAAGCTCCGACCATGAGAAATATCTTATCGCAAAATATAGATTAAACCAAAAAAAGTAAAAAGTAAAAGCCTATTTAGACATGTCCACCGTACTTTGGATTGAATAAGCCCTACTCTAACTCATTTGAGTGGGGTTGAACGATGAAATTAAGGATGTAAATAGTAACATTTCTATTTCGTAGAATAATTTATTTTCAGAAATAACTTTTTTTTGTTTTTATTCCTCGAAATAGTTTTTGAGTAAAACAATAGGTTTGGTAACTATAAAAATTTCTATCCTTAAAATACAATAAAAAACATAGGAATACATTTGGTACGATTCATAAAAAAATATAAGCGTGTTTGATTGTCATCATCGCCCATCGCCCGCTGCCTATCGTCGCCTATTGACACCTAGTGCCACTAACCTATGCTTGCCATTGCTCGCTACCAACTGTTGCCGTGAGCTGGAGGTTGGCGACAAGTGGCAATCGACAATGGTTGTCATTGGTCGGTGGTGAGCATTGGTGGTCACTTGCCGAGGGCGAGCAACGGTCGAGCAGTCACAGCCAATGGTTGGCGATGGCAGAGATCGGTAGGCAGGCGGATGGCAGCCCATGGGGAGTGGCAAGGAAAAAGAAGAAAATAAAAGGGGAAAAAAACTTATTTTTAGAAATTGTTTCTGAAACGAAAAATTACTTTATTCTATTTCTTGTTTCTATTTTAAATTTATTCCTGGCTACTTTTCTATTTCAAAATAAATAAAAAAAAAAATAGTTGACATTATCAAACATATTTTTATTCTTTTTTTGTTTAGGATAGCAAAAGAAAAAAAAAATTAGAGGAACAGAAAACGGTCGTGCTGCCAAGATGTTTAGTCCCAAACCATCCGGTTTTATATTGGTGCCTAGTGCATTCCTAGTCCTTCATTAGATCCAAGTCCGATTAGATTTTATCGGGCCTATGTGGGATTTTGTATGGATCTTGCCATTTCCATGGGCCTCAAAATCGGGTCTAGGTGAATATTCTGCCTAAATCATGTACATGAATCCGCCCAAAAGCCCATCCGACCCATGATCGCCTTCTAAACCCACAGCACAAGTTAATAGAATGATTCAAAAAATAAAAAGTAAAGATTTCGACCGGGCAGTATCTACAACCATGGAGATGTCATATGCCTTGTCACGTGATGAATCGGTTCGTGACAGCCGATCGTAGTACGACGAAAGTTGCCTCGTTTCTATCTAATGAAACTTCGGATATTGCTTTCTTGTAAAAAGTCTCGTGGCTCCATTCGAATTTTAAATAAGTACTTTTTTTTCGAATAATTAAGCAATTCTCATTTACCTAGGTCAAATCTTGCATCAACCCTACCCGTCAACTTCCTCTTCTCCTCTTCCTTTCATCTCCACGCAACTTTCTTCTTCAACCTCCCCTCCCCCCTCCTTTTTTTTTTTGACTAATTCGGTTCTCTATTTTCTTTTCCTTACTTTATTCCCACTAGAGAAGATTTTCCCTTTTGATCTAATCTGGATCTAGAAACTTCTCTCTTCCCATTTTTGAAAGATTTCCATCTCGAGCTAGTTTAGATATAGGGATTTTTGTGTTTATGTTTTTGGAATTCCGCTTCCCCCAAGTTTCATTAGTGGACAAGTCCAATATCGTAAGAGATCATAGCAGCTTCATAAAGGTTTTGGTCTCACAATCAAATCCACATTTGGTTAACCTTTTTACTCTAAACAACGATAGTGTTGGAGATGTTGAACCTAGAAGCACACCACCAAAGGATAAAGCTGTAACAACAGATAGAATTCTTGGTACATGCTTATCATTCAAAACGGATTCAGTGATCAATCACCGATTTTGATTAAAAAAGTCACAGAACTTCTCTTTAAGCATGTGACTACTAATTTTGTTCTATAATTCATCTTGTTATCTAAAACTTGTTTCACTTTGAAATTGTTTGTGATTTGTCTTGGTTTGCAATTGAATTGCATTGTTTTTCTTTTCTTATGGAAATGAATAAAATGTTACTTTTGACAAGAAAAGAAAAGAAAAGCACTTCTTATTTTAATTACTGGATCATTTCTCTAAATTACAAACTCCTAGTCCTAGCCATCCTACCATTCATATAAAGGAGAGTTTAAAGTCAGCATCATTATCAAGTGATTTCAAAGCCGTCATCATGCCCTACGAGAATTTGTGTCGTGCGTGTGAAATAAAGGGACGACAGACCACACTAAGATAAGAAAAGAAATAGACGGGAAGATCGATTTGAATGTGAATCTTGCTAACATGGTGGGCGACACAGGGGGAAAGGAAGAGTCAACGTTTTGGATGTCCACATTGAAGGATTTTGAGGATCTTGTGGTTGCAAAAATCACTGACCCAATATGGTCAAACCCCACTAACCTTCTCATGTCGTAGTCGTGCAAGGATCGTGAATTACAAGACTTATGTAGGTTATGAGGAAAAAGAAACTAGGTGGGGTTGTAATTATAACTCCAGTATGTTTTTGATCTATTGAGATAGCACATCATTAAGTGGAGGATTTCATAAATAATCTACGTTATTGGTTTTCGAAATTCCATCATATATATATAGTGTAAGATATTGTCTATAAATGAATTTATGAATTATTTATTACATAAAATTAATGCATAAAAGATAACACGGAATCTAACCAACCGAGTTGAAGTTGACCTTCTTATTCCACATGACCTAAGAAAACAATAAAGGAAAATAAAAGCAGCTATTGTAGAATAATGAAAATCATCACCTTGGTTGGTTCTGAGCGTTCCGTACCATCTAGAAGTCAACGGTTGACCCGTGTAATCTGAATCCCCCACTCCTCCTTTTATGGCCACCTAGGGATCGATGAGACCCTTTTTTTTTTTACATCTGATTAGACAGCTGACTTATTATTATTCGGACCTTATTTTTCTTGCCCATTTGCCTGGTTTCACCTTTAATGGCAACTTCTTCTCTGGCTTACCAGTCACAGCTCACAAGATTGTCAAAATAATCATTTTATAAGAAAAAGATGAGGAATTTTCAGTCCAAGAAGATCTGTCAAATTGAAGAAGATAGTAGGGGGCCATGTTAATGGAAATCGGAATCCATGTCTCCACAACATTTCCATCTATTCCTTAATGTTAGAACGAAAATTCGGATCTCTTTATCATCGTTCAAATTGACAATGTAAGAGCTTGATTAGAACTTATCCATAAGTGTGTCGTGGACTTAAAAAGTATAATTAATATGACCCTAAATCAATAGTATAAAGGTTTGATCAATGCACTTATCAATCTAATTAGCAAATGGCTTAGCTCGCTTTTGACCTTTGGATCATCCATCACCGCATGTCTCGATTATCCTTCATAACAATGAATTAGTCAAAATCTATCTTTCTTATCAATACGGTAGACTTCATATGCCCTATCTTGCTTTTGACTAGTTTGTACGTAAAGAAAAGAGAAGCATGCACCATGCTCTTTGCAGATTGTTTATGTATGTATAGGTCAACATTGATTAGGTAGGTACAGTCGATTTTCAACAAGATATAATTAAACCAAAGTCGGCACAGCTGTAAACCCGTCATCATCATCTCCCCATCTCGAGTTTTCACATGAGGCAGATCGAACTCGGTCATTCCCCGTCGTCACTATTATATTTCGCCCTTGACTTTGTGACCTATCGATGCCGCCACTCACCGCCATCATTTTGAGAGGAAAAGTCACTGTATTTTTGTTTTCAAAAGACCAAATTTTATTGGGTTTTATCGGCACGAGGCTTAGACACAAAAACCGAAGTGCAAGGATGAAAATACGATTTATTCAACAAACCCGGCTCGCGAAATGCCTTTGCGAACGTGATTCTTCATCGCGATTGGTTCAATCGACTGTGTTTATCCATAAAATAATCGATCCAATCCCCGTGCGTGTGCAATGCGGTTTTCTTTTCTTCGCCTTTGTCAAGAACTTCCAGACTTGTCCGTGTACGCTTGGAGACAAAAGTCGATAGATACACGGCAGGAAATTCCGAGCAAAGATCAATATCAGCTGTCCGAGTGTCGCAAGCACCAAGAAAACGTGTCTCGTACCATTCACATTTATATGGACCGGCCGCGCCCATGTGTATATAAAGAGCTGAAAAAGCCAAGAAAAGCTTAAAAGCAAGGCCTTGTCAATCTCTGTCCAACACGGACACGCATACTTCTTTTCTGATCCGTTTGTGTGTCTGCAGCTATGGATCGCTTTCGCCTCTGCCTTCTCTTCGCTCTCCTCCTACTCTTCTGTGCTCCGAATCTCGTTTTCTCTGCTCGGCGGTCGACGTCGACGATGACAAGGATGGCGAGCCTCTCGTCGTCGTCGTCGTCGTCGTCTCCTTCTACCTCGAACCAACAACTCGTTCACGATCTTCATCCTTTCAAAGGAGGTGCGGTTTCTCCATTCGCAGGCCAAGCCGGCCCGGATTTGAGTTCGGAGAAGCGGAGGGTACCGACCGGATCGAACCCTCTTCACAACTAGAGGTAGCTTCCAAGACTTCAAAGCCCCAAGAAGGTCTCTTCCTTATACCACTGTCTATATATATACATGAATTTACACTTGGGGTTTTACAGAGAGAAAACCGCAGTTTGCTGGTTTGTGTCCTAAGCCTATAAACTGGTTATACAGATCATGAGATTAGACAACTCTTTTGCATTCAATTGTAGAGATTTCTGTACAGAAGGAGATTAAGAGATTTATATGTATCTGTTATTCGAACCACAGTTCATTACCGTTTGAATTTCTTCTTGCCACTGGCTGAGAAACCCTAGTTTGTATCTTGCTTATGGGTGCGGTCTCCATTATCTTGGGGGGGTCGATCCAAGATTCGGATGCGAAAAAGCACACCATCTGGACAGCATCTGGAGCTGCCGAAACCCACTTTCTGCTCGCTAGTTTTTCTGAGAAAATCTCGGGCGTTCCCCCTTTCTTTTGTTTTTCATTTTTTGTCTTCTTTTTTGTTTCGTTCGGAGATATATTGGAACCATCGCCGCTGCCATGAATTATCGTGAGATGTCGCTATCATCGTTGCTTTATTAGCTGAGTTTGCAGTGATGGCAGCTGGGAAGAGGACGAGGAGGGCAGATTGAATGCCTGCTACTCCGTGTAATTACGCTTTAAATTCATGCAACTACCTATCGCCATGCAATTAATAAATTTTCTTTATCGAGAATATATGTTTGCCTCTGATTGGGTCCAATTAGGGATAGAGTTCATCCACTAAGTAAATGCCTGGAAAATGAAAGAAGAGACCCCGAATGGTCCTGTCTCTCTTATCTTTTTCTTCTTTTTTCCAATCACAAGTCATATTTGGAATTACTAATCCATTATGTAGTCAGCAGTCATTTTTCAGACACAGTAAAATAAAAGAAAATTGAATTCTATTAATGAGTAGAACATCTGTTGCTTAATTCCAAGGTCTTGTTTGGGGAGCTTAAATAAATAATCGATGTCCTAATGCAAGAAATTCGCTTATGCTCTTAGCGAATAAAATTACGATGTGATTAACTTATTGTGACGTGAAATTAAGCTAAAAAAACTTAAGTAAAGAATTTGTTAGTCTGACAATAACATAGTTAGCGTGACAATTATTTGGGAGCTCACATGATCGCATAAATTGATTTGCATCCTTGCTCAAAAGTAGGAAGCTCTTTATGAAGCAAACCCATGTCCCAATCTTGAAGCCTTCCCTTGCCATAATGGCAGAGAAAGCGACGATGAAGAGGACGGTATATCATTCGAATAAAATATCGTATAAGACTTATATCATGAATTACATGGCGCGTTGCACCAATCGCGATATCGTAGCATATTGGACTTTTGACTTTACTTATGCAAGAAGCATGAACTCAAGGCGAGCATAACCATTTTCTAGAATGAGGTTTGGTTAGATATGATTTAATGGGGAATGGATTTCCCAGGGCCATTACACGGTGGTGGTGCATCAAAGTGAACGTACAGGTTAGCCCACAAGTATGTGCGCAGGCAGTGATTCGACTTAGTTGAACCAATGATTTCGCAGTTGAAAGGAAGTCCCGGCGTCATCAATTCCACGGCCAACAATCATCTCATCACGCGTGCTTAAGGTCACTCGCGTGGTGAACCTACAACAACGGGGGAACACCGGCCCCGCATCCGATTCCGGACTGGTTGAAGGGAGAGCCGGCTCGGTTCCCCTTTTCGGAATATCTAGAGCAAGTTCAGTTCTCGAGTTAGAAGGTCGGAACCGCTAATTCTACCAGGGAAAGAACCGGTTCCACACCATTTTGTTAAAAAAAATGAAAGAGTCTCGCACTCATCAAGATTTAAACTGTGGTCTCCACTATGAATAAGCCTTCTATAACCATTTGATCAAGATCAATATTCTTGTTTAGAAAATGGATATTTTTATAGTTTAGAATAAACTTTTGAATTTTAACTTGAAAAAAGGAAAGTGGCCGATTCCTGAACGGAACCAAGAACTAGCCAAGTTTGCTTTCAGTTCCAAATTTTTCAAACTAGAAAATACAAGGTAGCCATTCTAGAACTGCTTATCCTTACTTTCATAGGTAGTTTGATAACTAGACTTTAGGGTGCGCTAGGGAGAGTTTTTGGGAAATGCCTTTGGACAAATTAATGGACAGGAGGTTAAAGGATTTTGATGTAATGAAAAGGCTAATAAGCCTAAGGGTTTTCATGAAATACAAATAATACAAATCAAAATCGCAAAGTGACCCAACTTAGGCTAAGCTGAAAGGCATGACTAGGGCCGTCACCAAGGCCACGTGATGCCAGGTCAATTGTTGCTAGAGTCGCTTGACCCTTGGGCGAACCAAGTCACATCTGAGGAGGACAGCAAGCCTCAAGTCTCTAACTTGGCCATCCTCAACTGGGTTCACTCAATTGCGTCAATTAGGGCTCAAAATTGAGTACGACTGTCATGCGACCCTCGGCTTGCATCGCACGAACCTTGACAACTCTCAATTCTCTTGACCATGCATCAGCTCTCCAAATTTGGCATGACCAACCTGCCACCGTCAACTAGGGATCCGGTTCCAAAATCTTTGGAACCAAGGATAACCGGTTCAGTTCTGAATACTTTGTGCAGACTGAACCAAAGGAAACGACCAACAGGCAACCCCCAATTAATTATACGGCCCTTTCTTTTTCTCTTTTAGACCTCAGCCTCTCACCTCATGTTCTCGATGCACTCACCTTCCTCTCTTGAGCAGCCACCACCATGGCCTCGTGCAACCACCTCCATAGTGAACTAGACGAAAAGTAGAGCTCATCATGTGGAAAGTAAGAGTAAAGGAGGAAGATGAAAGAGGTTCGTCAATGGAGGGAACGTTAGGTGCCCGATGCAAATGAGAGAGAGAGAGAGTAAAGAGAGAGGAGGTGCGGGTGTTTTAATAATAGAATGAACATGGACACCCACCAAACATTTCCCTTGTAGCGTGTTTCAGTTCCCTCTTTGCACACATGTTTTTGTCAGTCCCACGAAGACTTAAAGAAAGTAGTTTATCTGATATATTTCATTTTCAGTTTTAACAAATTTAAAAACCATTTAAAGAACAAAAAAATATATGATTGAGGACAACCGTATTTTGGTTCGGTTCGGTTCCTCGGTGGTGACAAATTCACCTGGGAACTAATCACCCCTACTATTGACCATCGACTTTTGGCAATACTTGACCCTCGACAACTAGCACTCAAAGACTAGAATTGGTTCACACAATGCCTTTGGTTCAAAGAGAGAGACGATGAGTAGAGGGAGAGAGAAGTATTGTGCCAATATTCAAGGGTAAAAGAGGAATAGCAAAAATTGGTGAAGGCAAAACTAGAATAAAAATTGCACTAATTATGAGCTCCAACATTCTGAAAATACTAGATGCCCGATGCTAGTGAATAATGGCCTTGAGACAATGGCCTTTAGAAGATTTTGGAAATAAGCTCACAAAATTGTCTACCAAACACTTTAATAATTACCCAAGGGCCTTTAAAGGCCCAAAGGACTTTGGGAATCACTTTCCAAATGCACCCTTAGGCAAATTGCTATTTAACGAGAAGTTATTTTGTATTAAAGTCATGTCACGTGACCGCAAGACATATTGACACTCAAAGAAATCAACCAATTAGAGATGAGATTTTCTTCTAAGGTTTAAATGTAAATTTGACCGAGAATCAATACATATTTCATGGAAAGGTTAGTTGCATGACATTAGTTCACAATAGATGCACAAAGTAATTTTTTCCATCAAACGCCATTGTTATGAATTTCAATTTTATCTCATTCTTTCCACATGAAAATTGCCACAGCAAACATCATATTAGTGTGCTAATTAGTTAATGACTAAAAGATTCAACACAAAATTATACAAGCGAGAGGACTCAATTTCCTAAATTGAAAGTTTGAGGATCTATCCTGAGGAACAAATACAAAATTGATCCTTTGTTTAAATTATGATACGCCAAATATACCAGTCGATTAGCATCAGGTATCTCAAATACTGTACGATGCGCGTGCATTCCACGGATCCTCGGCTCAAAATTAGCATTTCATGTCGGAAGTGGGATTTGGGCCGACAGTGGAACGGCCCATGAGATGCATCTGGTTTTTTTAAGAGGCAAGAGCGAGGAATGATTGGATTTGGATAAGGAACGGTCGTAAACCCTCTTTGCTTCGTCCAGGGTTTTTCAGACCTTGGCTACAGCTTAGCTCTAGCCAGATTGAAGCCGAGCTCACGATCTCCTTCGAAGATTATTCATACAGGTAAAAGGAAGAGAAAAAACATGGGATTGATTTATTTTTCTTCTTAGGCTTTGGAATGGTGTTGAATGGAGAAGAAATTCGTCTCTGGTGACTTAAACATCGTTTCTTGAACTGTTCTGAAGTGGCGAGAACTTGGGATGCCCTCCAGTTGTTTGTGAAAATGTCTGCTTGAATCGGACTGTGAATCTCTCTCGCCTTTTTTCCAATCTGAGGTAATCTGGCCTAGCTTGTGATTCCTTGTTTGGGCGCTTGTTTCGTGTTTGATGTCTGTTTGATGAATTTTCGCGAAAGTTTAGAGGAATCCATTGGAGTTTCCGGATAGATATGGCTTAAATCCGATGCCATCTAAACATGAGAATGAAATGCAAATGCGAACATTGTGATAAATTTCAACTGGGGCATTCCGGTTTATGATAACGTTGATGAACAGCAAGTGTTTTATATCGTTCTTTTGTGGTTGCTCGCAGATTTTGTGCCTGAATTTGTGTACCATACACCGTTGTTAGATAAGAAGCTGCATTTACAAACTTTATTTTACATGTCATTTATCATTGTTACATCTACATGGTCTCGCATTCTTTCAGGTGAGCTTCATAAGGAGAGATATTCACACATACAAATGGCGAGCATCACCATGACTCCAACTTTCGGCTCTTCCTTTCAGAGAGCAAGCACCGGAGACAGCAAGAAACGTAGTCATGCCCTCAAGAGATGTTGCGGCGTAAGGGCAATGCGGATAGAGAAACCTCTGGAGGAACTGTACAATGTGAGGGTGGAGAGGAAAGTGTCAAAGGAACGGCTCGAGGAGCTTGGGGTTTCCAGATGGTCGGTGTGGAAAACAGGCAAGTGCCGCTTGCCTTGGGACTGGCAAGTGGATCAGCTGGTGTACGTCGAGGAAGGGGAAGTCAGGGTCGTGCCTGAGGGAAGTGAACGTTACATGCAATTCTTGGCCGGTGACCTCGTGCTTTATCCAAAGTGGTTTGAGGCTGACCTTTACTTCAATGGACCATACCAAGAGCGGTATAGTTTCCGAGCATA
Organism: Eucalyptus polyanthemos subsp. polyanthemos; assembly: GCA_017140185.1. Lineage (NCBI taxonomy): Eukaryota > Viridiplantae > Streptophyta > Magnoliopsida > Myrtales > Myrtaceae > Eucalyptus > Eucalyptus polyanthemos. Next base: position 7,852,918 of record CM029467.1, on the reverse strand, counting down.
TGGTGATGATTAGTGCTCTGTCATGGCTTCTACTGACAAACTAGTCCTTCTATCCGGCACGACTTCTTTCAAATTACTCTCTGTTCTTGGTAGGTTGCAACTCGGAAGTCCTATGTCATGATGGATGGGTTTTAGATGGTGCTTAGGTTTTGAGCGAATAAGGTCCATATGCGTTTGCTAATAGTTCGCTTATTGTGTACACCCATGTCATTCTTGTTCATGGTGCTGGTTCTTAGTGATATGAGCTCTGGAAATTTTTACACCACATCAGAAAGTGGGATGCGTATTTATGTGATATTTTTTTAAGGTTCAAAACGTGACATAATTGGTTCGGAGTTCGGACAACATCAATCTTGCTGCTCAAGCATGCAAACATTGATCGACATAAAACATGAAGAACCCTATCTGTTTCTTTTTTGTCAGATTTTGCTACTCATGCAAGTAAAATAGATCACGCGCTCCAGAAGTTCCATGGCTCGTCAATTACAATAACAGAGCAGCTAAATAGGAAACACGATGAAGTTTCGGACGTGCCCTTCTGAGAAACAGGGAACGGAGCAAATTATAGTAAGAGAATGCTTCAGAGTCAAAAGAAAATAGGTCACGGGCGGTGCGTAATTGTTGTTAGTCAAGTGAAGTAGCTTGTTAGCTTACTTTGTAATCATCCGGGCCGGCAAAGCAACTTCAGAAGTACAAAATATAGAGGACCAACTCCGATTAAAGATTAGAAAACAGAGGAGTTTTGAGAACTTATCCATTGGGATAACTGTTGTCCAACATCAGACTGACATTGACCACCACCACCACGCAAACGTCTTATGATAATGATCATCATTCCCCTTTCATCCCATTATAAGATTATTCGTGCAAAAGAAGCTTAAATGAGCACAGGGAATACGACTGAATCTTTGGCTCAATAAAAACAAACTGAATCTAACATAAGATAATAATCAAGAGTCATCCAACTTCAGCATAAATACACATTTGCTCTAAAGAGGGACGGACTCACTTTTCAGGCCACACTTAGGTGCAAACACGAAACAGACACATCCCAAGTCTAGCACACACGGAGACATCGGACACCATGCAAGGCTCAATTTTGTGCAAGCATGGTCTTCTTCTCTGCACTGTACAGTTTCACAACAAACACCACTGAAGCAGACGACAAGAAAGTAGGCGTCCATTAACTGTTCACAACGTGGTCAATTTGTCATCTCTTCCGTCGCTTAGGCTCCACCTGCCATAATTAAACGAACAAGATCTCATTAAAGGGGAAAAGAAGTATATCTTTACTGACACGACAGGGGCAAGATCATAAAAAAACAACCAAGTGAAAGGAAAAAAGGTTCCGGTGACGCTAATTGCAGAATCATCTAGCACACAAAAAACCCCAAAAGTAGCTGAGCCTGCAAAAAGGACTCTCATCACTGTCAATGTGTTGATAACTCTCATCATGATTCATGATCTTAACCTTTCCTATTTTTTCCTGGACCCCGTTGCTTGGTGGAAACAGAATACTTTTCCAAAGGATCATCTCAACCATGTATGTAAGGGTATGATTGGTTTTCTTTAGCATTCCAAAGAAGTAATTGATTAAGCCAACTTGATCCTCTTCCCAAGGGAACCCTGATGAGGGAACACCATTAAATGTGCTCATTAGTGCCTGACTGTATATAGAAGCTTAGAGATCTATCAAATGTGTCATTGTGAAACAAGAATGATCATACTGAAGAACATAAGAAACTTCAGGAAGGATAACTCGTATTTGAGAATGTAATTGTGAGATAGCCAATTTTGGAAGCTCATGGTTCAAATTGTCAAGATGGGAAATTCAGGGAATTCTTAAGGCTTCCAACAGTACAACAGAGGGTTGAGAGATTTCAGCATATAAAATTAATCGCATAAACTAGTTCAGTCCTTCCATCCAATAGTTTATGAGTGCCAGAATTGCATGCCTCTATTAAGAGCCAACATTATCTTATTTTATGAGTGCAATTATCTCAATTTATGGGAAACAAAAATGATCCTAATGAGAAATGCCTGCATAATTAGTGGATGAGGAAATATGTACAATGCCAAAATTCCTAAATATGTGGCACAATGCTGAAAATTCCTAAATCTGTCTAATGGCATCAAAATTCATCATACATCCCTCTCACGTGCACTTTGCCAGTGCATGGCACAAGAAGGGGAAGGGGGGAGGGGGAGACCTTAGTTTCAATAGATGGCGATACAGGAAAGTGATTTAATGATCTGCTTGGCATGTTCATTGGGTGAACAGTCAGAGCACAAGAACCGATCCAACTTCTTAGCATCTTCAATCGTCATACCCATACAAGAAGGATGAAACCTGCAATAAAAAATAAACCATAAAAGTGGGATCAGATTTTTACTAGAAAAAGGTGGGATCAAATTCTTCCAAACAACTACAGCAAAGAAAAGGATCGACCCTTAGGAAAGAAGGACCATGTGAAAGGAAAGGAACAGAACGACCAGCATATTAAAGGGTGCTGGTGTGCTTTGGAAACTAATGGCATGCAACTTAATGCATATAAGTCCTAATAATTTTAAAATATGAATGACAGACTTATATCTGGTCAAACCCTAATAAACTTCCATCAACAAAGATTGCAACAACTTATGAACTACATAAAAGAGAACAGCAGCTGCTTCAGATTTTACCAGTCCTTGCATCCCTCGCATTGAACCATTAGATCATCGGGGTTATAAGGCATTTCGCACTTGCAATACCTGTAAAATGAGAAACCGATTGGAACCCCAGTAATGCCAAATACAAATGCATAAATATCCCAAGAAGTAAGAAGAGACATCTTCAAGAAGCACTATAATCCCACTATTCTTAAAGCCAAAACAGAGAAAGAAACCAAGCTACTTGAAGAAGATTATCAAAATCATTCAAAACAACCCAGAAGAGACGTAAGGAGACAGAATCAATATCAAAACGACTATTTATATGCCAATCTCCAAGAAAAATATCAGGAAAACAAAAGAAAAAAAAAAACCTAAAATCATCTAAAGTGCTGAAATAATATGCTTAATTACCAACGACTGACAGAAACTATCGAGAGTCGAAATGATTCAACCAAATAACAGAACTCACACGGCCACTCCATCCGGTGTGAACCCACCGGTTGCGGCCTTGTACTCGAACCTATAGAAGTAATCCTCAGCCCCGACATTCTCGAGCTTGGTGTAGTTCTTGAACGTGTGCACGACGCACTTCCCTTCGATGGTGTGCGCGCTCTGCACGTCATAGTGATCCGAAAGAAAGAGCTCCTTCGCCCCGTGGAACTGCCTGCGCCCTCCCGCCGACTCCTCCGGTCGGTAATACCACCGCACGCGGACCTTAACATTGTTCCGATGATCGGCCTCGATCTTCTCCACCCGCGCCACGTAAGGGGGCTTGTCGGACTCCGACGGTCGCATCAGCACGCAATCGCCGGCTGCGAAATCGACCAACGAAAGCAAACAAAATCTCAAACTTTTCCCCACCCCCTCAAACTATGCCCAGCTTAACAGACACGGAGCATACCGCATAGCTACTGGGGAAGCGCTAAAGCTACCGAACAGACTCAAATCGAGAGAAAGGTCTCACATTTACAATGATTTCATGCAATCTTTTCCCTCGCAAGAAGGAATTACAGAGAGTGGAATCAAGCGATGACGAGGGCGAGAGAGAGGGAGAGGGAGAGGGAGAGGGAGAGGGAGGGAGGCGTTACGTCGGACGACTTTGTTGGTGCCTCTGATGGTGTAGGAGTCGAGGTCCTTCCTTCCGGGTTTCGTCTTGGCCATGAACGGGCTCGGCTGAAGCAAAAAAGACTCGAGCTTGGCGCCGGGAGCTGCGACTTTCGCGGAAACCGAAGGGACTCTCGCCGCGACGGAATGCGTCGGAGAAGATGCCGACGGAACTGCGGGTTCAGGCGGCGAGGTTTTAGGGCGCCCGTGGATTGCACGGTGAAATCGGTTCTGAGCAGCGAGAGGAACCCCAGAAACCCTAGCCAGGCGCTGGAGAAGGAGGAGGGGAAGGAGAAGGGGAGCTTCAACTCAGAGAAAAAGAGAGAAGAGGAGAGGGAGTTTCCTTTCTTGGGGGGCATGAACACAGCAGGGTGGGTGCCACGTCATCGATCACCATCCATTTCCAGTCTTTCTTTTGATGGTGCTGAAAGTCAGAACCATTGCTTGGCAAAAGTCGATTGATGTGGATGCAATACACGAAAAAAGAAGAAGAAGAAGAAGTCAAAACCCATCTTTTCTACAAGTTCATAAATGCAGATGCATAATTGTACTTCAATAATTTCAAGACCCATTTCGTAATTACTGAATATTTACATAGTAGAGTTTACTTTTGAGCGAGAAATAATAATATCACCGTGTTCCAATCAAGTGTTTTGTTCAATAGTATAAACGATGAATTTATATAAAACATTGATGTAAGCCGGACACGGCTGTTATCGGTCTCAATCAAGCATCATACAATATGAAGAATCAAGCACAACCGTGTGGAGAAAATGGAATGTGCAGGAGTTTTCAATGTCACTCAAACAATATCTCTGGCTTCTCCATCTGTAGAGCTCTCCTATGAAGTTGTATGGAAATGGGGTAGGCTTTACTCTCCTCAAGAGAGGCTATTATTTGGCCACTGATGTCGGTCCCTGTTAGCCAAAAAACCAGTGACTCCTCCTAGTTCTCCACTCCAAGCTCCAGCATCAATGTGTGGTTCACTGTTTTTGCTGTCGGTCCAACGAATTGGATGGGACCTGGATTGGGAAAACAGAAAGAAGAAGAAGAAGACAGTAGTTTTCACATCAGGAAGACCAAAAAGTTAGAGTTGTGTTGCGAAAATGATTCTATTTTCGACCCACTAGAGTTTCGATTATTGGTTCTGAGGTTGCTTCAAGAAGAGAAATGGGATGAATCCAGAAAAAAACTTCGAAGTTTACTCGACTGAGACCAAAGAGAATTCGATTCGCCATTTATTCTGTCAGTCATCAGCGAGTCCAGCTACATAATTCGGATGACCGTTATTGCAACGAACCTGGACTGATGTATTGATTCTTCAGGGCCCACCCATCACGCATGGATGCGAATTTCTTGAATGGTGCGCCTGCATTTCACAGCAGGACAATTGCATTAGTATTTCGTATTGGCATACTTCAGATTACTTGACATCCACTGAAAGAGTAAAATGTCAAAAGCAAAACCACTGGCAGCTTTACCTTCAAGCTCCACCATCGCCTTCTTAATGACAGGCTTGAACTTCCCTGGAAGACAAAGAGTGCTTAGATCATAATTGCCCAGCAAACCATATCCTAGAAGTTTCTGATATGTTGATAGGCCTGTGCTCTATTCTGTACTGTCCCTGCTCAGCACATTGGTTTTCCAGAATATTGAAGCTCGACAGAGAGAATGTAGCAAAAGTATACCATGTCTTCGCTCTACGTCCATTAGAGAGGTCAATGCTGTACCGCCAACCGTCCACTTGTCGACTGGAGCGCTCAAGTTGGCCACCTGCAATTTTAGTTTGAATAGATGACTCATCAGTGCAGTTCTTCAAAAGTATTCATGGTTATGATGGGGGAAAAGGTAGACACAAAAACTAGATACTAATAGCAGGCACAGAAAAAAGATCAAGAAATACAAACTGAGCATATCAATCCGGTCTTCCCTGAATGCAGGAGGGCTCCAGCAGCATGGCCCAGAGCATAACAGTAGTTGGCGTCGAAATCAGTTGGTAAACCACTTCTTCCCTCGTAGCTAGAGAGTTAAGACCAACTATCACATTCGAGTTTGTGTAAAATCACATAATGTACTAAAGGAAACAACGCTTGAAGGTAAAGACCGGAGCTTGAATGAATCGAGGAAGTATGTCTGGTTACCCGAAAAAGTGGGGCTGCCCGATGAATTTCCCACCATAGGAACCCTCCTTTCTCCTTTTCTCTAGTTCAGTTTCCACCATCTCGATCAGCATCCTCTCTGTTTCTATTTTAGCAACCTAAATGCGAATCAAAGGATATGCAGCGACACAAAATTGTCAGGAAAACATTGAACATGTTAACTGTTGGAGAGCAAGTATCTTAATGGCAATAAAATAATCACCTGAACATTTCCATGTGGATCTCTTTCTAGCAGCAACTGTTTCTGAATTTCCTGGGGTAAAAACTCGAAAAGTTCCTTAGATTGGATTTGGAGTTTCTTTTTCCATATCCCTGCTTCATCAATGGCATCACAAGCTAGTATCTCGTTAAGCTCTGAAATGAGCTGTTGAACCTGGAAATTAACCAAAAACAAACTGTTATATGGTGATGACAGTAAGGTTGACTGAAGTGGACATAGATTGAAAACATACTTCTGGAATAAAATCTATTAGGCCTTCTGGTAAAAGTATGACTCCATAGTTGTAACCAATGTCAGAGCGTCTGCAGATTATATCGGTAATATAATCCGTGACATTCTTCAGTGTCAGCTTCTTGGCAGCCACCTGAAAATTAGAACTGCTTGATCAGTGAAACATCAGCCATGTATTAGGGAAGAATTGACCAAAGTACCAGGTCAAGGTTGCTGAAGAATACAAAGTACAGAAAAGATCATTTGTTTTAAATGGAAGCATCGTGACAAGTAGGCGAACATGGATTGCACAGTTTTACCTAGACACTTCATAATGCTTCTATCCATTAAAAGATATTGCCTATGCAGCGTCAAAGCAGATATACATGCTAATGCACTATGTTCCAAAATTGCTCATGCTTATGTGAAATGATCAAGACTAGTGCGCCGCCGAAGTTCAAACCATACTCAAGTATAGGTACCCAGTTCAGAGATGCTAAGAATCAACCACATAAAGAGGTACCTCTTCCCCAATAATGGTGATGTTTGGATGAGTCTGCAAAGCACACTCCAACGTAATGTGAGATGCTGCACGGCCCATTAACCTCACAACTGCAGAGAGCACGTAATTATGTTTTGTATCAACATTTACTGCTTCCACATTAAAGGCAAACTCCTCTCTAGTCTCTAGCTGTAAAATTCTGTACTATTGCAGTCATCAGAGTGGTGAGCTCGCTGTTGGTTATAACAACCTCACAATGTCCCAGAGCCTTACAATTTCATCATCTGGTATGACTACGAACTTTAGTGATACAAATTTTCTACGTGCAGTGTTGAGTTTGAAATGAGGAGGCTACTTACAGTGGTAATATTTCCCGCTAGAGCGACAATCTACCATCACATTCCCTATGAGTTCTGCATATACCTGCGCTTCCATAATGAGGACAACTCATCACTCATAGTAACTGTAGCAACCGTGCATGAATTCGAGAAGAACATAGCAAAGACCGGATGTAAACTCTATGTTGCTGGGGGATATCCAACTTAAGCGAATATGTCTGGTCACGTGAAGATGATAAATAGTACAGACAAATGTCATTTGAGTATAATCACCTTGCATGCCGTGTCAAACCCAAAACTTGTGGGAACCTCCTTGCATTTCAGATCACCATCTATGGTCTTCGGGCATCCAAGAACTCTTGTTTTCATGTTTTTTGCCCTGACCAAAATGAAGAGACAAATTTTTAAGGGTCTTCACATGATTGTGACAAGGCAGAGAAAAATGATCATGCTGCAGAATGATCACGTTCCCAATCCAAAGGTTACGGACCCAATAGCCACTGCACACAGATTAATCAGAATCCTAGTCCTACCTGAAGTTCTCGGCAAGAAGGCACGCATTTGTATTGGAATCGTCCCCTCCAATGACCAAAAGTCCATCCAAATCGAGCTTCTTTGTTGTTTCTTCAGCTTGCTTAAACTGAAATGTCATAAGTCCAATGCAGTTGTCGGTTAACCACTCTAGGTCTGAAAGAAGTCTGCAATCTATGATCACTTCAACTTTCCTATGAGCGGATTAGCGAAAAAACCTGCTCTGGAGTCTCAATCTTGTCTCTACCACTACACAGCATGTCAAAGCCGCCCTGTTGACAGGGATCAAATTCGGTCAGCTTTAACCCTGAGCTAATAGGCTGGTACACATCGCCGGATTGACAAGTTGGAAAAAAATGATGAAGATTTCACTTACCTGGTTTCTGTAAGGATGAATAAATTCACTCGACAACTCGATGTATTTGCACTTCATGATCCCGGCTGGACCGCCTCGGAATCCATACAATGTACTCCCGCTGGTGTGCTCCTGCAAGTAATCTAAGTGACCGAAAAAGGAAAAGAAGAACAGAGCACAGTCATTACCAAATCCAAGTAATTTTCAGATGAAAGCGAAAACTTTGCCAGATGAGTCCATACCGAAAATCCCAGAAATCACATTGTGTCCACCCGGAGCCTGTCCTCCGGAGAGAACCACTCCAATCTTCAAGGCTTTCTGATCCTTTGTCGCACCTGTTGATGAAGTGGATGGCACAAGGCTCGCCGATGGCTGCCCGAATAGATTAGGGAAAAGTTTTGCCATCTCATCTGCAGTAAGAGGAAGCAACCATTACTATGGTCAACGCAGTAACTGGATTGAAAAGCGCAGTTCGAAGGACTATGCAGTTCCTTTGCATTTTTCGACAGCATGCTCTATTCGAGCTTTAAGCTATGATTGATCGAGTGTATTAAAACGACTAAGGGAATTTGCTACGGCAACAATTCGATCTCTTTCACACCACTAGCTACAGAAACAAATGATCATACCTCTTCCTGCGACTATATTGACCTGCGCATACTAAAAGGTCGAGCTTTACCCGACTTGCCAAGAAATTTTTCCCCTGTTCTCGAGGTTGAAACATCGAACTCGAGGTGTCTTATGCAGTACGATTACAAGAAACAAGCCGATCGCATTTGAAGATCCAGTATCGAAATTAGCCACATCATTTTATGCAGTACGAAGTCTATGAAAATTCATCCTTTTGATCAAACATAATCGAACACATCCACCACTCTCCAGTAAACTCTAGTAATATACGTCTGACGATCATAAGTTTCATTCATGTACAGAGTATTCTCATCAGTCGCATACAAGCACGCATGATGCGTAGACAGATAGATGGATACACGTACACGAATGCGCAACATACAATTCATCAACACATACCGGGGTCTCCGGCAGCAGAACTCCGAGGGCCATCGACGACATGGAAGGATCCTCGGAGGACGGACGGGAGCGGGAGGGGGTGGTGGAGGCGGCTTCTCTGGACTTCCCCATACAGGGCGGCGCAACGGCCCAGCGCCGCCTGTTCAGGGGCGGCACGGCCATTGGACAAGGCGGCCGAGGACATGATGCCGCAGCAGAGATCAAGCAAACATGCGAAGCAAAGCGTGTTCAAGAGCAAGAAGATCAAGAAGGTTCGCGGGGGGGTTGGTTTGAGCGTTGAATTAGAAAAATTTAAAGGGAAAGTGACAATTGGATGGAGGGGGAAGAGCACGCGAGGTTGGGCTCCTAGGATTGTTAGTTGAAGCTTAATGTTGCCCCCAGAGAGATATTTTCTTGGAGTTAGAAAAATTCGATTTTTGTCGAGAATGTCATTGTTCTTAGGATACTTTTGCACTTTTTATTCGACCAATCGTACGAGCGATTCGATTAGAAAAAGTTCTCCCTGGAATCCTCTTTCTTTCTTTTTTTCTCTCTCTTTTTTTTGCATATTTTTTTCCGCTTTACAGCTTTAAGATTTATGCCTTCATTGGTCCGACCCTCCACGCATGCCCTCTTTGTCAAGATGATGTCCGTAAGTTACGCGTCAACCGTGAGTTCGACGATTTGGACAAGTTGTTATAAAAAAAGTCAGCAATTCGAGGTCGGTCAAATGAAAATTAGCCAGCGGCTTCGAGAAGAGTTGGTAATTTCATTGGAGAAAAGTTAGGTGATTTACCCAATTTAAAGCTGGTCATTTCCCTTTGACCGAAAATAAAAGTCATACGTTGTGATTTAGCTAAGCCGTTGTTCTACCAAATAAATATCAATAATTTAATATAGGGTTAATACCATGCAGGACTCCAAATTAATATGTTTTCGATAGATTTACTCAAAACTATCCAAAATTAATATATATGACAAATTTACTATATATTAATTTTTCGTTAAATTTATCATCAAATTACTGAGTTAGACGACATGTGACAATTGATGGATATACTAGCTTTGGGTTTTACCCTCCATTTATCGCAAGTATATTAGTTTGTAATTTTTCGTTGTATTAATCCAATTAATGAAAATCAATAGAAGGTAAAAAAAAATTAGTAAATTTATCACAAATATATCAGTCTGGAATTTTTTTGGTAAAAAAATTAGTTTTAGGTAAATTTATCACATGTGTAATAATTTGGGTGTTTCATGATATTATTTGCTAATTAATGGTGAGATAAGCAATTTATCATTCACTTTTTGTACCAATAGAAATTCTCTTTTTTGCTCATTTTCTAACAGGTTAATGTCACGAAAGAATCTAAACTTGTACACTTATAACAAAATTAACTCAAATTAATTTTTTGATTATCAAAAACTCTAAACTAATACACATATGACAAATTTACCACCAATTAATTTTCATTAAATTTTACAGTTAAATTACTGAGTTAGATAACATGTGGCGGTTGACGAGTATACTTGTTTGTCATAAAGCGTACCAATTTATGAATAATGAAAACCACTAAAAGGTAAATTTGTCATAAATGTATAAATTTAGGGTTTCGTAGTCATTAATGTAAATTTACACCACAAGTATATTAATTTAAGGTTTTTGGTGATAAAAAAGTTAGTTTGGATAAATTTGTCACTAGTTTATCAGTTTTTGGTTTTTCATGGTATTAAATTTTCCTTCTTTTTTGTTTTTTTGATTCTTTACCAAAAAAAAAAAAAACTTTTCCTTCTTTTTTATTTTTTTTTACTTTACCAAAAAAAAATTCTTTTTTTTTTTTAAAGTTGGGAGGTTCTCCTGGTTTGCTCACATTTGACGGGGCTGCTTTGGGTTTTTTGGAAGCCTCTCCATAGTTTTGTGTTGTTGGTGGGGCATCTTGTGTACTGTTTGTGCCCCCTGTTTTCGGTTTTTGTTAGCTTTTGCCGCTGTTTTGGCTCCTGTGCAGGTTCCTTTCTCTTTCGTCTTGGCATCTTTCACTCACTTTGACTTTTACTTACTCTGACTTTACTCTGACTTTTGTCTTCCTGAGTGCAAGTTTTTTGTGCCGAGTTCTTACTTATGCTTTTTACAACTTTTTGGTTTAAATTCAATATATTTCTTCTCTTTTACTTTAAAAAAAAAAAAAAAAACTTTTCCTTTTTTTAACAAATGGAACGCAAGAGTAGAGCAAGAGTTTTGAGGCACCTAGAAGAAAACCAAACTAAAGAGGGACAAATTTCAGAGTCTCCTCTCCTGCGTAATATTTTCCCGGAAAGTGTATAGCATTTAAAGACTCTCAAACTATGGCAAAAAGATAAAGATTAGAGCAACCAATTTGCGGGGACTGCAGTACCGTGGCTTGTCTGTCCCTTAAATGTGAAAATCGGAATCAATGTATGAACTTCTATGAACATGTAGCTATGTGTATCTAACCGATATAATCAGCAAAATAGAGAAATTCAGAGTATATGTACAAAGCTTTGTGACTTTCTTCTGGCTCCTCACTTCTGATGTGGCTTTTGGTGCACTAATTTGTGACCTTCTTTTACAAAGCATGACTAGCACTTCTTATGAGAGGACGGAAGGTTTGTCATGGAGATTCAAGATATTGACCTAAATCGGTGCTCTAATGTAAAACTATAGAGGCTTTGGCTATTGATGCGATCGAATTCAAGAGATCCACACTGCAGCGAAGTTTTGTAAATTCTAAATGCTCGATTACAAAGATACGCGATACTTACAGGACATTTGTTGATGCATAATCTTTCGTCGTCGACCTAATGGCCTGAGCTAGGAAAATTCAAATGCTCCTACTTATACAAGTAGATCAAACCATCTGAATCTTGATATTCCTCCAAGTTTTGGAAAGTGAGGTGTGATGGGCGAAACGAATCCCGTCAACCCCTAAGATCACACAAACTGAAGTTCTCCTTTCTCTTCTGCAATTAGCCCATTTTCCTTCCTGTCACCATTCATTTCTTTTGAAGCCTTGAGTTCGTCTTCGTCATCGTTGTCGTCTCTGGCATAATTCTGGACTTTGTACTGGTGCCTCATCGAGAAGACCAGAAAAACCAGGAAATTTAGCACCGCTAAGCCTGCGAGCATCCAGTAGAAGTTGTTTAACTTCCCTTCATTCAAATCGCTTTTGAGCCAGCTATCATGTGTTACTTTGTCTACAAGGGACACCAACAAGCTGCTCAGGAAGAATCCCATCGAGATGGCACTTAAGAAAAGCCCTGTGCTCATGGACTTCATCCGTTCCGGTGCTTCTCTAATGAAGAACTCGAGTTGGCCGACATAGACAAAAGCTTCCCCGGCACCCACTAAGAAGAACTGAGGGACTAACCAACAAGCACTTATCTTTTTACTGTCTTGAACGGCGATTTTCCTCCTCTCCCTTTCAACAATAGCTGCCGCCACCATTGCAACCATTGACAGAATAAGTCCCATCCCAATTCTCTGCAGACTTGTAAGTCCTTGCGCACTGCGGGTGAGCCTTCGAGCCACAGGGACAATGAACCTCTCATTTAGAGAAGTAAAGAGGAGAATCGATATGAAGAGGAATGCAGAGTAAGTTCCAGCAGGGACGACAAAAGAACTGATATTTCTGTCCATAATCGTAGCTTGCTCAATTGTGAAGGTAGTCATCTGGGAATAGATTGTCCAGAATAGGATGCAGGTGGACCAGATAGGCATTAGCTTCAGTACAAGCTTTACTTCTTCGACTTCTGTCACAGTTGAAACTATCCATGGGTCGTTCATGCTTTCCTTAGTACTGGCATTCTTATCTAGGGTTGCCGCCTTATCAAGGCACCTGAAGGACATTGGAAAATTGCAATGAAAATTTCTTATCATCTCTTTGAAAAATTTGAGACATTACTGCTTTCAGAGCAGCAGAGCTATAACATCTCGGTGACACAGAGAAGTGCACGATACTCCACGGGACAAAAGCAAAATCTGCTGGCAACACATGCTCTTACTTTTTTCATCCCCTTCTTAAATTGACTCCCTATATTCTAAACATGAACCTCTTTTGATGCATTCTTGATTTCATGAACACATTATGTCTGAAAAACATAAATGATTTTTTGTCCTCTGACAATTCTGACCTCAAGCTCTGAATTCATTGGACATATAATTTATCATTATGTGTTAGCTTATCGAATAGGAAGAAAAAGTCACTATTGTATTATTAAATGAGTGAGTTCTATCGATGCTATATAATAGTAAATACCTGAATTTCTGTGTGTGGGGGACCTTGGTATTCTGGAACTGATTCAGAAGGCTTGGGTCAGAAGGATAAGTGTAAGTCCTTTTCTTCCAAGCCAACAAGAACACCCTCCAAATGACAGTTAAAGGGCTTCCTTGTGGCTTCCTGAACCGATAAAATGGTGTCCCGCTTAGTAATATGGTGACTGCAATTAACATTGTCCCTGCTGATATACCATATCCCCATCCTCTTCCAACATTGTCTTGTATGTACACGAGCACTATTACCGCAAATAATGATCCAATGCTGATTCCGAAATAGAATCTATTGAAGAAAAAGATCATGGCCTTCTCTTCCTTGGGATCTGAGACATCAAACTGATCAGACCCGAAACCAGAAACGTTAGACTTTATGCCGCCGGCTCCCAGCGCAATAGTGTAGAGTGCAGCATAGAGCAGAGCGAGTTGCTTGCCACTAGCCTCAATGCACTGATTGTGTTGTTGCCTGTAGTCATCGCATGGAGGAGGTCTCATGCCACTAATGGAGGTGGCCAGAGTCAACATACTCACACCCTGCAGAAAGGCAAAAGAAAGCCTCATCACTTGTTCAAATAGTGTTACGTACTCAAATTTAGGGGAAACATTTGTCTCTGAGCTAGAATAATGGATTCTGAGGCAGGGTTTCAACATGTCTATTCTGTTGAGATTCCTCACGAATTTGTCCAAGTTGCTGTTAAATTTCTGCGCCTGTACCATGAATTTCATCTAGCACTGGCCATTGGAATAGATTGAGATAACTTAGCGTTTCTTTTCAACTTATTCTTGACCAGTCTGCTTCGGTCCGCTATCTTTTGGGCACGCAGAACAGGCAGATCCTTGGACATGGAGCAGGCTGCTTCGTTTGATCATGCAACACAATCAGACAAATAATAGATTCAGAACTTTTGCTTTACATGTTCTTTTCACCGCTTCTTTCTCTCCTACACTTTCCCCAAAATCTCAGCTCGTAATCTCCATTTTTAATCCCTACTTCAAAAGTATAGTAGCTGGAGGGGCAAAGCTGGATGCGATGAGTGCAAATTAACACTTCCTAACATTTTATTTTAAGGGCTTAGAAGAGATGGTCGAGAGATTGCATGTCCATCTTTTTTGTCGATGATAACGTTCTCGAGGGGCCAAGTGTGTGAAACGAGGAACTATAGTCTAAACCGTTCCGCATGCCGATAGGTTCCTAGAAAGCCCGAAATTTTGTTTTTTTCCCTTCTCTTTTTTTATTGTGCCGGGGCGAGGGAGGTCACTATAGGGCGCGAAAGGGAAGAGGACCACCATGGACAGCCTTAGGATATGGATATGTGGCAGAGCTTGCTTAGATATGGAGCTGAATGAAATTGACTTTCCATACTCACCACAGCAGTTATGGAGGCGAAAATGGAAACCGTCAAGTAGCGTCCAAGCTTAGCATCGGCCAAGAAACCACCAAGAAGACCCAGAAGATTGAGAGTGCCCAGGAAATTGGTGACTATGTTGGCCGATGTCGACGAGGATAGATGCAGATCACCGACCAAGTACGTCACCAAGTTCATCGATATTCCCATTACACATATTCTTTCCGAAAGTTCTGTTCCTGCAGTCACCATACATTCATGAAAACATAAGTACTAGCCTTTGAATTATTTCGGATCTTTAGATGGTCAAGAAGGCTTGAATATAAACATTAGGCTGCTCCAAGACCACCTGCCTTTAGATGCATATATGTGTAGAAATCTTCTACATAATTAAATGGGGCTCTGAAGAGGGCCATGACAATAAGCTTATTTACCTAAGATTAGACCGGCAGCGAGCCATCCTCCGGTCTTCGTCTTGTCCGCCGGCTTCCCTCGAAAATTGACCACCTCCCCTTCATCGGCTCCACCCCCTTTGCTTGCCACCAAAACCTTACATAGAGGAAAAAATGAGGGAAACGAATGAGGAACGCTTGCAGCGCGACGATTGACGAGTAAGTTTTAACCTGAGGCGTTGAGGAGGCAGCATTACCATGCTTATTGGTTGCGAGAGAGAGAGAGAGAGAGAGAGAGAGAGAGAAGGAGAGAGAAGGAGAGAGATTGCTCAAAGTTTCCTTTGGGAATGAGGTTGTACAAGAGGAGGTGACGGGCTATAAAACCGAAGCAAAGTTACACAGGGAGACGCGGGGACACAAGAGAGAGAAGCTTGGAATAAGCGGGCCGACTTAAAGCTGTCCATGGTCCAAAATCTGCTGAGGTGTCCAATGTGGTGATGAGCGTTTCTACAGTCCTTGGATCATCTTTTCGAGCCGAAAGAAAATAAAGATTGGTTTTGATTTTATCGGTATCTTGTGTTGTGGTGGCTTTCGTTGCTTGCAGCTTTTGAGAACTGTATTTGTGTAATGTGTCCAGGACATTGGGAAAGGGACTCCCTTCAATTCCAAAGTGGCTTCTGTCCTCTTCTGTTTCGCGGCTCTCGTTGGAGATAAAGCGAGGCAGGCGCTCAGAGCTTGGACGGCCTCTGTTTTTGTCGTGTAGGACTCTACTCCTATGGAAAGGGTAAATGTGTGGAGTCCCTCCCGCTCAAATGCATCCATTCGGGTGGGGCACCTTGTCACGCGAGTCGGTACATCATGATTGAGGTTTGAAACTCAATCCTTGACACGTAATTTCATGTCTTATGCAATAGGTGTTTACGAATAATATTATGTGAACCATTTATGACCGGATCGTCGGGTTAAGAGTTTTGTCATACCCCAAAAAAAATCAACATTGACATTACATTCTCTTTAAATGGTAAGTCTCAATCAACTAATCAGCTTGTCTAGCTTGTTGAGCTGAGCATGGTCATGGTCTAGGAAATGTCCCTGATTCGAGGAGGACGAAAGAGAGAGAGAGAGGATGGCTCTAGAAGACTTAAGAACGACTCGCTCGTGGTCACGACTTTAAGCCCTACCGACCATTTAGGTAAAGGAAAAGATGTTTGGCCTTAATGATAGCTTGGTAGGCCAGCGAGGCTTATCGTTTTAGGTGGGAACCGTCCTAGGGAGATGACTAATTTCCCGGTGCGATGAGCTTTCAGCTTTCAAGGTACTCGATAGTCTGCGCGATTCTGGTCGAGATCGATACCTCCTTCCGATTCTGCCAAAATGGGAAAAAGGGGTCGCGAGAGATATGAAGGGAAACTTGAATCGACGCGAGGAGGAAAGGGTCGCGTTGCCGACAGGAGAGAACCGCGTGCGAATCCGTGGGTCAAGTTTTCGACCAACTTGCCTGTCGCGATCGCATCGAGCTCATGGACCATGAGACTTCGGCTGTTTTCGGTCTGTTCTGTCCATGTCCACGGTGGGCCCTCCTTCCATGGGATTCGACACATCGAACGTTATCGAGAGGCGAGCTCGAATGTGTCAGAACTCAGAAGGCAAATAGGGAAAATGTGGGAAATTGGCGACCGACATGCTTATACTGATATCGATTACTCCGAGTGCTTAACTTATGGAGAC
The DNA here is from genome assembly GCA_017140185.1 of Eucalyptus polyanthemos subsp. polyanthemos. Classification (NCBI taxonomy): domain Eukaryota; kingdom Viridiplantae; phylum Streptophyta; class Magnoliopsida; order Myrtales; family Myrtaceae; genus Eucalyptus; species Eucalyptus polyanthemos. The sequence goes on along the minus strand of CM029467.1, from coordinate 7,836,085 downwards.
CAATGGGAGATATTTGTCGCATTGCATGACACTCTTCTTCACGCAATGATTAAGTGTAGAGCGCAAGGATTTCCTAACATCATGTTACGAACCATTCTAACCATAGAAGCGAATCAATCAATCAATCAAGTGGATGATGAGCTAAACATGCATGTCATTTTTTAAAATTTTTAAAACTAGTTACGAAAATACAATTAAGCCCTGTAACTTTCAAAATTTACAATCAAATTATAAAACTTGAAATGAAAGTGCAATCAAGTTAAAAAAAATTCGAGAATTATAATTAAGTCATAAAACCCATTACAAGGCGTAGTCAAATATAAAATTATCAAAAAGTGCAATCACCAGAAAAAATCGATTAAACCAATTTAATAAGTCTTAGGACTTGATTACGTTTTTTGAAAATTTTAGGACTCAATTACACTTTATGACAAGTTTTATAACTTAATTATACTTTTATATTTTCATGACTAATTTTAAGAATTATAATATCCTTATTTCTTTATATTTTTGACGTCTGTGAAGACGTAATGGCGTGGCATCTTCAACAAGGCGTGTTCCAATAGAGACGAAGAATCCAAAAAAAAAAAAAAAAAAAATGCCACGCGATGCACGAGTCGAAGGTGGTATTCGTCTTACTTTGTTCTTCCGGAGGGGGTTCCAATGAGGCCACAGGCAGGCACTGACAGAAAAGAGAACAGAAGTGGGAGAACATATTCACTGTTCATTGATATCTTTGTCCAATTACATTGCTCCTATTTGTAGTCTAAAGGACGAAAGGAGAAAAAAAGGAAATAATGTACAGTAAATATAGAGAGAATGTATAAAGAATTATATCTTTCCTATTCATCAAGAAAATCACAGAAGGACTCCATAATTAGAATCGGTGCCAAAATGAGAATCTTCGATTATATCTCCAACGGGCGCATCCAAGACATGATGTATCCTCCAGAAAGAGAAGATGAACGAATTTCCACCTAAATCTCCTCTCTGCTCCTTTTTCGAAAGCAAAATTCCGAAGAATCGAAACGTCGTTTTACTCTCTACGCGTACCCTCACATGTGGAACGGCTTCATTGGCGAAGGGAGCTTTTCAATTGAAAGAAAGCTCCTTGCTTTTCGCTGAAGAATTTTTTGGGATTTGATGTAACACAAAGGTTCCTTCCCCCTTTGTTCTTTTTTCTGGCCAGACAGAACTAAAATTCTTCACCTCGGTTTCGATTAGGTTCTTTTCCTTATACAACGAATACCTTTTTTTTTTTTTATTGAGACATATGTCATTTTCTTTGTTGAAATATACCTCTAAGTTGTGTTCAAAAGGTCTCACGTTAGAAAACTTGTGTGATGTTGAGCAGTTGATATATCATAATTAGCATGTGACTCATTAGCTTAAATTTTCGAATCAAAGCAAATCTAATTGGATGTGTCAAGATATTAGACTTCTGTTGCGTGCTTCCAAAAATTCTTCTTATACGGAAATCATGGGAAAATGTATATAATATGATGCATTACAAGAATGGATTAGCATTTCAGGACACTGTTGAAATCCCATTTGAGGGAGCAACAAGGCGGGAATTCTCAAGCTCTCCTGTCAAGGTGGATGTCATAGTTTTTGCATTGTCTTGATGAGATAGGCAAGGGCATACGATACATTACAAGGATGGATTGGTTTTTCGGGAGATCGTGGAAAACCCCCTCTTGAGAGAGCGACAAGGCGGGGATTCTCAAGCTCTCCTTGTCATGGTGGATGTCATAGTTTTTGCATTGTCCTCACGAAATAAACAAGGGCTTTCCGAGGCTTCTTGTAAACCATCCAGCCTGAGTTTATGGACTAAGCGGGAGGGAGGCTTGTTAAGTTTTTCTTTTTCTTATTTTAAATCAGTTTAGATGTTTAGTCTATTGAAATAGGTTAAGAAACGTGTCCACAAGGTTCCCACTCCCCCGCAAGGCAATGACATTTCAGACAAACGGGTCAACGTGGAATAAGAAAAAGTTATGCGTATTCAATTATAGAACGATTACTCGTTCAAAAAAAATTATAGAACGATTAGATTGAAAGTGACCGCAAGAACATGGAATCAAGATTTCATATTGTTAGGTGCATGAATGGACACTACGTTTGAGGGCGAAAAAATTATTCAATCGATCTTAAACTTTTCAAATTTTATCAATTTAGTCCTAAATTTTTTTCTCAAAACTCTAACTTAATTATTCTTATCAATTTTCATCAGAAATCTCTAACGTGGGACACCATTGCTCCCACCACATTAGCAGTTTATATTGAAAATTGAGTGGGATGATTATATTAGAATTTCATGTAACTTGAAAAGTTTAAGATTGAATTAACATCAATATAATAGGTTTCGGATTGATCGAACAATTTCAACCTAGACAAGGTATATTAGGCGGTTGTGCGAGTGAGACTTTGAATAGTATTGATGTCATGGGAAAAGAATCGGGAACTTGATACTCCATCGAGAGAAGAAAATCACTATTGTGAAAAAGGAGATTCTCGGTTGGATATGTCGATTCGCTAAAGCAGACTATTGTGAGTTTGTCTTAGGGTTTTCTTTCTATTGAACCATGTTTTTTGGATTTCTGTTTATTAGAGAATGTTTTTATTCTCAACTAATCCTAGCATCCATGACATTTGGAAAGGAAGGTGCTCTTTTTAAGTGGTCAATACTAAATTCAAGTGACGCGAATATATATCGCCTTGTTTCCAATGGGGATACTGTTCTGATCCAACAAAAAAAGGTGGGATATACTGCAGAGAACCGTTTGAAAGTGACAAGCTTTTCTTTCTAGAATAAGAAAGTGACATTTCAAGTTTTTGGTAAATGAAAAATGTGCCACACATGTCGTTTATGGGGCGATTTCATTTCAAATTCAAAAATTGAATGGAACAGACCAAGCTATTTTTTTTTTTTTTTTTGGTTAAAAGAAAATTATATTCATCACTCAAAAGGATGTAGAAATGCATAGTTTTCATAACAAAGCAAATCAAAACAGCATATGAATACTAAAAATAAAGCCAAATCCAGAATGCAAGGAGGATGATGGAGCATTTGCAAAGTTAAACATAAACTCATTCCACATGAACAAATCTGTCAATTAAAATCAGTGGCCGATCACTTAAAATCAGTGGCCAATCACTGGATCTCGTGTCTTTGTCAATAATGAGCACATACCGGAAATTTCATCTTCAATAATTACAACATTGCCAATTGGTGGTGCATGCCCAAGTTGGCTTCCTTTACACCATTGTTGTTAAACAAATACATATCTAACATGTGGAGGAGCAAGTCTTTATGATTCAACGAGACACCATAACTTCTATGATCATCATTGAGGCTAGAGGTAGAAAACATGTACATGAACAGACTAGAGAGACATCGAATCCCCAAAAGCATATTTATTGAACTCTCAAATCTAGATTTAGAGAGCATAGCATCCAAATCTAGAACTAAATTTCAACATGTGGAGGAGCAAGTCTTTATGATTCAACGAGACGCCATAACTTCTGCGATCATCATTGAGGCTAAAGGTAGAAAACATGTACATGAACAGACTAAAGAGAGACATTGAATCCCCAAAAGCATATTTATTGAACTCTCAAATCTAGATTTAGAGTGCATAGCATCCAAATCTAGAGCTAAATTTCAAATCGAGAACAAGCCAATTCAGTTGTAGATTTTGTTCTAAACAGAATTACAATGGTTCCCAGTTTCAAGGCTGGAACTGAGTTGAACTGGGTTTGTGTTGGATTATAATGTCTTAGTTGCTGTTTTCTGTTTTGTTTTTGTTTTTTACTCTGTTTTCTGCTGTTTTATGCTCTGTTTTACTTTGTTTTTTTATTAAAAAAACAGCCAAGTTCATTTGTTTACGTATTTAGTGTTTTGCTATTTTTTAGGAAGTTAAGTGTGCAGTTATGTGTTGCACGTACGTGAGCAATTTTTGTTTTGTATTTAGGGGTTGTACTCGACAGTTTTTTTTTTAAGCACAAGACGTATGAAGTGCTCTGTTTTTTTTATCTTCTCTCTCTCTCTCAAAAACAGAAATTGTTCTGTTTTGATTGGTGTTTTTATGAGTTTTAACATTGGTATTAGAGGTGGATTGCAGCAATGCAGGAGGAGATTTCAATGATCCAGAAAAATCAAACATGGGAACTTGTTGACAGACCATCTGATAAGAATGTGATTGGGGTTAAGTGGGTGTTTAGAACAAAACTAAAACCTTCAGGTTGTTCAACAAAAATCTCCTCCTCAAGCTCTCCATTCAGAAATGCAGACTTGACATCTAACTGAAATATAGGCCACCCCTTCTCTGCTGCAATAGCTAACAGTAACCTTATTGTATCAAGTCGTGCAACAGGAGCAAATGTTTCAGAATAGTCTACTCCCCATATTTGTGCATAGCCTTTCACCACCAGTCTAGCTTTGTATTTATTAACAGAACCATCAGGATTAAGTTTTGTTCTAAACACCCACTTAACCCCAATCACATTCTTATCAGATGGTCTGTCAACAAGCTCCCATGTGTGATTTTTCTAGATCATTGAAATCTCCTCCTGCATTGCTGCAATCCACCTCTGATCCTCCTTCGCTTCCACAAAGTTAGATGGTTCGAGCATTGCCACATTGCTTCTTTCATAGATTTCAGCAAGTGACATTGTGCCTCTCACTGGTAAATCATCCACACTGTCTTCCAATCCATCTATAACTTCATCAACCTCTACATCCGTAGTAGGTTGTTTTTCGAACTTGTTTGAACGTGCACTCTTTCCTTCCATCCAATTCCACTCATCTTCCTCTAGAAAAACAACATCTCTGCTTACAGTCACCTTTCCTGTCATAGGGTGAAAAATCCTATAAGCCTTTGATTGAAGACTATACCCGATGAAGATTCCAAGCTCAGCTCTTTTATCCAACTTGTCCCTCTTGACTTGAGGAACATGAGTGTAACACAAACACCCAAAAACCTTCAAATTTTTCACAGAAGGTTTAACACCATACCAGACTTCAAAAGGTGTTGACCTCTCTAAGGCCTTTGTGGGCAATCTGTTCAACAAGAACACTGCAGTATTAGCTGTTTCAGCCCAGAACTTCTTAGGCAACATCTTCTCATGCATCATACATCTGGCCATCTCCATAATACTTCTGTTTTTCCTCTCACTGACCCCATTCTGTTGAGGTGAATAGGGAGCAGTGAACTGCTGCACAATTCCTGCTTGCTCACAATGTGAGCAGTATACTCAGAACCATTATCAGACCTGAGCATTTTAAAGAGAGTGTATACAGGTTGAAGAAAGCTCTATGTGGACTGAAGCAGGCTCCAAGAGCTTGGTATGGGAAGATAGATCGATATTTGCAGGATTTTGGCTTTGTAAAAAGCTTAAGTGAGTTCACTCTTTATGTCAAGAAGGTGAATCACGGTGTTGTAATTAATTTGTCACTTTATGTAGATGATTTTTTAGTGACGGGGAATGATATGGAATTGATAGAGAATGTGAAGCAAGATTTATTTGCGCTTTTGAGATGTCGACTTGGGAAAGATGTCTTATTTTTGGGTCTGCGGAAGTCAAACAGCTTCATATGAGATCTTCATCTGTCGGAAAAAATACATGAAGGAAATTCTAAAGAAGTTTCGGATAGAAGATTGTCGAAGTGTAAGCACTCCTATGGTCGCTAAAGAGAAGCTGCGAGAAGAATGATGGAACAGTGCGAGATGCTTCTATGTATAGAAGTCTAATTGGGTGTCTTATGTATCTTACAGCAACTAGACCAGATATTCTATTTGCTTTGTGAGTGTTTTATTCGGTTTATGACTAGTCCTAGTCGGTTACATTTGATTGCGGTAAAAAGGGTATTGAGATATCTCAAAGGAACATTGTTCTTTGGTGTGAAGTTTAAAAAATGTAAGAAGTTTAATTTGCAAGGATTTTCGATAGTGGCCATTTTGGTTCAGTAGATGACATGAAGAGTACGTCTGGATATTGTTTCGATTTTGGTTCTGCTTGTTTCTCCTGGTATTCCAAAAAGCAAGAGATTGTAGCTCGGTCCACAAAGAGATGCTAAGTTTATAGCAGCTCTTACCGCATTTGCAAATCAAGCTTTGTGGCTGAAAAAGATAATGAAGGATCTGTGGTTAAATTCTAGTGATTGCAATGAAGTTAATGTGGATAATCAGGCTGCGTTAGCAATATCTCAAAATCCAGTTTTTCATGGCAAAACCAAGCATTTTAAAGTCAAATTTTTCTTTCTGCGTGAGGTGCAACAAAGTGGCGAAGTTAAATTGGTCTATTGCAGATCTGAAGATCAGCTTGCAGATATGTTCACAAAACCACTTCAAGCTGGAAGATTTGAAGTATTAAGAAAGAAAATTGGAGTATGCAGCAGCAATTGATCCAAGGAGGAGTTTGTTGGATTATAATGTCTTAGTTGCTGTTTTTTGTTTTGTTTTTTTTTTTACTCTGTTTTCTGCTGTTTTATGCTCTGTTTTACTCTGTTTTTTTATTAAAAAAACAGCCAAGTTCATTTGTTTACGTATTTAGTGTTTTGCTATTTTCTAGGAAGTTAATAGCACGTTTGTGTGCAGTTATGTGTTGCACGTACGTGAGCAGTTTTTGTTTTGTATTTAGAGGTTGTACTCGACAGTTTTTTTTTAAGCACAAGACGTGTGAAGTGCTTTGTTTTTTATCTTCTCTCTCTCTCTCAAAAACAGAAATTTTTCTGTTTTGATTGGTGTTTTTATGAGTTTTAACAGTTTGAAGCCTAAAGGGAAAAATTACTTTTACAACAATCAAGATCGGAAGCATAGTCTTCAATATGATCAACCTACCATATAACAACTCGATTAAGGAATCTTTTCCATTGAATTGGTGCAATTCTTTGTCACTACAAAAATCTGGGTTTTTACCCAGAATTCGGTGTCTGAGCAGAACCGGAAACCCGCTTGAAATCGCGGCTCACATGGTTGGTTCGGATCCACCCAAGAACTGATCCTCTTTGTATAAGATGAGGCCTCGTTCCCCCCATATATATATGTATGCTTTGCCTTTCAAGATTTTGGTCCAAAAAGCAAATGAAGACCCTTTGACATTTTAAGCCCAGGGAGATTACTGCACGGGCTTGACAAAATTTCAAGAAAGCAACAAAATGAGGCTTGGAGACCTTCGTCCCAAGCCACATAAGAAGGGAAAAGAGCACCTCTAAAGAAAGGAAACCAGATTCACTTCCTCTTATATGAAGCGAGCAGAGACGCTTTCCCATTCGGATCGGCCTCTCGATCCTGCAATCTCAACAGCCTCGCGAAAACTCCAACCAGCGGCGCGGTATTGTAAGTGCAGGCCTCGGTCTGCATGTAATTCTCCCTCTCATCCTGGAAGTTGTCCTGGCAATCGGGCCCCCCGACCAGGGCACCGACGAGCACGTTCGGGTTCGGTCCGGGGCTGCTGTACCAGCTGTCGTACCCTTGGGTGCACCCGATGAACCCCTTGCTCTCCCTGTAGGAGACGATCGAGGCCCCCCTGTGGTGGACCCTCGTCGGGTACCTCGGGCCGAAGCCCACCAGGTAGCTCATTTTGAGCGGGTTCGAGCCCAGGATGTAGTCGACCTGGGACCTGGCAAAACCGAGAATCTCCTCGGGGCCAAGGGTCCCCTGAGGGCAGTGGAGCTTCCGGTTCCCGCGGCCGAGGATGTCCGAGTAGACCGTGAGGAGGAAGGCGGCGGACGAGACGTACTGCATGTTGTTCCACTGCCGGACGTAGAGCAGACCTCCCGGGGTCCGCTCGACGTTGGTGCCGTTGTTGTTCTTGTCGAGGCAGGAGCAGAGGTAGTGCTCGGCTTTCGAGCGGTACTGCTCGAGGACGTGAGCATGGTCCTTGTGCTTGCCTTCCAGGAGGAGCTGCAATAATGCGAAAGAGCTAGATTAAAAATATATATAAATATAGATATCATTTGCATGCATGATTTCGGGTCCAGCACGTGATTCCATGTGATCCATGTAGTAGAAAGCAATCTAATCCAGGATCCTTGATGGGATATTGAGGACCTCCAGCCTTAAATAGCCATAGGTCCAAAATAGTAAGGACTGGCTGGCCAGCTATACCAATGTGATAGGCCGGGTCACAAAAATATGCACCTTACACTTATGAAAATTCATAGCTAGATTCAGTGGATCTCAATCACTCGTCTAATGAGTTTGATAAGGACCCATATCATCGAACAGATCTTGGTAAATATAAGATAATCCGTATACGTAGGTGATTGTAATGCCCTCAACCCCTTGAAATCGCCCGCATGCCCACTAACATAAACTAGACTCGGACTACCCAATTGCGAATCGAAGATGCTAGTAAGAGACGCATTCGCCGGCACCGTCACTTGCTGTCCTTACCAGGTCCAAAAGCTCCAGCCCCCAAGGACTCTTTCGAAACAAAATAATTGCGAGTCAATTATTCAGAAGCAAATAATGTCCTTTCCCCTTCACTCCGCCATGCCCAAGCCTAGGCGTCCTCAATAAACACGACACGATAAAAGTTGTCCGACTAGAAATAGTCATGAATTAGGAAGGACAATGATATTGTCGCTGAACAGTACTTTTACGAAGGAGTAGAGAGAGAGAGAGAGAGAGAGAGAGAGAGAGAAAGTGAAGTCCAAAACAGCACGCGGCCTACGATCACTCGACGACGTCCTAGCCCGCCAATTTCCAGGATTGACGGAGATAAAAGTGCCTCCATCTTTCTCATACGATGTCCTTTTGCGGGCTAGCAATCTTTGTTCATTTCCTTTCCACATCGCTCCTCCTCCACTTCACCAGTCCCGTGGCGACAGAAATACACATTGACCGACGCAATAAATGGGAGAAACGTGAACTGGTCTGGCGAGTGGGTCACGCACCCTCGCGGAAAACTCCGCTGCCGAGTCCACTCAGGGGAACCCGACAGGCCAATCAGACGAGCCATGATTTCAGCTCGTTTGGCTTTAATGACTCGTGTCGGGTGTGCGAGATCTCGACTCGCTCGGCGGACGGACATGAGATGCGCGATCGGCAATTGCCGCGCGGACGGTCACGGGTGAAAGGGCCCGCTCCGGGGCACGTGATTTTATGCCGCGAACGGGGAGATGAGAATCGATCCTCTTGTTCCCCTGTTGAGCAAAGCATTCCACCCTGATTTGTGCCTTGACTAGGGTCTACTCTATCTACGAAAGCTTTCGGGAAAGCGAAAGGTGCTATGAAGCACTAGTGTTGCATTATTTCTGTGTTTGAAAGCGAGGGAAAAACACGACCAAAAACACAAAAGTAGAGGGAAAAAGCACGATCCTATGAAGATTTGTCAGGGGCTGAAAGTTCAAATCAAAGCTCTTATGGAATGGGCACTCGCACAATATATTACCCAGGCAAGTCTTTTTCTCTTCTTTTTTTTTGGTGTGTTGGCCCCAACCCGCTCACGACAGTTGATTGATAAAAATCCTAATGCGAATATTTATAGCGCGTGGGGCCGAATTTATTTGTTCGAGGTGGAGTTTCAAGGCATGGAAAGAAAACTATAAAGTTAGAAGGTAACTATTTTTTTTATATTTCCTCATCAAAATTTAAGACATTATTCAAATTCTAAAAGTTATGAAAAAAGAATACGTGAATTCATATGTCAATTTTCTTTTTTCTTTTTTTTTTTATAAAAAAATTTTGGTAGGAAGAATTCATATGTCAATGATTATATGATGTATAAAGTTTCGATTACTTCCAAACTTCAAAACCATATTTCCTAGCTCACGAATGCATGAACCCACGTGGTATAACAACCGACCCCATCTCCATTTAAAGCTCAAGTATCTTTTCTTTTCCCTTGATCCTACCTATATCTATTTTACAAGTCACTCTATGTGTTATGTGCTGTGCTCCTATTCCCTCATTCGCGTCCTCCCAAGAAGGTAGGGAGTTCAATTATGGGAGATCGAGCTCCGTTTTTGTGTGGCCCTTATATTGCTATCTCATTCCTTGTTTAGGCGAAAGTGACAAGAAAGAAGAAAGGGGCAAGCAAAAGTCGAGGAAGTTTCATTCGCAAAATTTTTACCTGGGAAGCGAGCAGCTGGAGACCGGCATACTTGACGTCCCAGCTGAACTCGGACATGGCCCATCCGATCCCGCCAAAGCACCCGGCCTTGTCGATCGCGTACTTCAGATAGTCCTCCCTGTCGGTGGCCCTGTGCAGCCACAGCGCAGCCCACAGCAGCTCGTCCTTGTACCCGCTCACCGACGCGTAGTAGTTCTTCACCACCCCGACGCTCCCGTCGTACTTCCCCCTGTGCCTGTCGCCGAACTCGAACAGCTGCCCAACCACGGGAAAAATGAGAAGAATTCGTCATCGACCCGCCGACGTCGAGCCGCCGGGGGATGCAATTTCAGATCTCAGGGCTATAGTCGTCATAACGCCTCTCGTATGAAAATTATTTGGACCCTCGTCTTGCATGGATGCGAACATAAATCGAAAGGTGAAACGACAACATCATAAGTATCTACGGAATGCGCATGACTCGAGACCATTTAAATTACGGGTTGCTCGGTAAAGCAAAATCAGCACGACATCATTCGAATGCGAACTTGGTAACCGACAATCTTTGAAATTAGGCCATCATGAGATGACCCTTTCCGACGTTTTGTCGCCTATAAAGGCGCGCTTCATTGCCAATCAATTATCGACCGATGGACGCGCCAATTACGTGGGGACTAATATTTAACTTTGCCAAGATATTGCAATTTTTACCTCTTGGGCGTGGTGCAGCAGGAGGTGGGCGTAGTGCGGGTTCGACCTCCGGAACACGATCGACGCCGCCGCCATCGCCGCCGCCGTCTCTCCGGCGAGATCCGACCCGGGGTCGCTCTCGTCCACCCTGTACGCCTGCCGGGACGTCGTCATGTCCTCCGGCCGTTGCCAACAGTAGTGGTCCGTATCCCCGTCACCGACCTGCGCAATCGTACGGTTTTGACGAATACACATGAAATTAAACTAATTTAGGCATGGATTTTTGGAGCATTTTGACTCGAAAAACATTCCCATAATAAAATAATGACCAAAAAATCTTAGTGATGATTAATTTACCTCAGCCCACAAGACGTTGGGGCTAGTGTGCGCCTTGACGAAGTAGTCCGTGCCCCACTTGATCGCCTCCAGCGCGTGCGCCAGCTCGCCGGCGGCGTCGATCTCGTCGCGGTACTCGATCACGCTCCACGACAGCATCGTCACCGTGAACGCCATCGGGAGCCCGAACTTGACGTGGTCGCCGGCGTCGTAGTACCCTCCCACCAAGTCCACCTGCAAGGATCGGGAAAAAAGGCAACCGCATTGGACTCGGTCGGGTTCGGAACTCGGGTTTAAATGCCGGACTGAAAGCTCCGACGCGGCGGTCGGGAGGGAGGGCGGCCACTCACTCCTTGCTCGAGGCCGTCGGTGAGGCCGGAGTGGTCGCGCCACGCGACGCGCTGGCCGTGCGGGAGGCGGCCGGAGCGCTGGGACTCGAAGTAGAGGAGGCTCTTGGCGAGCGCGTCGGCGTAGTCGAAGGCTCCGGACGCGGCGGAGAGAGCGGAGGCGCAGAGGAGGAGGAGGAGATGGACCCAATGCCGACATTGCGGCGGGTGTCGGCGAACTCCCATTGCCCTCTTCTTCTCTCCGGCAGCGAGCCAGAGAGGGCGTGCGACGGAAGGGAAGGAAGGAGGAAAGGGAAAGTGGGAGAGAGAGCGAACGAGATTGTTAGCTCTCTCTCTCTCTCTCTCTCTCTCGTTTGAAAATGTATGGCTTTCAAATCAAAACTAGAGCTTTAGAGAGAGAGAAAGAGAGAGGGAGCAGTGAGTATCAGATGATCATGTGCATTTCACATGTGATTTTTCCTTTTCTCTGCATTGCCCGTTTCGCTTTTCTGACCCTTTGGCAACCGTAAATTCTGGGGATGTCTCTTTTATTGCTGTTTTTTCGGTGCGGAACGTGGAATTTCGAGCGGCCCGTAACGGCCGTTGAAAAGGGCGGAACGTGTAGTAGAGTCTTTACTCTTTAGAGGACTCGTAGACCTTTGACTCCGGTCTGTCAGACACCGGCCGTCCGTTCCAGTTCAGCCGTGACAGGCGCTCGACTTGTCAATTTTGCTAATGCTGTAGCAGTGTTTCTATCGAGAATTTTCACGGTGGAGATCCGATCCGACTCGGATCTAAGCAAGAATTTTCTCCATCTGAAAATTCCATTAATGAAAAGTGGATGCTTCGCTTGAGAATTGACCAAAGTGCAGATGACGGACTTCAGTTCGTGATTGAACTAAGCCAATCCATTATTAGTTGCGCATGGCGACTCCGCGTGTGCGTGCGGTTCAGTCGCCATTTGCGGGGCCTATCGTTCAGCGCTCAAATCTCTTCGTGCAAGGGAGGCTCAATCTCACGCCAGTGCGGTGTCCTTGGGGAGATTCGAGAGGTTGTGGGAGCGAGGCATTCTGTCGGTGCCACCTGGTGCTTCCACGTGTCCGGGCAAGTTCCTGGACTCCAATCGGAGCTCGTGAAGTCGTCACCTAATTTCGATCTGCACATATGAGCCCGACCCGAAAAGGCAGCGGACGTGTCCAGGCGATTTGGTTTTTCTGGAATTGCTGTGGAGTGGAGCTGGCGTGTTGCCTGGCCGACACTCCAGTTCGACTGTGGAATATCTGAGCCGGTTAAAAGTGTAAATGGACCGATTCAATTATGGCTGTCCTCCTTTTTTACTAGAGGTGAAGTCCATCCGGTTCATGGGCAAAGGAACAGATGAAAGTTCACGTTTTTATGATTTTCTTTTCAGTGAAAAGGGTGGGCGACGAGTACAATTAACGCTTCTCCGATCTCCAAATGTTTGATTTGAGCTATAATTGCACAAGCCACTCGTAAATGCAAGAGCCCATCAACAAGGTCCTATTGTTGACGCATTAGAAACAGTCTAGTCTCTCCATGTCAAATAGTAAATGTCAAGGGTAAAACTAGTGATAGTTGTGGCTCAAGCACTACTTGAACTTGTGACACGTTTATTTTAGCTATACCAATACTTTTGAGCTTGAGGTTGTGGGTCTCTTATATCTCCGTAAAGAAGAATGTGAATCAGCATACAAGAAAGGAGCCTTACTACGTACACTAGACTGACTCTTTGGAAACTTACAAGGACTCGAAGTTTCATTCGACTACAGGTCTATGTTGTGGCAATTTGTTAATGTAAGCCCTCTAAGATTCTCATCCCAAAAGAAATGAAGTTGTTACGCAATTCATATCATCTTCCATCTATGCTGTTGGATTTTATTGTATGACATGACATGACAAATCCCGAAGGGAGACAATTGTCGCGGTTGAAAGTGATGTTATGTACTGGCCGGGTTTGAATTCAAAATAACCTCGGCGAGACAAAAAAAAGCCAGTTGCTTTCAATCGAATTGGCCAGGCCCTCGGACATGGACCAAATGCTCCGGACCCCCCAAGGAGATTCTTCCCAGCTGACAAGAATCGACGGTAATAATTGAGCCCGCCAGGGCCCTCGTTTTTTCTAACGAGTACTTATTATATAAGGAAATCACGAGGTAATAATTGTTATCCCTACGTGATAACGATGCAAAACGTGCTTACGATGGATTAATTGTGTAGTAGGCGTCGTTTCAGTCGAACTCAGAATCAGATCGGGCGGGTACCGTCACCGGGCTCGTGGGATCTTGAAGCTACGATGCTTTTGGCTTGCTGCTCTACGCTTGGTGCATCCAAGAATTTTTCGAGTACTAGTAATTAACCTTGTACCTTACCATTACGCGACCTCGAGAGAGCTTCGCCAAGGACCGCCTTGCTTGCCTATAAACTCAAATAGGTTGACAGAACTACGTTCCTTATTTTAATGTATTAATGCTTGCACGTCTCAACTCGCAATTTGAGAAAATTATTTTTTCTTCTCCCTTCTCATGGGAATACCTCTGAAGCTTAGATGAAATAGTTTAAGGTCATACTCAATACCGCCTCTTGATTCTTGTTCTCTTGAAAATGGTTAATATCATAAAAAAAAAATCCTAAATTAGTATACTTATGACTTATTTACCCAAGACTAATTTTTTTATCACAAAAATCCCCCAACTAATATATATATATATGACAAATTTACCCTAAATGACTACAAAAAACTCCAAATTGATGTACTTGTTGACAAATGTACCCCTAAATTAATTTTTTTCTAACCTTCAAATTGGTATATTTGTGACAAATATGCCATATGTTAAATTGTATTAATGCCACAAAAAATTACAAAACTATTGTGATAAATGGAGAGTAAAATCTCAAACTGGTACATTAATCAACTGTCACGTATTATCTAACTCAGTAATTTGATAATAAAATTTAACGAAAACTAACAAAAGATTAATTTGTTACAAATATACTAATTTGGGATAAACTTATCAAAAGTATACCGGGGTTTTTGGCGGTTAAAATATTAATTTGGGTAAATTTATAACAAATGTTTCAATTTGGGAATTTGAGATTTTTCGTGATATTAACAATTCTCTTCTTTTCTTTTTGAACTTATTGGCCTTTTGCCCTAGTTTTCTACGTAAAGTCGAAAGGAAAGTGGCTACCATATTGGGCCGTGAAGCGCCATTGATTGTTAAGTTTGACCCAAACATTGGCGAGTCAAAGTGGCAGCTTTCAATGATGTGGGAAGGAGGCAAGCCCCACACTCATCCGGAGTGCTTCGACTCGTCGGTTAGTCAGGAAATTAGTAATTGTAATGTTATATCTATTACCTTTATCGACCACGGGGAATATATTATGGATTCCGTCGGTGAATTCACAATTTCATTTTTACGTTGCATTGAAAAAAAAATTCGATCTTCTTTTAGGCATTTTATCAAACAGGTGATATGCAGCAACGAGAACAAGCTTCCGATTCAATTTTGGCATGATTTTCCATCTGAAAAAAACGATGTACATGCATCAAGATCAGACTATTCAGCGATGCACTATTTTACCGAAGCTTCCTCACGATTTCGTCATTCAAATTTCGTGGCTCATTCTCGGTTAAAACAAGTCATATATAGGGCGTGCCACAGAGAGAGTTTACATACCTTGTTCCTTTGGTGAAATGGAGTTGCTGAAATCGGCACCGATGGAGCTCGGAAACTCTAAAGGAAATCACTAGGCTCTTCACCTCCGAACGGCGAGATGTTCTGGCCGTGTCTTCTCAAGTCGGCCTGGCTTGAACCGTCCCCACCGAGGTCGAGAACGGCAACCACCAATGGTTTCTTCTGGAGAGATTTTTCTTTTTCTGTAGATGTCTCGTCTCGCTCTTTCATCGAATGCTTTCTTTCTCTCAACTACACGGTGGAAGTGGGTTTTCCTAGAATATTAATAAGTTTTAGTAATACGGGTCAGGGTGAGTATGGATCGAATACAGATTGAGTATGGATCACTTGATTTACATTATATAAATATAAGTAAAAAATGATTAGATGGGTCAGATATGGATCAATCCATTTTCGACCCGACCCAAATCCGATCGGGTTGGTCCCCTATTCTCTCTCTCTCAAAGTTTTCTCACTCACCTCTCTCCTCTCGTCGAATGCTCCACCCTCCACTGTTGTATTTTCATTTGTTTATATATTTCTTTACATTTTTTAATGCTTTTGAGTGCAAGCGGTATTTATAGTGCTGTCCACACATCGAGAGATTGTCCATACATATTCCGAAAGAGAATTTTGTGTCACCATAAAAGAGGTTGAAAAGTATGGTTCCCACATTCTATTGGGCAATATGGATGAGTTGGTATTGCCCTATTTGTCCTTTCCTCTTTTCTCAATTTACTTCTTGCTCCTTAACTTCTCCATTACCGCCATAGATTATTACGGAAAGAATAGTGATGACCATGCCAACCTGGGAGAAGAAAAAACTCTCTAAGCTGATACATAAGGGGCTCAAACAGTAAGATTTATCATGGTGAACTCATTGAAAATATTTGCAATCACATGTTGATATTTTTGTTTTTCTAGTATGCGAGCCATTGTATTTTTCAGCACATTTTTAATTTGAAATTGATTATTTAGTGCAGAAAATGGGAGAATTTCCATATCATGACAGAATCCTAGATGCGGATTATTGTTGTGAATTATTAGCCCAATTTGTAGACTTAGTGCGAAAGTATGGCATCCCTCAAAATTAGTTTGATTCCAAGTTTTTGGAATATGGTGAGAACTAGTTTGATTGATTATTTTGAGTGAAAAATCATTAGGAAACCGAATCGAATTTGTAACTAGTTTCATAAACCCTAAAAAAATAATTTTCTTTTTTAACATCTTTTTTTCTATCTCTTTCTTTGTCTCCGTTTTCTCCAATGTCACTCAAACATTTCACGATTTTCTTTTTCGCTCACAACTCACTCTCATCCTCGCTCACTCGTTCAAGCCTCATGGCCCTTACTTGTTTCTAACTCACTTTTGCTTACTCATCCTCGTTCACTTTTTACTCCAAATTATTTTGTTGAAATAAAAAAAGAATCATAAAAAGGAACAAAAGAAAAACATGCTCTATTGTAAAATCAAACAGGAAAAACAAGGTAAGTTTTAAAGTTGGTTTCAAAGCAAAGCAAACAAGATAGATTTGAGAAACTAGGGGTGAGTATGGTTCGGGTTGAGCCGGTCCGCCCCCTAACCCTAAGATCAACCCGCACAGTATTTGTCCTCAATTTTTGGAACTAAGAACCAACTCTATTGAGCTTGGAACCAAAGACCAGACTGATCCAATGGGTTCGGTCTAGTTCTAAGGTCAACCCAAAACTAATCGATAATTTTTTATTTCATTTTTTGTACTCCTTAAACAAACGATTAAGGACTAAATTGATATAATGAGTTCGGTCCGATTTCAAGGTCAACCCAAAACCAACAAATAATTTTTTATTTCGTTTTTTGTACTCCTTAAAAAAGCGATTAATGATCGAACTAACCCAATGGGTTCGGTTCTCATTTTTTGTACTTCTTAAAAGGGAAAACGAGGATCATACCAACCTAATGGGTGTGATGATGAGCGAGGTCAACTAAGAAAGACAAGCGGTGAGGGTCAAGTGGGGTGAGCATTATCGAATGTCGAGTAGGAAGTAGCAAGCTAAGCGAGTATTGAGCGGTAAGCGACATGAGTGACCCATGAGGCGAGTGTCAAATAGTGAGCGGAGGAGTTGTTTATTTCAATTTTGGCAAATTAAGACTAAGAGGACAAATAAGACAGAAGAGAACGAATACTAGAGGATGATGCCATAATGAGCTATTTATGCCTTTTTGGACGCTATGAGTACTCCTCACAAAAACATTTTCCTTATTTGTAAATTATGATTATTGATGCCGTAAAAAAAAATTAAAATCTAAGTTAAAATTACTTGAACTCTTCACTGGTTAGAACAAGTAAGATAAAACTATACGCAATTTTTTAACTATATTATGAAAGATGAAGAATAAACCTATTAAAGGAATTATAATTCATGCAGAAACTTATTGGTACTTCACATTTGTAAATGGCTCCCTGGAGTCTAATAGCTCAAGTGCCATTTTAAGAACAATTGACCGAACCAAATTCTTCTAGCAATTTCAACAGAATTTTATTCTTCTTCAAATTTTAGACCTCATGTATTTAATTTGTTGTATTTGAATTCATTTTAGTTGACAAATGGCTATGTTTTTGTAGTGTGAGAGAACTTCAGAGGTACTTATCTCTTTCAAGGTGAGCCAACTAAATATCCAAATAAGGATTTGAAATGCATTCATTTTTTCAAATAAATATCCAAAATGAATCTTATTTTAGATAGAGACCTAAAGTACTAACATTTTCTCAAATAAGGATATGAAATTGATTATATTTATTTCAAATAAAAGCCCAACTTTCTGGTTGGTCAAGAGTATTTTCTTCCTATGACTCTTTCTAATTTTTTTCTTTTTTTTTTCCTTTTTTTGACCTCACCGAAAAGAAAAAAAAAAGAGAAAAGAGAAAAAAGAATATGAAATAGCTTAAAATTAATATTGTATCTAGACAAAGACGTAATTGATTGAAGTGGAATATTTAGTGTTGGCTAGTAACCCGTGAGATAAGACCTTTATTTGAAAGTACCATTATTTAATATTGATATTATCACTTCATGTCCTTATTTAAGAAAATGTGGATTTTTTAGGCTTTTATTTGAAATTTTCCTTTATTGAGCGATCTTTTTTTTATAGTAAGGAGGCATTTAAGTGGATTCATCTTGGCCCTTATATTGCTTTGTGACTTATTACATCCTTCCATCCATATTTTTGTGTTGGACTTTGTTAACTTTCCACGGTTTTTTTGCTATTATGTTAATCACAAATTCTTGAAGGTGCGACCCCATAATAATTTATAATAAATTATTATTTAATTTTTTATTATTTTGAACATGTTGTTCTTCTAACAATATATCAAATACTATCATCAAATCATTTCTCTATTATATTGGATCTATCATCAATCAATAATCCTATCGAAATCGCACGGTTCAATTTTAAGAACATAAAAGTTCCGAAATATTCTAGGTATTATATTGAATGAACCGATCCTATTGGAGTTACTAAGGATGATTAGATATGGAGGAATTGTCACACACAAAATAAGAAGCTTAAATAGAAACGCCATAATATACGACGAGGTATATTAATTTCTCAAAGAATTAAACTTGACATTCGTTTACTCCATCTTAATTAAAACACGTCTAAGCAAGTAATTACCCCAGTGATTATTTTCAAAATGAAAAACAGAATTTCCTTAATTTGTTAAAAGCAAAAGAACATCATCGATTGTTTTTAGCTCTATTATCTTGTTTGGCTCTATTATTAGAAGAGGAGTTGGAAAAGGCACATCGGACGGTGGGTTGGCGTGCGAAGGACGGACGGTCCCGGCCCGTTGGTTCCCCGATGACATGACACACTCAAGCACGGCCAAATCTTCAGAGGGCCGGCAAAGGGTCGAGGAAATTAATATTGCTGTAGGAAATAAAACAACTGAAATAAACCGAGACAAGATGGGGAAAGAGTCGAGTAAACTAAAGAGCACACTCGCTTCCAGAAAAGATTGCTGCTAAAGGAGCCGGAGATGAAAGAAGAAATGCTGTTGTGACGGGCAAAAGATGTTTGACTGGACCAGACCGGACCAGACCGGACCCGGAAGGATTGGTTTCGAACTAGATTTGGGGATTGGTTTTGAGTGTCCCTAACGTTGATCAATCAGTAAATGCAGTATTCTCGACAGATCAACTAAGAGTCAAAGTACTGAAAAAAAAAAAACTAAGAGTCAAAATGGGGAATTCTTTGATGAGGACGTGAGGAATCGACGGTGGTCGGTGGGTGCCTGCACGAGCGAGCGCGGATCGGCATAAGAAGAAACCAGCGGCATATACCGCTTTCGGCTCTGTGGACGTAATTGACGGGACGCACCTCCGTTCCTTGGGCTCGCGACCAACGCCAACCACATCTCAACTTTCATGCCAAAAACTCGTGGGCTCTTTTTTTGTCTTTTTCTTTTTTATTTTATTCTTCCTCTCTCTTCCCTCCGCCGGCCATGGTGGAGCCGGTGGAGGGAAACTGGTGTCTGGCGAGGGCTGCCCTCGCCGGCGTCGGGCGAGGGTCGCCCTCGCCTGGGCTGGCTAGGGCCACCCTCGCCAGCGTCGGGCGAGGGAGGCCCTCATCCGACGCCGACGAGGGCCACCCTCGCCTGCGTCGGGCGAGGGGTGCCCTCGCCCGACGCCGATGAGGGCCGCCCTCGCTTGCGTCGGGCAAGAGTGCCCTCACCAGATCTGGCGAGGGAGGCCTTCGCTCGACGCCGACGAGGGCCGCCCTCACCTGCATTAGGCGAGGGGTGCCCTCGCCAGATCTCGCGAGGGTGAGGGCGGCCCTCGCTAGATCTGGCGAGGGAGGCCCTTGCCGGACGCCGGCTCCGTCATGGCCGGCAGAGGGAAGGAAGAAGAAGAAGAAAAAAAAAAGAAAAAAGTTTTTAAAAGTAAAAAGACCAAAATGCCCTTATGATTTAAGGTAAATGTGTCACACAAATAAAAGTTCGGAATTTTTTGTGTCACAAATAAAAATTTGGAGTAAATGTGTCACAGTTAGCGAACTTCAGGGCTTTTTACGTTACAAAACAAAGTTCGGGGTAAATTTTGTCACTCAAGGCAAAGTTTGGGGTTTTTGGTGGCTTTTTCCCTTCTTTTTTATATAATTTCTGAAGGGAATATATGTCCCTGACCCAACACAACGATTTATCTTTTTCCCACTTTTAATCCTTATGGGCCGAAAATAGTTAGGTACAATATTTTATGACCTCACGAAGAGGGTTCAGATTTAGTGGCATGTTAACTTGTTGAGCTTCCATAAGATGTTTCGATTTGTATCGAATTAAATCACATGCTCCACCACTCCACTGGAATCCTTTTTAATCATTTTTAAGTTTTCGTTCGAATAAAGGAGATAATCATCATGGGCCGTCGATTTGATAAAAGAGAAAGAGAACGTGGGAGGGTTCGATTCTTTGATTACACTATGCTTTATAGGCGGATGGAGCGTGACAACGTGAAGGCATTGTGGTAAAGATTTAAAGGATGTTACGCCCACCGATTTTCTGGTCGGAAAATAAAGAGGACGAGGAGTGCAAAACAAATATATATATACCGGGGTAAAGGGAAATGCGAGGGAGGAAAGGAACGGGGAATAGGGATGAACTTGAATATCGAAAAGAGGTGCGGTAGAGAAAAGGAAGAATCGAATTAAGAAGGTTTTCTCCATTCATTCATGGAGAGGAAGGAACGGCACTTCAAGGTCTAAATTGCCCACCCACTTTCTCCCTTTTTTGGCGTAATTTAGGCGAACGAGAACCAGCGGTGGAGACTCAACTTCTTGAAAATCCACGAAAGCCTACACAAATCTCGTAATTCTAGTTTAGGCATTTGGGTCTGCAGGTGACCGGCCACAGAGGCTCCGCATGATAACCTTCCCCAGCCAAGAAATTTCTATTCTTCTCTTCCCCGGAACAAAAAGGGAATAGAAACTAGTTTGATAACGGCAAGTCAATTTTTTGTTCCCGAGAACAAAAAGTTAGCCCAGGAATGGTTTTGGAACAGAAACGAGAAGTAAAAAAAAGTTACTTCTCGTTCCCGGCCAAGAATTCCCAGGAACAAAAATAAGGAACAAATTGGGCAACCCTAATTTCACAATCGCGATCTTCCATTTTCACCTCTCCCTTCGTCCGCTCGCCTCTCTCCGATCTCATCTCCAGTCGCCTCTCTCCGATCTCGTCGCCGCCGGTGTCGTCATCGCCGGTCCTGCTCGTCGCCTCCGCCTCTCTTCGGTGCCGTCAACCCCGTCGTCTCTGGTCGCGACGCGACACTCCGATTGGGTCGCCGCTCTCCGAGCCGGTTGCATCCAGTCCCGTCACCTCCGCCTCTCTTCGGTGCCGTCCATCCTCCCCAGCGCCACAACCAGACCCTTCTCTCTCCTCGCTCCGCGCTCTTTATGCTCCTCTCCCCTGAAGACCCACTTCGCGTTCTGCCCTAGGCCGCCTCCGCCGTCGCCTCGTGCCGCTTCTGCAGTCGCTCCGTGCGGTGGTTTTGGCTCGCCAGGCTGTTCAAGGAGGAGCTTCCGTGGTGGGGTGGTGGTCGCCGCGCCTGGGTCGGTCCGGAAGTCGGAGGAGGAGTGGCAAGCGGTCCTGTCGCTCCGTGCGGTGGTTTCGGCTCGCCGAGCCATTCGAGGAGGAGCTTCCGCGGCGGGGTGGTGGTCGTCGCGCCTGGGTCGGTCCGAAAGTCGGAGGAGGAGTGGCAAGCGGTCCTGTCGCTCTATGCGGTGCCGTCAACCCCGTCATCTCTGGTTGCAACGCGACACTCCGGTTGGGTCGCCGCTCTCCGAGCCGGTTGCATCCAGTCCCGTCACCTCCGCCTCTCTTCGGTGCCGTCCATCCTCCCCAGCGCCACAACTAGGGGTGAGCGGTTCCCGGTTCCTTACAGGTTCCGCTTGGAACCTGGAACCTACCCTCGGGTACAGGTTCCTCATTTTTTGGAACCTGGAACCTACCCGTCAAAACCGAGAACCCGGAACCTACCCTCTCACGTTCCGGGCCGGTTTCGGTTCCAACAGTTCT
Source organism: Eucalyptus polyanthemos subsp. polyanthemos (assembly GCA_017140185.1). Lineage (NCBI taxonomy): Eukaryota > Viridiplantae > Streptophyta > Magnoliopsida > Myrtales > Myrtaceae > Eucalyptus > Eucalyptus polyanthemos. The sequence goes on along the minus strand of CM029467.1, from coordinate 7,813,931 downwards.
TTTTTTTTTTTTTTATAGTTAAAAAAATGAAAATGAATGCAGCAATAATAAACAAACTTGTCATTCATTGAAGATAATATAACACAAACAGCAAACAGCATTTTAGAAGTAATAAACAAGCTGTTTTTACATTCATGCGTGTAATAAGAGCCAATAGTTCGAGCACATGATGGATGAAATGTGCTCTAACAATGGCCATAATTGTATCTTGTAGGCATAAGAGCCAAACTTAGCTTCATCTACTTATAATGAACACAGAATTCATAAAATCATAAAGGTAAGTTCACCCGCACGTTTCTATCAAATGATGTCTTGGGAAAAATTGTGCATTCCCCGCTATCCTACTAACTTTATGCAGGTGGCATACCTGGGAAAACTTGTTTAAATCAGCAAAAGACTCATAGCTCATGCTTTGATGCAGCTTCGATAAAGTGTCTTCAAGTTCCCAAAGATTTTTGCCAAAGTCAGCACTCCTCTACTGGAAATTGGAATGGCTGGATGATCCCTCCACTGAGAATGAAGAAGAGGTAAAAGGCCACCACATTTGGATGATGCAAGTCAGCAAGGTTGATTGCCTCATTCCGGAAATCATATATCTGTCTCGAAGATAGCAACAAGTGCCAAGGATTCAGAAAGAATACTATTAAATATCAAAAACAACAAAAAGCAAGAAGATCCATACCATTTGCTCTTGCTCGAGGGCTTCCCGAGAAAAGCACTTATCAATATCATTGATTCTTTTGATGGCTACATCAGTACCCCTCCATTTTCCTTGATAAATGAAATTCCCATAAGTGCTTTTCTAAAAGTGTCGATGTACATGATCATCAAAATGAATGCACTTGAAGGACAAAGCAACCTCATGTATACAAACACTTTATGAACACAAAAGAGCTCAATCACCTCGGTGTCGGCTTCTTGCTGCACATTTTTATCCTGGTATGCTTCATGAGTGGACTCATTTCCTTCATAAACCGTTAAATCGGATTAGAAGGAAGAGCCGATCAAGAACGAAGCAGCTACACCCTCAAAGAACATTTCGAAGATCTTGCTTGATGAGATCCTCCGCTGAACCTTCGAAGAGAAATTAAACAACTATAAAAAAATATATATAAAGGGGAAAAACAGAAAACTAACTTTAGAAACATAGAATATCGGTCCTATAAAGAACAACCTTCGAAGATGGAAAATGTTCTGAATTGACATAGTTTGCGAGATTATTGAATGGTTGCTTTGGACTCCATCCTCCAACCGTAGTTCTGCATTCAAGTCCCCGACCTTTGCGAACGGTTATCCAAGAATTGATCCTTAGCTCCAAGGCCTTCTTTTCTTAGTGCAATTTTGGTAGGTTTTGGAGGAGGAAAATGAGTATCATGATTAAAATTTCAGGTTCTGCTTGGACAACTATCCTGGATTGTGAATTTGATCTTGGGATACCAACATTAGGTGCTTGAGACATGTTTTGGAATTCCACCGGTCGAATATCACGCAAATAAGGAACTTCGGGTGCCGAAAGGGCGAGGACTCGGAAATTGTGGCTTGAGTAGTCTCGAGAAAACATATAGGAAGTATCGGGAAAATGTCCCCTTTCAGATTTTTCTGTACCTTTTGCTTCAATATCTCTGCCTTTCTTTGTTCTTCACTTGGCAACCTACCATGCTCAATGGCCGGCATCTCGGGGGCCTTATCGGTAGATTTTCCATTCTCTTATCAATGGGCTTTACAGGATCCATGGAAATAGAATAGTCCAGTTGTCTACTCTAGATTCAACACCAGGAAATCGAGAATATTCTTTTGAAAATTCATGAACCTGGTGTTCGAATCCGATGATCGAAAGAGTTCGCCTCCTACGGGACAAGAATCGGCAGAATCGGCTTGCTAGCCTTGGCCTCCAATTTAGGGCCGGGCTTGAGCTGGCATAAAATGCTGATGGACAACTATTTCGGGAGAAGGCTCGGAACAACAACAAAGCCCCGCTTCCTAGAATCGGGATAGTCCACTCTTGGAAAAGCGGCGCTCGGTTTTCATGTCTTGCCTGCAAATCTTCATGAACTCTCAAACAATCTTAGTATCTCGTAAGGAGGATCAATCAAAAGAGGTTCGGATCAAGCTGAAACCATTGCTATCAAGCTAAATAAATTCCTTAAAATGTTCATCCCCAAGGAAAGGCTTTCGGTTATCGATCATTCAATCTTCATATTCAGATGGCAAAAATTGCATTTTCCTTTAATAATTCCTGTCTTTGCCAAATATCATTCTTCTTCATAGTCTAAAAAAGAGATGATAGACATGAGATCTCCAAAATGTGCCATGGTGCAACAAATATGAAGCCAAAGAACATCAATAGTGTGTACAGTGGCAAACACTAAGGAGTAAGGAGAACTGGGAAAACAACCAACCTAGAGATCACTTATAAAGGAAAAGATCAACTCTTACATAATTCTCACGGAGCGCCATCACCAGCCTGTAGCCGATGTTGCAAACTTGACGAACAGTGCAGCTCATTGCCAAGAGTATAAAAAACTCACTTCGCTCAGCGCCCAGAAATTTGTGTTGGGATTTAACAGCATGCAGGCTCTTGAGGGATTCAATCTCCTAATAAAGCTTCTTCTCTTATTTTCTTTTGGTCGGAAGCTTCATTCACTTCTTGGAAAAATTGCTATAAGAGGGCTTTTAACAAGATGTAAAGCAGTAGGAACGACGATATCGTTAAAAGATATTCATTACAGGCAGCCCATTTGCATATTCGTGCGGTGGAAGCATTGGAAGTCTTAAAAAGCTGGATAAAAAGAATTAATTTAGAATATCAATGCCAGTGCTATAATACTAACTTCATCCGTCTTACTAGACAGCACTAACAGCTAAAGGGGTGATTTTGAAAATGGAGATCCACCGTCTTTTTCTATCCATTGACACGGGAGATATATATTTTTCAACCTAAAGAAGAATTGAGTTGAAGCTTTGCTTCTTATACTCTTATTCCTAGTAGACGTGTATATCGCAGATCAAATTTTCCTGTCGAAGCCACCACCAACCTGCATATGTAACCAGTCCGGCGAAGAACCACGGCTATATTCTCTGGGAGCTTGTGAACCGAAAGGCATGCCGCCAGTATCATACGGCTGTTGACCAAACTGAAAGCACGTAAGATCATATGAGAATTGAAAAACAGCAGAAAGCCAATATCTAATTAAATTGACTTGTTTTAAGTATATTCCCTTCTCCTGAACTGAGCACTAATTGTTCATGAACTGATATGTACTATTTAGTAAAATTTCCGAATTTGAAAGATCATCAAGGATGAATTAAGTAAGTCTTTCCATTTCAGTAGTGACTAAAGATTATTCAGCAGTTCATTAACAGATGAAGCATGTGTCAACACCAAACAAATAGTAAAATGAAAGTTGAGCAGCATCCGTACGTATGAGAAAATAGACCCAAGTACCATGAGATCCGTTAGCATTCTTTCTGAGAGATCGAAAAGAAAATTAAGTCCATTTGATTTAATGAAAACGCTAAGGATGAGCAGCTCCAGATCTTGCTAAGCGGGTTATTTATGAATATAGCAACAAGAGCAGTTCGGCAAACTACAACAAGAATATATTTTCTTTAACAGATTAATATGGCTTGACTTCGCAGATTTCCCTACAGAAAGTTTCTCAGTGGAGCTACAACTAGAAGCAATCTGAAGTGTATTGAAAAAGTGCTTCAGAAGAGCAAAATGACTTGGACTTACTTCTTTAGAAGAAAATACTTCGATTGGTGGGTTCATTCTTGAATTAACCGCCTCGAGTTTCATTGACAGGAACTGCAAATTAGTAATTTTTGCAGCACTCAAGTCCATATTCGAAGGAAATCAATCTGCCATGTAACAGGCCACAGTAAAAAAGCGAAGAATGCATACCTCGACACCAGAGCAAAATAACATTTTTTTTTCTCTACTAGCATGATAAAAGGAATGAGTTCAGACTACAAAAAACTTTTTGTTAGAGGACAAAAAACTTAATTGCAGCTGATCAAATCAAGAGCCACATAGACAATGGATGAATTTTTTTACCACATAAAATGGCTTCCCTAAAGAGTACTTTATTTGGACTTTAATCCATCCACTAAAGCCAGTACCATCGGAGCATAAGACTTAATATTTCTATACAAATACATAATCAGACATCTACAAAATTGATGACCAATAGCACAGTCCAGCAGAAGGAATGCAAATTTAGCAAGAGAAAGGAGGAGATATGAATCAGTCTTACAGTGCTAGCATAAATGCCGAACAACCCAGTTCTATTGAAAATGCTGTTGAGTGCCGAAAAAGATTGAATCTATTGGTACTCATTCAACACACGGAGATCTGCGTATTCAAGATGACCAGATGCATTAATCTTAGGTAATGTGTTCCAAGGTTACAAGGTCTACTAGTCCAACAAAAGCAAGAGGGTGCATGAAGAACCGTGCTCATCAATCAATGAAAGCCTGAATATTTGATACCTTGCACTGAAACAGAGAAACGGTTTGTCAACAAAATTAAGGTCGGGACACAACTTACACACTGGAATGCATTCCTTTTCCGGGCCTCCAGCAGAAAATGAACCACCACCTCCCATAAGCATCTGCAGGACTAATGAAATGTCACCCATCTTGATTCAACCAAGGAAGCAAAAGTCGCAAGGGATCCTTATAGGACAAGCGACGACACGTACACAACACCGTGATGGTCCACCAAACTCGGGAGGGTAAAAGATTTTAGTGCTAACTTTGAATCACGGTCAAAATGACGCATCCCTTTCCTTAATCCATCCACCAGGAAGTTCAAAAGCAAGAGCAATATGTGTGCTCGCACAGATAAAACAGAGGGATAAGTGACAATTTAGTTATTCCCTTTTCTAATCTCTTTTAAAAATAACTAGAGAAATACCCCGAATCGATCAAGTTGCCGAAAATCACCAGCAACATACTTGGATGCTTTCTCGCAGACGAGCAACATTAGGAAGGTCTGAAAGAAGTGGTTCTCGCTATGGACAAGAGCTCTTCATGCTCAACCCCGAGACGCAGCAAGAACCATCCTAGGTGCTGTATAATTTTCCTGAATTTTAAATGTAAATAGTTTCTCGGAAAACCAGGCATTGAAGACAGATACAAACCGCACTATGACAACTGAAAAAATTTAAGTAAGAAAATGCTGGAGGAAATAGATTGCGGGGATGGTCTAGTGAATATATGCTCAAAAATGCGGTGTTCAATAAGTTCCGGTCTTCTTGCCACAAATTCCTCCAATATGGTATTGTCCAATCGATTTAGTGCTGATTCGGGAGCTAAGAGAGGATTTGCCCGGTGCACCAAAGATAACCCGCGAAATGAATAGCCTCCAAAAGTAAGCCTTGAGGATTGTATAGCCCTATTATACCATCAAGATTCAAGACGGTGTTGGTTGACCGATATTTAAGCTAACTTTTTTCCTAAAAAAAAGAAAAGGATAATTGACACAAAAAACCGGGACTTTCACCGCTGAATCGGCGATGCTCTAGTTTACTTTCTTTTGTACAACTCCAACTATTCTTGTTGTTAAGTAACAGTTAACCTACCCAAGAGCCCTCTTAGCAGAAGAGTGATGTTAAAAAGCTGGATATAGTGAAAAGTAAAAGCAAAGGCTAACCTAAAATATGAATGGAAGGCGAGTGACGTTGAGGGCGAGCGACGGTGGCGTCGAGGGCGATCGGCGAGCCGGAGGTCGGCGGCGGTGGCGTTGAGGGCGAGAGGAGGTCGCCTCGAGCAGTGGTCAGCGAGTGGTGGCCTCAAGGACGAGTGACAATGGCGTCGACGGCGAGCGACGGTGGCGTTGAGGGCGATTAGCGAGCCAGAGGTCGGTCACGGTGGCGTCGAGGCCGAGAGGAGGTGGCCTCGACCGGGGCCGGCCGAGCGGTGGCGTCAAGGGCGAGCGACGGTGGCGTCGAGGGCGATCGGCGAGCCGAGGTCGTCGGTGGTGACCGGTGCCGTCGAGGGCGAGAGGAGGTGGCCTCGACTTCGAGCGGGTCGGCCGAGCGGTGGCGTCGAGGGCGAGCAACGGTGGCGTCGAGGGCAAACGATGAGCCAGGCCCGTGGGTCGGCCCGCGGTTCCGTCGAGAGCGAGCAGAGGTAGCCTCGACCTTCGAGCAGAGATCACCGGCGGTGGCGTCGACTTGAGCAGAGGTGGAATGGAGAACGGACGAGCAAAGAGAGAGAACCGTGAGTCTGTGAGTGAAAGTGTGAAACCGTGAAACGAAGCGAAAGTGTGAGTGGAAGAGAGAGAACAACTTTTAGGGTTTTTGATTTCTGTAGACCTAATTCAAATAATTTGGGGCTTTTTAGTTTTTACTTACCGGACCGGTTCCGGTTCCGGTTCCGGTTCCTAGTACCGGTTCCGGTTCCGGTTCCGGTTCCAATGGGAACCGGAACCGGAACCGAGAACCGCCGGTTCCCAAAAAAAGGAACCGGGAACCGGAACCGGCCTCCTCGGAACCGGGAACCGAACCGGACCCTCCTCCGGTTCGGTTCCGGTTCCCGGTTCTACCCGGAACCACGCTCACCCCTAGCCACAACCAGACCCTTCTCTCTCCTCGCTCCGCGCTCTTTATGCTCCTCTCCCCTGAAGACCCACTTCGCGTTCTGCCCTAGGCCGCCTCCGCCGTCGCCTCGTGCTGCTTCTGCAGTCGCTCCGTGCGGTGGTTTCGGCTCGCCAGGCTGTTCGAGGAGGAGCTTCCGCGGTGGGGTGGTGGTCGCCGCGCCTGGGTCGGTCCGGAAGTCGGAGGAGGAGTGGCAAGCGGTCCTGTCGCTCCGTGCAGTGGTTTCGGCTCGCCGAGCCATTCGAGGAGGAGCTTCCGCGGCGGGGTGGTGGTTGCCGCGCTTGGGTCAGTCCGGAAGTCAGAGGAGGAGTGGCAAGCGGTATTGTCGCCCGAGCAGTCCCGTATCCTGAGGCAGAAAGGGACCGAGTTAATTCTCTTGATTTCTTGATTTATTTATTTTTTGGGTGTCTGTTTTACTGCTAGCTTATCTTGATTGTGGGTTTGTCATTCTCAATTGTGGTTCTTGCTGTTCTTGATGCTTCGCTTTCCATACTGGGTTGGGGTTTGTTGAATTGGGTTGGTTTCGTTTGAACGTGATTGCCATGCTGTCTACTTGAAGCTTGGGAACACCAAGGTTTAAGACACATTCTGTTCAATGAGGCTTTCTTGGGCTGTCTATTTATGTGACGTGCGAAAAATTTAAACAAGTTTATGCTGCAATGTGATAGGTTGAATCAGAATTGGGTTTTGAGTTTTGATTCGGCACGGTATGACACATTTCTAGTGCGTCAAGCGGTGTCTCGTTGGAGGTGGATTCTATGTGAATTACGTTTTAATAAGAGAAACCACGAGGAAATGCGGGTTAGGATGTTCTATGTGTTTTTCGAGGTCTTTGGGGAGTTTTTTCTGGGTTTTTGTGGGAATGAGTTGTTTTAGCTATTACTTGAGTTCTCTAGCACTGTCCTGTGTTTGGAAGGCTTTGTTTTTATTTGGAAATATCAGACCTTTTAGGTTCCTGTTGGGTGCTAAGGATTTGTTACTGCATGAGTGCTGACATCTTGCTTACTTACTAAGTCTTATACTTTTCACTTTTCGTTAAAACAAAGGTGAAGTTTCGCCTCTCTCCAATCCTACTGCCTGCAATCCCGTCGCCTCTAGTCAAGTTTCTCCGGCTCGCATCGCCTCTGGTCGCATCGCCTTGTGGTCGTCTTGCCCTAAATCAGGTTTGTTACTTTGATTCTTTCTCATTGTACCTGTTCTAGTGGTGATTCTCAATTTTTCTGAAGTTGAATCGTGTCGCCTCTGTCGCGTTGCCTCTGTTTGTGCTCGCTTCTCTCACATTGCATCCCCTGTGCTTGTGTCGCCCTTGATCAATGGAGGTAGAATGGATACTTGGACCTAATGGTTCGGGAGATGCATGTAAAATGAAGGAAAGCTTCATTTCTTGGATGTAGCTAAGCATGTTGTGCTTTATGCACATATATTTACTGAATTTTATGGTTGATTTAGATTGAATAAGGCCTATGCGATCTGTCTCTCTTTCTTTCGATATGACGCTCGCTCTTTCTCTATTTTCTCCTATCAATTGCATACCTGAAACTCTGATGTAATTTGTCAATGCTGCTGAAGTATTGATTACTAGAACAACATGTTCAGTTTATTATTTTTATATGCTTGATTCTAGTTGTCATTGATGCTTGTGTGAAGCTTTGGGTATGTACTTCATCAAACTTTTTGTGGCAATTTTATGATCAAGAAATATCTCATAGATTCAAGTGGTTGTCTTATGCTGTGATGTTGTATTAAGCTTTCCTGCTTGTCCTTCTCTTGAATTGTGCTTTTGTACGGTGAGAATTCAAATAATACAGAAAGTTGGTTATCTTGATATGATGTTGCTGGTGCAAATTGTAAGAGCAAATTGTTTTGAAAAGATATACAATAATGGAATGAAACATTTGAGAATTCAAACATTGCACTGAATAGCTACCCAATGTTTATGCATTGAATAGCTATCCAATGTTTAGAGCTATAAAGACATTTTGATGCTTGTGTCTTTCTTTAGTCTAAAAGATGGTGATGAGAAAAGAAGGCAGCAGCATGTTGCACTTTCTTTTTAATTGTCTTGAACTCATATGATGTTCAACTAGTGAAGGTTACATGGCATCCCAAAAAGAGGCATTCATCGCAAAGTGGACTGAGCCTTTAACGAACTTGTTCGTCAGTTTGTTGGTAGAAGAGGTTAAAAAAGGAAATCGCACCTCTTCTACTTTCAACAAAGCAGGGTGGAATAACATACGAATAGAATTCAACAAACGAAGCGAAACTTCAATATACTGCAAAGTACGGTTGAAGAATAAGGTGAACAAATTGAAAAAGCAGTATGCTAGTTTCAAGAAGCTTCTTTCACAATCCGGATTTGGCTGGGACAATGTGAGCAAAAAAGTTGTTGTTGATGATCCGAGCATATGGGAATCTCATATCAAGGTATGATTTAACCTTTGACCATTTTCATAGCGCTATATATGTACATCAAATATGTTTAATTGTATTGCTGATATATGTCATCATTGTGAAAATTGCGGGATAATATTGAGTGGGTGAAATTCAAGAAGGATGGGTTTCCTCAATATCCTGACTTGTGTATCGTATTTGGCGATACATATGCTACTGGGGACTATGCATCAGGACATGTCGAAGATATGGTGATGTCGGATGAACTTAATATTGGTGGTGATGATGCAGACAATAGACCAGAGGACTTTGGTGCACAGCATGTTAATGAGGAAGATGTTATGGCTGACGAAACTCCTACTCCAGTTCATGACAAACATCGGATGGATAGAACTCCAAATACTAAGAGGAGAAAGAAGAGTCAATCATTTACTGTTGCTAGCACCTGCAAAGCCTTGCAAGAGATGATCAAAAGTAGGGTTAATTAATCTGTGAGTGGTTCTGTCAACTCACAAGTGACATCACCACCTACAGACCCATTCTCCATATCTGTGGTGATTGATACCCTACTTGCCATGCCTATGTTGGACCCAGATCTCTATAGCAAAGCAGTGGAGCGAGCCTGCGATAATGCCACGTGGAGGGAGGCTTTTATCAAAACCCCAACTGAAATGAGATATGGACTTCTCCAACGTCTTTAGTGGATGTTAGAAAATGTGTCGTGGATTGCTTGGAGTTTTATCAGACTGTTTTTTTTATTATTTATGTTTTTGGTGGTTATTTTGTTGCGACTTTTGCATCTATATTGTGGTTTGGATATGATGGATTGTGCTGAATTTTTATATTTGGTTTGGCTTTTCACTCTATTACTTACGTTATTGGTTTCCATTATTTTTTATTTTTATTTTTACATATATCTATATTGATTTTCTTATATTTGTGTAATGACATAGGTACTATGGAAGATGAATCAAATAGTGTGTCTAATGAAGAGGTAGCGGCAGTTGAATGGTATTTGGATGACTTTGATATTGACATAATAATAGCATGGTTAACTCTTGCTAATTTAGACATGTCTTTGCATACAAAAGAGCCTATTAGGGACAGCAAATTATCAGGAGCCGAATGGGTAAGGGAAATTGTTTATGGACATTCCGATAGGATATATGAAGCATTCAAGTTAGAAAGACATGTTTTTCTTAACCTATGTGATCTAATGAAGGCAAGAGGCTGGCTGAAAGATACTCGATATGTAAAGGTTGATGAACAAGTTGGGATTTTTTTATATATGGTTGGTCACAAAAACACAAATAGAGATTTATGTGAGAGATTTCAACGTTCGGGACAAACAATCAGTAAGTTCTTCACTATGGTATTAAAAGCGTTTCTCAAATTAGCAAAAGAGATTATCAAGCCGCCTTCTTTTGATATTGTTCCGAGGAGATTCTTATCGATCCTAACCATGCACGTTACTTCAAGGTATTATTTTAATATCAATTTTACATTATTAAAATATATATAGTTGATAATATTGTCTAACGCTAAAATTTCACAAAATCACAGGGCTGCATTGGTGCTATTGATGGCACCCACATTGATGCATCCGTCCCTATATCAAAACAAATCCCATTTAGAGGCAGAAAATGGACTACCACTCAAAATGTGATGTGTGCTTGTTCATTTGATATGAAATTTACTTTCGTATATGCTGGGTGGGAAGGATCTGCCAATGATTGTCGAGTTCTCTCGGCAGCACTTGAGACGCCTCGATTGCAATTTCCTCGACCACCACCAGGTATTTGTTTTCTCTATATTAAGTGATTTTTTTTTTTTTATGATTGTATAACTATTGCATATCATAACAAATTTATGTATATATTTTTGTAGGAAAATACTATGTTGTAGATTCTGGTTATGCATCACTTCCAGGATTTTTAACTCCATTTAAAGGTGAACGGTATCATTTGAATGAGTATAGGGGTAAAACGAGAAGGCCCACAACAGCAAAAGAATTGTTTAACCATAAGCATTCTTCTTTGAGAAATGTTATCGAGAGGTCATTTGGGGTATTAAAAAATCGCTTCTCCATTTTGACACACATGCCTCCATTTTCAATTCGAAAGCAAGCATATATTGTAATTGCATGTTGTGCTCTTCATAATTATATTCGCGACCAAGACAAGATGGACAGGAACTTTGCCCTTTATGGAGATCCGGATTATCCACTTGGATCTACAGAAGACGAGGTTGTAGATGATGCATCACATGATGAGGCGGCTGAGATGAACATGATCAGGAAAAATATTGCAAATATGATGGCAAGGGATCACAATATGCAAGAAATTCCATGACTTTTTATTTCTGACTTTTGCGATGTGTTTTTTGTTTTTTGGTGAAAACTTTTGCGATGTGTTTGTAAATTATTATGAATACATTTCTATTCATAGTATTAAGGTCTCCATGAGCATAAATGTCATTGAATGTATCATAAATATGGACAAATAGAAGAGAAGCAAATGATAAGCTATTGTATAGTTCACACTTCAAGACCTACAAACCACTATCTGAAGTTTGTATGCTAGTCAAGAAAGAAAAAAAGCAAAAGAGGAGAAAAAAAACACCTCTCTTTATTAAAATTAGCCAAAACCTTATAACGACAGCAACATAATTTGGAAGAAGCAAGGTAAAAATTAACATTAAAATGGAATGCATCGACGGTTCAAAATGCAAGAGACCGAGGTCTTTACTAAGTGTTTTAGGAGTATACTATGAACTAAATGCATAATGCCAATAAAGCCACGTCATGCATGCACCATTCCAACAGTTGAAAATTTCCAACTCCAACCCGACATCTATGTCAAGATTAGAAGAGACTAAAATCCCTAACCACGAATGCACTAGAATTACAATTTTTTTTTTAAAGAGTAAAAACTTAATCCCAAGGAAATGAGCATAAATTAATTTGGCCAACAATATTACGTGTGCTTTTTTCGCAATATTTGCTATACCAAACATTAAAATTCGCAAAAAGAAAATATATTATTGAGAATTATAGTTCAAAACATCGGTTTGTGAATACCGATTCCAACAAAGCGCTACATAAATTCAATACGTTAAAAAACATATGTAAAGATCCTCACACATAGATATAAAATAATAGCTCACGTTCTATTACAATACCACCTATGTTACAAGCATATTCAACTACAATGCTTACACTTAATCAAATGTATTATTAATCTAATAATATTTTGATCTTGCCAATTTGTATGTATTACCTAATTTATTCATTTTTCTTATTTTTAATTTTTTTTTTAAAATTTGGAATAGAAATTTTGTGCAGTTACCAAACGTGTTTCTGTTCTTTTTCTATTCCAGAAATAGAAATTTGTGCAGTTATCAAACGTGTTTCTGTTATTTTTTTGTTCCAGAAATAGAAATTTTGTACAGTTATCAAACGGGTTTTTTTGCTCATAAATTGTTCCCCATAATAGAAATAGAAAAGAACTATTTCTGAAAAAAAATTGTTCCCCAGCCAAGAAATGTTGTCATGCGGAGCCAGAGTGCCCTCTTCTTCAATTTGAGTGAAAAAAAAAAACCCTTTTTAAAAGAGTTTTCTTAATCATAATAGAGAAAAATGAGAGATCGTTTGTTTGAGGTGGGTAATCTGGTGATTGACACCTATGAATTTTATATCACTCTCCGAGGTAATCTGTGATTTATTAAAGTAAAAAAATAAGGCTTGTCTCACTTTTTGACTTTCTGAATTTTATCCTTATATTACTCCCCATCTTTCAAAGGAATTCACTCATTTTATTTCTCCACTATAATTTATTCTTCTCATTAAAAGAATTATAGTTAAAATTGTAAAAGTGCCACAAACAGAAAACTGCCAGTTACTCAAAAAAAGAAAAAGTACTCAAATTCATTTGCAAACATGCGGCCCATGTTGATTCTAGCATCTCTTTAAAACAAGCCACATTAGGCATGTTGATACTCGAAACTATTTACTATTCATTCGAAAATAATAGATGTTTTTAGATTAGTGGAGAAGATGCCGTAATGCCAAGGTGAAGAAGTGCTTATCAAGTTCCTTAGTTGCCAAGGTTAAGAAGTGCTTATCAAGTTCCTTAATTACAAATTTGTTTTTTTGGTCAAATAATTACAAAAGTTGAAACAGTGTAGATTTTCTCCTTTTCTTCGATAATATTGAGTCCAAGACTCGAAACAAAGCGAGATTTAATTCACGGGCTCAAGAGAAAGATTAACAGAAAAGTTATAAACATATTGTAATTATATGAATTTAATCTTAAATCTTTTGTATTTGTACCATTTTAGTTTATCGCACTAATTTGCTGACCAACGCTAACGTGAACTTTTTAATTTTTTTGTGTGACATAAAAAACTCCAAATTATGATAAATGTGACACATTTACCCAAAACTCTATGACCAATGGCATTTCCGTCTCATTTTTTTCTTTTTCCATTTTTCCTTTTTCTTTTCTTTTTTTTTTCCTTTTTTCCTCTTCTATCTTCCCTCCGCCAGAAGAAAGAGAGAAAAAGAAGAAAAAAAAGAAAAAGAAATTTAAAAAGTGAAAGACGAAAATGCCCTTTAGTTTAAAGTAAATATGTCATACGAATATAACTTCAGGATTTTTCGTGTCACAAAAAGAAAGTTTGAGGTAAATGTGTCATCGTTAGAATTTTTTTTGATTTTTTTTATGTTGCAAAATTTTTTTTTGGATAAATTTGTCTCTTTAGATAAAGTTTGGGGTTTTTGATGACTTTTTCCCTATATATATTTTTTTCACTTAGGGCAGCCAACGATCCTTATTGGGCATAGGCAAGGCTCAGGACACCCTAACTGAAAAAGGTGAGTATGCAAGGCCCCTCATCCAAATCCGGCGAGGGTGGTGACAAGCAAAGGCATACTTGCCTTAAGTGGAGGGAAAAACTAAAAAGAAAAAGAAGAAAATAATTATTAAAATATTATTTTAAAAGGTCCAAATCAACGCTACAGTGCGCCGTATTAGAATTGGTTATATAAATTGAATCGACATAAATAAAAAAATAAAAATAATTAAATTGACACGATTATAATAAATATGAGAGTTTTTTAAATAATTCTTCCCAAGTTGGAGAGAAGCGGGCGTTCAAGCATCCAACAATCGTCGAAACCGAGGTGCCCGCGTCTCTCCTTTACTTTGTTGGCCGGTCTGCGCGTTCAAGTCCACGGTTCAAAGCACTCCCAACTCCACGCGACCTCGCCGGAAGATTCACGTCCGAATCCCCAAAAAGAGAAAAGACGCGGACGTTGCACCAAGACGCCGTAAACCGAGTATAACAACGCAATTGTACCTTAATTTCATCGAACGAGAAAGGGGCAATGGAAGTACCAATTCTCAGAAAGACCTTGGCAACAAGGGAAGCGAACGTGGAGATTGCTCGGAAACAACTTTTCCTTAACGATCGAACCGAAGTTTAAAGCGGGGCCAAACTATGACAACGACAACGTAATTGTCCTTTAGTTGCCTTGAAATGAAAAAGGGGTTGGAGAAGCATTAAATTACCAGAAGGGTCTTGCGCAAAAACAAAGTGATGACGGAGGAACCTACAGATTGAGCCCAAAGCAAAAATTGAGCCCAAAGCAAAAATTGGGAACCTACGCCACAATGGCTAGGAAATATCTTCAATTTGGTGTCACTCGCACTTTGCGTCAATTATTGTATAAATAAGAATTTATAAGTAAGCATTAGGAAAATTCCAAATAAAGATCTGAAGTGGATCATGTTCTATATAAAAGCATAAAATATTATGATTTTCTCAAATAAAAGTATAAAGTGACTATTTCAATTTCAAAGAAGGACTTGGCTTTCCAATTACTTAGAGCATTTTCGTTATTTATCTTTTTTTTTTAATCTTTTTTCTTTTTTCTTTATTTTTTTTCTAGTTATCCCTTTCCTCTTTCTGATGATGCTCGAAGAGGACAAGGCACCCCGTCCTCGATGAGGCCATCCTCGCCCTAGGCTAGGTGACCCTCGCCAAGAATCTAGAACCTTACACCTTTCGAAAAAAAGGGGTTATGGAAGAATTACATTTCTCAAAATGGTCTCATGAAAAAGCGAAGTGATGATGGAGGAACCTACAACCTAAGACCTTGGAAGTATCTTCCTTCTAAATTGAACCCAAAGCAAAAATTGGGAATCTACACCACAATGGTTCTAAAATATCTTCAATTTTGCATAGCTCGCACTTTACATGGATTATTGTATGAATAAGATTATATATATGTGTGTGTGTATATAAAAGCATTTGAGCATAAAAAAGGCTTCAAATTGACATAACATAACCTTGAAGTCATGGGTTCAACTCTTGCCTCCGCAACATTTTTGTGATAAATAAAAATTGGGTTTGGCTGATGTTACAAGAGTCTAATATTAATACGATATCCATCTTTTTGAGCAATTATTTAGAAATCAGAAAGCTAACGTGATGTTTTCACTTGTTATGTTTCGTTTGTTCTGTACTATGCCTCAACTCCACGTAATTTATGTCTTCGTATTGTAGTAGCTGCATTCGTAGACAATATAAATTGTAATGTCGGTACATAAAAAAAAAATTCTTTAATAATAAGGGGTTACAATTTGAAAAGAGAGAGATAATGAAGAGCAAGGGGCAAGGGTAATAAATAGGTAGTAAAATGATAGGAAAATTACAAAAAAAAAAATTCATAAATCTATTGTATAAATGCCAACTTAGTCCCAAATATTTCAATTCGACCAATTTAATTCTAAACTTTTTGACAAATTGTCAATATAGCCATTTTAACTATTTTGACAAAAAAACCATTGACATAGACATGGATCGTCACACATGACATGGCCGATGTTAACGTGGATGTTACAACTTTAAAAAAAAAAATTGTGAAATTTTATAATTATACATTTTTTATGTGATTCTATGTTATTTATTTTTTTCCATTGAGACCAACAAGGGTCGACAAGGCCTTGTTGGCCACTTGGCAAGGGCCTACAAGCCTTTGCGTAGATCTAATGAGGGCTTGTAGGCTCAATGACCGTCACTAGCCATAATGAGAAAAAAAGAAAAAAAAATCAGTTTTTTTTAATATCTACAAAAAATTGTCTATGCTCACATGCTAATCATGTCATGTAAGATACCCGACATTTGCAAGCGAAAAGTATGCTCCAAATCAAGAAGTCCAGTAAAATTGAGGAGGAATATGGTGAGTTCATAATTTCTTAGAAGCGGCTATAAGACTCCTCTGAGTTTTGGAAGCTCTCATATGCTAGATCTAGATTTGGGAGAAGTTACTTAGAGGCATTTATGTGCTCATTCAATATCTCCTAATCTATATATAGATTTTGGAGCCTGTTCAACTTGTTTTTTTTTTTGGTATTGGAGGAACTGGCTTGCAGCCGATAGCCGCGCCGTAAACCCCCAAGTGACACTTAAGCAGGAGGACTCACCACCCCGAGTCACTTGTTTTTTTATGTCTCTCTAGATGGTGATGGTGTTGAAAGCGTTGAACTTAAGCGTGCACCGCTCATTGGGCAAATTGTAGCTTTTGAAGCAAGAGATTACGAAGTGCACCTATCACTTATGATGATACGAGATTCGGTTCATTATGCTTTTAGGTCGAGATGAATCTATTCCTGTAAGATGAGAGTGTGCTTATTAAGACATTTTATTCTTTTTTGTTCTACTTTTTTGTTTGGGATTTGCTTTGTTTTGAACCTCTCATGTATTATCTTGAGTTCTTGATATATGAATAAAATATTTACTTTCAACCAAAAAAAAATTGATTAAACTAAAGAGCTTTTGACTAAATTGACATTCATGCTATAGATTTATGTTTTTTTTTTTTTTAATAATTATCCCTAAAATGAGTAGAGAGCGTAAAACAAGCGGTCTTTGC
Organism: Eucalyptus polyanthemos subsp. polyanthemos; assembly: GCA_017140185.1. Classification (NCBI taxonomy): domain Eukaryota; kingdom Viridiplantae; phylum Streptophyta; class Magnoliopsida; order Myrtales; family Myrtaceae; genus Eucalyptus; species Eucalyptus polyanthemos. The sequence goes on along the minus strand of CM029467.1, from coordinate 7,797,002 downwards.
ACACAAAAAAAAGGATGTATGATTCCTTGTAAATTACAATAACCACGTGTTCAACAAACAACTTTTAGGAAATACATGGCTGTTGTATACTGATATTAATATAGAAAAGGTTATATCGTGCCTCATACTTTTCGTCAAATTACAATTAGTTCGTCACTATATCATATTATGTCATGGGGGTAGTGGGGGTGGTGGGATCGTACTAACATTTTTCTTAGCAATTTGTTTCTTTTTTGCCTCAACCACATCTTTTTCTAACATAGATAAGGTCAATGACTCCTTTGACTTTTATAGACAGTCGAGCTAATGGTCATGGACAAAAAGAACCCTATCTAAGTCGAATTGAAGTCCTGGTGGCTACAGGCGGTAGCTGAAAGATCACCGGCAATGCACTTATGCCTCAAATTCAACTACCGAAATCCCTTGATGAAAGCCACGAAAGAAGAGAAAAAAGAAAACACAAAAATCAGGAGGTGCATGTCCGAATGATATCAATCCATGACGATAGCAAATATCATCGTTTTTAACGTGCGATGTTCCTATGTCAGGTCCCACTAGATTTGCCAGGTAGGCATGGAAATATCTAAACCGCGTCCGGATCGGATATTATTGTGAAGCTATGTGGCTTCTTTTTTCCTAATGTTACATTAGATATGATTAGATGGTGGTAGGGTATACCTGACCACTTCCACATCATTTTCTTAATTTCTTCAAGCGTGATCACGCATGCCAATTGAGTTCTAATCAAGAGTTCGAAGTAATTAATCGATGCATGAGCTAGAAGAGTGCGACGAGCATGCGGCTTAATTGAAAGTGCTTATTTTCAGGCTGCTAAATCCCGCTTTTTTTTGGGTGTTTGATACCATTCGATGTCAAATACACGAAAAATACTAGCTTGTATTGGAGAATGAATAGTACCCCCCGTTGACACCTAAACTTTGGTATTTTGAGCATTTGCATCACTAGTTTTAAAATTTATAAAAAATTATTACAAAAAATTTAAATAAAAAATCGAATTTTTAAAAAAAATAATTAAAAAAAAAAAAAAGAAAGAAGAAAGGAAAGAAAAGCAAAAAAAAAAAAAATACTAAGGTATTGTGTTTTCATTATTACACGGCATATTGAATGGTCTTTATTTTTCCAAAATTGTCAAAAAGAAAGTTTAAAAAAAGAAAAAGAAAAAAAATCCATTAAAAGGTATACAAATCGAATGAGGCCGAGTATATGGGTCTTTCTTTGTGCATGGGCTTGCCCACATTATCCCTTTCCTTTTCTTTTTTTCGCACTTGGGCTGGTCCATCTCCTTTTATTTCAACCCGGCCCGTGCGCAGATCATCTTCCTCCCCTCACAACATCCATGCTTCTGCAAAAAAAGGAGAAAAGAGGAGGGTACAAACAGAGGAACCCCTCACAACATCCATGCTTTTGCAAAAAAGAGAAAAGAGGAGGGTTCACAACATCCATGCTTCTGCAAAAAAGGAGAAAAGAGGAGGTTCACAACATCCATGCTTCTGCAAAAAAAGGAGAAAAGAGGAGGGTTCACAACATCCATGCTTCTGCAAAAAAGGAGAAAAGAGGAGGGTACAAACAGAGGAACCCCTCACAACATCCATCCTTTTGCAAAAAAGAGAAAAGAGGAGGGTTCACAACATCCATGCTTCTGCAAAAAAAGGAGAAAAGAGGAGGGTACAAACAAAGGAACCCCTCACAACATCCATGCTTCTGCAAAAAAGGAGAAAAGATGAGGGTACAAACAGAGGAACAAAGGATCGCAAGGCGAGGACGGCGTGATCCCAAATTCGGAGATCAAGCGGCCGCAACAGGCTGGCGGTGGCAGGAGCCATGCGCGCCTGTCGTTGGTCAAGCTTTTAAAATAAAGAGAGCAAACAGTAGATGGGGGGTTCTCGACTGGTTTTTTTGGTCGAGAGAGAACAAAGAGCATCGGAGAGCGAGCTTGAGAGAGGGAGAGAGCGTTTCGCCGTCGCCCGAAGTACGCCCGTTGCTCATCATCCGAACCAAGAGAACAGGGAAAAACAGAAGGGGTTCTCGACTGGTTTTTTTGGTCGAGAGAGAACAAAGAGCACCGGAGAGTGAGCTTGAGAGAGGGAGAGACAATCAGGGAGAGAGCGTTTCGCCGTCGCCTGAAGTGCGTCCGTTGCTCGCCATCCGAACCAGGTAGGCTTCCTGCTTCACTTCAAGGTCTGGGGCCGGAGCTCACGACTGACCTTTTCACGCGAGCTTCGGCTTCACCGGTCCTCCATGAAAGCTCATAGGTGTCCTAGTGCATGTTGATAGACGTCCAGGCTTGTGCTTGAGCCTATACCATTCCGAAGATCCTTCGTTTTTGTTGTGTATGCTAACCAGTTGATGAAATGCCTGAAAGAGATTCGAGTCTGTGAGTATGTTGTGGCTGAAAATACTTGCTGTGTTCACATCTGTTCGAGCGTGATATTGGATCTTAAGAGTTGCTTGTGCATATTGTGTTGATCGTTACTCGGATTCGAGTCTTGAGTGAGCCCGTATGCCCTTTTTAGCTGCTGCACAACCAATGTTTGACAAAATGTCTCAAAGAGAACCGAGAAAAAAACCTGCGTTCAGACTCAGTCTAATTTGCGCTTGTTCACATATATGTTGGACCATGTCTGTCTTTTATGTTTTCATCGCGATTTCATGTGATTTTCGTGAAGTAACCATGTGTATTTGAGCTGGGGGTGTTTGTATCCGAAAATGGTGTAGCAGCCCTCGGAGTTAGATGGCCGGCGTTGATTTGCGTCGGTCCGAGTGATTTGGTGTTAGAAGGGATGCTAAGTGCTTTGATTATTGTTGTTGTTCGAATTAGTTTTGGTAAAGAAATAAATTTTGGTGAGGAGTGTCGTGAGGAAGGAGAAGACAGTCTTCGAGAGGGTTGAAGGCGTGCAGGGGGCAAGCACGAAGGAGAAGAAGACCGAAGAGGAAAAAAAAAGAGTAAAAGAAAGAGAAAAAGAAAAGTATGGAAAAAGTAAAAAAGTAAAACAAAATATTAAAAAGAAAGGAAAAGTTGGTCTTGGGAAGGAGGAATCGCATGAGGGGAGTGTGCAATGAGAAAAGACTAATGGAAGGATTTTTTTTATTTTTTATTTAAAAAAATTGAAAATGATTTCTTTTTTAATCCAAAAGTGTTGGATCCGGGTTTGGGTTGGGTCTACGGGCCGGATTGGGTTTACCCGGTCTGAACCCATTTTATTGAAGTATAATAATATTAAATATTAAATATATATTAAAAATTTAAAAAAAATCAAAAATTTCGAAAATTTCGAAAAATGATAAAAATTCAAAAAAATTTCCAAAATTTCAAAAAAACTCAGAAAACATTAAAAAATTCGAATTTTTAAAGAAAAAAATTAAAAATTAAAAATAAAAATTTCGAAAATCCAAAAATAATGACATTTGGTTAGGAATTGCTATGTATTGCCACTTTAGTGTAATTGTGCCTTTCTTTTCTTGTATGTTGTTTTTATTGCATGTTTAATTTGTGTGTTTTGTGTTTAATTTGCATGTGTTTAATTTTAGGACAAATAGGATCTTGGTAGTATAATTATTACTTTATTGATTGTGCATCCGCATGCTCACCTCCTATGTTAGTGGATAGGTATGAAATCAATCCAAACTGTCTGATAAAAATCATTTTGTTAAAATAAACAAGATTTATGTACCAAAAGGGTACTAATTAGTCAATTAGTGTAATTAAGTCCCCGATCCTAGATTCTCTAATTGCGTAGGAAGTGAGGCACGCTCCCCTGTCTCACTTGGTTTTTAGTCAACCCCAATAGGCTAGTGGCGAGTCTTTTTGTGCAAAATTTTTAAGAATATCCCAATATCACGCAGGGTATGGGCTTGAGAGAGCCCGCACCTAATCATGGGCCTTAGGCCCGTCCTTTAGGCAATACCCCTAAACCTATTCTCTCCCTCGAGGGTAGGTCGCAACACCCCCTATGTCACCTTAATAGCACTTGACATTATCCATGACTTTTGAAAGTTGGCATTTGGACACCTAATAAAAATTCACTTTGCTTATCATAACTTTAAATGAAAATGAAAGAGAGATAACTCATACAAACTCGCGCCGTGTCTGTGTCTATTCATGTTGGTGAACCTTGCCGTATCTTCTTGTTATTGCCAAAATATTGTATATTTGATTCATAGTGCCAACAAGTCATATAGGTGACAACGTGTGAAGTCAATAATCATGTGGTGTTGTGTACTACAAGATTCAAGTTTCTTGTGATGTTCAAGTTAGGAGTGTGCAAAAGAACTGAGGTGGGTGGTTCTTGAGAGAATCGGTCCGATTCTTAGTTCCAATTTATGTTTCCATGGGTGGATCCGTTCACTCACTTACCAGTATATTATAATAATAGGACTATCTGTGGTCCGTTTTGAGAAGGTGAAAGATGAACTGGTCGTGGATGGGAATGACATGGAGCTTGTTTCGGGGTCTTGCGCCCTCATAAACCAGGTACGTCCTACTCATCATTTTCCGAAAAGCTCTTGCTGCTTGCTGCTCGTCTTGAAACAAAAATACCATGTGAAGAACAAGGACATCAGGAAGTTCCTTTTCCCAAAATTGATTTGGTGCTTTGAACACTACTTTCCCTTGAGTAGCTTTTTTTCTGATGATAAGAAATGGTATAGTTTTTCTTTGTATTGTTTATTGTACCGCATTGCTTATTGATTTCCTTGGTCTGTGGATTGAAGTATTTATTCTCACGCGGGGTATTGAGATTTCTGTCTGTGGTTAGAATGTAGTTCAAAAGTTGGAATCTTGGGGGTGTCTGTTGGAATGCATGGATGGAAATTGGAAGTGAAAAGGTCTTTTTACTGAAGTAAAGTTCTGCATATGGATAGCTTCACGTCGTTAGGAGACCTTGTGGGCTGTTCTGTTCTGTTGGTCCTCTTGATGATTGTTTATGCAGCAACCCTGGAAAGTTATTTTGATTTGTACAAGGTTGTGGTATGGTATGTATCTTTATATCTTATAATGTGAGGGTTGAAGCAGAGAGACTGCAATGTGATGAATTTAGTTGCAAATTACATGAGTTCATTCAAATTGTTATTTCTTGTTCTCCAGGGTTTTGAGTTGTGAACAAAGACGTCTACAGGTATATTTCTCTCCCTACTAATTATTAATTATTTTATTTTTTATTTGAAGAATTTATTTTGATTAATAACTAGAGATAAATTTGAATTAATTTTTTTGGTTTGGGTAAATTTAAGGAGACTAAACATGTCCATGGGCAAGCCACGCCCTCTGCCCATGCCCATGTGGATTTCCTTAACTCAAGTTTGTTTTTTTTTTTCTAGAGATTTATTTTGATTAAAAGTTAACTAAATATTTGTTTTAAATTAAAAGTAAACTAAATATTTGTTTTAAGCTTCAAGCTTCAATCAAATCATCCTCTGTTTTAAGCGTCAAGATCAAATTTCCATTAAATTTCCATCAAATTTGTATCATTAACGAACTTACAACTTAGGATGAAAGGGCATTATTGAAAATTTGTATGATTAACTTTTTTTTTCTATTTTTTTTTTCAGGAACTTAATGAAAGGTTAGCAATATGTGGGGGCAGGCTTGAAGGAGGTAAGTTACTATTCCATATGCCTACTCTTATGGATACTAGAAACTGAGCCTCAATAGAAACCAAGCCTCATAATTATGAGCATAAACTAGTTGTTCCCAAGGCTGAACTTAGTTCGTTCATTGTTTGCTAATTGTGATCTAAGTTTGGGTCTGGGATAAGTTTGAAGCTCCACCTTGTGTCATCCTTCAGCATCTGTTTCTTAGCCTTTGGACATTCGAGCAAATGCTTTCCAGTTTCTCTTACAAAGCTCGGACCTCTGACATGGATACATACTCATATCTCATTCATGTTGATGCATATACATAATGCGTTGCCATGGACTTCATATTCTTACTATATACAAACTCCTTTGATCACATTGGTGGTTATCGCTACTGTTTAGATAATATTTCCTTCACCGTAGCAATCATTGCATGCATATAAAGATGGGCAATTTGTGACTACTCTAGTCCGCGGGTAAATGAGATTGTGCCTACCATGATTCTTCCATTCTGTTAGCTGTTGATGGTGGTTTTATATTTTTCTTATGCCCCATTCATTTGTCATTAGAACTCGACAACAATGTTGTATATTCTTCTGCTTGCTTGGTTCATTGAGTCTTTCAATGTTGTTTTGTAGCTCTATTCTATATGGGTTTGGTTGTTGTGAGCCCTTTTGTCTACCTCCTCATATGGTACAAGAACATACACTTTGTAATGTGTTCTTATGATGAAGTTCTGCTAATTTCAATCTGTAGACATTGCGATTGTGTCAACATGCGGGCATGTCTAGATAGATTTTGCTTCTTTCTTGATATTTTGTAATGGATGCCATGAGCTCTTAGATTTGGTCATCATTTACTAGATTCGACAATTGTTACAAACAGACTAAGTGTTCTGTTTTCATGCTCTACTTTAATGACTTGTGCTGTTTGCCATTTTCACATGATTTTTTGTGATAAGATTCTAAAGTTGATGCCTAAATGGAAGTGGAGGTGTGGAGGTCAATGTCCATTCCGACCATAATGTAATAATCATTTTCCTGACATATGTCTCGGGCTTGCATTTGTTGTATAAAACCCGACAAGTTGCGGGTTTTCTGGGGTTTTCTCTTTTTCTTTTTTAGTTCTATAGTTATGTCTTGGTTAGCTTGTAGGTATTATTTGCAATTATTTCTCCTTGCTGGCAGGTACGCCATTATATTTCTCTCCTTAGTAATTTTTTTATTTTGATTAATAACAATTTATTTTTTTGGGGTAAATTTAAGTTTATGTGCCCAGTGTTCTAATTAGAGATTAGAGCACTGGGATTCAGTTAAGTTTTTTTTTTTTCTAAGTTTTGAGGTAAATTATGGGTGCCTAGAGCAATGGGATTCTGTCAATTTGCATTATTCTTGCATTATTCAACTTTAACTTTAACTTTTTTTTTTAGGAAAAGGTTAGCTAGGGGCCTAGCAAAATGAATAAATGTCTAATTAGAGCAGTGGGATTTAAAACTGTAAAGTATTTGTGAATTATTTTTTTGGGGTTAGAAAAGGTTAGCCGGGTGTGCGATTGCTTGGCAAATATGTGAAATCAATTTCAATAAAAAGTACTTAAAATTTTCAATGTATTACTCAAAAATTAGGCAGGCACGGTAATAATTCCGATAGAAATTCCTCGGAATTCCTCTAGCTAGAAGAAGAGAAAAGACCTGTAAGCGTTAGAAGTCATGGAGAAAAGACCTATAAGCGTTGTAAGCATTAGAAGTCGTGGCATATATGAATAGACTATACCAAAAAAGACACCTGTAAGCGTTAGAAGTCGTAGCAGTGACTATATGGACAGTATGAATAGTAGCAATGACTATATAAACAGCTTTGTGTAACCCTGTAGATCCATCTCTAAACTTCCTTCTTCTTGAAAAGGTAGGAGGCCCAGGTGTCGTGTGCTCGCATGACTACATGCCATAACAATCCTGCCATGTAGGCTCTGCCCACAATGGCAACTATAGAGCTATGTTTTGTGGCAGCTCGCATGATAATATCGAACATAAATCTATAATAATAATATTATGACATATGATGAAGACATCTTAGGTATAAATGTTGGGGACGGGCTAGATTAATGCACATGGAAATAACTTTGGTAGAGGTATTATTTGAAAGGAAGCTCAAATTTTTTGAATATCACATCAAGTCACAAAAGATATTATTAAGTCACAAACAAGATATTATCGAATTATTAATATGAATCTGTATAATCTGTATTAATAATATTATGAATCTGTATTAATAATATTATGGTATATGATGAAGACTAGGTGAAGACATCCTAGGTATAGATGTTGGGGATAGACATCAATGCACACATAACTTTAGCATAGGTATCAAACGAAGCTCAAATTTTATGAATATCACATCAGGTCACAGACAAGATATTATCGAACATAAATCTGTATAATCTATTAATATGAATCTGTATATGATGAAGATATCCTAGATGTTGGGGACAGACATCTATGCCTAGATCAATGCACATATGGAAATTCATTGTAACTTTGGCAGAGGTATCGAACGAAACTCAAATTTTATGAAATGAAGCTTAAATTTTATGAATATCACATCAGGTCACAAACAAGATATTATCAAGTCATAGACAAGATATTATCGAACTATTAATATGAATCTGTATTATTAATATTATATTATGGCATATGATGAAGACATCCTAGGTGAAGACATCCTAGGTATAGATGATCCTAGGTATAGATGTTGGGGACAGACATCTAAGCCTAGATCAATGCATACGCGGAAATTCATTGTAACTTTGGCAGAGGTATCAAATGAAGCTCAAATTTTATTCAAATTTTATTGAACTGTATAATCTATTAATATGAATATGTATAATCTATTAATAATGTATGAGCAACCCACTTGTTTCTTTTCTCCACCAAAATGTTTTCTGTTTTTTGAGGAGGGAAAGTGTTGTAAATTTGTAGTGATAATCTACGATTGGTTGTCGGTGAGTGACACATTCGGATCATTTGGATCTGGAATCTCCATGTTAAATTGCTGGCACAAGTAATGGAAGAGGGACTTCTCATGTTGTGTCATTATGTCCTGTAATTAGAAATTAAGAAAAAGACAAGAAAGATTAGAATAGGAAACAATAACAAGAGGGGCACAATTTGCTACCTTCTGGGACATGTCTCCCATTATAATTTTGGCGTGATATTTTTTGCCCTCTTTAACGGCCATGCAAAATTCAGAATTTGGATTGTTAAGTAAAGGTTTTCTATCCTCTGACAGCTCTATGAATAGAGCAGTGGGTTTGTTATCATTAATAACAATAGCTTGCCTATTTGATGTTAGCAAATGTAAGTATCATAGCCTCAAGCCTCACCTTAGCCGGTGTTTTACACCTAATATAAACAGATTGCATCTGTTTATCTCATTCTCATTGTTCTTCATTAATAATTCAGTGGAAAATAACGGCTTGTGAGTAAAGAATTTAATACTCTCCATGAGGATCACCAACCTACATAAGCGACCCAACTTAAATAGAGTCACTAAGTGCTGAGTCCAATCAATACTCCAATATCTACCCAGCAGCTCAAAATTAGATATCAATACAACATAATACACAAATCCTGAAGCTCAAAATTAGATACCAATACAGCACAATACAAATATCCTAGATCCTGAAGTCTCAAACATCCAATCTCCAAGAAGAGGAAAGGAGTAATGTATCTATCTAGATACCAGAATCAACACAAAATACACACAGAATACAGATCATGAAGTCTCAAACATCTAATCTCCAAGGAAGTCCCCTTTGATACTCCTAAGGAATGTATCAACCCGGCTCAAAATTAGATACCAGAATCAGCACAGCACAATACAAAATGTCCAATACCACCAACCTCTCTATCTAACTCTCTGAAATGACTTTGAAATCAAACACTCTATTGAGAGAGTGTTCGGTCAAAGAGTTAGTTATGCTCAAACAAAATCATTTTCCTCTTCTTCCTCCCACAGGAGGCAGAGCGCAGCTCGGCCCACCTCTCCTTGAGTCCTCCTCAAGCGATTTGCGCCTCCTCAGGTAATGTGTTTGGTTGCATCGCGTTTTCCTCTTTTTCCCGCCACTCTCACTTTGAATGTGAATAGAGTGCTTAGATTGATTTTTATCAGAGAGTTAGAAAGAGAGGTTGGCGGTATTGGATATTTTGTATTGTGGTGTGCCAATTCTAGTATCTAATTTTGAGCTGGGTAGATACATTCCTTAGGGAGTATCAAAGGGACTTGGAGATTGGATGTTTGAGACTTCAGGATCTGTGTTGTGCTGTATTGGTATCTAATTTTGAGCTTCGGATCTGTGTATTGTGTTGTATTGGTATCTAATTTTGAGCTACTGGATAGATATTGGAGTATTGATTGGACTCAGCACTTAATGACTCTATTTAAGTTGGGTCGCTTATGTAGGTCGGTGATCCTCATGGAGAGTATTAAATTCTTTACTCACAAGCCGTTATTTTCCACTGAATTATTAATGAAGAACAATGAGAATGAGATAAACATATGCAATCTGTTTATATTAGGTGTAAAACATCGGCTAAGGTGAGGCTTGAGGCTATGATACTTACATTTGCTAACATCAAATAGGCAGGCTATTGTTATTAATGATAACAAACCTACTGCTCTATTCATAGAGCTGTCAGAGGATAGAAAACCTTTACTTAACAATCCGAATTCTGAATTTTGCATGGCCGTTAAAGAGGGCAAAAAATATCACGCCAAAATTATAATGGAAGACATGTCCCAGAAGGTAGCAAATTGTGCCCCTCTTGTTATTGTTTCCTATTCTAATCTTTCTTGTCTTTTTCTTAATTTCTAATTACAGGACATAATGACACAACATGAGAAGTCCCTCTTCCATTACTTGTGCCAGCAATTTAACATGGAGATTCCAGATCTAAATGATCCGAATGTGTCACTCACCGACCGCCAATCGTAGATTATCACTACAAATTTACAACACTTTCCCTCCTCAAAAAACAGAAAACATTTTGGTGGAGAAAAGAAACAAGTGAGTTGCTCATACATTATTAATAGATTATACATATTCATATTAATAGATTATACAGTTCAATAAAATTTGAATAAAATTTGAGCTTCATTTGATACCTCTGCCAAAGTTACAATGAATTTCCGCGTATGCATTGATCTAGGCTTAGATGTCTGTCCCCAACATCTATACCTAGGATCATCTATACCTAGGATGTCTTCACCTAGGATGTCTTCATCATATGCCATAATATTATTAATACAGATTCATATTAATAGTTCGATAATATCTTGTCTATGACTTGATAATATCTTGTTTGTGACCTGATGTGATATTCATAAAATTTAAGCTTCATTTCATAAAATTTGAGTTTCGTTCGATACCTCTGCCAAAGTTACAATGAATTTCCGTATGTGCATTGATCTAGGCATAGATGTTTGTCCCCAACATCTAGGATATCTTCATCATATACAGATTCATATTAATAGATTATACAGATTTATGTTCGATAATATCTTGTCTGTGACCTGATGTGATATTCATAAAATTTGAGTTTCGTTTGATACCTATGCCAAAGTTATGTGTGCATTGATGTCTATCCCCAACATCTATACCTAGGATGTCTTCACCTAGTCTTCATCATATACCATAATATTATTAATACAGATTATGCAGATTCATATTAATAATTCGATAATATCTTGTTTGTGACTTAATAATATCTTTTGTGACCTTATGTGATATTCAAAAAATTTGAGCTTCCTTTCAAATAATACCTCTACCAAAGTTATTTCCGTGTGCATTAATCTAGCCTGTCCCCAACATTTATACCTAAGATGTCTTCATCTTATGTCATAATATTATTATTATAGATTTATGTTCGATATTATCATGCGAGCTGCCACAAAACATAGCTCTATAGTTGCCATTATGGGCAGAGCCCACATGGCAGGATTGTTATGGCATGTAGTCATGCGAGCACACAACACTTGGGCCTACTTGGGCCTCCTACCCTTTCAAGAAGAAGGAAGTTTACAGATGGATCTCCAGGGTTACACAAAGCTATTTATATAGTCACTGCTACTATTCATACTGTCCATATAGTCATTGCTACGACTTCTAACGCTTACAGGTCTTTTCTCAGTATAGTCTATTCATATATGCCATGACTTCTAACGCTTACAATGCTTACAGGTCTTTTCTCCATGACTTCTAACGCTTACAGGTCTTTTCTCTTCTTCTAGCCAAAGGAATTCCTTGGAATTCCTATCGGAATTACTACCGTGCTTGCCTAATTTTTGAGTAATACGTTGAAAATTTTAAGTACTTTTTATTGAAATTGATTTCACAGATTTGCCAAGCAACCACACACTCAGCTAACCTTTTCTAACCCCAAAAAAATAATTCACAAATAATTTACAGTTTTAAATCCCACTGCTCTAATTAGGCATTTATTCATTTTGCTAGGCCCCTAGCTAACCTTTTCCTAAAAAAAAAATAAAGTTAAAGTTGAATAATGCAAGAATAATGCAAATTGACAGAATCCCATTGCTCTAGGCACCCATAATTTACCTCAAAACTTAGAAAAAAAAATTTTACCTGAATCCCAGTGCTCTAATTAGAACACTGGGCACGGAAACTTAAATTTACCCCAAAAAAAAATTGTTATTAATCAAAATAAATATTATACTATTTTATCATAGGCCGTAATATTATTAATATAGATTCATAATATTATTAATACAGATTATACAAATTCATATTAATAGTTCGATAATACCTTATTTGTGATCTGATGTGATATTTATAAAATTTGAGCTTTGTTTGATACCTCTGCCAATGTTACAATGAATTTCCGTATGTGCATTGATCTAGGCTTAGATGTCTGTCCCTAACATGGGATGTCTTCATCATATGCCATAATATTATTAATACAGATTATACAGATTCATATTAATAGATTATACAAATTCATGTTCGATAATATTTTGTCTGTGACCTGATGTGATATTCATAAAATTTGAGCTTCTGCCAAAGTTATAATGAATTTCCGTGTGTGTATTGATCTAGGTTTAGATGTCTGTCTCCAACATCTATACCTAGGATGTCTTCACCTAGGATGTCTTCATCATATGTCATATTGTTTGTGACCTGATAATATCTTGTCTGTGACCTAATGTGATATTCATAAAAATTTGAGCTTCATTTGATACCTCTGCCAAAGTTACATTGAATTTCTGAATTGATCTATCTGTTCTATACCTAGGATGTTTTCATCATATGCCATAATATTATTAATACAGATTATACAGATTCATATTAATAGATTATACATATTCATGGTCGATAATATCCTGATATGATATTCAAAAAATTTGAGCTTGCTTCGTTTAATACCTCTGCCAAAGGCTTCCGATAGCACTCTATTCGCATTCAACTGAGAGGTGCGATCGGGGGCTAGGTCTGTGCGAGAAGAAGAAGAATTAGGCGGGAAAAAAAAAGAAAAGGAAAACGATTTTGTTTGAGCATATATAAAAAATCAATCTAAACTTCAAGTTCGGACGTGCTTGATTTCAAAGTATGCGAACACACAGCAGCTGAGGATTGCTCGAGAGACCTGGCGGAGGAATGTGAGGAGGCGCAAATCGCTTGAGGAGGCAAATTGCTTGAGGAGGCGGCAAGACTCGAGGAGAGGTGCGATCCGATGATCGGGGATCCAGGAGAGGTGCGATCGCGGGGGCCGAGCTCGAGCTCTGCGCTCTGCCTCCTGTGGGAGCCGCAACGAAGAAGAAGAACGAAGATGAAGAAGAATTGGGCGGGAAAAAGAAGAAGAGGAAAACGATTTTGTGACATGTCCAACTGATATTTATACAAATGAGGCAAAGCTCGACGCTTTGCCGGTGTTTATATGCGGCATGTGTTGAACTGGTGTGGGAAGAGGTTTGAAGACGCTACGCGAAAAGCAAAAATCATCGCGGACAATGTCTGGCATCACCGTAAGTTCTCTCTACAATTTTTGTTCGCAATATATGTCTGTATAATCAGTTAGGAATATTTTGGATTTGTTGTGGACACGTACTTGATTGCTTGCTTGCATATATATCTTTTCTCCGTTTCTGCAACGTAAGCAAATGTTGTCGATGTGAATATTCAATCCATAGAGTTTGGCACCTTGTCTTTCATTGACGTGGTTTAGGAATGGGTTTGATTTCACTCACCACCTAGGAACTAACATACATGCTTCATGATCTGTGTCAAGTCCCTTGATTATTTATCTAGGGGAGATTCAACTCTAATGTGCGGTGCTATCTTTCAGCACTTATTGTTTTGCTAATCTATGTCGATTCCTACTTAGAACAAATTGCCAAATGTGTAACACGGCACTTCTGTGGAGGACATACATTGTTTTCCATAATTTTCTAAAGCCATCCAGACCCATCGGGCTCTTTGCATGACTGAACGTTGGACTAGATAAATGATCACCTCTTGGCTCTTGGCCTTTTTCCTGTAAAGAAGAAAAATTAGCTTTGTCCTGTAATAGGAAGCACTGCAACAGCTGGATAAGCTTGGTTTTAGCAGCTGGATAAGCTTGGTTTTGGCTTGTTGTCTGTTCTTTAGTTTATTTGTGACTTGTGAAAGACAAAACCCGTACTTTCTTTGATTCTTGTCTCCTCACGGTTTTCAATCCATGGAATTGTGATGTTAAGAACTGTATTTATACCTGACCTCGACCAATTTGTAATTGTGCTATGTTTGTGTGAAACAGTTAGAACCAGCCCTAGCGTCACAGATGCAGCAATGGCTCGACTGGCTCAGGGGACAAAAGTGCCTGCAGAGGGGGGACAGGATAAGGTATTTCAGCAGACATTTGAGATTCTGCCAGGAGAGAAGCTCCTGAAGGCATATGCTTGCTATCTATCCACTTCCACTGGGCCTGTCATTGGGACACTGTATTTGTCAAACAAGAGACTCGCCTTCTGCAGTGATAACCCTCTTTGCCAATACTCTCCCTCATGACAGCAACAGTGGATGTATTATAAGGTAACCTTTTCCAATCTTACCATAATTGCATTTACTCTAGGATTGCTATTTCAAATGGGTAAGCACTGAACTTTTGTCTGAATCATGATAAGTTTTTAATGCATTACAAATTCATAGCCTGAGTTATGATTTTCGTTTCCCCTCTTGTGACTGGCCCGAGTTGTCTTGTGGTTGCCCCTCTTTGGAGAACCTTCATTGGAAAGGACCTTCATTTTACTCATTGACTGTATTACTTCACCGAAACTTGGATCATTTTTTTTGTCATTTTATTCTTATTTAAGCATGAATTATCTGAATGTAGTGAAACATATCCAGAAAAAATTTGTCAAGCTCCGCTGAGCTTCACTCTCCCACCATCAGTTCTTAACGTGCTTTCATCCTGATTGATTGCGTAGGTGGTTCTGCTGCTCAATCAGTTGAGCACTGTTAGTCCTTCTTCAAACAGGTTGAATCCTACTGAAAAGTACATCCAGGTTGTCACGAGAATCGACGGTAATAATTGAGCCCGCCAGGGCCCTTGTTTTTTTCTAATGAGTACTTATTATATAAGGAAATCACGAGGTAATAATTGTTATCCCTACGTGATAACGATGCAAAACGTGCTTACAATGGATTAATTGTGTAGTAGGCGTCCTTGCAGTCGAACTCAGAATCAGATCGGGCGGGTACCGTCACCGGGCTCGTGGGATCTTGAAGCTACGATGCTTTTGGCTTGCTGCTCTACCCTAGGTGCATCCAAGGATTTTTCGAGTACTGGTGATTAACCTTGTACCTTACCATTACATAAGCTCGAGAGAGCTTCACCAAGGGCCACCTTGCTTGCCTAGAAACTCAAATAGGTTGACAGAATTACGTTGCTTATTTTAATGTATTGATGCTTGCATGTCTCAACTCGCAATTTGAGAAAATTATTTTTTCTTCTCCCTTCTCATGGGAATACCTCTAAAGCTCAAATGAAATGGTTTAAGGTCATACTCAATACCGCCTCTTGATTCCTGTTCTCTTGAAAATGATTAATAACATAAATAATAATAAAAAACTAAAATTATATTTATGACAAATTTACCCAAGACTAATTTTTTTTTATCACAAAAAACCATATATGACAAATTTATCCTAAATGACTACAAAAAAAACTCCAAATTGATGTACTTGTTGACAAATGTATCCCTAAATTAATTTTTTTAGCTTCTAAAGTGGTATATTTGTGACAAATATGATATATGTTAATTTGTATTAATGCCACAAAAAATTACAAAACTATTGTGATAAATAAAGAGTAAAATCTTAAACTAGTACATCAGTCAACTGTCATGTGTTATCTAACTCAGTAATTTGATAATAAAATTTACCAAAAATTAATAAAAGATAAATTTGTTACAAATATACTAATTTGGGATAAACTTGTCAAAAGTATAACGAGGTTTTTGGTGGTTAAAATATTAATTTGGGTAAATTTATGACAAATGTTTCAATTTGGGAATTTGAGATTTTTCGTGGTATTAACAATTCTCTTCTTTTCATTTTGAACTTATTGGCCTTTTGCCCTAGTTTTCTACGTAAAGTCGAAAGGAAAGTGGCTACCATATTGGGCCGTGAAGCGCAATTGATTGCTAAGTTTGGCCCAAACATCGGCGAGTCAAAGTGACAGCTTTCAATGATGTGGGAAGTAGGCAAGCCCCACACTCATCCGGAGTGCTTCGACTCGTCGGTTAGTCAGGAAATTAGTAATTGTAATGTTATATCTATTACCTTTATCGACCACGGGGAATATATTATGGATTCCGTCGGTGAATTCACAATTTCATTTTAGCGTTGCATTGAAAAAAAATTTCGATCTTCTTTTAGGCATTTTATCAAGCAGGTGATATGCAGCAACGAGAACAAGCTTCCGATTCAATTGTGGCATGATTTTCCATCTGAAGAAAACGATGTACATGCATCAAGATCAGACTATTCAGCGATGCACTATTTTACCCAAGCTTCCTCACGATTTCGTCATTCAAATTTCGTGGCTCATTCTCGGTTAAAACAAGTCATATATAGGGCGTGCCACAGAGAGAGTTTACATACCTTGTTCCTTTGGTGAAATGGAGTTGCTGAAATCGGCACCGATGGAGCTCGGAAACTCTAAAGGAAATCACTAGGCTCTTCACCTCCGAACGGCGAGATGTTCTGGTCGTGTCTTCTCAAGTCGGCCTGGCTTCAACCGTCCCCACCGAGGTCGAGAACGGGCAACCACCAACAGAGAGAGCAAAGGGTGGTGAAGGAGTGCGCTAATGGTTTCTTCTGGAGAGATTTTTCTTTTTCCGTAGATGTCTCGTCTTGCTCTTTCATCGAATACTTTCTTTCTCTCTCATCTACACGGTGGAAGTGGGTTTTCCTAGAATATTAATAAGTTTTAGTAATACGGGTTAGGATGAGTATGGATCGAATACGGGTCGGGTTGGGTATGGGTCACTTAGGGCGCACATGTTTTTATTTCTATTATTTTTCTGTTTCCGAAACATAAATAAAATAAAAAAAAAAAGTGTTTCTGTTCCGAGGAACAATTTTTGAATAAAAAAACGCGTTTGGTAAACTTGTTCTGGAAATAAAAAAATGAACAAAAACACATTTGATAAATTTTATTCTTTTTTTGTTTATTTTAATTTTTTATTTTATTTTTCATTTTTTCCTTTCATTTTTATTTTTCTTTTTTCGACCGGCCGACGGGGCTGGCAGCCTCGCCCAGCCACGGTGAGGCTCGCCGGCCCCCGGCGAGGCTCCGGCGAGGTCGCCAACCCTCGACGGTGTCGCCGGCCCTCGATGGCCGGTCGCCGGCCATGGCCGAGGCCAGTGACCGGCGAAAGAAAAAAAGAAGAGAAGAAGAAGAGAGAGAAGAAGAAACGTTTCTTCAAAATTGTTTCTGGAACAAGAAGTAAGTTTTTTTTTTTCCTTTTTTTGTTCTTTTTGTGTTCCGGGAACAAAAGAACAAAAAAACAAAAAAGTGTTCAACACTTTTTAGGAATAAAAACATGCAGGCCCTTAATTTACATTATATAAATATGAGTCAAAACGGGATAGATGGATTAGATATGAATTGACTCATTTTCGACCCAACCCAAACCCGATCCGACCCATCAATTTGATGGATCTATCCCAACCCAAGGTCGGCCCACTATTCTCTCTCTCTCTCAAAGTTTTCTCACTCACCTCTCTCCTCTCGTCGAATGCTCCACCCTCCACTGTTGTATTTTCATTTGTTTATATATTTCTTTACATTTTTTAATGCTTTTGAGTGCAAGCGGTATTTATAGAGCTGTCCACACATCGAGAGATTGTCCATACATATTCCGAAAGAGAATTTTGTGTCACCATAAAAGAGGTTGAAAAGTATGGTTCCCACATTCTATTGGGCAATTGGATGAGTTCGTATTGCCTTATTTGTCCTTTCCTCTTTTCTCAATTTACTTCTTGCTCCTTAACTTCTCCATTACCGCCATAGATTATTACGGAAAGAATAGTGATGACCATGCCAACCTGGGAGAAGAAAAAGCTCTCTAAGCTGATATATAAGGGGCTCAAACAGTAAGATTTATCATGGTGAACTCATTGAAAATATTTGCAATCACATGTTGATATTTTTGTTTTTCTAGTATGCGAGCCATTGTATTTTGCAGCACATTTTTAATTTGAAATTGATTATTTAGTGCAGAAAATGGGAGAATTTCCATATCATGACAGAATCCTAGATGCGGATTATCATTGTGAATTATTAGCCCAATTTGTAGACTTAGTGCAAAAGTATGGCATCCCTCAAAATTAGTCCGATTCCAAATTTTTTGAATATGGTGAGAACTAGTTTGATTGATTATTTTGAGTGAAAAATCATTAGGAAACTGAATCGAATTTGTAACTAGTTTCATAAACCCTAAAAAACATAATTTTTTTTTAACATCTTTTTTTCTATCTCTTTCTTTTTCTCTGTTTTCTCTAATCTCACTCAAACATTTCACAATTTTCTTTTTCGCTCACAACTCACTCTCATCCTCGCTCACTCGTTCAAGCCTTGTGGCCCTTACTTGTTTCTAACTCACTTTTGCTTACTCATCCTCGTTCACTTTTTACTCTAAATTATTTTGTTAAAAAAAAAGAATCAAATAAATGAACAAAAGAAAAACATGCTCTATTGTAAAATCAAACAGGAAAAACAAGGTAAGTTTTAAAGTTGGTTTCAAAGCAAAGCAAACAAGATAGATTTGAGAAACTAGGGGTGAGCATGGTCCGGGTTAAGCCGGTCCGCCCCCTAACCCCCGCACGGTATTAGTCCTCAATTTTTGGGACTAAGGACCAACCCTATTGAGCTTGGAACCAAGGACTAGACTAATCCAATGGGTTCAGTCTAGTTCCAGGGTCAACCCAAAACCAATCGATAATTTTTTATTTTATTTTTTGTACTCCTTAAACAAATGATTAAGGACTAAACTAACATAATGAGTTCGGTCCGATTTTAAGGTCAACCCAAAACCAACCAATAATTTTTTATTTCGTTTTTTGTACTCCTTAAAAAAAACGATTAATGATCGAACTGACCCAATGAGTTCGGTTCGCTTTCAGGGTCAATCCATGACCAATTAATAATTTTTTATTTCATTTTTTGTACTCCTTAAAAGGGAAAACGATGGATCATACCAACTCAATGGGTGTGATGATGAGTGAGATCAGCTAAGAAAGACAAGCAGTGAGGGTCAAGTGGGGTGAGCATCATCGAATGTCGAGTAGGAAGTAGCAAGCTAAGTGAGTATTGAGCGGTGAGCGACATGAGTGACCTGTGAGGCGAGTGTCAAGTAGTGAGCAGATGAGTTATTTCTTTCGATTTTGGCAAATTAAGACTGAGAGGACAAATAAGACATAAAAGAACGAATATTAGAGGATGATGCCATAATGAGCTATTTATGCCTTTTTGGACGCTATGAGTATTCCTCACAAAAATATTTTCCTCATTTGTAAATTATGACTATTGATGCCGTAAAAAAAAAAAAATCTAAGTTAAAATTACTTGAACTCTTCACTTGTCAAAACAAGTAAGATAAAACTATACGCAATTTTTTAACTATATTATGAAAGATGAAGAATAAACCTATTAAAGGAATTATAATTCATGCAGAAACTTATTGGTACTTCACATTTGTAGATGGCTCCCTGGAGTCTAATAGCTCAAGTGCCATTTTAAGAACAATTGACTGAACCAAATTCTTCTAGCAATTTCAACAGAATTTTATTCTTCTTCAAATTGTAGACCTCGTGTATTTAATTTGTTGTATTTGAATTCATTTAGTTGACAAATGGCTATTTTTTGTAGTGTGAGAGAACTTCGAAGGTACTTATCTCTCTCAAGGTGAGCCAACTCAAGAAGCTATTTATCTCTCTCAAGGTGAGCCAACTAAATATCCAAATAAGGATTTGAAATGCATTCATTTTTTCAAATAAATATCCAAAATGAATCTTATTTTAGATAGAGACCTGAAGTACTAACATTTTCTCAAATAAGGATATGAAATTGATTATATTTATTTCAAATAAAAGCCCAACTTTCTGGTTGGTCAAGAGTATTTTCTTCCTCTGACTTTTTCTAATTTTTTTCTAATTTTTTTTCCTTTTTTTGACCTCACCGAAAAGAAAAAAAAAAGAGAAAAGAGAAAAAAGAATATGAAATAGCTTAAAATTAAAATTTTATCTAGACAAAGATGTAATTGATTGAAGTGGAATATTTAGTGTTGGCTAGTAACTCGTGAGATAACACCTTTATTTGAAAGTACAATTCTTTAACATTGATATTATCACTTCATGTCCTTATTTAAGAAAATGTGGATTTTTTAGGCTTTTATTTGAAATTTTCCTTTATTGAGCGATCTTTTTTTATAGTAAGGAGGCATTTAAGTGGATTCATCTTGGCCCTTATATTGCTTTGTGACTTATTACATCCTTCCATCCATATTTTTGTGTTGGACTTTGTTAACATTTCGGTTTTTTTGCTATTATGTTAATCACAAATTCTTGAAGGAGTCAACCCCATAATAATTTATAATAATTTATTATTTAATTTATTATTATTATTTTGAACATATTGTTATTCTAATAATATATCAAATACTATCCTCAAATCATATCTCTATTATATTGGATCTATCATCAATCGATAATCCTATCGAAATCGCACAGTTCAATTTTAAGAACATAAAAGTTCCGAAGTATTCTAGGTATTATATTGAATGAACCGATCCTATTGGAGTTTGGGTTTAAAAAAAAAGACAAATTACTAAGGATGATTAGATGTTGAGGAATTGTCACACACAAAATAAGATGCTTAAATAGAAACGCCATAATATATGACGAGGTATATTAATTTCTCAAAGAATTAAACTTGACATTCGTTTAGTCCATCTTAATTAAAACACGCCGAAGCAAGTAATTACCCCAGTGATTATTTTCAAAATGAAAAACAAAATTTCCTTAATTTGTTAAAAGCAAAAGAACATCATCGATTGTTTTGAGCTCTATTATCTTGTTTGGCTCTATTATTAGAAGAGGAGTTGGAAAAGGCACATCGGACGGTGGGTTGGGGTGCGAAGGACGGACGGTCCCGGCCCGTTGGTTCCCCGATGACATGACACACTCAAGCGCGGCCACATCTTCAGAGGGCCGGCAAAGGGTCGAGGAAATTAATATTGCTGTAGGAAATAAAACAACTGAACAAAACCGAGACAAGATGGGGAAAGAGTCGAGTAAACTAAAGAGCACACTCGCTTCCAGAAAAGATTGCTGTTAAAGGAGCCGGAGATGAAAGAAGAAATGCTGTTGTGACGGGGGAAAGATGTTTGACTGGTGACCGGACCAGACTGGACCGGAAGGATTGGTTTCTAACTAGATTTGGGGATTGGTTTTGAGTGTCCCTAACGTTGATCAATCAGTAAATGCAGTATTCTCGACAGATCAACTAAGAGTCAAAGTACTGAAAAAAAAAAAAAAAAAACTAAGTGTCAAAATGGGGAATTCTTTGATGAGGACGTGAGGAATCGACGGTGGTCGGTGGGTGCCTGCACGAGCGAGCGCGGATCGGCATAAGAAGAAACCAGCGGCATATACCGCTTTCGGCTCTGTGGACGTAATTGACGGGATGCACCTCCGTTCCTTGGGCTTGCGACCAACGCCAACCACATCTCAACTTTCATGCCAAAAACTCGTGGGCTCTTTTTTTGTCTTTTTCTTTCTTCTAATTCTTTATGGAAAAAGCCACCAAAAACCCCCAATTTTGCCTCGAGTGGCAGATTTATCCCAAACTTTGTTTTGTAACGTGAAAAACCCCGAAGTTTGCTAATTGTGACACATTTACCCCGTTAAGGATATTTTCGTCTTATTTTTTCTGTTTTTTTCTTTTTATTTTTTCTTTTTTATTTTATTCTTCCTCTCTCTTCCCTCCGCCAGCCATGGTGGAGCCGGCGGAGGGAAACCGGCGTCCGGCGAGGGCTGCCCTTGCCGGCGTCGGGCAAGGGTCGCCCTCGCCTGGGCTGGCTAGGGCCGCCCTCGCCGGTGTCGGGCGAGGGAGGCCCTCGACTGGGTCGGACGAGGGCCTCCCTCGCCCGACGCCAGCAAGGAGTGCCCTCGACAGATCTGGCGAGGGAGGCCCTCACCCGACATCGACGAGGGCCGCCCTCGCCGGCGTCGGGCGAGGGAGGCCCTCGCCGGACGCCGGCTTCCCTTCGCCATGTCCGGCGGAGGGAAGGAAGAAGAAGAAGAAAAAAAAAAAATTTAAAAGTAAAAAGACCAAAACGCCCTTATGATTTATGGTAAATGTGTTACACAAATAAAAGTTCGGAATTTTTTGTGTCACAAATAAAAATTTGGGGTAAATGTGTCACAGTTAGCAAACTTCAGGTTTTTATTTCACAAAATAAAGTTTGGGGTAAATCTGTCACTCGATGCAAAGTTTGGAGTTTTTGGTGGTTTTTTCCCTTCTTTTTTATATAATTTCTGAAGGGAATATATGTCCCTAACCCAACACAACGATTTATCTTTTTCCCATTTTTAATCCTTATGGGCCGAAAATAGTTGGGTATAATATTTTATGACCTCACGAAGAGGGTTCAGATTTAGTGGCATGTTAACTTGTCGAGCTTCCATAAGATGATTCGATTTGCATCGAATTAAATCACATGCTCCACCACTTCACTGGAATACTTTTTAATCCTTTTTTAAAGTTTTCGTTCGAATAAAGGAGATAATCATGATGGGCCGTCGATTTGATAAAAGAGAAAGAGAACGTGGGAGGGTTCGCGAGGGTTCGATTCTTTGATTACACTATGCTTTATAGGCGGATGGAGCGTGACAACGTGAAGGCATTGCGGTCAAGATTTAAAGGATGTTACACCCACCGATTTTCTGGTCGGAAAATAAAGAGGACGAGGAATGCAAAACAAATATATATCGGGGTAAAGGGAAAGGCGAGGGAGGAAAGGAACGGGGAATAGGGATGAACTTGAATATCGAAAAGAGGTGCGGTAGAGAAAAGGAAGAATCGAATAAAGAAGGTTTTCTCCATTCATTCATGGAGAGGAAGGAACGGCACTTCAAGGTCTAAATTGCCCACCCACTTTCCCCCTTTTTTGGCGTAATTTAGGCAAACGAGAACCAGCGGTGGAGACTCAACTTCTTGAAAATCCACGAAAGCCTACACAAATCTCGTAATTCTAGTTTAGGCATTTGGGTCTGCAGGTGACCGGCCACAGAGTGCCCTCTTCTTCAATTTGAGTGAAAAAAAAAACCTTTTTAAAAGAGTTTTCTTAATCATAATAGAGAAAAATGAGAGATCGTTTGTTTGAGGTGGGTAATATGGTGATTGACACCTATGAATTTTATATCACTCTCCAAGGTAATCTGTGATTTATTAAAGTCAAAAATGAGGTTTGTCTCACTTTTTTACTTTCTGAATTTTATCCTTATATTACTCCCCATCTTTCAAAGGAATTCACTCATTTTATTTCTCTACTATAATTTATTCTTCTCATTAAAAGAATTATAGTTAAAATTGTAAAAGTGCCACAAACAGAAAACTGCCAGTTACTCAAAAAAAGAAAAAGTACTCAAATTCATTTGCAAAATACATGCGGCCCATGTTGATTCTAGCATCTCTTTAAAACAAGCCACATTAGGCGTGTTGATACTCGAAACTATTTACTATTCATTCGAAAATAAAAGATGTTTTTAGATTAGTGGAGAAGATGCCGTAATGCCAAGGTGAAGAAGTGCTTATCAAGTTCCCTAATTACAAATGTGTTTTTTTGGTCAAATAATTACAAAAGTTGAAACAGTGTAGATTTTCTCATTTTTTTCGATAATATTGAGTCCAAGACTCGAAACAAAGCGAGATTTAATTCACGGGCTCAAGAGAAAGATTAACAGAAAAGTTATAAACATATTGTAATTATATGAATTTAATCTTAAATCTTTTGTATTTGTACCATTTTAGTTTATCGCACAAATTTGCTGACCAATACTAATGTGAACTTTTTAATTTTTTGTGTGACATAAAAAACTCCAAACTATGATAAATGTGACACATTTACCCCAAACTCTATGACAAATGGCATTTCCGTCTCATTTTTTTCTTTTTCCATTTTTCCTTTTTCTTTTCTTTTTTTTTCCCTTTTTTCTTCTTCTATCTTCCCTCCGCCAGAGGAAAGAGAGAAAAAAGAAAAAAAAAAAGAAATTTAAAAAGTGAAAGATGAAAATGCCTTGTAGTTTAAAGTAAATATATCACACGAATATACCTTCAAGATTTTTCGTGTCACAAAAATAAAGTTTAAGGTAAATGTGTCACTGTTAGCAAATTTTTTGATATTTTATGTTGCAAGAAAAAAAAATTGGATAAATTTGTCTCTTTAGATAAAGTTTGGGGTTTTTGATGACTTTTTCCCTTTTTCTTTTTTTTCACTTAGGGCGGCCCAACGAACCTTACTTGGCATAGGCAAGGCTCAGGACACCCTAACTGAAAAAGGTGAGTATGCAAGGCCCCTCACCCAAATCCGGCGAGGGTGGTGACAAGCAAGGGCATACTCGCCTTAAGTGGAGGGAAAAAACTTTAAAAAAAGAAAAAAGAAAATAATTATTAAAATATTATTTTAAAAGGTCCAAATCAACGCTGCAGTGCGCCGTATTAGAATTGGTTAAATAAATTGAATTGACATGATTATAATAAATACGAGAGTTTTTTAATAATTCTTCCCAAGTTGGAGAGAAGCGGGCGTTCAAGCATCCAACAATCGTCGAAACCGAGGTGCCCGCGTCTCTCCTTTACTTTGTTGGCCGGTCTACGCGTTCAAGTCCACGGTTCAAAGCACTCCCAACTCCACGCGACCTCGCCGGAAGATTCACGTCCGAATCCCCAAAAAGAGAAAAGACGCGGACGTTGCACCAAGACGCCGTAAACCGAGTATAACAACGCAATTGTACCTTAATTTCATCGAACGAGAAAGGGGAAATGGAAGTACCAATTCTCAGAAAGACCTTGGCAACAAGGGAAGCGAACGTGGAGATTGCTCGGAAACAACTTTTCCTTAACGATCGAACCGAAGTTTAAAGCGGGGCCAAACTATGACAACGACAACGTAATTGTCCTTTAGTTGCCTTGAAATGAAAAAGGGGTTGGAGAAGCATTAAATTATCAGAAGGGTCTTGCGCAAAAACAAAGTGATGACGGAGGAACCTACAGATTGAGCCCAAAGCAAAAATTGGGAACCTACGCCACAATGGCTAGGAAATATCTTCAATTTGGCGTCACTCGCACTTTGCGTCAATTATTGTATAAATAAGAATTTATATGTAAGCATTAGGAAAATTCCAAATAAAGATCCGAAGTGGATCATGTTCTATATAAGAGCATAAAATATTATGATTTTCTCAAATAAAAGTATAACGTGACTATGTCAATTTCAAAAAAGGACCTGGCTTTCCAATTGCTTAGAGCATTTTCATCCTTTATCTTCTTTTTTTGAGTCTTTTTCCTTTTTTCTTTATTTTTTTCTAGTTATCCCTTTCCTCTTTCGATGATGCTCGAAGAGGGCAAGGCACCCCCGTCCTCGATGAGGCCATCCTCGCCCTAGGCTAGGTGACCCTCGCCAAGAACCTAGAACCTTACACCTTCCGAAAAAAGGGGTTATGGAAGAATTACATTTCTCGGAATGGTCTCATGAAAAAGCGAAGTGATGATGGAGGAACCTACAACCTAAGACCTTGGAAGTATCTTCCTTCTAAATTGAACCCAAAGCAAAAATTGGGAATCTACACCACAATGGTTCTAAAATATCTTCAATTTTGCATAGCTCGCACTTTACATGGATTATTGTATGAATAAGATTATATATATGTGTGTGTGTATATAAAAGCATTTGAGCATAAAAAAGGCTTCAAATTGACATAACATAACCTTGAAGTCATGGGTTCAACTCTTGCCTCCGCAACATTTTTGTGATAAATAAAAATTGGGTTTGGCTGATGTTACAAGAGTCTAATATTAATACGATATCCATCTTTTTGAGCAATTATTTAGAAATCAGAAAGCTAACGTGATGTTTTCACTTGTTATGTTTCGTTTGTTCTGTACTATACCTCAACTCCACGTAATTTATGTCTTCGTATTGTAGTAGCTGCATTCGTAGACAATATAAATTTTAATGTCGGTACATAAAAAAAATTCTTTAATAATAAGGGGTTACAATTAGAAAAGAGAGAGATAATGAAGAGCAAGGGGCAAGGGTAATAAATAGGTAGTAAAATGATAGGAAAGTTACAAAAAAAAAAAAATAAATCTATTGTATAAATGCCAACTTAGTCCCAAATATTTCAATTCGACCAATTTAATTCTAAACTTTTTGACGAATTGTCAATATAGCCATTTTAACTATTTTGACAAAAGAAACCATTGACATAGACACAGATCATCACACATGACATGGCCGATGTTGACATGGATGTTACAAGTTTAAAAAAAAAAGATTGTGAAATTTTATAATTATACATTTTTTATGTGATTCTATGTTATTTATTTTTTTCCATTGAGACCAGCAAGGGTCGACAAGGCCTTGTTGGCCACTTGGCAAGGACCTACAAGCCTTTGCGTAGATCTAATGAGGGCTTGAAGGCTCAATGACCATCATTAGCCATAATGAGAAAAAAAGAAAAAAAAAAACAGTTTTTTTAAAAAATATTTACAAAAAATTGTCTACACTCACATGCTAGCTGTGTCATGTAAGATACCCGACATTTGCAAGCGAAAAGTATGCTCCAAATCAAGAAGTCCAATAAAATTGAGGAGGAATATGGTGAGTTCATAATTTCTTGGAAGCGGTTATAAGACTCCTCTGAGTTTTGGAAGCTCTCATATGCTAGATCTAGATTTGGGAGAAGTTACTTAGAGGCATTTATGTGCTCATTCAATATCTCCTAATCTATATATAGATTTTGGAGCCTGCTCAACTTGTTTTTTGTGTCTCTAGATGGTGATGGTGTTGAAAGCGTTGAATTTAAGCGTGCACCGCTCATTGGGCAAATTGTAGCTTTTAAAGCAAGAGATTACGAAGTGCACCTATCACTTATGATGATACGAGATTTGGTTCATTATGCTTTTAGGTCGAGATGGATCTATTCCTGTAAGATGAGAGTGTGCTTATTAAGACATTTTATTCTTTTTTGTTCTACTTTTTTGTTTGGGATTTGCTTTGTTTTGAATCTCTCATGTATTATCTTGAGTTATTGATATATGAATAAAATATTTACTTTCAACTAAAAAAATTGATTAAACTAAAGAGCTTTTCACTAAATTGACATCCGTGCTATAAATTTATGTTTTTTTTTTTAAAAATAATTATCCCTAAAATGAGTAGAGAGCGTAAAACAAGCGGTCTTTGCACACAAAAAAAGATGTATGATTCCTTGTAAATTAAAATAACCACGTGTTCAATAAACAACTTTTAGGAAATACATGGCTGTTGTATATTGATATTAATATAGAAAAGGTTATATTGTGCCTCATACTTTTCGTCAAATTACAATTAGTTCGTCACTATATCATATTATGTCATGGGGGTAGTGGGGGTGGTGGGATCGTACTAACATTTTATCTTAGCAATTTGTTTCTTTATTGCCTCAACCACATCTTTTTCTAACATAGATAAGGTCAATGACTCCTTTGGCTTTTATAGACAGTCGAGCTAATGGTCATGGACAAAAAGAACCCTATCTAAGTCGAATTGAAGTCCTGGTGGCTACAGGCGGTAGCTGAAAGATCACCGGCGATGCACTTATGCCTCAAATTCAACTACCGAAATCCCTTGACGAAAGCCACGAAAGAAGAGAAAAAAGAAAACACAAAAATCAGGAGGTGCATGTCCGAATGATATCAATCCATGACGATAGCAAATATCATCGTTTTTAACGTGCGATGTTCCTATGTCAGGTCCCACTAGATTTGCCAGGTAGGCATGGAAATATCTAAACCGCGTCCGGATCGGATATTCTTGTGAAGCTATGTGGCTTCTTTTTTCCTAATGTACCTATCTTTCATGAATTATGATTTGTTACATTATATATGATTAGATGGTGGTAGGGTATACCTGACCACTTCCACATCATTTTCTTAATTTCTTCAAGCGTGATCACGCATGCCAATTGAGTTCTAATCAAGAGTTCGAAGTAATTAATCGATGCATGAGCTAGAAGAGTGCAACGAGCATGCGGCTTAATTGAAAGTGCTTATTTTCAGGCTGCTAAATCCCGCTTTTTTTTTTTTGGGTGTTTGATACCATTCGATGTCAAATACACGAAAAATACTAGCTTGTATTGGAGAATGAATAGTACCCCCTGTTGACACCTAAATTTTGGCATTAGGAGCATTTGTATCACTAGTTTTAAAATTTATAAAAAAATTATTACAAAAAATTTAAATAAAAATATCGAAAATTTTTTAAAAAATAAAAAATTAAAAAAAATTAATTAAAAAAAAAAAAGAGAAGAGGAAAGGAAAGAAAAGTAAAAAAAAAAAATTACTAAGGTATTGTGTTTTCATCATTGCACAGCATATTGAATGGTCTTTATTTTTCCAAAATTGTCAAAAATAAAGTTTAAAAAAAGAAAAAGAAAAAGAAATCCATTAAAAGGTATAAAAATCGAATGACACCGAGTATATGGGTCTTTCTTTGTGCATGGGCTTGCCCACATTATCCCTTTCCTTTTCTTTTTTTCGCACTTGGGCTGGTCCATCTCCTTTTATTTCAACCCCGGCCCATGCGCAGATCATCTTCCTCCCCTCACAACATCCATGCTTCTGAAAAAAAAAAAAAAAAAGGAGAAAAGAGGAGGGTACAAACAGAGGAACCCCTCACAACATCCATGCTTTTGCAAAAAAAGAGAAAAGAGGAGGGTTCACAACATCCATGCTTATGCAAAAAAGGAGAAAAGAGGAGGGTACAAATAGAGGAACCCCTCACAACATCCATGCTTTTGCTAAAAAGAGAAAAGAGGAGGGGTTCACAACATCCATGCTTCTGCAAAAAAGGAGAAAAGAGGAGGGTACAAACAGAGGAACCCCTCACAACATTCATGCTTCTGCAAAAAAGGAGAAAAGAGGAGGGTACAAACAGAGGAACAGAGGATCGCAAGGCGAGGACGGCGTGATCCCAGATTCGGAGATCAAGCGGCTGCGACAGGCTGGTGGTGGCAGGAGCCATGCGCGCCTGTCGTTGGCCGAGCTTTTAAAAGAAAGAGAGCAAACAGTAGATGGGGGATTCTCGACTGGTTTTTTTGGTCAAGAGAGAACAAAGAGTACCGGAGAGCGAGCTTGAGAGAGGGAGAGACGATTAGGGAGAGAGCGTTTCGCCGTCACCCGAAGTACGCCCATTGCTCATCATCCGAACTAGGAGAATAGGAAAAAACAGAAGGGGGTTCTCGACTGGTTTTTTTGGTCGAGAGAGAACAAAGAGCAATGGAGAGTGAGCTTAAGAGAGGGAGAGACGATCAGGGAGAGAGCGTTTCGCCGTCACCTGAAGTACGCCCGTTGCTCGCCATCCGAACCAGGTAGGCTTCCCGCTTCACTTCGAGGTCTCGGGCCGGAGCTCACGGCCGACCTGTTCACGCGAGCTTCGGCTTCACCGGTCCTCCATGAAAGCTCATAGGTGTCCTAGTGCATGTTGATAGACGTCCAGACTTGTGCTTGAGCCTATACCATTCCGAAGATCCTTCGTTTTTGTTGTGTATGCTAACCAGTTGATGAAATGCCTGAAAGAGATTCGAGTCTGTGAGTATGTTGTGGCTGAAAATACTTGTTGTGTTCACATCTGTTCGAGCGTGATATATGTCCCTTAGTGGATCTTGAGAGTTGCTTGTGCATATTGTGTTGATCTTTACTCCGATTCGAGCCTTGAGTGAGCTCGTATGCCCTTTTTAGCTGCTGCACAACCAATGTTTGACAAAATGTCTCAAAGAGAATCTAGAAAAAAACCTGCGTTCAGACTCGGTCTAATTTGCGCTTGTTCACATATATGTTGGACCATGTCTATCTTTTATGTTTTCATCGTGATTTCATGCGATTTTCGTGAAGTAACCATGTGTGTTTGAGCTGAGGGTGTTTGTATCCGAAAATGGTGTAGCGGCCCTTGGAGTTAGATGGCCGGTGTTGATTTGCGCCGGTCGGGGTGGTTTGGTGTTAGAAGGGATGCTAAGTGCTTTGATTATTGTTGTTGTTCAAATTAGTTTTGGTAAAGAAATAAATTTTGGTGAGGAGTGTTGTGAGGAAGGAGAAGACAGTCTTCGGGAGGGTTGAAGGCGTGCAGGGGGCAAGCACGAAGGAGAAGAAGACCGAAAAGGAAAAAAAAAAAAAGTAAAAGAAAGAGAAAAATAAAAGTATGGAAAAAGTAAAAAAGCAAAAAAAAAATATTAAAAAGAAAGGAAAAGTTGGTCTTGGGAAGGAGGAATCGCAAGAGGGGAGTGTGCAGTGAGAAAAGACTAACGGAAGGATTTTTTTTTTATTTAAAAAAATTGAAAATGATTTCTTTTTTAATCCAAAAGTGTTGCATCCGGGTTTGGGTTGGGTCTACGGGCCGGATTGGGTTTACCCGGTCCGAACCCATTTTATTGAAGTATAATAATATTAAATATTAAATATATATTAAAAAATAAAAAAATCAAAAATTTCGAAAAATGATAAAAATTCAAAAAATTTCCAAAATTTCAAAAAACTTAGAAAACATTAAAAAAATTCGACTTTTTTTAAAAAAAAATTAAAAATTAAAATTAAAAATTTCAAAAATCCAAAAATAATGACGTTTGGTTAGGAATTGCTATGTATTGCCACTTTAGTGTAATTGTGCCTTTCTTTTCTTGTATGTTGTTTTTATCGCATGTTTAATTTGTGTGTTTTGTGTTTAATTTGCATGTGTTTAATTTTAGGACAAATAGGATCTTGGTAGTTATAATTATTACTTTATTGATTACGCACCCGCATGCTCACCTCCTATGTTAGTGGATAGGTATGAAATCAATCCAAACTGTCTGATAAAAATCATTTTGTTAAAATAAACAAGATTGGGTACCGAAAGGGTACTTCAATTAGTGTAATTAAGTCCCCAATCCTAGATTCTCTAATTGCTTAGGAAGTGAGGCACGCTCCCCTGTCTCACTTGCTTTTTAGTCAACCCCAATAGACTAGTGGCGAGTTTTTTTGTGCAAAATTTTTAAAAATATCCCAATGTCACGCAAGGTATGGGCTTGGGAGAGCCCGCACCTAATCATGGGCCTTAGGCCCGTCCTTTAGGCAATACCTCTAAACTTATTCCCTCCCTCGAGGGTAGGTTGCAACACCCCTTATGTCACCTTAATAGCACTTGACATTATCCATAACTTTTGAAAGTTGGCATTTGGACACCTAATAAAAAATTCATTTTGCTTATCATAACTTTAAATGAAAATGAAAGAGAGATAACTCATACAAACTCGCGTCATGTCTATGTCTATTCATGTTGGTGAACCTTGCCGTATCTTCTTGTTATTGCCAAAATATTGTATATTTGATTCATAGTGCCAACAAGTCGTATAGGTGACAACGTGTGAAGTCAATAATCATGTGGTGTTGTGTACTACCAGATTCAAGTTTTTTTGTGATGTTCAAGTTAGGAGTGTGCAAAAGAAGCTGAGGTGGGTGGTTCTTGAGAGAATCGGTCAAGTTCTTAGTTCCAATTTATGGTTCCATGGGTGGATCCATTCACTCGCTTACCAGTATATTATAATAATATATTAATTTTTAATATTAAAAAAATTGAAATTACTAATTAACAAACCCAAATTAAAATAATTAACCCAAATCAAATAATTAAAAATTAATTAAAGTGGGTAATCTAATATCATGCCAATCACACCAAATGCATAGGTCGCGATCCTTGAAAAGCCCTTGACAAAAAGTCGAGCAGTTAGTGGGCAAAAAGTAAGCACGCGAGAAGCAGGAGGAGGAGGAGGAGAAGAAGAATAGGTGAGGCAAAGAACTAGCAATTTCGGTGAAAATCAAAGTTGTTTCGCGCAACTAACAAGTGGATCGCGGTTCCAATTTTTGGGAACCGGTTGTGCTCGATGTGATTCCAAGAGCCAAACGACCGGTCCTTAGTGGGCGTCCTAGTTCTAGGTTGGGAACCCGGCCCATCCAGACCATGCACACCCCTAGTTTCAAGTCGTACTCTCATACCGTATCAAGATTTACTAACCAACCTAGTAACTTTTTTGCGTCGCGTGTAATTGCACCGTTTGACTTAGTCGCAGTTCTAATCAGGCCCATTTTAATTGCCCAAGCCCACTCCTAATCCCTGGCTCCTTATTGGGCCCAAGGATATTCCAGACCGCAAAGCCCGAACATGTCCATCTTATTTCGGGCTTCACACTCTCTTTCAGAGAGACGGCAACTGGGCATGTGCTGGCCCAGGAGCTGTTCATGGGCAGGACCGTCCTAGCAAGAAAAGCCTTCGGGCCTAGCGTTCCGGGCAGTACCCGACGTCCTGCCAATTTCGATCTTAAGAGTTTCTCTCTCCACGCAGGTATAAAAATCAGTCACTCTCACGCTCGCTAGGGCTTCGAGGCGAAGCAACAACCTAGGGCCTGCATGGAAACACTCCTTGTTTCTGTTTTTGAATTTTTATTTTTTTGTTCTTTTGTTCCCGGAACACAAAAAAACAAAAAAAAAAGAAACAAAAAAAACTTACTTCTTGTTCCAGAAATAATTTTGAAGAAACGTTTCTTCTTCTCTTCTTCTTTTCTTCTTCTTTTTTCTTTCGCCAGTCGCTGGCCTCGGCCATGGCCGGCGACCGGCCGTCGAGGGCCGGCGATGCCGTCGAGGGTCGGCGACCTCGCCTTGGCTGGGCGAGCTCGGGCTCGCCCAGATTCGGCGAGGCCGAGCCTCGTCGGGGGCTGGCGA
This sequence comes from Eucalyptus polyanthemos subsp. polyanthemos, assembly GCA_017140185.1. NCBI lineage: Eukaryota > Viridiplantae > Streptophyta > Magnoliopsida > Myrtales > Myrtaceae > Eucalyptus > Eucalyptus polyanthemos. The sequence goes on along the minus strand of CM029467.1, from coordinate 7,763,836 downwards.
GCCTCGTCGTGGTTGGGCGAGAGACCTAGTGGGATGTCCATGGTCTCCGAAGAGAGGATCGTCCTCATCTTCACTTCGGGCGACGGTGGCAGCGGCGGGTGGCTCTACTAAAACCGCGTGGCCGAGAGAGACTAGTGGCGTAATGTTTTTATTTAAAAAAATAAAAAAAAAGTGTTTCGTTCCGATGAACAATTTTTGAATAAAAAAACCCATTTGGTAAACTTGTTCCGGAAATAAAAAGAACAGAAACACGTTTGGTAAATTTTATTCTTTTTTTGTTTCTTTTAATTTTTTAATATTTTTATTTTATTTTTCATTTTTTCCTTTATTTTTTTTTTTTTTTTTTTTCGGCGGCGGCCTCACCCAACCACGGCGAGGCTCGCCAGCCCCCGACGAGGCTCGGCCTCGCCGGATCTAGGCGAGCCCGAGCTCGCCCAGCCAAGGCGAGGTCGCCAACCCTCGACGGCATCGCCGGCCCTCGATGGCCGGTCGCCGGCCATGGCCGAGGCCAGCGACTGGCGAAAGAAAAAAGAAGAAAAAAAGAAGAAGAAAAGAAGAAGAGAAGAAGAAACGTTTCTTCAAAATTATTTCTAGAATAAGAAGTAAGTTTTTTTTGTTTCTTTTTTTTGTTCTTTTTGTGTTCCGAGAACAAAAGAACAAAAATTCAAAAATAGAAACAAGGAGTGTTTCCATGCAGGCCCTAGGTTGTTGCTTCGCCTCGAAGCCCTAGCGAGCGTGAGAGTGACTGATTTTTATACCTGCGTGGAGAGAGAAACTCTTAAGATCGAAATTGGCAGGACGTCGGATACTGCCCGGAACGCCAGGCCCGAAGGCTTTTCTTGCTAGGACGGTCCCGCCCATGAACAGCTCTTGGGCCAAAGACATGCCTAGTTGCCGTCTCTCTGAAAGAGAGTGTGAAGCCCGAAATAAGATGGACATGTTCGGGCTTTGCGGTCTGGAATATCCTTGGGCCCAATAAGGAGCCAGGGATTAGGAGTGGGCTTGGGCAATTAAAATGGGCCTGATTAGAACTGCGACTAAGTCAAACGGTGCAATTACACGCGACGCAAAAAAGTTACTAGGTTGGTTAGTAAATCTTGATACGGTATGAGAGTACGACTTGAAACTAGGGGTGTGCATGGTCTAGATGGGCCGGGTTCCCAACCTAGAACTAGGACGCCCACTAAGGACCGGTCGTTTGGCTCTTGGAATCACATCGAGCACAACCGGTTCCCAAAAATTGGAACCGCGATCCACTTGTTAGTTGCGCGAAACAACTTTGATTTTCACCGAAATTGCTAGTTCTTTGCCTCACCTATTCTTCTCCTCCTCCTCCTCCTGCTTCTCGCGTGCTTACTTTTTGCCCACTAACTGCTCGACTTTTTGTCAAGGGCTTTTCAAGGATCGCGACTTCTGCATTTGGTGTGATTGGCATGATATTAGATTACCCACTTTAATTAATTTTTTAATTATTTGATTTGGGTTAATTATTTTAATTTGGGTTTGTTAATTAGTAATTTCAATTTTTTTGATATTAAAAATTAATATATTATTATAATATACTGGTAAGCGAGTGAATGGATCCACCCATGGAACCATAAATTGGAACTAAGAACTTGACCGATTCTCTCAAGAACCACCCACCTCAGTTCTTTTGCACACTCCTAACTTGAACATCACAAAAAAACTTGAATCTGGTAGTACACAACACCACATGATTATTGACTTCACACGTTGTCACCTATACGACTTGTTGGCACTATGAATCAAATATACAATATTTTGGCAATAACAAGAAGATACGGCAAGGTTCACCAACATGAATAGACATAGACATGACGCGAGTTTGTATGAGTTATCTCTCTTTCATTTTCATTTAAAGTTATGATAAGCAAAATGAATTTTTTATTAGGTGTCCAAATGCCAACTTTCAAAAGTCATGGATAATGTCAAGTGCTATTAAGGTGACATAGGGGGTGTTGCGACATACCCTCGAGGGAGGAAATAGGTTTAGGGGTATTGCCTAAAGGACAGGCCTAAGGCCCATGATTAGGTGTGGGCTCTCCCAAGCCCATACCCTGCGTGACATTGGGATATTCTTAAAAATTTTGCACAAAAAGACTCGCCACTAGTCTATTGGGGTTGACTAAAAAGCAAGTGAGACAGGGGAGCGTGCCTCACTTCCTACGCAATTAGAGAATCTAGGATCGGAGACTTAATTACACTAATTGACTAATTAGTACCCTTTCGGTACCTAATCTTGTTTATTTTAACAAAATGATTTTTATCAGACAGTTTGGATTGATTTCATACCTATCCACTAACAGAGGAGGTAAGCATGCGGGTGCGCAATCAATAAAGTAATAATTATAACTACCAAGATCCTATTTTTCCTAAAATTAAACACATGCAAATTAAACACAAAACACACAAATTAATACAGATTATGCATATTCATATTAATAATTCGATAATATCTTGTTTGTGACTTAATAATATCTTTTGTGACCTGATGTGATATTCAAAAAATTTGAGCTTCCTTTCAAATAATACCTCTACCAAAGTTATTTCCGTGTGCACTAATCCAGCCTGTCCCCAACATTTATACCTAAGATGTCTTCATCATATGTCATAATATTATTAAGACAGATTCATAATATTATTATTACAGATTTATGTTCGATATTATCATGCGAGCTGCCACAAAACATAGCTCTATAGTTGCCATTGTGGGCAGAGCCCACATGGTAGGATTGTTATGGCATGTAGTCATGCGAGCACACGACACCTAGGCCTCCTACCCTTTCAAGAAGAAGGAAGTTTAGAGATGGATCTCCAGGGTTATACAAAGTTGTTTATATAGTCACTGCTACTATTCATACTATCTATATAGTCACTGCTACGACTTTTAACGCTTACAGGTATTTTCTCGGTATAGTCTATTCATATATGCCACGACTTCTAACGCTTACAACGCTTACAGGTCTTTTCTCCACGACTTCTAACGTTTACAGGTCTTTTCTCTTCTTCTAGCTAGAGGAAGGAATTCCTATCGGAATTACTACCATGCCTACCTAATTTTTTAGTAATACGTTGAAAATTTTATGTACTTTTTATTGAAATTGATTTCACAGACTTTGCCAAGCAACCGCACACCCAACTAACCTTTTCTAACCCCAAAAAAATAATTCACAAATAATTTACAGTTTTAAATCCCACTGCTCTAATTAGGCATTTATTCATTTTGCTAGGTCCCCTAGCTAACCTTTTCCTAAAAAAAAGTTAAAGTTGAATAATGCAAGAATAATGCAAATTGACAGAATCCCATTACTCTGGGCACCCATAATTTACCTCAAAACTTAGAAAAAAAAAAAAAACTTACCTTAATCCTAGTGCTCTAATTAGAACACTGGGCATGGAAACTTAAATTTACCCAAAAAAAATAAATTGTTATTAATCAAAATAAAGATTATACTATTTTATCATATGCCATAATATTATTAATATAGATTCATAATATTATTAATACAGATTCATATTAATAGTTCGATAATACCTTGTTTGTGATCTGATGTGATATTTATAAAATTTGAGCTTCGTTTGATACCTCTGCCAAAGTTACAATGAATTTCCGTATGTGCATTGATCTAGGCTTAGATGTCTGTCCCTAACATAGGATGTCTTCATCATATGCCATAATATTATTAATACAGATTATACAAATTCATGTTCGATAATATCTTGTCTGTGACCTGATGTGATATTCATAAAATTTGAGCTTCTGCCAAAGTTACAATGAATTTCCGTGTGTGTATTGATCTAGGTTTAGATGTCTGTCTCCAACATCTATACTTAGGATGTCTTCACCTAGGATGTCTTCATCATTTGCCATACAGATTCATAATATTATTAATACAGATTATACAGATTCATATTAATAGTTTGATAATATATTGTTTGTGACCTGATAATATCTTGTCTGTCACCTAATGTGATATTCATAAAATTTGAGCTTCGTTTGATACCTCTGCTAAAGTTACAATGAATTTCTGCATTGATCTATCTGTTCTATACCTAGGATGTCTTCATTATATGCCATAATATTATTAATACAGATTCATAATATTATTAATACAGATTATACATATTCATATTAATAGATTATACATATTCATGTTCGATAATATCCTGATGTGATATTCAAAAAATTTGAGCTTCGTTTGATACCTCTGCCAAAGGCTTCTGATAGCACTCTATTTGCATTCAATTGAGAGGTGCGATCGGGGGCTAGGCCTGTGCGAGAAGAAGAAGAATTAGGCGGGAAAAGAAGAAGAGGAAAATGATTTTGTTTGAGCATATATAAAAATCAATCTAAACTTCAAGTTCGGACGTGCTTGATTTCAAAGTATGCGAACACACAGCAGCTGAGGATTGCTCGAGAGACCTGGTGGAGGAATGTGAGGAGGCGCAAATCGCTTGAGGAGGCAAATTGCTTGAGGAGGCGGCAAGACTCGAGGAGAGGTGCGATCCGATGATCGGGGATCCAGGAGAGGTGCGATCGACGGGGCCGAGCTCGAGCTCTGCGCTATGCCTGGCCGAGCTCTGCGCTCTGCCTCCTGTGGGAGCCGCGACGAAGAAGAAGAACGAAGAAGAGGAAGAATTGGGCGGGAAAAAGAAGAAGAGGAAAACGATTATGACGTGTCCAACTGATATTTATACAAATGAGGCAAAGCTCAACGCTTTGCCGGTGTTTATATGCGGCGTGTTGAACTGGTGTGGGAAAAGGTTTGAAGACGCTACGCGAAAAGCAAAAATCATCGCGGACAATGTCTGGCATCACCGTAAGTTCTCTCTACAATTTTTGTTCGCAATATATGTCTGTATAATCAGTTAAGAACATTTTGGATTTGTTGTGGACACGTACTTGATTGCTTGCTTGCATATATATCTTTTCTCTGTTTCTACAACGTAAGCAAATGTTGTCGATGTGAATATTCAATCCATAGAGTTTGGCACCTTGTCTTTCATTGACGTGGTTTAGGAATGGGTTTGATTTCACTCACCACCTAGGAACTAACATACATGCTTCATGATCTGTGTCAAGTCCCTTGATTATTTATCTAGGGGAGATTCAACTCTAATGTGCGGTGCTATCTTTCAGCACTTATTGTTTTGCTAATCTATGTCAATTCCTACTTGAACAAATTGCCAAATGTGTAACATGGCACTTCTGTGGAGGACATACTTTGTTTTCCATAATTTTCTAAAGCCATCCAGACCCATCGAGCTCTTTGCATGACTGAACGTTGGACTAGATAAATGATCACCTCTTGGCTCTTGGCCTTTTTCCTGTAAAGAAGAAAAATTAGCTTTGTCCCGTAATAGGAAGCACTTGCAAAGAATCGGATAAGCTTGGTTTTAGCAGCTGGATAAGCTTGGTTTTGGCTTCTTGTCTCTTTCTTTAGTTTATTTGTGACTTGTGAAAGACAAAGCCCGTACTTTCTTTGATTCTTGTCTCCTCACGGTTTTCAATCCATGGAATTGTGATGTTAAGAACTGTATTTATACCTGACCTCGACCAATTTGTAATTGTGCTATGTTTGTGTGAAACAGTTAGAACCAGCCCTAGCGTCACAAATGCAGCAATGGCTCGACTGGCTCAGGGGACAAAAGTGCTTGCAGAGGGGGGACAGGATAAGGTATTTTAGCAGACATTTGAGATTCTGCCAGGAGAGAAGCTCCTGAAGGCATATGCTTGCTATCTATCCACTTCCACTGGGCCTGTCATTGGGACACTGTATTTGTCAAACAAGAGACTCGCCTTCTGCAGTGATAACCCTCTTTGCCAATACTCTCCCTCAGGACAGCAACAGTGGATGTATTATAAGGTAACCTTTTCCAATCTTCCCATAATTGCATTTACTCTAGGATTGCTATTTCAAATGGGTAAGCACTGAACTTTTGTCTGAATCATGATAAGTTTTTAATGCATTACAAATTCATAGCCTGAGTTATGATTTTCGTTTCCCCTCTTGTGACTGGCCCAAGTTGTCTTGTGGTTGCCCCTCTTTGGAGAACCTTCATTGGAAAGGACCTTCATTTTACTCATTGATTGTATTACTTCACCGAAACTTGGATCAATTTTTTTTTTTTGTCATTTTATTCTTATTTAAGCATGAATTATCTGAATGTAGTGAAACATACCCAGAAAAAATTTGTCAAGCTCCGCTGAGCTTCACTTTCCCACCATCAGTTCTTAACGTGCTTTCATCCTGATTGATTGCGTAGGTGGTTCTGCTGCTCAATCAGTTGAGCACTGTTAGTCCTTCTTCAAACAGGTTGAATCCTACTGAAAAGTACATCCAGGTTGTCACGAGAAATGGTTATGAATTCTGGTTCATGGGTTTTATATCGTATGACAAGGCTCTCAAGAACATAAATGAGGCTTTACAGCAGTATCATGACAATAACATGGCTGGAAGGATACTGGTACAATAACTCACCAGACTGAGGAAGAGATTGACTGTACTTGAATAATTTGGATGTGCGTCCGACTGCTATGGATACTCGATTTCTAATGTTTTACTTTGTAATGTAAAATAAAATAAGATAAAGCTTTCATAGTCCCAAAAAGGATCACTAGGGCTTTCTTCATTATTGCTCTTGTTAGATAAGCCCGAATGAATATAGCCAGTCATTTCAAATGCCCATATTTGCCAATGGGCTAAGATATGTGGTGAGTGACCAATGCATGGCATTGGAAGGTTCTTGTTTTAGTGTTACTTTCACTTTGATTTGTAGATAGTCACATGTTGAATAACTGGCTGTCATATGCAATCTTTCATGGTCCCAGAAAGAATCGCTAGGGCTTTCTTCAGTACCGCTCTTGTAAGATACCACGTGAATGACTATGGCCAGTCATTTCAGATACCCATATTTGCCCAATGGGTTGAGATGTGGTGAGTGACCAATGCATGGCATTGGAAGCTTCTTGTTTGTGTCATTTTTGCATTGGTTTATAGATAGTCACATGATGTGTCCATTGGCTGTTTTGTGTGATCTTTCTTGGCCTGTAGAAACGGAACTTCGAGAGTAACATTTCCTTTTAAAACAGTTGCAGCAAGTAACTATGTTCTATGAAGCAGCTATCGGAGCTTGATTCTTCTTTTTTCCCTTTAATAATTGGGTTCTTCAGTTTTGGAAGCTGGCTTCTGATAGCATTCTAGCTGATAAATACAATTATAATCTGAATCACGTTTTACTACAGATGCCTAACCCGACGTGATCTAATTCTTGAAAGGGAAGCATTATATTGCAGCAAACTTCTATTTACTTCGGCAACGACTGCGGCCTATCACTAGTCATCTTTAATTGCTAGGCTAATTGCAAGGTTGCCGCCACGACCCTTGGTTACAAAGTCGCATAGGAAACTATACTCTATGCATGAGATGAGGATCTAACTAACACTTTCCAATCATTTTGCCGACAAACTGAGAAGGGAATGTGTACTCAGTTTTGTGCTTTTCTCGTGGCAACGGGCAACCTAAATGTTGAAAAATTTTCAAGAGATAATTGTCCAAAAAATTTTAAATCTATTATGAGTTTGCAGATTTAGTTGTAAATTTTTCATTTTTGACATTTTAGTTTAGATCTTCTTATGATTGGTCAATTTAAGGCTCGGAATGCCAAAAGAGAATAGAAAAATGAAGTAGAAAGCTCAATGCTCATCCCCTGGATGGTTGTTTGCTAATAGTTTAGCCTTAAAAAAAATAAAAAAAATAAGACATCTTGTGCTTATGGCTATCATTCCACATAAGAACCTTTCTATATGTCCTTACGTGCTCTCTAAGCGTCGGGTCGGCCCATATGGTTTGTCGTGAGACAAGGATTGATGTTCGATTGTTCACGTTTCTTACAAATTCTATTCTCGATAGGATTAGGAATTATAGGGTCATGCTGTGGATGCATTCGAACCGCACAGAAGAATATCAATACTCAATACTCGTAGCCTGTCCTTGTTCCATATAATGGCGTGCCATATAATATAAATTTCTCATCAGATGGTTCTTGTTAGCATGGCAAAACCGTGTCCTCAGCACACATCAATTCTTTTAAATAATCCACTCTTCTTTGACATGTTAGAGAATTGATTTTCACATGTTACAGAATTGATTTGCTTTCAAGAACATGTTAATCTGTGACAATTCATTGTGTCGTAGTTGTGCTTTCGCTCTATATTTTATTAATTCTCCCCATGTCCTGTGTCTCCCCATGTCCTGTGTCCATGTACTCGGTTACATTAATCTTCTTCGGGGCAAATACAAGGTTGATTTTTCCTTCTTTTTCTTTTTTGCTTTTACACGACTACCCTTACGTATCTCACAAGGTCTTGTGGTAGAAAAACAATAGCCTCATGAGGTTTCTTTTGGATCAACAAATCTCTTACCTAGTAAGTGACTCTTTTGGAAATGCTCGGGGTCAATCCATTGGACGCAACAGTCCTCTTTTTCAAAAGCCTTTTTAATTTAAAGACCCGATGACGGGAAAGGCGCATTACTTAGAACCCCCAATCTCTGAAAAAATATTCTCCAAAGTGGGAACATAGATTTGACATGGTGATGCACGTGACGTCAACAAGGGGAGACCCACGAAGGAGAAGAAGCCAAGCCAATTGTGTGAGCCATATGTCATCACCAATTATGGCTTAAGGGAATCATCTCCTAGCATCAATTGCAATTCCATCTTTTTCGAGGATAATCGCTTTGACCGTGTTAATGTAACCCGTCTTTTCCACCCGTTTATGTCGATAGATGTGTAAATAGCTGTCCAGTTCGCATACATCGGTCAAAGATCTGTCGACAAACCAAGACAAATCGCTTTTGCCACGTGGTCACTCATGAAAACGCGGTTAGCCAAAGATCTGTCGACAAACCAAGAAGCCCTTGCTAGTAAAACCACTTCGATCATCGCTTTTGCCACGTGGTCACTCATGTGCAAGCAAAACGCGGTTAGTTTTTTTAATGGGAATTTAGATGGGTCTTCCCCCCCCCCCCCCCCCTGGAGGGTGAATGGGAATCGTTCGGATTGAAGGAGGAGAAAAGAAAGAGAGATCAAACTAAAGTTTTTTTATCCGGAAGGGACTGAAGATGGTCGGAGAAGCACGTTTCTGGCGTGGCTATTTTGGCATAAAATTTGATTTTAGACACGAAATACGACAGAGAAAGAGAGAGAGACGGGGCGGAGCTATCCGAATCGGAGGGCAGAGCGTTAGGTGGCGGCTTGTGATGGGCGGTCGGGTATCAGCCAGGCTTTCTGCACAGAATATCCGCTGCTCCTCATACGCGCTTCTTTCAATAATAAATAAATAAAGGATGACGGAGAGGAAGAAAAAATGAATATTCTTTTCTTCCTTTTTTCAAAAATAGAAAAAATGGAGTGCGCCAATTGTGATAGATAAAAATACAGATACGGCTCGACCCATATCTCTTTTTCTATTATATACAGAGATATAGGTAAGGAAAGAAGGAGAAGAAGAAAAAATGAATATTCTTTTCTTCCATTTTTTTAACAATAAAAAAGTGAAGTTTGCCAGTTGTGATAGATAAATATAAATATATAGCTTAACCCAAATTTCTTTTTCTATTATATACATAGATATAAGTAGAGTAACATCCAAGAAAGGTTTCAACCTCCAAACCATTTGTTATCATGAATCATAGTTTTCATCACTAAATAAAGGGTTAATTATATTGACGATGATCCAACATATCTTTTTTCCCTTGAAAGAAATTGAGTGATCGAGAATCATTTCCTATCCACTTATTCAATGCTTCTTTTCACTGCTCCCTCTGAGGATGATGGCAATAACACGTTCGGTCATGTGTTAGTTGAGGAAAGGATGAAAAAGATGCCGAGGGAGACATTATTCATCAAGCATCGGCTAATTTAGAAAGACTATCGGCCCTTAAAATTCATAGGGAGAAGGGAGAGAGAAAGAAAAAAGGTACCCTTCATTACCTACCCTAAAGTTTTTGATCCATGTCTAAAGAAAAGCTACAAGAAGGAAATTCAAGCAATGTCCATAACTCAAAGAAATCTCTTTGAAATGCATGTTTTATCATCGTATCAATAAAATTTCGAACATTTTTCTCGGTCGCATATAAATATATTATGATTTGATCTTTTTGGGGTCGGAACATGTGTATGATCATCGAAATTCGATTATTCCTTCCTTTTCCGTTAGTGGCAAAGAGATTTCCCATCCGGGCTCCTCTGTCACGTCACACGCAACACACGTTCGCATGTTTGGCCCCCGATAGGAACTCCAGCCATGCGCGATATCGTAAAAAGCAAAAACCCCACGCCAAAAAAAGAAAAGAAAAAAAAAACAGAAAAAGAGAAAAAAAAGAGGAAAAAAAAAACAGAAAATAAATTTTAAAAAAAGGGAGAGATAAAAACCCAGAGGAGGTTCTTGCTTCGTTGTACGCGCACGGACAATCCCAATCGCGCTCAATCGTACTCTCATCTCCTTCCGTCTCCCTCTTCTTCCTCCCTCCTTTGCTTTCTGCAATTCTCATCTCGTCGCCGTCGCTCTCCTCCTCGCATTCCGCTTCCCTCCGCCGCCGCCGCCGCCTCCCGCTCTCGCACTCCCCTCTGCTCCCGCCTCTCTCTCTGCCTCCGGCTGCCGTTTTCCGCCACGCGGCCGGCGGGGGAGCCTGTCCGATTGACGGCGACGGCGTAGGCCGCGCGAGGGGATGGGGGGACTCGTTCTCGAGCTCTCGCGCACCTCTGCTCCGTGCGCTGCGTGTGCAGGCGCTCGCGCGCGCGGGTGGTGAAACCGTAGCTGGCTGCCTGCCTTGTTTGTTTGTTTTTTTATTTTGGTGGCGGTTTTTGTGAAGTGTAGATGATCCATGTCGATGCCGAAGGAGCCCGAGCTGGTGATGAAGTTGCGGGGAGGTTCTGTGCTGGGGAAGAAGACGATTCTCAAGAGCGACCACTTCCCTGGGTGCCAGAACAAGCGCCTCTCCCCGCAGATCGACGGCGCTCCTAACTATCGTCAGGTTTCTAAGGCCCTTTCTCCCTTTCCCTCCCTATTTATTTATTTATTTTTTATTTGCATTTCGCTCATTTGCTCTCGTCGATGCGATAAGCGCCGCCCTTCGTGCATGCGTGGATTACCGATCGGTCTTTGTCTCCTAAGTTGATAGCTTTCGTTGTAGGCGGCGATCGGATTACTATTCTGTTAGTTTGCGACGCGGAGAATTAGTTTCTCGTAGCTGATTGGAATGTTCTGTGAGGTGGTTGGTTTTCTGGTCTGGTCTGGTAGCTGGCTTATTTTTGGAGAGAGGAATGTGGTTCTTAAAATGCATTTATAAGTCGATTACCGACTGGTAACATTAATTAAGTAAGATTCCGTAGAGTTATGGGCCGATTGATTCTCTCTTGCGACGCCGATTTGGAATGTCTATCTTGTCATTAGTTTTGTGATACTGTGCGGTGGCTCATTTACAAGGAGATGATTAACTTATGTAGTGTAGGTAGGGGTTGACCTGATTTTATATGAGGTGGAGCACTACAATTAATCTGTCCGTCGGTGGTTTTGGCAATTCTCTGCGCACAGTAATTAATGTGACTAGTAGTGCATAATTTGTATCGTGTTCTCATCTGCTGGGGACTTTCCACAGGCTGATTCGTTGCACGTCCATGGCGTCGCAATTCCAACCATTGATGGGATAAGGAATGTTCTTAAGCATATCGGTGCCCAAATTGATGGGAAGGGAGTAAGAGTTCTATGGATTAGTCTGCGCGAGGAACCGGTAAGTGCATCTAATGGGGCCAAAGTGTTCCAATTAATGTTTTGTTTTGTGTTCGGTAGCTATGTTTTCTTTGAGTTGCATCACCGATGTATGAGTCAGGTATGCCTTTTTTTATGAGTTGTATCTATCTCGAAATGGACCTTCAGTTTCTTTACCTGTCTTTTTCCCCTAAGCAGCACCAGTTTCTCTCTTCAATTAATAATAGTAATCTACAGGGTTGAGCAAAATTTTGATCGATGATGTCGTGTAATTGCTAGGCCTTGCAAGTGACTGGTTGTCCCTCCCCCAACTCCAACCAAACCAACCCCCAACACCCCCCCCCCCCCCAATTTTTTTATTTTTAGAGATGGGATCTGAAAATATTGGAGGGACAAACGAACATTAATTTTGTCCATGGAGTTAATATCCTCCTTGATTGCATCACACCACGTGGCAGGTTGTTTCTCGCTCATGGTTTCTTTTGTTCATGTTCTTGTTTGTCCAAAAATCAGTGGAAACAATGGATTCTGATGCTGTCATAAACTGTTGCACAATAACCGTTTGGTTGATACTTCTTAAATCTTTATTAGTTGGACCCCACAAGTGAGACAGTTGTCCGTTGCATGTTGTTGCAAGTAGCAGAATGCAGTGTATGTGAAGCTTATCGATTTTCTTTACCTTTTGAACAGGTTATATTCATTAACGGACGACCCTTTGTTTTGTGTGATGAGGAAAAGCCACTTTCTAATCTTGAATTGACGGTATGTTACGCTGTCAAGATACGCCATTTTCAATTAGGTGCTCTACCGTTACTGCATGATCAAAAATGATTGCCATGTATGCTGGTTTTGCTATTGTTCTGCTGGCTTTGTCATTGTTGTCATTGCTTCACATGCCGAGAGATCTCCTTATATATGTGGAAAGATGAGGAAGCTGTGAATCCCAATTACTCTAGAGCTCATATTTAGGTAATCAAATTGTTGAATTGATTGGATGTTGTGTCTTCTAACCTGATTGATTTTAGCTTATATCCGTAATATATTACGAATCCTTGTTTATTTTTTAAAAATGTATTGATGTCACAGATTTTGTAGCAACATTCTGATTCATGTTTCGCTTTTTATACCTGTCCATCTGAATCTTATTAGGGAATCAACAGGGATAGGGTTGAACAAATGGAGGATAGACTGAAAGAAGATATCATGATGGAAGCAGCAAGGTGCATACTTTCTCATCACAGCACCATTTGCTGATTTTAGTATTCGTGGGTTTTCTTGACAGTACAATCATTTGACAATCTCCATAATAGCATATCCCTATTGCAAATTTTGACTTAGCAGATATGGAAATAAGATCCTTGTCACTGATGAACTGCCAGACTATCAGATTGTGGACCAGTGGGAACCCGTGTCCCATGATTCTGTGAAGACCCCACTCGAGGTATCATACGTATGTCAGACTTATTGCTAGAGGACAACAAGTGCTTCCATTTTCTTATTAATGGTCTCACTGTTATTTCTTTGACACAGGTGTACCAGGAATTGCATGATGAAGGGTACCTTGTGGACTATGAACGAGTTCCCTTAACTGATGAAAAGGCACCAGAGGAACAAGATATTGATGATTTGGTAAGTAAGATGTTTTAAATTTGGTTTGCTTCTTTGGATGAAATACTTACTGTTTAATGAGTGCGAGTGGTTACTAAATTATATTCACCCGATTCATGGAAGTTTCTCTGTTTTTTTGTATTTCAAGTGACCAGAAGGGAGGACATCTTTCAAAATATACCAGAATAACTGCATGTGGCTTACATGACTGAGCTTTGCCTAGAATAGCGAGACAGCTTATGTTTTAGTTGATGTAATATTGAATCTTCTCAGAGCCTCCTCATAATGTTCGCTTCCATACTATCTCTGAGTTGTAATTCAGTGCATGCATATGTTAGAGATCTTGTTATATTTACAGAGTCAAACCTAGTTTAGACAGCTTTACCAGAAAAAAAAACCTAGTTTAGACAGTGCGAACTATCAGTCCAGAGTATGTTTCAAACAGCTGTGAAATACTGACTGATAATTCGATTGCTTGTATTTCACCATGTGCTATGGTAATGGTGCTATAGATATGATCTCTGTAAACGCTTTTTCTGCACTTGGATCGCTGATATTGACTTCCATCCCATTTTCCTTCATAATTTTAGGTTGAAAAAATTTCTCGAGTTGATGTAAACACAGAGATAATTTTCAACTGCCAAATGGGGTATGGAAGGACAACCACTGGCATGGTGATTGCAACTTTGATCTACCTCAACCAGATTGGAGATTCTGGTAGTCCTTGTTAGTTTAATGCATAATCTTCATGGCATGAGGAAAACTGAACAATTATTAATCTTGATTCAATATTTAGTATTTGTCTAGATTCTCAATTATCAGGTGAGTAATGTTATTGGCAAAATATTATTACATGCTTCCAGGAAGAAAAGTCACATGAAATGGGTTACTGTATCTTTTGTTTTTAAATTAAGCTTGCCATTTAAACTTAGGTTGATGTCTCTCTGATTATCCCTGTAAAACCATGGTTTCATTTTGTGTCCCAAATGCTGGACGGATGGTGAGGCCAATGTGGTCTTTGATGATAAGCTGAAGAGTAACTTAAAGTCCATCGTTTTCCTTGGCTCTAAAATGATATAGTTTAATTTTAACTTCCTAAGCTCATGTCATGGGTTATAAGTCTCCCAATGCACAAGGATCCCTCTGTATAGATGCCTTCTCTGCAATGTTTCTCTCTCTCTCTCTCTCTCTCTCTCATACACCCTTTTAAGTGATTGTTCCTTTTTTTGGCATGAAGGTATTCCAAGGACCAACTCAATTGGTAGGGTTTTAGATTCTGGTTCTAATGTGACAGTCAATTTGCCAAATTCAGAGGAGGCAATTCAAAGAGGAGAATATGCAGTCATAAGAAGCTTGATTCGGGTTTTAGAGGTAACTGGCGTTACCTCTTTTCTCATCCTGTGGCTGATTCATAGATTGGGTTAGGTTTTCAACTAATATTATATGTTTAGGGTGGTGTTGAAGGTAAAAGACAGGTCGACAAAGTCATCGACAAGTGTGCATCCATGCAGGTATGTCATCACAAAGTCACCTAATGCATTTCGCAGAGCCTGTATATGTCCATTAGATTCCTGATTTGACTGATTTATACTTTGCATAAGATCTCCATGAGTTCAGTTAGTCTTTCAATTTTTTCTAAACTACTGCGTGAAATTTGTTCGCAGAATTTACGGGAGGCCATCGCCACCAATCGCAATAATATTTTACGTCAACCTGATGAGATGAAGAGGGAGGCATCACTTTCAACTTTTGTAGAATACTTGGAGAGATACTACTATCTCATATGTTTTGCTAAGTACATCCATTCAGAAAGAGAGTCGTTGCGCTCTAGTTCTTTGGGTCGTTGTACTTTTGCTGAGTGGATGAAAGCAAGACCAGAACTTTATAGCATAATTCGCAGGTAAAATATTGATTTCGTGTCACATTTGGACATTCAGATTGAAGGTTCTGCTGGAGACAAATACAATGATGTGAAATTGAATGAAATCTTAAACCTTTTGGTCAGATGCATGCATGCCTATAAATTGAATTGTCAGAGAAAAGTTAAGTTTCACTGTTCATTTGTTAACCTTTTCTTAAGGTCAGGATAGTGTCAGTTTGACGTGGATCTCTCTTTTTGGATAGGAAAGTTTACTGCATACCTTTCAGTTGCCAAGTTTCTGCCTTCTTGCATTGGGCAGAAGCATATCTCTATCAGTCATTTTACTGGTTCAGCTTTGAGTTTGACCTCAGGTGGAATATGATTGGTTCACTTGCTCATCCCAGCATCTGGGTAGGCTTTTTGATTGCATAACTGATATTACGACAGTTTTTCTCATCATGCTCAATGTTCCTTTGTGTAATTTAGGGTATTTCATTTATTACTAGGCTGTTGAAGGTGAAACTGCACCAAGCAAATGAGGCATTAACTGTACAAATCGAGTTTCGATCTGGAACAAATATTATCATGGCATCTTCCTGAAATAACTAATAGCTCTTATTCCAATCGTGATTATACAAGCATTATGGGCCTTTCTATGGGCAGTGTTTCTAATATCAACAAGTCTGATGGCCTCCACCTTCTGCAACATTGGTTTTTGTAGATTGCTCAGAAGGGACCCAATGGGTGCACTTGGATATGCAAGTTTGGAACCATCTCTTATGAAGATGGCCGAATCGGCTGATGGCCGACCTTATGAGATGGGTGTGGTTGCTGCCAGGAGAATTGGGGAGGTTCTTGGCAGTCAAACTGTTTTGAAAAGTGATCATTGTCCTGGTTGTCAAAACCAAAGTTTACCAGAGCGAGTGGAGGGTGCCCCCAATTTCAGAGAAGTTCCTGGGTTTCCTGTTTATGGAGTTGCAAATCCTACTATTGATGGCATAAGATCAGTCATACAGAGGATTGGTAGTGGCATATGTGGTCGCCCTGTCTTTTGGCATAATATGAGAGAAGAACCTGTGATTTACATCAATGGAAAGCCATTTGTTCTTCGTGAAGTAGAGAGACCATTCAAGAATATGCTGGAATACTCGGTATAAGTAACTTTCTCGTGCATCATTTTGCATGCTGCATTACAACCAGTGAATATTGACAATCTCTTGATTAACATCTTCCTCTGATGGATGTGACCATTGTAATGGGTTGCATAGCAATGAAATGCCTCTTGTAATGAATTGCATATCAATAAAGATCCTTCCAGGATTAGTGTAATGCACAGATCAGCCACATGTACACATATGCACACACGCAAGCACAACAAACATGCATCATCACTGGAAAAAGAGTGTCTAGAACAATCATATATTGGTTTCTTAATAAAAAACTTGTTCGCTATGAGTTGGAGTTTTCTACTGAGTTGTGACAGGTGACTACTACTGTCTCTTACATTTAATATCTACGAGACTCTTATTAGCTGTCTAATATTCATCTCTACGGGATTGTCGTGATATGTATTTATTTTCAAAAAATGTTACTTCACAGGTGGTAGTCAAGCCCATATTTTCTTTGGTGTTGAGTCTTCCTTCACTTTCTTGATTGTAATAAACTGATGTGCATTCAGGGAATCGATCGAGAGAGAGTGGAGAAAATGGAAGCTCGGTTAAAAGAAGACATTCTTAGAGAAGCTGAAAGATATGGGGGTGCTATCATGGTTATTCATGAAACAGAGAAAGGGCAGATATTTGATGCTTGGGAACAGGTAGATTCTTCTTCTGTACAGACACCTCTTGAAGTGTTTGAAAACTTGGAATCCGATGGCTTCCCCATTAAGTATGCACGGGTGCCCATAACTGATGGTAAAGCTCCGAAAAGTTCCGACTTTGACACATTGGCGATGAACATTTCTTCTGCCTCCAAGGACACAGCATTTGTTTTCAATTGCCAGGTTAGACTACAAGCTGCTTCTTTGAGTTTTTGTAACTAGGAATTTAATCAACCGTAACGAGCTATTTGCTGATTTTTCCTCATATTATCTTATTGTCTATGTGGCCTTCATAGATGGGCAGAGGAAGGACTACAACAGGAACTGTGATTGCTTGCCTTCTAAAACTCAGAATTGACTATGGTAGACCAATTAAAATCCTGTTTGCTGATGCGAAGCAGGAAGAGGTGGATGATGGCACCTCAAATGGTGAGGAAATTAATGGAAATGGTGCCGCTTCTACTTCTCCAGTGTCTAAAGAGAAGCTTAGCGAGGAACAAGGTCGTGCTTTTGGCATAAATGATATTGTACTACTAGGGAAGATAACAAGACTGTTTGATAATGGTTTGGAGTGCCGTGAAGCCTTAGATGCTATCATTGACAGATGTTCTGCTCTGCAAAACATACGTCAAGCTGTTTTAGAGTACAGAAAGGTATTCAACCAACAACATGTTGAACCTAGAGTTAGGCAAGTGGCACTGAATCGCGGTGCTGAGTATTTGGAGAGATACTTCCGCCTGATTGCCTTTGCAGCATATCTTGGGAGTGAAGCATTTGATGGTTTTTGTGGACAAGGAGAAATGAGAATGACATTTAAGACTTGGCAACATCAGAGACCAGAAGTTCAAGCAATGAAATGGAGTATCAGATTAAGGCCTGGACAATTTTTCTCCGTTCCTGTATGTTGTAACCTTCTTTCATTTAATGAATGAATTGCAAATTAAGATTTTGATAATCCTCTTGCATTTTTGTCTCATGGTGATCTAATTCTTTTGATTTTAATATTCAGGAGGAGCTGAGAGTGTCTCAAGAGTCCCAACATGGAGATGCAGTAATGGAGGCCATTGTCAAATCTCGTAATGGTTCTGTCTTGGGCAAAGGCTCCATCCTCAAAAAGTACTTCTTCCCTGGTCAGAGAACTTCTAGCCACATACAGATTGATGGTGCACCACATGTTTACAAGGTATGTTCTAGAACCAGATTGTCAAAGTTGAACTTTTATATACATTATGACGGATGGGGTCAGCATTACCAACAGTACCATATGCTTGCGGAATTATGCTGTCCATAAACTTTTCTTTAGTGGTGTGTCCAATGTGAAAGCATGAACCCGTAAAGCATTGAGCCCAAACGTGGATAGTTTAGCTCTCTTTGTATATGTTGAATTTGCTTGAACTCTAAAGGCTTTGTTAATTAATTCAAGTTATTTCTTGTCTTGAAATTTTGCTTAAAGCATAACCAGAATAGTTAGTGCTTCATGTGAGATTTGGTATTCCAGTATGATTGTTTGAAAATGAAAAAATTGTACATAGAGATGTAGTATGCTAGAGTTTGACTTTGACCTGAAGTAGTCTTGTCTATGGTGTGCCACTGAACATCTTTGTCTTTATGCTAGTCTACATTCAATGTACCTTCACTATTTTTTCAAACATTGAGGTCATCAACAAGTTCAAACTAAAGCAGTCGTTACATTGCCTCCTCTTTGACATGGACGTATATGGTTTATTGTGACATGAAGCACTTATTATAGGAAGCTTCAACTAACCTTTCCTGGCCCTGAGGGAAGCAACTTTAATATCTCTGACATTCACTGTATTTCCCCTCCATTTGTTAAACTCAGCATTTCTCGTCTCAGTGATTTATTCATGGTGTGACCAACATGGTCAACTGTGGGTCTCTGGACTGATTCATGAAAGATGGGCTAAAGGCTGGCTAAGCTCCAGTTCCTTTTCCAAGTCGAAAAGCCTAATCCTTTCTCTATGGGTATACTTAAGCAAAACTTGCATGAATGCTATTATGATTAGCTCATAATGTGAGAAACATGTCTTGAAATATAACTTGGCCATTATTTTCAAGCTAACATCTGTATTTGCTTTAGGTGGATGGGTACCCTGTGTTTAGCATGGCAACTCCAACAATTAATGGTGCAAAGGAGATGTTAGCATATCTTGGTGCCAAACCCGCTGCAGGAGTAACATCTCGGAAAGTGATAATAACTGATCTTAGGGAAGAGGCAGTTGTTTACATTAATGGCATGCCATTTGTCCTCAGGGAATTGAATAAACCTGTCGATACACTTAAGCATGCCGGAATTACTGGCCCAGTGGTGTGTTATCTCAGTCACACATCCGTTGTTCTATAAATTAGACATAAGTAAGGTGACTCTTAAATTTAGCTGATTTCTGTGCAGGTGGAACACATGGAAGCACGGCTCAAAGAAGATATATTATTTGAGGTCAGGCAGTCCAGTGGGCAAATGCTTTTACATCATGAAGAATATAACGCCACATCACATCAGTCGAGTGTCACAGGATACTGGATGAACATCCTGACTGATGATATTAAGACACCAGCTGAAGTGTATGCTTCTCTGAAGGATGAAGGTTATAATATCACATACAGGAGGATACCATTGACCAGAGAGAGAGAAGCTTTAGCTTCTGATGTTGATGCTCTCCAATACTGCAAAGATGAGTAAGTGCCGATTCTTGGCTTACACCCTCTCTAAATCTGATCCAGGTCACAAGTTTGCTGCCTGCGCATTCTGTTGATGGATTTGCTTAAAATAGCAAAGTGTTAAAGGATGCCTAAAGGCACTGGGTAAGCTGCAATAAATGTTCCTCATAAATGGCAACCAAAAAAAAAAGAATAAAAAAAGGTAACTTTGTGTCCTTGATTTTGGGATAAATGCCTCGGGAGTAGAACTTTTTGGAAAGTCGGTTCAAGTACTAAAAATTTGAGGAAACTTCAGTTTTCTTCTCTTTGATTAAATGTCGACTTAAGGCTTCATAATGTGGAAGACAGTGGTGGTGGCAAATTGCCCTACATTACTAACTTTATCGTGATTAGCTAATGATTGCAACGACACCGGTACTAAATTTTTCTCTTATAGTCCGTTCCACTTTATGTGGATCATGGAAAGGCTTCTTAATATTGTTCCTGATATTTTTCCTTTTTATTTTCTTAATACAGAAAAAAACTCCTGAAACTGAGACAATTTTTTTTCCTGCAGCTCTGCAGGCTGTTACCTTTATGTTTCTCATACAGGCTTTGGAGGAGTGGCATATGCAATGGCAATTACTTGTATTAAACTTAAGGCAGAGACCAACTGTGATACAAAGACCCCACAACTGCCGGCTGATAAGAAGTTATACTTTGCAGCTGGAGAGAACTTGTCTAGGACTTCTGATGATGATGCACTCAAGATGGATGATTATGGAGACATACTGAACCTTACAAGAGTTCTTGAATATGGTCCGAAGAGCAAAGCAGATGTTGACACTATAATCAATAGGTATATTCTCATCTAGGACACAGATTCTTCTTTCTACTGATACTGAATATCTATTTAAGCACGAGCCACGGTGAATGCTGTGAGGTGGTTTGCATGTTAGCACATATTCGTAAAGGAATGTGTTCTGTCCATTTTCTCAGGAATAACTGAAAATAGTTGGCTGTCTCTTAGGGAAACATACTTCTACAGCGTTTAAGTTCATTTTTGACTTATCTTTCTCATCATTTTCTTTCTTCATATTTTTAGTTCCTCATGATGCTAATTATATATGGTTTAAACAGATGTGCAGGTGCTGGGCATTTACAAGATGATATTCTTTACTATAGGAAGGAATTGGAAAAGTTGTCTGACTGTGACGATGAAAAGCAATCATATCTCATGGACATGGGCATAAAGGCTTTAAGGTATTCTTTCAGAGGGCTTAAGGCATGTTTGATTTTGTTTGTTTCTTCTTGGCTTGCAAGACATGGCTGTGTTCATTACCGCTTCATTTGGTGTTCCTGTTCTTGAATCATATCAAACCTGTCCAGCATTGCTTTTGTGAACCCGCCTAGGGGATTTCACTCATGAATTATCTTCTAACACGATGGCCTCTTGGATTGTTGCCCCATGGACCTGTAAAATCAAGAAGACGAGGGGGAATTTTTTTTTTCATAGAGTAAACAAGTGTTTGATGCTTTTGTGATCCGTATTACTGTCCTCATGCTGCTGTCCGCTGTTTGGGAGTGGAATTTGGATTCTCTTGTGCCTAGTCGTGTGCATGAAGAATTGATGATGGGGCAATGTATTGTTTTTGCAGGAGATATTTTTACCTCATCACGTTCCAGTCCTATCTCTATTGCACTTCGGCACCTGCAACAACATTTACATGTTGGATGGATGCAAGACGTGAACTTGGACATCTCTGTAATAACCTGAGAATAGATAGATAGATTTTGAAGGCTGAGTGGCCTTGCTAGAGGATATGTTGTATAGTAAATTAGTTGCTATATAGATATGTGTATCATTCTCTCTTCTCATTGTGGACCTGTAGAGATAAGGAAAAATGTCTAGGAAAATGCAATTTACAAGAAACATTCTTGCTCGGTATATCTTTCCCGTTAGATGTATATAAAATGTGGGTGCAGGTGCTTAATCATGTATTGTCGTCGAACACTGACCTGTTTATTATGGGAGATTAGGAAAAATGAATGTTGACACCATTACTCAAAGCATTTCACTGTCAGGTTGTACTACTTGTTTTGTTCTTTGAGCTTTTGTGCGGATTATTTTAGGAGGGAACCGAAAGATCTCTTTCTTCTGCTGGTGGCCCTTAACCATGTGTTACCTGTTCTACAAGTTGGACCTTATTTCTTTTCAGTGTAAAATCTTGTCAGACTCCTATGATTGATTCTCGTTGGGCTTCGACCAAAGATAATGTTTCCTCCCATGGCCGTCTTACTTTCAAATCGGTTCTCCGGATTTCTCACTGTGGAGTAGATAAGACTTGAGGTGCATTGTCTCGATGGTTAATGTAGCAGAAGAGTGACCCCAGTAACTAGGATGGAGTGAAAAGGGGGCGAGAGGAGAGCTAGGATAAAACCGTGGTTTTGCCTATGGAATGCGGAACACATGAAGATCTCGGAGAAGATCTTGACACTTGATATTCTAGTTTTACTTGGAGATTATGAGCCAACGCATCTGCATCATGTCCGCTAGATAGTGTTATGTGCACGATTGACGGTATCGGGTCCCCTCTTATATTTAGGATCTTGATTGCGAGTTCTTGCTTAGGCATACCTTCAAATACCCTTGACACCATCCTACCCCCACGCCGCGCCCCCTCCCAAAAATAAAAAATAAAAATTGGAAGCACCAAGGACGTTGCCGGTGACTTTGGATCATCATCATATTATAGAGAAAATTATCTATAAATTTCTAAACAGCAGAAGGGTGACCTTTAATTTTATATTTCATCCTGGGATCCACCACAACTTCCTGTTCTTAATCTGCTTAGAGCAGATGAAATATGAACATCAGCTTTTCGTGATTCTACTAAGATGTGTAATCACTTTGTAGTTAGTAAACGTTATCAGTACTTTTTAATGCTAATTATTGCCCTTTTTATGGTTATTGCTACTTTGTTGTTAATTAGGTGTTACACGCGTGTTAGTAATATTTAACACTATTGCCTTCCATATACTATTACTCGCTTGTTCTTTGACAACTTAACTATTCTGGCTAAATCTAAATAAAGTTAACCTAGCTAGTATATGCCTTGATTGTTGTTGTCAATGGTTGACAAGCTTCTTGACCGTAGACAAATCTCGCATTAGTTTTTCTCCTCATCAGTAGCTTGACTTATTGATGATCTTTTCGAATTAGAATGCTTTTCAACCAATCTTTATGGATTTTTTTACATCGAATCCTACTCATTTGTCTTCTGCTCCTTGCACCTTTTCGGTTTGAGATCAAGCCCATACCTTTCACAGTCTCATTTTAAATCAGGAATGTCAACAGATGTTGTTCGTTGCCTCATCATGTCATCAAGCATGCAAAACTAGGCATTGAGATTCTTCTGATTTTGGATTTTCTGTCTGTCTTGTTCTACTATAATTTCTTTTAACTGTAGAATCTCTTTGTATGCTTCTGCCTTTATAGTCTCTGTATTAATGATAACTATAACATCTGCTTTCTTGTAGTGGTTGCATCCTGTCTGAACAATAGTGAAGTTCACATTTACAGACTTTCAGAAGACAGGTGGGAGCAAGCGCATATTCTCCAAAAGGTCATCATTGCAGTACCTCATCCTTAAAGAGTAAGTGACTTTGAATTCAAATGACTGAAATAGGGGGACGACAATATACTAAATAGTATTTATGTGAGCATAGAAATAAAAGTTATAAACTATATTTACCCAAAGATAAGCAAAATTGCATTTGTGTTGAGTTATCTGATTTCTTGTCTTCAGCATGGTAATTCTCCTGCCATGTTTGTTTTTCTCCAAAACTAAAGAAATAGGACCAGAAGACACTCTATTTTAGTTTTCCCACTTTCCTATTGCTTGTCTTTTCTATTGTTCTTTTCTCTCTCCAGTTTATCATATTGATGACTTCTTCTCCACAATGTCAAATGTCATTTCCAAACAGTGATTTGATGACCACATATGACCAGAAAGCCGGAGTTCTAACTTAAGCTCCACATTGTCTTCTTTCCCCTTGGATGTCAAGGAAATGAACTCGTGAATGATGATGCACCTTTGAAATCTAATGTTGCTTGTTTTATCTTGCTAACAAAGCTTATTGGAACCGCCTTGTGTTCTGCCTCCCTTCTACATATTTTCGAGTATCGAATG
The DNA here is from genome assembly GCA_017140185.1 of Eucalyptus polyanthemos subsp. polyanthemos. Classification (NCBI taxonomy): domain Eukaryota; kingdom Viridiplantae; phylum Streptophyta; class Magnoliopsida; order Myrtales; family Myrtaceae; genus Eucalyptus; species Eucalyptus polyanthemos. The sequence goes on along the minus strand of CM029467.1, from coordinate 7,739,906 downwards.
CATTTTTTTTGTTCTTATGTAGATATGTATGGAATCATGAAGGATCAGAGTGGGTACCTACCTTAGTTATGCTCAGGCTAAACCGAGCTGTGGTTTGCCTTCAATGGAGCCCAAAAGGTATGCAGAATCATTGAGTTTGAATACAAGACGATGTTGAATGTTGCCTGTCAAAGACTTCTTAGAGTATAGAGTATTTACATTGTATTGAAGAAGAATAAAATTATGTTGCAATTGCTAGAAGAATTTGGTTCAGTCAATTGTTCTTAAAATGGCACTTGAGCTGTTAGACTCCAGGGAGCCATTTATAAATGTGAAGTACCAATAAGTTTCTGCATGAATTATAATTCCTCTAATGGGTTTATTCTTCATCTTTCATAATATAGTTAAAAAAAAAAAATTGTATATAGTTTTATCTTACTTGTTCTGATCTCGCAGTTTAGCTGGCTGTAGTTCTTTTTATCTCTATAAGTAAAGAGAAATTCACAATGAGGCTTCAAGGGTGGCAACCTATATAGAAAAAGAGCTGAAAGCCAAAAGAAAGCTCATTTACCAGACGAGTGAGTTAGTTATGATCTCTGAATGTACTTCAAATTCAACCTCTCCCTATGTTTCCAACTCCGTAAATGTCCTTCTAATCCTCTCTCCCCTCCTCCTTTCCTCCTCTTTCACATGTTAGAGATATTTTCACTATGGACTGCTAATTTATTCTGCTTGATTTCCTCTTGTCAAATGGACTGGGTATGATGAGTTAATAAATACTCTCATTGTTTTCTTCTTTTTCCTTGCAGAAAACAAATTTGATGTTGGAACAAGATGGTATTAGCTTCTATTTTCGGGTTTCTCCTCTTCATTGTTTTTTTATTTTATTTTTCAATCTTATGTTGCGTTGGACATGTATTCTTCTGATGTGCTTTTTAGTAAGTCATCACTGACTGATTAAGGATTTATGGGCGATATGTTTTCCAAACTTGGGGGACAAGTTGGTTGTGTTCACTGCATTTGAACTCATTCTTTTATGATGAAAGCTTTTAAATTTGGGTATGAGCATTGGCCAAGCATTGTCTGCTTGAAGTTGACCTAGGTCATTTTTGAGTATGCAATACTCATGGATGAGCCTTATGTAGTTGTGGAAGCACATATGAATGGCAAAATGCAGAAATTCACGGTACAGGACTTTGATGAGTGACAAATAGTATTCTGGCAGGGTTGATGCTGTTGTACTGCTCATTTCTTCGATGCAGTTTGTAGTGCAAACTCCAATGGAGACTTTGAAGCAGTGCTATTGCTACATATATGAATCAAATATCCCTCTTGTAGTTACTCCAAGAGTTTAGCATTATGGAAATGAAGACTGGATTAGAAATTAACTAGTTACCGATGCCCTCTATAACTTTGTAAAGAAATGAGATGGTTACATATCAAAAAGACAGGAGATTAGTACACTTAGTTTCTGCTTTTGGTAGCTCTTCGGGGGCAGTTATTGATGTATGTTCTATGTTCTGTTGTAGGTGGGTCAGTAAACTCATTAGGAAAAGACACAATTCATCAGTGACAAGTGTTGCTTGGCATCCTACCAATATGAGTATGTCCTCTTTCTCACATTTTTGTGGTGTTGGACACTTGCAACAAAGCTTTGTATCTTTTTACTGGCTGCATCCGTGAATGCCTTTGTTATTTATGGTCATGCCTTCTGCTTACAATTTATTTGGGTTACTAATAGTCACTCTGTCTGTTTGAGTGAGAGTTCATGAATTTTTAGGGCAGACTATGATCTTATTCTCCATATACCTGCATTTGAAAGCTGTTAGGAATGGTAACCAGTTTCAGCAGGAAATAGTTAAAAATGCGCAGTGCAGTGCTAGAGAAATAGACATAAAGACAGTAAAATTGAAATGGTTCACTAGTTAGATTTGTTATTCCCTGATGAGGATTTTGTATGACACGATATAAGTCTGAGAATAGACTTTGTGATTGGAACGGGAAAAAGAGTTGATGAGCTTTCAGTCAGTCATTGATTTAGGCATTTTCTTAAGTTAATTCATGTAGTCAAATGCTATTTGAAAAGAGTTTGAGATAGGATTTGAGACTCAAAGCAGGACAAGGGGATAAAAGATGTATGTGACTCTTCTCCTTTCCTTTTTAATATTTAGGGCTGGCACTCCTTTGATATAAATTATCTATTTATCTTTAGGTCTTGGAATCAAAGTCCACATTTGGCTACTCTCAAATTGATTGAGTTCTTCTTGCAAAGCGAAGATCCAACCATCATCATCTAAAGCTTCCTAGATATTTTTGGACTCAATTTGAGACAAAAATCCATATTTGCGAATTGATCAATGCGAGGAACTAAGGCAACATGTCCATCTTCATTTCGGAACTGTTCCCATCTTTAGTCCAATACCACTGAGTAAGAGTTCCATAGAATGGCTAGCATTAAAACCATTCCTTTTCTAGGACGTTATTCTGACAAGAGTAGCTGTAGAAGCAATTGTTATAGAACTAGTAGGATTGCTGGCTTCCGCAAAGTCTGCTTCTACATAGTCTACATTTCCAAAAGCAGTTTCTCCTGATTCTGCATCTACAAAGAATTTGCTTCTACAACAACATGATCTTCAGCAAGGATTAGATTTCTCAAGGAATCATCAATGGCGACAAGAATATACTCTTCAAGCGTTTTGGTTCTTTCGTTGGTTCTTTCGTTGTATAAACTATATGCTTTAGGTAAAATAGTATCGTCAAACCTTCCATAGCAAGCACAAATAAGTGCATGAATGTAAGCAACATCGGGCTTCCTACCTTATGTCCCAAGTGTTCTTATCGAGGCACCTACATCCTCAGGCCCATAATGCTTAGGGATTTTGCTTTCCATTGACAAGATATGGGCCATCTCTTGCAAGGTCCTATTTTTCCTCTCCAGTATCATTTTGTTGCGAAGTCCTATTTTTCCTCTCCACAGTATCATTTTGTTGTGAAGTGTAACCGTGTAAAAGAGCAAAAAAAATTGTGCGAAATGCCCTACCATCACAAAACGATTCAAACGATTCAAAGTGACGATGGCTTCTAATGCACGAAATGCTAAAGCCCATTCTCCTTTTGGACTTTTTAGTAAGTTTAGGAAATGCATGCAAAGCACCATTGTTATGAGCTAAGAAAAAAGAGCCCAAGTAAATCTAAAATAAATCTAAACCTGCTTTTTCTTATGCAACAGTCTCAAAATGGAAATATTAACCTTGTTATAAAATAATGGGAAAATTTCAAATAAGGACCTACAGTGCCATCTTTTTTCTCAAAAGAAAATCTGAAGTGAAGTTTGTCTCAAATAAGGATCCAAAGTGTCTTCATTTTCTCAAAAGAGAATCTAAAGTAGAGTCTGTCTCAAATAAGGACCTAGAGTGATTATTTAGTCTCAAAGAAGGATTTCATTTGCCAGCTGGTGAATAAATACATCTCTGATGCATATTCAGGTAGCCTGATCAGGGATATTTTTGTCAATTTTTTTTTAAAAAAATTTTAGTTGTCTCTTTTTTTTTTTTTTTTTTTTTTTTTGGTAAGGGTAAGAGATATATTAGCTATTGCAAACCGCAAGACAACTGTACAGCAAGGGGGGCCCTGGCACCAGCTTGCACTTAGAGAGAAAGTCGCAATGAGTGGAGGGGTGCCAGGGGAGGGGGGAGAGAAAAAAGCTGCGAGAAGGATACAGAGTAAGGGGAACACAAGCAGCGGAGAGCACACAAACAACGGCGGCTTGCACAAGGAGAGAACTACAAAAAGCAGGACGACACAAAGGACCCAAGAGCCTCAGCTAGGCGGGACGAGGAGGAAGCCAAGGCACCCCTTTAGCCACAAGGGAGTGCACAACGGAAGTCAAAAGAAGCCCGGCAACAAAAGAATCAAATCGACAACCTCAATTAAATAAGGAAGGGTGAAGGCCCCAGCTCAATTGAAGTCTCCTATTAGCGGGAGTATCTGGGATCTTGTAGAAAGTAGAAGCCTTGTCTTTGATAGCTTTACGAAGGTGCTCTTTTAGCACTGGGAAAAATAACATTTGATTGCGAAATAGAATGTTATTCCTCTCTTTCCAAATAAGATAACATAAGGCCCCAAAGGCAAAGCGAGCTAGGGAATGGTGAAAGGTAGCATCCGACAGGTGATCAATAACCCATTGGAGATTTTCCTTCGCAACTTGATTATGCCAAGGTAGGTTATAATTGGCTGCCCAAAATGAGGCAAGGATGCTAGTAATAGGGCAATCAAAAAAAGGTGGTCCACCGAATCCGGCGTAGCTAAGCAAAATGCACAAGAAGCATTCGGTATTCTGATATTATTATTATTTTTTTGGGTCAATGGTGGCACTGTTCATCATCTTCTTCATCCCTTGTTCGTCTTCTTCTCAAGAACATTGGACTTGGGAAGAGCAGTGAGCACTAGCTATTGGTGAGGGTCGGCGAGGGTATGCCCATCGTCGGCAGTAGCAAGGGCCACCAAGCCCTCGTCAGCCATGGGTGAGGGCTTGTAGGCCAACCCTCGCCAGATTTGGCGAGGGTGGCCTCAGTTGTGGCTAGCGAGGGTCGTCAAGCCCTCGCTAGCTGCGGGTGAGGGCTTGCAAGCCCTCGTCGACCCTTATCAATGGCTGGTGAGGTGGGCGAGCCCTCGCCCAAGGCCGACGAGGGGTGACCTCGCTGATGGTTGTGAGGGGCAACCTCCCCCACCTCCACCCGCTACTCCATCAACAAGCTTGTCTTCTGCTAGGACTACAACCGGGATGCCCGCGTCTCTTTCTTCATCCCTTCCTCTCACCACCGCTCCTAGATCAACGACTTCTTTGGCTACCCCTTTTGCCCTCGAGGACTTTCATGTAGGGCCTCGATTTGGATGGCCCCCCTCCCCCATGGCCAGCGAGGGCTCGCTGTCAACGATGGGCGTAGAGCCCTCGCTCGACGCCCATCCCCGGCCCTTACCAATGGCCGGTGCTTGTTGGCCTTTTCCCAAGTCCGGTGTTCTTGATATAAGCAAGAAGAAGTGAACATGGGACGAAGAAGACGATGAATAGGGCAACCAAAAATGAAAAAAAAAAAAAAAAAAAAATGGACGAAAATACCATAATCAAGCCATCGGAATATACATTGAAGATGCATCTATTCACCGGCGGGCAAGTGAGGTCCTTCTTTGAGATTAAATAACTACTTTAGGTCATTCTTTGAAACAAACTTCACTTCAGGTCCTCTTTTGAGAAAATGATGGTACTTTGGTTTTTTTTAAGACAAACTTCACTTCAAGTTCTCTTTTGAGAAAATGATGGCACTTTGGATCCTTATTTGAAATTTTCCCTAAAATAATTAAACTTGTTAAAGATTAAAAAAAGTTACACGTGTCATTTTCCAAAATCTAATTGTATAATTAACTTTTAAACTAGTAATGTACAGAATAAAACCCCTCCATTGGCTTTCTATTTACTATTTTAGGACGATGGAGGTGTCCCACTATATTTTTCATGGAATTAACATCCTAGCTGGCGCGAAGATTCTATAAATTGCTTACTCAGTAATCTGTAAAATAATTTCATTCATTTATATTGAGCTGTGGTTGCTTCTCTTTACATAGTTAAATAAACATCATATGTATAAAGTAAAGACTTAGTAAAGTCATTGTTTAGGCTTAAATCTTTTAGTATAAATCCAAAGATTTGGTTGTTGTGCACCAAGTCATTGTCAGACATTGTCAATAAAAACAATGAATAAAGAAAGACTTATATCTCAATGGGGGCGTTAACTTAATTTATAAAAATGATATGTTCGTGATTCATCCTCGTCAACACACATGAAAATATATGGAAGAAAAAGACCAACCCCATCATCATCTTGATCTCTCACTTATCAAACAAACAGGAATCATTATTCATTTGCTTGTCCTACTTTACAATTCCGTGTCAACGTCAAAGGTCAACGTCAAAACATGAGAAAACATCAGTAAATATCAGTAAATATACTCGGCCAGGTCTACCAAGTTGGGCCGACCGAGAGAAAAGTCTCGGAAGCTACGATTCCAAACTCAAAACGGAGGAGATTTCTCCACGTAGTCCCTCTTCTCCCCCTCCCTCACTGTTTAATTGTTCATTGCGGTTTTGGAAAAAGTTCAATACATAAATTTGTGTGCTCTTTATTGAGCAATTCATATCTATCACCGTCGAGATGAATAATTAGTCAAATTTTAGGTCATGACTATGTGATTAATGGTGATAGACATTAATTGTATACTGAAGGGGAAAAGCCACAAACAATCAAACCCCTATAAACCTCCATTGGCAAACACCTACTTGATCAAGAACAATAAAAAAATTGTCTCTTGTGATAAAAGCACCTGAATTGTCATATGACTCACTAATGAATGATATTTTAGGAGTCAAATTTTCACAGACATTTCCTCTACCTATAGACGTGCAAAATTTGATACTCTTCGGAGCATGTTAGAAAAGTACTTTGACCTATCAATGGGTCTTCCAAAAATCAATACTCTCTATTTTCAAGCAGTCTGAAAAAAAAATGAAAAGAGAAAAAGAGGACAAAATATGGGCAGCTCGGAGTCGCAATGAATCGGGATTAATAGGGATTGGACAAAAATGGAGCTGGTGGATCAGCAAAAGATCGTATGAGCGGCCTTTTTGGTCAAAGAATATATAAATCTAAAGTACACTTGTTAATGTATATGTTAGGAAAATAGTTACCCATATCATGCAATGTGACCACCAACCGTGGGCTGTCGACAAATATAATGTTTGTGACCCATTTCTGATCAATTTATCGATCCATCGCTGACTTAAGACTTAGAATTATATAGATATTTCATGTGTGTGAATGTAGTCTCCGTGGAATTGATTGATGAAGTCAATCTACTAAGTCAACTCAGAAATCCCCTTTTGATCCTTCGGTCTTCCTAAATTAACGGGCGGGCCATCTTCGTCTACTTCACCGGCTGTTACCCACCTCAAATAGCTTCCATCTTACAGCTTCATTATAAAGAACAAGCCATCTTTGTTTACTTCACCCATTCAGAAACAAGCACTCACTTCGAGTCCTTCACTCTCGGACTTTCCAATCCAGTGCATCAGCATCAGCATCGTCCTCCACTCCCCCAACACCATATAGTTGATGTGCACTTTGGGGGATATGTGAATTAGCGTTGACTCGGGTCTGCTAGTTTTTTAGAAGCACTTGTTGTAAAACTAGTAGGATTGCCAGCTTCTGTAGAGTCGGCTTCTGCATAGCCTGCATTTCCAAAAACAGTTTTTCTAGATTCTGCTTCTCTATAACTTGCTTCTACGTCAACGCAATCTTCAACAGGGATCAGCAAAGATGACAAGTATAGACTCTTCAAGCGTTTTGGTTCTTTCACGGAATACCCTATATGCTTCCTTAGTATAAGAGTGTCCAAGAATATCTTTATCCGACTTAGAGTCAAACTTTCCCCACATAATCACTAGCAATCTTAAGGACAGAGCAAAGGAAAAGGGACTCAAGATCGTGTCAACCAATTGAAGAAGAAAGTGAATATTATTGCAATTGCGGGCTTAAAAACCACGCTTCCACTTTGGATGCCCACTTCAAAGGTTCAACCTTTCATGTCGACTTTCTGATTTTCCGATTTTCCTTCAAGCCATTCGATTTTCTCATTGCTAGTCGGTGATTTCTTTTGAAAAGTTATATTCTTTTGATTTTGTGGGTATCTTCTTACGTGTGTTGCAATTGAAATTTTTTATGTGGCAAGAAGAACTAGGGCTTTCATCACGACAAAACCTGCAAATGGCAATTCATAAGTTTCTACGTATTAGTTCCTAGGATTAGAGCAGTTCGTGTAGAGCTAATGCGACTCATTTTTTGCATTTAGACGCAACAGTCCCTAAGCTCTCGCCTTTTCTCGCACCAGCAATCCCACATCGCCCACAAAGTGTGCAGGTGCGTTTGGGAACCACTTCCCAAAGCCCCTTTAAAGCCTGAAGATACTTGGGCAAATGCCAGCCTGTTTGGCAAAAAATTTTGAGCCCCCATTCCCTAAATGCCAGCATTGTGAAGCCGAAAGCCTAAGGTAGGTGAGGACCTGCCTTGGCTTTTCGGCTTTTTCGACATGCCCACACGGGCACTGTTCACAATTTTTTTTTTCCCGAAATTGTTCTCACGATTTTTTTGGTTTTTCCGGTTCTTGCCCTTGTGTCGCAACTATTCATCTTCTCCGGGGGGTTCGGTTCTAGCTGACTGCGAGCGGCCGACGACTACTAGAGGGACGCCGGCGGTCGTCAGGGGGTGGCGCGACTGACGCCGAAGGTGGTGCGACCGATGTCACGCCCCGAACCCCGAGCACGCGCACATCCCACTGCGGTCGATCAAATGCGACATTCCCAAGTAGTGTGTCGCCGACCCCATTCATTTATTAATGCGCAAGCGGAACGTATTATAAAACCCCTGACAATAAAATACGGGATAGAAAGGCAGGAAACAAAATCACAACATAACACTTTCATAATTCAATAGAATTACAAACAGAGGTCTACGGCCAACACTCTACAAAAAACCGGCCTTTAAAAAGGCATTGTCCTACGACCTACAAGTCGGACACGATCTCCAATCCTTATGACTTCACTTCTCCAACTCTTCAAGGCCAACCAAAGCTATCTGGCCGCTCCATCCACCAGGGACCTGAAATGGTTATTCAATAACCACTGAGACAACGTCTCAGCAAGTTCAACCCCCTAAACCCCTATTAGAAAGAAAATACGCCCATGGGTGGCCTAACCACATCACACAGAGACTTACCTCGCCTCAGTTCCTTCCTGCAGGTTAGCACAATTTGTATCACACAATTTCAGCTAGTAATAATAATTCAAACAATTAGAACGCCATCACTTTCATATAAATCACGATCGCACTTAGCACGCATCCCAATTATTATTCACTACCACACAATGGCATAGCCTACTCGCAGGTCAGATATCTACTAATATTATGGCATTTCTAGAAGAATAAAGGTCCAGTCGGTCTCGCCACTACTGCGACCAAGCCACGTCATTCTATCGACGGCATTTCTAGAAGAACAAAGGTCCAGTCGGTCTCGCCACTACTGCGACCAAGCCACGTCATTCTATCGACGGCATTTCTAGAAGAACAAAGGTCCAGTCGGTCTCGCCACTACTGCGACCAAGCCACGTCATTCTATCGACGGCATTTCTAGAAGAATAAAGGTCCAGTCGGTCTCGCCACTACTGCGACCAAGCCACGTCATTCTCTTGACGGCATTCTAGAAGAATAAGGATCCAGTCGGCCTAGCTACTACTGCAACCCGAGCCTTTCAACTAGCACACGACAATTCAATACCGATCCTTGGATACTTTACATTTCACTCACATAATCCAATTACGATATTAGCCATTAACAATCCAATTTCAATGCCGAACTCGACACTTGGGATTTTATGAATAAAATCCATATTTATCACAATCAACACTCAATTTGCCACAATCAATCATCAAATTCAAATTCTAAATACACAAAGAGCGATCGATCACGAAATTCTGAGAGTTTAGGGTCCCGACGAAATTTTTGAATTTTAATAAATAATTAAATTTATTCCGAAAATTAATTAAATAATAATATTCATATTTTTCATCATCCAAGCTCAATTTATAATATCCAACCATCAATTTCAAAATCCGAACACACAACAGACGATCGGACGAAATTCTCGAAAGAATCCGGGTCAAAAATAATTTTTCCTTTTTTTTATAAATAATAATATTTTAATAATTTCATAATATAATATAATATTATAATTTCCAGAATTTCGAAACAATTAAATAATTCAAAAGTAAAATCCTATTATGTCCCATCAAGGTTTATTATCAAATAAACTATCTTAGCCTTTAATTAAACACACTTTAAATTAAATAAACCTTTTAATCCAAATCACAATTAAATAAACTAAAATATCCACCTAAACTTGCTTAACTTAGACTAAGCACACTTAGGGCATAATTAATCGTCTAATCAAGATTTAGTGAGTTAAACTCACCGGATTAGCGAGCCGAGCGGACCAAAACGACGGGGACGACGCGAGGATCGACTTTCCTCAAAGCGGGCCGAGCATCAGGGCTCGGGAAGGCGGCCAAAACGGGCCAAACGTGGGCTGCCATACCCATTTTCTGGGTTGCTGATCAGGGCCGAGAGGGAGCAAATCTGGCGCCGGTTCGGGCGGCCAAGGGCGGCGGAGGCAAGGCGAAGCTCCGGCGGGCTAAGGCGGGGGCGCACGGCGGCTCACGGTGGCTGATCCGTGACCTAGGCTGGTCGGACAGCCTCCCAAACGTGAAGACGAGCGAGGACGACGGCGAACGAGGGAAGAGCAGCGGCACGAGCGAGCGAAGGAGAACCGGCGACGAGCTGGCTTCGGCGGTTCCAAACGGCCGGCGACAGCTCCGGCGACGTGCGGCAACGGCCATGGCTGCTCGGTTCCTTCCTCCATTTTCTGGTCTTCGCACAGCAGAGATGGAGGGGGAAACCGACGGGAGAGGAAGGAGAGAAGATGCACGGCGGCTGGATGGGCGGAGCAACGACGGCGTGCGGCGGCGGTGAACGGCGGAGGCGTGCGGCTTCTCCAACTTGCTGGTTGCTGGGTTTTCAAAGAAGAAGGAGATGAAGAAGATGGAGATGGAGGAGTCGCACGGTAGAGAGGAAGAAGAAGGGGGGCTTTTTCTTTTCTTTTCCTTTTTCTTTAATCCCACCAAAAGTGGCCCGCCATGACCTCATGGATGATGTCATACTCCACTCACCCAAAACTCCCACAACATAATTCCAATGGGTTCACTTCCATTTTCCGCCGGGGTCCAAAATCTTGTACGACCAAATCTTCAATTTCACTTGATTCTCTTCCAATTGAATCAAATTGAAGTCCATAAAATTAATCCAATATCACCACACTTCAATTCATATCTTCACTTGTCTATAGAACCAACTTAAGTCCCAAAAGCGCGATCAAAAGCGGCCTACTAATTTCTCGAGCCAAATTAGCCATTTCTTGATTATTTTGCTGAGAAGCTCGGCTTGCATGAAAAATCTTCCGAAGATAAGTCAATGATCCTAAAATGATTTGTGACACACCCAGACTTCCAATTTCTGAATTCGATTTCAATTCCACGGTTAATTTCACTTTGGCACGATACTAGCGCGGCCCAACCTACCGGGTAGCCTTTAGAAATTTTCATGCATTTGACCTGTGGTTGATCATCTCAAGCCACAATGTACATCTTTGAAACATTGGCGACTTTCGGTTGTCGGGGTAATCTCAAGGTTTCAAATACGGACACAGGGTACCCAATCGATAGAAAAGTCGGTCCAGTGTCGATCGACAAGGATTATGCGATCCGGTGGAATCACCCACACTTGATCACATGCCTTTGTCGAGTCGACCTATATCCGGTCTCTAATCAATTTTTATTTGTGCCATAATGACCCTTGCAGATTAGCTCGATCGAAAGGTCGCTTCCTGGCCAAATTCTCGAGTCTGATGCATTAGAATTTCTTAACGACTTCACCCGATAGACTAGTTTTCACATGAGTGGCCGACTCAAGGAAAGGAACTATATGCGTGCCAACGAAATGCCCGTCTCAATTTATTGAAAATAGAATCGGAAAATCGGGATGTCACAACCGAGGGCTGGGTTGCTGCAACCCAGATCTGGAGTGGCAGGGGGTCTTCTTCTTCCGTGAGCTTCTTCTTCCACAAGCAGTCGCCGGTGACCATCCCTCAGACGACCGACCCCGGGGGGTGGCGCGACCGCTGCGACCCACAGCAAGGTCTGGGTCACCGTGACCCAAATCTGGGCCGGCAGGGTCGCGGGAGAACCTTGCCGCCCCCGATCTAGGTCGCGCAACCTCGCGGCCCCCAGATCTGGGTCGCGGTGGCGTCGCGCGACCCCTTCGCGACCCAAATTTGAGGCGGTGAGGTCCTCCCGTGACCTCGCTGCCCCAGATCCGGCGTCACCGGCGGCCACTGCCCTTTGGTCAATTTTTCTTAATTTTTTTTTGATAATTTTTTTACCACAAATATCCTTTGTAAATGTAATTCCCAAACGCTATTTTGCTCAAAATACTTTACAAAAAGCTTTCAAAGTACAATTTACCAAACATGGTTGCATTTTAGAAAACACCTTTAACTCAAAGTATTTGCATTTTCCTAAAGACTTTCCCCAAAAGTGGTTCCCAAACGCACCATTTATGTTTTGTCTCAGCAAGTGGTTGCTGGGTCGGTACGAGTGGGGAATTGATCTCTCCACCCAACTCCATCTCTCTCTTAAGAGAAATTTCTGGTTTTTCCTTAATATGCAATCGAGGTTTCGGGATAAATTTCTACCCCAACCTCCACCTTTTTAATTTGCTATTTGTTATTATTTTCCCTACCTCCCAACCAACCGAGGAGTCCATGGTGCTTCGCACATATAATTCATTTTCACAGCTTTCACATGCAGGTATCACTCAAACAGACAGTGTGAGTAACCCAAATAAATTGTAAACGGAAGGCATGACCGTAAATAACAAGGGCATTCATAGGTGCAGCCAGTAAAAAGATACAAAGCTTTGTTGCTAGTGTCCAACACCACAAAAATATGAGAAATAGGACATACTCACATTGTTAGGATGCCGAGCCACACTAGTTATTGATGAATTGTGTCTTTTGTCTTTTCCCGATGAGTTTACTCACCCACCTACAACAGAACATTCATTAATAACTGCTCCTGAAGAGCTACCAAAATTAGAAATTAAGTGGACTAATCTCCTGTCTTTTTGATATGTAACCATCTTATTTCATTACAAAGTTATAAAGCATATCAGTAACTAGTTAATTTTTAATCTGGGTCTTCATTGCCATAATGCTATACTGTTGGAGTAACTGCAAGAGGGATATTTGATTCATATATGTAGCAACAGCATTGCTTCGAAGTCTCCATTGGATTTTGCACTCCAAACTCTACCGAAGAAATGAGCAATACAACAGCATCTATAACGACTCAGGCCCGGGGCAGTACGGAGGGACGGACTAAGATTGCCTCGACAGTACGCGGGCGAGGCTAAGGGCATTTCCCTTGTCCCACATCGCTTAGGGGGGGAGTCCTGGGAGCCTTTATAAGGCTTGAGTCCCTTAATATGTGTGACGCGTTTTAAAATCGTGAGGAAAAGACCGTGGCTGGGATGGCGGTTCGTCCGCGCCAGGGCGGGTGACCCAAAGCGGACAATATCACAGGATGGGGCCCAGGTCCTTACAAATGGTATCAGAGCCGACTCCCATAGCGTGTGGGGCTACAACGAGGGCGCTATGCCTTAAGGGGAGGAGAATATAACGACCCAGACCCGGGGCAGTACGGAGGGACGAACTAAGATCGCCTCGACAGTACGCGGGCGAGGCTAAGGGCATTTCCTTTGTCCCACATCGCTTAGGGGGGAGCCTTTGTAAGGCTTTGGTCCCTTAATATGTGTAACGCGTTTTAAAAACCGTGCGGGAAAAGACCGTGGCTGGGATGGCGGTTTGTCCGTGCCAGGGCGGGTGATCCAAAGCAGACAATATCACACGGTAGGGTCCAGGTCCTTACAGCATCAATCCTACCAGAATACTATTTGTTCTTCTTCATTGTCCTCTACCGTGAACTTCTGTGTTTTGCCATTTATATGTGCTTCCACAACTACATAAGGCTCATCCATGAGTATCGCATACACAGAAATGACCTACGCCAACTTCAAGCAGACAATGCTTGGCCAATGTCCATACCCGAATTTAAAAGCTTTCACCATAAAAGAATGAGTTCAAATGTAGTGAACACAACCAACTTGTCCCTCGAGTTTGGAAAACTTATCACCCATAAATCCTTAATCAGTCGGTCATGACTTACTAAAAAGCACATCAGAAGAATACATGTCCAACCCAACATAAGATTGTGAAAAATAAAATGAAAAAAATGAAGGGGAAAAATCCAGAAATAGAAGCTAATACCAATTGTTTTCTTGCTCGTAGTAGCATATGCACACTGTCTTAGCCCCACTTCCATCAGCAAATTTGTTTTCTGCAAGGAAAAGAAGAAAACAACGAGAGTATTTATTAGCTCATCATATTCAGTCCATTTGACAAGAGGAAATTAAGTAGAATAAATTAGTAGTCATAGTGAAAATATCTCTAACATGTGAAGGAGGAGGAAATGAAGAGGAAAGAGAGGATTAGAAGGATCATTACAGAGTTGGAAACATAGGGAGAGGTCAAATTTGAAGTACAATGAGAGATCATAACTAACTCACTAGTCTAGTAAATGAGCTTTCTTTTGGCTTTAAGCTATTTTTATATATAGGTCGGAACCCTTGAAGCCTCATTGTGAATTTCTCTTTACTTATAGAGAAAAAAAGAACCACAACCAGCTAAACGACATAGTCTGTTTAATATTGTTAACGTCATTTATTTTAAGATTTTTTCTATATAAAAAAATATAAGTAATATAAATTTGGATTAATCCGGATTGACCGACTTCAAACTCTTAAATCAAAAATCACTTAGTATAGTTCTAGTCGAAAAATTTTATGATCAAGAATCGATCCAATCTCCCTATAAATTGGACTAAGACCAATAGAGTTGAGCTAATTCAAAATCGGTACATGATTGTTGACCCTTACAAGAAACTAAAATAAGTTGTAGGTTTCAATCACTTACGTACGATTAGCTCAAAAACCAGATAAGTCGATGTTATCGGGTGATGTCGCGTCAAATCTGGAAGGGACAGTCCTATCCGGAGCGGATTCGTCAACCGAACCAGTCCGGGAAAAATGGGTCCCGCCGACCCGACGGGGCCAGCGCCCCGGCATGGCGTCTCTGCAGTTCGCTAAAGCCGCCCATGGTCATCATTTCATCGCGAGATTCTCTCTCTTTCTCTCTAACCCTCCGATGGCCACGGCTGCGGCTGCGGCTCTTCTGAACCGACCATGCGGTGCCGTTCCGTCCACGCTTCCGTCCCTCCCTTACCGGAGAATCGGCTCCTCCCGTCTCCGCGGCGATCGTTTCTTCAGCCTCGACCTTCGGCTTCGCCGGAGAAAGCCCGAGGCGCCTCCGCCGGCGGCGGCGGTGAATAAGCAGCTTCCGAAGTTGAAGGCGAACGAGCCAGGTCCTTGTACTGAACGTGCTGCTTACCTGTTTCTCCTTTTCTTTGGTAAGTCGGGGAGTGATCGTTCTGAAAGTTCGGATGTTCCGATGATGCAGGGAGCGAGGATCCGCCGTCTTCGAGCGGCGGTAGCAGCGGAGGCCTCGATTTGGGATGGCTTCCCGCTTTTCCTCACGTGCTGATTGCTTCCATGTCCACTTTCCTGTTCGGTTATCACATCGGGTGAGTCTCTCTGTCGCTCTGTCTTCCTCTCATTTGTCCGAGGCTCTGTCTCTGTACGTGCGTGTGCGGTGCCGTCCTGCGGTGTGCTCTTACCGAGTGCATGTTCCGTGCCAACTGTCTAATGAGCGTGGGTGGAGGGGTGGTTGAACGCATCTCTGTCTGGGCAATGAGAGAAAGGAATTTAGGAACATGATCCTAGAATCATGTTATATGCAGGACATAGCTGATTACTTCAGACGTCATTTGGTTTTAGAAAACAGTGTCGTAATGTCGCTTATTGACAATGGAGATGACAATGTTCTGCGAAGACCTCTTTGTTATTGGAAGATTTGCAGGAATAGGTTTATTTGGAAATCCTGCTTTGTTGTTGCTTTCTGCTTAAGTCATTATTCCATGGGGTTGATAATCTAGTACAGGCATATGATTTCGACTGTCATTGCAGAGAACAAAGTCTTAAGAAAAACTTTTCTGAGACCTGCCTATTCTGGTTCTACTAGTGATAAGTTTGGCAATGTTTAACATCTCATTTTCATCGTGATGTTATATGTTATTTTGTGGTTCATAATTTAGCAAGCTTTGGCTTTACTGTGACAACGGATGCAAATTGTTGCCAAAATGCAATTTGTGGAACATGAGTAGATATGCACCCGAAGTTCCACTGCAACGGCATGCTGAAGCAAGGGATATAAACCGTCGACATCATCAGCTCTGAAATTTAGTTAATTAATAGAAAGCCTGATCCCCAGCTTAAAATCAGGCATTAGAGAGCCAGTTTGCTGTTAAAATTGGAGTTTAGGCAGTGAGGAGATTGGACTATATCCATTTGGGGATTCAGCTGTGAAAGCTGAAACTTGAAGTGGAGCAACGAACTTCCTTATGTATGAGTGCAGAGGAAGGGGGTCACTTTAATCTTCGAGGACCAAATTTGCCTGCGGCTATTTCTTAGAAAGTATGTTGACGAGTTATTTTGAGGGATGCTAGGTGGGTTTGTTCATATAAATTACAGTTGTCTAATCATGCTGATATTTTGAGAATGAAGTTATAGGGAACAGACGACGTCTTTCAGCACAAGCAATAATGAAATGACTATCTGAAACACCTACATTTTTTGTAGTTTTGATGTTGAGAATTGTTATAGGTGCTGTGTAGAGAATCTTTATTGAGCAGTTATAGCATCTTTACGCTGAATTCTTCTTACTGTTATGATCATCTATTTGTTGTTCCATCTTCACAATGTTTCAGTGTCTTCTTTGCAGCGTAATGAACGGACCCATAGTCTCCATCGCAAGGGAGCTTGGTTTTGAAGGCAACCCAATCATTGAGGGACTTGTAGTAAGCATATTTATAGCTGGTGCTTTTATCGGAAGTATAAGCTGTGGTTCACTGGTAGATAGGCTCGGTTGTCGGCGCACATTCCAGATGGATACGGTACCACTCATTCTTGGTGCAATCGTTAGGTAATCCTTTATTGTACTCCTGCAGCTATGACAATAAATGAGTGCTCCATCAGCTGAAATGATATGCTGAGAAATTTCAGCATACTCCTTCAACTAGATAATAGTTACATATCCATCTTATAATCAGGCCTTATGTTGTTAGGCAGGCTTTAGGTCACTCTCAGAAAAAAATTATGCAGTGCAAAATCCAACAGCAATGTATTTTTGTTAAGCGGATGAAATCTCATAAGAGTTTATTTTAGCAATGAGATTTGGTTTGGCAGTTGTTATTGTATGGAAGTTGTTGATAGTTTTGCCAGTTTTTATCGCAAAAAGTGCTCTAGTTGAAGGTAGAGGTTGAGGAATAATATCCCTATAAACAGCTACTTAAAATCTTTCATTGTTTCTTATGGTTGCATCAAGTTGTCATTAACTTATCGCGGACTGTTCCAAAATATGCTGACCACAAGCTGTTGATTGTGTACATTCCAGTTGTATAGTTCTGCAATTGTATCTTCATTTCTTTAATGTGATAACCACTGGTTAGCAGTTGTGGTAGATGCAAATCATTAACTTATCTATTCTTTTGGGCAAACTATAGATAAAGCTTCCTCCAATTTTCTGAACCACTTCACTCATAGAAGCCCAAGATGCTTCTCAACTTTAGTAGAAGTGTTGTTGGACACCTTGTATGATAATGCTCATCATACTTGGCCAAGATGTCCCTCTTTCAAAAGCAACACACACGTACAAAGAAAAGTAGGAGGAAGAGATAACCTGACCAAGTGGTTTCATTCATTTACTAGGATCTGACTATGCAGCTTTTGTTACAGTGCACAAGCCAACTCATTGGATGAAATACTTTTGGGGAGATTTCTAGTGGGCCTCGGTATCGGCGTGAATAATGTTCTTGTTCCAATTTATATTTCAGAGGTACCTTTTTGTCTTTTTTTTTGGTAAAAGTAAGAATATATTGAGCTTTAACAGTACCTTTTTGTCTTTTGTATTGAATGGTACACATAATTTGCTTATTTGGTTTTTAATAGGAGTTGTGACCAAAGTCCAATTTTAAGGTTAGAAACAATCTTAAATTTGCATTGTTAATTCTCAGGAGTTCTGGCTGATAAAATGATTGGTCAGAGTTGTAGCAGAGTGCAGATGATAAGACTTTTTCAGTGAGTTTTAGGGCACAAAGTGTGCTTAAAGTTTCCACTGGTTTTATTGTATGGGTGTTCTTGCAATTGATTTTTTCTATGAGGACTGGACTTGACTTATCTGGATGACAACTTTTTTCATCTTAGTGAGAAAACTGTGCGTTAAAGAGTTAGTTAACTGGAGTTGGTGCTACCTTTCAGGTTTCGAGCTTCCAGGGGAATGCTAATTTCCTTTTCTCGTGCATTATGATCAACACATGAAGAACAGTCTCCTATTCCATATATTATCATATCTGTGCATTGTCATGTTGTAGCATCATTCTTTTCCTGAAAGTAAATGCTCATTTTATAGGTTGCTCCTACAAAATATAGGGGTTCCCTTGGAACAATCTGTCAGATAGGTACCTGCCTTGGAATCATTGCTTCATTGTATCTGGGAATTCCATCGGAAGATGATCCACATTGGTATGTCTTCTTCTTCCTCTTCTTTTTCATTTTTTTTTTTTTTTTTTTTTGGGTGGGGGGTTGTGTTATTGCTGATTTCTTGAAAATGCTGAATAGTGAATTCAACAGATGGCCATCTTGTCCACTTCTGCCGTATTGCTGTCATCCATCTTTAATGAGAATACAGTGGTTTTGATCTCAGCGGATAGTTACCGATAAATGTCATTCGTTTTTAATTCATATGCTCAGGTGGAGGACAATACTGTATATTGCCAGTGTCCCTGGTTTTATAATTACACTTGGGATGCAGTTTGCTGTTGATAGCCCCCGTTGGCTTTGCAAAGTAAGGTGGCAGTTTGATAATCTGATTTCAAGCACTATTCTGATCTGTATATTTGTGTGGTGTTTTGGTTTTTTTTTCTCACAACATTTGTATTAAAAAATGTGCATAGGTGGGGAAAGTGGGCGATGCTAGAGAAGTTATTTCTAATCTATGGGGTGCATCTGAGGTTGATAAAGCGATTGAAGAATTTCAGTCTGTTATTAAGAGTGATAGAAGTGAAGTAGACAGCAAATGGTCGGAACTCCTTGAGGAGCCGCATTTAAGAGGTTGTATCAAGGTGCTTTGTGAATTTAAACTACTCTGGATAGCTTTATTGGTAGCATTATCAGTAGCACCCTGAAAGTGATGTGAAAATTTCAGATCTTTGTTTTGGCATGTGAGGGAGGATTATGGGAATCCTGAGCCGTCATTAGTTACTCATCCTGGAAATGAAGGGATTGTCATTAAGTAGGAATTCTGTGTTTGTCTGCATTCAAAGTGATCTTAAGGAATTTTTCAAACTAGATGTGATTTCCATTATATTTAATGAGCTTTTCCAATATTCATATCTCTTATGCGAAATTTTGTTTTTTCTTTTCTATTGAATTATGGTTGTTAGAGCATAAACATGTGAGATCATATGGAGAATTTTCTTCGACCAAAAAAAATATGGATAATTTTCAGTTTTTTGATCAATCTAGGGTACAAAACTGGATGTTCATATATGACTTGCTGGGAAGCAAGGTTGACAGCAGAATTTCTACATGATCATGTCCTCTAAACTGCTGATCTTTTGGTTGCAGTTGCATGTATTGGAGGTGCCCTTTTCGTACTGCAGCAATTTGCCGGCATAAATGGATTTCTTTACTTCTCATCCTTGACTTTCCAGGATGTTGGTATCCCAAATGGTGCTTTAGCAAGTTTGTTAGTTGGATTGACGAACTTTGCAGGTTTTGAACCTGATATCTGCTTTTATGATTGATGGGCTTGTTAATGCAAACCTTAATGTGGTCTAATGCTCACCCAATTTTTATAGGTGCTCTCTGTGCACTGTACTTGATAGACAGTCAGGGAAGAAAAAGACTTCTAGTTGGAAGCTACATAGGAATGGTGAGAAAGGAGTGGAGTAGGATTCTATTTTTTGTCATACAGGAACACATAAGCTCCACTTGTTCTAATACTTGCATCTTAATTCTTCTCAGTTATGTGAATGAGTTCAGGATGCATCAGGTGTACTGACATTGGCTTGTAAATCATTAAACAGGCAGCAGCAATGTTTCTTGTAGTCTATGCTGTCAGTTTTCCGCTAGATGAAGATCTCAGCCACTCGCTATCAATTCTAGGAACCCTTATGTAAGTATATAGTTCTCCTCCAACACAGCAACTGAAATATTAATGCCTCTATGTCAAATTCCTGTTGGGCACTGTCTTATACATGTTTGAAGCTAGCGGATCTTCCACTTTACCTCAGGTACATATTCTCTTTCGCTGTTGGTGCTGGGCCTGTAACCGGTATCATCATACCAGAACTAAGCAGCACGAGAATGCGTGGGAAGATTATGGGATTCAGCTTTTCTGTTCATTGGGTATGTATCTTTGAGATTTCCGATGAAAATGGAATAATTAAAGCTCTGATTCTTCATTCACCATTCTTATATGCCTTCATTCTCCTGCTTGATCTGATGGCACAACTTTTGTTTCTGATAGGTCTGCAACTTCTTGGTTGGTCTCTTCTTCCTTGAACTTACTGAGACTTATGGGGTTAAGTCAGTTTATGGTGGCTTTGGTGCCATTTCCTTGTTATCTGCGATATTTGCTTATTATTTCATAGTAGAAACAAAAGGAAGGTCACTCGAAGAAATAGAGATGTCTCTAAATCCCAACTTGCAAGGTAGAGAAAGGGACAACTAATCATATCTTGATCTCAAGGTTTGCTGATGAGGCAGGGAGCTCAACGTAAGTTAATTTCTGATGCTAGATGGACTTTCCAAGAGTTCATGTTTTTATGGTTGATCTTGCGGCCAAGGCTTTCACCTCCAAAGTACAAGCTAACTAGTTACTCATCAAGGTGGAGGAAGGGGATGCTCACAGTTTCAATTGGATGTGTTGAGTGAATGCTGTTCCAACAATGAATTTGCGCTCTTAAGAGATATTCACTGCAAAATGAAAAGGTGTACACAGTGGGTACCGTGTCAATGGATGAGACGACAAGATTGCATGGGCAATGTTCAAGGAGAATCTTCCAGGAATTTTTTTTTTTTGGGCCCGAAAATTTTCCAGTAAGTCTCTACAGTTGAGCCCCTGAGTAGATTTCGAGTTTCCATCTTGTACAACTGTCATTATAGCTCTGATCCTTGTAAAATATCACGATTTTATATTTACTCGAGTTTGAGCTAGTATTGCTTATGATATGAATCATCTACAGAAACTGGTGTATTCACTATCATCATCTTCAAGGAAAGAATATGCTGTAACAAAGTCTTTGGGGGCGATGCTCTGTAAACAGGACACTGATGTTGTGACTGAAACCCCCTGGTAAGGACACTTGACTCTGAAAATCAGTCTTTTGAACGGTGGGCTTTGGGAGGCATACCAAGTCATTCCAAGTTCCAGGTCATTTACAAATTGGACTGTGGCTTCGCTTTCTCTGCCAAAATGTTTATTCCCCACTTGCTTGAGTTGAGGTGACCTTTCTTTTCCAGAATGAAAGTTTGGCACTTTATGGAATCTGGAACCATACAAGTTTCCCTTTCCAGTAGTCGATGGTATTGCTAGTACTAACGATGACGTGAGGAGAGGCATTAAAGGGCAGATTACATTGCTGGGAATCAAGGGTCAATGACCACATTATCAGATAACGATGCATTTTATCCATTGTTGGGGATTTTAATAGTTGATCGAATCAAAAGATTCGAGGGAGGGACCTCGCTTAATCACTGTTTGGGGTCTAAAAGATTTCTTAGATTTGACGGGTGGCAATCAAAGTCTAGTCAAAACTTTACCAGTTGTGAAAGGTGGGGATGTGATGCTTTATCCGAGTTCAACTGAGCTTGGTGTTTAAAATTGGAGTTTAGCCAAGGTTCAATTCAATATACGTATAGTTGTGTTTTGTTGTAGTTAAGCATAGTTGTGTCGTTTAAGAATCGCTAGATCTTTGAACTCAATTAATCTGCTTGAATATATGAAATGGGTCTTGTCCAAGAATATTGAACAAAGGTGAGGTTCCACATACAATGTAGCAAGCATTTGCTCTCGAGGCTAATTTGAACGAGAGATGTGATTTGAATACGGGATTCACCACTTGCAAACAAAGTACTTAGCCATTTAACTGACTCATTTGTCATGTTTTATATGATCTTGCATGCGCATAAGGTCTTCTGTTGTTTCCGGTGAGAAAAGATATGACCAAACCGCAAATCAGGCCCAAGAAATACAACAAGAAAACCCCTACAAAAACGGGGGATCCTCTCGTTAGAAAAAGGGCGAGCAAAACGCAGCGACGTTTGAAATTGGGGAGTCGTTTTAGCGGGAAACGAATTTAGAGTGGCGAAGCTGGGGTTAGGCTGAGAGCTCGCGAAGCAGATTTCAGCGGCCGCACGTGCAACCTCGCTCCTTTATCTTTTCTGACTTCAGCTCGTACCAAGCCGGAACTACCCTCTCTCGACGCGCTAATTTACGACACTGCCACTGCTTTTTCACGTGTCTCGAAAGTGGCCTCACTCCACTGCACCACCTTGCCGCGGCGGCATATATTCTCTCCAGTTGCGCTGCCGCTCCCTTAAAGAAAAAGAAAAACGGAATTTAGAAGAAAAAGAAAAATTGGAACAAAACTCGTCTTGCAGTGGCAGTAAATGTGGCAGCACAAGCCCTTTCGTCTCATTTAATTCTCAACAAATTCTAGAGGAAGAATTTATGTTGTGCATAATTTACACCTAGCGGCATTACTAAAAAATTGGATGCTGAAATTCATTAATCACATAGCACGTGGTTGTTTACGTAATCCGAATGGAAAGTCAGATACATAACTTATTCACCCGATGGTGGCATGGAAAGCTCAAGATCATGACCAAGCTATGGTTCAAGGATGAAGATGGGGGGTGGTCGTCATCCTTACACAATGGCAATCAACACCATCGTTGTTTTGTAATTTTGTATTTATTTTTTAGCAATATCCCATATCTTTGTTCTACTTCTACCCACTTCAAATTATATCTTACCCCATGCCTTGAATACATCGGCAAGTAGTCTGTCTCGTATAATATTTGATTAGTTTCCATGTGGCATATGAACAACAAAGGTGAGGGATTTGTTATTCTATCTTATAATCGCCAAAGGTCTTCTCATATTATGGAAATTATGAAAGTCAATAATTACATTTTGTACTAGTCATATCGAAATAGTTTATAAAACCAACATATTAAATGAAATGATAAAAACTCATAGTAGACGTTGAATATGACTCACTTATTTAAAGGCTCGATTATCGAGCGTCACAATATTTTGATGATGTCATTAAGCATTGCTCTAGCATGTCACAAGAGGATGAGAGAGATTACCATGTGGGTTTGGTCTAAAATCCATCTTTTCTCCTCCCCTCCAATGGGTGCAATTACTCTGTAGCACCAACCCAAAGAGACCACCTCTTTACCAATCTCACCAACTCCTGTGAACTGTGCTATTGAGACTGTAGGGCACAATTCCTGCATTGCATGCAGTGTTTGTTCATTAGTCATTACTCCATCTCCTTTTATTTTTATTTTATATTTTTGATATTTTTAATATTTGTAATATTTTGCCAGATAAAGTGGTCGGACTCGGATGAATCAGCCGAACATATATGGCCATGGGGCCCGCTCCGATTCTCCGCCACGCCGATTCATCGGATTCTTTCTTAAAAAATGGTGGGCCCAAGTGGCCAATTGGTGGGTCAACCCGGAAGGGGGTACGGCAGTCCGCACGCCGGAGGCCCCCTGAGATTTTAAGATTTGAAAAATGTACACTATATGATAAGACTAAGATGACCATTATTATTCTCCATGAAGGTTTCTTCTGCTTTCTTTCTTTTTTCCCACTCCTCCGACATAGAATCACTCTCACAATCTACCGCAACCCGACACCGAGGATTGTCCTACAACACCCCCTATCTCGGCATGGCCCGCCCGGCCTCTTTTTGTCCAAATGGACCTTATGGTATTCCCATCATGTCAAGTAAACTTAGCTTTACCCTCCCAAAAACTCATCGCTTCGACAAGTGGCATATGATTTTGACCCGCGTTCCAATTTTTGAGGAGACATGCACAAGAAGTTATTTATTATTTGACCAATGATGATGATGATGTTGTACGAAACTCGACGGTCCACGATGGACTATTAGAAAATGTAGGGTCAGAAGGTGAGTGGAGCTGACCTTGCATTAGTCAAAATGCTCCACGGACCCCGCTCCTCTCGATTTTAACCTCCAATGGCAGCAGTACCATCGTACCAAGTTATATCCCTAATAATAAAATAAAATAAAATCACAAATAACACTAAAAAAATAACTCAAAATCTGCAAACTCGCAGATGGGACCCATCGATTATTAATTTAATTAATTATTTAATTTCACCTTCGTCCTAATACTCTGGGAAAAAAAAAAGAGCAAGCAAGCATGCATTGGGCAGAAGCATGTCGCCCCAGCAGGACCAAGAAAGGAATAAACGCCCCCTCGATTAACGTGCGAGTCTTCCTAAAATTAAACATCGAATTAATTAAAATTCCCCTCGCCTTCCCCAGCGACGTAGGTGGGGCCCGGCTCGGTGGCCCTTTCGTAAATACCGGGGCGCGACGGGGGCGAAATGCCTGTTCCGGCCTAACTGCAAGATTTTCGAAAAGAAAATACAGGGAGAGAGAGAGAGAGAAGCATGGTATCGGCAGGAAGAAACTGCAGAGGAGAGAGAGAGAGAGAAGCTTCTCTCCTTTGCTTTGCATATTTTTCCGTTCTCTCTCTCTCTTCGCCTCTCTTTTTTTCAACTCCTTTTCTCACTTTTTATCTGGAAGTCGCCTTTTCCTTTCTCTTCCTCCTTCTTCATCTTCATCTTCTCGACACCTTCTTCGTCTCCATCTCTCTCCTTTTCGTCCTCCCTCGCTTTTCCGTCTCCGTGTGGAAGCAAGGACGTGGAAGCTTTCCCCGGGGACGAGGACGAGGACGAGGACGAGGACGAGGAGGACGAGGAACAAAAATGGCGGACATAGCGCATCCTCCGATGGACCAGCTCCAGGACCTGGAGTACTGCATCGACTCCAACCCTCCCTGGGGTACGCCCCCTCCTCTCCCTCCCTTCTTCATCTCGTGCCTGTCGTCGTCGTCGTCCTCCTCCTCCTCCCGATCGCCGCGACGCCGTTTGATCTTTGGCTGGTCTCGCGAGCGGGAGGGGCGGCTCGTTCCGCGCGCGTCGAGGTGGCGCTCGCGGCGAGTTCGTGCGCCGAGGGACGCGGCATTCTCGCGCGCGCTAGGATTAGCTCGTTCGTGCCGTGTTTGTGTCGGTTTTTTTGAATGAGCGTGGGGTGTGTGTGCGGCTTTGATTACGTGAGTGTAACGGAATCGGGCGACGGTGAGTTGAGCACGAGGAGCGGACTTGCTCGGAATCGGCATTTTGCCTTCTCTTCTCCGAACTCCTAGTTTGCCGGAGAATTACTTGGTTAAGAAGCTTAAGGTTGCCGGACCTGGCTTTCCGAGAGCTAGCTTCAGCTTCTCTGCTTCTGCCTTCTGATGCTGCTGGTTAAAAACACTTTATGCAGTATAGTTTTGATTCGGTCGAGAAAAAAATAAAAAAACTCTAGCAAGTAGAAAGGAGTCGAGACTGGAGTCGCGGTTACCTGCTCAAGAAGTGATTTTTTTCATCGATCACCTTTAGTTCGTGCCACTTTTCGGCCGATGCAATCTCTAGTGCATTTTCTTGAGTAGACAGTTGCATCTCTATGAGCAGAGAGGCCACGCAACGGAGGAATGCTTTTAAGAAAAATGCAGTGAATTAGAGTTATGGATGATCAAGAAAGAGATTTTGACGACATTTCTCGAGGTTCCTTTTTGGCAAAAAAGATCGCGCCTTAGTGGCTTAAGTTGTCCAGAGTATCCATGTGCATTGGATGCACAATGAAAGTTGGCTGGTTAAATAAAGAGTGGATTTTTGTAACCTCAGTCTCCATGCTTTGCAGCTTTGCATGGAGCTAGAGGAACCTGCTTGTGATGAATGGGGAATTAGAATTACTCACCTGAACTAAAATTATGGATCGCTGTGTTCTCTTTTTATAACATTGGAATCCATAATCTGTCATTTTAACATGTTCCTTACCATAAGCACATTTGTGCCTTGGCGGCTTTTTCCTTTAAAGATACATGCTCACATGAGGACATGCTGATGTGAAGTGAGTGTATGACAATTTTTACCTCCTTTGCATGGAGCATGGAAGAACATACAATTCATAGTTTGTCTTGGCAATTTAAAGTCAATACTGAGTATGTACTTCCTATGAATTCATGAATGACTTCTGCTGAAAGAATGAGGGGCTCCTCTGTTTTGTAGTTTTCCCCATTGATTTGTTTAATATCTTACATTTTTTTAATTTTCAAAATTTGTCTTGCAGCTGAAACTGTCTTATTGGCATTTCAGAATTACATTCTGATGCTGGGAACCAGTGTAATGATCCCTTCAATGCTTGTGCCAATGATGGGAGGGAGTGATGTAAGCTAATTTCCGCAGAACGACATCTGTTCCTTGTTAGCTTCTGCCAGACCTTTATAAATTTCTTTTTCCTCCTTATAATGCCTCTTTAGCATAAACCAGCAAGTTGATTTACTCTATATGGATCCATTATACGACACTCTAGTTTGGAATTTCCAGTATGCAGATATTATCTTTGTCTTCCTTAGTTTGTCTTAAAATTTGCTCGTCTGTGGGTTTTTTTATTCATTTTGTCTGTCATGCACAATGTCTTCTAAGAGGACTCATGAGTAGATTTAATTTTCCCCTTAAGTAAAAACTCATTTGCTTTAATATTGATTTTCTGCTCTTGTGGCTGGTTGGCCTTACCACTAATATTCTGGCCAACTCAACCAGGGTGACAAGGCTCGAGTGATACAAACTCTGCTCTTTGTTGCTGGCATTAATACACTTCTCCAGGCACTTTTTGGAACAAGGCTGCCAGCAGTAGTTGGAGGATCCTTTGCATATGTTATTCCTATCGTTTACATCATAGGCGACTCAAGACTGCAGAAGATCGATGATCCTCAAGAAGTAAGTTTGTGATTAGTCTAATCGAAACCGATGGGAGTAAATCCATGAAGTTTAAACTTGTTTTCTGGACATAGAATAACTCTTGCTTAATATTTACATCCGCAATTAAACTACCCGTTCCTGCTTTTTAAAGTATGCCCCCTTGTCTCTGGGGTATCAATGGTCCTTATATTTATTTAGTTTCCCTTGATATGTTAGCTTAAGCTTTTTCAGTTGGAGATTCTAACATAACAGCCAAGCTCTACTCAGATTTATTTTGTGTGTGAGGTTCCGCATTTCATGTGCCGTTCTCAGCTCAGTTTTCACATGAGAGTGGTATTAAAAAGCATATTTCCCATGGCTTGTTTATGGAGTTTCTGTGGGACTTATATTCATTCTGTCTCCCTCCACCTATTGGCCAGTTTTTAGGTTGGACATTATAATTCTGCTATCTTCTTTCGGAGTCGCTTCTCTCCTACCTTTTTTGATTCAAAAAGAAATGCATACAATTTTTTGGGCATGGGTATCGGTGCTGATGGTTGTCCAAATACATGGTTGTAACCCTATGTTTAGATCTTATGGGTAAAATCGTATGCCAATAGAAAGGATGAAGAGATTCTTACTGGTGCATCATCCAATGAAAATCGCTGATATTTATCTGGCTTCTGGATGTCGTAACAATTCCTGATGTTAAATTAGACTGTCCCGTGTGTTTCCCATCTTCATGGTTTGCTCCTTTGGCAAAGGTTTTGGTTGGTCATTTTTTCTCCAGGTTTGATGAAGATCCTCCACTCTTTCTGGTTTCCAGAGATTTCTGCAAACAATGCGTGCAATTCAAGGAGCTCTCATTGTGGCTGCAAGCATACAAATTGTTTTGGGTTACAGCCAAGTTTGGGGTCTCTTCTCACGGTACTGGGCTGCCACCACCAAGCTAAAAGAAAATCCAACTTCCTTGTACTTGTATTCTAAACAATGCGCTGTTTTTTTCAGTTTTTTCAGTCCTCTTGGTATGGCACCCGTTGTGGGACTGGTTGGACTAGGGTTGTTTCAAAGGGGATTTCCCACGGTACGTGATAATGCAATACTACAAAATGCATAGCATTGGTACCATTTATGATGAATTAATACACCATAACAAGCATCGTATTTATGCTTCAATATTTTTTTTTTTTTCATTTTCTTTTTTAATTGACTTTTCCATATGCATAGTACAAAATTTGAGCCTTAGGACTAACAAGATTAATATGTTTCTATAACTATGGAGGAGATTCTTGTTTTGTCATCATATAAGTGATTCTCCTGAAATATTATGGTGGTTAATCGTTAAGGATCTTATTTTCAGTTGGGCCAGTGTGTGGAAATTGGGATACCCATGCTGCTGATGATCATTGGAGTGTCACAGGTATGTTGTTTCAAACATTCCTTTGGTCTAAAGCTTATCCATGTCAGTCAATTCTATCTTTTTTTAAGTATACTTGCCTGTGTATTGCAGTATCTAAAGCACGTAAGACTAATGAGAGGTCTCCCTATCTTCGAGCGATTCCCTGTACTGATTTGTGTTGCAGTCATCTGGCTCTATTCGCTTATCTTGACCGCCAGTGGGGCTTATCGAGATAGGCCGACCATAACTCAACAAAGTTGCCGTACAGATAGGGCGAACCTTATATCTACTGCCCCATGGTATTTCAATGACTTCACCTCATTTTCTGATTTTTGCCGTATCCAATAACTTTATGTTTGATCTCTTACAGGTTTAAATTCCCTTACCCTCTACAATGGGGGCCGCCAACTTTCTCAGCTGGCCATTCTTTTGCAATGATGTCTTCAGTTCTTGTGTCAATGGTTGAGGTATGCAAGTGATTTTATGTGCAACCGTTGTATTTGGAAATGAACCGTAAGGCAACTCTAAAATGATTTGGGATGTCCCACTCTTGTTATGAATTTTGGAGCCAGTTACATTAATCACGGTTCATAAATTTTGAATGATGCCTCAAGGATTGAAATATGTTAAAAGACTTGCTGTGAGGTTTGTTAGTTGAAGGATTTTTCTGTCCTTTTGGAATGACGTATTAATATTATGGATCATGTCCAGTCCACTGGTGCATACATGGCAGCTTCTCGGTTGGCAATTGCTACTCCACCTCCGGCTTATGTATTGAGTCGTGGCATTGGCTGGCAGGTAAGTTGGTTCGACACAGCAACAGTGAAACAGTTCTTTCTTGCCTCCTGCCCTGCTAGCTTTTTGGTGCAAACCATGATTTGAAAAAAGAGGAGGTTCAACACAACAAAGTTTGTGTGCTTAATGAAATCATTGTAAATCTATGATAGCTATCACTAGGGTGTTAAAAGACCTACCATTAAAAAATATCAATGAAGTATGTACCATCAGTTACCTCATGCAATTACATACACATTTGTCAGCCACAATCTTTTTGTTGGATTGTCACCCACGGTAACCAGTGACACTTATAGCATTACTTGGTTCCATACGTGATGTCTTGTGCCCACTGGTTTAATAATGGCAATGCTGATATGGTGCTTATGGGAATTCAAGAAACTTAAACAGTGCTGATAATATTATAATTCCGCATTCCTGATTAGTAAGATATCCAAGAGCAAATTGCTCGTAACAAATTGAGGGATGATCCCTGTGGCAGTGTTAATTTATGTCAAAGACAATATGGATGTAACTGGCAGTAAAATGGAAATCAGTCCGAACACTTTCCTGTTATATTGCTAAATCGAGTATTATTGATCAATCATCGGAAAGTTGGAATAATGAATTTGAAGAAATATGAGATAAGTTTAATTACAGAGAGAAGGCCAGAGTTTTGCTAGCATCTTCCTGCATGACGTGTTTGAATATACAAAGATGTAAACATGTTTATATGTTCAGAGTGATCTTCTCAGTATTCTGCTTAATCCAATTGAATGCTTAGCTTATCAGTGTCTTGCTGAGAAGTTTTCATTTGGCAGGGGATTGGAATCTTACTAGATGGTCTTTTTGGAACTGGCACTGGCTCTACGGTTTCTGTGTAAGAACGCATGCTGCACTGAGCTATATTGTGACAACTTTTGTTTGTCTGTATGGCGATCAGCATATGCTTGACAGGGATCTGATGTCATCTATTTCAGAGAGAATGTGGGACTCCTTGGACTAACACGGGTTGGAAGTCGGAGAGTTGTGCAATTATCTGCTGCCTTCATGATATTCTTTTCCATCTTAGGTTGGTATTACTTAAGACATGAGTGAATAATTGCATGTATGGTGCCATTATTCTCTGCTTGATGCGGTGAACCCTTGCGACAAGAAAGATTTGAGCCTGCAAGAGCTAAATTGGTTGACCATGAGCAAGATTTTCTAATTTCAGATTGTTGCGGATTCAGTATTTGACATAGTATTTCAAATCTATTTATTTTGGTCATACGTTTTCAGGCAAATTTGGAGCTGTATTTGCATCCATACCCTTCCCAATATTTGCTGCGTTGTACTGTGTTCTCTTCGGCCTTGTAGGTATGCAGCTAACTCGTGTTTGCCTACTTGTTTGTCATTTCAGCCACCGTGATTACTGATTACTGTTATCCATATTTCTTGCAGCTTCCGTAGGATTGTCTTTCCTTCAGTTCACAAACATGAATTCTATGAGGAACCTCATCATTACTGGACTCTCACTCTTTCTTGGGATATCAGTTCCCCAATTCTTCTATGAATACTGGACTCCCAATCGCAAGGGCCTTGTTCACACTAATGCTGGATGGGTAAGTAGCTTCCTGATGACTGGTCATGTTTGTTGAAAGGCTTATGGAAACTGGCTATACAGAGTTCATGATATTGATTAAAAGTTGAGTGTGGCCTGCCATTGCCATTCCCTTCGCTTTATGGAAACTTACACGAATTTGCTCTTCTTCAGTTCAATGCATTTCTTAATACCATATTCTCGTCCCCGGCAATGGTGGGCTTGATCGTCGCTGTCTTCCTCGACAACACGCTGGAAGTCGAGAGGTCGAAGAAAGACCGCGGGATGCCCTGGTGGGTGAAGTTCAGGACGTTCAGAGGAGACAACAGGAACGAAGAGTTCTACACACTGCCATTCAATCTGAACAGATTTTTCCCTCCCACTTAAAAAACATTGTCCATGTCCGTGTAGGTGCAGGATCAAAAGCCTATTCTTTCTCATAAATCCATCGAATCCCAATCTTACTTGTGGGTACGTGCTCTATTTAGGACTTTTTGTAGGGCCACTAATTAGATCAGCAATTAGCAAACGCTAATTTTTCTCAGGAGCATCGGTTCTCAATTTATTTTTTTGCAGCCCATTTTGTAGGATGGTCTGAAATTTCATATATTTGTCATCAACTTTCCAGAAGTAATAAAAAGGCTGGCTCGATTTCCGATGTGAAAATGTCGTGCTCATTCAAAGTGCGAGAGACTTCATGAGTTTTGACGTCCCAAATTTTCCCCTATTAGAATAGCTATATATACAATAGGACGGATTCTAGTTTTCTTATTTATTTTCCCGTTTTTGAAAAAGAAAACTTCATTCTTTTCTAATAATATCTTTGAAAACTGCTTCATTAATTGATTTAGACATCTTTTATTATGCAAAACAATTTTTATTAGGAAAGAATTATTTTTCTATAGATTAGATGTTATGCAAAACAAATCATTTCCTAGTAAATTCTTATGTAGTTGTCCGATCACTCTGGAATTTGGCAAGTTTGAGTTCTCTAGACTTGACATTGGTTTTTATTACACAAAGAATGCTTTACCCATCTGATTATTGTGCCCAAAACCAATGAATTGTAAGCAGAAAGCAAATTTAGTTCTTCTGAGACTTTTGTGGAGTGTATTATGTCTGGGCAACATGCCTCAGAAAAAGGAATAATTTTCCTTGCGAACTAAAATAAACACAAATAAAAAAGAGCAGAAAATCATTGTACGGGAAGCCTCAGATAGATAGCCAGTGTATTTGACATCAATGCAAATTCAGCCGGTAATTCCAACAAAAAACACAAATCCTCATTGGCTTCTCGTCCTACTTCGGTCCATTTCCAAATTGCATAAAACCCACAACAAAAATTTTCACGCAAAAGACGTCGAAATAAACCCAAAAAAACAAAAAAGCAAACTTTTTGCAAGAATGTGATCGCCAAAAACGGCTCCGTAGACCACAGAAATCAAGGTCCACAGGTTCCTATCAAAGAACGAATCAGATCTCTCTCGGTCCGATCATAGCATCGCCGGTCAATGCCCTTTCCGGCTACCGGCGACGTGGCTCAGACCTTCAAAAAAAGCTCGGAGCTTTTCGATTAAAGAAAAATAAAAGGAAAGGAAAGAAACCAAAAACCCTCAGGGACCCGTTTCAAATCACCCACGGCTAGAGGGGGGGCCACCGGAACGCCGTCGGCCGACCACGGTCCCCGACCGATCCCGAGAGGCTCCACAAAGGAGACTCTCCCGAGATCGGTGGATGGGGAGAGGGGCGAGCGCGACGGCGAGGCCAGTGAGCCACCCCCGCTCGCCGTTTTGGAGTGTCATACGGCACTTCCTATCTTTAAGGGTGTGCTTCCTCATCGGGATCTTGATTCTGCTTCGCGAAAGGAAACCCTAACGACACCCAAACTCACCCTTCTTCGCAGCCCCTCATCGCCGTCGCCGTCGCCGTCGCCAGATCGGAATGAATCGGAATGGAGAACAAAGGCGATGCGAAGCGATTTTTATAGGGACGGAGCGAGAAAACCCTAATGCTAACTTCGGCTGTCGCGAATTCCGAGGTTAGCCCCCACACGCGGGTCTGAAGTCGGACTCCAAAAGCGGTTCGTAGGCCCATTAAATGTGGGCCGGGCTAATTGGACGTCAGTGGGCCCAACTACGGACTGGGCCCATTTCGGTGTCGATGGGCCGGCCAGAAACCACGCTGTAATTTCAATTCAAATTGCCGTCCGGGAAGAGAGAGAGAGGGAGTTGGTGTGGAGGTGGTGGCAATGGCGATGGGGAGCGAGGCGACGACGTGGGTGGGGAAGAAGCCGCTGCGGCGGATCGGGGGCATGTCCGATGCCCTCTCCATCGCCTCCGATCTCGGCTTCTCCATGTCAGCTCCTCGATCGCAGGTCATTTCTCTCTCTCTCTCTCTCTTCCCCTTTCGCTTCCTTCGCTTTCGAATCGATGAATTCGCCGTGCTCGTTCTCCGATGCGTCGTGCTCGATGAGTTCTTTCATGAGTTCTTTCTCCTGCTCAAAATCGGTGTTGGCGGTGTTGCTTCTCCCGGCGTGCGAGTGGCTTTTGCGGGAAGCTCTTGTGTAGCTTTAGCTTGGAGTGTGAAATCCGCTTCCTTCTTAGAGAGCAATGTGGCGCTCGTCTTTGCTAAATGATCAGCTGATCTTGTCGGCAAGCTGTATTTGCGATCTGCAGTTGTAATTCGAGTGGCATTTCGGAACTTTTTGGGGTGAATTGCTTCTTGCCAGTTGTGCTGAAATCTTAACTCCTCGTTAAGGAGCAAGAGCCTCTGTTTGTGGGGACCCCTAGGTCGCGGTTTTTCCTCTGGTTCTGGGAGTTTTGGTGCATCGGTGGTGACCGGGTCTTGTCGAGCTATTTCTTAACTCTTTTTTTCGGGTTGTAATTCTACCGAAAGGTGCTCTGGATGGTTCAGCCCCAATGCAGTTTAAGATCTGGCCTTGTTGATTTTTTTATCGGTTTACCAGCATTGCCAACATTTTTGGACTGCGACCATGAAATTCTTGTTTTGTCGGTTAACCTTGGTTATTTGCAAAGTTGGAGATGTGTGCCACTGAACTTGAGCACTCCACTATTTGCTATTATGTATTCTGGTGAAACTGTTGCCTTGGGTTCATTATGCAAATGTACTAATTTTTTCCGTGAATAAACGTGTCTTTGATTATCATGCCTTATCTCACTCAATTGATGTGTGGTTTCCATAGGAAGAAGTCCAAAACTTGACCTTGAGTAATGGTGAAAAGGGTGATGACTTGATAAGGGTTCTAAGGGAGCTCACTGCAGTGCAAAGGAAAATTGCAGATCTGCAGGTGGAACTTCAGGGCAGAAAGGTGAGTTCTTCTGCTTCAATTTACTGGGTTTCTTTTACTGTGCACAAAGGTGCATTACCAGTTTTTTTATGTTGAAATCAATGGATTAGAGTGAACTAAGTGTGGTGTGATTGCCAAAAAGATGCTACTCTGGAAATTATCATTTTGCAGTGAGGGGCTGTGTAGTTATTGATTTTTAAATCTGTTGGTTAATAATATAACACATTATGGCAGTGGATTTGTTGAATTCTTCCTCTCGATCGATTCATGTATAGTAATTACTGGGTGTATCATGACTGCTCATCTGTTAGTAGAAAATTTGAATGTGTGGTAAAAATTGTGTAATTCTGGTGTCATTGCAATCTCTGTATTCTTTGGTCTCAAAGTCCCTGCTCTACTCATTTGACACACAGTACTTTGAAATGGGTAGGATGATAAAAACGTGTCACACTTGACGCATGTGAGTGAGATGGAGAAGAAGATTGAAACTTTGGCAAGGATCACAACAATATTGAAAGATGTTATTCAAAATAAGGTAATCTTTTGTCCTTCTCCCTATTCCTGCACGAACCTCATGAAGATTACCTAATGACTGAATTTAACTGTCACATTCTGTATAAGTCAAAATGTGTTTATTTATTTGACATCATCATATATTTGAGTGCCATGAGAAGAATAAATGAGTGTCTTTAACTTCTCTTCTGACATAGAAATAACAGCATCGGTGTTAATGAGATGTTTCTGGGGAGTATGTATTTCATTCTTGTGAAAAGGAGTTCAATGTGCATTTACATTCAAATGGTCAGTAAGTCAAAGAAGATCATTTTGACTTGTATTGAGGGCTTCTCAATGTCAACACGATTCGAAATCCCCAAAATTGTTGCTTCTTATGCTAACCTCTTTATACTGTAGAGGCTTTGCAGGGAACAATTTGATTGTATCCTGTAGAACTAATTGTGGTCTGATGTCGAAATGTAACAAAATGCCGTCTCTTGTGACTAATTACCTGGTTTATGGAAAATGAAGTTTTGTCGATATGAAACCAGGGAGTAATGTGTATCTTGTAGAACTAATTGTGGTCTGATGTCGAATTGTAACAAAACGCCAACCATTGCGACTTATTATCTGGTTTATTGAAAATTAAGTTTTGTCGATATAAAATTGCTGTGCAGAGTTAGACTATTACAAATTAAGAATTGAAGGTAGTATAGCTCTTGGAAGATCGATCATTTTTTTTTAAACTTGTATAGGTCTTTCGTTGCTCTTTTAATTCTTTAATGACATCATTATTAAGTTGATCTATAGCCAAAAATCTGTTGTTCTTCTCTTAGGATCGCATCATAGCTCGGCTACAACAACCCTATTCCCTTGATTGTATTCCAGTGGAAGCAGAATACCAGGTTAGTTGCTACATCTTTCCCCTGTATGTGAAGAGTCAAGTCGTATATGCTTGTTACTTTGGCTGTTTTGCTACCCATAAATAATTGCCTGTGTGCAAAAAAGGAAGTTGACATGGATAGAATGTTTTCTCAAGATGGAAACCTCTCTTGTGGCTAAATGGGTAAGTTGGTCTGTAATTTAGGCCACCGATCTTAATTAACATTGATTTGACTACGACTCTCTTAAATAAACAGTTTGATATTTTTTTCTCTCATTTTTCGTTACCTGATTTGTTATTAACTGATAGCCTGGAGCACAAAAATTAACGAAGTTATGCAACTACCTAATAGTGCATTGGCTTTCTGACAACTGCTTCTAAATGGCTTCGGAGTACACAAAAAAGGGAAAAAGTCTTTCAGAAACTCAGTTTAGTAATTTTTCTTCGGATTGAAGTGGATTTCAGCAAAGGACGTCTTGTTAAAATGTTATCAATTGCTAGCTGACTTGTATGTCAAAGAGTATTCAGTTTGGATGTCATCCTTCCAAATGTTATACCTACGTGTTGATAAATGCCGCTATTAGAGCCCAATAATCAACCTTGAAAGAAGGAATCAACATTTTAGTGCTAACTGCTTTGCATTTTTCAGTTTTGGAGTGGCATTCATACACAGCAATTGTGGGAGAAATTCTAGCTTGTGTGTTAATCAGACTGTTGTTAGACAATTAAATAAGCAAGCATGAGATACTGTATCTCTTTCTCTCTCTCACATCATTAACAAGGATTCATTACCCAAAATCTAGGAAACAAAATTAGAATGAGTAGAGAACTTTGAAAGCTGAAGAGGTGGGCCGGAATAATACCTCTACAGGAAACAGAGGAAAGACCGATGTGAATTGACCTTATAAAAATGAGATGCATGAACTGCATGACATTGAAGGTCTTTAAAGCAATGATAATGAAGATCAGTCCCAGGTGCCAGCTGAAGGACTTTACTGCTACAATTGGAAGGGAAAGGTTACCACAGAGTGATCTAACGTGGATTTTTTTGGCCAAATAGACAGATTGCTTTGAGTTGTACTCTTGCTAATAGCTAATGAGAATTATTAGAGTGCCAACAGCTTGTGCGTTAGAAATGGGACTTTTCTATGGAGGATCGCTCAGTACATGTGTTATTTTGAGCAAGCTAGAAGAAATACAGGAAAAATCCCTTTGGTAAACAGAAGATGATTAAAATTAATCCTGCTTGTGGAGATATCCAAACTTAGATTGATGACATTATTGCAATCTGCTATGCAGCTCAGCTGCTAATCTGTTCGAAATTTCAATTAGAGAAGCAACTCGTTTCTTTGGAATGACATCTTTGCAGTTATATATGGATTTCTATCAGTTGGGGCAAAAAAAGCTTTACTTCGATACTAACGGCATTTCTTGTTTAAATGACAGAAACAATTTTCAGAATTGCTGATGAAGGCTGCCGGCGACTATGGTGCCTTGACAGCATCTGTTGCGGATTTCCAATGGAGCCAGAACTTCAAGGAACCTCCTTCAGTTTGGGGGGTAAGTTGAGGAATTTGTCTCTAGATCACAATTATGAGCCCTCTTTTAATGGAGATTTCATGTTGAATCTGTCCTGAATAAAATATTAAACATTTGCGTGATGAAATTTTGGAACTTATAGATCATTCTTCCTTAATGATGCAGGAAATGCTTCGCCCTATTCCCGTGGCCTTAGCATCATGCACCAGATTCTTCGAGGCTATGTCTGCCATGAGAGAGTCGTTTGCCACCCTTCAAAAGCTGAGAGTGGGTCAATCTTTCCCCTCTTTGCCCGCGACACCAAGTGGGGATCCCTCACAGAAAATCCTAGGAGTGTCCGACTGCGTCACTCCGCCTTCCTGGAGAAATGAGTCAAGCATCGACGACTTAGCCATCAGGAGCAGGAGAGGACAAGGAATCGAGCATCCTGAAGATGACAACAACGAGGTTGGGGAGCACCATCCTGCTGATGGCACGGGTAACCGGAGATTGTCTTGGCCTCCGATAAGGAAGGGCAGTGCCTAGTTCGAAGGCAAGGATCTCCCATTTGTTTGTAAAGGCTAATGATTTATCGGTTCTTCTGATCAAACCCATTGGAAACCTGTAAAATAACACTGAAACCATGGTTCACTGTGAGCCTGTGAATTGATGGGAATGTGCCATTGGGTGGCATTATTTCCTACATACACCAAGGAATTGTTCAATGATTCGATGGAGTAGAGTGATCTCGAAGTCTCTCGGATGTGTATCGTTTTCATACATTACTTTGGACGTTGCCTCTTGACCAGAAATGTGCCTATGATGATGTGTTCATGGGCTGTTCGATGGAGAGAGGACGGCAACGTTTTTCCTAGATGTGGCGCAATTGAGGCATTGCGTGCTTGGACCTCCAAATGAATTGTGGCTGCAGTTCTCCCTTCTTTTCCTGTATTCCCATTATCCTTTACCCTTTTTTTCTTCCCTTTTAGGCTTTATTTACCTTTTGGGTATTCCATTTTATATTCCGACCTTATCGCGGAAGTCATTGCAGACACCGCAATTTCAACACGCATATATCCATTTGATTATTGAAATCGACTCATGGTAGCCTATGACAACGGCGATTGTGATTTCAAGTGAAATGCGTGTTACTAGATGCAATATTCGATAATGATTTGGTACCATTTTAGATTATAGGAATAAATATATTAGAAGTCCTAAAACTTTGTTATAAATATACAATGAAATTCTAAAATTTTTAAAAAGTCCAATTAAATCTTAAAATTTGTAACAAAGGTGTAATCGAGTTCTAACATTTTTAAAAATTGTAATCACGTCCTCAAACTTATTAGATTAATCTAATTAAGTCATTTTATTAATTATATTTTTTAAAATTATTAAAATTCAATTGTACTTTTGTAACATGTTTTAAGATTTCATTAAACTGTTTGGAAGTATTATGACTCGATTATATTTTCGTAATAAGTTTTAAAACTTAATTAAATTCTTTAAAAGTTTTAAGATTTGATTGCAGATTCGTGATAAATTTTATGACTTCTGATATACTTATCTCTCAATTATATGATTGGTGTTCGGTAACAACTTGAGGCTTTATATCATGGGTCATGACATTAAAAGGGGTTTGGATTAGTAAATATGTGAGTGGAAGATACCAGGTGAGGGCCACTGAATTTAATAATATGAGTGATCTCACTATGCAAAGAGAATTTGGTCATCAACAGGATTTTAAAAAGTTTTGACCACTGGGAAAGTTCGGATAGAGAGGGGTTCAGACCTTAAAAAAGATTATGATCCCATTTTTCTTCCCGTCCACAACCCCCCTTACGGAAGAAGGGGAGCAGCCTGGATCCCCTCAACGCCTTCCCTCTTAAAACACCAGGAAAATGAGAGGTTCGGGGGAAACCCCCGGGTGGACGGGATCTCACATGCAAAGAGAACTACTGTTGGGCTTTATGAGTAAATGTCAAGGAAATCTCGAAC
The DNA here is from genome assembly GCA_017140185.1 of Eucalyptus polyanthemos subsp. polyanthemos. Lineage (NCBI taxonomy): Eukaryota > Viridiplantae > Streptophyta > Magnoliopsida > Myrtales > Myrtaceae > Eucalyptus > Eucalyptus polyanthemos. The sequence continues at coordinate 7,700,962 of CM029467.1, read as the reverse complement.
GTCTAGAAGAGCAAAAGGGGCATGTCTAATCAAGCCGCTGATGAGACAGAAGAACGAGGGGAAAGCGTTGGGGGGGTGGACAGGCGGACAGCCAAAAGTTCCTTATGAGTTATGAATGAATGCGGGCGCACTTTACTGGTGGGCCCCCACCGAAGTTACCAACCGCCGCTGATTGTGCCACGTGCCTTCCAGATGCGCACAAAACTCCTTGTGGGTCCCGCGATCCAGCGCAGTCGCAGTCAATCATGGGCCTGTGGGACCCAGAGCCTTTTAAAGGATAAGGATAAAATATAGGTTTTGATGATGCCGCGAGAATCATTATAAAAAAGAGGAAGGCGCATCCTGCCGTACTATATAGACTATTTATAGGCGGCTACATAGGAAAACGTCAATATGTGCACATTGCATCCGCTCTAAGTTCATGCTAATGGATGGGAGATTTTCATGGATGCAAAGAAAATGAAAGATACGTGGAAAAGGGGAATTTTTTTTATTTTTTGTTTTTTCCTTTGGACCCAGATTTGTTTATTGGACTTATTTATCATCAATTATGTGAGTCTTGTATGAATTTTGTATGTAAGGCCTACGTATTCAAACATCGAAATGGAGCTAATTTAGTTGATTAAGATCCGGAGTTTAGGTAAGTATTTTTGGCAAAATAGGAAAGTGCAAAAGCAAAATTTTCCCTGTTTATGTCTAGAAGAGTAACGATTGAAAGTAAAGAAAATGAAAATGAGAGCTTATACTCATTAGGCACATACAAAATCTTGAGTCAAATATTCCCGCATTGATTATCCCTAGCACTCCCAAACAATGAGAAATTGTTTTCATCCCTAACTTTCTTAAGAAAACTTTTTCATCCCCTTCCCTTCCTTTCGACGTGGTATAAATGCCGTAATTGCGTCAGATCAATTAATTCGGTCAAATGCAATTGTTTTCTAGGGTTAATATTCCATTTGAATCAATCTAAACTAATTCAACCTCATCATATTTAATCAAATTTGGGGATCCAGTTTGATTTTCGGTATGGTTATAATAAAAAGGCCCTTCCTTATGTAATGAATTCACAAATCAAGTACTATCCGATTTGGGTTATAATGACGCATAAAAGAGCAGAACCAAACATTGTTGGTGCAGCTCTAAGGAAACTCTAGTGAGAAGGCAATTAATTTGGCATCTTCTCCTATCTCAATAGTTACTTTTGAGTAGCCATATTCATTATCATATAAGGTCATTTGTGTTGATAATGTATGTGCAAAAGCGCCATCAAATAAAAAAGAGGAAAAAAAAATTATGCTTGCACTGCCGTTTGTCATAAACAATGAACACCCTCCCTATTTGGAAAAAAAAAAGTGGAAAAAAAGAGAGGGTAGGAAGAAATAAGGAAAAAATGAATTATTCTTTTCTTCTTAGAAAGGAAAAATTGAAATTGATTGCTGCAAAAAAAATAAAAATGAGATTCCTAATCCAAATCCTAAGTTCCTAACCCCCCATGTGGCCACGAGCATTTTGATGCTTTCTATGCTTCCTACTTCCTAGAACTCGCATGGCTGAAAACCTATGATGGAATTCTTCCTCCTCCTTTTACTTAAAAATGGTCACGCCCCTAAGAATCCACCATAGCCCCTGCCACCTGCTGGACTCATGATGATGGTGAAGATGAAATTCAGGACCACAAGCTTTGAGATGGAATTAAATTCTCCAACTCACATAATTCAACTAGATCATTAAAAACGGATTTGTACTTCAATCACGTCTGTGACATGGGCTCGATTCCTTCCTTATCGAAAAAGTACATAACAATCCAACAACCGAGCATGCGTTAGAGCTTTCATTGGCACAATGCCTATGAATATCTTTAATGGACTTGAACTTGACCGCTGAATTTTGACACTTAGTGTACCTTTCAACTCCTAATGGAAAAAAATGTTAATTTTTCCATAATTAAACAAGTAGTGCATGCTAGCTATGTCGCTCTCGCCCGAAGACGGGTGCGTATTGATGAGGTCCAATGATTTTTCCTTTTTTATTATTTTTTTAAACCTAAATGAGGAGCATCCGAATATTAGCAAATAATATTCCGTCCTTTTCCGCGGGTTTTCTTTTCTTAGTTCCGACCCTCTTTTCCCGAAACTTCCTGACTCCATCCCTGACACCCCGCGTATCATTGGAACCGGCCGTCCTCATTTTACCGTCCTACCCCTCCCCCACTCGCTTATTTACCATCCCCACCCCCAACCCCACGCGCCACGCGCCGAGGAAAGTAGCATGGAACGAATGGATCCATCTCATCCTTCCATCGCCGCATCGACGGTTTTCCCACCAGAAAAACTGGCTTAACCGCGTTCGTTTTTCTTAGCCCAGTTCCCCAAAAACCTCCAATTTCAATTTTATTAAAAAAAATATCCGACTTTTATTCTAATCTAAAATCTGATGAAAAATCATCACTAATTTGTTGAAAAATACTACCATGTTATTATAGAATCCCTATCTTTATTAACGTTCTCACTTTTGTATAAAATAATAATAGTCTCCTAACATCAATAATTTTGGAAAAATTAATAATGATTTTTAAACACCTAAATAGATTTATCACTAGATGAAAGTTTATGACTTTTTTCACTGATGAAGATGCTATGGATCAATTATCTTTAATAAAATAAATTAAGCAACGTGAAAACATTGACATCAGTACACAATGTGTGATGTGTTGATGTCCTGAAATAAAAATTACATGTTATCTATATATTCAAACCAAATATCGGCATCATCATCATCATCATTATCATCATTCATTAGTGAATTTATTAATAATATGACCTCAGCGCGTCCCACTAGTCCCCGAAATCTCGAAGCGGGATTTTCCGCCTGGTGCATGGCGCCGGACGCGACCGGACCGTCGGATGACGTCACCTTTTCCTTCTCATATTTTCCCATAATTTCTCTTTTAAAACAAAATAAGAAAATTCTTTACGTGTCTCGGACCCTTGACTCCTTCCTCTCCTTTTCCTCTCTTTCCTTCTTCGTTTATTCTTGCCGGAAAAAAACACAAATCCGAAAATCCAAATCCCGATTCAATTCGTACTTAAAATCCGCGCGACACCACCGCCATCCACGAAACCTTCGACGTCCCCACCGCCGTACTCCTCCCCGTCGCCGTCGCCGTCGCTTCGCCGCGCCGCCTTCGGAAGGAAGCGTCAGCGCCTCGGGTTCGGGTTCGCTCGCCTGTCGGTTTCGGCGCGACCGCCTTTTCCTTCGCGTCTCCCGCGTCCGAGCTGGCGGCGATGACCTCCGGCGCGCGTCGCCTCCGTCGATGAAGCTCGGCCGCCATTGCGGCGTCGCCCGCTCCTCCTCGTCCTCTTCTTCTTCCACCGCCATGGGATTTCGCCGATCCAGGTTCGTCACTCTGCCTTGTCTTTTCCGTAGCATTGTCCACGTTGCTCGCGTCTTGCTTTGTCTTTTCTTCTTTCTTGCTTTTTTGGACGTTTGTGCCCGAATTCTCGTCTCGCGGGGTTCTTTTTCCGGACTGACGAGAGCTTGCTTCGTGTTTTTTTTCTTCGTCTAATCGGCGGGTGCAGAGAATTCCGGTGAGCCCGGTGGCGATGCCGGGTCCGATGGGGAAAGGTGACGCCGGCCGATGCGTTTTCCCGCTCACCAGCTTGCAGATTGGGTATGTCTGCGACGAGGAATCTCGTTCTTGAATTGGAATCGGCCTTGCATTCTGTGTTCTTAAGATTCTAGATGAGAATCGGGGCGGGTCGTGATTGGATGGAGCAGTTCGGCGTCCGTTTTTCGGTTGCTTTCGGGTTCGAATATGCGTGCTGCATGCGAATCATCCCCGTTGTGCAAATCTTGGCAGTGTCTATGGATGGAATTGTTGAAAAGTAGGGTGACTAGTGGGGGCTAGATTTGCTAATTAGTGTCTTGTCCCCTAATTTGGCCCCATTGCACTTTTGCAGAGACCTGCAATCTTATCTTTCAGATCTCAGTATCTTCTTGGCCTGTGAGAGTAAGAAATTTTACATATTGGTGGACAATCGGCCGTGGTTGAGAAACTTTAGCTCGCGCCCAGCCCGAATATGGCAGTTGATGGTTACAAAGGTTCGTGTTTTTACGTGTTTTGATATGCCCTGTACATTTTATATCCCCAATTCCTCGCATGATGGTTTCCTCTGCTTTCTGTACAGTCGAGGCTATCTCCTTTTGCGAAGAGTAAAGCACGGAGGAAGACAAAGGAGGGAAAGGAAACAAGTTGCAAATCTGACGCCAGTGAGACCAAAAAGTTTGAGAGATGGTTCAAATTAATCGACTCTGCAAATTTGTCCCGGAAGAGAGTTCTCATGCCGGTGGAGAAATTGCGGAATTCTTTGCTTCTAGATAGCAAGTTGCATGGGATTTTGCATGGCTTTATAGTTTTTGAGGTTGAATGGAGTAATGTTCGAGGTATAAATTATTTGAATGAGCTTCAGGTATCACTTGCTACTGTTCCTCTACATTCCGTTTGTTTGTAATTGTTTATAAGAGATAAATTTTCCATCATTTCTTGTCCTTGCAGACTGATACATCTCTGGCCCTAGAGGCCAAAATAATGAAAAGGTGGGAGTTTGATAGCATAGCTCAAGCTGAAAGCTGTATGCCTTCATGGTTTTCAGGGACCCCTTCTGAACAACAGATTCTGAAGGCATATTTGGAAAGTTCCATAGGTATGTGTTTTTATGTCAAATTATTGGCACTGCAGTAGGGGCATTTTTGCTGTCACTTGTTTTCCTTGAAAGAAGCATTCTTGTTGGTATTTGCGTAAACGTGTGTTTGATGTGTATGCAAGAGAGTGTTTTGTGTTGAACTATCAAGAGAGCACACCAAGAACAATGTGGGCAAGAAATGGTTGGGCAAAGTAATAATAAGAATGTGTAAAAGAGAGTGGCAGCAAGGGAGCACAAGGGAACAAAAGAAAACTTTTTTATTTAGTTGTAGTACAAAGGGAAGGGGAGGAGCTTACCTTTTTGTTCTGCCCCTCAAAATGGACGACCACAAGGCTTTTTATAGGCCTACATCACCGATTTTACCAAGGAAAATCTTCTGCTCTTGTCAGAGATTTTTCACTTTCCCTCTTCTCCTAGATACTTCTGCACTTGTGCTTTCTAAACTTTTCATTGCCGCCTAAGATAGATTTTCTTTTTTTAGGATTTTTCTTGACTTTTCTAGCTAATGTCTATTTTGAACTTTCTAGAAAGTGGATCAACAATTCAACAATTCTCCATCTGGTATTGATGCAGTCAACCACATATGGATATTTACATAGCATGTTTATAGAAGTTATGGTATTTGTATATCTCATCAGCATGGTTTATGTGTGGCCGTGGTGGTTTCAATGTACACTGGTTGAGTGTGCATGTAGGCTTGCTTTCTTGTCTGTACATTAATTGCAATAAGTTCGCTTGCTCATGTAACTTTAACCTGTATAACAGAAATAACCAAAATTTGCTTGGACAATTCAAGTTGATATGACTCCTTTCTGACTGCTGTGAATGTTGGTTCTCTCTGGATTATTTCTATTGGTGAGAACAGAACACATTGGCTTTGTTATTTACTCTTGTTCTGAATATCCAGGAGAGACGTTCCATGATGCTCAAGAAGAATTTTCAGAGTCTAGTATTGATTCCCATGAAGATATTTGCTTTGATGTATTGTCTTCTGGGAATAACTCTTCCCAGGATGTTCACAACAATTGTCATGCCTTTGCTGCTTCCCACGAAATCCGTCTAAGTGAACCAAGCACTCCCCCAACCAAGAAGAGAAGAGTGATTAGATCTAATGACGCTGGTGTTGAGGTTGATTTCTCTGCAGATGAAAAACATAGTGAAAGTGAAGATTCAGTGGACGATCCTGAAAGCTGTTGTGCTAGTGATTCTGATAATGCAAGCGACTCCTTCCAGTATAAGGATGTCTTGATCTTGTTTAGGTTTAATGACCATGACCTTCCATTCAAATTGAGGGAAATAATAATGGCAGACGTGAGGTTACTTACACTGTTGGAGTCGGGACTTCCATCTTGGGTCATATTCCTCCAGTCATATCCTGGGTTTTGTCACCTGTATCGCCCGTGGATGTGTCCTTTAGCTAGAACTTTCTATGTGATTATGTCAGTGGTAACCGTTCTGATTGGATTCTATGATCTGTACAAAAATGTCCCTGTCCTCAAGGCAACAGCCGCACATTTGTGTGGCCCTCTTTTCGATTGGATAGAATCTTGGGAGATGGTATCTCGAATCAAGTACTTGGGGACAATGCTTTTTCTTCATAACTGCCAGAAAGCAATAAAATGGTTCCTAATGGTCATGGGCACCACTCGGTCCTTTTTTTCAGTTCTAGCTCAACCCCTTGCAGAACCTCTTTTAGAGCTTTTTGAGGGCCTTCTTCCTTTATGGAATGTGTGCTCTGGAGTGGTTGGGAGCTTCTTCTCAGTCGCTTGGTTTGTTATTGAATCTTCTTGCAGTCTAGTGGAAAACCTATCAGATATTTTACTGCAGCCACTGTGGTTTATACTCTCAGCAATCTGGACAATTGGTATGTAACATATGTGTGCGACCATTTATTGCCTTCAGGTTTTTGAACATTTCCGCTTTGATTTGATGATTATGCATGCAATCTATTTAGTGAGATTACATAAATAGCATATCCTTTTGGTCTTTTGGTGTGATATTGCTGTAAGTATCTTGATACATAGTCCTTGAGCTGCGTTGCAGGAACTTCCATCTTGTGTCCCATATTTTGGGTCCTCTGGGAGACTCTGTACTTGCCCATCCGCATGGTCCTTGCATTAGGGAATATGGTGACTTTTATGTGGACTTCCATGTATGGCTCTATAATTGAAGTTTGGCAGACCCTTAGGACCATATTCCGGAGTGCCTCTGCTGCTAGTACTGCAGTGAAGACTACTGAAGTTTCCATGTGGCGTATTCTTTGGAATGATCTTTTTTCTCATGTATGTCATATATCAAATTGCTTTGGTTAATTGACAATGCAAGATGGATTCTGATTTGTTGTTCAAAAAGTCTTAATGTCAATTTGTTGTCAGGTCTTCCGTGCCGTGAGGAGCATATTAAATGGGTTCGTTGCCTTCTTCTCAGCCTGCAACAGGCATCGCCTCAGGTGTGGATACATTTTTATGATTTGTTTTTGGCATCGTACCATATGCACCCTCCTCCATAAATTCTGATTTCCAAGATGTCACTGGAGATCAGCACAGAAACAAGGCAGCCTTTTGTGGCTAGTGGCTTTTATTTGGTTTGTGGAAGTAAGATTGTGGAAATTAACCTCAGACGAGTAAAATATAGCAACATGATTGCTTCCTGGTCTTGTAATTGTAGAATGGGTCGACCAGCCACAACCATTAAGCTCAGGTCTGATAGTTGTAACAATGTTTGTTCTATTGCAGAGATGCCCTTGAAACAATATATTTCATGGCTTAAGAGTAGGATGCTTTTATTTCTTTTTTCCTTGGTGTTGGTCAATGACTCTTCCCAAAGATATAGGAAACCTTATCGCCTTATGTGGTCTCTTTTTTTTTTTTCAATGACTTTGAAGCCTTCTTACCTTTGGTCATCCTGTATGATCTCATGCAGCATTTATAATCACAGTCAAGGATTTGCGCGAAGGTTGGGTCATACTTCAGGGTCACGCTCTCTAGATCATGGTCATCACAGGTCAACACTCGGAAGCGGAAGCCCAGTAAGTAAACCCAAGATATCATAAATTAGTGGATTAGGAATACAAACTTCAGAGCATCTCCACAAATTGATTATTTGCATGACGAATTCATCATGAAAATGGATGATAGTTTATTCTAGTGCGACGTCTCATAAGTCATTCCTGGATGGTGGAGGGGAATTGCTCTTCTGTCCTTATAGTATGATTATGCAAACCACGGAGGATATGAACTAATTTATTATGTGCATTGCTGATCATGATATTGAACTATAGCTTGCCTTATGCAATGTGTTTTGCATTCTGGATTATATCGTTCTCCTGGGGGAAAATTTTTCTTTCATATTGTCACTATATTCTCTAGCAGAGTGAAGGAGAAGAATTGCTTAATTGGAACTTGTGATTTTCATTTTAAAATTATTTTGCCTAGAGCTGATGCTGCTGTTGACATGATCAAAAGGAATTTATCTCTCCTCTTTTTGTGTTCAACAGAAAGAGAGGAGGAAAAGCCACGCAAATTAATCCTTTGTAGTTAACAAAAGTGGAGGGATTTTTCGTATCGAACAGAATTGCTATGAGTCGGGGCATCTGACAACGCTAGTATCAAGGCCTCCAAGAATCCTCCCTAGAAAGCAGCTCCAAAGAAAAGCAGGGAAAGAAGGATGCAGGCATCGCAGCAGTGGCCTGAATCCATCCTAGAAGCGGATTGGGATTTGCCTCTTCAACGTTCCCACTTCAATGTTACACGGCTATCCATCTTCACCTTTCTCCATTTGTTCATTCGTTCTTACATCCTTTTGTTTCAACGTGTATATATAATATGCGCGCTAGATCCTTTTCCAGTGTAAGTTAGCCTGTACAGCTGTTGAGTATCCAGTCTAGTGCGGGAAAAGATAAATTTTGCCTGATGGATGCGTTCCAAGTTATTATTGCATCGTCATGTGCGATTTTATACTTGTCCTGCGTTCTGCGTTGATCGCAGGGTCTAGTTTATTATTGTTCTCCTGTCGTCTCTAAGCTGTGCAGCTTCACGTGACTCGCTTGATTGGAATCAATCTCGAGACTATGGAATCAAACATGTGGCGACACTGAGATGAACTCCACTCTGGTTAATTGAAAGGCTTATCACATAATTTTAGCTAGTCTCTTGCTTACTAAAGTAACGTCCTTTCTACTCTGCCGCAGGTTGTTGATCCGCAAATTACCGTTCATATCATATACAGAACCGAAAGGATCTAAATCTCCTGGCTCATTTTTCCGTTCCCCTGGCTCTCTGTACGTCTTGCGCTGCTATGGATACCTGTTTCGAGGATCCCGCCATGACGGATACACGTTTCTGAGGATCCCAGCCATATTCTATCTCGTAGCCTGAACTCAATGCTCCCATACTTGAACAGGAAAATTGGCACACTCTTGGAGTATCAATGCAATACTCGAAAAGTCCACGATTTCATTCAATTGTCGGATGGCAGTCAGCGAAGATTTTTGGGACAATCGTTGCGCTATGTCAGGATAGAGATCTCCATTGCCATCGACAAAGTCAACACCTACTTTTTATTGACGACTCATGGGAGAACACTGTGGATCGGCTTGCGATAAATGAACCGTCCCTTGAATTCTCTGCCTACAAACCGAATGGGAGATTTGATTTTCAAGTATCCAATTATCCGAGAATGAACCGATTTTAATAACCAGAAGCAGCCAAATATTCAAGCACGGGGAGTACCAATCAATGATAAAAAAAAAAAGCACCAGCTAAAGAAGTTCCTATTATCAGAGATTCAGCATGACAAACCAGGTTACTATGCAGGTGGTTGGGGGGAGGGGGGGCGAGTCCTAGCAACGCCTACGAGAAAAGGCTCACAAGGCAAAGTCTTTCAAACACAGTATTTTCCGCCACTAGCATAATATCATATTTACAAACCATAGAGTTTTAAAAAGAGGAGCCTAAGTCAAAGTCCCAGCTCCGCCAGTCTGGTGCAACATTGCATCGATCTCGTCTCCATCCTCCATCTCTAGCTGAAATAGAAAAAGAGAGAACTTGGCATCTCAGGAGACTGTTTGAAGCTTAATTTTTTGAACACTTTAGTAGGGTATCTATATAAAAGAGAAATAGACCTCATCAGGAGTTTGGTCGCCTCGCAGACGGCGGCCATCAAACAAGAAAGCAATTGAGTTCATCTCCACAGACTGCCTGTCACAGTAGGCATTCATGAGCTTCTTCAGCTGAGTGCTCCTTTTGATTCTGAAAAAGACTTCATTCCCATCCTTGAAAAAAAGAAGGTAACAGTCAGTCAACAACACAAATTAATATGAGCATTTGCCTTCACTTTTAATAAAAACAACTTCTAGTATCACACTAGGAAGTAAGCGAAGTAACTTTATTTGCTATACTTATCCACAAAAAAAAAAAAAAACTCCATTCTGTTTATAAGACAACAATAATTACAAGATATAAAGTCCAAGGTTCACCTTCAAACAAAAATCATGCTCGAGCGTGCTACTCCATAGGAGTGCCTCCTCTGCTAAATTCAATTGGATAATAACAAGAATGAACAATCATCAAAGCTTAGAAACTAAAATGACAACTAACAATGCAAACAATGGAATCTGCGTAAGGATTGGGAGATCAATGGATGATGAAGTTATACTGAGAAATCACAGCAAGAGGGACAAAGCTAGAGATTAGTACTATTGACATAGAAGAGCAAAAACATCCTGAGCATCAAAACCATGAAGGACATACAAAACCGTGCATAATGCAACAAATTCAATTTTAATTGATAGGCTATGATGGGAAAACCAGAAAAAAGACGTGGGAGAAATTTCGAACACATGTGAGATGGGAAGACCGCAAGAAATTCCATGGATCAGCTTTATTTCTCAACTAAACTATGACTATATTTTAGCAACGCCACCAATGACAGACAGGGCAACACATCTCCATCCACCATGGCCACTCTCTTAGTGCAATTTTTACTAAATATATACGTAAGTCTACAACATTTCCTATAATGTGTCAACATCCCTCTCCTGGGCGAGGGTATTGCAAAAGGTTGTATCTCGACCTCCACTAATCTAAGTTTATGCATCTGCGACCAGCAGACAACCTTCACTTGTCTATCTTCACATGAAAGTTTTAACTCATCCTCAAGGAACCAATCTTTCGGGACTGGCAAACAATGGGTTACGAAAAGAAAGAGATCTCAATCATACAGTTAGAATTTTTTGAAGAGTTTGTGTAGTTCCACATTTCCTAAAAACGGACATCAGGACAGACGATTGGTTTGTCGAGAGAACATAGAAAGCCCAATATTTGTATGCAAACAGTCTACTTTTCCACGTCAAAAAAACCAAGCAGCATTACAAACACATTTTCAGCGGGCCAGCAACTCGCCGCGAGAGGTACTTTCGAAAGGGTCATTAACCTCCTGATTTGGCGATCATCATCGTCCCAATCTCCTCCCAGAAATGCCCATCACACGCGCAGCTTTCGAAAAGCCCTCTCAAGAAAACGATCGGGCACGCGGAAAACAGCAGAGTACGAACCCAGGAAAGTCACATGGTAGAGGGCAAAACCCACAATTCAGAATCACACCAGAGACAAGGAATACAACCACGAACGAGCCAACAAACCAAAAAAAGATCATCTTTTTTTCTGGCGAAAGATCCCGCCTTTACCACACCACTCGAAAGAGCACGAGCTAACTTCCACAGACAGGACAATGCGGCACGCGCATCGGGCAGGAAAACCCACACAGAGACGAGAATCGAAATGCCACGCCGAGCCGTCGTTCTCGGTCGGAAGAAGAGAAAGAGAGAAAACACGAGAGGCAGTACCTGACCCTTGACCTTGAGGTTGATGTGGGCGGACTGATCGTTCGGCTTCTTGTCTTCCTCGTGCTGCTGGGTCACCCCTGAGGCCGACATCTCTCTCGCTTCTCTCTCTCTCTCTCTCTGTGATCGTCGTCTTCGTCCGAGGAGACGACTCAGAGATGCAGAGCGACTTAGGTTTTGTGGTCTTGTGATCCCGCAACTCTTTCTCCGCCTTCATATTCAATTTATTTTATTTTAGTTGCCTCGAAAACGAGTTTTTTTTTATATGGCTTCTTCGAGAAGTAATCTTGATTGACTTAGGAGTCAAATCGGATTTTATATCTATTAATTAATTCGCCCGCCCAAAGAATCCTCCGTTTCCGATCTTATCTCATATTAGATCTTTATCACGATTCCGCATTGAAAGTCTTAACTTTTAACCCTAATCTCAAATTTGCCCTCCGAACCCAATGTCCATTTTTCCAAAATTATCAACATGGGGATTTTGTAAATGACGAGTTAACAGGGGCAAATTTGATATTGGAGTAAAAGTTAATAATTTTTTTTTAGAGAAAAAAATATTCAGGATAGAATTATGATTGGACCTAAATTTATGATTTTTTTTATTTTTGAAAATTAGTACACAAAGAAATGTAATCAATTTTGGTATTATTGACTAAATACCATTTCAAGCACAAAGACTAAATACCATTTTAATCAATTTTATTTTACCTTCAATTATTTTACCCCCCAAAAAAAAGTTATTCTCCTTTACTTATTCTTAGAAAAATTTTACAAAAAAAAAGAAATCTATTACACTCACAAAAAAATTCCTAAACTAGTGACAATGAGCAAGGTCATCAGCTCTCAGTCCCCCCCAACCAAAAAAGAAGAAATAAAAAAATTGGTAGGATGGATTTAATTATCAAAATATGAAAATGTTTAAGACTTAATTGACATGATTAGAAAGTTTATAATCGAATTGGCATAAGTAAGTTTATATATATTTTGGTCATTACCACCTTTAATCTTCATAAATCATTGTGAACAATACATCTAGAACATAATATACCTTCTCATAGAGTGACAAGATTTTTTTTTTTTTTTTTCAAATCCCCTAATTCCCCTAAGAAAAGAAGAGATCAAAATTTAGGATTTTGTCGTGGGAATTATTCATTGACTTCGATTATATATATATATATAATTTAGCTGGTCAATTCCATGTGAAGCTCATACAATTCCCAAGGACTGTGATCATGTCATTTACGATGAAAAGAAAATCTCAAATTTGTGGATATTTAGACATATGAGAATTTGATTGGAAAATGTTTTAGGTAAGAAATTTTTTTTTTGACTATTTTTATCATCAATCTTTACGAGTAAAACCAATCCAAAGTTTTTCAAAATATTTTACTAGTGGACGACTTATTCATGCAATTAGCCTAAATCTGCCCTCTTTTTGTCTTCTCTTATCTTTCGATGCTTAATGACAATCACTTCTCTATTATCATGCAAGTTATTCGAATTGAATGAAAAAGCCTACGCAATTATATGTGCTAAATAGCTTGTGCACTCGAAATGCTTTTAGCGACATATTATTCTTCTTATTCTATTCGACTATTTCATTTTCAAGCGCACTGACCATTCTAATGCATGGATCATGTCGTTACTATTGAGAAAACTCATATTAGATTTTGAAGTTGACAAAACATCAACATGGGAATTTTGTAAATGATGAGTTAACAGGGGCAAATTTGATATCGAAGTAAAAGTTAATAATTTTTTTTAGAGAAAAAATATTCGGGATAGAATTAAGATTGGACCTAAACTTATGATTTTTTATTTTTGGAAATTAGTCATATTTGGTACTTGCATCTCAACACACACAAGGACATGTAATCAATTATGGTACTATTGACTAAATACCATTAAAGACTAAATACCATTTCAATCAATTTTATTTTACTTTCAATTATTTGACCCAAAAAAAAAAGAGTCATTCTCCTTTACTTCATTCTTAGAAAAATTACCAAAAAAAGAAAAAGAATAAATCTATTACACTTAAAAAAAAAAAAAAAAAAAATCCTAAACTGGTGACAACGAGTGAGGGTCATCAGCCCTTAGTCCCCCTCCCCCCCCAAAAAAAAAAGAAAGGAAAAGAAAAGAAGAAATAAAAAAAATGGTAGGATGGATTTAATTATCAAAATATGAAAATGTTTAAGACTTAATTGGCATAATTAGAAAGTTTGGAATTGAATTGGCATAAGTAAGTTTATAAATTTTTTGGTCATTACCCCTTTAATCTTCATAAGTCATTGTGAACTAATCAAGAATATAATATACCTTCTCATAGTGACAAGATTTTTTTTTTTTTTTCAAATCCCTTATTTCCCCTAAGAAAAGAAGAGATCAAAATTTAGGATTTTGCAGTGGGAATTATTCATTGACTTTAGCTATATATATAATTTAGTTGGTCAATTCCATGTGAAGCTTATACGATTCCCAAGGGCTGTGATCATGTCATTTACGATGAAAAGAAAATCTCAAATTTGTGGATATTTAGACATATGAGAATTTGATTGGAAAATGTTTTAGGCAAGAATAAAAGTTTTTGACTATTTTTATCATCAATCTTCCCGACTAAAACCAATCCAAAATTTCTCAAAATGTTTTACTAGTGGATAAGGTTCTTTTTTTTTTTTTTTTGTGATTAGTTTTACTTCAACCGTATCTTTTCTTTTCAGTAAATTCTTTTTTTTTTTGCTCTCAACTCGAGCAAATTATCTAGAGATTTTAGTCGCTCATTACTATTTATGATAAAGTTAGTCTTTCGTAATTATTTTCAATTCAATCCCATTTGTCTAATAAAAATTCTCTTTTCTCAAATTTGGGTAAATTATCTAGAGATTTTGGCTACTAAATTTATAAGGATTTTCTATTATACATCAACATATTTATCACATTTAATTTTAACTTGAGAATTCTTTCCACACCATATCATTTTCATTATTTATCACTCTCGTGTATAAAGCCTTGTTGAAAAAGAAAAATTGTAAATGGCAAGTGGATCAATTTATTTTGTAGACTCAAGTAGCAGCCATTTTTTGGTGATTCTACCTTACAGTTCATTTTGGGTTAGGTCAAAAATTTGGTTGCCTACCTCGGATTCTTCCATTATTTCTTTTGTTAACTAACTTAACTAATTGAAATAAGCAAAAAAAAATCATAGTATAAACTCGAAAATGGCTCAAAATTTGTCAAAAAATGGATTGCGATTTATCAAAATAGTTGATGTTTAGTAATTGTTTAACTTACCAAAGATAGAAAAGACGAGTAAGGTTTATCAAGTTGATCCAAAATTAAATTTTATGCGAGAATATCAAATCAATATTGAGATTAGCTTATAACTCCCTTTATGCTTTAATATCACAAAGACACCCATATTTTTCTCTAACTTAACATGTAATAATCAAACTAGAAAAGATTAGCATTGCAATTTGGTTAAAACAAATAGATATTTTGTAATTTTCCTCTGTCTTTCCTTACTTTCTAATGTGGCTTTTCCTAGAATGTACATTAAAAGAATCACTTGCACTATAAACGTGGAAAAAAAACAGCTAAGCATAATTATTCCCTAAGTGAGAGTAGAGAAAATATTGGGCAGCTTTAATTTGCTGTAAGATCCTGTAAGACCCTTAAGTCACATGTCGCCTCATTTTACTTCTAAAGTTGCTGGGCTCCATGATGATTGCACAGCTATAAATAAAAATTGTATTTCCTCTCTCTCTTAGGTAGTAGCAATTGCCTGCTATTATAGAGGAAATTTTTATTTCCTTAATTAGTCCCCTCAACAAAAGTCAAAACGACAAAAAAGAAAATGCTCATAAAAAAATAGTATGTACAGAAGACGGTCTACACTCTATTTTCACATACGTGTCTCCTCTCTTCATTTTTTACCCTCTCCCTCTCTCTATTAAGATTCTTGAAGACCAGAGAGAGAGGAAAGCAACAAGAGAGAACGTAGGAGCAGGAGCGGTGCTTAAGCACTCGCAACTATTAAATTGGTATGAAAGGTCAATTTAGATTTAGATTTTCAATGTTATTTTTTGCTTTGAAATATAATGCTACCACTTTGGCTTTTGCTTTCTCATCTTCCTTTATTAATGCATTTTGGGCCTTGAATTTTAAAAAAAAATTATTGCTTTTTAAAAAGTGTGAGTGTATCATAAGTATAGTATCCTAAAATTAAATAAATATGGTGGAAATTGCAATTTCAAATTGGTAAAGAAGGTTATTATTATTTATTTTTTCGTAATCTTTCCATAAAATTTCTTGGAAATATTCATATAACAATTTGAAATTTGTTGGATACCATTATATCCGTCTCACTATCCTTAATCCCAAGCATACTTTTATTTCTTTTTGCCTCTTCAAACCAAGTGAATCCATTAACAAATAATTTTGTAGCTTGCATTTATGAAAACGAGTGAAGATAAAATTCAAGGAAAAATCTTGAATTTTCCTATCTTATTAAGCTGCTGAACAAACCTAAATAAAGAAATTACAATCCTATTTTTGCATTATTTTCTAGTCTATTCTTAAATACATAAGCATACATTTACCCTGGCCTAAGAAATGCTTATTCTCTCATTCCATTTCTTTGGCCTATTTTCTAGTAGTTTATGATATTTCATGACCAGAGGCCCCAATCCACTTGGGGTGAGGGTTTGGTGGTGGTTTGGAGGTGGGGGAAGGGAGTGATGCGTCCTCCATGGACAAACATTTTGAGTTAGACCACAAACATATATTGCAAGCATGGGCTATTAATTACCATCATAAAAAGCTTACATATTTGTCGGTTAAAATTTTAAAAATGTCCCCCAAAAAAAAAACAATATATAAGTGAAACATTGGAATTAAAATTGATTGAAAAAATCGAATGACAATAATTGAGCATTCAAATTAGGCACAATCCATTTAATAGAAATCTAAATCCCAACTATAGTAAGTATTTACTTTAGGGTTAATACCTTAAAAAACCCCAAACTGGTACACTTGTGACAAATTTACCCCAAACTATTTTTTTGACCATGAAAAACCCCAAATTGGTACATCTGTGACAAATTTATCCCGACCAACTATAAAAAAAGCCTAAACTTGTACATTTATGACAAATTTACCCTAAACTAATTTATTCTACCACAAAAAACCCTAAACTGGTAAAATTGTGACTAATATACCATCCGAAAAATTAGATTAATACCACAAAAAAATCACAAAAATTATAAATTATGACAAACAGAGTGTAAAATCCCAAATTGATATACTGATCAATTGTCACGTGTTATTTAACTTTATAATTTAACAAGAAAATTTAACTAAAACTAACAGAGGGTAAATTTGTCACAAGTGTACCAGTTTAGGGTAAATTTGTCAAAGGTGTACCAGTTTGGGGTTTTTGGTGGTCAAAAAAATAGTTTGGGTTAAATTTGTCACAAGTGTACCAGTTTGGGGTTTTTCAAGATATTAACCCTTTACTTTATTACAGGGTTTTTTTTGTTAAATGTCTTTATTGAAGTATTTTAGTAAATGTTATTGACATCCACTTCATTCCCATTCCTGTGAGTTCATTTGAGTAAAGTCAAGATGCCTATTTTAAACTTGGAATGATGTCATATTTGGAATTATTATTGAAATTCTAAATTCTATAGAGCCAACTTTATCCAACTTGTACCAACCTTTATGATAAGTATCATTTCATGCAAATAGTTATTTTTTATTTCATTGACTAGTAATTATGAAGATATGTGACGTACTACATAAAAGAGCAAGCCAAAAAGAAGTTGAAAGATTTAAAAAACTTAAGAAGTTTTAAATATGAAAATCGATCACACACACATCATAACGAGCCATATTGCCTCCAAGTGCTGCGTTGTAATCTTCATTTTAAATGGTTATAATCTAAATACAAACTTCTTATGGGAAAAGATATTAAACCAATTTGCCCGAAATAATTGCATCTTTGAGTTTTCTCGTGGATATACTTTGAGTTTGATTGGTTACCAACCGTTGCAACCCTTGAATTTTTTTCATGAATAGTCACAACCTTTTAGCTTTTTTTATTTATTTATTTGGATACCATTTCAATCTTCATACAAATATTGAAATAAACCATTGCCACATAAATAAAATAATTATAGTTGTTGATATAAATAAATAAATAAATAAATAAATATATAAATTATCAAATTAGATTATAGGTAAATTATTTAAACATAAAATTATAAACATATGTTTTCTTACCTAGACATCAATAACCTAAAAAAGTTTATAGATAAATCCTAAAATGTTGTATAGATGCAACAATATTAAATGAACACATAATGATTACTATTTATGATAAGACATTTTTTTGTGATTAGTTTTAATTCAATTGTATCTTTTTTTTTATAGTAAATTTCTTTTTTTTCCCATCAACTCGGAGAGAATTATCTCGAGATTTTAGTTGCTCATTATTATTTATGATAAAGTTGGTCTTTCATGATTATTTTCAATTCAATCTCATCTTTCTAATAAAACTTATTTTTTCTTAAACTTGAGTAAATTATCTAGAGATTTTGGATACTAAATTTGTTAGGATTTTCTATTATACATCAACATATTTATCATTTAATTTTAACTGGAGAATTCTTTCTACACCATATCATTTTCATTATTTGTAACTTTCATATATAAAGTATTGCTGAAAAAACAAAGTTGTGAATGGCAAGAGGTTCAATTTATCTTGTACACGATGCAAATAAAAAGACTCAAGCAATAGTCATTTTTTGTTGATTATTCCTTACAGCTTATTTTGGGTTAAGCCAAAAATTTGATTACCTAGCAAATATGTCTACGAGAAAAGACTTATAAGGCAAAATCTCAAACATAGTATTTTCCGCCACTAGCGGTGTTAAACATAGGTATTCTCATATAGCATAATATCATATTTATAGACCATAGTTTCAGAAAGAGGGGCCTAAGTCAAAGTCTCTAACTCCGCCAGTCTGGTGCAACATTGCATCAATCTCATCTCCATCCTCCATCTCTAACTAAAATAGAAAAAGAGAAAACTTAGCATCTTAAGAGTCTGTATAAAACTTAATTTTTTTTTCAACACTTTAGCATGGTATCTATGCAAAAGAGAAACATACCTTATGAGGAGTTTGATCGCCTCACAGACAGCGGCCATCAAACAAAAAAACAATTGAGTTTATCTCCACAGACTGCTTGTCACAGTAGACATTCATGAGCTTCTTTAGCTAAGTGCTCATTTTGATCCTGAAAAAGACTTCATTCCCATCCTTGAAGAAAAGAAGGTAACACTTAGTAAGTCAGCACGGATTAATATGAGTATTTGCCTTTACTTTTAATAAAACAACTTCAAGTATCACACTAGGAAGTAATTTTTCATCAGTAAAGTAATTTTTTCTCAACGAAGTAATTTTATTTGCTATACTTATCTCAATAAAAAAAAGAAATAAAAAGAAACTCCATAGAGTTAACTCTATCAAACTTGTATCAACTTTTATGATAAGTATCATTTCATGCAAATAGTTATTTTTATTCCATTTGACTAGCAATTGTAAAGATATGTGACGTACTATGTAAAAGAGCGAGCCAAAAAGAAGTGGAAATATTTTAAAAACTTCAAAAATTTCAATTATGAAGATTGGTCACATGCACATCGTAACAAGCCATATTACATCCAATTGTTGCCCTATTAATCTTCATTCTAAATTATTATAATCCAAATAAAAATTTCTTATGAGAAAAGATATTAAACCAATTTGTCCAAAACGATTGCTTCTTTGAGTTTTCTCGTGGATATACTTTGAGTTTGCTTGATTATTAACCATTGCAACCCTTGAATTTTCTTCATGAATAGTCACAATCTTTTAGCTCTTTTTTTGTTTGGATACCATTTTCAATTTTCATGCAAATATTGAAATAAATCACTATTGTCACATGAACAAAAAAATTATGGTTGTTGACATATACACATATATAGTTACTAATTAGATTATAGGTAAATTATTTAAGCATAAAATTCTAAACATATGTTGTCTTACCTTGACATTAATAACCTAAAAAAGTTTCTAGAGAAATTTTAAGATAATGTACAAATGCAATAATATTAAACGAATACGTATTGATTACTATTTATGATAATGCATTTTTTGTTATTAGTTTTAATTCAACCGTATATTTTCTTTTCAATAAATTCTTTTTTTTCCCATCAAACTCGAAGTAAATTATCTAGAGATTTTAGCTGCTCATCACTATTTATGATAAAGTTGGTCTTTCGTGATTATTTTCAGTTCAACCCCATTTGTCCAATAAAACTTTTTTTTCTCAAACTTGAGTAAATTATCTGAAGATTTTGGCTACTAAATTTGTAAGAATTTTATATTATACATCAACATACTTATCACCTTTAATTTTAACTCAAGAATTTTTTCCACAACATATCATTTTCATTATTTATAACTCTCGTGTATAAAACCTTGCTAAAAAACAAAGTTGTGAATGGCAAGCGGATTAATTTATTTTGTATACGGTGCAAATAAAAAGACTCAAGCAACAGTTATTTTTTATTGATTCTTTTTTACAGCTCATTTTGGGTTAAGCAAAAATTTGATTGCCTAGCAAAGACACCTACGAGAAAAGGCTTATAAGGCAAAGTCTCAAATATAGTATTTTCTGTCGCCACTTGCGGTGTTAAATGTAGGTATTCTCACATAGCATAATATCATATTTATAGACCACAGTTTCAGAAAGAGAAGCCTAAGTTAAAATTCCAACTCTGCCAGTCTGGTGCAACATCGTATCGATCTCGTCTCCATCCTCCATCTCTAACTGAAATAGAAAAAGAGAGAACTTAGCATCTCAGGGGACTATTTGAAACTTAATTTTTTCAACACTTTAGCAAGGTATCTATGCAAAAGAAAACATACCTCATGAGGAGTCTAGTCGCCTCATAGACGGTGGCTATTAAACAAGAAAGCAATCGTGTTCATCTCCACAGATTGCTCGTCACGATAGGCATTCATGAGCTTCTTTAGCTGAGTGTTCATTTTGATCTTGGAAAATACTTCATTTCCATCTTTGAAGAAAAGAAGGTAACACTTAGTGAGTCAGCATAGATTAATATGAGTATTTGCCTTCACTTTTAATAAAAACAACTTCTAGTATCACACTATGAAGTAATTTTTCTCAACGAAATAACTTTATTTGCTATACTTATCTAAAAAAAAAAAAAAAAAGAAACTCCATTTTGTTTATAAGACAATTATAATTACAGTTATACAAAACATTTAATGTAAAATCCAATATTCACTTTCGAACAAAAATCATGCTGGAGCGTGCTACTCCACATGAGTGACAACTCAATAGAGCTAATTACATCCAACTTATACAAACTTTTATAATAAGTATCATTTCATGCAAATAGTTATTTTTTATTTATTTGACTAGCAATTGTTAAGATATGTAACGTACTACGTAAAAGAGTGAGCCAAAAAGAAGTTGAAAGATTTTAAAAACTTGAGAAGTTTCAATTATGAAGATCGATCACACGCATATTGTAACGAGCCATATTGCCTCTAAGTGTTGCCTTGTAAATCTTCATTCCAAATTATTATAATTCAAATATAAATTTCTTACGAGAAAATATATTAAATCAATTTGTTCAAAACGATTGCTTATTTCAGTTTTCTCATGATTGTACTTTGAGTTTGTTTGGTTACCAACTATTGCTACCCTTGAATTTTCTTAATGAATAATCACAACTTTTTAGTTCTTCTTTTGTTTGGATACCCATTTCAATTTTCATGCAAATATTGAAATAAATCATTGTCACACGAACAAAAAAATTATGATTGTTAACATATACACATATATAGTTATCAAATTAGATTATAGGTAAATTTTTTAAGCATAAAATTCTAAACATATGTTGTCTTACCTTAACATCAATAATCTAAAAAAGTTTTTAAAGAAATCTTAAGATGCTTTAAACATGCAATAAATTAAACAAACACGTATTGATTACATTTATGATAATACATTTTTTGTTATTATTTTTAATTCAACAGTATCTTTTCTTTTCAATAAATTCTTTTTTTTTCCCATCAAACTTGGAGCAAATTATCTAGAGACTACTCATTATTATTTATGATAAAGTTGGTCTTTATTTTCAATTCAACCCCATTATAAAAAACTTCTTTTTTTCTCAAATTTGGGTAAATTATCTAAAAATTTTGGCTACTAAATTTGTAAGGATTTTCTATTATTCATCAACATATTTATCACATTTAATTTTAACTCAAGAATTCTTTCCACATCATATCATTTTTCATTATTTATAACTCCCGTGTATAAAGCTTTGCTGAAAAAGTAAAGTTGTGAATGGCAAGCGGATCAATTTATTTTGTACATGGTACAAATAAAAAGACTCAAGTAGCAGTCATTTTTTTTTGATTCTTCCTTACAGCTCATTTTGGGTTAAGCCAAAAATTTAGTTATCTAGCAAAAATGCCTACAAGAAAATGCTCATAAAGCAAAGTCTCCAACACAGTATTTTCCGCCACTGGCGGTGTTAAACATATGTATTTTCACATGATATAATATCATATTTACAGACCACAGTTTCAGAAAAAGGAGCCTAAGTTAAAGTCTTAGCTTTGCCAGTATGGTGCAACATCGCATGGATCTCATCTCCATCCTCCATCTCTAGCTGAAATAGAAAAGGAGAGAACTTTGCATCTCAGGAGATTGTCTAAAACTTAATTTTTTTCAACACTTTAGTAAGATATCTATGCAAAAGAGAAACAGACCTCATCATGAGTCTGGTTGCCTCACAGACATCGACCATCAAACAAGAAAGCAATCGAGTTCATCTCCACAAATTGCTCGTCACAATAGGCATTCATGAGCTTCTTTAACTAAGTGCTCATTTTGATCCCGAAAAAGACTTTATTCCCATCCTTGAAGAAAAAAAGATAACACTTAGTGAGTCAGCACATATTAACATAAGTATTTGTCTTCACTTTTAATAAAAATAACTTTTTTAGTATCACACTAGGAAGTAATTTTTCCTCAATGAAGTAACTTTATTTGCTATACTTATCTCATAAAAAAAAAATTCATTATGTTTATAAGACAACTATAATTACATGACATACAAAGTATTTTATGTAAAATCCAAGGTTCACCTTAGAACAAAAATCATGCTTGAGTGTGCTACTCCATAGGAGAGCCAATTTCATAGAGCCAATTCTATCCAACTTGTACCAATCTTTATAATAAATATCATTTTATGCAAATAGTTATATTTTATTCTACTTGACTAGTAATTGTAAAAATAGGTGACATACTATATAAAAAAGCAAGCAAAAAAGAAGTGGAAAGATTTTAAAAACTTGAGAAGTTTCAATTATGAAAATCGGTCACATACACATCATAACGAGCCATATTGCCTCCAAGTGTTATCCTGTAAATATTCTTTCCAAATGGTTATAATCCAAATACAAACTTCTTATGGGAAAATATATTAAACCAATTTGTCTGAAATAATTGCATATTTGAGTTTTCTCGTGGATATACTTTGAGTTTGCTTGGTTACCAACCGTTGTAACCCTTGAATTTTCTTCATAAGTAGTCACAACCTTTTAGCTCTTCTTTTGTTTGGATACCCTTTTCAATCTTCATGCAAATATTGAAATAAACCACTGTCACACAAACAAAAAAATTATGGTTATTGATATATACATATATATAGTTATCAAATTAGATTATAGGTAAATTGTTTAAACATAAAATTTTAAACATATGTTTTCTTACTTGACATCAATAACTTAAAAAAGTTTCTAAAAAATCATAAGATACTTGTATAGATGCAACAATATTAAACAAACATGTATTAATTATTATTTATGATAAGACATTTTTTTGTGATTAGTTTTAATTTAACTATATCTTTTTTTTTCAATAAATTTATTTTTTTTCCCATTAAACTCGAGCAAATTATTTAGAGATTTTAGCTGCTCATTATTATTTATGATAAAATTGGTCTTTCGAGATTATTTTTAATTCAACCCCATCTATCCAATAAAAATTCGTTTTTCTCAAACTTGGGTAAATTATCTAGAGATTTTAGCTACTAAATTTGTAAGGATTTTTTATTATATATCAACATATTTATCATATTTAATTTTCACTTGAGAATTCTTTTCACATCATATCATTTTCATTATTTTTCACTCGTATATAAAGCTTTGTTCAAAAAACAAAGTTGTGAATGTCAAGCGGATCAATTTGTTTTTTACATAGTGCAAATAAAAAGACTCAAGCAGCAATCATTTTTTGTTGATTCTGCCTTACGCTCATTTTGGGTCAAGCCAAAAATTTGGTTGCCTATCTTGGATTCTTCCATTATTTCTTTTGTTGGCTAACTTAACTAATTGAAATGAGCAACAAAAATCATGGTATCAATTCGAAAATGACCAAAATGTGTCAAAAAGTGGATTGCAATTTCTCAAAATAGTTGATGTTTAGTAATTGTTTAACTTACCAAAGATAGGAAAGACGAGTAAGGTTTATCAAGTTGATCCAAAATTAAATTTTATACAATGATATTAAATGAATACCGAGATTAGTTTATAACTCCCTTTATGCTTTAATATCACAAAGACACTCGTATTTTCCTCCAACTTTTCATGTAATAATCAAACTAAAAAAGATTAGCATTGCAATTTTGTTAAAACAAATAGATATTTTGTAATTTTCCTCAATCTTTCCTTACTTTTCAATGTGGCTTTTCCTAGAATGTACATTAAAAGAATTACTTGTACTATAAACATGGAAAAAAGGTAGCTAAGCATAATTATTCCCCTATCAAAAGCAAAGAAAATATTGGGCAGCTTTGATCTGCTATAAGATCCTATAAGACCCTTAAGTGCACAACACTATCACATGTCACCTCCTTTTACTTCTAAAGCTGCTGGGCTCCATGATGATTGCGCAGCTACAAATTTTTTTTTTTTTTCCTCTCTCCCTTTTATAGTAGTAGTTGTCTGCTGCTACAAAGGAAATTTTTATTTTCTTAATTAGTCCTCTCAACAAAAGCCAAAAAAACAAAAAAGAAAACGCTCATAAAAAATTAGTATTTATAGGAGACGGTCTGCTCTCTATTTTCACATACGTGCCTTATCTCTTCATTTTTCACCCTCTCTCTCTCTATTATGATCTGTTGGAGAATGAGGAGATTCTTGACGACAAGAGAGAGAGGAAAGCAACAAGAGAGAATGTAGGAGCAGGAGGCACTTGCAACCATCAAATCAATATGAAAGGTCAATTTATATTTTGATTTTCAGTGTTATGCAATTAGCCTAATTTTGCCCTCTTTTTGTCTTCTCTTATCTTTTGATGCTTAGCAACAATCACTTTTCTATTATCATGCAAGTTATTCGAATTGAAAGAAAAAACCTATGTAATTATACGTGTTGAACATCTCGTGCACTCAAAATGTTTTTAACGACATATTTTTTTCTTATTCTATTCGACTATTTCATTTTCAATGGCACCGACCACTCTAATGCATGGATCATGTCGTTACAATTGGGGTCAATTGCATGGTAAAATCTTCATGAAATAATAGCTTATGACTGATGAGAGTGCATTCAAAATGGGTGACTCCAAAGGCTTATTTAGATCGATCGAGCCTCAAGCGTGCTGACTTGTGTCTTGGCCGTTTGTTAGGCTGGCGGCCATTACTGAGGTACACAGCTAGTGGAGGAAGGAGGAAGGAGGAAAAAAAAATATTATTTTTTAAATGAAAATAATTAAAAAATCAATATTTAAAAAATATTTAAAAATAAAGATGAAAATAAATTGTTTTTTTTGGGTAATTTTTCTCATAAAATCACAATAGACACCAAACGGTGGAAATGTTTTCTAGTTTATTTTTAGATTTCAACCAAACATCATAAAATGTTATCATATTTTTTTTTTTTGGAAAATGATTTTTTGGAAGATATTTTTTAGAAAAATAACATTTTCTACAAAAAGAATAGAACCTAAAGTTGTAAGCAATTATGGTACTATTGACTAAATACCATTTCATCAATTTTATTTTACCTTCAATTCACTTCAATTCTTTGACCAGAAATAATTCACTTCATTTACTTTCATTCTTGGGGAAATTAAACGAGAGTCGTTGGCCCTCAGTCCAAAAAAAAAAAAAGTAAAGAAAGAAAAATAAAAATGATTAAAATATCATAAAAAATGTTCAGGTCAGTGCCAATTGTACCATATATGATAACTAGTATTCACGTTAATATTTTCTAGCTAAAATTGATTGGATAGACTAGACTGTCAAAATATGAAAATGTTTAAGATTCACTTGGCATATTTAAAAAGTTTAGAACTAAATTATACAATTATAATAAGTTTATGACTTTTTTGATAATTATCGCCTCTTTATAAGTCATTGGTACACAATATACCTTCTCATAGAGTGACAACACTTTTTTTTTAATACTCTAGTTCCCTTAAGAAAATAAGAGATCAAAATTTAGGATTTTTGAGGGGGAATTATTCATTGACTTCGGCTTTATATAAAAAATTAAGTTGGTCAATCCCATGTGAAGCTCATCGGACTCCCATGAGGGCTGTGATCATGTGATCTACGATGAACTATATTTACACAAAAAATCTCAAATTTGTGGATATTTAGACATATGAAAATTTTATTGGAAACTGCTTTAGGCAAAGAATAAAAGTTTTGAGTGTTTTATCATCAATCGTCGTGACTAAAACCGATCCCAAAGTTTGTCAAAACATTTTACTTTGTGGACGACATATTCATGCAATTAGCCTTATTCCACCCTCTTTTTATCTTCTATTATCCTTCTATTCTTGATGACAATCACTTCTCCATCATCATGCAAGTCATTTTAATTGCATCAAAAGCCTATACAACTACACGTGTTGAATATCTCTCACACTCTGGCATGTTTTTAATGACGTATTGTTCTTCTTATTTGATTTGACTATTTTATTTTCAAGCGCGCCAACCACTTTGACACTGTGGCGTGCGGATCATTTCTTTTTTCTGGCGTATGGATCATTGTTGTTGCGATTGGCGTCGATTGCATGGTAAAAGCTTCACAAAATAATAGCTTATAATCGATGGGAGTGCAATCAAAATGGGTGACTCCAAAGGCTGACCTACATTGCCAACGCCTCTGGCATTGGCGTAATCATGTGTTCTTGTTATTTCCTATACAGCTACATACATTTTCACAAAGATCAAATCACGGTCGAGTTATTGAGCTGCGATGTTTCTAAAAAATAAGGTTTCGAGCTCTCTATTGACTCAATCACCTACAAATGTGAATCGGTGCTGTATCGTGTCGTGTTGACTTGGTTTAGAGAACGTTAAGGCGACACCAAAGATGAATCCTGTTACATGCATTTGTAAGCTGGACATCACAGTAAGGCAAGCAGCATTGTCTTCCCCCGCAATACTAACAACCACTCGTTCTGCTTTGCTTTTTCCAATTTTACCTCAAAGCAACACCTCTAATTGTCAAAACCACCACAGCCCAATTATAGAAAAAGGAACACCTCAATGGTTGAGGAGGGAAACGGAGGAAACGCTGGCGAATCATTGCCAAAATTTCAGGACATTGAAAAGGGACTGAAGCAGAATTTCCTCATGAAACTCCTGAAACAACAACAGAGGACCGACCCGCCATGCCGAGTAAGCTGAAGAAGGCGATCGGGGCTGTGAAGGATCATACGAGCATAAGCCTCGCGAAGGTCGGCAACACCAATGCGTCGATCCTCGAGGTCACGGTCCTCAAGGCCACCTCGCACGATGAGGTGCCCATGGAGGAGCGCTACGTGGACGAGATCCTCCAGCTGATTGCCTTGAACAAGGCTTATGCGGCGACCTGCGCTCATCTGCTCGCCAAGCGCATCGGCAAGACCCGCAACTGGATCGTCGCGCTCAAGTCCCTGATGCTGGTCCTCCGGATCTTCCAGGACGGCGACCCCTTCTTCCCCAGGGAGGTGCTCCACACGATGAAGCGCGGTGGCAAGATCCTCAACCTGTCGAGCTTCCGAGACAACTCAAATTCGAGCCCGTGGGATTACACCGCCTATGTCCGGACATTCGCGCTTTACCTCGACGAGCGATTAGATTGCTTCCTCATGGGGAAGCTGCAGCGGAAGGTGGCGTACCGGACGAGGGAAAACGAGCCGCTCATGAACAGGAGGGCAACCGAGCCGATAATTAGGGATATGAAGCCCGGAATGATACTCGACAGGATTTCCCATTGGCAGAGATTGCTTGAGAGGGCCATTGCCACAAGGCCAACAGGCTCCGCCAAGGGCAACAATTTGGTTCGGATCTCACTCCATGCCATTGTTCAGGAGAGCTTTGATCTGTACAGAGACATATCCGATGGCCTTGCACTGCTCTTGGACAGCTTCTTCCAATTGCAATACCAGACTTGTGTCAATGCCTTCCAAACAAGCATCAAGGCCTCGAAGCAATTCGAAGAGCTATCATCTTACTACAGTATGTGCAAGACCATGGGGGTCGGTCGAACATCCGAATACCCAAGCGTGCAGAAGATATCTGATGAGCTCATCGAGACGTTGCGGGAGTTCTTGAAAGACCAGGACTTGTTCCCAGCTAGTGGGAGGATGTTGTCCCCGCAGAGCTCCTTCCCGTGATGCCGGGCAGCGAGAAGGATCCAGGTGTGATGTCTGAGCAGTCTGGTTCCTACCCATGCTCTGAGACCTCAGAGCGCACGGAGGTTTCCGAGAAGGGTTCTGGGTTCAGTTCGCGATGCATGTCGCTGGAGGACGTGGTGAGTGTGACAGATGCAGGAACTAGCCCATCGATCACATTCGAGCAAGAAACTCATATTGAACAATTCAAGAAGCAACTGGATCAAGAGGACGGCATGAACGCCGACATGGCTACAGGTTCGGTGCATTCATCATCAACAGATTCTAAAGAAACAAGTTCCGCAGCAATTTTTGTAGCTTTTGATGACTGGCCACCACAAGAAATACCACATCAAGAGCAAGGACAACATATTTCAGGACCAAATCGGGAAAATGGTACGAAAGATTGTTGGGAGCTAGAATTGGCCATGACAGCAGGACAAGTGCAACCAAATGTGAATGATGCTATTCCCAGTGATTCCGGATCAGCCTCCACCACTGCAATTGATCTTTTCTGCGACGCCCCAATTCCCAGTTCTCAAAATAATCCATTTCTGCAGGACACAGCTGCATTAAGCGCCATAGTGCCAGCATCAGCCGCAGCCTCCAGCAAGCCTTTCCATTACAGCACTGATCTCTTCTCGGTTGCTCCCACCTTCCAGGCTACGGCAAAACCAACTTTTGGCGCACAAAATCCAAATGCGGATGCAGTTACGGCCCAAATCGATAACGATCCATTTGCATCAAGCTTCGAAGAAGCGGCCAGCGGAGAGAAGTCTGATGGATCCACTAACCAAGAAAACTTGCAGTATGAGCAACAGCTATGGTTGCAGCACCAGAACAAGATCATAGCAAAACACACGAAGTAACCGTGTACGATGCCGACAAGTTTGTGTAAATAATTACAGGACATTTCTTAGTTCACCGTAGTTGTGTTCTAATTGATCATGATTTTTCCTTTTTCAATGATTGCTCATTTAAAGAACACAACCTCATGCTCAGCAACCAAAACAATTAACAGCAATTTGTTGAGGCCGTTGGAACGCTGACACATTGTTTGCTTTTGGTCATTTGCCTAAACTTGCGATAGATCAAAATAAATGTCGGAGTTTGAATACGGGTTTTCCTGTATAACACCAAACCACTTGTTTGATGAATCATTGGATATATTAGAATTAGAATCGCAGGGACACTCACACTGGAAGTTAATTATATCTCATCCAGCGTTCGGCTATCATCAACGGATACTACTGAGAAATATGACCTCAAAAAGTCTAGACAAGCCCGGATAAGATGAGTGACATGGGTCCTTGATGGTAACGCATGAGTAAGTACCTATGACCCAACAAATTCAAGATTTCAAAGGACTGCACGTCATGCGGTCATGTTTACTTGGTGCTTGCTTCAAAGGGAACTGAATGCACAAGCTGTAAAGGAGCTCCCTCCTCCTAACATTTCAGTTGCAGAATCTTGAAGAATGAAGTGAAGAAAACGACCACTCATGTCTAGTTTACTACGCGCTATGCCCTATAGTCATTCCTCTTTTTTTTTCCTCTGTTCTTTGCCCATTGTGTGAGGTCGCTGTTCGGGGACCCACCGTATCATATGGCTTCTCCCATGGTCTCTTTTCAGAGTCTTTCTCACCTCCATCTCCGCCGGTGCTTCCTCCCTCTCTTGTCCGCGTTGTTCACTCCTTTTCAGATTCTACGAACATCAAATCGAATCGAACCCCACCTCCCTATACTACCTTGAGACCTGGTGCCCTTCTCCACTTTAGTATATTTTAAAGAGGGAAAAAAATTGAACGCCCAAATCGGTGCACGAAATGAAAGTTGGCCAGTCCTTGTGCTTTAACTTATTCCCCTTCTTTTTTTCTCTAGGCGTATGTGATGGATACGCAATAATTCAATCATTCATGTGCATAGAAATCTGACAGAGAGAGAGAGAGAGAGAGAGATTAGGGGACCCAACGATCAGGAATCAGAAATCGACCTCCGTGACGGAACAGCCAGCTCATTGCGCAAACCATAGACGCCCATGAGCCCCATCATTGCTCTTGATTCCCAAAACGCTAAAAAAAGAGAGGAAATCAACAGAAAAGAAAAAGGGAACCTACTTGGGATAAAGACGTATGAAAAGCGAAATCTCTGGGAAAAGTTTCGTGCCTCTCCTAATCAATAGTATTTAGGTTTCGGCCAAGGCAGGCATGACCCATTGTAGGTTCTATCGGTCAATCGCAACCGCCCTCCACACCTACCTTTCATTCTCAGCGTTTGCATAGAAGTCAAATCACACAGTCAATGCCGCCGGACATGCCCGCCAAAAAGGACCGAGCAGGAACCAAACAAAGGCAACGAGACGATGAATGCGGAGATCAGGGCGGCATCAAGAGAGTCAAGAAAGTGCAAGCAACAAAAGAAAAAGAGTGCACGCGGGAAGAAACACTCAGCAATTCTTTCTGAATAAAAACTCCTCTCATTACAAATCAGCCAGGAGAAAACTCTAAGACGGTTACGTATGATATGAAGGGTCATAAGACAATCTCGCTCTTACAGCTTCATGAGCACATAAAATTAAGGACTATGAAACAAGACAAGAGAAAGCAAAACGAGGATACTCCCTAAAAACCGCATCCATCATGCTTTTTCTATCAATATAATATTAGTGGCAAGGAGATTTTCTTTTTTTTTTTCCTTTTTAGACATAATAATATACTTTTTTATGATAAAATGGAAAGGAAGGTGGAAAAAAAGAAAAGAAAAAAAAAAAAAAGAAAAAGAATTCGGACAGCTCAGAGCATGTGAGCGCGTGTTGGCGGGTAGTTTTCCATCTTTGACGGTTAGACAAATCCGAGGAAGGCACATCAGCCCCTGTTCAACGACAATCATCACAGCGGAGGGGTCAGAAACAGGGCGTGAATCATAAGTCAGTTAATAAAAGTGAATCTGTCCCTAACTCGATAGAAGGGAAATAAAAAAGCGAAATGCGTCTAGAATCTGAGTTAGACCCCCACTCACATGGTGGCATTCGGTCAAAACATGCGCAACTACCCGACAGATTCGGCGGAATGCGGCCCAGGACAACAACCCATGAGTGTGAAGTTTGAAGACCTAATCAAAGAACGGGGCTGCTGGACTACATGCTAATCCCGCAAATTTCGGGATTAGGAGTACGTGCGTGCAAAGGAAATTTCGAAACCGGTGCTCTACCTTAACACGTTCAAAGTTTTCCTCCAACTCCAATAAGAAAAGAACATAACCACTCAAAACAATTCTTTTTTCCACCATGACTGTCGCTTGATAAAGAAATTTAAAACCTTTTTCTTGCCAATCAAGTCTACTAAAATGCTCGCAACTCCTCATCCCTCAATAGTTACAGCTCCTAGACTATGTGAGATGCAAAGACAAAGACAAATAGGACGCAAATGGCTAGCCCCTCTGTCTTCAGAAACACGCAATCACAAATCAAAAAGGGCAAATGCTAGGCATGCTAAGATCATAAGCTAAGCGAAATCACATGATGTGACCGGTGCTTTTTAAGAGACTGGTCTGAATCATGAGCCGGTGGATGCATTATTTGGTGTCCAATATTGGCATTCACAGCACTAATGAATGGTATATATAGCACTTTTTATGCCGCTGAATTGGCCCAAAAAAGTCGACACTGTCTGCGGTACGTTTGATGTTTTGACCCATCAATGTGCTCTCGAGAAGGCTTGCGCAAACGAGATGATTGAAAAAAAAAAAAAAACCTTGGCAGGTTTTTGTGCTCATTTCAAGCACTACCGGAGCCGTTTTGATGGGAAAAGACATGACCCCGCGAAATGATACGCCCGCCCAAGGTGGAGGAGGCCCAACTTTCTCTTAACCCTAGGGGCAGAACCGTCACAGAAATTCTAAAAATGAAGGCGCTAAGGAAAAGAGAACCCTTTCGACTTCACGCGCCAAGCTCGGAATCCCATACAAGATTCACAGAGCGAGGACTGCCACATGGCGCCTCCGGATTGGCCCGTGGTCCTCAGAGAATAATTCCCTAGAACGAAACAGAAATGCTGAACTTCCCGTTTTAGCCTCGGCAAAGACGACTGACCTTTTGTTTGGCGGGGTGGTTAGTTGGCGCAACTCGCTTATTCCCTCCACGTCCGGCTGAACATCGTCTTCAGCCTGTTTCCGGCGAGCCTCTGCGACGCCCTCCTCGCTCCGGCGATCTGCATCTCCGCCAGCCGCTGCATGTGCTGGTGAGCCCCGGCGGCCACGAGCCTCTTCCGGCATCCCTGGCTGGCTGTCCCGACGATCGCCGACGCCACGGCCACCGGTAGCCCCTTCGGCACCAGCTCGTTCTCTGGATCCAGCATCTGGACCAGCCTCGTCAGGCACTTCTCGTCCCTCACCAGCTCCTTCCGGTTCGACCGGACGGTCAGCAGCGCCACCAGCGCCTGCGTCGCCGAGTCCTGCAGACCAACCGGCTTCGGTGACTCCATCAGCTTCAACAGCGAGCCCATGCAGCTCGAGATCGCCCGCTTGTTACCATCGCTTAGGGACAAATTAGACAACAAAGACGCCGAAATCTGCTGTAATCTGATGTTTCCGTGTTTGATTAGCTCGCCGATTTGAACAATGAATGCGGTCGAAGACGACAAGATGCGTGCCACGGCATCTGAAGCTGATAGCGAGCTAATCGCACGCAAGACGCTTTCCAATGCATCCGGACTCGATAAATCCTGAGTCAAACGCATTAATTTCTGCAATCCTCTTTCCTGTAATATCAGAGTGCGAAAGTACTCGCCGGATTCCGCCAAAATCGCAATCGAGCCGGCTGATTTCTCTATTGCCGAAGTCGAACTCGAGCTCAGTAACTGCACAAGCACCGGAACGGCGCCTTCCTCGGCCAAAGCCACTTTTATGTCCGCCACGCAAGCGACGTTCCGAATCGCCCCCACCGCGTGCGACTGAGTCGCCGGAGAACTTGATCTGCAGGCCTCGACGAGCACAGAGATGCCGCTGTACGCAGAAATGGCCCACGCGTTCTCCAAATCGGCGGTTATTGCCTCCACGGCAATGGCGGCCTTCTCTTTGAGCGCCGAAGAACTCGTCTCGATGATCCTTAACAACGGCCCCAATCCACCTCCCTCGAACACGCTCTTCCTCGATTCGTCGTTGGCGGAGGCCAAAATCGAGACAGCCGCGAGCGCTTGTTCGCGGACGGAGCTATTGTTATTCAGATCGAGCAGATGGATCAGATAAGCGACGTTACCTTCCCTGGCGACGAGGCTTGCGGCCTTCTCGTCGTCAGCGAGGAGCTGGAGCAGCGACTCGAGAGCCTTCTTCTTGAACTCGATCCCCCCGATTTGGAGGCGCGTGAAGAGATCCTTGACGAAGAACTGGACGTCGTCCTTGCCTGAGCCCGGGCCGGGCTGGGACAGGACGATGGCGTTGGACTGGTGGAGGACGCCGGATCTGAGGAGCAGGTCGAGGTCGTGGAGGTGGTTGGAGAGGGAGGTGGAGGCCATGTCGAGATCGCTCTGCATGTGGAGCTTGCTGCCATTGAAGGAAGGGGCGGAGCAGTGGTCGTGGAGGGAGCGGAGGCGCTGGAGGGTGGAGAGGACGTCGGGGAGGAGGGTCAGGAGGAGGGGGTTGTCGGACCAGTGTGGGGAGGAGGAGAGGGAGGAGAGGGAGGAGTGGAGGGAGGTGAGCTTGGAGCGGAGGGCCTGCCACCGCCCGGTGAAGGACCGGACGGTGAGGGACGAGAGGAGGAGGAGGGAGAGGAGGGGGTTAATCAGGTCGAGGAGGGATTGGGGGAGGCGGCGGCGGTGGCGGCGGGGGCGGGGGCTGCTGCGGCGGCGGCGTGGCGGCGGCGGAGGGATGCATTTCCGGCGAGGGACCGGGCTAGGGCCGGGGGGAGATGGGGGGAGATGGAGGAGGGAGATGCATTAATGAGGGAGGGAGGCTTAGGGAGGAAGGAAGCGGGAGCGGCAGAGGGGAGACACGAGGATGGAGGGGGGTAAAGAAAAGCGAAGCAACCGAGGAGAGGGGGGAGGGTTGAAGTTTGGAGTTGCGGGGGGATGAGTGAGAAAGAAGTTTCAGAAGAGAGAGAAAGACAGAGAGAGAGAGAGAGGAAGTCGCCACTCGCCAGTCGGCACATGAAGCGAGTGAGAACTGTCGAGTGCGGATGAAATGATCGGACTCGAAGGAGGGATCGACCGCCTGGGCTTAAGGCCACGCGGCGCGCTGTCCGGATTTCTTGGGGCAGTTTACCGATTTGGGCCTTAAAGATTGGGAATACCGAACGCTGTGGGCTGTGTAACGTCCGGCAGATCCGTCAAACAGGTAATTAGGATTGGATAGTGACGCATACCCGACCATCTAAGGAAAATTCGTACTCAAATTGAGGAGAGAGCACAGGGTAAGCGAAAGCGAGTGAGTTATAGAGATGAATTGAGTTTGAATAGATTATGAATTCATTTAATATTCATATTATTTTAAGGTTCGTCATTTTAAATTCATATATGATCATGATCTATCCACGTAACAATCCAATCCATCAATTGTGGATTAAGAAATAAATTTGTAATTCATTTTGATAGGTCTAATGTGGAGTTGGTGTGAACACTCGAAGCGGGCCGCTGTTTTAAGCATGATAGGCGTATGAATGTTGTTGATAATGGTTGGGAATTGCACTTTTCATTTATGGCGCAATAATCAGAATAAACTCAAAATGTATATAAACAGTGGCATGTTGACATAAATATATTTTTTGTGTTACTTGAGTTTTACAAGGAGAATTATTTAATAAGAAACGACAACGGGGGATGTGAATTGTTTTATATCTTTTTCACTGATAATTTCTTGGTATTAAATAATTCATTTAATGGTGAATTCATGATTCACTTGATTGACGTGCGTTTCCTCTTGTGACCCTGGTCTCCGTTGGAGCGTCCCAAGTCAGCAATGGCTAGTCGATCGGGGCCCTCGGATTTTGTTTGACCGCCAAAGCTTCGATGGCGATGATGGAAACTGGGCTCGTCGAAGCTTCTTTCCAATGGACCGGACCCAATCTCCAGCTTTAGATCGGGTCCGTTCGCTGCCGCAGCACAGTGCCGTGTGATCCGTCCGGGCCGTCCGATTCGAGTAGGAATTGGAGGGAAGTCCGACGGGCGGGCGGGGCCCACGCATTCCTTTCACTTTTCCTATTTTCTATCTACGAACGTCGAGGTGGGCTAGGCCCACGCGTTTCTTTCGACTTTCGGCTTTTATCAAAAGATTTTATGAAACGACCCTCTTTCCCACTCAACCTTTTATTCTGCATTTGATTGGACTTTTAAGAGAAAGTTATTGAGAAAATGCAAAGGACCTTAGGTTAAAGAGGCTTTTTAGAATACAAATTGTGTTTGTTAAATTGTAATATGAAAGTTCATTGTGAAGTACCTTTGTGCAAAATAGTGTTTGGAAAAACTATATTTACAAAAGGCTTTTTGTGATAAAAAAATTATCAAAAGAAAAATAAAGAAAATTGGCCGGCAAGGGCAACGACCGCCAGCAATTGAAATTTGTTGCTGGCAGTTGACATCTGACTTAGGCAACCCCAGAGACAATTAGGGAGGACCGCTCAGGGTCGAGCGACCTTTGGAAACCCCTGAAGACCATCAGCAAAGGCCGCTCGGGGTCGGGCGACCTCCAACGACCCCGCCACAACCTAGATCTAGGGTAGCGAGGTCACGGGAGGACCTCGCCGCCCTTGGATCTAGGTCGCACGACCTAGATCGGGGATGGCAAGGTCCTCCTGCGAACCCTACCGCCCTAGATTAGGGTCATGGCAAAGTCAGCGACCTAGACCTGGCTGCAACCTAGATGGCGCGACGGTCGAGCCACCCCTCGGCGACAGTCGCGCCTCCCCTCGATGATGGTCGTCTAGGCGACGGTCACCGATGACTGCTTGCCCTTCGTCGGCTACCTCTCACGGAGAAAAAGAAGAAGACGATGAATAGTGAGGGCAAAAACCAAAAAAGCGAAAAACCAATGAGAATAATTTGGGAAGAAATTTTTTTATTTTACTCCCTCAACTCAGTATGCCGAGAAGGCTGGCATTTTCCAAATGGGGTTTGAAATTTTTTAACCAAACACCCCTACATTGGCCCAAGGATCTTTAGGGGTTCAAAGTGGCTTCTCAAGGCCACTCCCAAATGCACCTTGAGAGAAGTTGGAAAAAATTTTCACCTTTGGATCTCAATCCGGAGCCCAAAATATTTAAAGATTGTTGTTTATTAGGGGTTTGAAATTATTTTATCGTCCTTTTGTTTCATAAAATCCACTATCGTTTTCCTAAAGTCGAAAACAAGCGAGTGTAAAAAAGGAGTTGTCTTGTTTTATAAATAATAAAAAGAAATGAAAATTTTAATGGAGGACAGAAGTAAGAGAGTGACGACTTTGAATGCGGATGATTTTATTTTCATTTTTATATCCGTTCTTTAACTCGTGTTTGAAACACAAAATAGTAAAATAATATAAAGAGATAATCTTACATTGGATGAAATTAATGTCAAGTTAGTGGGGGCCTATCTAATATAGTATTAGTTGGTAATTAGATTGATTGCAAATAATGAATGCGACGACAAGAGAATGGTTTGCTATTCGGCGTGACACAAAAGAAATCTAAAACTTGAATAAGATAGTGTGCAATTTGGAAAAATTATCAAAAAAGTCATAAACTTATTGTATTTTTTTTTAATTCAATCATAAATTTTGTTTGTTAGCCAATTCAGTCCAAACCTTTTACAATTATGCTAATTTATCTTGTTCATTGGTTGGTCGACCATCTGATTGATATTAACGTGGATAATATTTTAATAATATATATTTTTTGAAATTTATTATTATTATTTTTCCTCTCCTTCCTCCTCCCTGTTTTCTTTGGCTAGTTAGCCATGGGCAAGCATCGGTGAGGGTGAGCTGAGGGTGAGCCTCATCCAAAGATGGCGAGGCCCCACCTGCTCTAGCTTGGGCAAGCATTGCAAGCCATGGGTAGTTTGTGATTTTGTCAAATCTAGCGAGGTTGAGCATCGCCACTGGTAAGGGTGAGCCTCACCTAGCCATTGGTAGCCATTGTCAAAGGCCATGCGAGGTTGAGCCTCACCCCTAGCTGACAAGACTCGACTCTTGCTAGATTTGATAAGGGCGAGCCTTGTCTAGCCATTGGCAACTCTCGTTAGAGGCTATGACCTAATGCAACCTCTAGTGAGGTTTGGCTTCACTTACAGTTGGCGAAAGCCAACCTAGCTGGTGGACTGGGTGAGGTTGCCTAGCCACGACTAGGCTTCCCTGAGGCCACCGAGGTTGGTTGGTTGCTAGCGGCGACCGCTTGGAGGAAGGAGAAAAAGTGAAGAAAAAAAAAAAAAAGAAAAAAAAAAAAAAAAAATTCGAAAAAATAAAATATTATAAAAAAAATTGTCCACATTTTGGTAAAAAAACATATTTGAAAAGTCCTAATATTACCCTTCAATTTTTATTTTTTTAAAATTGAAAAAAATTTATGCAACTTTTTTCATATATATTTTGACAATAATAAAAAAAATCAAATGGAAAAATTCAAAATGGTCTCTTTCTTAATTAAAAAAAAGAATAGCTTCATTACAATAAATGGGATAACATGTACCCTAAGAAAAGAAATTCATTATCTTTAAAAATTATAAACGACATTAAATATCTCCCATAGCTTCGATCAAGCCAGAGTGCTATGTAGAATGAACCTTGATACAACACCGGTTCTCAAATATTTATTCTTCGTGTACATGCAAAACCTACATAAAAGTTCAAATGCTCCAGGCATAGATAGAATTGAAGGTCATCGTAACACACGATCTTTCGACCACAAAGATAATTTGTCTGGCCCAGTTTGACTCCCCATATGAAGTGGAAGATGAATCCTTTGGGTGACCTTTCAGGCCTTCCTCAACAATTAGATTCATAAATTTTGAAAGTGACTGAGGTCTCAATATTTCACCGTCATTAACCTTAGCTAAGTCCATCTGCATCTTCACAACAGTCAACATGGATGATTGAAGCCTTGGTATACCCTTTGCGCAGAGAAGACCGATCTTCATGAGTAGGCATGCCTCTTAACCATGATGTTCCCCATCCAGAGATGTGTCCACTAAGCTCATTAGCTCCCCTTTCTCATGCAGCTTCCATGCCCATAACACAATGCACATGTAAATCAAGAGATATGCATATCTGCAGCATCACAACTCATCTTCCAAGCCAAAAAGAGCCAGAAAGACTCCAAATCCCAAGCCCCTCTATCTGCACAATCGCCACTAAACTTAAACACAAAGAACCTATTTGAAAGTTACAAATGGGACTTTCGCTGATTCACAATTCGATTTGCGCGAACCTCTCCCAAATTCACAATGTTCAGCACAAATGAATCAGTGCCGAAATGGGTGAGTCAGCAATCAATCACTCATAATGAGAACAACTCAAGCTAAGCATGACAAGCAAAATTGGGCAAAACCTCAGCCCAAATACTTCCAATCAAAGAGATTACCTATTAAAGCACTAAAAGAAGCACCACAACAATGGAATCCGCAAGTTCACAGCTTCTGCAAAAGTGAAGGTATAAATCGAGCTAATTCCTCAGCAACTTAGACAAAATCGCTTGATGACCATATCGCGATTAGATTGAAATCGAACGCGAACGCATGGGATGCATGATTAGACTGAACAAAAGCAAATGCGAACGTGAACGGACAGGACGCACCACAAAGACTTAGATTGAGAACGATTGAAAAAGTTACAGTATGCACCTGCAATTCCTGGAGATGAAGATCGAAGTGCCAGACGGAAAATTACTGCAAAGGGCAAGCAAATTGACGAGGATTGAGAACGATTGAGAACAGATCAGAGCTGCAAACGGTTCGACTTCCACGTCTCTCCTTCTACACTCTCTCTAACCTCGCAATCAAACAAGGTCCCGCCGTCATCTCGCCGTCGTCTCGCCGTCTTCGAGGGATCTCTCCCGGTGAGCACGGCGCGAGCGCTGGTCTTCAAGGGACCCTGCAGCTTCGTTCGATTTCCGTTGGGAATCTGGAGCTTCTGCCGCCGCTGCCGTCGGGACCCCTCCTTTCGGTTCTTGGCAACTTTCTAAGGTTTTGGCGACCGCCTTCCGGCCCCTGCTCGTCGGGGCTCGCCGATCAGGTAAGCCTCGGGCCGGACACAGAGCTTCTCGGTGCTGGGGAGAGAGGGGTTTCAAATTTCAATTGACTAAGGATCGCGGTCTGCTTGGGTTGATGGTGAACAATGAACCTAGTATTGAATCTTTTCTACTGGCTACACTTCTAGTTCTAGATGCAGGTTCTAGATGCAGGTTCTAGATGCATGCTGCTTGGTCATTGACTGAAGAATTGCAATAGTTCTGGTTTAGATGAATCAGATACTATGTATGTTATGAAGCTGCTCCGTGCTCCCCAAGCTGTCTTTGTAGTATAATTTTGTTTAGTGAATATCACTAACGTCCATAATTTTCTGAAACGAGAAGAAAACTATGAAACTCCATCTTCATGGCTTGATTTATCCTGGTTCTGCCATGTTCCGAGAGTATCAAAAGCATTTCAATGTTGGGTTCGGTTTTCCATCTAGTATAAAATCTAGCATAAATTTGATGGCAGTGTTTGAGTTCTCTCTCTTTCAAATTTCAGCAGAAGGGTTCAAAGCATGCTGAACAAAGACATGAATCGAAAAAATTGCATATCTCCAGCCAGAAAAAGTTCAATTTGAAGGGATTTTGCGAATCGAGCTTACCAAGTTGCCGGAAGTCTCTTTCACCTCCCTTCAGATTAAACAAAACAGTAGCGTTGTCCTTATTCTTCTGGTTCTTCGCGTTTGATGCGGCTTCTCTTTCCATTGATATGCATCAGTTTTTTTTTCCCAAAGTAGATCTTGTGAAATCTTTTTGCGGTTGCTTTGACGTTATTTGCATTAATAAACTGTTTGGACTTGGGTAAATGTCCTCGTTTTGTTCCTACGAAGTAATGAAAGAAATCTCTTTCGACCAAAAACAAAAAAAGAAAAAAAAGAAAAATGTTTGGGATATGCACCAGCTTTTACCAACTGCAAAAAAAAATCTTTTTCACAAAGTAGATATCATGAAAAAGATTTTACTAAATGCAAAATCGAAAATTCATGAGCAATGAGCGAGATTGGAGAAGGCTAATCCAAATTGCTTTAATTTTATCCAAATTACATATCCAAATTGGACTAACATGGGAATTCATCTCCAGAACACATTCTCTTAGATCTAAAATGTGGAGAAAAATTAGAGAATGACTTGGAAATGCCTCATCACTAAGAGCAATTTTGGGTGGGATATTAAAAAAGCAAATATAATATTCAAGCAAGAGTAGGTTTTTTTATGAGACAAAATAAATTATGGTAGAATTGAGAGACCGAAGCTAAACTTAAGGGTGTTATGCCCTTATAAGTTAAGGGATAAGTTTATAGGCAAGTCCGTTATCACAACCTCATTAGGTGCGATAACTCAGAATCGGAGATACATTCAAGCCCTAATTCATTTTTGGCAAACTAATAAAGACTTCTTGAGATTGAGGATAGACTGGATCGTGTGATATTGGATTTGCAAATCAAGTCTTTGACCACTTATAGTGGCAATCTCATCATTGTGCATCCGCCATATTGACTTGCATTGGGTTTTCAAATTCATGGGCTTCGTTTGTTTTCTAAGGAATGAATAAATTGGAAAACACTTCTCTTAAAAAACATCGATTGTATCACTTACGAAAATAAATGAACAAAAAATATTTTCATCGCGTACAAAAATATTTAAACATCAATTGTTATTAGTAATGACAAGATTTTGTATTGATTAATTATTTCAAGCGATGCGATATTTATTTTTTAGGGAAATGTTTCAAATTATTCATTTTTTTCGTGAAATAAGTAGAGTCTCAGAATCTATACTTATGGCGATGCCTTCTCCACTATTTTCCTCTTGGGATTATCCAAAATTAACTTCCATTATTTTTGGTCGAAATTAGCTTCTAATTTACCAATACCAAGCATGTCCATGAAATGAAAATAGACCCTAATAATGTTCAATCATCACGTCAATTTGGAGGGAGGGAGCGGGGAAAAGAGCTAAGGCTTTAACTACAACGAGCACCGGCTCAACGACCCTTGCAGCCGCCAAAACCCTTCACGCCACCAGAACCAGACAGCAGTCAGGGTTTAAGAAACCGAGAAGAAGACACTGCGGCACTCGTTTGATCTCGCCGAATCAGGCAGAAGCAGCAGCAGCAGCAGCAGAAGAAGAAGAAGAAGAAGAAGAAGAAGAAGGGAAATGGTGCACAAAGCGTGGAGGATAATTCCCAGGCCTTTGATGGAGACGGTCCTCAACAACCATGCTCAGCACCACCGCGTCCCTCAGCCCCTCATCCTCCACGGCCCTAGAGGCGTCGGCAAGACCACCCTCATCCTCGAAAGTAATTGGTCATCCTCCTCATCCTCTTATCTCTGTCTGGACTTTCGTCGAACAGTTGGCCGGCAAAAGTCGTTTTTTTTTCAACAGGGCAGTGCGATATTTGCAAATTGGTTGTTGGGTCTTTCTTTAGCGTACGCTGTGATCGGGAATAGGATGACGAAAACTGGGATTGATTTGTGTTTGGTTAATGCTTCATGGTTTTCTCTCTTTTGCCAGGACTCCTCGGCGAGTGGAATAAAGGTGTTCACGTCACTGGATACGTGGACTTGGCTCAGTCGATCAAAGATCACCACCCGCAGCACAATGGCTCGTTCCCGTGGCATTCTTGGTCGAATTGCGATCTGCCCAATCTAGCGACTCTCCAGAATCAGCTCGAACAATGCCTCGAATCCATGGTGGAAAAGGGTGTCAAGCTCGGTGCCATAACTTCTCAGCAGATATTCACGACTATGAAAAAATGGCACGGCCTGAACACAGCACTTCGACGGATTCTTGAGAGCAATCATGCCTCGAAGACTGTGGTTTCGGAAAAGGTTACTGGTTCTGCATTGTGGAGTCGGGCAGTTTTCACACTGTCTACTCAATGCAATGCCAAAGAGATTGATGGTATTTTGGGATTGAAGGAGAAGGGAAGGAGTTTGTCGGTCGAGGAGGCTTCTTATTTGCGAGAGGCCATTGTTGCATTGAAGCTAGCCAAGGAGGTCATTAAGCTTCAGCATGGGTGGAGGAGTAAGGCAATTGCACATTTGAATCAGACTGGTGCGTTTTCAAGGTCTCTAGCACATTCCTGTACAGATTGGCCGTGTTTACTGTTGGAACTGCTGTCACAAGCTGCTGAACTAGATCATTTTCAGGTATGTGTGGAGAATACGGAGTTTATTTATTTCTTACCTTCACATCCTCTATGACAGTTGTTTATGTGTCATGGTATAAAACAATAACATGGTCTACTTAGTTTGGCTATGCACGTAATTTAACTTTTGATTGGCGCTGTGCTCTAACAATTTGCTTGCATTAAATTTGGCAGCCCAAGTTGGTGATCAACAACATAGATGTGCTAAGACATGCTATCTTGACTGATGATTCATCAGTTAGTGCATCAATGTACCATGACAGTTTGATATGGAGAATAATTGCTTTAGGTGCAAATGAGAGATGCCTACCAGTTATACTCGTCACTTCTGATAGGTAATTGGTTCCTCTGTGACTGGTGTTCACAAATTCGTCTGCCTATGTTGATAATGAAATGATATGTAACTTACATATTTTTCATTTTACTTGTTTGGAATAGAGTGTGTACAATGCAAGTCAAAATGATATTCGTAATAAGTTTCCTGTCGCTTTGATATTAAATTTTCAATTTGATTTTCTCCTGGTTGAGCATCCTCATTTACATGGTTGACTACCAGTACTGTAATTGCTTGTAAAACAATTAGAAGCTTTTCACAACAAGCAACCCTAGAAGTTATGAATTGCATAGGACACATGGATACATGGCAGATTTGTCCTTGTGTAATCCTTCCTGCTAATGCTTAGGATTTTATAAATGTAATTCCTGATATGCAATACAGTTAATAAAAAAGAAACAGATTAGTTTTGGCAATTTGAGTATACATTCTTCAGATTCCTGTACCTGCCAGTGGATCAGTTAATTCATTGAACTCTACATTGATTAAGACGGGTGCTGATCATCCTTGTCATAAGATCGTTTTGATTCTATTCCTTTTGACTCTATTTTAAGATTTATTTACTTTTCAATTTGTTTATATATCTTTATTCTGACTTGAAATGTGATGCCTCAGCTACTACTCCTACAGAGCTTTCATGGATTTTGGGTTTCCGGACATATTCATCTCCCGTGAGGTACTCGATGTTAAACATTACTGTGTGACTAGACATGAATGACTTGGTATGAGTTCGAGTTCAAATGAAAGACGTGCTTGCTGAAGCATGAAATAGTAGCATTGCTCTATGAAAGTTCACTTCACACAACCCACAGTTGGCAAAAGTTTCCTGTCATGAGTCCTTAAAAGAAATTGAAATTTATTTGTAAAATCTTTTTAGCAATGAAGATATCTGACTTAGAGCTTAGTTTACTCAATCTAATTTCTCTGAAAGTGTTCTACATATTAATCCTTTTTCCAGCTGTTAAGAATTAGACTTACCACTAGTTGATAAATACTGCACAAAGTGGTTCAAGAGCTCATGCTTTTCCATATAGGGCAGTCGGTACATTATAATCTCTTAACTATGAGTGATTCAACTTTGTTTTGTTTCTACTATTTATAGACCTTTGGCTGGACTCCACAAGAAGCTAAAATGCATATGGTGGCAAATTTCTTCAGCAATTCAGAGGTGAGAAGATCTGATGACTATATGGGTAACGTAGTTCATACATAACTTTTACTGTGATGGATAATGACCCTAGAGATCAAAATGAAAATAGCAGTTTTGGACATTAGTCAGTCACTAATTAATTCACATCACTATGTTTTGTTCTAACATGCATAATTCGGTAGCATCGTCATAATTTTTTATGACATGGTCTACCATTTTAACAGCTTTTTTTGTGATAAATGTAGTGGTTGGTGATTTCTGAGGTGCTCGGGTCAAATCCTCGCCACCTCTTCGAGCTCTACACACTCAAACAAAGCAATTTCTATAATAGGTATGTTTTTTTTTTCCTAGAAGAGCACAAGTGTAATCTTTGATGCTCCTGCTGTTGTTCACTTTAGAAGAGCACGTGCGATGGTCTTTCCAATAGCTGTATATGTTATTTTATGCTGTAAGCATATCTAGTTCAAAAATCCCTGCAATATCTCTTAGTTGTTGGAATTTGTTCTTTGACATGTCTGCATCATTTTTCTTTTTACTCATCCTCAAACTTAAGCAATGTGCCCTTTGTGCTTCTTTTCTTGGTTCTTGTGAAGAAGGCACATGTTTGAAACTCCTCTCATTTAGGGCAATTGTTTCTAGTGGTTCTAGAAGCCATCAACCTTGCTGCATCCAGCAGTGAATTTTA
Organism: Eucalyptus polyanthemos subsp. polyanthemos; assembly: GCA_017140185.1. Lineage (NCBI taxonomy): Eukaryota > Viridiplantae > Streptophyta > Magnoliopsida > Myrtales > Myrtaceae > Eucalyptus > Eucalyptus polyanthemos. The sequence continues at coordinate 7,656,147 of CM029467.1, read as the reverse complement.
TGGGTTAGATCTACCTGCTTCTACGAAGGTTGTCATATCCTACTCTTCCATGGGCTGAAACATTGATATTTGCTTTTGTACTAGCTGTTTGCTCCTGCCTGATTTCTCTTCAATGAACCTTTACTTCCTAGTTCTCTGTCTTTGCTAAATCAAAAATATCTTCAATCAGTTCACCTATCAAAAGTGCAAGGAATTGTATGATTATCAATTTATAAGAGGGATGTCCAAGTTATTCATTCACTTCCAGTTCCATGACGTGAAAATTTTATTTCATGCTGAATATATATATCCATAAGTGGTCATGGCTAATTGTATTAGGCAATCCTCGATTGTCTTTTGATGAAAGATTGCACTGGTGGAAACTGGTAATGCATCGGTTTTTTCCTTACGATAAGCTGAGATGTTAAAAAGTTGGAGAACCAAAACATGTTAAATGATATTGAGAAAGGAGTTTTTAGACTGTACAGCCTCTTAAGTTGTTCATAATCACGTGGTCAGCTTGGAATTAATTACCAGATACTTTTTAATGCATGTGCTGGTTATCCTGCTCAACAAGTTCTTGTACCTTCCATTAGATGACTTCTCTGTCAGCGTGCATAGATCAGAGGTCAGAAATCACCAGTCACCTTATTCTAAAGTGGCTACCTTGCCGACTGATCATGATCTGGCAAAAGAGCTTTATAACTACTTAAATTAGAATTCTTGCATGATTTGTAAATTTACAACACCATATAAAGCTATCTAGCAGCAGCTCATGTTTCTATATAGAAAAAATATTGTGGAAGCATATCATGAAATGTAGTTTCATGTTTGTGCTTTTGATAATTGAACAGTGCCGTATCTTTCTATATTGCCATTGCATAATGGTTTGTACCTTCTACAACAACACAGGGTTATAAGTGACAAGAATAGCACATTTGAAGACATTGTGGATGCATATTTAGCACACTTGCAGGTAACTTCCAAATTAGCTGCGTGTTTGCTTCTCTTTTCAATGAATATTTGCATTTTCCCCTGGTGGAAATTTGTTAGCTACTTAGCACCATTGAATCATTGTAGAAAATTGAAGTTTTCTGATTATTCTTACTGAAGACATAGTAGCTGTTAGTCAATTGTTTGTTGAAAGTCAGACATCTTACAGATTTTTCAAAATTTTTCCAGTCCCAGTGGGGCCTCCATTGTCCTTTCACACACTTGTATATGCTTGCAACAAGCAATTGTATTGCAAATGGTGAAGATGGTAAAATTAGCCAGCTGACTACATAGGCTGAGTGCTTCTGTTAAGTTGCTGCATCCTTATTGTTTGTACAGGAGAAAGTATGTGCATTGCATGGGTACATAAGTATTTAATGTGTGCAAACGCTATTATTTGTCTTCTGCTTGCCTGAGTATCAGTCTCCAATTAATTGGTTTACTGTTGGCAAATACAAACTTAATCAATCTGAATTAATCAGCTCCATGGAGGGGGTGTATGCTTTGGTCATTGATAAAATGATCAACTGATTCCTCTAGAGAGGCCACTTGTTGCCTATCATCCATGCTATGGTTTTTGAGATAAATAGTTACATTTCAGGTTTGCAACCAGCAATGAGATATAGATGTGAGTTTTTGTTTTTGTTGTTACGATATATGTTAGTTCTTCAGTAGGGACTATCCAGTAGTCAATATTCACAAAATGTCTCAAGCTTCCTCATTCTGAACAGACTGTGGTGCCGCATTAAATGGTCTCGCAATTTTGTTCAGCACAAGTACCTTCCTGTGCTATCAAAGAACTTGTTGAGCGTCTTCATCTATGTGATTTGGTGAGGGTATCATGTGCATTCTAGGATCTATGCATTTTACCACCAATGATGGCAAATTGTATCAAATAGTTTTGCTTTGTAGTTTATCCGGGTTGTCTTTACCTAATTGAGTGTATTGGAAAAGTTATGTAAACTAGAGGTATCATTAAGTATGTGAGTGGTATCGCCTCTACCAATACAATCTGCCTATTTTCTGGTATACTGCATGACCGAGCACTTTATCCTGTATTTCTTGTTAGATTACCACGGTGAATCCTGCAATGGATAAGGCTTTGAAGATACTTCAGAAGTTTGCTGCTGATGTGCGATGTGGACAAATTCCAAAAGACAGACTCCGTTTTGGTGCTCCTTGGAGGCATCCTCCATCTGATGACAACCCTACACTGAGCTTGGAATGGGCAAAGCTTCAGCTTTTGGACTTTGTTCAATCCCTTGATAATGCGGAATTTGGGGTACTCTTTTGTTCTGCACTTGGAACAGTATCTTTTTTTCTCGTTTTCATGCATCTTCTCTCAATTATTTTTGAATAACGACATCACTATGTAGGTTCTGCCATTGATGTATGAGCAAATTGAATCACATCTACTACAAGCTTTTCTAGTTTGCCTGTCAGTTTTTTCAGTTTTGCAAATGAAAATTGCTTCGCATTGGCTGTACAGGTCAATTACTTTGCTGATTGTAGCCTTGAGATCTTTGATGATCCATCTGCTGTAGCATTAATTGAGGTACTTGTATTCTGCTTTCTTTACCAAAGATATCCATATTCAAGTGCACAGCCATTTTCTTGAAATGACTGACAAAATATTTGATTTTTGACTTTCCCAAATTTCATACCACTGGATAGCAAGTTATTGATGCTTCTTTTGGAATATTTCTTGTCTGCACACTTGCTTTAGAATCAAAGATATCTCCAATACTTTCTTTGGCTTTGTATCTTTCTTTAATCTCCTGTCAAGTATGGAAGGTAAAAGGCCTTTCCTTTTTCACTCTTTTTTTGATCTTTTTGTAGGTTGGCTTGCTCTATACACAAAGGGATCCATCTTTCATTCGCCCTGTGTCACGAGGTATTCAGAGGTGTCTTGTGAGATGGTATGTGATGTATTTTCTTACATAAGACCACTAAAGAAGATGAAACTGTTGTGAGTTATGCATGCTCATTTTGAGTCACAGGCTTGTGCAGGAGCGAATGCAGTTGAGCTTCCATAGCTCACTCAAGTACCTGTGGCAGCGAGTTTTCCGTGGTCGTAGTTATCGCCATTTGATGTTACAAGAAGGCTATAAGTGACTCCAATGTAAGTCTAAGTGTCCATCCTTTCCATGTCATGTTTATGAAGTTAATTTGCACCCGAATATCTTGAAATTTAGCGGGCTGTTTTCCTCTTGGACTGTCATGCAAACTGAGGGAGCACTAGTGAAATATAGTCAGTGCGGCATAATATTGTAGTGATGCTTTCACAGTTGTTGTACATGCTTGCAAAGTCAACCTGGGTAATTTACAATTGTCCAGATAAGGTCTAGGGGGAACCTGTGGAAGCTGGGCTAAAATAAGAGTTTATTCTTGATATTTTACTTTGCTTTTGTGAGATTGTGGTTTAAACCAGTAATGAGGCGACCCCTTTTTGGGCAGAAGCAATTTATATGATGGTTGATTTTGCCTAATGAAGTCATTGGCTTACTTCTTTGTAAAAATTCTCAGGAATATATTGCTGGTTCATCCTTCTGTGCCTCAGCATTCTCCTTGACAGTTGCAAAGAAATAAGGTACTTGCTACTAATCTACGATTATACACACATAATAACGTTGATAACTCTATTTTGAATTTAACTACTTTCACAAGAGTTGCTGGATTGCGGTCTAAAATTTTGGTTTGGTTGCTGAAATTTGATCTGTCCGCTTCATTATATGCAGGGAAACAGAACAGCATGCTGAGAATGATTCTTTTGCTACTGGCACATTGGTAAGAGTTCCTTCTTATCCGGAATAACCGTGTCAGAATTTCGGTTGTGAATGTACTCATGCTTAGTCAAAGTATTATTTTTCATCAGTAAATAAAAATATCAGCACTTCCAAGCAGAACTAGGTTCATCTGACAGGAGCCGATTCCTCCATTTCTAAGTCCATTTATGTTATTAGCTTCATGTGGTATGAAGACAGCAGTGACGTCTGTCTCTCTTCATGTAGATTGTGTCAAAGCGAGCCCTTGATTTGAGGTGCCTGCAAACAGAGGACCCTCCATTAACCTGTGTACACATGATTCCTTTTAGATCGAGTGTTTCTAGTTGGCAATGAAAATGGGTCTCTCCATCTGTGCCTGACGAAGGATCCCCTCATATTAACTTGGGAGACTGTGCCCACTGACGGCGACTAAGAATAAGCGAGTAGACAACTTGTAGCTGCACAAGTATTTCAATACAGCATTGATATTAGTATGATTAGCATGTCTATTGAGAATCGGAAAGTAAGTATTCATTTGCAGAGAGCCAATGTCTTTTGCCATCATGGTTAGGTATCCAATCTACCTATCCAGCTTTTTGCAAATTGACATAGTTGATGTTTGTACATTATACTATTCTTTTCAATTCCAGTTATGACAGTTTGATGGTAAAGAGAATGTGTTTCTGCGTATCTCCACCAGATGGATTATATACCATTGAGCCCGCTCACCCTTGCTACATGGCCATCCATGTCTCGGCTTCCTTAATTTCCCTGTTTTCTCCGCTTTAGGGGTTGTCAGATCGGGTGTCTCGGCATCAGTCAATCACGATTCTTTTATCAGTCGGTCTGTAGAAGATGAAGTACTCATGTGCTTTTCACTTTTTGGCCAAAAGTGCTCATCTGCTGATGTGTTCCCCTCTTCATGGCGCAGTTTAAACTATACAACTACATAAAGCTCTGAACTACAACTATCTTCAGACCCAAAAAAAAAAACTACAACTATCTGAACTACAACTATTTTTCTATGACATTTTATCTTTCTTGAAAAATGGAAACACTTAAAAAAAAAAAAAAAAAAAAAAAAACAAAGAGGGAAAAGCGTGCTAAGCTCTTTATTGACTATCCCCCCATCCCTCAGATGAGTCCAAAAATGGCCTGAACGAAAATCCAGATACAAAATATATGCGCGTGTACGTTTGTCACCGTCGCCTCATTTTGTCAAGAAGTTCAACACCGGGTCGCAGCTAATTACGGGGCAATCAGAGGGCCGGATTTCATGGCTTTTTTGCTTGAATCACGTCTTGACTTTTTATCCCAACCGAGCCCACCCACGCAGGACGCATCATTCGATCGACAACCATGGTTCCTAGCCCGACAGTAGCTTGGGGGGTTAAGAGGAAAATCGATTGCATCGACTGGTCGCCATGCACGTTTCGGGCCTATCCAAGCCGTTTGATCTGCCTAGATTCTATCGGCGTGCATGCCGCAATTTCTCTTCTTGGAATAAGAAGAAAAGTTGAAATGATGTTTTAACCTCCATCTGCTCCACTGATGATGATGAGTCGAGGGTCGGAAAAAAAAAGGGGGTGTTGTGCTTACTACAAATGGCTCTTCGCTCAAGGGCATAGGCCCCCGAATCGCCATGATTAAACACGCGTCGTCCTCGATCTCTGTCGTTACCTTTTCCTCGTGGCTGGTGCATCGGTCAATCTCTTCTCAGTTTCTACTGCCTTAGACAACTTATAGCTTTGCACAAATCTTTCAGAAAGCTCGCCCTCCCGCGACGCACTCCGAAAGCTACGCCGTTTGGCCTCCCCAGGAGCTCGATCCCATGCAAGCACAAGGGGTCGTGATCCGGCTCTAGTCGAGTAAGTAAGCTCCCGCATCTTGCATCGACTTTGTCGTACTCAGTACAGACGCTTCCTGCATTTTTTGGGTCCTTTCGTTTTCGTCTTCTGAACGTTCTCATCCCACGTTCCAACTCGTTCGTGCTCGGGCGGCAAAGCATGAGCACGCATTTTGATTCGTACGTCCGTTTCGTTGAATAAAAGAAAACACCCTTCATTCGCTTGTCCTCTCTCTCTCTCTGTCTCTGTCTCTCTCTTCGAGTTCGCAAGCCGACGAACAAAAGGAAAAGAAAACTATACCTTGACGAAGAAAACCGTAAGAGACCCGCACTGATGCGACTGATGCGACGTAGCAGCATGGGTTTACGCTCGAGATTTCGCCATATCATTCGCCCCGTAAACATGTCGTTAACGCTGTCACTCCAACTTTGCAGGGCCTGGCGTCGGAAAACCAGAGCGTTCACTTTCTCGGAAGAAATTGTAGAGAGAGAGAGAGAGAGAGATGGACGGCGGGAATGGGAGCAGGATGTGGAAGACGCTGAAGCAACGGCTGGGAATCAAGCGCATGGGCTGCTGCGGCGCCGCCACGTGGACCCCACCGCCCCGCACCATCCTCACCATCATCACCGAGCCGTCGTCGCCCGAAATGACGGACGACCCGGATGGAGGGCGCGGCCGCGATCCTCACGCCGCCGCCATGCACCCGAGCGACGTCCCGGCGGCGCGCGACGAGGAGGAGCGCGCGCTGCTGCACACCCCGGCGTTCTCCGGCATGAACCTGGCGGCGGCGCTCGAGGCGGAGCGCAACCTGGGGCGGGGGAGGGGGCCCGGGCCCGTGAAGACGCTGATGAGGCTGATCGAGGAGACGGACGGGGTGGACCTGAAGCAGGGGCGGAGGAGGGACAAGGGGGCGGCGAGGAAGAGGAACGGAGGCGGCGGCGGGGGCGGCGGCGCAGGGTGCGATTGGGTGTGCTGCGTGTGCATGGAGAGGAGCAAGGGCGCGGCCTTCATCCCGTGCGGCCACACGTTCTGCAGGGTGTGCTCGCGGGAGCTGTGGGTCAATCGCGGGTGCTGCCCCATTTGCAACCGTTCGATTCTTGAGATTCTTGACCTATTTTGAGGAATTCTTACTTCAGAAAGGTTCCCAATTTTTTGCTTGCAAAACATGCAGTCATGCACATAGATGGGAGTCCTCTTGGGTAAGAAAGGACTGTGAATTTTTCTGGTGGTTGGAAGGAGTTTTTTTCCTACCCCAAACCTGAGAAAAATTTTGTTGAATGGTTGCCGGGTATGTCACGTTAGCAATTGATATGATATGCGTTAGATCATTTTATGAAATGTTGCATGTTATACCATGTGAAATTCATCTTTCCATTAGTTGATTTTATAGTTTCTAATAACTTAAAACATTGTTCTAACCCAATGAAGGCTTTTGTCGATTGTAGAGATGGGAAGCATCTTGAAATAACTCAGGCAATGGGTTTGAGCAAAACATCGATAAAATAGCCACTACAACCTCTTAGTCAGAAAAAAAAAAATTTCATGAAATTAATGAAGCACTCAATTTTTGAATGTATGCATCTCATTCAACATATCGAAGTATAAGTCACCAAATTTGATGAATTTCATGTTAAAACTAGTGGGACATAACATGTTAATGATGCATTGGCATTAGGGAGATTGTCAGAATAATCTTGTGATTAGAGGTGATAATTGGGTGGTAAATGAAGGTCATCCCATTCAAATTGGCTTGAAAGACAAAGTGAGTGGCATCAAGAAAGTCTCTTTCTGGATAATCGATCAGGGCCAACTTGAAGTCCAATCAATTTTACCTAGAAGTTTGATATTATGAATAAGCCCACAAAAGGAATTTTAGCCTAGATACCCCACTCTACCTGTCCAAACTCATTCATTGATCGGGTTCACTTATGTCATTAATCCAGGAACCAACCAACTCTTTGGTATTGGCTTCCATGTTAATTAGATTGTGGACATGAACGACATAAATCAAGTGAGGACTCATGGTCCGTTGATTAGCCCAAAGTGAGATTACGAAGGAGTTGTATGGGCCTGGAAGCGTATTGGTCAATTGCTAAGCCCATGATGTTCTAAGGATGCATGAATAATTTCATCAATCCCTCTTTATCATTACATGTCATCTGAGCAATTTTACTGTTACTGATGGATAATTTTCCTCTCAGAGCTATTGCAATGTACTGGCATTGGCTGTTCATGAAATTTCCATGTTGTGGCCAATTATACATCAATGTCGTGAGAATAGAAAATTTATTTTAGTTGAGTTGAAACATGTTAAGTCGTGTCAGTTTCATTTTTCCTTTATTGAATCTTGCAGTGTTGTCCTCCAATTGGTCCGAGAATCGATGCTTCCTAAGGTCGTTGCTCTCCATTTTTGAGTTAAGTCAAGATGCCTGAGCCTATCATCAAACTTTGGCGCTCATTTTCCATGCACTCACTTCCAACACAATCATCTTCAAGGAAAACATGCAGTCATGCACATTGCACATATATGGAAGTCCTCTTGGGTAAGAAAGGACCGAATTTTTTGGTGGGTGGACGAAATTTCTTTCCTAACCCAAACTTCAGGGAAAAATTGTCGAATGATCGTTATGTGTGTCGCGTTAGCAATTGACATGATATGTGTTAGATTATTTGTGAAATGTTGCATGTTATAGTAGGTGGAATTTGATCCATCTATTGGTTGGTTTTGTAGTATGTGATAACACAAAACGTTGTCCTAATGCAATAAAGGCTTCTGTTGATTATAAAGATGGGGAGCACCACGAAAAATCAACAATGGGTTTGAGCAAAACATTAATAAAAGGGCCACTACAATCTCTTAATCAGAAAAAAAAAAGCTTCATGAAATTAATGAAACACCCAATTTTTTAATGTATGCATCTCGTTTAACAAATCGGAGTATAAAGTCCTCAAATTTGGTAAATTTCCTGTTAAAACTTGACATGACATGACATATTAGTGATGCATTTTCATTAGGGTGATTGTCAGAGTAATCTTGTGAGGTGATAATTGGGTAGGCCCCTAATAAAAAAAAAAGAAAGAAAATAAAATCAGCTTGAAAGACGAAATGTGCAATATCAAGCGAGTAAAATCCCTTTCTGTCTGATTTCGGCAAATTTTATCTAAAAGTTTGATGTCATGAACGATACCACTTATGCCATAGTTCTAGAAACCGATCAACTCTTTGGTATTGACTTCCCTATTAATTAGATCAGAAAAGAATGACATAGATCAAGTGATGACTCATGGACCCTTGATTGGCCCAAAGTGAGACCAAATAGGAGTTTTATGGGCTTGGGAGTATATTGGGTCAATTGCCAAGCCCATGATGTTCTAAGGATGTTTCAATAACTCCACCACCTATCTCTCTTTATCATCATGTCATTCGAGCAGTTTTACTATTAAAATGGATAATAATTTTCCCCTTAGAGTTGTCAACTCGTGTCGTATCATCACGATCGCATTGGTTATTTGTAAAAATTTCCATATCATGACAGAAAATATTGATCTCATGAGAATAAAAAATTTATTCAAGATGAGTTGAAACGTGTCAAGTTGTGTCAGTTTTCTTCATTCTTGTTGAATCTTGCAACATTGTCCTTTAGCTGGCCTGAGAATTGATGCTTCCTAAGCATGTCGCTTTCCAGTTCCGAGTTAAGCCAAGATGCCCAAGCCTATCATCAAACGTCGGTGCTCATTTTCCGCCGACTTGCTTCCTCACACAATCTCTAAAACGTGCTGGTAATTTAGCTGCACGGAAGGGACCTCAACAGCATCATGGACCGTCAAAATCATTCCGTCAATTCCTCATAAGACCAAAACAAACTGCTGAAAAACGGGGACAAAATCAAAATGAACGTGCTCCAAAATTCCGTCTCCATCTCGGATTAACTAGAATGTGAACGCAAATTGAATTCTCGGATTTGATCAAATGGGTAAACTCAAAGACAAATTGGCCAATGGGTAAATTCAAAGACAAATTGGCCACATTGGTACGGACAATTGAATCAAGTGTGATCGATGGGCTCATTGACTTAAAACTTATAATCGCTATCTATCAAAAGTCTTTTTTTTTGGTTGGTATAAATCAATTAGTCATGTCAATTCGCTCTCACTCTTGAGAAAATTCCACCGTTGAATTGTAAGTCTTGATTGGCTCTTCTTGGCCTCTCCAGTCTCTCCATCTTGCTTTGGTAATACTCATTTCCAAGATGGCCCATAAATATGTTCTTTCCTAGAATTTGCCGGTACGTGTTTTCCTAAAAAATGTCGGCTTCCAATTTTTCATCAAGAGGCAAGAAGAAAGATCTCACACGGGTAGAAAGGATGAGAAGAACAATCAAAGGTCCTAATGCTTGAATATGTGATTAAGCAAGCTTGTTCGATGGGGACTTGGGTTTCATCCTTAGACGGTCAAATTGGGAGACGTAAATTTATCTATAAAGGCCTTAAAAATAAGTTATGTAAAGAAAAATCATATTCCAATTGGCTATGTCAAGTAAGGCATATCTTTATTTATAATTTCACTCGAATTTTAATTTCGAGAGATTTTAAGGAGGAGAAAGATTTTGAGAAATACACATATTGTTACTATATATGAGAAGAACTTAGGTCGGAACACATGAGGATATCTCATGCTCATGATGTTCACTTCCGTAACGTGTCGTCTTTCTTGATTTGCCAATCCTAATTGCATAAATCAAGAGAAAGATCAAACTTTGCGGTGCTTGCTCATCGCATCACGGTCCCCACCATTGAACTCTAAATTGTCTGGAGAAACCTGTCAAATCCCATGCTGACTAGACTTCGATAGGGCCCCCCACCTTCGCTGCTCCGTTCTTTGTAGAAGACTCGCAAGCTCGGGGTTTGACTGGAATCTTTCCAATAATTTCTGGTAGGAAACCACAAGGGATAAGACCGGCCCCATGAACCGTAAACGACCCTCCATAGATATCTTACTCGTCAAATTGCGAGACCAAGACCTCTACCTCACAGTCAAACTTCGTCTACGGTACTATTAAATCATCAACTGGAGTCCTAAAAGAAATTAGTTTCCACGTGGATGCAGCCAACATGAGTCGTAGCGATCTTTTACGCAGCATTTACACCAATCGATTTAGCAATGGATTGACTTTTTGTAATTTCATTGTCTTTCGTCAATCTACACATTATGAAGTATTTACAATTATTCTTTTTGGAGTTATCAAGAGTTAGTGGAAGCCAACAAGTCTTTTCTCTCTATCCTCTTCTTCAACCTTCGGCCATAGGGAGGATTAGAGCTAGTCTCACCCTCACATTCCTCTTTTGTTGATTCTATTTGCATTTGTTCTTTTCTTACTTTTTCTTCTCTTTCGATTTAGATTTGGGAGCTCTCTTCTCTGGGTCTAATTCTCCATTTGAGAGTTTGAATTCTCCTAATCTCTAATTCTAGATCTGGGTGTTATCCTTTTCCAAACTAAATTTGGGAGTTTAATGAATATACTTTTAAGGATTCGATACCCACTTGCTCTACTCTTGTACAAGTTTTTTGCCTTAGCTTCGTATCTTTGAATCACGAAGATTTGCTTCTCCACATGTTAAATTTGTGTTTGTTCAACCTATTTTAGTTGTCTCCATACGGTGATGATGTAAAGAAAACTGAATCTAAGTGCACATCACACATCATAGTTATTGGAGAAGGAATTATTGGCGTATGCCCATCATTGACAAAGACATGAAATCCAATGATCGATTGTTGATTACTTTACTTGACAGATCTATTCTTATGGAACGAGTATGTGCTTAACTTTATTAATGCTTCATTGATTCTTCTTCTTGTTCTTCCATATATATATAATGGTTTTGCTCTTTAGTATTTTTGCTTTGTTTTGATTTGTTTTGTCATGAAAATTACGTACTTCTTATGTATTCTTTCAAGCAAAGTATATAATTTTCTTTTGATTAAAAAAAAAAAAATCAGGAGCATGTCACTCTAAGCAAATTGAGGTCAATGACAAGGAAATGTCTACTTTATGCCTGCAAATGATTCGACCGCTTGTTGCCAAGAGAAATTTCCTAGCAATTTAATGTAGAGCCTCCTTGAATTTTGTCTCTATACATGTTTGCATCGTCAGCTCATCACCATGGACAGGAATGGTCCTAATTAGAGGCGTGATTAATGAAGTTGAGCCTTGAATACTTGAGACGAGCTTGTGGTGAACAGCTAAGCAAGCTTTGAAATCCACTTTGATTAATTCGAAAAATCAGAATTGGCATCCTCCCCATTCTGCTGAAGACATGACTGAAGACGATAGAATTGCAAACCGCCTTAAAAAAATTCAGATGTTACAAATGGAAATCTTGGGAAAAAAATTAAGAGCAGCTGATGCTACAGAAACAAGGTTGCTTACGTCATAGATTGTCCAGTTACCTAGGAGCTTACAGTGTGAAAATTTGCCCTCATCCTAAATCCCAATAACATGCATGTGATGCAAAAGTTAGATCTTGTCTAGAATGGACCTATTTGATTTGATAAGGGAAATCCTGGAAATTTAGTCATATATGCCATAATGCCAAATTTCTCTTTTTTGGGTTGTAGAAAAGTTTGACATACATGTATATAGTTTATGAATACCTTATAACTTAAATAGACTTAACAGGTTAGTCTAAATTTAGGGGTTGAAGTCAATCAGCATTGCGTATAACCTAAGCTATATTTAGCATGTTGACTACAAATGTTGCATGTGCTCTATGCTTACAAGGACCGGCTTAGAAAGTTGGTTTGCTAAGCAACGTGTCTGAATATTTTCAATTAATATTGCCAGACCATATTAAAAACTAGTAGTAGTTTAATATATCACTAGTTTAGCTCTTTCTCGATACACATGAATATTTTCAATTAATACTCAAGCTCAGTTTGTTTTGCGGAAAACAACTTTCAAGAAAATGATTTTTGAATTTTCCGATTTTCGTTTCACGAAAAATGAATTGGTTGAGGAAAATGTTTTCCATTAACATAAAAAAGTCTTCTAATGGAAAGGAAAATGTTTTTCCCCTTCCTCACTCACTCTCTTATCTCATATCCCCATTAGTCCCCGTGTATATTAGTAAAACTATATTTTTTTAATTGTTAGAAATACCTCCATAAAAATTTGTTTTGTTGAACACAAAATCTAGTTCTTTTCTACGTTGTTGATCAAATTTTTGAATAAATTTTTAACTAGATGAAATTTAATAAAAGTAAGACATTGCATAAAGTAATGACTTCTTTTTTTAAACAGCCAATGAAGCATCATTGCGTTGGATTGACAAAACTTGATATCATCTATAAACTGTTCATGAAAAAAATATGAATATATCTCATCGTGAACAATATTTTTAGACTAATGAAATTAATAAAAAGTTCACCGAGAAGATGAGCTTTTGATAAAAAAGAAATGAAAGATAGATAAGCTATTATAAGATCAATGATGGGGAAGAGACTGTCGAGTTTTATGCTTTATCAAAAAATGTCTTTTTAACCTTACTATTAGTTAGATAATTTATACCGAGCATATAAAACGTTACAGGAATATCCAAGAATGTGTTTTTCTTTAATACACTAAAAACAAAATATTTGAAATGCATAATAAAGGTAAATATCCTAAAAAAAAGGAAAAATTGAAAAAAAATACAGAAAGAAAGGAGTGGGTCATCATTTTAAACTGCAATTGAAAGATTAAAGAGAGTGTTATCTTTTTAGTGTAAATGGGGTGGTCATGGTTATTTAGGGGTGGGAATAATGTCTTGCTAGTTTGCCATAGCAACTCTTTAAGCATAGACACTCATGTGATTTCTCAAATATCAGGAAATGCCATTTAGGGAAAAAAAAGATGCTTAGAGTGTTTTTGTTTTGAAGAAAATTTCGTGATAATAGAAAAAGGGGACAAGTACAACAGTTGGCCATAAATTTCATATGATGCTCACTTAAGTATCACATCATAGTAAAATCAATTATTTGAGTGCCATTTCCCGCAAATTGTCCAACAATATTTTGCATTGATTTTTTTTTTTTGGTGGCGTTGGTCCTAAAGGCCTTGCCCTTGGCCGATGGGGCTGTGAAGGCCTTGGGTGAGGCCATTGCCAATTGCGGGTGAGGCTATGATGGCATTGCCTAAGGCCATGGCGGCCTCACCTAAGGCAACCTTGCTAGTTGTAGGTGAGGCAGGTTGTGAGGGCCTTTGTGCCTCCATCTAAGGCTAGTGAGGTTGCGATGGCCCAATGACAAATTTTCCAACGAGATAAATTACTAATGACATTTAAGTAATTGATTTTTAAAATTTGTATCACTTAAGTGAGTGAAAAAGTTACAAAAATCTATCTACGTTGATGTCGGTAGTGCTACGTAGGATGAGTGGTGTTTACAAGGAAATCGCCGATAGTACTTAAGTGATCAATTTTTCAAATTTATGACACTAAATTGAGCGTAATTTTTTTTTTATGGGACTTAATTGATCACCATACAAAAGTGATGTCACTTATTGTAATTGTCATTGGAAAATGCATTTCAGGAAATCATGTTTTCTCCTTTTTTAGGTTAGGAAATTCTTTTTTCAACTTTAAACGTGCATATTTTCTTTTAATGTAGATGGTTTTCCGTTCATTGATATTTTCAATAAATTAAACGCGTGAAAATAAAAAAAGCCTAATTCGTAGAAATTTTTTCACTCAAATAACACACCCTTATTTAGACTCCAAATCAATAAAGATTTCAATTTAAGCAAACTCATGGTATAGAGACATGACCGACATCAAAATCCTTATTTTAAGTGTGCGAAAACAACAAAGCACCTTTATGAAAAGAAGAGAAGAAAAGAAAAAGAAAGCGCGTTTCATCATTATCCAGTCCTTTCCAACGCAACGCCACCTCCCTCCCTCTCTCACCGTTCCATTGCCGACATTCTCTCTCTAGTTCTTTTCAATATTTTCCCCTAGTAATAATCATTGAATATTTCGGAATTTTTTAATTTCGCTATTCGTTACTCATGTAGAATTACGTGAAACTTAGTTATGTCAATTCCGAAATATTCTTGCTTTATACATCTCGAGATCTGTCGGAATAATGACAAGACCCGATATCATTCGAATGCCCAAAAAATTCAGCTTGGGGATTGCCGACTTTAATTGAATATAGAAAGATGAAACGTGTCCGTCATTATGCATGTGATTCATAATGCTAAAATCTGTAAGAGAGGCTAATCGGACTCTGGCGAGCACCATTGCCAAATGGAGGAGTTCTTACACAACCCAAATTTACTTGCCTTGACGTACATAAAGAGGCATCCTCCCACGTGAAGCACGATTGCTTCGAGGTTGGCACGTAACATTCCACTTCGATTCTAGCTTTTTGCCAAATAAGTGGGTTCGGATCAAATCCCTGACGACCAAACTCTCCAAAAATAGAGGAGAGGATGTCGGTAGTGCTTGGTGGGGCTTATGGAAAATGACCAAAGAAGTTGGAAGATGACTTAAAACTGCCATTTGCGGTCCATCTTTTCCACTGCTTTTCTACTCGTGCGCCGTAAATTTAGCAAAAATAATATTCCCACTATGAGTTCTTTGGAGTTCCACTACATAGGCCAACAGGATTAATCTCTCTCTCTCTCTGTTTTTTCCCCCTAGTGTTTTACCTAAAGAAGCCTGACTTTCAAACAAAACCATATCATTTGTCCTCTTTGTAATTGGGATACCTCTATTATATCATAAATAACTTATGGTAATTTCGCACCAGTGTTGTTTTCTTATGACGTATACTATGTTTTGGAGGATGTGCAATGCCGTGCTTAGAAGCAAATTCCGCTTGCATGCTATCTAGAATGTATGTTGAATGTTGAAGGATAGGCGCATTGCGCCTTTTGCTCTTTGTGAAGAACGGAACGGATCATTGAGGATGGTGTCTACAACCCTCAGACAATTTCTATGTCTTGTGGTAGTTGTTATCAACATTTCCAACAAGTTTACACTTTTAAAGATAGGGAAGGCGCATCTAAGAGATTACGAGGCAAGATTAAACACATCAACTCCTTGACTTCAACTTCTAGTTTTTCACCCCAAGTAGCTAGATATATACAATGTAGAATGCACATTAGATTGATTATAAAAACTATAGATCTATCGATGCGAAAGTATTCACAGTCAGCTGTAACCTTTCATAAACTTTGGCAATAAAAGCACTTTTACAATTCATAGATAATATCTAAAGAATTACCACCCTCAATAGTCAATCAAATTAATGTATTTTGAAATATTATAAATTTTTTGAGATAAGTGTAATAAAAGTTCTAAAACTTGTTATGAAAATATAATCGAATACTAAAACTTTCAAAAATTGTAATCAAGTCTTAAAATTTGTCAAGTTAGTGCAATTAAGCCTTTCCATTAACTCTATCCAACTTGAGAAATGAAAAATGTTAACAAGTTTTAGAATTTGATCGCAATTTTTGAAAGGACTCAATTGCACTTTCATATTTAATTTTAAATCTTTCATTATGCTTATCCCATTTCTTTCCATGCTCTCCGCTTAAAATCAATGTGGTGACACCTAACAATAAATTGGATGAAATCATGTCTCAAAAGTGTCCAACAATATCTCCGCTTCTTCATGGCTGCTTAACTAGGGTTCAATTGGACCAATTTATATAATATGATCTCATACCATAAGGATCGTATTTAATTAATTATTTTTTTGGCAAGATGATGCAATATGTGAATCATCTAGCCATGGATCGAATCAACAACAATGAATGTTTATCATACATATCATATGTGGATCATCTAGCCATGGATCGAATCAACAGCAATGAATGTTTATCATACATAATGCGACGTCAAATAGTAAAATGTGCACAAGTCACTTGCTTCTAAATATGGACTGAATCCCATATATATATAGCTAATGTCATGAAAAGCTTTGCTTAGAGCACACGGCCATGATGCTTAGCATGTCAATTATTTTCGGATTCACATGGATTGTTCTTAATAACCTCTCACTAAGATATGCAACACGTTAATGGGAAAAATGTCTAATCAATTATAAATTCAATGTACAGATATTAATTCAATCTTTAAACTTTCCAATTTCACTAATTTAGTTTTAAAGCTTTGCATGAAATTTTAATATAGTCATTTTTGCCTTCATTGGAAATTGTTGACAATGTAGTATGCCACGCAAGATAGTCAGCGATGACTGGATTGTTGCATCAGTAATTTTCAAAATGACTACTGTGAAATTGAAAAGTAAGACTAAATTGGCATCCGTGCATTATGTTTAAGACTAATTGAGTAATTTTCCCAAATGTAGACTATGGTGGTAATATCTGCAATTCGTTTGTGTAATTAGTTGATATTACCTAAGTCTCATGACTTGAAGTAGTAACATTTTCCAGAAACGATACAACTTACACTATAGTGTACAAGATCATTCTTCAACCGTGTTTTTTTGTCACAAGACCCACAACTTACATGCTCTAGTTGCCAAATACAATGTGAAATTTTTTGTTTTACCTATCCTTTCGACAAGTCATCGATGCTCAAAACGA
Source organism: Eucalyptus polyanthemos subsp. polyanthemos (assembly GCA_017140185.1). NCBI lineage: Eukaryota > Viridiplantae > Streptophyta > Magnoliopsida > Myrtales > Myrtaceae > Eucalyptus > Eucalyptus polyanthemos. The sequence goes on along the minus strand of CM029467.1, from coordinate 7,638,969 downwards.
ACGCATAAAGGGACTCGGTTAGTGCATGTTCATGGAAGGTCACTGCCGACTTTAAACTCCGGTCAAGGGGGAGTGAATAAAAAAATAAAGGCGAAAGGCAAGAGGGATCTTAGCCACCATAAGTGGGGTCCAAAATCCAGAGAGCCAGAGAGATTTGTTTGTTTTATTTTTTCCTTCTTTTGATCCCCCCAGAGAGATGGTTGGACAAGGCAGGTTGACCATAGCCACCGCCTTGGGGTTGGGCCACAGTGGAGGATTTTTGGGACCCACTGGATGCCATAATTTTACTAATTTTCCATCTTCTTCAATCGCCGCTCGACTCCATGGTCCATACGTTACTTTGCACAAGCATGAAAACATGGAAAGTGATCAAGGAAATCCTCTCATGTGCAGTAGGAAAAACTACTATAAATAGCGAACCCACCAGGCACTCAATGCACAAGACAAGCCGAGGCAAACAAGCAAGTGCATTATCTTCATTCGGTGAGAGAGAGAGAGAGAGAGAGAGAGAGAGAGAGAGAGAGAGAGAGAGAGAGAGAGAGAGAGAGAGAGAGAGCAACCAAAAGAGAACCAAGGTTTCACTGCAATTTCAAGAGAGAGAAAATGGAGAGCTTCCCAGTGATCAACATGGAGAACTTGAATGGTGAGAAGAGAGCAATCACCATGGACAAGATCAAAGATGCCTGTGAGAACTGGGGCTTTTTTGAGGTACCTCTCTCTCTCTCTCTAACCTATATTTTATTTTTCAAAAAGTGGGTCTAACATTTTGGATTGTGATGCCATGGATAATGACCAAATGAAGCTGGTGAATCATGGGATTCCACCCGAGCTGATGGACACGGTGGAGAGAATGACAAAGGAACACTACAAGAAGTGCATGGAGCAAAGGTTCAGAGAGCTGGTGGCGAGCAAGGGGCTTGAGTATGTCCAGACGGAGGTCCACGACTTGGACTGGGAAAGCACCTTCCACTTGAAACACCTCCCCGTCTCCAACATCTCCCAAATCCCAGATCTCGATGATGATTATAGGTACTATGATGAGAATCGTCAACTTAGATGAAAAGCTGCGTTCCACTGCACATCCATCGATGATGACCTTCTGCCGTTTGATGTGCAGGAAAGTCATGAAGGAGTTTGCAGTGAAATTGGAGAAGCTGGCGGAGGAGCTCATGGACATGCTGTGTGAGAACCTGGGCCTGGAGAAAGGTTACTTGAAGAAGGCCTTGTACGGGTCCAACGGGCCAAACTTCGGTACCAAGGTCAGCAACTACCCACCGTGCCCGAAGCCCGACCTCATCAAGGGGCTCCGGGCCCACACCGACGCCGGTGGCATCATCTTGCTCTTCCAGGATGACAAGGTCAGCGGCCTGCAGCTCCTTAAGGATGGCCAGTGGGTCGACGTCCCCCCAATGCGCCACTCCATCGTCGTCAACCTTGGCGACCAAATCGAGGTAACATATATACTCACACTTGCAACCCCCTCCCCAAAAGAAAAAAAGTAAGCTTTTTAACAATACAAGAGTATTCGAAATTATAAGAACGTTTCAAATCAAATGCAGGTGATAACTAATGGGAAGTACAAGAGCGTGTTGCACAGGGTGGTGGCCCAAACGGATGGCAACAGGATGTCCATAGCTTCATTCTACAACCCGGGCAGTGACTCCATGATTTATCCGGCACCGACGCTTGTGGAGAAAGAGCAAGAAGCGGCCGGCAAAGCAGCTTACCCGAAGTTTGTGTTCGAGGACTACATGAAACTGTATGCTGCTCTGAAGTTCCAAGCCAAAGAGCCAAGATTCCAAGCCATGAAAGCCGCGGAGTCGAGCCCCAATTTGGGCTCGATTGCAACCGCTTGATTTGCGAAAATTCTTGTCCAAAAAATTCGCAATTCTTTACTGCAAAACATGCAGTCATGCACGTGTGGGAGTCCGTGAATTTTTTAGTGGTTGGGAAGAATTTTTTTACTACGCCAAGCTTGACAAATAATTATTGAATGGTTGCGTGTGTGTCCCGTTAGCAATTGACATAATATGTATACGATTATTTATGAAATGTTGAATGTTATAGCATGTGAAATTGATCCCTCCATTAGTTGGTTTTATAGTATCTAATAACTTAAAATATTGTTCTAACCCAATAAAGATTTCTATTGATTATAAAGATGGCGAGTGTCTCGAAATAACTCAGCAATGAGCAAAACATTGATAAAATAGCTACCTTAACCGCTTAGTCAAAAGGAAAAAAGAAAAAAAAACTCTTGAAATTAATGAAGCACCCAACTTTTGAATGTATTCATCTCGTTTAACATATGGGAGTATAAATTGTTAAATTTGGTGGATTTCATGTCAAAACTTGGTGACATAACATATTAACGATGCTTTTGCATTAGGGGGAATGCCAGAATAATCTTGTGATTATATGTGACAATTGGGTGATAGGCGAAGGCATCCCCCCTCCCCAAATCGGTTTGGAAAGACAAATTGAGCAGCATCAGGCAAGGAAAATCCCTTTCCAGATGGTCCATTAGGGCCAACTTGGTCTGGCCAATTTTATTTAGAAATTTGATATTACGAACAAGCCTAAAAAAGATATTTTGGCCCGAATACCCCACTCTACTCGTCCAAATTTAATCATTGATCAAGTCTATGTCATGATCTAGGAATCAACCAATTCTTTGGAAAGACAAATTGAGCAGCATCAGGCAAGGAAAATCCCTTTCCAGATGGTCCATCAGGGCCAACTTGGTCTGGCCAATTTTATTTAGAAATTTGATATTACGAACAAGCCTAAAAAAGATATTTTGGCCCGAATACCCCACTCCACTCGTCCGAATTTAATCATTGATCAAGTCCATGTCATGATCTAGGAATCAACCAACTCTTTGGTATTGGCTTCCATGTTAATTAGATTTGCAAACATGAACAAGACAGATCAAGTGAGGAAAGTGAGGACTTATGGTCTATTGATTGGCCCAAAGTAAGACCACAAATGAATTTTATGGGAATAAAAGCATATTGGGTCAGTTCTCAAGCCCTTGATGTTTTAAGGATGCTTGAATAATTCTACCGATCCTTCTTTATCATCACACATCATTTGAATAATTTTACTGTCGCCGATGGGTAATTTTCCCTTTATAGTTGTCAACTCTTGTTGTAACATCATAGTCGCATTGGCTATTTGTGAAATTTCAATAGTGGCAAAAAATACCTTGATATCGTAAGAATATTTAAGATAAATTGAAACATGTCAAGTCGTGTCAGTTTCCTTTTCCATTGTTGAATCTTCTAGTGTTGTCCTCCAATTGGCCCGAGAATCAACACTTTCTAAGCTCATTGCTCTATAGTTCTGAGTTCAGCTGAGATGCCCAAGCCTGTCATCAAACCTTGATGCTCATTTTCCACAGACTTGCTTCCGAAACAATCTCTAAAATGGACTTTGTAATTTAGCAGCTTGCAAGGACCTCGACAGCATCGTGGACCGTCAAATCATGCTGTCAATTACCCCATAAGACCAAAACAAAATGGGGAAACAAAAGGGGAACAAAATCAAGATGAATGTGGTCCAAAATTCCATCTCCATCTATAATTAATTGGATGTGAACGCAAACCAGATTCGTTGATCCGATCAAACAGGCCAAAGACAAGTCAGGCCACACTTTGGTACGGATAATTGAATGCTTGGCTAATCCGCTAGAAACCGTGATCAACGGACTCACTTACCCAAACCTTATAATTTCTATCTATCAAAATGTTATTTATTTATTTATTTATTTAAGTCAACAAGCCGTGTCAATTCGTTCACTATTAAGAAAATTCCACCATTAAATTGCAAGTCTTAATTGGCTCTTTCTGGTCTCCAATGGCCTCTCCAGTCTCTCGATTTGCTTTGTCAATGCCCGTTTCCAAGATGGATCATAAGACGTTCTTTCCTAGAATTTGTCGGTTCATGCTTTCTTTGAGAATGTTGGCTCCCAATTTTCCATCATGAGGCAAGAAGAAGATCTCACATAGGTGGTCCCAATACTTGAATTTGTGATTATGCAAGCTTGTTTCATAGAGACTTGGTTTCGTCCTTAGAAGGTCGAAGTGGGCAGCTTGAATCCATCCAGTTAAAAGGTCTTGAAAATAAGCTATGTTGAAAACAAAGCTTTGTTGCTATTGGATGTTTCATAGAGACTTAGTTTTCCCAATGAGCTTTTCAAATGCCGAACCAAATGCACCCATATCTCCGCTTACTAGAATTTTTCGCTCAAATTTTAATCATGGGAACTTTTAAAGGAGGAGAAAATGCATGACATTCATATTAGATTTCGAAAAAATATACATATTGTTGCTACTTATGAGAAAAACTTCTAGTCGATTGAGGTCGAACAACATTAGAATATCTCATGCTCACGATGTCCACGTATGTAACATGTCATCTTTACACAAATCATGTGGCGATTTTGCTTGATTTGCTCCTCCTAATTGCATTGATCAAGAGAAAATTAAACTTTGCTAAAAATGCTCAAATACTTTTGTCACGGTCCGTGATTCTACTGTATTTGTGAACCCTCATGAGTGCAAGTTGGGGTTATTGAGTGAAGAGTGAGAATACAGAAGGGATGAACATAACTAGCTCATTAGGGTGGCGTCAAGATGATTGGTATTAGTAGTCGTAGGATAGAAGGATTATTTTACTTAAGAGCACTGGAGACATGGTTGGTCTCCTGTGCATAAACTAGTTGAGTTAATGCCGCTCTTTTGATGAGATCATGGTAGGTCGAGACCAATTATTGAGCATAAAGTGATTTGCTATCTAACTTGATGCACTAGATGCCCGGGTTAAATTGGGCATGATACGATCTCGTATAAGGAAGTTATTTGTCATATTATTCTCTGAAACAACAATTGAACAACGGTTAGCCTGGTGAATTCTGCTTATCAGGTGCCGCACGAGTTGTTTTGAGGCCAAAGAACCGTCGGCTAATGACACTTTGCTCATTTCATCACCAGCCACCACCATTGAAGTCTGAATTGTCTTGGGAACCATTCAAATCCCGTGATTACTAGGCTTCCGTTCTCACCCTAACCATGGAAGTCTGAGATCTCTTGGGGCGCCTTCGCAGTTCTGTTGTTTGTACAAGACTCGCGAGGTCGGGTTTGACTGAAATTCCATTGGTCGTCAACATCTTTGGTTTCTCTTGGCGGGCCCCATTGTACATGGGCCGTTGCCTTTCGACGGGTTCCAGAATTTCTGGTAAGAAACCGCAAAGGAAAATGAAAAAAGAACATCACGTTCATTTTCCAAATCATGAAAATATGGTGCCCCCTCCCGCCCCCCTGAACCGTAAACGACCCTCAAGTTGCAAGACCAAGACCTCTCTTGCGGTCAAAGTTCTTCTATAGTACAATTAAATCATCAATTAGAGTCTTAATCGAAATTAATTTTCACGCAGATGCAACCGATATGAGTTGTAGTGGTCTTCTATGTAATACGGACATTGGTTGATTCAACTGATGATCTTTTGAAGCAATTGGACTGAATTTTTGTAATTTCATCGTCTTTTGTTAATCCATACAGTAGGAAGTATTTACATTATAGATTATTATTTCTAGTACTTGTGATTTTTTGGAGTAATCAACACGCTCTTGGCAAATTGAGGTCAATGACAAGGAAAGGTCTACTTCACCCCTAAAAATGATTCGACCGCTTGTTGATAAGAGAAATTTCCTAGCAGTTTAGCGCAGAGCCTCCTTGAATTTCATCCCTACGCATGCTTGCATTGTTAGCTATTATCACAAACGGGAATTGTCCTAATTAGAGACGTGATTAAGTCATTGATGATAAATGAAGTCAAGCCTTGTATACATGAGCAAATTTTGAAATTTACTTTGATTAATTCAAAAAATCAGAATAGGCATCCTCCCCATTCTGCTGAGGAAATCCCTTTGAATGGGAAAACGACTTGAGATGACGGAATTGCAAGCCGCCTCGTGAAACAATTTCAAGGTTGCTTACCTCATAAATTATTTAGTAACCTAGGAGATTACGGTGTGAGAATTGCATGGTCCAAGTTGCTCTCGTCCTATATCCCAATAACATGCAATTGATGCACAAGTTAAATCTTATCTAGTATAGACTTGTTTGATTTGATAAGGGAAACCTAGGAAATTTTGTCTTAGGTGCCGTAACGCCAAATTTCTCTTTTTTGGGTCATAGAAAAGTTTGACATACACATACATAGTCTACGAATGCATCATAACATAAATAGACTTAACAGGTTAGTCTAAGATGAGGGGCTGAAGTTAGTCCACCTCACATATTACCTAAGCTATATTTAGCACGTCAACTACAAATGTTGTGTGTGCTTTGCGCTTACAACGACCAGTTTTGAAAGTTGGTTTGTTAACAATGTGTCTAAGTGGGTTTATATCGAGCAGACCATATTCAAGAACCAATAACAATAGGTTTCTCAACACACATGATAATTTTTTAATTATTACAATTAGTTGATACATAATATATCATTTGTGGGTAAATTGTCTAAAAAGTCCTAAATTATTGCATTTTTGTCAATTCAGTCATAAATCTTTTTATAGTGCCAATTGATAAGCATTCCAATCTAACCAAAATCATCACATAGCGATAAGACCAACATCAAAACTCTATTTTTTAAGAGTGTGTGAAAACAACAAAGTGCCTTCAATAACAGTGGAACGAGCACACATTCACGTGTGGGTGTCGATTTCAATTTTTGGCAGAGAATGGGACACGCAAGTTCATCAAGGGGTCAAACATGTGAACATGGCGGCATGGCATGTGCCGTACACATCTATTTGCATCTAATACACTTCCAAGAAAAAGAACAGACGAAGGAAAAAAGATAGTGCATTTTATCCTCATCGAACCCTTTCCAATGTAACCCCACCATCCCACTCTCTCTCCCCATTCCATTGCCGACATTCTCTCTCTAATTCTTTTCAATATTTTCCCGTTGTAATAATCATCTTGTGTGATTCTTTTCAATACTTTCCATTTTAAATGTCATGAATATGTTTGTATGTTCTTTTCTTAAAATCAATATGGTGCCACCTAACAATTGAATAGGATGATCTTGTCTCCAAAGCATCCAACGATATCTCCACTTCTTCATAGCTACCTAACTAGTGTTCAGTTGATCCATTTATATAATATGATCTCTTAATCTAATCACAAGGATCGGATTTAATTAAATTTTTTATATGCAAGACGATGTGGATTAGCAAGATCATATGTGGACCATCTATTGCGACGTTATCATACAAATTGCGACGTTAAATATTAAAATGCACATGAGCCACTCCCTTCTAAAGAAGGACCGAATCCCATTTATTTAGATGAAGTACTTTGCTTTAGAGCACACGAGCCATGGGCTTAGCATGTCGATTATTTTGGGATTCGCATGGATTATTCTCAATAACCCACAATTAAGTTATGCAAAATAATAACGGGGAAGTTGTCTAATGTTATAGATCCATTGTATGGATGTCATTCAGTCCTTAAATTTTCAAAGTCTACCAATTTAGTCTTAGATCTTTGCGTGATATTCCATCGTAGTCATTCCCGTCAATTTTCACCGAAAATCATTGACATAACAATATGCCACCTAAGATGGCTAGCAATGATTAGACTGCCATGTCGGTGATTTTCGAATGTCGTAAGTTTCGTGTAAAGATTTATGACTAAATTGATGAATTGAAAAATGTGAGACTGAATCAGTTATCTATATAATAGATTTACAACCGAATGGTTAATTTTCCTAAATGTAGACTATGGAGGTAATACCTACAATTCATTAGCGTATCTAGACGATATTGCCTAAGTCTTATGGCTTGTCGAACATGTTTTTATTTCACAAGACCCACAACTTACACGCTCTAATTGCCACATGCATTTTGAAAAAACTTGTTTTACCTAACTTGTCGGCGCGTCATCCACGCTCAAAAGGAAGGCACGTCGGATCTAGGTTAGTGCATGTTCATGGAAGGTCAGGGCCGAAATGGAAGAGGGATCCTAGCTACCATCCAAAGTGGACCCAAAATCAAGAGAGCAAGAGAGATGGTTGGACAAGGCAGGCTGTCTATAGCCAACACCTTGGGGTTGGCTGTCCATGGAGGATTTCTGGGACCCACCGGATGTCATCAGTTTACTAATTTTCCGTCTTCTTCAGTCGTTGTTCAACTCAATGGCCCATGCAATATGCAATACTCTGTACAAGCATGTGAACATAGAAAGTGATCAAGGAAATCCTCTCTTGTGCAGGAGGAAAAACTCTATAAATAGCGAACCCACCAGGCATCCAAGGCACAAGACAAGTCAGGGCAAACAAGCAAGTGCATTATCTTCATTCGGGGAGAGAGAGAGAGAGAGAGAGAGAGAGAGAGAGAGAGCAGCCAAAAGAGAAGCAAGGTTTCACTGCAATTTCTAGAGAGAGAAAATGGAGAGCTTCCCAGTGATCAACATGGAGAACTTGAATGGTGAGAAGAGAGCAATCACCATGGACAAAATCAAAGATGCCTGTGAGAACTGGGGCTTCTTTGAGGTACAACTCTCTCTCTCTCTCTCTCTCTCTCTCTCGCTCTCTATGTAAACTATATTTTATGTAAAAGAAAAAAGTGGGTCTAACATTTTGGATTGTGATGCCTTGGGAAATGACCAAATGAAGCTGGTGAATCATGGGATTCCACCGGAGCTGATGGACACGGTCGAGAGAGTGACAAAGGAACACTACAAGAAGTGCATGGAGCAAAGGTTTAGAGAGCTGGTGGCGAGCAAGGGGCTTGAATATGTCCAGACGGAGGTCCATGACTTGGACTGGGAAAGCACTTTCCATTTGAAGCACCTCCCCGTCTCCAACATCACCCAAATCCCTGACCTCGATGATGACTACAGGTAACCGACGATGAGAATTGTCAACCTAGATGAAAAGCTACATTCCACTCCACATCCATCGATGATGACCTTCCACTGTTTGATGCGCAGGAAAGTCATGAAGGAGTTTGCGGTGAAATTGGAGAAGCTGGCGGAGGAGCTCATGGACTTGTTGTGTGAGAACCTGGGCCTGGAGAAAGGTTACTTGAAGAAGGCCCTCTATGGGTCCAACGGGCCGAACTTCGGCACCAAGGTCAGCAACTATCCGCCGTGCCCAAAGCCTGAACTGATCAAGGGGCTCCGGGCCCACACTGACGCCGGCGGCGTCATCCTACTCTTCCAGGATGACAAGGTCAGCGGCCTACAGCTCCTCAAGGACGACCAGTGGGTCGACGTTCCCCCTATGCGCCACTCCATCGTCATCAACCTAGGCGACCAAATCGAGGTAGCATACATACTCGCACTCACAATAAAGAAAAAGAAAAAGCTTCTCAACGAGTTGGTCACACTGATGCTTACATAGTACAGCGCAACCATTACCTTTTATTATATGAAGGTCACATTCAGCATTTGAAAGAACATTTGAAATCAAATGCAGGTGATAACCAATGGAAAATATAAGAGCGTGTTGCACAGGGTGGTGGCCCAGACCGATGGGAACAGGATGTCCATAGCTTCATTCTACAACCCGGGCAACGACGCAGTGATCTATCCGGCACCGGCACTTGCACAGAGCGAGGCAGAGGAGGCCGATGAAGCAGCATATCCGAAGTTCGTGTTTGAGGACTACATGAAACTGTATGCTGCTCTCAAGTTTCAAGCCAAAGAGCCAAGATTCCAAGCCATGAAAGCCATAAAGTCGACCCCCAATTTGGGCCCAATTGCAACCGCTTGATTTGGGGAGTTTGGCGAATTCTTCAATAAGTTGGCAACTCTTTGCTTGCAAAACATGCCGTCGTGCACCTTAATAAAGGAATGTGAATAATTTGGTGATTGAAGGAATTTTTTTCATACCCAGAACTTAAGAAAAATTGTCGTTTGTGTTGTCTTAGCAATTGACGCGATATGTGTCAAATTATATATGAAATATTGCATGTTATATTGTGTGAAATTGATTTCTCCATTAGTTGGTTTTATAGTATCTAATAACTTAAAGTATCGTTATAACCCAACAATGGTTTATGTTGATTATAAAGATGGGAAGCATCTCAAAATAACTCAACAATGTGCTTGAGCAAAACATTAGCTAATACAACCTCTTGATCAATAAAATAAAAAACTTCATGAAATTAATGAAGCGCCTAGCTTTTGAATGTATGCATTTCATTTAACATATCGCAGTATAAATCGTCAAATTTGGTGGATTATGAGCCTACAAAAGAAATTTTAGCTTGGATACCCCACTCTACCCGTCCAAACTCGCTCATTGACCAAGTCCACTAATGTCATGTATCCAGGAATCAACCTATTGTTTGGTATTGGCTTCTATGTTAATTAGATTTGCGGACATGAACAACACAAATCGAGCGACAACTCATGTCCATTGATTGGCCCAAAGTAGGGCCATAAAGGAATTTTATGGGCCCGCAAGCATATTGGATCAATTACTAAGCCTAATATGTAAATGATGCTTGAATAATTCCACCAATCCCTCTTCATCACATGTCATCCCAGCAATTTCACTATTACATATGGATAATTTTCCCCCTGGAACTATCAGCTCATGTCATAACATTGTAATTGCATTGGCTATTCATGAAATTTCCACATTGTCATGAATAATATATTGATGATGTGAGAATATAAATCCATTCAAAATGAGTTGAAATATCATTGTTAGTTTTTTTTTTCTCATTGAATCTCGCAATGTTGTCCTCCAATTGGCTTGAGAATTGGCACTCCGTAAGCTCATCTCTCTCTGGTTCTGAATTAAAGCTGAGATGCTCGAGCCCATCATCAAACTTTGGTGCTCATTTTCCGCGGAACACAAGACAACTTTTTTACATGGAAAACCTCCTCAGTGTGAGGAAATAAAAAATCACAGGATTGGAGTCCACTCAAAATCTTCATTCTCAACAAAATCAGGTGAACAAAGTTCTTCTCTAGTAAATACTAAAGGTACATAGCAATAAAGATATCGAGAATATTATTTTTGATAATACGCATAAATTTCACAAGAGATTAAGGATAAATCTCATAAAAAGCATAGGTTCTATTCAACCTACACAAAACCTGAGGTAGGGAGCTCAAGTGAATCAAACTGTTTAGATTTGAAAAGAGTGTGTCACGAGTAGGCTAATAAAATTTCAGCTCAATCGGACCATAAATTGACGCCAGCTTGATGCTAATATGATACTATCCTGAATCTAGATTTTCTACTCTCTCATTCTCTCTCGTTTCCACATTTCAACCAACATTCTTTGCGATAGTGAGAAATCATATTTCTTCATATTAATTATCATATGGGTTTAAACTTTTGGGCTTACAATTCATAGGGCTTTCTCTATATGAGAGTAAACTCAGTCAACAAAAATGTGTCAAATCGTGTTAGTTTTCTTCCTTCTTGTTGAATTTTGTAGTGTTTTTCTCTAATTAGCCCGAGAATTGACGCTTCATATGCGTGTCGCCCTTTAGTTACAAGTTAAACCGAGATGCCCGAGCCTAAGACCAGACTTTGGTGCTCATCTTCTACGAGCTTGCTTCCCACAAAATCTCCAGAACGTGCTTGTAATTTAGCTACTTAGAAGGGACCTGCATGGCATTGTGGGCCGTCAAGGGGACACAATCAAGATGAACGTGCTCCGAAATTCCATCTCCATTTATCTTGGATGTGAACGCAAATATAATGGGTAAATTCAAAGATAAATTGGCCACGCATTGGTACGGATGATTGAAACCAAAGCTGGTCCACTAAAAACCGTGATCGACGGACTCATTGACCCAAAACTTATATAATTATCATTTACCAAAAGTCTCTTTCTTTTGGGGTGGGGGTGGGGTGGGGTAGGGTGGGGGGTTTATAAATAATAAGTCATGTCAATTCGGTCCCACTCTTGAGAAAATTTCACTGTTGAATTGCAAGTCTCAATTGGCTCTTTTTGATCTTGACTGGCCTCTCTAGTCTCTCCATCTGCCTTGTCAATGCTTGTTTCCAGGATGGCCCATATAACGCTCTTTCCTAGAATTTGCCGGTTCATGCTTTCTTTGAGAAGGTTGGCTCTCAATTTTTCATCAAGAGGCAAGAAGAAAGATCTCACCTGGGTGGAAAGGATAAGAAGAACGTTCAAAGGTCTTAATGCTTAATTTTGTGATTAAGCAAGCTTGTTCAATGGGGACATGGTTTCGTTCTGAGACGGTTGAATTGAATGTCGTAGATTAATCTAGTTAAAGGCCTTAAAAATAAGTTATGATAAAGAAAAACTGTGTTACAATTGGCTATATCAAGTAAGGTATATCTCCATTTACTAGAATTTCTCACTTAAATTTCAATCTCAAAAGATTTCAAGAAGGAGAAAATGTGCAATGTTCATAGCAAATTTTGAGAACATACATATGTATGGTTGCTGTTTATAAGAAGAACTTTAAGTCGATTGAAGTCGGACCACATTAGAATATCTCATGCTCACGATGTTCACATACATAACGTGTCGTTTTGAATCGAATCACGTGATGATTTCGTTTGATCTGCTCCTGACAAGAGAAAAATCAAACTTCTTTAAAAAGCACAAGCTTTGCCCATAGCATCACGGGGCCCCACGATTGAACTCTAAATTGTTTCGTGAAACCATTCAAATCCCATGATGACAGGACTTCGGTGGGGCGTCCCGCCTTCGCTGTTCTGTTCTTCGTAGAGGACTCGCAAGCGCGGGGTTTGACTGGAATTCCGTGTAGCCCTTCTGGGGTCCACAGAGGAAAAAGAAAAAACAAAAATCACGTGCATTTTCCAAATCATGAGAATATGCTGTTTCACAGCCCCATGAACCGTCAACGACACTCCGTGGAAAAATTTCTCCTCAGGTTGCGAGACGAAGACCACTCTCACGGTCAAAGTTCTATAGTACTATTAAACCATCGACTATATTCTTCATCGAAACTACTTTTCACACGGATACAGCCGATGCGAAATGTAGCGATCTTATGTATAACATCCATGCCAAATGATTTAGCTGATGATCTTATGAAGCAATTGGACCGATTTTTTGTATTTCCATCTTTCATTAATCTACACATTAGCATGTATTTACATTAAAATAAGTACATTTTAATCATGGTATTAATCCAATTTAATCGAAACTAATGAATAGTAAATATATAAGTTTGAGATTTCTTGTGGTCAAAAAATTAATTTTAGATAAATTTATTTAATATTACCAATTTCGGATTTTCGTGGTATTAATCCTTGAAATTATTATTTTAGTGCTTGTAATCTTTTGGAGAAATCAAGAGCGTGTCGCTCCTGGCAAATCGAGGTCAATAACATGCATTTGATGCACACGTTGGATCTTGTCTAGAATAAACCTGTTTGAATTGATAAGGGAAACCCTGAAATTTTTTTCTTAGGTGCCGTAATGCCAAATTTCTCTTTTTTGGGTCATAGAAAAGTTTGACATACACATACATAGTCTACGAATACATCATAACTTAAACAGACTTAAGAGGTTAGTCTAAGATTAGGGGCCGGAGTCAGTCCACTTCGCATATAACCTTAGCTTTATTTAGCAAGTCGACTACAAATGTTGCGTGCGCTCTATGCTACAAAGACTGGTTTAGAAAGTTGTTTGTTAAACACTTCGTGTGTCTGAGTGGGTTTATATGGAGCAGACCATATCCAAAAACTAATAACAATTTAATATATCATATATTTAGCTATTTTCACTTAATACAGTTAGTTGATACATAATATATCATTTGCAGAAAAGAAAAAGTCATAAACTATTGCACTTTTTGTCAATTTAATCATAAACCTTTTAATTGTACCAATTGATAATTGTTCCAATTTGACCAACATCATCACATAGTGATAAGACTGACATTTAAACCCTTATTTTAAGTGTGTGTAGAAACAACAAGGTGCCTTTAATAATATTTGAACGAGCACACATTCATATGTTGGTGATGTCGATTTCAATTTTTGGCAAACAGAATGGGACACTCAAGTTCATCAAGTGGTCTAACATGTGATCATGGCATCGCATGTGCCGTATACATCTACATGCATCTATATACTTCCAAGAAAAGAGTAGATGAAGGAAAAAGAAAGTGCATTTTATTCTTATCAAACCCTTTCCAATGCAACCCCACCGTCCCACTCTTTCTCGCCATTCCATTACTGGCATTTTCTCTCCAATCCTTTTCAATACTTTCCCATTGTAATTGTTAGAATATTTAAGTAATAAACGATGCATACATTTAGTAGCTTAAACTTTTAGAAAAACAGGCAATGATATCATAAATTCTCACATGGTATCAAAGCTAGATATCTTAAGGTTTAATATTTTCATGTCCCATTTGTCTCCCCAATTAAGTTTTTGCACTTAGTTTTAGGCCAAAAAATCAAACTAAGCATGAAGAGGAGTGTTAGAATTTTTAAATAATAAACTTAGTATTTATCTAATGGTTTAAACTTTTAGAACATTTAGCAATGGTCCCACCAAAATCTCATATGGTATCAAAGCTTGAGATTTTAATACTACTTAGAAGACAATAATAAGAGTGAGAGGAAATGATAGAATATTTAAATAAAAAAATCATGCGTTTATCTAAGGGTTTAAGTTTTTTACACAGTTGACAACTTTACACGTCTCGAAAAGAGCATGATGTCAAATATGCTACTTGATGCTGGTAGTCGAAATCATGAAAGGCGTGATATTATCAAATGTTTAGTAATCCTAGCATAGGGTTTGTCGGCTTTGGCTGAATATGAAAAGATGAAACGTGTCCAATTTTTATGTCATTATGCACATGATTAATAATGTTAAAACATGGCGGAACACGTAAGAAAGGCTAATCAAACCATCGCCAAACGGAGGAGTTCGTACATGAGAATCAAAGATGTCCAGCATCATGTTCCAACCCAAGTTCGCTTGGCCTTCTTGCAGAAAGTACATAAAGAGGCATCCTCCCACGCAAAGCACGATTGCTTCGAGGTTAGCAAGTAACATTCCCCTTCAATTCTAGCTTTTTGCTAAATAAGTAAGTTGCCGTCAAATCACTCACGGCCAAACTCTCCAAGAAAAGAGAAGAGGATGTCGTTGGTGGGGATTATGGAAAACGACCAAAAGTAGCTGGAACATGACTTAAATTGCCTTTACAGTCCATTTTCTCAACTGTTTTTTCTACTCGTGCACCTTAACCTTAGCAAAGAATATTATTCCCACTTCGAGTTCTTTGGAGTCCCGCTACATAGGCCAAAATGAGCTCTCTCTCTCTCTCTCTCTCTCTCTTATTATTTATTTATTTATTTATTATTATAGGGTTTTTCCCAAAAGAAGCATGACTTTCAAACAAACCCATTGTCATTCCCCCTTTGCAATCGAGATATCTTATATCATCGATAACTAATTATAATTCCATGTTGGGTATTATTTTCTTATGGGCGTGCACTCTGCTATGTTTGGAAAAAGTGGGATGCGTGCTTAGAAGTGAATCGCGCTTGCACTCTATCTAGAGTGTTTGTTAAATGTTGAAGGACAGTCACGTCACGCCTTTTGCACTCCGTGAAGAACGAGCAGTATGATTGAGGATAGTGTCCACAACCCTCAGACAATTTCTACATCTTGTGGTAGTTGTTATTGGCATTTCTAACAAGTACATTACACTTTTAAAGATAGGGTAGATGCATTTAAGAGATTGCTACGAAATATTGTCATGCTTACAAGATCAAATACATTGGCTTCTTGACTTCAATTTCTAGCTTTTGACCTCAAAGAGCTAGAGATATATAATGTAGAATGTGCATTAGATCGATTACAAAAACTATAGATCTACCGATGTGAAAATATTCACAGCTGGCCATAAGTTTTCATAAACTTTGACAAGAAAATCACCTTTGAAATTCAAAGTTAAAATTTAGAGAATTACCCTCAACAATCAATCAAACTAGTATATATGTCATGAATATCTTTTTATGTTCATTCTCTTAAAATTCATGTGGTGACACCTAACAATGGAATTGGATTATCATGTCTCAAAAGCATCCAACAATATTTCTGTTTTGTCATAGCCACCTAATTAGTTTCAATTGACCCATCTATTAATCTTATCATAAGGATCGAATTTAATTAAATTTTTTCTTGGCAAGACGATGTGGATGAGCGAGATCATATGTGGACCATCTAGCCACAAAGCCAATCGACAGCAACAATCGTTTGTCATACAGATTGCAATTTCAAATAGTAAAACGTGCACGAGCCACTTGCTTCTAAATAAGGACCGAATCCCATTTATTTAGCTGATGTCATGAAAACATTGCTTAGAGTACACCTGCCATGGTGCTCCGTATGTTGATTATTTTGGGATTCACATGGATCTTTCTTGATAATCCATGATTAAGATACGCAAAATGTTGAGAAATTTGTCTAATAAGTCAAAAATATATTATATGGATATCAATTCATTCGTTAAACTTTCAAATTTTACTAATTACAATGTTGTCTTTCCTAACAACTTTTGCCAAAAAATCGATAGCATAATAGTATGCCACATAGGATTGCAGTGATAATTGGACTGCCACATCAACTATTTCGACAAAATTAATGAGGAAGGATTTTCTTTGAATTACATGCAAAAGTTTGGAACTAAATTGATAAATTTGTAAGTTTATGATTGAATTGACATCAATAGAATAAGCTTGTGATTGATTAGGTAATTTATCCAGATATTAACTATGGTGGTAACATCCGCAATTCATTTGTGTATCTAGATGATATTACCTAAATCTCATGGCTTGTTCAACTAGTCGCATTTTGAAGATACAAATACAACTTCAACGATAGTGCACAACATCATCAATCAAGCATTTTTTGTTTTTTGTTTTTGTTTTTGTTTTTTGTTTTTTTTTGTGACAAGACACAACTTACATGCTCTAATTGTCACGCACCTTGTGAAAAATTCAACCTATCTTATCGACATGTCATCGATGCTCAAAAGGAAGGCAGGTAGATTGTAGGGTCTAGTTTAGTGCACGTTCATGGAAGGCTGCTGTCGAGTTTAAACTTTAGTCAAAAGGGAGTGAAAAATAAATAAATAAATAAATAAATAAAGGTGAAAGGGGAGAGAAGGATCTTAGCTACCAGCCAAAGTGGGTCCAAAATCCAGAGATCAAGAGAGCTGGTTGGACAAGGCAGCCTGACCATAGCCACCGCCTTTGATCCTCGTTTGACTCTATGGCCCATACGACACTCTGTACAAGCATGTGAACATGTAAAGTGGTAAGGAAATCCTCTCTTGTGCAGAAGGAAAGAACTACTATAAATAGCGAACCCATGAGACACCCAATGCACAAGACAAGGCAAACAAGCAAGTGCATTATCTTCTTTCTGAGAGAGAGAGAGAGAGAGAGAGAGAGAGAGAGAGGGAGACCACAAGAGAAACAAGGTTTCACTGCAATCTCTCAAGAGAGAAAATGGAGAGCTTCCCAGTGATCAACATGGAGAACCTGAATGGTGAGAAGAGAGCAATCACCATGGACAAGATCAAAGATGCCTGTGAGAACTGGGGCTTCTTTGAGGTACAACTCTCTCTCTCTCTCTCTCTTGCTCTCTATGTAACCTATATTTTATGTAAAAGAGTGGGTCTAACATTTTGGATTGTCATGCCTTGGGAAATGACCAAATGAAGCTTGTGAATCACGGGATTCCGCCCGAGTTCATGGACACGGTCGAGAGAATGACCAAGGGGCACTACAGGAAGTGCATGGACCAGAGGTTCAGAGAGCTGGTGGCGAGCAAGGGGCTCGAGAATGTCCAGACGGAAGTCCATGACTTGGACTGGGAAAGCACCTTCCACTTGAAGCACCTCCCCCTATCCAACATCTCCCAAATCCCTGATCTCGAAGATGACTACAGGTAACTGATGACGAGAATTTATCAATTTAGATGAAAAGTTGCATTCCACTCTGCATCTATCGATGGTGACCTTTCACCGTTTGACGTGCAGGAAAGTCATGAAGGAGTTTGCAGTGAAGTTGGAGAAGCTAGCGGAGGAGCTCATGGACTTGCTGTGTGAGAACCTGGGCCTGCAGAAAGGTTACTTGAAGAAGGCCTTCCACGGGTCCAACGGGCCGAACTTCGGCACCAAGGTCAGCAACTACCCGCCGTGCCCCAAGCCCGAACTGATCAAGGGGCTTCGGGCCCACACCGACGCTGGCGGCGTGATCCTGCTCTTCCAGGATGACAAGGTCAGCGGCCTACAGCTCCTCAAGGACGGCCAGTGGGTTGACGTCCCCCCGATGCGCCACTCCATCGTAGTCAACCTCGGCGACCAAATCGAGGTAACATATATACTCCGACTGTTGCTTACGCAGTATATCGAAACCATTACCTTTTAATAGAAGAATATTGCATTCGGCATTTGAAATTGAAAGATCGTTTCAAATCAAATGCAGGTGATAACCAATGGGAAGTACAAGAGCGTGCTGCATAGGGTGGTGGCCCAGACTGACGGGAACAGGATGTCCATAGCTTCATTTTACAACCCAGGCAGCAACGCCGTGATCTATCCGGCACCGGCACTCATGGAGAGCAAGGCAGAGGAGGCCGGCGAAGCAGCTTATCCAAAGTTTGTGTTCGAGGACTACATGAAACTATATGCTGCCCTCAAGTTCCAGGCCAAAGAGCCAAGATTCCAAGCCATGAAAGCCATGGAGTCGAGCCCCAATTTGGAGCCTATTGCAACCGCTTGATTTGGGAAATTCTTCTTTGCAATTCTTTGCTTGTAAAAGATGTAGTCATACACATTATGGAAGTCCTCTAGGGTTAGAAAGGACTGAATTTTTTGGTGGTGGAAGGAAATTTTTTCCTACCCCAAACTTGATAAAAATTGTCAGTGTGACTCATGTTAGTATTTGACATGATTCGTGTTAAATTATTTATGAAACATTGCATGTTATAGTCAATTGATCTCTCCATTAGTTGGTTTTTATAGTATATAATAACTTAAAACATTGTTCTAATCTAGTTAAGGCTTTTGTTGATTATAAGGATGGCAAGTGGCTCAAAATAACTCAACAATATGCTTGTGCAAAATATTGATAAAATATCTACTACAACCTCTTAATCAGGAAAAAAGCTTCATGAAATTAAGGAAAAACCCAACTTTTGAATGTATACATCTCGTTTAACATATTGGAATATAAATCATCAAATTTGGTGGATTAAAAGCTTACAAAAAATTTCAGCCTGCATACCCCAATTGACCAATCCAAAGTTGCTCAATGATCAGGTTCACTTATATCATATATCCAAGAACCAACCAACTCTTTGGTATCAGCTTCCATGTTAATTAGATTTGCGGACACGAATGATACAAATCAAGTGATGACTCGTGGTCCATTGACTGGTGCAAAGTGAGACCATAGAGGAATTTTCTGGGCTGGAAGAATGTTGGGTCAATTACCAAACCCACGATGTTAAGGGAGTCTAAATAATTCCACTCATCCTTCTTTATCACGTGTCATCTAAACAATTTCACTGTTATAGATAGATAATTTTTCCCTTAACGCTATCGACACATGTCATAACATTGCAATAGCATTGGCTATTGGTGAAATTTCCATATCGTTGTAAAAAATATATTGATAATGCGAGAATGAAAAATCTATTCAAAATGAGTCGAAACGTGTCAAGTTATATAAGTTTTTTTTTCTCTTGTTGAAAGATGCAATGTTGTCCTCTAATTGCCTAAGAATCAATATTTTTGAAGCTCGGAGATGACCAAACCTGTCATCAAACTTTGGTGCTCATTTTCGCGGATTTGCTTCTAACACAATCTCTAAAATGTGCTTGTAATTTAGCAGCTTGGAAGGACCTCGACAGCATCTTGGACCGTCAAAATCATGCTGTCAATTCCCCCACTAGACCAAAACAAAATGGGAAAAAAAAGGTGGGAACAGAATCAAGATGAACGTGTTCCCAAATTCCATCTCCTTCGCCAATTAACTTGGATGTGAACGCAAATCCAATTCCTTGATTCGATCAAAGGGGTGAATTCAAAGACAAACTGGCCACGCATTGGTACGGGCAATCGAATCATGGGCTGGTCCACTAGAAACCGTGATCGACGGGCTCACTGCCCCAAAACTTATCATTATTATCTATCAAAAGTCTGATTTTTTTTTTTTTTGGGGGGGGGGGGGGGGTGGGGGTGCGTGGTTTATAAAATGTTCTTTCCTAGAATTTGCCTGTTAATGTCTTCTTTGAGAATGTCGGCTCCCAATTTTTCATCAAGAGGCCAAAAGAAAGATCTCGCAGGGTAGGAAGGATAAGAAGAACAATCAAAGGTCCCAATGCTCGAATCCATGATTATGCAAACTTGTTCAATAGGGGCTCGGTTTCATTCTCAAACAGCCGAATTGGACGACATAGACTGATCTAGTTAATGGTCTTAAAAATAAGTTATCATAAAGAAAAACTATGTTACGAATGGTTGTATCAAGTAAGGTATATCTCCATTTACTAGAATTTCTCACTAGAATTTCCATCTCAAGGCATTTAAAGGAGGAGAAAATGTACGACATTCATAACAGATTTTGAAAACACACATACACTCTGTTGCTATTTATAAGAACTTTTAGTCGATGGAGGTCGGATTGCATTAGAATATTTCCTGCTTATGGTGTTCACGTATGTAACATGTCATTTTGAATCAAATCATGTGACAATTTTGCATGACTAGCTCATCTTAATTGCTTATAGCTAGATAAAAATCAAACTTCGTTAGAAATGCTCAAATGCTTTGCTCATAGCATCACGGGGCCCCCCAAATTGAACTCTAAGGGCTGGTT
This sequence comes from Eucalyptus polyanthemos subsp. polyanthemos, assembly GCA_017140185.1. Taxonomy (NCBI): domain Eukaryota; kingdom Viridiplantae; phylum Streptophyta; class Magnoliopsida; order Myrtales; family Myrtaceae; genus Eucalyptus; species Eucalyptus polyanthemos. The sequence goes on along the minus strand of CM029467.1, from coordinate 7,618,076 downwards.
TGATAACCATTTTGGTCTTGAAAATAACTTTCACTTAAAAATAGTTTTCCCAATTCTGTTCGCTAAACGAGTTTTTAGACATTTGAAGCCATATGGTAACTATGCAAAATTTCTATTTCCGGAGTTGAAATACATTTCATACGACTCTCAATTTTTTTTTTTTTTTTTGTGATTTAGAATTTTTTGATTTTTAAAATAATTTTATTATATTTTTCTCTTTTCTTCTTTTCTTTTTTCCTCTTCTTCTTGGTCGCCAGACTTGAGTGAGCCTTATTGGCTCGAGCCTCACCCGAGGCTGGTGAGGTTGTCGACTCTTATTTCGCCGGTCACGAGTCATCACAGAGAAGAAGAAAAGAAAGAAAAAAAAATCTCTATTCTTAAGTTGTTCTCAAGAATAGATAAGTAGTTTTTTTTTTCTACTTTTTGATTTAATTATCGAGAATAAAAAAATTAGCTGACCTTATCAAATGGATTTTTATTTTTATTTCGAAAAAAAAAAAATATAGAAATAATAATTGTTTGAGTGGTTATCGAATAGAACTTAAATTGCCTTGTCAAACTTTTCAAAACCCATCATGACTGAACTTAAATCGCCTTCGCTATTCTGTTCTTTGTCGAGGACTTGCGAGCTTGGAGTTTGATTGGAATCCCATGTAGCCTTTGGACGGTTTCAAGAATTTCGGGTGAAAAACCACGAAGGAAAAAGAAAAAAGAACATCGCGTGCATTTTCCAAATCATGAAAATATGCTGACCCCTCCCGGCCCCATGAACCGTAAACGACCCTCCTTAGAAAAATTACTTGTCAAGTTGCAAGACCAAGACCATTCGCGCGGTCAAAGTTCTTCTGTAGTACTACATCAACTAGAATCCTAATCAAAAATACTTTTCACACGGATGCAACAAACACGAGTTGTACTGATCTTTTGCATAACACCTGCACCGATTTAGCTGACGATCTTCTTAAGCAATTAGACCTTTTTTTTTTTTTGTAATTTCATTATCTTCTGTTAATTTGCAAATCAGGAAGTATTTACATTAATATAAGTTCATTTTAAATTATTCTTTTTAGTACTTGTATTATATTGGAGTAATCAAGAGCGTGTCGCCCTTAGCAAATTGGGGTCAATGACAAGGAAATGTCTACTTTGCCCCCATAAATGATTCGACTGCTCATTGCCAAGAGAAATTTCCTAGCAATTCAATGTAGAGCCTCCTTGAATTTCGTCCCTACACATGCTTGCATCGTTAGCTCATCATCACAAACACGAATGGTCCTAATTATAAATGTGATTAAGTCGAGTCTTGTATACATGATCCAATTTTGAGATCCACTTTGATTAATTAAAAAAATTAGGATCGACATCCTCTCCATTTTGCTGAAGAAATCCTTTGAATGGAGAAATGAAATGATAGGATTGCAAGCCATCTCAGGAAAAAAAAATTCAGATATTACAAATGGAAATCTTGGGGAAAAGAAATTGTGAACAGTTGATGCTACAGAAACTAGGTCGCTTATGTCATAAATTGTTTAGTTACCTAGGAGCTTACGGTGTGAGAATTGCATGGTTCAAGTTGCTCTCGTCCTAAATCCTAATAATATGCATTTGATGCACAAGGTGGACCTGGTATAGAATAGACCTATTTGATTTGACAAGGAAAACCCTGGAAATTTCGTGACAGGTGTTGTAATGCCAAATTTCTATTTTTTGGGTCATAGAAAAGTTTGATATCCACTTACATAGTCTATGAATACATCACAACTTAAATAGACTTAACAAGTAAGTCTAAAATGAGAGGCCAAAGTTAGTCCGTGTCACATATAACCTAAGCTATATTTAGCACGAGGATTACAAATGTTGTGTGCGCTCTACCTTATAGAGAGCAGTTAGAAAGTTGGTTTGCTAAGTAATGTGCCAAAGTAGGTTTAGATCGAGCACAGCATATTTAAGAACCGATAATAGTTTAATATATTAGTCAAGACATATCTATCATTTGCTAGGTGTAGAATATTTTTTGTCAAATGACATCGACAAGTCGTTCTCTTGTCGGGATGATTGAAATGAGTTTTTCCTTAAGTCGGATTGCAGTGCAACCTTCCATGGTCAGATTAATCTTGCTAGTTTTCTTTTCGGCCTTTAATGTCTCGCTAGTTTGTCATAGCAACTCTTCAAGCATAGACACTATTGGTTTCTTTCATTTAAATGCCGGAACATTCCATTCAGAGAAAAACGATGCTTAGAGTGTGTTTGTTTTGAAGAAGATTTCATGATAATGAAAAATGCATTTCGAGGAATCGTGTTTTTCTTTTTCAGATTAGGGAATTCATTTTCCTGACTTTAAATGTATATAGTTTCTTTGACCGTAAATGGTTTTCCATTAACTGATCATTTTCAACAAATCAAATGCGGGAAAGTCCAGAAAACTAATTCGCAAAAAATTATTTCACTCAAATATTAATACACACCATGTCAGCTCTAAATTGATAAGCATTTCAATCTAACCAAAATCATCATATAGTGAAAAGGATGACATCAAAACCCTTATTTTTAAGTGTGTAGAGACTCAACATGGCTTGTTGGATTTGTCTACTCAGCAATCAATGTGCAAAACAATGTCCTTTTGCCCAAAAAATTCCTGCTGAATGTTGCCCCTTGCCCCCCCCCCCCCCTTTTTTTTATAGCTTTTTTAATTTAATTTAATTTAATTTATATTTATATTAAAAATCAAATTTGAGGGCAAAATGACATTGTTTTGGGACAAGCTAGCCATGTGGATATATATATTTTAAATACTTTCCACCTTAGCAAAAAAAAAAAAAAAAAAAAGTTACTGCAAAATGCTGCGTTAGCATTTTAGCTGAAATTTCTCACCGTTGATGCTTTAGTGTCCATTTCTTATCATATCATATGCTTGGTGCCTACAAGATGAATATAAAGGGGATATAGACTGGATAAAGTTGTCCCACGTGGGAGGTGGAATAAATGTGGATGTGATTTATAATATCCATTATAAGAAAGTTTTTTTTTAAATAACAAACCTCTTAAATTAACAAATTTAAAATTATATTCGAATATAAATAATATTTGAATTCTAATATAAGAAATTAAAAAATAGTTTTAAAATGTAATATTATTTTATTTATATACTCGAATTTAATTATATCTTATAATATAAATTCAATATATAAATATAAATTTATTACATATTTTATGTATTTTGATATTTTAGGTATATTAGTACAATTTTCTATTTAATAAAAAATTATCGGAGAATGATGGAATGGGAAGAAAAAAATGAAAAAGAAATTGATTAAAAAAGAGGAATATAAAATAAAAAAGTAAATATAAATAAATTTAATAAGAGTGTTGCAAAAGATTTTTACCATCTCCATTTGTAAAATTTGTAATTCATTTATATTGATATATCGTTTATACCAAATAATAAATATCATCTGATGTGAATATATATGATTTTGTTAGGATATAATAAAATCCCATGAATGTTATATCCTATTATATCTAATTCTATCATGATTAGAAACTCAAATAGCCAAACGTAACTTTAGTGTACATTTTAAAGGTTTTGGCAATTAAATATCCATCCGCGTTAAATTTTGGCACTTAGGATGCCGGCGCTCCATCTTAGCTCCTCCTAATTGCATAGATCAAGAGAAAAATCAAACTTTGCTAAAAATACGCACATGCTTTGTTCATTGCATCATGGGCCACCACCATTGAACTCTACATCACCGACCAAAAAAAAAAAAAAAAACTCTAAATCATCTTTTGAACCCTTCAAATCCCATGTTGACTAGACTTTGGCGGGGGCCCCGTCGCCTTCGCTATTCTGTTCTTCGTAGTAGACTTCCAAACTTGGGGTTTGACTGAAATTCCATTGGTCACCAACATCTTTGGTTTCTCTTTGCGGGCCCCATTGTTCATGGGCCCTAATTGTCACACCCCGATCCTCGGGCACTCGCCCATCCCTCACCTTGGTCGATTTGAAAATTTGCGATATTCTAGGACGTATCGTCGACCCTTTCAATTTCATATGCACATGCGGAATCAATTAAAAATCCACAGACAATAAAACATTGGGATAGAACAGTAGGACTAAATTTCAAACCTTCACTCTTATTATATTGCAAACCAGTGCACATATATATATGCAAGGTGAACATTAAGCCAATTTAAAAACAAGGTTTACAAGCAGAAGTGGGGTTCTACAAGCTACGGGTCCCTGTCCTCCTCTTCATCATCCTCCACACTCCAACTAGAGCCTTCAGTAGAATGAACCAGACTTTCGAGATCTTCAAAATCCAAGTCTACTACATCTAGGGACCTGAAATGGTTATTCAATAACCAATGAGACAACGTCTTAGTAAGTTCTATCCCCTAAGACTCGATTAGTAAACCAATACACCTTAGGGCTGCCTATGCACAACACGAGTCAGATGACTTACCTTGGCCTCAAATTCCGTCCTGCATATTAGCACAAATCAAATAGGCACCCAAGCAATCATATCATAGATCGAAACATCAATCAAATCGACCTAGTCAATTTCGTCTCAATCGAACCATTCACAGGTCATTTCCATTCAATCAATCAATTCAGCACGCTAGATCAAATCATTGATCAATCGACCTAGTTGATTACATGTCATCACAACCCATGCTTGGTCGGCACATTCAATTCTATCTATAAGTCCTACCATAGTCCAGGAATGCTAAATCTAAGCTGATATATAGATAGTATAGCTCGCACTAAGCTGATAGGGTTAAGGTATACTGCTCTCGCTAAGCTGACATATCGCCCGTAGGTTGATATAGTATACTGGTATACTGGTATACTGCTTTCGCTAAGCAGACATATCGCCTGCAAGCTAATATAGTATACCCCCGATGCTCACTCTAAACTGATAAAGTGTACTACTCGCACTAAGCTGACATATCACCCGCAGGCTGATATAGTACACTAGTATACTGCTCTCACTAAGCTGACACATTAGAGCCCGTAGGATGATATAGTATACTATCCGACCATTCGATCCATTCCATCTTTTATCATTCTCGATAAAATAACCGTGTGTGGGGACCCAGTTGGCCTTTAGCCAAAATATTATAATTTTCTTTTCACAAATCCCACCATTTTTTGTAGTCCACCAAAATATTTTTGGCACTGTTAACCGATGCCTGGTTATTTTTCAATTAATAACCAAAGATTATTCAATAAAAAAATAATTCTCATTTTCGCAAATAATTCAATTCAGCACAATTCAAAGCTCAAATAAATAAACGGACCACACCACGACAATAAGCACAAAATTCCAGTCATCGACCCTCCCGGTTGAATTTCCGGAAAAATAAATAATTAAATAATTAATTTCGAAAAATAAATAAATAAATTTTAAAAATCCAATTTAGGCCCGTAATGCCTTATTGAAGCCCAATAAGGGTCGGGAAAAATCCCGAAATGCATTCAATAAATATTAGCACATGTCAATTCACTAATTGCGCAATTCAATTGCTTAACATGCATCACAATTATCTAATAATCACTAATCTACTATAATTTAACCACATAATTGCACTTAATTAAATCTAATCAACACTTAAGCATAATTAGCAAACTAAGAAATCATTAGTGAGCAAAACTCACTTGATAAACGCAAAGATCAGAAACCGCGACAGCGACGCGACGGTGGCCGAACTTGGGCCAACTTGCTTCGCATACCCAAGATGGGCTAAACTTGTTGGGCTACGCTAGATTGGGCTGACCTCAAGGAGCTGTACAAACTGTTAAAATCTTGGGCCGAATTACTGCTGAAGGATGGGCCAAACGCTGGGTTGTAATGTGCTGGACTTGCTGGCCGAAATTACTAGATCCATGGGCTGGAGACACAGGTCCAAGATTGAAGACGGTGGGCTGCTTGCTACAAAGAAGATCGGCCGAAGACATTGGAATCTGCTGGCTTTGCTGGGCCTGAAGAATGAATTTTGTTGGGCCAAGGAAATGCGTGAACTGTAGGTGACGGTGGTGAGCTGGCGGAGAAGAAATCATGGACTGCTGCTTCGTTCGGTGCTGCCCGCGTGAGGAAGGAGAATGGGTCAACAGAGGGCTTCGACTGGTTTGTTTGTTGACCGAACGTGCGTGGCTTCGATGGAGGATGAACGGCGCAAGAGCTGCTGGCATTGATCTGCTGCAGGCGTGACCGAAGGGGAGCAATTCAGATGCATGGAGATTCTTCTTCGGTGGGTGGTGTTGTTGGCGACCGAACCGTGCGCATGCCTGGGTTGATCTGAGAAGAGGTTGAACTCACGGGATTCAACTGGAGTAGCTACGGCGAGGCTTCGCTGGACCATTCGCTGGCGTGGACTGCTTGCTTAGGTGTGGACTGGAGAGAAGCTCGCCGTTTGTGTTGCCTCTATGCAGGCGACGCTTGAGATGAGGGAAAAACAAGGGCGAGATGCCACGAGGCAGCTGGCGTCGGGGTGTGCGGCTTCGCTGGCTTGTGGTCAACGAAGAGCTCCTGTTGGCTTCGTTTGTTGACCCAAGCTGGTTGAATAGCAGATGCATGGATGTGTGGCAGAGAAATCTATGGGTGTGGGCTTCGGTTGGTTGAATCCCACACGATAGAAACAATGGAGACAGAACTCGGTGGATGGCAGCAGGCAGCTCGGTGGGCCGTTGGATGAAGAGAGAGAGAGATGGTTCGGTGGATGATGGCCACGTGATGAAGAAGCAGCTTCGGTTGATGAAAGCGTGCAAGAAAGAAGCCGAAGGAGAGAGGGCTTCAATGGCTTCGGTGGCGTGCGGATCTTTGGTGGACGACAAGAGTTGGTGGAGATGACACGAGGAAATGGCTTGATCGGTGGAACGGCAGCTGGCCTATCAACTCCTAGCTTCGCTAGTTGATTGGTGGGTTGCTTCGGTGATTCATGCAAAGCAGACTGGTGGCAGCCAAAAGAAGCAGTCCACTATTGGGGAAGAATGCGAGTGAAATGAGGAGAACTGGAGAGAAGACCAAAGCTCGTCTCAAGAAGGAGGGTAATTCACACGAAGAAGGAGGAAGAGGCGGCAGTCTTGGCGTGCGGGAGACGTTGTTGAAGGAGGGGGCCCACCAAGTCTATCCCTTACATTGATTGCTTGGTCCTCTTCAACCTTCATACATATCCTTGGTCTTTTAATAATTTCCCACCACTTAACTAAATTGAAGCCAATTTTGTTGCCTCTTTTCCAAATCCAAATTTCAATTTTTGGTCTTTAATTTCTTCAACAAATTCTCAGTTTGATGTCCAAATTTGATGTAGAAAAAACCCACATAATTTTTACAATTCCCTTTCGCCATATAGCTCGGTTTGCAAGTTGAAATTTTTTTCAATTCGGCCAATCCGAATTTCCGTTAATTTTCTGCTGCGTCCGAAACGATTTTTCGTAAAAATTTCAGAATCTCTGAAAAATCTTCTGAGACTGATTCGATGTTCCTAAAATTTATTGTGACATGACAGGACTTTCAATTTCTGAAATCAGACTCGAATTCACGGTTAATTTTCATTCGACGTGTTTTTAGCGTGACCTAAGCTATCGGGTAACTTTTAGGCATTTTTAGTGCAAACAATTCGTGATCGCTTTTCTTTGAGCCACTATGAGACCACTCGACTCATTTGCGACTCTCGACTGTCGTAAAAATCTTGAGAATCTAAATACGGACATAGGGTATCAAAACAATAAGAAAATCTGTCTAGTGTAGGTCGACAAGAATTTTTCAATTTAGTGGTGTCACCCACGATTGGCCACACATCTCTGTCGAATCGACCTATCTATGATCTCTAATCGATTTTATATTGTGCTACAATGGCCTCTAAAGATAGACACGATTGAGAAATCGATTCCTAGTCGAATTCTCAAGTCTATTTACCTTAAAATCTTTATTGGTTTGCCCAGATAGTCTAGTTATCTTAAGAGTGATCAGCTCTGAGAACAGCCCTATAGGTGCGTCAATGAAATGCTCGATTTATTCAATAGAAAACATAGTCGAAAATCTGGGATGTCACACTAACCTTTCGACGGTTTCAAGAACTTTTGGTAAGAAACCACAAGGGATAAGAAAAAAAAATCACGTGCTTTTTCCCAATCATGAGAATATGCTGCACCACAACCCCATGCATGAACCGTAAACGACCCTCAATATACAAAAGAAAACTCATCCAGTTGCGAGACCAAGACCTCTCTCTCATGGTCAAAGTTCTATAGTAATACTATTAAATCATCAACTAGACTCATAATCAAAATTATTTTTGTCAAGAATACAACCAATACAAGTTGTGCTGATCTTTTATGTAACACCTACACCAATCAAATCAAACAACAATCTTCCAATGTAATTGGACCAATTGTTTTGTAATTTCATCATCTTCTATTAATATACACATTAGTAAGTACATTATAAATAATTCTTTTTAGTTCTTGTAATCTTTTGGAGTAATCAAGAGCTTGTCACTCTTACCAAATTGAGGTCAATGACAAGGAAAGGTCTACTTTACCCCCAGCAAATGATTCGACCACATGTTGACAAGAGAAATTTCCTAGAATTTAATGCAGAGCCTCGTTGAATTTTGTCCCTATGCATGCTTGCATCATAGCAATGGTCCTAGTTAGAGGCGAGATTAAGTCATTAGTGACAAATGAAGTCGAGTCTTGTATACATAAGCAGATTTTGAAATCCACTTTGATTAATTAGAAAAAAAAATTGGCATGCTCCCCATTCTATTGAAGAAATCCTTTTGAATGGAGAGACGACTTGAGATGATAAAATTGCAAGCTGCCTCCTGAAAAAAATTCAAGGTTGCTTACTTAATAAATTATTTATTTACCTAGAGCTTACGGTGTGAGAATTGCATGGTTCAAGTTGCCCTCATCCTAAATTCCAATAACATGCATGTGATGCATAAGTTGATCTTGTCTAGACTATACCTATTTGATTTGGTAAGGGAAACCCTGGAAATTTTGTCATACGTGCCGTAAGGCCAAACTTCTCTTTTTTGAGTCATAGAAAAGTTTGACATACATGTGCATAGTCTATGAGTGCATCATAACTTAAATAGACTTAATAGGTTAGTCTAAAATTAGGGGCATAAGTCAATCCACGTCGCATATCCTAATCTATATTTACCACGTTGACTACAAATGTTGTGTGTGCTCTATGCTTACAAGGATTAGTTTAGATTGTTGGTTTGCTAAGCAATGTGTCTAAGTGGATTTATATCGAGTGAATCATATTCAAGAACCAATAACAATTTAGCATATTACTAGTTTAGCTACATTCTCAATACACATGATAATTTTTCAATTAATACACATAGTTGATTGTCTAAAAAGTACTAAATTATTACACTTTTACCAATTAAGTCATAACCCTTTTAATTGCACCAATTGATCATCATTTCAATCCAACTAAAATCATCGCATAGAGATAAGATCGACATCAAAACCTTTATTTTTAATTGTGTGTAGAAACAACAAAGTGCCTTCAATAACAGTCAAACGAGCACACATTCGCATGTTGGTGTTGATTTCAATTTTTTGCAGACACAGAATGGGACACACAAGTTCATCAAGTGGTCTAACATGTGAACATGGCATCGCATATGCTGTATACATCTACGTGCATCTATACACTTCCAAGAAAAGAACAGATGAGAGAAAAATAAACTGCATTTTATCCTTATTGAACCCTTTTCCAATGCAACCCCACCATCCCACTCTCTGTGACATCTTGATTTTCCAATTCTATTTTCAACAAATTGAGACAGGCATTTCGTTGGTACGCATATAGTTATTTTCCCTAAACTGATCACTCATAGGATAACTAGTCTATCGGGTGAAGCCGTTAATAAATTCTAATGTATCAAACTCGAGAATTTGACCAGGAAACGACCTTTTGACCGAGCTAATCTGCAAGGGTCATTACAACATAGTTAAAAATCGATTAGAGACCGGAGATAGGTCGACTCGACAGAGGCATGTGATCGAGTGTGGGTGATTCCACCAAATTGCACGATTCTTGTTGATCGGCACTGGACCGATTTTCTGTCGTTTGGATACCCTGTGTCCGTATTTGAAATCCTAAGATTACCCTGACAACCGAAAGTTGCCAATGTGTCAAAGATATACATTGTGGCTTGAATTGATCAACCACAGGTCAAATGCTTGAAATTTTCTAAAAGTTACCCGGTAGATTATGATGCGCTAGTATCGTGCCAAAGTGAAATTAACTGTGAAATTGAGATCGAATTTAGAAATTGGAAGTCAGGGTGTGTCACAAATCATTTTATGATCATTGACTCATCTTTGGAAGATTTTTTATGCAAGCCGAGTTTTTCAGCAAAATAATCAAAGTATGGTTAATTTGATTTAGAAAATTGGTAGGGCCGCTTTTGGTTGTGCTTTTGAGATCTAAGATGGTTTTATGGACAAGTGAAGATGTGAATTGAAGTGTGGTGACATTGGATTAAATTTATGAACTTTAATTGGACTCAATTGGAAGAGAATTGATTGGAATTGAAGAAGTTAATGTACAAAGTTTTATGCTCCGGCAGAAAAATAAAATGGACCCATTGAAGATAGTTGTGGAGGATTTGAGTTAGTGGAGTGTGATGTCACCCTATGTCATGGCGGTTGGGGCAAATTGAATGAGATATTGACAAGTGGAGGGTGTGGATTAATCCTCAAAAGTTAATGGGCCCCACCACTCTTCATCTTCATCTTCTTCCTCCATGTTTGAACCGTGCAAGGGGGGAGGAGGGTGCTGAAACTGTGCGATGTAGGGAGGAGCTCGGCCAGCAGCTTGCATGTCGTTTGTCGCCGCCGAGCCAGCCCGCCCGTTGCCGTTTGCCATGCCACCGCACGCTGCCCCGCGCGCGCCTTGCCTCGCCATCCCACCCGACACCGCACGCTGCACACCGCATGCCCCTTCGCCGCCTGTTCGGTTGCTCGACACCGCCAGCTTCGCCGGAGAAGCTCGCCGCCGCCGTCATCCGTGCGCGTCGCCCGCGCACCGCTTTCGCTGCCTCCAGCCTTCGTCCGCACGATCCCAAGCCTCCAGCCCTCCGTCCAGCTGTTGTTTGGAGCCAGCTCACCGTCGCCAAGGTCGCCGGGAGACCCGCCGGAGCTACTGCCTCACCCGTCTGAGTTGCCGCCGCCCTCCTCTGCCCATTCCGACCCGAACTAGCCGCCGTTTAGCCCTCCGTCGGCCTCAACCAGCAGCCAAGAAAAATGGGTATGGCAGTGGACGTTTGGCCCATTTTGGCCGCCTTCCTAAGCTCGGATGCTCGACCTGCCTTAAGGAAAGTCGATTCTCACGTCGTCCCCATCGTTTTGGTCCGCTCGGCTCGCTAATTCGGTGAGTTTAGTTCACTAAATCTTGATTAGACAGTTAATGATGCCCTAAGTGTGCTTAGTCTAAGTTAAGTAAGCTTAGGTGGTTAGTTTAGTTTATTTAATTATGATTTAGATTAAGATGTTTGTTTAATTTAAAGCATGTTTAATTAAAGGCTAAGAGAGTTTATTTAATAATAAACCTTGATGGGACATAATAGGATTTTGTTTTTGAATTATTTAATTGTTTCGAAATTCTGGAATTTATAATATTATATTATATTCCGAAATTATTAAAATATTATTAAAAAACAGAAAAATTATTTTTGACCCCGATTGCTCGAAATTTCATGCCGATCGTTGCTGTGCATTTAGAATTTGAAATTGATGATTGGATATTATAAATTGAGTGTGGATCGTGAAAGATGGGGATATTATTGTTTAATTATTTAATAAATTCTGAAAATTATTTTGGAACCTTATTTTCTCAGAATTTTGTGCTAATCGCTGCTGTGCATTTAGAATTTGAATTTGATGAATGTATGTGGCAAATTGAGTGTTGATTGTGGTAAATAGGGATTTTATTCATAAAAACCCAAGTGTCGGGTTTTAATGCAAAAAATTGGATTTTCAATATTATATTAAATAGTGGAGTTTGAAAAAGTGAGATATTAGTTTTCTGGATTGAAATTAATGTGCCCTTACACACGTGGTTAATTTCTGGACTATTTTTAATATGAAGAAAAATGGTTGGGATCACTATTTTAAGTGGAAGCATTGAGTCAAATGCAAAGTGTCCCGTGCCGAATATGAATTGTTGTGTGATAATTAAGAGGAGATTGTCCTAGACTGTTGAGCTGAACTTGCCCCTATATGCGATGCCCATGCAGTGGTTGCGGGTTGCAGTAGATTATGAGCCCATGCTCCTTCGGGAATGCTGTCGACGTATTGACGAAGCCGCGCTCCAAGGTGGGGAGGCGATGCTTGGCTATATGCCAGTAGATAGCTGAACTGCGAGTAGGCTATGCCCTTGTGTGGCAGTGAATAACAATTAGAATGTATGTTGAGTGTTGTTGATGTGTCGGATTATGGCATGGAATGGGACGTGTCATAACGATTTAGTCTTATAATCAAGACCCCCACTATTGTTGGTTAGATGAAAGTGAATGCGTTCCGGTTATTTAAATTCTTATTACTGCATATGATTGAGTGATATGAACTGTGCTAACCTGCAGGGAGGAACCGAGGCGAGGTAAGTTCTCTATGTTATGTGGCTAGGCCACCCTTGGGCGTATTTTCTTTCTAATAGGGGTTTAGGGGGTTGAACTTGTTGAGACATTATCTCATCCCGGTTGGGGATTACAATTTCAGGTCTCTGGTAGTCGGAGCAGCTAGATAGTTTTGGTTGACCTTGAGGAGTTGCAGAAGTGAAGTCATGAGGATTGGAGAATGTGTCTGACTTGTAGATCGTAGGACAGATCTTTTTTAAGAGCCGGTCTTTTGTAGACTTTTGGCCGTAGACCTCTGTTTGTAATTCTGTTGAATTATGAAAGTGTTATGTTGTGATTTTGCTTCATGCTTTTCTATCCCGTATTTTATTGTCAGAGGTTTTATAATACGTTTCGCTTGTGCAATAATAAATGAATGGAATCGGCGACACTACCTGAGAATGTCGCATTTGCATGACCATGGTGGGATGTTGGCGCGCTTGAGGTTCGGGGTGTGACACTCTCTCTCGCCATTCCATAACCGACATTCTCTCTCTAGTTCTTTTCAATACTTTTCCGTTACAATTATCATCTTAAATATTTCGGCATTGTTTGGTTTCACCATTCATCACTTTCGTGGAATTACGGGAAACTTATCCATGCCGGCCATGAATACTGTTGCTTTATAGGTCTCGAGAAGTGTGGGATGTCGGATTTGGGGAAAATTATAAAAATAATTTTTTATTTATTGTAATTTTTTCAATTTAGTCCTAATTTTTTTTTTTGCTAATTCAGTTTTAAACATTTTGCATCATGTAAATCTAGTCAATCCGCTTAATTTTGACTTGCTAGCACTGATATGGATGCTAGCTAGCGCTGACCATCCAAGATTGACATGGACGCTAATGTGTCAATTTTTTTTTCTTATTTTCTTCCTCTAGACGGTTGCCGGACCAACCAAAGGGTACGACCATCGAGTTCAACCTCGCCAAGCACTAGGGAGGCTTGCCCTCGCCCAAATCTGGTGAGGGCAAGCCTCACCATGGCTAGGCGAGCACAATGGTAGATAATGTGGTGACAACGAGGGCAAGGCTCAACCTCGCAAGCAACAACAAGGCCTAATTAGGGGTGGTCAAGGCTCGCCTCACCAATTCTAGTGAGGGTGAGCCTCTCGAGTGGCCGACAAGGTCTAGAGGAAGAAGGAAAGAAAAAAAAAATTAAAGAATTAGTCGGATGGCGTCCACATCAACACCAATTAGCTAAAATTAATTGGATGAACTAAATTAACACAAATAGAAAAGGTTTAACACTCAATTGGCCAAAAAAAAAAAAATAGGACTGATAGAAAAAATTGCAATAAATTTAGGACTATTTTGATAATTTTGCTATCGAATTTATTTAGCCGATGTTGCCTATCGAAATCATGACAAGACACCACATTATTTGAATGTGTAATAATCCTGCCGCGGGGTTCATCGGCTTTGGTTGAATAGGAAAAGATGAAACGCGTCCGATTTTCATATTGCTCTGCACGTGATTCATAACGTTAAAACGCACAGTGGAACGCGTAAGAGAGACTTATCGGACGCTACGCTGTGCCGACCAGCAGCGGCCCATTGCCAAATGGACGAGTTCGCACATGAGAATTAAAAAGATGTCCAGCAACATATTCCAACCCAAATTTGCTTGGCCACCTTGCTGAAAGGACAAAAAGAGACATCCTGACACGCAAAGCACGATTCCTTCGAGGTTAGCATGCAACATTCCCCTTCAATTCTAGCTTTTTGCTAAATGAATAGGTTGGGATCAAATCATTGACGACCAGACTCTCTGAGAAAAGAGAAGAGGGTGTCGTTGGTGGGGATTAGGAAAACGACCAAAAGTAGCCGGAACATGACTTAAACTGCCTTTGCAGTCCATTTTCTCCACTGATTTTCTACTCATGCAGCGTAACTTTAGCAAAGAATATTATTCCCACTTCGAGTTCTTTGGAGCCGACTACAAAGGCCAAAGAGATTTCTCCTCCTTCTTTTTCTTTCTATGGTTTTACCTAAAGAAGCATGACTTTCAAACAAACCCATCATCATTTGCTTGCTTTGCTCTCAGGATATCATCAATAACTGACTATAATTCCGTATCGGATATTGTTTTCTTATGGCGTGTACTCTGCTACGTTTTGGAAGAAGTAGGATGCTGTGCTTAGAAGCAAATCCCGCTTGCATTCCATCTAGAATGCCTATTGAATGTTGAAGGATAGTCACATTTTACACTATGTGAAGAACAAACAATATGATTAAGGATGGTGTCTACAACCCTCAAACAATTTCTACGTCTTGTGGTAGTTGTTATTGACATTTTCAACAAGTAAATAACACTTTTAAATATAGGGTAGGCACATCTAAGAGATTGCTATGAAACATTGTCAAATCAAATACATGGCTTCTTGACCTCAACTTCTAGCTTTTGATCCCAAAGAGCTAGAGATATAAAATGTAGAATGCACATTAGATTGTTTACAAAAACTAGAGATTTTTTTTTTTTTATGTAAAAATATTCATAGTCAAGCATAACTTTCATAAATTTTGACAAGAAAATCACCTTTGAAATTCAAAGTTAAAATCTAGAAACTACCCTCAACAGTCAATCAAATCAGTTTATTTTTAAATGTCATGAATATCTTTTTATGTTCTTCTCTTAAAATCAATGTGGCGACAACTAACAATTGAATTGGATTATCATGTCTCAAAAGCATCCAACAATATCTCCGATTTCATCATAGCTTTTAACTTTTGTTCAATTGACCCATTTGTGTAATATCTCTTAATCTTATCTAGCAAGACGATGCGGATGAGCAAGATCATATGTGGACCATCCGGAGAGCAAGAGAAATGGTTGGACAAGGCAGGCTGAACAAAGTCACCACCTTTGGGACCCACTGGATTTCTTAATTTTAGTAATTTTCCATCCTCTTTAATCCTCTCTTGTGCAGTAGGAAAACTACTATAAATAGGGAACCCACCAGACAGCCCAATGCACAAGACAAGCCAAGGCAAACAAGCAAGTGCATTATCTTCATTCTGTGTGAGAGAGAAAGAGAGCGAGCAACCAAAAGAGAAGCAAGGTTTCACTACAGCTTCTAGAGAGAGAAAATGGAGAGCTTCCCAGTGATCAACATGGAGAACCTGAATGGTGAGCAGAGAGCAATCACCATGGACAAGATCAAAGATGCCTGTGAGAACTGGGGCTTCTTTGAGGTACAAAACTCTCTCTCTCTCTCACCTATATTTATGCTTGATAAAGTGGGTCTAACATTTTGGATTGTCATGCCTTGGGAAATGACCAAATGAAGCTGGTGAATCATGGGATTCCACCAGAGCTGATGGACACGGTCGAGAGAAGGACAAAGGGACACTACAAGAAGTGCATGGAGCAGAGGTTCAGAGAGCTGGTGGCGAGCAAGGGGCTCGAGTATGTCGAGACAGAGGTCCATGACTTGGACTGGGAAAGCACCTTCCACTTGAAGCACCTCCCCGTATCTAACATCTCCCAAATCCCAGATCTCGATGATGACTACAGGTAACTGATGACGAGAATTTATCAACTTAGATGAAAAGCTGCATTCCACTCCGCATCTATCGATGACGACCTTTCACCATTTGATGTGCAGGAAAGTCATGAAGGAGTTTGCAGTGAAGTTGGAGAAGCTGGCGGAGGAGCTCATGGACCTGCTGTGTGAGAACCTAGGCCTGGAGAAAGGCTACTTGAAGAAGGCCTTCCACGGGTCCAACGGACCGAACTTCGGCACCAAGGTCAGCAACTACCCACCGTGCCCAAAGCCCGACCTCATCAAGGGGCTCCGGGCCCACACCGACGCCGGTGGCATCATCTTGCTCTTCCAGGATGACAAGGTCAGCGGCCTGCAGCTCCTCAAGGATGGCCAGTGGGTTGACGTCCCCGCAATGCGCCACTCCATTGTCGTCAACCTTGGCGACCAAATCGAGGTAACATAAATACTCACACTTGCAACCCCCTCCCCAAAAGAAAAAAAGTAAGCTTTTTAAAATACAAGAGCATTCGAAATTATAAGATCGTTTCAATTTAAATGCAGGTGATAACTAATGGGAAGTACAAGAGCGTGCTGCACAGGGTGGTGGCCCAAACGGATGGCAACAGGATGTCCATAGCTTCATTCTACAACCCGGGCAGTGACTCCATGATTTATCCGGCACCGACGCTTGTGGAGAAAGAGCAAGAAGCAGCCGGCAAAGCAGCTTACCCGAAGTTTGTCTTCGAGAACTACATGAAACTGTATTGTGCTCTGAAGTTCCAAGCCATAGAGCCAAGATTCCAAGCCATGAAAGCCACGGAGTCGAGCCCCAATTTGGGCCCCATTGCAACCGCTTGATTTGGGAAAATTCTTGTCCAAATGGGTTGCAATTCTTTATTGCAAAACATGCAGTCATGCACGTGTGAGAGTCCTCTTTGGTGAGAAAGGACCGCGAATTTTTTAGTGGTTGGAAGGAATTTTTTTACTACGCCAAGCTTGAGAATAAATTATTATGGGTGTGTGTGTGTCCCGTTAGCAATTGACATGATATGTGTAAGATTATTTATATGAAATGTTAAATGCTATAGCATGTGAAATTGATCCCTCCATTAGTTGGTTTTATAGTATTTAATAACTCAAAACATTGTTCTAACCCAATGAAGATTTCTATTGATTATAAAGATGGCGAGTGTCTCAAAATAACTCAGCAATGAGCAAAACATTGATAAAATAGCTACCTTATCCGCTTAATCAAAAGGAAAAAAAAAACTCTTGAAATTTATGAAGCACCCAATTTTTGAATGTTTTCATCTCGTTTAACATATGGGAGTATAAATTGTTAAATTTGGTGGATTTCATGTCAAAACTCAGTGGGACATAACATATTAATGATGCTTTTGCATTAGGGGGAATGCCAGAATAATCCCGTGATTATATGTGACAATTGGGTGATAGGCGAAGGTATCCCCCCTCCCAAAATTGGTTTCGAAAGACAAAATGAGCGGTATCAAGCAAGGAAAATCCCTTTCCAGATGGTCCATTAGGGCCAACTTGGGTCTGGCCAATTTTATTTAGAAATTTGATATTACGAACAAGCCTAAAAAAGATATTTTGGCCCGAATACCCCACTCTACTCGTCCGAACTCGATCATTGATCAAGTCTATGTCATGATCTAGGAATCAACCAACTCTTTGGTATTGGCTTCCATGTTAATTAGATTTACAAACATGAACAAGACAGATCAAGTGAGGAAAGTGAGGACTTATGGTCTGTTGATTGGCCCAAAGTAAGACCACAAATGAATTTTATGGGCCTGGAAGCATATTGGGTCAGTTGTCAAGCCCCTAATGTTTTAAGGATGCTTGAATAATTCTACTAATCCTTCTTTATCATCACATGTCATTTGGATAATTTTACCTTCGCCGATGGGTAATTTTCCCTTTATAGCTGTCGACTCTTGTTGTAACATCATAGTCACATTGGCTATTCGTGAAATTTCTATATTGTGACAAAAAATACATCGATATCGTAAGAATGAAAAATCTATTTAAAATAAGTTGAAACATGTCAAGTCATGTTAGTTTCCTTTTTCATTGTTGAATCTTGTAGTGTTGTCCTCCAATTGGCCCGAGAATCAACACTTCCTAAGCTCGTCACTCTATAGTTCTGAGTTCAGTTGAGATGCCCGAGCCTGTCATCAAACCTTGGTGATCATTTTCCACATACTTGCTTCCAAAACAATCTCTAAAATGGACTTTGTAATTTAGCAGCTTGGGAGGACCTCGACAGCATCGTGGACCATCAAATCATGCTGTCATTTACCCCATAAGACCAAAACAAAATGGGGAAACAAAAGGGGAACAAAATCAAGATGAACGTAATCCAAAATTCCATCTCCATCTATAATTAATTGGATGTGAACGCAAACCGGATTCCCGGATTCGTTGATCCGATCAAACGGGCCAAAGACAAGTCAGGCCACACTTTGGTACGGATAATTGAATGCTGGGCTAATCCGCTAGAAACCGTGATCGACGGGCTCGCTTACCCAAACCTTATAATTTCTATCTATCAAAATGTTATTCATTTGTTTATTTAAGTCAACAAGTCATGTCAATTCGTTCACTATTAAGAAAATTCCACCGTTAAATTGCAAGTCTTAATTGGCTCTTTTGGGTCTCCAATGGCCTCTCCAGTCTCTCGATTTGCTTTGTCAATGCCTGTTTTCAAGATGGATCATAAGACGGTTTTTTCCTAGAATTTGCTGATTCATGCTTTCTTTGAGAATGTCGGCTCCCAATTTTCCATCATGAGGCAAGAAGAAGATCTCACATAGGTGGAAAGGATAAGAAGAACAAATAAGGTCCCAATACTTGAATTTGTGATTATGCAAGCTTGTTTCATAGAGACTTGGTTTCGTCCTTAGAAGGTCGAAGTGGGCGGCTTGAATTTATCCAGTTAAAAGGTCTTGAAAATAAGCTATGTTGAAAACAAAGCTTTGTTGCTACTGGATGTATCAAGTAGGAAATATCTTGGCTTACTAGAATTTTTCGCTCAAATTTTAATCATGGGAAATTTTAAAGGAGGAGAAAATGCATGACATTCATATTAGATTTCGAAAAAATATACATATTGTTGCTACTTATGAGAAAAACTTCTAGTCGATTGAGGTCGAACCACATTAGACTATTTCATGCTCACTATGTCCACGTATGTGACATGTCATCTTTACACAAATCATGTGGCAATTTTGCTTGATTTGCTCCTCCTAATTGCATTGATCAAGAGAAAATTAAACTTTGCTAAAAATGCTCAAATACTTTTGTCACGGTCTGCGATTCTACTGTATTTGTGAACTCTCGTGAGTGCAAGTTGGGGTTATCGAGTGAAGAGTGAGAATACAAAGGGGATTAACATAACTAGTTCATTAGGGTGGCATTAGGACAATTGGTACTAGTAGTTGTAGGATAGAAGGATTATCTTACTTAAGAGCACTAGAGATATGATTGGCCTTCCATGCATAAACTAGTTGAGCTAATGCCACTCTTCTGATGAGATCATAGTAGGTTGAGACCAATTATTGAGTATAAAGTGATTTACTATCTAACTTGATGCACTAGATGCCCATGCTGAATTGGGCATGATATGATCTCGTATAAGGAAGTTATTTGTCATATTATTTTCTGGAACAACAATTGAACGATGGTTGGCCTAGTGAATTCCGCTTATCAGGTGCCGCACAGGTTGTTTTGAGGCCAACGAACTGTCGGCTAACGACACTTTGCTCATGTCATCACCAGCCACCACCATTGAAGTCTGAATTGTCTTGGGAACCATTCAAATCGCATGATTACTAGGCTTCCGTGCTCACCCCAACCATTAAAGTCTGAGATCTCTTGGGGCGCCTTCGCAGTACTGTTGTTCGTACAAGACTCGCGAGGTCAGGTTTGACTGAAATTCCATTGGTCGTCAACATCTTTGGTTTCTCTTGGCGGGCCCCATTGTACATGGGCCGTTGCCTTTCGACGGGTTCCAGAATTTCTGGTAAGAAACCACAAAGGAAAATGAAAAAAAACATCACGTTCATTTTCCAATTCATGAGAATATGCTGCCCCTTCCCGCCCCCATGAACCGTAAACGACCCTCAAGTTGCAAGACCAAGTCCTCTCTCGCGGTCAAAGTTCTTCTACTGTACAATTAAATAATCAATTAGAGTCCTAATCGAAATTAATTTTTACACAAATGAACCGATATGAGTTGTAGTGGTCTTTTGTGTAATACGACATTGATTGATTCATCTGATGATCTTCTGAAGCAATTGGATTGAATTTTTGTAATTTCATCATCTTTTGTTAATCTATACACTAGGAAGTATTTACATTAAAATAAATACATTATAGATTATTATTTTTAGTACTTGTGATCTTTTGGAGTAATCAGCACGCTCTTGGCAAATTGAGTTCAATGACAAGGAAAAGTCTACTTCACCCCTAAAAATGATTCGACCGCTTGTTGATAAGAGAAATTTCCTAGCAGTTTAATGTAGAGCCTCCTTGAATTTCATCCCTACACATGCTTGCATCATTAGCTATTATCACGAATAGGAATCGTCCTAATTAGAGGCGTGATTAAGTCATTGATGGTAAATGAAGTCAAGCCTTGTATACATGAGCAAATTTTGAAATTTACTTTGATTAATTCAAAAAATCAGAATAGGCATCCTCCCCATTCTGCTGAGGAAATCCCTTTGAATGGAGAAACGACTCGAGATGATGGAATTGCAAGCCGCCTCGTGAAACAATTTCAAGGTTGCTTACCTCATAAATTATTTAGTAACCTAGGAGATTATGGTGTGAGAATTGCATGATCCAAGTTGCCCTAGTCCTATATCCCAATAACATGCAATTGATGCACAAGTTAAATCTTGTCTAGAATAGACTTGTTTGATTTGATAAGGGAAACCTTGGAAATTTTGTCTTAGGTGCCGTAATGCCAAATTTCTCTTTTTTGGGTCATAGAAAAGTTTGACATACACGTGCATAGTCTACGAATGCATCATAACATAAATAGACTTAACAGGTTAGTCTAAGATGAGGGGCCGAAGTTAGTCCACCTCACATATTACCTAAGCTATATTTAGCACGTCAACTACAAATGTTGTGTGTGCTTTGCGCTTACAATGACTAGTTTTGAAAGTTGGTTTGTTAACAATGTGTCTGAGTGGGTTTATATCAAGCAGACCATATTCAAGAACCAATAACAATAGGTTTCTCAACACACATGATAATTTTTTAATTATTACAATTAGTTGATACATAATATATCATTTGTGGGTAAATTGTCTAAAAAGTCCTAAATTATTGCATTTTTGTCAATTTAGTCATAAATCTTTTTATAGTGCCAATTGATAAGCATTCCAATCTAACCAAAATCATCACATAGTGAAAAGACCAACATCAAAACCCTATTTTTTAAGAGTGTGTGAAAACAACAAAGTGCCTTCAATAACAGTGGAATGAGCACACATTCATGTGTGGGTGTCGATTTCAATTTTTGGCAGAGAATGGGACATGCAAGTTCATCAAGGGGTCAAACATGTGAACATGGCATGGCATGTGCCATACACATCTATTTGCATCTAATACACTTCCAAGAAAAAGAACAGACGAAGGAAAAAAGATAGTGCATTTTATCCTCATTGAACCCTTTCCAATGTAACCCCACCATCCCACTCTCTCTCCCCATTCCATTGCCGACATTCTCTCTCTAATTCTTTTCAATATTTTCCCGTTGTAACAATCATCTTGTGTGATTCTTTTCAATACTTTCCATTTTAAATGCCATGAATATGTTTGTATGTTCTTTTCTTAATATCAATATGGTGCCACCTAACAATTGAATAGGATGATCTTGTCTCCAAAGCATCCAACAATATCTCCGCTTCTTCATAGCTACCTAACTAGTGTTCAGTTGATCCATTTATATAAAATGACCTCTTAATCTAATCACAAGGATCAGATTTAATTAAATTTTTTTATTGGCAAGACAATGTGGATTAGCAAGATCATATGTGGACCATCTAGCCATGCAACCAATTAATAGCAACGAACGTTAATCATACAAATTGCGAAGTTAAATATTAAAATGCGCATGAGCCACTCCCTTCTAAATAAGAACTGAATCCCATTTATTTAGCTGAAGTACTTTGCTTTAGAGCACACGAGCCATGGGCTTAGCATGTCGATTATTTTGGGATTCACATGGATTATTCTCAATAACCCACAATTAAGTTATGCAAAATGATAACGGGGGAAGTTGTCTAATGTTATAGATCTATTGTATGGATGTTAATTCAGTCCTTAAATTTTCAAAGTCTACCAATTTAGTCTTAGATCTTTGTGCGATATTCCATTGTAGTCATTCCTGTCAATTTTCACCGAAAATCGCTGATATGACAATAAGCCACCTAATATGGCTAGCAATGATTAGATTGCCATGTCGGTGATTTTCGAATGTCGTAAATTTCGTGTAAAGATTTAGGACTAAATTGATGAATTGAAAAGTGTGAGACTGAATTGGTTATCCATATAATAGATTTACAACCGAATGGTTAATTTTCCAAATGTAGACTATGGAGGTAATACCTACAATTCATTAGTGTATCTGGACGATATTGCCTAAGTCTTATGGCTTGTCGAACATGTTTTTATTTCACAAGACCCACAACTTACACGCTCTAATTGCCACATGCCTTGTGAAAAAACTTGTTTTACCTAACTTTTCGGCGCGTCATCCACGCTCAAAAGGAAGGCACGTCGGATCTAGGTTAGTGCATGTTCATGGAGGGTCACTGCCGAAATGGAAGAGGGATCCTAGCTACCATCCAAAGTGGACCCAAAATCAAGAGAGCAAGAGAGATGGTTGGACAAGGCAGGCTGTCTATAGCCAACACCTTGGGGTTGGTTGTCCATGGAGGATTTCTGGGACCCACCGGATGTCATTATTTTACTAATTTTCCGTCTTCTTCAGTCGTTGTTCGACTCAATGGCCCATGCAATACTCTGTACAAGCATGTGAACATAGAAAGCGATCAAGGAAATCCTCTCTTGTGCAGTAGGAAAAACTCTATAAATAGCGAACCCACCAGGCATCCAAGGCACAAGACAAGTCAGGGCAAACAAGCAAGAGAGAGAGAGAGAGAGAGAGAGAGAGCAGCCAAAAGAGAAGCAAGGTTTCACTGCAATTTCTAGAAAGAGAAAATGGAGAGCTTCCCAGTGATCAACATGGAGAACTTGAATGGTGAGAAGAGAGCAATCACCATGGACAAAATCAAAGATGCCTGTGAGAACTGGGGCTTCTTTGAGGTACAACTCTCTCTCTCTCTCTCTCTCTCTCTCTCTCTCTCTCTCTCTGTAACCTATATTTTATGTAAAAGAAAAAAGTGGGTCTAACATTTTGGATTGTGATGCCTTGGGAAATGACCAAATGAAGCTGGTGAATCATGGGATTCCACCGGAGCTGATGGACACGGTCGAGAGAGTGACAAAGGAACACTACAAGAAGTGCATGGAGCAAAGGTTTAGAGAGCTGGTGGCGAGCAAGGGGCTCGAATATGTCCAGACGGAGGTCCATGACTTGGACTGGGAAAGCACTTTCCATTTGAAGCACCTCCCCGTCTCCAACATCACCCAAATCCCTGACATCGATGATGACTACAGGTAACCCATGATGAGAATTGTCAACCTAGATGAAAAGCTACATTCCACTCCACATCCATCGATGATGACCTTCCACTGTTTGATGCGCAGGAAAGTCATGAAGGAGTTTGCAGTGAAATTGGAGAAGCTGGCGGAGGAGCTCATGGACTTGCTGTGTGAGAACCTGGGCCTGGAGAAAGGTTACTTGAAGAAGGCCCTCTATGGGTCCAACGGGCCGAACTTCGGCACCAAGGTCAGCAACTATCCGCCGTGCCCAAAGCCTGAACTGATCAAGGGGCTCCGGGCCCACACTGACGCCGGCGGCGTCATCCTACTCTTCCAGGATGACAAGGTCAGCGGCCTACAGCTCCTCAAGGACGACCAGTGGGTCGACGTTCCCCCTATGCGCCACTCCATCGTCATCAACCTAGGGGACCAAATCGAGGTAGGATACATACTCGCACTCACAATAAAGAAAAAGAAAAACCTTCTCAACGAGTTGGTCACACTGATGCTTACATAGTACAGCGCAACCATTACCTTTTATTATATGAAGGTCACATTCAGCATTTGAAAGAACATTTGAAATCAAATGCAGGTGATAACCAATGGAAAATATAAGAGCGTGTTGCACAGGGTGGTGGCCCAGACCGATGGGAACAGGATGTCCATAGCTTCATTCTACAACCCGGGCAACGACGCAGTGATCTATCCGGCACCGGCACTTGCACAGAGCGAGGCAGAGGAGGCCGATGAAGCAGCATATCCAAAGTTCGTGTTTGAGGACTACATGAAACTGTATGCTGCTCTCAAGTTTCAAGCCAAAGAGCCAAGATTCCAAGCCATGAAAGCCATAAAGTCGACCCCCAATTTGGGCCCAATTGCAACCGCTTGATTTGGGGAGTTTGGGGAATTCTTCATCAATAAGTTGGCAACTCTTTGCTTGCAAAACATGCCGTCGTGCACCTTAATAAAGGAATGTGAATAATTTGGTGATTGAAGGAATTTTTTTCATACCCAGAACTTAAGAAAAATTGTAGTTTGTGTTGTCTTAGCAATTGACGCAAATTATATATGAAATATTGCATGTTATATTGTGTGAAATTGATTTCTCCATTAGTTGGTTTTATAGTATCTAATTACTTAAAATATTGTTATAACCCAACAAGGTTTATGTTGATTATAAAGATGGGAAGCATCTCAAAATAACTCAACAATGTGCTTGAGCAAAACATTAGCTAATACAACCTCTTGATCAATAAAATAAAAAACTTCATGGAATTAATGAAGCGCCTAGCTTTTGAATGTATGCATTTCATTTAACATATCGCAGTATAAATCGTCAAATTTGGTGGATTATGAGCCTACAAAAGAAATTTTAGCTTGGATACCCCACTCTACCCATCCAAACTCGCTCATTGACCAAGTCCACTAATGTCATGTATCCAGGAATCAACCTATTGTTTGGTATTGGCTTCTATGTTAATTAGATTTGCGGACATGAACAACACAAATCGAGCGACAACTCATGTCCATTGATTGGCCCAAAGTAGGACCATAAAGGAATTTTATGGGCCCGCAAGCATATTGGATCAATTACTAAGCCTAATATGTAAAGGATGCTTGAATAATTCCACCAATCCCTCTTCATCACATGTCATCCCAGCAATTTCACTATTACATATGGATAATTTTCCCCCTGGAACTATCGGCTCATGTCATAACATTGTAATTGCATTGGCTATTCATGAAATTTCCACATTGTCATGAAAAATATATTGATGATGTGAGAATATAAATCCATTCAAGATGAGTTGAAACGTATCAAGTCGTGTTAGTTTTTTTTTTTTTCCCTCATTGAATCTCGCAATGTTGTCCTCCAATTGGCTTGAGAATTGGCACTCCGTAAGCTCATCTCTCTCTAGTTCTGAATTAAGCTGAGATGCTCAAGCCCATCATCAAACTTTGGTGCTCATTTTCCGCGGAACACAAGACAACTTTTTTACATGGAAAAGCTCCTCAGTGTGAGGAAATAAAAAATCACAGGATTGGAGTCCACTCAAAATCTTCATTCTGAACAAAATCAGGTGAACAAAGTTCTTCTCTAGTAAATACTAAAGGTACATAGCAGTAAAGATACCAAGAATATTATTTTTGATAATACGCATAAATTTCACAAGAAATTAAGGATAAATCTCATAAAAAGCATAGGTTCTGTTCAACCTACAAAAAACTTGAGGTAGGGAGCTCAAGTGAATCAAACTGTTCAGATTTGAAAAGAGTGTGTCACGAATATGCTAATAAAATTTCAGCTCAATCGGACCATAAATTGATGCCAGCTTGATGATAATATGATACTATCCTAAATCTAGATTTTCTACTCTCTCATTCTCTCTTGTTTCCACGTTTCAACCAACATTCTTTGCGATAGTGAGAAATCATATTTCTTCATATTAATTATCATATGGGCTTAAACTTTTGGGCTTACAATTCATAGGGCTTTCTCTATATGAGAGTAAACTCAGTCAACAAAAATGTGTCAAATCGTGTTAGTTTTCTTCCTTCTTGTTGAATTTTGTAGCGTTTTTCTCTAATTAGCCCGAGAATTGACGCTTCATATGTGTGTTGCCCTTCAGTTCCAAGTTAAACCGAGATGCTCGAGCCTGAGACCAGACTTTGGTGCTCATCTTCTACAGGCTTGCTTCCCACACAATCTCCAGAACATGCTTGTAATTTAGCTGCTTAGAATGGACCTGAACAGCATTGTGGGCCATCAAGGGGACACAATCAAGATGAACGTGCTCCGAAATTTCATCTCCATTTATCTTGGATGTGAACACAAATCTAATGGGTAAATTCAAAGATAAATTGGCCACGCATTGGTACGGACGATTGAAACCAAAGTTGGTCCAGTAGAAACCGTGATCGACGGACTCATTGACCAAAAACTTATATAATTATCATATACCGAAAGTCTCTTTCTTTTGGGGTGGGGTGGGGTGGGGTGGGGTGGGGTAGGGTGGGGGGTTTATAAATAATAAGTCATGTCAATTCGGTCCCACTCTTGAGAAAATTTCACTGTTGAATTGCAAGTCTCAATTGGCTCTTTTTGATCTTGACTGGCCTCTCTAGTCTCTCTCTCCATCTGCCTTGTCAATGCTTGTTTCCAGGATGGCCCATATAACGCTCTTTCCTAGAATTTGCCGGTTCATGCTTTCTTTGAGAAGGTTGGCTCTCAATTTTTCATCAAGAGGCAAGAAGAAAGATCTCACCTGGGTGGAAAGGATAAGAAGAAAGTTCAAAGGTCTTAATGCTCAATTTTGTGATTAAGCAAGCTTGTTCAATGGGGACTTGGTTTCGTTCTGAGACGGTTGAATTGAATGTCGTAGATTAATCTAGTTAAAGGCCTTAAAAATAAGTTATGATAAAGAAAAACTATGTTACAATTGGCTATATCAAGTAAGGTATATCTCCATTTACTAGAATTTCTCACTTAAATTTCAATCTCAAAAGATTTCAAGAAGGAGAAAATGTGCAATGCTCAAGCAAATTTTGAGAACATACATATGTATGGTTGCTGTTTATAAGAAGAACTTTAAGTCGAAGTCAGACCACATTAGAATATCTCATGCTCACGATGTTCACATACATAACGTGTCGTTTTGAATCGAATCACGTGATGATTTCATTTGATCTGCTCCTAACAAGAGAAAAATCAAACTTCTTTAAAAAGCACAAGCTTTGCCCATAGCATCACGGGGCCCCACGATTGAACTCTAAATTGTTTCGTGAAACCATTCAAATCCCATGATGACAGGACTTCGGTGGGGCCTCCCGCCTTCGCTGTTCTGTTCTTCGTAGAGGACTCGCAAGCGCGGGGTTTGACTGGAATTCCGTGTAGCCCTTCTGGGGTTTAAGAATTTCTGGTAAGAAAGCACAAAGGAAAAAGAAAAAACAAAAATCACGTGCATTTTCCAAATCATGAGAATATGCTGTTTCACAGCCCCATGAACCGTCAACGACACTCCGTGGAAAAATTTCTCCTCAGGTTGCGAGACGAAGACCACTCTCACGGTCAAAGTTCTATAGTACTATTAAACCATCGACTAGATTCTTCATCGAAACTACTTTTCACACGGATACAGCCGATGCGAAATGTAGCGATCTTATGTATAACATCCATGCCAAATGATTTAGCTGATGATCTTATGAAGCAATTGGACCGATTTTTTGTATTTCCATCTTTCATTAATCTACACATTAGCATGTATTTACATTAAAATAAGTACATTTTAATCATGGTATTAATCCAATTTAATCGAAACTAATGAATAGTAAATATATTAGTTTGGGATTTCTTGTGGTCAAAAAATTAATTTTAGATAAATTTATTTAATATGTACCAATTTCGGATTTTCGTGGTATTAATTCTTGAAATTATTATTTTAGTGCTTGTAATCTTTTGGAGAAATCAAGAGCGTGTCGCTCCTGGCAAATCGAGGTCAATGACAAGGAAAGTTCTTCGCCCCCACAAATAATACGACTGCATGTTGCCAAGAGAAATTTCCAAGCAGTTTAATGCAGAGCCTCCTTGAATTTTGTCCCTATGCATGCTTGCATCGTCAACTCATCATCACAAACAGGAATGGTCCTAATTAAAGGCGTGATTAAGAAGTTAAAGATAAATGAAGTCAGGCCACGTCTACATGATCAAATTTTGAAATCCACGATGATTAATTCAAAAAATCAGAATTGGCATCCTCTCCATTCTGCTGAAGAAATCCCTTTAAATGGAGAAATGACTCGAGATGATAAAATTGCAAGCCGCCTCGTGAAATAATTTCAAGGTTGCTTACGTCATAAATTATTTAGTTACCTAGGAGCTTGCCGCATGAGAATTGCATGGTTCAAGTTGCCCTCATCCTATATCCTAATAACATGCATTTGATGCACAAGTTGGATCTTGTCTAGAATAAACCTGTTTGAATTGATAAGGGAAACCCTGAAATTTTTTTCTTAGGTGCCGTAATGCCAAATTTCTCTTTTTTGGGTCATAGAAAAGTTTGACATATACATACATAGTCTACGAATACATCATAACTTAAACAGACTTAAGAGGTTAGTCTAAGATTAGGGGCCGGAGTCAGTCCACGTCGCATATAACCTCAGCTTTATTTAGCACGTCGTCTACAAATGTTGCGTGCGCTCTATGCTACAAAGACTGGTTTAGAAAGTTGTTCGTTAAACACTTTGTGTCTGAGTGGGTTTATATGGAGCAAACCATATCCAAAAATTAATAACAATTTAATATATCACATATTTAGCTATTTTCACTTAATACATTTAGTTGATACATAATATATCATTTGCAGAAAAATTGTCGAAAAAATCATAAACTATTGCACTTTTTGTCAATTTAGTCATAAATCTTTTAATTGTACCAATTAATAATTGTTCCAATTTGACCAACATCATCACATAGTGATAAGACCGACATTTAAACCCTTATTTTAAGTGTGTGTAGAAACAACAAGGTGCCTTTAATAACATTCGAACGAGCACACATTCATATGTTGGTGATGTCGATTTCAATTTTTGGCAAACAGAATGGGACACTCAAGTCCATCAAGTGGTCTAACATGTGAACATGGCATCGCATGTGCCGTATATACATCTACGTGCATCTATATACTTCCAAGAAAAGAGTAGACGAAGGAAAAAGAAAGTGCATTTTATCCTTATCAAACCCTTTCCAATGCAACCCCACCGTCCCACTCTTTCTCGCCATTCCATTACCGACATTCTCTCTCCAATCCTTTGCAATACTTTCCCATTGTAATTGTTAGAATATTTAAGTAATAAACGATGCATACATTTAATAGCTTAAACTTTTAGAAAAACAGGCAATGATACCATAAATTCTCACATGGTATCAAAGCTAGATATCTTAAGGTTTAATATTTTCATGTCCCATTTGTCTCCCCAATTAAGTTTTCACACTTAGTTTTAGGCCAAAAAATCAAACTAAGCATGAAGAGGAGTGTTAGAATTTTTAAATAATAAACTAAGTATTTATCTAATGGTTTAAACTTTTAGAACATTTAGCAATGGTCCCACCAAAATCTCATATGGTATCAAAGCTTGAGATTTTAATACTACTTAAAAGACCATAATAAGAGTGAGAGGAAATGTTAGAATATTTAAATAAAAAATCATGCGTTTATCTAACGGTTTAAATTTTTTACACAATTGACAACTTTACACATCTCGAAAAGAGCATGATGTCTAATATGTTACTTGATGCTGCTAGTCGAAATCATGAAAGGCGTGATATTATCAAATGTTTAGTAATCCTAGCATAGGGTTTGTCGGCTTTGGTTGAATATGAAAAGATGAAACGTGTCCAATTTTTATGTCATTATGCACATGATTAATAATGTTAAAACACGGCGGAACACGTAAGAAAGGCTAATCAAACCATCGCCAAACGGAGGAGTTCGTACATGAGAATCAAAGATGTCCAGCATCATGTTCCAACCCAAGTTCGCTTGGCCTTCTTGCAGAAAGTACATAAAGAGGCATCCTCCCACGCAAAGCACGATTGCTTCAAGGTTAGCAAGTAACATTCGCCTTCAATTCTAGCTTTTTGCTAAATAAGTAAGTTGCCGTCAAATCACTCACGGCCAAACTCTCCAAGAAAAGAGAAGAGGATGTCGTTGGTGGGGATTATGGAAAACGACCAAAAGTAGCTGGAACATGACTTAAATTGCCTTTACAGTCCATTTTCTCAACTGTTTTTTCTACTCGTGCACCTTAACCTTAGCAAAGAATATTATTCCCACTTCGAGTTCTTTGGAGTCCCGCTACATAGGCCAAAAGGAGCTCTCTCTCTCTCTCTCTCTCTCTCTCTTTATTTATTTATTTATTTATTATTATAGGGTTTTTCCCAAAAGAAGCATGACTTTCAAACAAACCCATTGTCATTCCCCCTTTGCAATCGAGATATCTTATATCATCAATAACTAATTATAATTCCATGTTGGGTATTATTTTCTTATGGTCGTGCACTCTGCTATGTTTGCAACAAGTGGGATGCATGCTTAGAAGTGAATTGCGCTTGCACTCTATCTAGAGTGTTTGTTAAGTGTTGAAGGACAGTCACGTCACGCCTTTTGCACTCTGTGAAGAACGAGCAGTATGATTGAGGATAGTGTCCACGACCCTCAGACAATTTCTACATCTTGTGGTAGTTGTTATTGGCATTTCTAACAAGTACATTACACTTTTAAAGATAGGGTAGATGCATTTAAGAGATTGCTACGAAATATTGTCATGCTTACAAGATCAAATACATTGGCTTCTTGACTTCAATTTCTAGCTTTTGACCTCAAAGAGCTAGAGATATATAATGTAGAATGTGCATTAGATCGATTACAAAAACTATAGATCTACTGATGTGAAAATATTCACAGCTGGCCATAAGTTTTCATAAACTTTGACAAGAAAATCACCTTTGAAATTCAAAGTTAAAGTCTAGAGAATTACCCTCAACAATCAATCAAACTAGTATATATATATATGTCATGAATATCTTTTTATGTTCATCTCTTAAAATTCATGTGGTGACACCTAACAATGGAATTGGATTATCATGTCTCAAAAGCATCCAACAATATTTCTGTTTTGTCATAGCCACCTAATTAGTGTTCAATTGACCCATCTATTAATCTTATCATAAGGATCGAATTTAATTAAATTTTTTCTTGGCAAGACGATGTGGATGGCGAGATCATATGTGGACCATCTAGCCACAGAACCAATCGACAGCAACAATCGTTTGTCATACATATTGCAATTTCAAATAGTAAAACGTGCACGAGCCACTTGCTTCTAAATAAGGACTGAATCCCATTTATTTAGCTGATGTCATGAAAAATGGTAGAAGTACAGCCCAAGTGCCATAACTTGGCACGGAGGGACACTTAAGTGCCAAAACTTTAAAATGGTACACTTGAGTGCCGGTTTTGAAGTTAAATGGGACACTTAAGTGCCACTCTGGCGAAAAATCCGACCAAATGGCTAACGTGGCCATTTTCCGGTGAGTTTGGTCCAAAATGGAGTCGTTTTGCATGCTGACGTGGCAAAGAAAATGCAAAAACGATACCGTTTTCGTGTCTACGTGTAAATAATAAAATAAAAATTAATTAAATTAGATTTTAAATTAATTTTATTTAAAATATTAAAAAAAATTAAAAAAAAAAAGAAAAATTTAAAAATTAAGAAAAATTAAAATTTTTATAGAAAGGGGGGTCGAACGGGGCGGCTGAGAGTTGAGCCCTCGCCGCCGCCGCCTCCCCGTCGTCGGCGATGGAGGGGGGAGGGTCGGCCGGGGTCGCCGGCCCCTAGCTGGGGGCCGACGAGCCGGCCGACCGACGACGAGGGCCCGCAAGCCCTTGCCCAGATCTGGGGCGAGGGTCATGGCCCTTGCCGCGATCCGGTGAGGGCTCGCAGCCCTCGCCGTTGGTTGGCCGGGGGCTGGCGACCCCCGTTCAACCCCGCCTTTTTTTTTCTTAATTTTTTAAAATTTTTAAAATTTTCTTAATTTTTTTTTTAATTTTTTTGAATATTTTAAATAAAATTAATTTTAAATCTAATTTAATTAATTTTTATATTATTATTTACACGTAGACACGAAACGACATCGTTTTTGCATTTTCTCCGCCACGTCAGCATGCAAAACGACGCCGTTTTTGACCAAACTCGCCGGAAAATGGCCACGTTAGCCATTTGGCCGGATTTTCGCCGGAGTGGCACTTAAGTGTCCCACTTTACTCCGATATTGGCACTTAAGTGTACCATTTTAAAGTTTTGGCACTTAAGTGTCCCTCCGTGCTAAGTTATGGCACTCCATGTGTCCCAACCTCCATGAAAAAGATTGCTTAGAGTACACTTGCCATGGTGCTCCTTATGTTGATTATTTTGGGATTCACATGGATCTTTCTTGATAATCCATGATTAAGATACGCAAAATGTTGAGAAATTTGTCTAATAAGTCAAAAATATATTGTATGGATATCAATTCAGTCATTAAACTTTCAAATTTTACTAATTACAACGTTGTCTTTCCTAACAACTTTTGCCAAAAAATCGATAGCATAATAGTATGCCACATAGGATTGCAGTGATAATTGGACTGCCACATCAACTATTTCGACAAAATTAATGAGGAAGGATTATATTCAAATTACATGCAAAAGTTTGGAACTAAATTGATAAATTTGTAAGTTTACGATTGAATTGACATCAATAGAATAAGCTTGTGATTGATTGGGTAATTTATCCAGATATTAACTATGGTGGTAACATCTGCAATTCATTTGTGTATCTAGATGATATTACCTAAATCTCATGGCTTGTTGAACTAGTCGCATTTTGAAGATACAAATACAACTTCAACGATAGTGCGCAACATCATAAATCAAGCATTTTTTGTTTGTTTTTTGTTTTTTGTGACAAGACACAACTTACATGCTCTAATTGTCACGCACCTTGTGAAAAAGTCAACCTATCTTATCGACATGTCATCGATGCTCAAAAGGAAGGCGGGTAGATTGTAGGGTCTAGTTTAGTGCACGTTCATGGAAGGCCGCTGCCGAGTTTAAACTTTAGTCAAAAGGGAGTGAAAAATAAATAAATAAATAAATAAAGGCGAAAGAGGAGGGAAGGATCTTAGCTACCAGCCAAAGTGGGTCCAAAATCCAGAGATCAAGAGAGCTGGTTGGACAAGGCAGCCTGACCATAGCCACCGCCTTTGATCCTCGTTTGACTCTATGGCCCATACGACACTCTGTACAAGCATGTGAACATGGAAAGTGGTAAGGAAATCCTCTCTTGTGCAGAAGGAAAGAACTACTATAAATAGCGAACCCATGAGACACCCAATGCACAAGACAAGGCAAACAAGCAAGTGCATTATCTTCTTTCTGAGAGAGAGAGAGAAAGAGAGAGAGACCACAAGAGAAACAAGGTTTCCCTGCAATTTCTCAAGAGAGAAAATGGAGAGCTTCCCAGTGATCAACATGGAGAACCTGAATGGTGAGAAGAGAGCAATCACCATGGACAAGATCAAAGATGCCTGTGAGAACTGGGGCTTCTTTGAGGTACAACTCTCTCTCTCTCTCTCTCTCTCTCTCTCTCTTGCTCTCTATGTAACCTATATATTTTATGTAAAAGAGTGGGTCTAACATTTTGGATTGTCATGCCTTGGGAAATGACCAAATGAAGCTTGTGAATCATGGGATTCCGCCCGAGTTCATGGACACGGTCGAGAGAATGACCAAGGGGCACTACAGGAAGTGCATGGACCAGAGGTTCAGAGAGCTGGTGGCGAGCAAGGGGCTCGAGAATGTCCAGACGGAGGTCCATGACTTGGACTGGGAAAGCACCTTCCACTTGAAGCACCTCCCCCTATCCAACATCTCCCAAATCCCTGATCTCGAAGATGACTACAGGTAACTGATGACGAGAATTTATCAATTTAGATGAAAAATTGCATTCCACTCTGCATCTATCGATGGTGACCTTTCACCGTTTGACGTGCAGGAAAGTCATGAAGGAGTTTGCAGTGAAGTTGGAGAAGCTAGCGGAGGAGCTCATGGACTTGCTGTGTGAGAACCTGGGCCTGCAGAAAGGTTACTTGAAGAAGGCCTTCCACGGGTCCAACGGGCCG
This sequence comes from Eucalyptus polyanthemos subsp. polyanthemos, assembly GCA_017140185.1. Classification (NCBI taxonomy): domain Eukaryota; kingdom Viridiplantae; phylum Streptophyta; class Magnoliopsida; order Myrtales; family Myrtaceae; genus Eucalyptus; species Eucalyptus polyanthemos. The sequence continues at coordinate 7,583,517 of CM029467.1, read as the reverse complement.
AACTTCGGCACCAAGGTCAGCAACTACCCGCCGTGCCCCAAGCCCGAACTGATCAAGGGGCTTCGGGCCCACACCGACGCTGGCGGCGTCATCCTGCTCTTCCAGGATGACAAGGTCAGCGGCCTACAGCTCCTCAAGGACGGCCAGTGGGTTGACGTCCCCCCGATGCGCCACTCCATCGTAGTCAACCTCGGCGACCAAATCGAGGTAACATATATACTCCGACTGTTGCTTACGCAGTATATCGAAACCATCACCTTTTAATAGAGGAATATTGCATTCGGCATTTGAAATTGAAAAATCGTTTCAAATCAAATGCAGGTGATAACCAATGGGAAGTACAAGAGCGTGCTGCACAGGGTGGTGGCCCAAACTGACGGGAACAGGATGTCCATAGCTTCATTTTACAACCCGGGCAGCGACGCCGTGATCTATCCGGCACCGGCACTCATGGAGAGCAAGGCAGAGGAGGCCGGCGAAGCACCTTATCCAAAGTTTGTGTTCGAGGACTACATGAAACTGTATGCTGCCCTCAAGTTCCAAGCCAAAGAACCAAGATTCCAAGCCATGAAAGCCATGGAGTCGAGCCCCAATTTGGAGCCTATTGCAACCGCTTGATTTGGGAAATTCTTCTTTGCAATTCTTTGCTTGTAAAAGATGTAGTCATACACATTATGGAAGTCCTCTAGGGTTAGAAAGGACTGAATTTTTTGGTGGTGGAAGGAAATTTTTTCCTACCCCAAACTTGATAAAAATTGTCAGTGTGACTCATGTTAGTATTTGACATGATTCGTGTTAAATTATTTATGAAACATTACATGTTATAGTCAATTGATCTCTCCATTAGTTGGTTTTTATAGTATCTAATAACTTAAAACATTGTTCTAATCCAGTGGAGGCTTTTGTTTATTATAAAGATGGCAAGTGGCTCAAAATAACTCAACAATATGTTTGTGCAAAATATCGATAAAATAGCTACTACAACCTCTTAATCAGGAAAAAAGCTTCATGAAATTAAGGAAGCACCCAACTTTTGAATGTATACATCTTGTTTAACTTATTGGAATATAAATGTCAAATTTGGTGGATTAAAAGCTTACAAAAAATTTCAGCCTGCTTACCCCAATTGACCAATCCAAAGTTGCTCAATGATCAGGTTCACTTATATCATATATCCAAGAACCAACCAACTCTTTGGTATCAGCTTCCATGTTAATTAGATTTGCGGACATGAACGATACAAATCAAGTGACGACTCATGGTCCATTGACTGGTGCAAAGTAAGACCATAGAGGAATTTTCTGGGCTGGAAGAATGTTGGGTCAATTACCAAACCCACAATGTTAAGAGAGTCTAAATAATTCCACTCATCCTTCTTTATCAGTGTCATCTAAACAATTTCACTGTTATAGATAGCTAATTTTTCCCTTCTATCGACACATGTCATAACATTGCAAAGCATTGGCTATTGGTGAAATTTCCATATCGTTGTAAAAAATATATTGATAATGCGAGAATGAAAAATCTATTCAAAATGAGCCGAAATGTGTCAAGTTATGTAAGTTTTCTTTCTCTCGTTGAAAGATGCAATGTTGTCCTCTAATTGCCTAAGAATCAATATTTTCGAAGCTCGGAGATGGCCGAGCCTGTCATCAAACTTTGGTGCTCATTTCCGCGGACTTGCTTTTGACACAATCTCTAAAACGTGCTTGTAATTTAGCAGCTTGGAAGGACCTCGACAGCATCTTGGACCGTCAAAATCATGCTGTCAATTCCCCCACTGGACCAATACAAAATGGGAAAAAAAAGGTGGGGACAGAATCGAGATGAACGTGTTCCCAAATTCCATCTCCTTCTCCAATTAACTTGGATGTGAACGCAAATCCAATTCCTTGATTCGATCAAAGGGGTGAATTCAAAGACAAACTGGCCACGATTGGTACAGGCAATCGAATCATGGGCTGGTCCACTAGAAACCGTGATCGACGGGCTCACTACCCCAAAACTTATATCAAAAGTCTGATTTTTTTTATTTTTGGGGGGTTTGGGGGGGGGGGGGGGGGGGGGCGTGGTTTATAAAATGTTCTTTCCTAGAATTTGCCTGTTCATGTCTTCTTTGAGAATGTCGGCTCCCAATTTTTCATCAAGAGGCAAAAAGAAAGATCTCGCAGGGTAGAAAGGATAAGAAGAACAATCCAAGGTCCCAATGCTCGAATCCGTGATTATGCAAACTTGTTCAATAGGGGCTCGGTTTTTTTTTGTCAGCTGAATTGGACGACATAGATTGATCTAGTTAATGGCCTTAAAAATAAGTTATCATAAAGAAAAACTATCTTACGAATGGTTGTATCAAGTAAGGTATATCTCCATTTACTAGAATTTCTCACTAGAATTTCCGTCTCAAGGGATTTCAAGGAGGAGAAAATGTACGACGTTGATAACAAATTTTGAAAAACACATACACTTTGTTGCTATTTATAAGAACTTTTTGTCGATGGAGGTCGGATCACATTTGAATATTTCTTGCTTATGGTGTTCACGTATGTAACATGTCATTTTGAATCGAATCAGGTGATGATTTTGCTTGGCTAGCTCATCTTAATTGCTTATAGCAAGAGAAAAATCAAACTTTGTTAATGTCACGCCCCGATCCTCAGGCACGCACACATCCGTCTCACTTGGTCGATTTTCTAATGCGATATCCCAGACAATGTATCGCCGACCCTTTCATTTTTTTTTTTTTAGCACATGCGGAAGCGATTAAAATCCCCGACAATAAAACGATGGGATAGAAAAGCGGGGCCATATTTTTCATATTGAAATTTATAACCAAACTTTTGTACATGACATCAATTAAAGAACTTCATAACTATTCACATCAATTGGAGTTCACAAAAGAAGATGAAATCTCAATCCCTCGCAGTCATACTCAAAATCTCTCTCGGTATTATCTTCTTTTTCCAAAAGTCCTTCTACTCGGGTTTCACCTCCGAGTTCTCCTTCTCAGATTCCTCCTCAGCTCATCAACGGGGTCCTGAAATGTTTTTCCCCAAACTGGGATGAGACTACGTCTCAGCGAGTTCTACCCCACTAAGCCCAATTAGTAAACCATTATACTAAAGGCTGCCTAAACACGCATAGGGTAGAAGACGTACCTTGGCCTCATATCCCACCTGCAAGTCAGTACAATTCATAATAGGCACTCAAGCAATCATATCACGGATCGAAGCATCGATCAAACCATCCTAGTCGATCACAAGCCAACAAGACCACTCAGGTCATTCCCATCAGTCAATCCATTCACAACATCCAACCCAGGCAATGAATCACATCAAGTCACACTCAGATCGAATCATCGATCAATCGACCTAGTCGATTACAAGTCAATCAGACCATCTCATGGTCATTTCCAATCAATCGGTCAATTCACAACATCAGATCAATCAATGATCAATCGACCTAGTCGATTACATGTCATCACGACCCATGCTTGGTCGGCACATTCAATACTATCTATCAGTCCGACCATAGTCCAGGACTGCTCACTCTAAGCGATATATAGATAGTATAGCTCACACTAAGCCGACAGGTTGTTAAGGTATCTTTGCTCTCACTAAGTGACATATCGCCCGTAGGGCGATATAGTATACCGGTATCTTTGCTCTCTAAGCGACATATCGCCCGAAGGCCGATATAGTATACCCCCGATGCTCCCACTAAGCTGATAAAGTGTAGTGCTCGCACTAAGCTGACATATCGCCCGTAAATGATATAGTACACCGATATCTTTGCTCTCACTAAGCTGACATATCAGAGCCCGTAGGATGATATAGTATACTCCCGATGCTCCCATTAAGCTGATAAAGTGTACTGCTCGCACTAAGCTGACATATCGCCCGTAGGCTGATATAGTACACCAGTATACTGCTCTCACTAAGCTGACATATCAGAGCCCGTAGGATGATATAGTATACTATCCAACCATTCAATCCATTCCATCTGATATCCTTCTCGATAAAATAGCCGTGTGTGGGGACACCGGCAACTTTAGCCAAAATATTATAATTTCCTTTTTCATAAATCCCACCATTCTCTACAGCCCACCAAAACACTTTTGGTGCTGTCAACCGACACCCTATTATTTTCCAATCAATAATCAAAGATTATTCCATTAAAGGATAATTCTCAATTTCATAAATAATTCAATTCAAAGACAAACTACAACTCGATTAAATAAACGAATTGCGCCATGACAATCGGCACGAAATTTCGGTCGTCGACCATCTCAAACTTAATTTCCGAAAAATAATTAATTAATTAATTAATTTCGAAAATTAATTATTTAATATTAAAAATTCTGTTTAGCTCAAAATAAGGTCCAATTAAATAAACGGACTTCACCACGGTCATCAGCATAATATTCCGGTCACTAGCCATCTCAATTGAATTTTCGAAAAATAAATAAATAATTAATTAATTTCAAATTTTAAATAATTAATATTCAAAATTCAATTTAGCTCAAACTAAAGCCCGATCAAATATACGGACTTCACCACAGTCATCAACATAATATTCTGGTTTCAGACCATCTCCCTTGAATTTTCGAAAAATAAATAATTATTTAATTTAATTCCGAAAATTAATATTTAAGTGCCAAAAATCACACTTAGGCCCGAATCTTCAAATTGAAGCCCGATTAGGGGTCGGAAAATTCCCGAGATGCTTCCAATAAATAGTAGACCACGTCTACTTGCTAATTACGCAATCAATTTATTTAAATCACATCACAATTGACTAATAATTGCTAATTACTTCTAATCTAACAACCTAAACATAATTAATTAAAACTAAACCAACCTAAAGCATAATTAGCCAACTAATCCAAGATTAGTGAGATTACTCACCAAATCGCGCGCAAGTCGGATCAATCCGACGGCGGCGACGCGAGGAACGATTGTTCCCAAAGCACGGCTCGGGTTCGGGGCCGGGAAACGGCCCAAAACGGCCTTGAACAGTGCTGGAAACCCATTTCCTGCACTCTCTGTGCGCGGCTGGTTAAGGGCGAATGAGGGCGGATCCGGAGCTGGGTTGGGTCGGAAATGGACGGAGGGGCCGAACCGAACCGAGGCGAGGCTTCACGGTGGCCGGAGGAGGGGTGGACGGCTCCGGCGGAGCTCCACCAGATCTGAAACGTTGCTGAAACAGAGGGCTGAGCGAGGGAGAGATGGTGACGCACGGAGTAGCGGCGAGGCGGCGGAGCGAGCGGCGCACGGCGGCGCGGACGGCGACCCGGCGGCGTGCGGCGAGCTGCTCTTGCGCGGCTTCTTCTTCTGCTCCTGGTTCGGTTCTGTTCGAACCAGAGGAAGGAGAGAGGGCGGAGATGCGCGGACGACCGTGGAGCAGCGGCGGCGGCTCCGGCTTCGGTGGGCAACGACGGCGGCGAGAAGCGGCGACGAGCGGAGTTGCTGTTCTGCTTCAGCTTCTTCGGCTTCCATGGCGTCGAGTAACCGAAGAGGAAGAAGGGGGTGGGGATCCGTCGACGAAGGAGGAGAGAAGGGAGGAAGAAAAACTCAATTTTCCTTTCTTTTCTCTCACTCTCTCTCTCTCTCTCTTAGGTCAGCCGAACCAGCTGTCTTCCACTCCCTTTTCCTTGCCAAGAATGCCCCTTCTAGAAGCTTTAAATAGGCCAAAGTGTGGGGGTAGAGGTGGCATACGAATTTGCTATTTTTCTCTCTTCAATTTTACTTAAATTGGTTCACTTCTCAACAAACAAAATTTCAATTGTAGCCTAAATAAATCCATCAAGGCATCCTTGTCCATTTCATGACTTTTCCCGTCATATAATCTAACTTGCATCCCAATTTCGAATTCAAGAACGGTCCTCTGAAATTTTCGATGAAAATGGCCCTACTTATCTAGTCGAAATTAGGACTCGAAAAATCTGGATGTCACAGTTAAAAATGCTCAAATGCTTAGCATCACAAGGCCCCACATTGAACTCTAAGGGCTTGTTTAATAACCATTTTGATCCTAAAAATAATTTTCGCTTAAAAATAGTTTTTCCCAATTTTGTTCACTAAACGAGTTTTTAGACATTTGAAGCCATTTGGTAACTATACAAAATTTCTATTTCCGGAGTTGAAATACATTTCATACGACTCTATATTTTTTTTTTTTTGCTGATTTAGAATTTTTTTGATTTTTAAAATAATTTTATTATATTTTTCTCTTTTCTTCTTTTCTTTTTTCCTCTTCTTCTTGGTTGCTGGCCTTGAAAGAGCCTTATTGGCCCGAGTCTCACTTGAGGCTAGCGAGATTGTCGGCTCTTATTTCGCAAGTTGCCAGCCATCACGGAGAAGAAGAAAAGAAAGAAAAAGGAAAAACACATTGCTCTATTCTTAAGTTGTTCCCAATAATAGATAAGTAGTTTTTTTTTTCTACTTTTTGATTTAATTATCGAGAATAAAAAAATTAGCTGACCTTATCAAACGGATTTTTATTTTTATTTTTTTTATTTCAAAAAACAAAAATATAGAAATAATAATTGTTCGAGTGGTTATCGAAAAGAACTTAAATTGCCTTGTCAAACTTTTCAAAACCCATCATGAGAGGACTTCGGCCCTCCCAACCCCACCCCCTCCCGACTTCGCTATTCTGTTCTTTGTCGAGGACTTGCGAGCTTGGGGTTTGATTGGAATTCCATGTAGCCTTTGGACGGTTTCAAGAATTTCAGGTAAGAAACCACGAAGGAAAAAGAAAAAAGAACATCGCGTGCATTTTCCAAATCATGAAAATATACTGACCCCTCCCGACCCCGTGAACCGTAAACGACCCTCCTTAGAAAAATTACTTGTCAAGTTGCAAGACCAAGACCATTCGCGCGGTCAAATTTCTTCTGTAGTACTACATCAACTAGAATCCTAATCAAAAATACCTTTCACACGGATGCAACCAACACGAGTTGTACTGATCTTTTGCATAACACCTGCACCGATCGATTTAGCTGACGATCTTCTTAAGCAATTAGACCTTTTTTTTTGTAATTTCATTATCTTTCGTTAATTTGCAAATCAGGAAGTATTTACATTAATATAAGTTCATTTTAAATTATTCTTTTCAGTACTTGTATTATTTTGGAGTAATCAAGAGCGTGTCGCCCTTAGCAAATTGGGGTCAATGACAAGGAAATGTCTACTTTGCCCCCATAAATGATTTGACTGCTCATTGCCAAGAGAAATTTCCTAGCAATTCAATGTAGAGCCTCCTTGAATTTCGTCCCTACACATGCTTGCATCATTAGCTCATCATCACAAACACGAATGGTCCTAATTAGAAATGTGATTAAGTCGAGTCTTGTATACATGAGCAAATTTTGAGATCCACTTTGATTAATTCAAAAAATTAGGATCGACATCCTCTCCATTTTGCTGAAGAAATCCTTTGAATGGAGAAATGAAATGATAGGATTGCAAGCCATCTCAGGAAAAAAATTCAGATATTACAAATGGAAATCTTGGGGAAAAAAAATTGTGAACAGTTGATGCTACAGAAACTAGGTCGCTTATGTCATAAATTGTTTAGTTACCTAGGAGCTTACGGTGTGAGAATTGCATGGTTCAAGTTGCTCTCGTCCTAAATCCTAATAATATGCATTTGATGCACAAGGTGGATCTGGTATAGAATAGACCTATTTGTTTTGTGATAAGGAAAACCTTGGAAATTTCGTGACAAGTGCTGTAATGCCAAATTTCTATTTTTTGGGTCATAGAAAAGTTTGACATCCACTTACATAGTCTATGAATACATCACAACTTAAATAGACTTAACAAGTAAGTCTAAAATGAGAGGCCAAAGTTAGTCCGTGTCACATATAACCTAAGCTATATTTAGCACAAGGATTACAAATGTTGTGTGCGCTCTACCTTATAGAGAGCAGTTAGAAAGTTGGTTTGCTAAGTAATGTGCCATTTAGATCGAGCACAGCATATTTAAGAACCGATGATAGTTTAATATATTAGTCAAGACATATCTATCATTTGCTAGGTGTAGAATATTTTTTGTCAAATGACATCGACAAGTCGTTCTCTTGTCGGGATGATTGAAATGAGTTTTTCCTTAAGTCGGATTGCAGTGCAACCTTCCATGGTCAGATTAATCTTGCTAGTTTTCTTTTCGGCCTTTAATGTCTCGCTAGTTTGTCATAGCAACTCTTCAAGCATAGACACTATTGGTTTCTTTCATTTAAATGCCGGAACAGTCCATTCAGAGAAAAAAAGATGCTTAGAGTGTGTTTGTTTTGAAGAAGATTTCATGATAATGAAAAATGCATTTCGAGGAATCATGTTTTTCTTTTTCAGATTAGGAAATTCATTTTCCTGACTTTAAATGTATATAGTTTCTTTGACCGTAAATGGTTTTCCATTAACTGATCATTTTCAACAAATCAAATGCGGGAAAGTCCAAAAAACTAATTCGCAAAAAATTATTTCACTCAAATATTAATACACACCATGTCAGCTCTAAATTGATAAGCATTTCAATCTAACCAAAATCATCATATAGTGAAAAGGCTCACATCAAAACACTTATTTTTAAGTGTGTAGAGACTCAACATGGCTCGTTGGATTTGTCTACTCAGCAATCAATGTGCAAAACAATGTCCTTTTGCCCAAAAACTTCCTGCTGAATGTTGCCCCTTGCCCCCCCCCCCCCCCCTTTCCCTTGTTTAGCTTTTTTAATTTAATTTAATTTAATTTATATTAAAAATCAAATTTGGGGGCAAAATGACATTGTTTTGGGACAAGCTAGCCATGTAGATATATATATATATATATATATATATATATATATATTTCCACCTAAGCAAAAAAAAAAAAAGTTACTGTAAAATGCTGCATTAGCATTTTAGCTGAAATTTCTCACCATTGATGCTTTAGTGTCCATTTCTTATCTAATTTTAGCACTTAAGGCTGCGTTTGGTGGTCGAATTAAAATTCAAAATAGGATAAAACTTATCATATCATGTGCTTGGTGCCTACAAGATGAATATAAAGGGGATATAGACCGGATAAAGTTGTCCCACGTGGGAGGTGGAATAAATGTGGATGAGATTTATAATATCCATTATAAGAAAGTTTTTTTTTCAAATAACAAACCTCTTAAATTAACAAATTTAAAATTATATTACAATATAAATAATATTTGAATTCTAATATAAGAAATTAAAAAAATAGTTTTTAAATGTAATATAATTTTATTTATATACTCGAATTTAATTATATCTTATAATATAAATTCAATATATAAATATAAATTTATTACATATTTTATGTGTTTTAATATTTTAGGTATATTAGTACAGTTTTCTATTTAATAAAAAATTATCGGAGAACGATGGAATGGGAAGAAAAAAATAAAAAAGAAATTGATTAAAAAAGAGAGGAATATAAAATAAAAAAGTAAATATAAATAAATTTAATAAAAGTGTTGTAAGAGATTTTTACCATCTCCGTTTGTAAAATTTGTAATTCATTTATATTGATATATCGTTTATACCAAATAATAAATATCATATGATGTGAATATATACGATTTTATTAGGATATAATAAAATCCCATGAATGTTATATCCTATTATATCTAATTATGTCATGATTAGAAACTAAAATAGCCAAACGTAACTTTAGTGTACATTTTAAAGGCTTTGGCAATTAAATATCCATCCGCATTAAATTTTGGCACTTAGGATGCCGGCGCTCCATCTTAGCTCCTCCTAAGTGCATAGATCAAGAGAAAAATCAAACTTTGCTAAAAATACCCACATGCTTTGTTCATTGCATCATGGGCCACCACCATTGAACTCTACATCACCGACCAAAAAAAAAAAAAAAATCATCTTTTGAACCCTTCAAATTCCATGATGACTAGACTTTGGCGGGGGCCTTGTCGCCTTCGCTATTCTGTTCTTTGTAGTAGACTTCCAAACTCGGGGTTTGACTGAAATTCCATTGGTCACCAACATCTTTGGTTTCTCTTTTCAAGCCCCATTGTTCATGGGCCCTAACTGTCATGCCTCGATCCTCGGGCACGCACCCATCCCTCACCTTGGTCGATTTGAAAATTTGCGATATTCTAGGATGTATCGTCGACCCTTTCAATTTCATATGCACATGCGGAAGCAATTAAAAATCCACAGATAATAAAACATTGGGATAGAAACTTTCGAGATCATGCTTTCTTTGAGAAGGTTGGCTCTCAATTTTTCATCAAGAGGCAAGAAGAAAGATCTCACCTGGGTGGAAAGGATAAGAACGTTCAAAGGTCTTAATGCTCAATTTTGTGATTAAGCAAGCTTGTTCAATGGGGACTTGGTTTCGTTCTGAGACGGTTGAATTGAATGACGTAGATTAATCTAGTTAAAGGCCTTAAAAATAAGTTATGATAAAGAAAAAATATGTTACAATTGGCTATATCAAGTAAGGTATATCTCCATTTACTAGAATTTCTCACTTAAATTTCAATCTCAAAAGATTTCAAGAAGGAGAAAATGTGCAATGCTCATAGCAAATTTTGAGAACATACATATGTATGGTTGCTGTTTATAAGAAGAACTTTTTTTTTTTTTGTCAAGCGTTTATAAGAAGAACTTTAAGTCGATTGAAGTTGGACCACATTACAATATCTCATGCTCACGATGTTCACATACATAACGTGTCGTTTTGAATCGAATCACGTGATGATTTCATTTGATCTGCTCCTGACAAGAGACAAATCAAACTTCTTTAAAAAGCACAAGCTTTGCCCATAGCATCACGGGGCCCCACGATTGAACTCTAAATTGTTTCGTGAAACCATTCAAATCCCATGATGACAGGACTTCGGTGGGGCCTCCCGCCTTCGCTGTTCTGTTCTTCGTAGAGGACTCGCAAGCGCGGGGTTTGACTGGAATTCCGTGTAGCCCTTCTGGGGTCCACAGAGGAAAAAGAAAAAACAAAAATCACGTGCATTTTCCAAATCATGAGAATATGCTGTTTCACAGCCCCATGAACCGTCAACGACACTCCGTGGAAAAATTTCTCCTCAGGTTGCGAGACGAAGACCACTCTCACGGTCAAAGTTCTATAGTACTATTAAACCATCGACTATATTCTTCATCGAAACTACTTTTCACACGGATACAGCCGATGCGAAATGTAGCGATCTTATGTATAACATCCATGCCAAATGATTTAGCTGATGATCTTATGAAGCAATTGGACCGATTTTTTGTATTTCCATCTTTCATTAATCTACACATTAGCATGTATTTACATTAAAATAAGTACATTTTAAACATGGTATTAATCCAATTTAATCGAAACTAATGAATAGTAAATATATAAGTTTGAGATTTCTTGTGGTCAAAAAATTAATTTTAGATAAATTTATTTAATATTACCAATTTCAGATTTTCGTGGTATTAATCCTTGAAATTATTATTTTAGTGCTTGTAATCTTTTGGAGAAATCAAGAGAGTGTCGCTCCTGGCAAATCGAGGTCAATAACATGCATTTGATGCACACGTTGGATCTTGTCTAGAATAAACCTATTTGAATTGATAAGGGAAACCCTGAAATTTTTTTCTTAGGTGCCGTAATGCCAAATTTCTCTTTTTTGGGTCATAGAAAAGTTTGACATACACATACATAGTCTATGAATACATCATAACTTAAACAGACTTAAGAGGTTAGTCTAAGATTAGGGGCCGGAGTCAGTCCACGTCGCATATAACCTCAGCTTTATTTAGCATGTCGACTACAAATGTTGCGTGCGCTCTATGCTACAAAGACTGATTTAGAAAGTTGTTTGTTAAACACTTCGTGTCTGAGTGGGTTTATATGGAGCAGACCATATCCAAAAACTAATAACAATTTAATATATCACATATTTAGCTATTTTCACTTAATACAGTTAGTTGATACATAATATATCATTTGCAGAAAAGAAAAAGTCATAAACTATTGCATTTTTTGTCAATTTAGTCATAAACCTTTTTAATTGTACCAATTGATAATTGTTCCAATTTGACCAACATCATCACATAGTGATAGGACCGACATTTAAACCCTTATTTTAGGCCAAAAAATCAAACTAAGCATGAAGAGTAGTGTTAGAATTTTTAAATAATAAACTAAGTATTTATCTAATGGTTGAAACTTTTAGAACATTTAGCAATGGTCCCACCAAAATCTCATATGGTATCAAAGATTGAGATTTTAATACTACTTAGAAGACAATAATAAGAGTGAGAGGAAATGATAGAATATTTAAATAAAAAATCATGCGTTTATCTAACGGTTTAAGTTTTTTACACAGTTGCCAACTTTACTCGTCTCGAAAAGAGCATGATGTCAAATATGTTACTTGATGCTGCTAGTCGAAATCATGAAAGGCGTGATATTATCAAATGTTTAGTAATCCTAGCATAGGGTTTGTCGGCTTTGGTTGAATATGAAAAGATGAAACGTGTCCAATTTTTATGTCATTATGCACATGATTAATAATGTTAAAACACGGCGGAACACGTAAGAAAGGCTAATCAAACCATCGCCAAACGGAGGAGTTCGTACATGAGAATCAAAGATGTCCAGCATCATGTTCCAACCCAAGTTCGCTTGGCCTTCTTGCAGAAAGTACATAAAGAGGCATCCTCCCACGCAAAGCACGATTGCTTCGATGTTAGCAAGTAACATTCCCCTTCAATTCTAGCTTTTTGCTAAATAAGTAAGTTGCGGTCAAATTACTCACGGCCAAACTCTCCAAGAAAAGAGAAGAGGATGTCGTTGGTGGGGATTATGGAAAACGACCAAAAGTAGCTGGAACATGACTTAAATTGCCTTTACAGTCCATTTTCTCAACTGTTTTTTCTACTCGTGCACCTTAACCTTAGCAAAGAATATTATTCCCACTTCGAGTTCTTTGGAGTCCCGCTACATAGGCCAAATGGAGCTTCTCTCTCTCTCTCTCTCTGATTTTTATTTATTTATTTATTATTATAGGGTTTTTCCCAAAAGAAGCATGACTTTCAAACAAACCCATCGTCATTCCTCCTTTGCAATCGAGATATCTTATATCATCGATAACTAACTATAATTCCATGTTGGGTATTATTTTCTTATGGGCGTGCACTCTGCTATGTTTGGAACAAGTGGGATGCATTCTTAGAAGTGAATCGTGCTTGCACTCTATCTAGAATGTTTGTTAAATGTTGAAGGACAGTCACGTCACATCTTTTGCACTCTGTGAAGAACGAGCAGTATGATTGAGGATAGTGTCCACAACCCTCAGTCAATTTCTATATCTTGTGGTAGTTGTTATTGGCATTTCTAACAAGTACATTACACTTTTAAAGATAGGGTAGATGCATTTAAGAGATTGCTACGAAATATTGTCATGCTTACAATATCAAATACATTGGTTTCTTGACTTCAACTTCTAGCTTTTGACCTCAAAGAGCTAGAGATGTATAATGTAGAATGTGCATTAGATCGATTACAAAAACTATAGAACTACCGATGTGAAAATATTCACAGCTGGCCATAAGTTTTCATAAACTTTGACAAGAAAATCACCTTTGAAATTCAAAGTTAAAATCTAGAGAATTACCCTCAACAATCAATCAAACTAGTATATATATATATATGTCATGAATATCTTTTTATGTTCTTCTCTTAAAATTCATGTGGTGACACCTAACAATTGAATTGGATTATCATGCCTCAAAAGCATCCAACAATATTTCTGTTTTGTCATAGCCACCTAATTAGTGTTCAATTGACCCATCTATTAATCTTATCATAAGGATCGAATTTAATTAAATTTTTTCTTGGCAAGACGATGTGGATGAGCGAGATCATATGTGGACCATATAGCCACAGAACCAATCGACAGCAACAATCGTTTGTCATACAGATTGCAATTTCAAATAGTAAAACGTGCACGAGCCACTTGCTTCTAAATAAGGACCAAATCCCATTTATTTAGCTGATGTCATGAAAAACATTGCTTAGAGCACACCTGCCATGGTGCTCCGTATGTTGATTATTTTGGGATTCACATGGATCTTTCTTGATAATCCATGGTTAAGATACGCAAAATGTTAACGATAAATTTGTCTAATAAGTCAAAAATATATTATATGGATATCAATTCAGTCATTAAACTTTCAAATTTTACTAATTACAACGTTGTCTTTCCTAACAACTTTTGCCAAAAAATCGATAGCATAATAGTATGCCACATAGGATTGCAGTGATAATTGGACTGCCACATCAACTATTTCGACAAAATTAATGAGGAAGGATTTTATTCGAATTCCATGCAAAAGTTTGGAACTAAATTGATAAATTTGTAAGTTTACGATTGAATTGACATCAATAGAATAAGCTTGTGATTGATTAGGTAATTTATCCAAATATTAACTATGGTGGTAACATCCGCAATTCATTTGTGTATCTAGATGATATTACCTAAATCTCATGGCTTGTTGAACTAGTCGCATTTTGAAGATACAAATACAACTTCAACAATAGTGCACAACATCATAAATCAATCATTTTTTGTTTTTTGTTTTTTTTTTTTTTTGTGACAAGACACAACTTACATGCTCTAATTGTCACGCACCTTGTGAAAAATTCAACCTATCTTATCGACATGTCATCGATGCTCAAAAGGAAGGCAGGTAGATTGTAGGGTCTAGTTTAGTGCACGTTCATGGAAGGCCGCTGTCGAGTTTAAACTTTAGTCAAAAGGGAGTGAAAAATAAATAAATAAAGGCGAAAGGGGAGAGAAGGATCTTAGCTACCAGCCAAAGTGGGTCCAAGGCAGCCTGACCATAGCCACCGCCTTTGATCCTCGTTTGACTCTATGGCCCATACGACACTCTGTACAAGCATGTGAACATGGAAAGTGGTAAGGAAATTCTGTCTTGTGCAGAAGGAAAGAACTACTATAAATAGCGAACCCATGACACACCCAATGCACAAGACAAGGCAAACAAGCAAGTGCATTATCTTCTTTCTGAGAGAGAGAGAGAGAGAAAGAGAGAGACCACAAGAGAAACAAGGTTTCACTGCAATTTCTCAAGAGAAAAATGGAGAGCTTCCCAGTGATCAACATGGAGAACCTGAATGGTGAGAAGAGAGCAATCACCATGGACAAGATCAAAGATGCCTGTGAGAACTGGGGCTTCTTTGAGGTACAACTCTCTCTCTCTCTCTCTCTCTCTCTCTCTCTCTCTCTCTCTCTCTCTCTCTCTCTCTTGCTCTCTATGTAACCTATATTTTATGTAAAAGAGTGGGTCTAACATTTTGGATTGTCATGCCTTGGGAAATGACCAAATGAAGCTTGTGAATCACGGGATTCCGCCCGAGTTCATGGACACGGTCGAGAGAATGACCAAGGGGCACTACAGGAAGTGCATGGACCAGAGGTTCAGAGAGCTGGTGGCGAGCAAGGGGCTCGAGAATGTCCAGACGGAGGTCCATGACTTGGACTGGGAAAGCACCTTCCACTTGAAGCACCTCCCCTATCCAACATCTCCCAAATCCCTGATCTCGAAGATGACTACAGGTAACTGATGACGAGAATTTATCAATTTAGATGAAAAGTTGCATTCCACTCTGCATCTATCGATGGTGACCTTTCACCGTTTGACGTGCAGGAAAGTCATGAAGGAGTTTGCAGTGAAGTTGGAGAAGCTAGCGGAGGAGCTCATGGACTTGCTGTGTGAGAACCTGGGCCTGCAGAAAGGTTACTTGAAGAAGGCCTTCCACGGGTCCAACGGGCCGAACTTCGGCACCAAGGTCAGCAACTACCCGCCGTGCCCCAAGCCCGAACTGATCAAGGGGCTTCGGGCCCACACCGACGCTGGCGGCGTCATCCTGCTCTTCCAGGATGACAAGGTCAGCGGCCTACAGCTCCTCAAGGACGGCCAGTGGGTTGACGTCCCCCCGATGCGCCACTCCATCGTAGTCAACCTCGGCGACCAAATCGAGGTAACATATATACTCCGACTGTTGCTTACGCAGAATATCGAAACCATTACCTTTTAATGGAAGAATATTGCATTCGGCATTTGAAATTGAAAGATCGTTTCAAATCAAATGCAGGTGATAACCAATGGGAAGTACAAGAGCGTGCTGCATAGGGTGGTGGCCCAGACTGACGGGAACAGGATGTCCATAGCTTCATTTTACAACCCAGGCAGCAACGCCGTGATCTATCCGGCACCGGCACTCATGGAGAGCAAGGCAGAGGAGGCCGGCGAAGCAGCTTATCCAAAGTTTGTGTTCGAGGACTACATGAAACTGTATGCTGCCCTCAAGTTCCAGGCCAAAGAGCCAAGATTCCAAGCCATGAAAGCCATGGAGTCGAGCCCCAATTTGGAGCCTATTGCAACCGCTTGATTTGGGAAATTCTTCTTTGCAATTCTTTGCTTGTAAAAGATGTAGTCATACACATTATGGAAGTCCTCTAGGGTTAGAAAGGACTGAATTTTTTGGTGGTGGAAGGAAATTTTTTCCTACCCCAAACTTGATAAAAATTGTCAGTGTGACTCATGTTAGTATTTGACATGATTCATGTTAAATTATTTATGAAACATTGCATGTTATAGTCAATTGATCTCTCCATTAGTTGGTTTTTATAGTATATAATAACTTAAAACATTATTTTAATCTAGTTAAGGCTTTTGTTGATTATAAGGATGGCAAGTGGCTCAAAATAACTCAACAATATGCTTGTGCAAAATATCGATAAAATATCTACTACAACCTCTTAATCAGGAAAAAAGCTTCATGAAATTAAGGAAAAACCCAACTTTTGAATGTATACATCTCGTTTAACATATTGGAATATAAATCATCAAATTTGGTGGATTAAAAGCTTACAAAAAATTTCAGCCTGCATACCCCAATTGACCAATCCAAAGTTGCTCAATGATCAGGTTCACTTATATCATATATCCAAGAACCAACCAACTCTTTGGTATCAGCTTCCATGTTAATTAGATTTGCAGACACGAATGATACAAATCAAGTGATGACTCGTGGTCCACTGACCGGCGCAAAGTGAGACCATAGAGGAATTTTCTGGGCTGGAAGAATGTTGGGTCAATTACCAAACCCACGATGTTAAGGGAGTCTAAATAATTCCACTCATCCTTCTTTATCACGTGTCATCTAAACAATTTCACTATTATAGATAGATAATTTTTCCCTTAACGCTATCGACACATGTCATAACATTGCAATAGCATTGGCTATTGGTGAAATTTCCATATCGTTGTAAAAAATATATTGATAATGCGAGAATGAAAAATCTATTCAAAATGAGTCGAAACGTGTCAAGTTATGTAAGTTTTCTTTCTCTTGTTGAAAGATGCAATGTTGTCCTCTAATTGCCTAAGAATCAATATTTTTGAAGCTCGGAGATGGCCAAGCCTGTCATCAAACTTTGGTGCTCATTTTCGTGGATTTGCTTCTAACACAATCTCTAAAATGTGCTTGTAACTTAGCAGCTTGGAAGGACCTCGACAGCATCTTGGACCGTCAAAATCATGCTGTCAATTCCCCCACTAGATCAAAACAAAATGGGAAAAAAAAAAAAAAAGGTGGGAACAGACGTGTTGCCAAATTCCATCTCCTTCGCCAATTAACTTGGATGTGAACGCAAATCCAATTCCTTGATTCGATCAAAGGGGTGAATTCAAAGACAAACTGGCCACGCATTGGTACGGGCAATCGAATCATGGGCTGGTCCACTAGAAACCGTGATCGACGGGCTCACTGCCCCAAAACTTATCATTATTATCTATCAAAAGTCTGATTTTTTTTTTTTGTTTGGGGGTGGGGGGGGGGGGGGGGGGGGGCGTGGTTTATAAAATGTTCTTTCCTAGAATTTGCCTGTTAATGTCTTCTTTGAGAATGTCGGCTCCCAATTTTTCATCAAGAGGCCAAAAGAAAGATCTCGCAGGGTAGGAAGGATAAGAAGAACAATCAAAGGTCCCAATGCTCGAATCCGTGATTATGCAAACTTGTTCAATAGGGGCTTGGTTTCATTCTCAAACAGCCAAATTGGACGACATAGATTGATCTAGTTAATGGTCTTAAAAATAAGTTATCATAAAGAAAAACTATGTTATGAATGGTTGTATCAAGTAAGGTATATCTCCATTTACTAGAATTTCTCACTAGAATTTCCATCTCAAGGCATTTCAAGGAGGAGAAAATGTACGACATTCATAACAGATTTTGAAAACACACATACACTCTGTTGCTATTTATAAGAACTTTTAGTCGATGGAGGTTGGATTGCATTAGAATATTTCCTGCTTATGGTGTTCACGTATGTAACATGTCATTTTGAATCAAATCATGTGACAATTTTGCATGACTAGCTCATCTTAATTGCTTATAGCAAGATAAAAATCAAACTTCGTTAGAAATGCTCAAATGCTTTGCTCATAGCATCACAGGCCCCCCCCCACATTGAACTCTAAGGGCTTGTTTGATAACCATTTTGGTCCTGAAAATAACTTTCACTTAAAAATAGTTTTTTTTCCAATTCTATTCACTAAACGAGTTTTTAGACATTTGAAGCCATATGGTAACTATGCAAAATTTCTATTTCCGGAGTTGAAATACATTTCATACGACTCTCAATTTTATTTTTTTTTGTGATTTAGAATTTTTTGATTTTTAAAATAATTTTATTATGTTTTTCTCTTTTCTTCTTTTCTTTTTTTCCTCTTCTTCTTGGTCGCCAGACTTGAGTGAGCCTTATTGGCCCGAGCCTCACCCGAGGTTGGTGAGGTTGTCGACTCTTATTTCGCCGGTCACCGGTCATCACGGAGAAAAAGAAGAAAAAAAAGAAAAAAAAACATTCTCTATTCTTAAGTTGTTCTCAAGAATAGATAAGTAGTTTTTTTTTTACTTTTTGATTTAATTATCGAGAATAAAAAAATTAGCTGACCTTATCAAATGGATTTTTATTTTTATTTTTATTTTGAAAAACAAAAATATAGAAATAATAATTGTTTGAGTGGTTATCGAATAGAACTTAAATTGCCTTGTCAAACTTTTCAAAACCCATCATGACTGAACTTAAATCGCCTTCGCTATTCTGTTCTTTGTCGAGGACTTGCGAGCTTGGAGTTTGATTGGAATCCCATGTAGCCTTTGGACGGTTTCAAGAATTTCGGGTGAAAAACCACGAAGGAAAAAGAAAAAAGAACATCGCGTGCATTTTCCAAATCATGAAAATATGCTGACCCCTCCCGGCCCCATGAACCGTAAACGACCCTCCTTAGAAAAATTACTTGTCAAGTTGCAAGACCAAGACCATTCGCGCGGTCAAAGTTCTTCTGTAGTACTACATCAACTAGAATCCTAATCAAAAATACTTTTCACACGGATGCAACCACCACGAGTTGTACTGATCTTTTGCATAACACCTGCACCGATCGATTTAGCTGACGATCTTCTTAAGCAATTAGACCTTTTTTTTGTAATTTCATTATCTTCCGTTAATTTGCAAATCAGGAAGTATTTACATTAATATAAGTTCATTTTAAATTATTCTTTTCAGTACTTGTATTATTTTGGAGTAATCAAGAGCGTGTCGCCCTTAGCAAATTGGGGTCAATGACAAGGAAATGTCTACTTTGCCCCCATAAATGATTCGACTGCTCATTGCCAAGAGAAATTTCCTAGCAATTCAATGTAGAGCCTCCTTGAATTTCGTCCCTACACATGCTTGCATCGTTAGCTCATCATCACAAACACGAATGGTCCTAATTAGAAATGTGATTAAGTCGAGTCTTGTATACATGAGCAAATTTTGAGATCCACTTTGATTAATTCGAAAAATCAGGATCGACATCCTCTCCATTCTGTTGAAGAAATCCTTTGAATGGAGAAAAGAAATTATAGGATTGCAAGCCGTCTCAGGAAAAAAAAAAATCAGATATTACAAATGGAAATCTTGGGGAAAAAAATTGAGAACAGTTGATGCTTTAGAAACAAGGTTGCTTATGTCATAAATTTTTTAGTTACCTAGGAGCTTATGGTGTGAGAATTGCATGGTTCAAGTTGCTCTCATCCTAAATCCTAATAATATGCATTTGATGCGCAAGGTGGATTTGGTATAGAATAGACCTATTTGTTTTGTGATAAGGAAAACCCTGGAAATTTCGTGACAAGTGCTGTAATGCCAAATTTCTATTTTTTGGGTCATAGAAAAGTTTGACATACACTTACATAGTCTATGAATACATCACAACTTAAATAGACTTAACAAGTAAGTCTAAAATGAGAGGCCAAAGTTAGTCTGTGTCACATACAACCTAAGTTATATTTAGCATGAGGATTACAAATGTTGCATGTGCTCTACCTTATAGAGATTAGTTAGAAAGTTGGTTTGCTAAGCAATGTGCCAGAGTAGGTTTATATCGAGCACATAATATTTAAGAACCGATAATAGTTTAATATATTAGCTAGGTGTAGAATATTTTTTTGTCAAATGACATCGACAAGTCGTTCTCTTGTTGGGATGATTGAAATGAGTTTTTCCTTAGTCGGATCGCAGTGCAACCTTCCATGGTCAGATTAATCTTGCTAGTTTTCTTTTCGGCCATTAATGTCTCGCTAGTTTGTCATAGCAACTCTTCAAGCATAGACACTATTGGTTTCTTTCATTTAAATACCAGAACATTCCATTCAGAGAAAAAAGATGCTTAGAGCGTGTTTGTTTTGAAGAAGATTTCATGATAATGAAAAATGCATTTCGAGGAATCATGTTTTTCTTTTTTCAGATTAGGGAATTCATTTTCCTGACTTTAAATGTACATATTTTCTTTGACTGTAAATGGTTTTCTATTAACTTATCATTTTCAACAAATCAAATGCGGGAAAGTCCAGAAAATTAATTCGTAAAAAATTATTTCACTAAAATATTAATACACAACATGTTAGCTCTAAATTGATAAGCACTTCAATCTAACCAAAATCATCATATAGTGAAAAGACTGACATCAAAACCCTTATTTTTAAGTGTGTAGAAACAACAGAATGCCTTCAATAACAGCCGAACGAGCGCACGTTCACATGTTGGTATTGACTACAATTTTTGGCAGATAGAATGGGACACGCAAGTTCATCAAGTGGTCTAACATGTGAACATGGCATCGCATGTGCCATATACATCTTCGTGCATCTATACATTTCCAAGAAAAGAGCAGACGAAAGAAAAAGAAAATGCATTTTATCCTTATCAAACCCTTTCCAATGCAACCCCATCATCACTCTATCTCTCTCTCTCGTCATTCCATTGCCTACATTCTTTCTCTAATTCCTTTCAATGATTTCCCGTTGTAATAATCATCTTGAATATTGGACATCCAAAGTTGCTCGTATTGTCATGTGCCGATTACAATGATACATGTAGTGACAAATCATGTGCTAGTCACAAGGGCGAGGAAAAGTTAGGACGCACGAGGATATTTGCTTAAGTGTTGATGAGCCTATGAATGGAAATATTGTTACGAAACCGCACATCGATTCCAAAAAAATAACGCTTGTAAACAATTCACCAGGCATAATATAATAATAAATGAACAGAATTAGATGAACATGCTAGAAAATTTGTTATCGAAGTTCACCCAAACCTAAGGCTACGTCTCTACGCAGAGGCACTCTGTGAATCCACTAGACTTCGAAAAAAGTTGGAATACAACGATGATTCTCTCTCAAGATCAAGGCACAAAGAGATTGAGAACCCCCATAAAGAAAAAAAAAAAACTCACTTTTTTCTTCTCTCTTTTCCTTGCCTCTCTATTTCATTTTTTAGCGTCTTGATAGCTAGTGTCTTGCCATCGCTAGTGATAACCTAAAAGCAAATCTGATATAAAAGACAAAAAAGCCCATAAAAACAAATATTTGACTCCATCTATAAATCTCCCACTTGAAGACAAATATACCCAAGCACCAAGCAACTTTGCATCCATCTTCTTCAAAAAATAGTAGTTGAAAAACTTGTGCCTCTGTGATACTCCTCATCAATTAACATGGAGTAATACCAATGGTAGTAGTATAGAAAATATACTTCTCTCTATTCACTATCTTGGTCAACATGTCAGCTGGATTCTTCGAGCCATCAATCTTCTGTAACTTTAACTCATTATCTTTCAATGCTGACCCGATAAAGTGATAACGCTTCTTGATATGTCTAGTCCTTGAGTGATAAGCTGCATTCTTTGTTAAGTGCACTACACTTTGACTATCACTTCACAATGTACTGACTGGCTGTTTTCGATGTAACTCCTCCATATAATCTTGTAACCACATGACTTCCTTGGAGGCTTCTGTGATCGCCACATATTCTGTCTCTGTCATCGATAAAGCCACTACTTTTTGTAGTTGAGATACTCAACTCATTGATGTACATGCAACTGTAAAAACATATCCAATGGTACTCTTACCATTATCTCAATCACCCGAATGATCTGCATCTACATAATCCCACAACTCTAGAGATATACCACCATAACAAAGTGAGTAATTGGAAGTACCTGCTAGATATTTTAATATCCATTTCACTGCACTTCAATGCTCTCTGCTTGGGTTTTGCATATATCGACTCACAACTCCCACTGCCTGTGCAATGTCTGGTCTCATGCTCACCATGGCATACATTAATCTCCCCACTATTGATGCATATGGAACTATCGCCATCTCATCTTTCAAAGCATGAGTGCTCGGACACATATCTTTGGAAAGTTTGAAGTAACTCGCTAGAGGAGTTGCAACCGGTTTTGCCTTGTCCATGTTAAATCTCTTTAACACCTTGTTCACATAGTCTTCTTACGACATCCATAATTTCTTATTTTTCCTATCCCTAATGATTTTCATAGCAAACTGTGATGATAATATCTTATTCACTTCTACAATTCTCTTCATATTGGAACTAGCCACCAGCATGTCATCCACATATAAAGAGAAATACACAGTATCACCATCACCATACTTGCAAAAATAAACACAGTGATTAGATTCACAATGTGTAAATCATTTTTCTTTCATGAAACCATCAAATTTTAGGTACCATTGTCGCGGAGCTTATTTCAAGCCATACAAGCTTTTTTTAAAAGCGACATACCATGTGCTCCTTACCTTTGACCTCAAAACCCTTAAGTTGTGTCATGTATAATTCTTTATCTAAGTCACGTGTAAAAATGATGTTTTTACGTCTAATTGCTCAAGATGAAAATCCTCCACTACAACTATACTCAGCAGAACTCTAATTGATGTCATTTTCACAACAGGTGAAAATATCTCGGAATAGTCAATCCCTTCTTTTTTAGAAAAGCCCTTGACTACAAGTCTCGCCTTATATCTAATACTACCATTTGCTTCATTCTTAATTATGTACACCCATTTGTTTAATAAAACTTTTTTACTTGTGGGCAACTTAGTCAACTACCAAGTTTTGTTTTGAAGTAACGAACTCATTTCATCTTTCATAGCACACTCTCATTGCAAGTGAGACATGTCTACCTTCGCCGTATCGTAAGTCTCTAGTTCTCTTAAATTTGTATATAAGACATGGCTCACAACAATATTAGCTGATGGATCAAAAATTACATTTGGCTTTCTCACACGTGTAGACCTTCTCAAGACAGGTACTTTAGGGTCATTCGTTTGCTCCGAATCATTGTGTTCCTCTTGAACTATCTCTTCACTGATAATATGCTCATCTTGAACCTCTCTTTCAAGTGCACTTTGATCTACTGGAAACATCTTCACTGGCATTGTATCTAATTCAACATATTTTGGTTCTACTACCTTCTCATACTCCGTCTAACGATCTTTGTACATCTTTTCTTCATGGAATACCACATTCCAATTGCGGATAACTTTATTGTTCTCATAATCCCAAAGCCTATAGCCATACTCGTCACCACCGTATCCGATAAAGACGCACTTCTAGGACTTAGCATCAAGCTTTTTTCTATCCTCCATGTCAATCAAAGCATATGCAATATAACCAAACACATTTAAATGCGAATAATTAATCTTTTAACCTGACCACCGTTCTTGCGGTATTTCTCCATCCAACACACTAGATGGACTTCTATTGATAAGATAAACAGCTGCATCAACTGTGGCAGCCCATAAGTGTAGCGGGAAACCGGCATGTAGCCTCATGCATCTCGCATGTTCTAGAATAGTCATGTTCATCCTTTCAGCTACATCATTCTCTTAAGGAATTCTAGGAATAGTTTTTAACCCGTGTATGCCTTCTTGACTCAAATAATCTGCAAATTCCTTACTCGTGTATTCACCACAATTATTAGACTTCAGAGTTTTAATATAACAACCTGTCTCTTTTTCTACCATGATCTTCCACATTCTGAACATCCCGAATAATTCTGACTTTTCTCTAAGAGTATAGACCCAAGTCTTTCTTGTCGCATCATCAATGAATGTGATAAAATATCTCTTACCACCATAAGAGAGTTTCCGAGCAGGTCCTCATACATCATTATGAACCAACTTTAGCTTATGGCCTTTATTTTGTCACACATTCAATTGAAAACTAACAACATTTTGTTTTTCATAAATGCAACTCTCACAAAAATCTAACTCAACTTTTTGCAAACCCGGAAGTAATTTCCTCGAGTGTAACTGCTTTATAACCAAGATGTTCCAAACGATAATGCCAAAGAGTAGATAAATTACCTGCAACCATTGTAGTTGTAACCATATCATTGATATTGTCTCCTTGGAGAAGGTAAAGAGTACCCATACACTTTCCCTTTGCTACTACTCTTGCCCCTGAGGTTATCTTCCACTCTCCGCATCTAAAAGTTATTACCAAACCTTCTTAGTCAAATTTACTAGTTGAAATCAGATTTTTCTTTAATTTCGGAATATGCCTGGTTTCATGCAAAACTAAACGTCCTCCACCTGAGATGTTCACAGTCACAGTTCCTTTCCCAACAATGGGACACATGTGGCCGTTTCCCACAACCACTTGTCTGAAATCTCCACTAGCATAATCATCAAATATGTCTCTTTGTGAGGTGCAATGAAAAGAAGAACCATAATCAATAAACCATTTATCTGTCATCAAGTCAAACCCTGTAGACAAACACAAGTTATCTAATAAGGATTCATCGCTAACCACATTAGCTTATTGATTATCATCTTGCTGCTTCTTTTTGCAGGCTTCACACTAAAACCTTCGATGCCCGATTTTGTGACAAAACCAACACTCATCTTTTGCAACATGTCTCTTACCCCTTGATTGTGATATGCCACGACTGCTGAATTTTCCTCTATTTTTACTTCTTCCATGGTTCTCCACTGCGAGTGCCGTTGAAGATGTAGATGCAGAAAAATTATCTCCACTTAAGACTTTTTTTCGCATCTCTTCATCCATGATACTACTTACAGCATCATCAAGAGTTAAATCATCCTTCATGGTGCTCAAAACTCCCTGCACTACGGTATTATAGCTTTCTGGAAGAGAACATAAAAATAATAAAGCTTAAAGCTTCATATCTAAATTTATGCCTACGGATTCTAATTGACCCGTAATCTGCGTGAAACTATTAATATGCTTTGCCATAGAACCTCTATCAGATAACTTCATATTAACCAATTTGATGTGGACAGCTTCTCATAAATATTCGTTAGAATATCCATGGCTTCGTTTGCAGTTTTTGCTTTCGCGATATGGTACCCTGTCTTTTTCGTCAATTCTAGACGAATCGCACCTAATACTTTTTTATCAAGAATTTTTCATCCGACTTCTACTGTTGGATCCACTTCCGCCATCTCGGGTTTCCAACCCTCAAGTGGTGCATAGAGATCTTTTTGATAAAGATAATCCTCAATTTGTAGTTTATACCATCCGAAATCCTTCCCATCAAACTTATTGATTTTGATTTTATCTTATGCCATCTCGTTTGCTTTCAATCAAACGTCACCGAAAAACCCTCGATGTTCTCAATTAGCCAACCTAGGCTCTGATACCAGTTGTCACGAAATCGCACGTCGATTCCAAAAAAATAACGCTCACAAACAATTCACTAGGCAGAATATAATAATAAAGGAACATAATTAGATGAACACGCTAGAAAATTTGTTATCGAAATTCACCCAAACATGGGCTACGTCTCCGCGCAAAGGCACTCTGTGAATCCACTAGACTTCAAAAAGAGTTGGAATACAATGATGATCTTCTTTCAAGATCAAGGCACAAAGAAATTGAGAACCCCTCATAAAGAAAAAATTCATTTTTTTTCTTCTCTCTTTTCCTTGTCTCTCTATTGAAAGCGCTAGTACGAGCACTTAGAGAGGGATGAATAGATGCGAAAACAAATTTTGTAAAATATAGTATAAGACTTTACTTTTAACCTGAGTCTAGTTGACAACAGACTCTGCAGAGGAAATCAGACTTTAACAATTAAATAAAGTTACGAACAAAATAGAAGAGTTCAAGGAAGAGAATAAGAACATAAGGTTTATAGTGGTTCGGCTTAATCCAAGTATACGTCCACTCTCCCACACTGACAACCCACCAACTGGATTTCACTAAGAATCAAAAGAGTCGTTACAATATCACTTCCTTGATTCTATAGTGTAGAGACTCTACTACACTTCCTCAAGGCCTTGCAAATGTATAAACTCTCTTTTGAGTACAAATTTCGCTCAACAATTGAATCAGCAAAGAATAACGAGCCTTAGACTTTGGAATTTATCTATCATGCACACACTCGAATAACTAGAGCATCTTCCTTATATACTCCTCCATGCCTTCATAACCGTTGACACATTCCAAAGGAGTTCTTCCAATCTACTCGTTGGACAAAATCAATTAGGGAGATCTCGAGTTACTTAAGGAATCTATGATAGCCCACCAATCCTGCTCGCCCATACAATCAGGATCTAGGTTTCCATAAATAGAACATTCCAAGTATACTTCGTCAATCAACGGATAAAAATTACTCGAATTAATTTCAAAATGAATTATGGATCTTGAGGTGCAATCTCTAGCCATGAGATCTTCTTTAGCCGCTCGACTTAAAACCTTAAAGAAATACTCGCATCTGGATAAGTCTTCTTCGTCGGTCTAGAAACTGTCAATGAGGGCAGACTTTAAATCTTGAATATGGCAGTCTTTAGACTTTGATGAAAGAGTCTACAAGTCTTTAGACTTAGACCGATGGAAACATTTTGTCAGTTTCAAAACAAGTAAGGAAGTTTTCTCCAACAGTCTCCCCCTTTTTTATGGTGATAAAAATTTCTTGCAAATTTGGATACTTTTGACCTACAAGACAATACTCAAGCAAATAAGGATATCTCATAAAAGATAAATGTATTAGGATAAAGATAGTATCGAATCTACATCCACAAAAAATGAGTTAGTCCTGTAAAAACAATTATCTTTGCCATGAATACCAACAATGCTTAAGATACTGCAAGCATTAAACGATCAAATAGTCCAAATCAAAAAACACAGTCCAAACCAGTCACATCCAAACAACAATTAAAGTCAAATCTAAAAGTCAAATCAAATATGCACCAACTTTTCGCCCTTTTTGTCAGCATTAAAAAGGTAGAGACGAAAAAATAGAATGGGATAAAATTATGATTGTTTTGGGACGCGAACGAGCTGGAAATCTCCCATCAACTTGACGGTCTCCTCCAGTTTTCTCAGATCCCCCTTCAATTGCACTATTTCCTCACCCTTGGCAATTGTCTAAACTTAAAGATTAAGGGCCTGAACTTGATTGAGCAATGAAACTAAAGAGGCTTGATTAGCATTATGCATATTCTGAAATTTACATCCCAGAGTATAAATTTGACCTCTCATCTCCATAAGAACATCAAGCGATCTTCTAAAGTCTGCTGAATTATCAGTTTGAGTGCTTGCTTCAGCATGATTAGTTTGTGGAGTATTGGCAGATGATGACACTTCAGCATGAGCACCCAGAGTCGGAGATGAAGCCTCATTACCTTCTTCAGGAAATTGAGAGGCATATACATCTTCTAGATTGGCAGGAGAACAACTAACATCATCACTAGTAAAAGCAAATGAAGAAATACCTCTTTTATCACCACCTCCCCCTGTTTCAGTGACTTCAAGTAGAGAGAGGTACTCTTCATGCTCTGTCTCTTCTTCAGCGACATGATGACCGTGTTGTTTGCTTTGCTCTTCTTCTGCAATTCTTCCTTCCTCATTGATTCCCTCTCTTCACTCCTCTGCTCTGCTTCTTCTCTATCTTGGTTCTCTCTATCCTCTGTCTCTGGAGCAAGACGCTGTAAGTTCCTTAAGGCAAGAGCGAAAATGGTGATATCATCCCCATCTTCTTCATCCTACAAAATGAGTGCTTTCCTTCTTTTAGATGGAGCTGTCATGGGCTCCTTGCCTTTCCGTTTTGCAACCACAAGGTCTTGACGAGTCTTGACAGGAGTCTTCTCCTTAAATCTCTCTAAAGCCTTGTTTAGCTCTTTCAGACGCATCTTTGAAACCATCTTCAGTCCCACCACCATTTGATCACAGGTTCAAACACACAGAATTTTTGAAGGCTGAATGTTAAAATGTATGGATAGCTTAGTAACAAGTGCTGAATAAGGAAGTTGACCCTTGTCCTTTACCATTGATCTATACATGTGAAATATGATAGTATGTGGCAAAGAGAACTTTTTACCAGCATTGATAGCATACATCAGCTTCGCTTCTGAATTGGAGATGTCAGTCTTTGATGTGGATTTGGGTCTAAGACAGTTAATCAGAATCTTATGAAGTAAGATATTTGAGGCATTCATCCTCAAATACGAAATTTGGCCTTCTACCATTCCATCTCAAACAAGCTCCACAGTCGCATGACCAATAGACACACTAATTAATTGGAACATCCCTCTCTCTACTCCAATCACATCAACCAGAGTGTCCATATCAACCACATAATCCTTGTCTCTAACACTAAAAGAAAATCTATTTGCATCCAAAAAACTTTGATTGGAATATAAGGCCCTGCATGTTTTCACTCTTTTTTTTGTTTATAAACAGAAATTCTGTTCTTTTGTTCCGGGAACAAAAAAAGAACAGAAACACGTTTAGTTGCATTTCTGTTCTTTTTTTGTTTTTTTTTTGTTCTTGAAACTCAAAAAGAACATAAACGAGAAACAAAAAAAAAATTGTTTCTCGTTCCAGAAACAATTTTTTGTTTCTTGTTTCTTCTTCTCTCTCTCTTCTCTTCTCTTCCTCTTTTCTTCTTCTTTCTCTTTGGCCGGTCGCCGGCCTCGGCCTCGGCCATGGCCGGCCGTCGAGGGCCGGCGACACCGTCGAGGGTCGGCGACCTCGTCGGAGCATCACCGGCCCCCGGCGAGGCCGAGCGTCGCCCGCCAGGGAGCTCACCCAGATCCGGCGAGGCTCGGGCTCACCCGCGCCGGCGACGCCGAGCCTCGCCTTGGCTGGGCGAGCTTGAGCTCGCCCAGATCCGGCGACGCCATGCCTCGCCCAACGACAGCGAGGCTCGGCCTCGCTGGGGCCATGCGAGCCTGCCATGGCTGGGCGAGGCTGCGCGGCGACCGGCCGAAAGAAGAAAAAAAAAAAGAAAGGAAAAATTAAAAATAAAATTAAAAAATTAAAAAAATTAAAAGAAACAAAAAAAGAACAAAAATTTACCAAACGTGTTTCTATTCTTTTTTTATTCCCGGAACAAATTTACCAAACACATCTTTTTGTTCAAAAATTGTTCCCCGGAACAGAAACACTTTTTTTTTGTTTCTGTTCCTTGGAACAAAAAAAGAACAAAAACGTTACCAAACAGCCCCTAAATACGCAGTAAGTTCTGGATGAGCTACTGTTGTCTCATAGCAAAATCATTCAAGTTGAAATAAAGTAAATTTATCTCGTAACTTTATGTTCAGAGAATCAAGAAAATCAAAATCCACACTTCTTAGGTTTATCACCCCTCACTTTAGCAACTTAGAGTAAACTTGCTTATGTTCCTCAGAACGAAACAAATCGGCTCTTCTTCCTTGAATATTCGCAGCAATACCCATTCTAAACTTAAAATGAGTGAACATCTTTTCATCATCATTCATTCCATTAGGTTGACTAAAATCTCCAACACGTGGATCACTTAAGAAATTCGCAAAAGCCCTTTCTGCCGAACCAGCTGGAGCAATCTCCAAGCGTTCCATCATTTGTAAGAAATGGGTTTCATTTTTGTACCCCTTTTATTTCAAAAATTCATCAATAAAGTTCATTGGAGAACCTCTATCCTTTAAGGCAAAGTAGATTTTGAAGGTAAAAGTAGGCTTAAGAGTCCTTACGGGTTTGACATCCTCCAAAATTTCTTCCTTCGCTTGTTGTTGCTAAACATTATGTGATCTAGCCTGAGGAGAGTGGCGCGATTGAGAATATTGTGGACTATGCTGTTGCCTTAGAGATTCTTCTTCCTCAGTAAGGTCAAAGTGCGTAGGACCCTCACGCATATGATGTGGTCCCCTACTTACAATCCTTGAAGATTTTCTTTGGGAAGACATTATCACAGTCTTTGAGAGAGTTTCCGAACTCGATTCGTGAGAAAGATGAAAACTTTAAGGATTAAACTAGAGAGAAAAAGTAAGAAAGTGAAGTTCTTTGCTTTTAGGGTTCGTAAGTAAAAAGAGGAAGAAAAACAGTATATAAAGCAATTGAAATGAGGTATACGGATCGTCACAAAATGCCTTTTAAAAAATAACTTCCTTTTTAAAAATAGATAACTGTCATCTTAAAAGATAACTTCCTTTTTCAAAAAAGAATAATTTCCATAATTTCAAAAACTTAGGAAGATAAAATCAATCAATTGTAGATTAATTGTACCTTTTCAAGTTTTTATCCAAAAAATAAATTTTTAAAACTGAAATAACTTACAGTCATGATTCTTGATCTTTTGAGTCTGAGCATCTTTAGATTTTTTTCCCTAAGTCTGAGCTTCTTCAGACTTTAAAATATTAAGACTGGATCGAATAGACTCAAATTGACTTTTCTCTAATGGTTTTGTAAAAATGTTCGCCAGCTGATTATTTGAGTTTATGAATTGAATCAAGACTTCTCCATTTTGAACATGGTCTCTAATAAAATGATATCAAATCTCTATATGCTTTACTCTTGAATGAAGAATTGGATTCTTGATGAGATTAATCGCGCTGGTGTTGTCACATTTGATCTAGTCTTCGATTCCAAAATCTCTTAGTTGTTGTTTTATCCATAAGATTTGAGAAAAACAGCTTCTAAGAGCCACATACTCTACTTCATACTTTGCTTCTGCTGTTGAGAGAGCTATAGTACTTTGCTTCCTTGAAAACCAAGATATTGTCCCGTTACCAAGCAATTGACAAGTGCTCGAGGTACTCTTTCTATCAACTCTGCATTATGCTAGATTTGCGTCTGAGTATCCAAGGAGAGTAAAGTCTCATTATTTTGGATACCATAGACCTAACAAAATGTTGCAACGTATTTGATGATGCGTTTCGTAACACTTATATGAGATTCTTTGGGATTTGATTGAAATTTGGTACAAATGCAAACACTAAACAAATGTCAGGTCTAGAGGCAATAAGATAAAGAAGTGAACCAATGATACTCTTGTACAGCTTTTGGTCAACTTTATTTCCTTCTTCATCTTTGTCCAATTTCGAAGAACTTGACATTGGTATATTAGTCTTTTTGCAATTCTCCAAACCGAACTTTTTAACAAGTTCTTTAGCATATTTTTCTTGATGAATGAAAATTCATTACTTCAATTGTTTTACTTGTAGTCCTAGAAAAAAAAGGATAATTCACCCATCATGTTCATCTCGAATTCATCCTACATAAACTTAGAGAATTTCTTGCACAGATTTTCATTAGGTTATCCAAAAATAATATCATCAATATAGATTTGAACAAGTAAATTTTTTTTACTTTCTCTTTAAATAAAAGAGTAGTGTCCACTTTACCTTTAACAAAAGCTCGAGGTCTTGTTTTAAACCATATAGTGCCTTTTTCAATTTGAATACAGAGTCTGGTTTCCTCGGGTCTTCAAAACCGAAAGGTTGTTCCACATAGACTTCCTCTTGGATAAATCCATTTAGGAATGCACTTTTGACGTCCATTTGGAATAACATGAAATTTTTATAACAAGCAAAAGCAAGTAATAATCTAATTGCCTATAACCTTGCTATTGGTGCGTAAGTCTTATCATAGTCTATCCATTCTTCTTGCGTATATCCTTTGACCACGAGTGTTGTTTTATTCCTTATAACTTTTCCTTTCTCATCCATCTTGTTCCTAAAAACTCATTTAGCTCAAATAACAGATTTACCTTTTTGGTTTAAGAGTTAATTCCCAAACATCATTAACTCTAAATTGCTTGAGCTCTTCTTGCATAGCTTCAATTTAGCTTTCATCAATTAAAGCTTCTTCTATACTTTTGGGTTTTATTTCAGAAATAAGAGCCATAACGCTAAACTCTTCACGCCTTTTGGATCTTGTACGAATCCCTTCATCAATGTCACCAATAATGAGTTCTTTATGATGACTGGACTTGTGCTTCCAATTGCTCGATTGGTTTGACAGATTGTTGATCTTTATCTTCATTTGATTCTACAACGTTCATTCGTTGTTGACCTTCTAAAGTCTGAGCTACTTCTGAAGAATTTGACTTTGTAAAGTCTAGAGTCGGTTCAGATTCTTCAGGTTGAGTCTGGATCGATTGATTTTGTATAGGGACTTGAAATTTGACATTCATCGATTCTTCCATAGATTAAGTCTTCTTGTTGTATATTATGTAAGCTTTGTTGGTGGTTGAATATCCAAGGAAGATTCCTTCCTCTGATTTTTCTTCAAACTTACTAATTCGAGCATTTGCATTTTTCAATATAAAACATTTGCAACCAAACACATGAAAATAGGAAACAATTGGCTTCTTTCCTTTGAACAACTCATAGGGAGTTTTGTCCAGAATCGGCCTTAAGAAAACTCTGTTAATAATATAACACAACTCATAGCCATTTCTTGCAATGATTTATTCTTCCTTTCCACAACTCCATTCTTTTCTGGAGTGTATGGAGAGGAGAACATATGCTGAAAACTAGATTCATCATATAATTTAGCAAAGTCTTGATTTTCAAACTCACCTCCATGATCTGTCCATATGCTTGAAATAACATACCCTTTCTCATTATGTACTTTCTTAGCAAACTTTAAAAAATAAAAGAAGGTTTCAGACTTACTTGTCAGAAAATATACCCAAGTAAATCGTGAATAATTATTCACTATTACTAAGCAATATTTCTTTTCACCATATGCAAGAGCTGCAGCACACGATTAGTGAAAACTTGATTAATTGGTTTGAAAGAACTTTTAACTTGTTTTCCCAACACACATGTGCATAATTCAGATTTTTTATATGTTAGGTTGGGTAGTCCACGACCAAGCTTCTTTGCAGAGATCTTGGCAATTTGCTTCTTGTTTATGTGGCCAAGTTTTCGATGCCATAGATTAGCTTCCTCTTGTATTGAAATTAGACATTGGGATTTTTCTGGTTTGATATCCTGAAGATAGATATTCCCATATCTTCGCCCCGTGAAAGTCTGAGAGAAGTCTTTACTGGTTCCCGAACATATTCCTTCTTGAAAATTGATTTTGAAACCTGTGTGGCACAGTTAACCGATACTCAACAAGTTGTAATTGAGCCCTTCTATTAAGGAGACGTTGTTGATTGTGAGACTTCCAATCTTTACTATTCCGCATTCAACTATTTTTCCTTTGTTGTTTCCACCAAAATAGACTTTTCCACATTTAACTTGCATAAGCTTTATGAAACAACTTGAATCTCTTGTCATATGTCTTGAGCATCCACTATCCAAATACCATTTGATCTTTTTCTTGATAGTAACTTGCCTTTAAAAAAGAATCTCAAGCTTTCTTTGGTACCCATACTTTCTTGGGTCCAATGGAGTTAGTGCAATATACAGTCTTTGCCAAATCCTTCTTAACAAGTTTCCAAACCATAGGACATTCTTTCTCAAAGTGTTCTGAGCTGTTGCACTTAGAACATTTAAGAGCACTACGACCAACAGGTTTTACAAAGATTTTTTTGAAAATGATTTTTATAAAATTCTTTCGTAAGTCTTTGTTTGATTCTTTCATTTACTTTTGGAAAATCAATTAGAGGAATGGTTTCAGAAGTCATTCCCAAGCCTGATTTGTTAAAGTGAGGTCTTTGTGCTGAGAATCTTTTCCAATTTCTCAGATCCTATAGAAAACTTTTTTGAAATACTTGAAATATCATTTTTCAAAAGCGTATTTTCTTTTGAAAGAGAATATGCATTTTCTTTCAAAGTAATAAAACTTTTATCTAAATTTTCGAAATTTTTTTTCCAAACAATCTCATGTTGCTTCAGTGTAGAATTTTCCCTTTTTAGCTCGGAAATCCTCTTGAGAGAGGTTTTGAGACTAAGACACAGTTCATTAATATACTTAGAGACTTTAGTAGAAATTTCTAAATTACTTATCTCTATTTCACTGTCTAAGTCTGAGTCTGTATTTATCTCCGAGTCTGAATCTGATTCTAATTTTGCCATTAAACAAATATTAGCATAATCATCATCACTCTCTTCACATTCGGTATCACTCCAAGTTTCTGCTTTGAGTGCCTTTCTGTATTTCTCAAATTTTCCTTTCTTTTTCTTTAGTAAGGGATAGTTGGGTCTGATGTATCATTTTTTCTTGCATTCAAAACAAATCACATCTTTATTGGTTTCATCGTCCTCAGCTGATTTATTTTGAAACTTTTGAGAGTTTTGTTTCTTCCAATTGAATCTTCTTCCCTTTTTTGTTCAATTTTCTAAACCTTCTTATCATGAGAGCAAGCTCTTCATCGTCCATATCGTCTTCAGAATCTGTAACATCAAAGTCATTAGTAGATTTTAAAGAAATAAATTTTTTACCTTTGGGATCTTCTTCTTCATTGATTTGCTCCACTTCATAAGACTAAAGAGTGCCAACCAATTCGTCAACGGAGAGTGGCATAATTCTTTGTGTCTCCCTTATTGATGTCTTTACATGATTCTAATCTTTGGAAAGTCAACGCAATAGTTTGTTAACCTTCATAGGTCTTGAGATTGGTTGACCTTGATACTCAAGACTATTCACGATTTATGTAAAACGACTAAACATGTTAGTGATAGATTCTCCTAGCTTCATCTTGAAGGCTTCATATTGACCGAGCAGAATATTGATTCTGGTTTCTTTTACTCGATCAATTCCTTCATAGGTAATGTGCAGCCTATCCTAAACTTATTTAGATGTTTCACAAGAAGATATTATGTTATATTCAGTAGGAGATAATGCACAATATAAAGAGTAAATTGCTTTTGCATCAAGAGCTTGTCTCTTGGTTATCTCTTCTTGAGTCATCTCACTGGCCTCTACAACTTCTTTTTCTCTTTATGAGACTGTTGTAGCTTTAGGAATGATTCCTTTGTCTACCACATCTCATTCAAGAGGATCTTTCGATCTTAGGAATGCTTTCATCTTGTTTTTCCATATGCTGTATTCATTTCCATCAAAATAAGGCGGTCTGATGTTGCTTTGTCCCTCAACCAAACATGGAGCCAACATACTAGTTATTAATCTTTAACTCTGAAGTAAAAATACTTCAATTTAAATGAGTACATAGGCTCTGATATCAATTGAAAGTGCTAGTACAAGTACTTAGATGAGGGTGAATAGGTGCGAAAACAAATTTTGCAAAATTTAGTATAAGACTTTTCTTTTAACTTGAGTCTAGTTGACAACATACTCTGTAGAGGAAATCAGACTTTAACAATTAAATAAAGTTACGAACAAAATAGAAGAGTTCAGGAAAGAGAATAAGAACACAAGGTTTATAGTGGTTCGACTTAATCCAAGCCTATGTCCACTCTCCCGCACTGACAGCCCACCAGCTGGATTTCACTAAGAATCAAAAGAATCATTACAGTATCACGTCATTGATTCTACAGTGTAGAGACTCTACTACACTTCCTCAAGGCCTTGCAAATGTATAAACTCTCTTTTGAGTACAAATTTTCGCTCAACAATTGAATCAGCAAAGAACAACGAGCTTTAGACTTTGGAATTTATCTATCATGCACACACTCGAATAACTAGAGCATATTCCTTATATACTCCTCCATGCCTTCATAACTGTTGACACATTCCAAAGGAGTTCTTCCAATCTACTCGTTGGACAGAATCAATTAGGGAGATCTCGAGTTACTTAAGGAATATGATGATAGCCCACCAATCATGCTCGCCCATACAATCAAGATCTAGGTTTCCATAAGTAGAACATTCCAAGTATACTTCGTCAATCAACAGATAAAAATTACTCAAATTAATTTCAAAATGAATAATGGATCTTGAGGTGCAATCTCCAACAATGAGATCTTCTTTAGCCGCTCGAATTAAAACCTTAAAGAAATACTCGCATTTAGATAAGTCTTCTTCGTTGATCTAGAAACTGTCAATGAGGGCAGATTTTAAATCTTGAGTCTGGCAGTTTTCAGACTTTGATGAAAGAGTCTACAAGTCTTTAGACTTAGATCGATGGAAACGTTTTGTTAGCTTCAAAACAAGTAAGGAAGTTTTCTCCAACATCTATTTCTTTTTTTAGCGTATTGACGGCTAGTGTCTTGCCATCGCTAATATAAACGTATCACTTTTAACCTAAAAGCAAAACTGATGTAAAAGACAAAAAAGCCCCTAAAAACAAATATTTTGCTTCATCTATAACAAATATATGATTTGATGGTAAGGAAAAGAGCTATCACGTGTCCAAATATTAGAATAACGCAACATATACAAAATTCGACAATGTTGACACCACGATTCGAGTGGAAATAATCAAATATGCAAAACACTCCTTAGAGTTAACGAATAGTCGTTGTTTAGTGACCAAATCATGCAACTATCATCGACAAATCAAGAAGCGGTACTGCATGAATGAGGCAATTATGGGGAAAAGTAGGAAGGCAAAGAAATGTGCAAAAAGGTCATAGACGGTTACCAAAGAAGGAATAACTATTCAACGGTTACCAGATTGCTCTATAAATACCCTAAGTTATCCAACAAAAAGTTCCCCTGAACAACACATCAAATGCTTTTACTTTTTCTTTACTTTATCGCACTTTAGATTTCATAGCTGGAGTTTCCAAATTCCCGCCATTAATTAGATACCAGCAAGTATCTACACCCAGTGCAATGTCATTGATTAAATTCCAATATTGTACCACAAGCTAAATGTCGTCGATTAAATTTCTATCCGGGGGCATTGATGTTGATTAGATTACAATTTTGCGCCAAACTATCCCAAGGCTGTGTCGTTGATTAAATTCCGGTATAGTTTAGGGAAGTTAGCAAATCGTTGATCTTCAAGGTTGTAATATAT
Organism: Eucalyptus polyanthemos subsp. polyanthemos; assembly: GCA_017140185.1. Classification (NCBI taxonomy): domain Eukaryota; kingdom Viridiplantae; phylum Streptophyta; class Magnoliopsida; order Myrtales; family Myrtaceae; genus Eucalyptus; species Eucalyptus polyanthemos. Next base: position 7,546,001 of record CM029467.1, on the reverse strand, counting down.
AGATTGGAAATAACATTTGTATTTTGATATCCTCTGTCTGGATTCAGCACAAAACTTGTGTCTCCTTTAATAAAATCAAAATATATCATTTGGTAAAATATATTTTGTTGCGAAAACAAAATTGACGAAACAATAGAATTAAGTGAAAGTTAGCCGTGCCGGTCGTGAAATACTATTGTTTTATACGTCTCAAGAAGTGTGAGATGTCGAATTTGTTTAGCTGGTGCTACCTGTCAAAATCATGATAAGACACGACACTATTTGAATGTGCAATAATCCCGGCGTGGGGCTTTGGCTGAATAAAAAAGACGAAATGCGTCCAATTTTTATGTCATTATGCACGTGATTCATTATGTAAAATGCATGGCGGAACGTGTGAGAGAGACTAATCAGACCATTGCCAAATGAAGCTATGGACATCCTATTCCCATCGGTCTGAGCCACCACCCTATGCAACACACTCTTGTACTGCCCATACGTTATCACCTGTTATTAATTTGAAACAATCTTTCAATTTCAAATGCCGAACGGGATATTCTTCTATTAAAAGGTGATGGTTTTGTTATATTGTGTCGCATAGCAATTATAATGATGTGTAAGATTATTTATGAAATGTTGAATGTTATGGCATGTGGAAATGATCCCTCCATTAGTTGGTCCCTCCATTAGTTGGTTTTATACTATCTAATAACTTAAAACATTGTTTTAACCCAATGAAGGCTTCTATTGATTATAAGGATGGTGAGCGTCACGAAATAACTCAGTAATGAGCAAAACGTCGATAAAACAGCTACCTCAAAAGCTTAGTCAAAAGGAAAAAAAGAACTCTCGAAATTAATGAAGCACCCAACTTTGTATGCATCTCATATAACACATTAGAGTATAAGTCATTAAATTCAGTGGATTTTATGTCAAAACTCTATGTGACATAACATATTAATGATGCATTTGCATTATGGGGATTGTCATAATAATGTCATGATTATAGGTAACAATTGGGTGATCGGTGAAGGCCATTCCCCCCTCCCCAAATCGATTCAAAAGACAAAATGATCGGTATCAGGAGAGGAAAATCCCTTTCCGAGCGGTAAATCAAGGTCGAACCCGAGTCTGACCAATTATATCTAGAAATTGGATTCACGAACAAGCCTACAAAAGAAATTTTAGTCCACATACCCCACTCTACCCATCTAAACTTGATCATGATCCATGAACTGGCCAACTCTTTGGTATAGGCTTCCATGTTACTTAGATTTGTAAACATGAACGAGACAGATCAAGTGACGACTCATGGTCTGTTGATTGACCCAAAGTGAGACCACAAAGGAATTTTTTGGGCCTAGAAGCGTATTGAGTCAATTGTCAAGTCCATGATGTTCTAGGGATGCTTGAATAATTCCACCGATCCCTCTTTATCGTCACCTGTCATATGAACAATTTTACTGCTACTGATGAATAATTTTCTCCTTAAAGCTATTGACTTGTGTTGTAACATCATAGTCACATTGGCTACTCATGAAATTTCCATATCGTGGCCATAAATATATTAATTTCATGAGATTGAAAAATCCATTTAAAATAAGGTGAAATATGTCAAATCATGTCAGTTTTTTTCCCATCGTTGAATCATATAACATTGCCCTCTAATTGGCCTAAAAATTGATGCTTCTTATGCTTGTCGCTCTCTTGTTACAAGCTAAGCCAAGATGCTTGAGCCTATCATCAAACTTTGGTGCTCATTTTCCACAGATTTACGATAGGAAAAGATCCATTTTGCATTATATCTAAGGGATTCCTTGCTTTGGGCTGCTTCCAACACAATCTCTAAGACACGCTTTGTAATTTAGCAGTTTGGAAGGACCTTGATAGCATCGTGGACCGTCAAATCATGCTGTCAGTTCCCCCACAAGACCAAAACAAAATGGGGAAACAAAAGGGGACAAAATCAAGATGAGCTTGTTCCAAAATTCCATCTCCATCTCCATTTAATTTGGTTGTGAACGCAAATCGGATTCGTTGATTCAATCAAATGGGTCAAAGAGATTGAATTGTAAGTCTTGATTGGCTCTTGCCCATAAATATGTCCTTTCCAAGAATTTGTTGGTTCATGTTTTCTTCAAGAATGTTAGCTCCCAATTTTCCATCTAGAGGCAAGAAGAAGGATCTCATATGGGTAGAAAGAATAAGAAGAACAATCAAGGTCGTCATGCTCGAATTCGCGACTACACAAGCTTGTTTCATAGAGAATTGGTTCTGTTCTTAAAAGGTCAAAGTGGGCGACTTACATTAATCCAGTTAAAAAGTCTTAAAAAAAAAAGAACTATGATGAAAACGAAGCTCTATTGCTATTGAATGTATCTAAGCAAGATATGTCTCCATTTACTATAATTTTTCACTGGAATTTTCATCTTAAAATGCTTAACATGCGTAGCAGATTTTGAGAAAACATAAATATTGTTGCTACTTATGAGAAGAACTTCTAGTTTATCAAGGTCAAACCACATTATAATATCCCATGCACACGATATTCACGTATTTAACGTGTCATCTTTAATTGAATCTCCTTGATTTTCCTTCTACTCATCTTAGCAACTTAAAGTACGCCACAAGTGTTAAAACTTGACATGGATGAATACTTAAGTATCAAAAGTTTCAAAAGATATATTTAAGTGCCATTTTTTTATTTAAAAAAAATGGGACACTTATGACGCGAATGATAACTATTTTAGCTGAAAAATGATTTTTGGAAGAGAAATAGATTTTTTTTTTTTAATTTCAATTCTTGGATGTGTTTCTAAATAAAAACACATGTTTGATAACAATGCAAAATTTATATTCTCGAAATAGAAATTCGTTTTATAACAACACAAAATTTCTTCCTCCCAAGTGGTGACAGATAGCAGCCAACAACCGGCGGATGGCAAGCATGCAGCGGTAGTGACAGTGGGCCAACGGTGGCAGCAACAAATGGTGAGTGGGCGGGCAATGGCGATGGATGGACGGTTGGCTCGTAGCAAGGATGAACAATGAAAAGAGTTTTTATTTATCATTTTTGTTCTAGAAATAGAGAAATAAAAAAAATCATTTCTGATTGTTATTCCAAAGCTATCTCTGGAGTAAAAATCTATTCGAGAAATAGAAAAATAAAATAGTTTTACCAAACAGATTTCTATTCCAAAAATAAGTATGGACAGAAAAATAGTTTTGGAATAGAAATAGAATAATTATCATGCGTGCCCTTAAATGTCAACTTTGGTGAGAGTAGCCAGAAATCCAACATGACTTATTTTAAGAATCAATGTGGTCTACGTGGCTCATTGGAGTTGTCTACTTAGCAATCAATGTGCAAAACAATGTCGTTTCCCAAAAAATTTCTTGTTGAATGCTGCCCCTTCCCTTTTTTTAATTTAGCTTTTTAAATTTGATTTAATATTAATTAAAAATCAATTTTTTGAGGCAAAATGACATTGTTTTAAGACAAGCTAACCATGTGGATAATTTTATTAAAATAATTGCCAACCTCAGCAAAAAAAAAATTGTTGCAAAATGCCACGTTAGTATTTTGGCTGAAATTTTCACCATTGGCGCTTTAGTGTCCATTTCTTCTCTAATTTTAGCACTTAAGGTTGCGTTTGATGGTTGAGAAAAAATTCAAGATAAGATAAATTTATCATATTATGTGCTTAGTGCCTACAAGTTGGATATGAAAGGGATATATGCATGACAAAATTATCCCACATCGGAGGTGGAATAAAGGTGGATGAGATTTATGATATCTTTAATAAGCAAGTTTCTTCTCAAATAACAAATCTCTTAAATTCAAAATTTTAAAATTGTATTCCAATATAAATACTATTTGAATTATAATATAAGAAATTAAAAATAAAAAAATTATTTTTAAATTTAATCTAGTTTTATTTATATACTCAAATTCAATTTATCTTATAATAAAAATTCAATATATAAATATTAATTTATTACATATTTTATTTGTTTTAATATTTTAGGTATATTAGTACAATTTTCTATTTAATAAAATTTTATTAGAGAATGATGGAAGGGGAGAAAAAATAAAAAAATAAATTGATTAAAAAAGAGATGAAAAAAATAAAAAAAAAAAGTAAATAAAAATAAAGTAGATAAGAATGTTGCGAGAGATTTTTACCATCTCCATTTGTAAAATTTGTGATTCATTTACATTGATATGTCATTTATACCAAATAATAAATATGACATAATTGTGATTGTACAATAGATAGCATATAACAAAATCTCATAAATATTATATAATATCCTATCAAATCCTATCAAATTCTATCATGATTAGAAATTCAAATGACTAAACGTAACTTTCTTGTACCTTTTAAAGATTTTGACAATTAAGCATCAACCCGCGTCAAGTTTTGACACTTAGGATGCCGGCACTCCATCTTAGCTCCTCCTAATTGCATAGATCAAGAGAAAAATTAAACTTTGCTAAAAATACTCACATGCTTTGCTCATTGCATCACGGGCCACCACCATTGAACTCTAAATCACCGACCAAAAAAAAAAAAAAAAGAAAAAAAAACCCTAAATCATCTTTTAAACTTTTCAAATCCCATGATGACTAGACTTCGGCTGGGGCCCCGTCGCCTTCGCTGTTTTGTTCTTCGTAGAAGACTCGCGAGCTCGGGGTTTGACTGAAATTCCATTGGTCGTCAACATCTTTGGTTTCTCTTTGCAAGCCCCATTGTTCATGGGCCGTAACCTTTGGACGGTTTCAAGAATTTCTGGTAGGAAACCACAAGGGATAGGAAAAAGGAAAATCACATGCTTTTTCCAAATCATGAGAATATGCTGCCTCACAGCCCCATGCATGAACCGTAAACGACCTCATCAATAGACAAAAAAAAAACTTGTCAAGTTGCAAGACCAAGACTTCTCTCTCACGGTCAAAGTTCTATAGTAATACTATTAAATCATCAACTAGACTCATAATCGAAATTATTTTTCACAAGGATACAACCTATACAAGTTGTCGCAGTCTTTTATATAACACCTACACCAATCAATTCAACCAACAATCTTCTGATGTAATTGGACCGATTGTTTTGTAATTTCATCATCTTCTGTTGATATACACATTGGTAAGTACATTATAGATCATTCTTTTTAGTTCTTGTAATCTTTTGGAGTAATCAAGAGCATGTCACTCTTACCAAATTGAGGTCAATGACAAGGAAAGGTCTACTTTGCCCCCCACAAATGATTCGAACACATGTTGACAAGAGAAATTTCCTAGAATTTAATGCGGAGCCTCCTTGAATTTTGTCCCTATGCATGCTTGCATCATAGCAATGGTCCTAGTTAGAGGTGAGATTAAGTCATTAATGACAAATGAAGTCGAACCTTGTATACATAAGCAAATTTTGAAATCCACTTTGATTAATTCAAAAAAAAAAACAAAAATTGGCATGCTCCCCATTCTACTAAAGAAATCCTTTTTAATGGAGAGACGACTTGAGATTATAAAAGTGCAAGTCGCCTCCTAAAAAAAATTCAAGGTTGCTTACTCAATAAATTATTTATTTACCTAGGAGATTACAGTGTGATAATTGCATGGTTTAAGTTGCCCTCATCCTAAATCCCAATAACATGTATGTGATGCATAAGTTGGATCTTGTCTAGAATAGACCCATTTCATTTGGTAAGGGAAACCTTGGAAATTTTGTCATAGGTGTTGTAAGGCCAAACTTCTATTTTTTGAATCGTAGAAAAGTTTGACATACATGTGCATTGTCTACGAGTGCATCATAACTTGAATAGACTTAATAGGTTAGTCTAAAATTAGGGGCAGAAGTCAATCCATGTAACATATCCTAACCTATATTTACCACATTGACTACAAATGTTGCGTGTGTTCTATGCTTACAAGGACTAGTTTAGATTGTTGGTTTGCTAAGCAATGTGTCCAAGTGGATTTATATCAAGCAAATCATATTCAAGAACCAATAACAATTTAGCATATTACTAGTTTAGCTACATTCTCAATACACATGATAATTTTTCAATTAATACACGTAGTTGATTGTCTAAAAAGTACTAAATTATTACACTTTTACCAATTAAGTCCTAACCATTTTCATCTCACCAATTGATAAGCATTCCAATCTAACCAAAATCATCGCATAGAGATAAGACCGACATCAAAACCCTTATTTTTAATTGTGTGTAGAAACAACAAAGTGCCTTCAATAACAGTCGAACAAGCACACATTCGCATGTTGGTGTCGATTTCAATTTTTTGGCAGACACAGAATGGGACACACAAGTTCATCAGGTAGTCTAACATGTGAACATGGCATCGCATGCGCTGTATACATCTACGTGCATCTACACACTTCCAAGAAAAGAACAGACGAGAGAAAAAAGAAAGTGCATTTTATCCTTATCAAACCCTTTTCCAACGCAACCCCACCATCGCACTCTCGCCATTACATAACCGATATTCTCTCGCTAATTCTTTTCAGTACTTTCCCGTTGCAATTATCATCTTGAATATTTGGGAATTGTTTGGTTTCACCGTTCATCATTTGTGTGGACTTACGGGAAACTTATCCATGCCGGCCGTGAAATACTACTGCTTTATACGTCTCGAGAAGTGTGGGATGTCGAATTTGGGGAAAATTATCAAAATAGTCTTTTACTTATTGTAATTTTTCCAATTCAGTCCTTTTTTTTTTTTTTTGCTAATTCAGTTTTAAATATTTTGCATCATGTAAATCTAGTCAATCCGATTAATTTTGACTAGCTAACACTGATATAGATGCCAGCTAGCGTTAACCATCCGAGATTGACATGGACGCCAACATGTCAATTTTTTTTTTTCTTATTTTCTTCCTCTAGACGGTTGCCGGACCAACCAAAGGGTACGACCATCGAGTTCAACCTCGCCAAGCACTAGGGAGGCTTGCCCTCACCCAAATCTGGTGAGGGCAAGCCTCACCATGGCTAGGCGAGCACAACAGCAGATAATGTGGTGACAACGAGGGCAAGGCTAAACCTCACAAGCAACAACAAGGCCTAATCAGGGGTGGTCAAGGCTCGCCTCACCAATTTTAGTGAGGGTGAGCCTCTCGAGTGGCCGACAAGGTCTAGAGGAAGAAGGAAAGAAAAAAAATTAAAGAATTAGTCGGATGACATCCACATCAACACCAATTAGCTAAAATTGATCAGATGAACTAAATTGACACAAATAGAAAAGGTTTAACACTCAATTGGTAAAAAAAAAAAATAGGAGTGAATAGGAAAAATTGCAATAAGTTTAGGACTATTTTGATAATTTTGCTATCGAATTTATTTAGCCGATGTTGCCCTATCGAAATCATGACAAGACACAACATTATTTGAATGTGTAATAATCCTGCCGCGGGGTTCATCGGCTTTGGTTGAATAGGAAAAGATGAAACGCGTCCGATTTTCATATTGCTCTGCACGTGATTCATAACGTTAAAACGCACAGTGGAACGCGTAAGAGAGACTTATCGGACGCTACGCTGTGCCGACCAGCAGCGGCCCATTGCCAAATGGACGAGTTCGCACATGAGAATTAAAAAAGATGTCCAGCAACATATTCCAACCCAAATTTGCTTGGCCACCTTGCTGAAAGGACAAAAAGAGACATCCTGCCACGCAAAGCACGATTGCTTCGAGGTTAGCATGCAACATTCCCCTTCAATTCTAGCTTTTTGCTAAATGAATAGGTTGGGGTCAAATCATTGACGACCAGACTCTCCGAGAAAAGAGAAGAGGGTGTCGTTGGTGGGGATTAGGAAAACGACCAAAAGTAGCCGGAACATGACTTAAACTGCCTTTGCAGTCCATTTTCTCCACTGATTTTCTACTCATGCAGCGTAACTTTAGCAAAGAATATTATTCCCACTTCGAGTTCTTTGGAGCCGACTACAAAGGCCAAAGAGATTTCTCCTCCTTTTTTTCTATGGTTTTACCTAAAGAAGCATGACTTTCAAACAAACCCATCATCATTTGCCCGCTTTGCTCTCAGGAAATCATCAATAACTGATTATAATTCCGTGTCGGGTATTCTTTTCTTATGGCATGTACTCTGCTATGTTTCGGAAGAAGTAGGATGCTGTGCTTAGAAGCAAATCCCACTTGCATTCCATCTAGAATGCCTATTGAATGTTGAAGGATAGTCACATTTTACACTATGTGAAGAACAAACAATATGATTAAGGATGGTGTCTACAACCCTTAGACAATTTCTACGTCATGTGGTAGTTGTTATTGACATTTTCAACAAGTAAATAACACTTTTAAATATAGGGTAGGCACATCTAAGAGATTGCTATGAAACATTGTTAGATCAAATACATCGGCTTCGTGACCTCAACTTCTAGCTTTTGACCACAAAGAGCTAGAGATATACAATGTAGAATGCACATTAGATCGTTTACAAAAACTATAGATTTTTTTATGTAAAAATATTCAAAGTCAAGCATAACTTTCATAAATTTTGACAAGAAAATCACCTTTGAAATTCAAAGTTAAAATCTAGAAACTACCCTCAACAGTCAATCAAATCAGTTTATTTTTAAATGTCATGAATATCTTTTTATGTTCTTCTCTTAAAATCAATGAGGCGACAACTAACAATTGAATTGGATTATCATGTCTCAAAAGCATCCAACAATATCTCTGATTTCATCATAGCTACCTAACTTTTGTTCAATTGACCCATTTATATAATATCTCTTAATCTTATCTAGCAAGACGATGCGGATGAGCAAGATCATATGTGGACCATCTAGCCACGGAACCAATTAACAGCAAAACGTTTATCATACAGATTGCGATGTCAAATAGGAAAATGCGCACGAGCCACTCGCTTCTAAATAAGGACCGAATCCCATTTATTTAGCTGATGTCATGAAACAAATAAACGCGAAAAAGGAAAAGGTGTCTTAGCCACCACAAAGGTGGGGTCCAAAATCCGGAGAGCAAGAGAAATGGTTGGACAAGGCAGGCTGACCAAAGCCACCACCTTTGGGACCCACTGGATTTCTTAATTTTAGTAATTTTCCATCCTCTTCAATCCTCGTTCGCACAGCACGTGAGCATAGAAGTGGTAAAGGAAATCCTCTCTTGTGCAGTAGGAAAAAACTACTATAAATAGGGAACCCACCAGACAGCCCAATGCACAAGACAAGCCAAGGCAAACAAGCAAGTGCATTATCTTCCTTCTGTGTGAGAGATAAAGAGAGAGAGCAACCAGAAGAGAACCAAGGTTTCACTACAGCTTCTAGAGAGAGAAAATGGAGAGCTTCCCAGTGATCAACATGGAGAACCTGAATGGTGAGCAGAGAGCAATCACCATGGACAAGATCAAAGATGCCTGTGAGAACTGGGGCTTCTTTGAGGTACAAAACTCTCTCTCTCTCTCTCTCTCTCTCTCTCTCTCTCTCTCTCTCACCTATATTTATGCTTGATAAAGTGGGTCTAACATTTTGGATTGTCATGCCTTGGGAAATGACCAAATGAAGCTGGTGAATCATGGGATTCCACCAGAGCTGATGGACACGGTCGAGAGAAGGACAAAGGGACACTACAAGAAGTGCATGGAGCGGAGGTTCAGAGAACTGGTGGCTAGCAAGGGGCTCGAGTATGTCGAGACAGAGGTCCATGACTTGGACTGGGAAAGCACCTTCCACTTGAAGCACCTCCCCGTATCTAACATCTCCCAAATCCCAGATCTCGATGATGACTACAGGTAACTGATGACGAGAATTTATCAACTTAGATGAAAAGCTGCATTCCACTCCGCATCTATCGATGACGACCTTTCACCATTTGATGTGCAGGAAAGTCATGAAGGAGTTTGCAGTGAAGTTGGAGAAGCTGGCGGAGGAGCTCATGGACCTGCTGTGTGAGAACCTAGGCCTGGAGAAAGGCTACTTGAAGAAGGCCTTCCACGGGTCCAACGGACCGAACTTCGGCACCAAGGTCAGCAACTACCCGCCGTGCCCAAAGCCCGACCTGATCAAGGGGCTCCGGGCCCACACTGATGCCGGCGGCATTGTCCTGCTCTTCCAGGACGACAAGGTCAGCGGCTTGCAGCTCCTCAAGGACGGCCAGTGGGTCGACGTCCCCCCGATGCACCACTCCATCGTCGTCAACCTCGGCGACCAAATTGAGGTAACATACATAATCGCGCTGCTGCTTGCACAATATAACAAAACCATAACCTTTTAATACAAGAATATCCCGTTCGGCATTTGAAATTGAAAGATTGTTTCAAATCAATAACAGGTGATAACCAATGGGAAGTACAAGAGTGTGTTGCATAGGGTGGTGGCTCAGACCGATGGGAATAGGATGTCCATAGCTTCATTCTACAACCCGGGCAGCGACGCAGTGATCTATCCGGCACCGGCCCTTGTGCAGAGCAAGGCAGAGGAGGCCGGCGAAGAAGCTTATCCGAAGTTCGTGTTTGAGGACTACATGAAATTGTATGCTGCTCTCAAGTTCCAAGCCAAAGAGCCAAGGTTCCAAGCCATGAAAGCTATGGAGTCGAGCCCCAATTTGGAGTCAATTGCAACCGCTTGATATGGGAAATTTGGGGAATTCTTCTTCATAAAGGTTGCAATTTTTTGATTGCAAAACATGCACTCCTGCAAATATATGGGAGTCCCCTTCGACAAGAAAGGACTGTGAATTTTTCGATGGTTGGAAGGAATATTTTTTCCTTCGACAAGCTTGAGAGAAATTATTGAACGGTCACCCTATGTGTCGCGTTAGCAATTATAATGATATGTGCAAGATTATTTATGAAATGTTGAATGTTATGGCATGTGGAAATGATCCCTCCATTAGTTGGTTTTATACTATCTAATAACTTAAAACATTGTTTTAACCCAATGAAGGCTTCTATTGATTATAAGGATGGTGAGCGTTGCGAAATAACTCGGTAATGAGCAAAACATCGATAAAACAGCTACCTCAAAAGCTTAGTCAAAAGGAAAAAAAGAACTCTCGAAATTAATGAAGCACCCAACTTTTGAACGTATGCATCTCATATAACATATTAGAGTATAAATCAATAAATTCGGTGGATTTCATGTCAAAACTCTATGTGACATAACATATTAATGATGCATTTGCATTAATGGGATTGTCAAAATAATGTCATGATTATAGGTAACAATTGGGTGATAGGTGAAGGCCATTCCCCCCTCCCCAAATCCATTCAAAAGACAAAATGATCGGTATCAGGAGAGGAAAATCCCTTTCCGAGCGGTAAATCAAGGCCGACCTGAGTCCGACCAATTTTATCTAGAAATTGGATTCATGAATGAGCCTACAAAAGAAATTTTAGCCTAGATACCCCACTCTACCCATCCAAACTTGATCATGATCCATGAACTGGCCAACTCTTTGGTATAGGCTCCCATGTTACTTAGATTTGTAAACATGAACGAGACAGATCAAGTGATGACTCATGGTCTGTTGATTGACCCAAAGTGAGACCACAAAGGAATTTTTTCGGCCTGGAAGCGTATTGAGTCAATTGCCAAGCCCATGATGTTCTAAGGATGCTTGAATAATTCCACCAATCCCTGAATAGTTTTCTCCTTAAAGCTGTCGACTTGTGTTGTAACATCATAGTCGCATTGGCTACTCATGAAATTTCCATCCATGGCCATAAATATATTAATTTCATGTGAATGAAAATTCCATTTAAAATAAGGTGGAACGTGTCAAGTCATGTCAGTTTTTTTCCTCATCGTTGAATCATATAACGTTGCCCTCCAATTGGCCTAAAAATCGATGCTTCTTATGCTCGTCACTCTCTTGTTACAAGCTAAGCCAAGATGCCCGAGCCTATCATCAAACTTTGGTGCTCATTTTCCATGGACTTACAATAGGAAAAGATCCATTTTGCATTATATCTAAAGGATTCCTTGCTTTGGGCCGCTTCCAACACAATCTCTAAGACGCGCTTTGTAATTTAGCAGTTTGGAAGGACCTTGATAGCATCGTGGACCATCAAATCATGCTGTCAGTTCCCCCACAAGACCAAAACAAAATGGGGAAACAAAAGGGGACAAAATCAAGATGAGCTTGTTCCAAAATTCCATCTCCATCTCCACTTAATTTGGTTGTGAACACAAATCAGATTTGTTTATTTGATCAAGTGGGTCAAAGACATTGAATTGTAAGTCCTGATTGGCTCTTTCTAGTCTCCACTAGCCTATCTCTCCATCTGCTCATTTCCAAGATGGCCCATAAATATGTCCTTTCCTAGAATTTGTTGGTTCATGTTTTCTTCAAGAATGTTAGCTCCCAATTTTCCATCTAGAGGCAAGAAGAAGGATCTCATATGGGTAGAAAGAATAACAAGAACAATCAAGGTCGTCATGCTCGAATTCGCGACTACACAAGCTTGTTTCATAGAGTATTGGTTCTTTTCTTAAAAGGTCGAAATGGGTGACTTAGATTAATCCAGTTAAAAAGTCTTGAAAATAAGCTATGATGAAAACGAAGCTCTATTGCTATTGAATGTATCTAAGTAAGATATGTCTCCATTTACTATAATTTTTCGCTGGAATTTTAATCTTAAAATGCTTAACATGCGTAGCAAATTTTGAGAAAACATAAATATTGTTGCTACTTATGAGAAGAACTTCTAGTTTATCAAGGTCAGATCGCATTATAATATCGCATGCACACGATATTCATGTATGTAACGTGTCATATTTAATTGAATCCCCTTGATTTTCCTTCTACTCATCTTAGCAAGTTAAAGTACACCACAAGTGTTAAAACTAGGGGTGAGTGGTTCCCGATTCTAGTTCGGTTCCACCTGGAACTTGGAACCTACCCTTGGGTATAGGTTCCTCATTTTTTTGGAACCTGGAACCTACCCGTCAAAACCAAGAACCTATAACCTACCTTGTCACAGATTTCAGGGTCGGTTACAGGTTCCAATAAGTTCTTTTTTTTTCATTTTTAGTTTTAAAAAAAAAACGAAAATGAACTTAGCAATAATAAACAATCTTATACCTCTTAATCGTCACTCTTTTTTTGAGCTTATCCTTCAAATCATGATTAACATAGAAAAATAGCTTGAACTCATCATAACGGGTCCAACACCTTGACAATCCTTCAAGGAGCGGTACTCCGAAACTATAGATGTCTAATTTTTGTGTAGGTTTCCAAGTTTTCATGACTTCAAGAGCTCGATAACTTGCACTTCTAGTTCTAAGAGGCATTGTAGGAGCGTGGATCAAAGGAGTCGGGCCAAACTCTGAGATGCAACCTTCAAGGTATGCTGCCATGGATAAACCTCCCACCTCTGACTGAATGGATGTGAGCAATGCCTTTAGCCACTCCTAGAGAAATCTTCACCCGCGATACCCAATCCAATGGTTGTCTCCCACCTTCTGAAAATCATTATCATAAGGTAATTGTCAACAATGCAGCGAATAGGAGACAACCCACACTTCTTTCGACAAACCTTCCCCATGTATCCCACCTCACATTGTCGTGGTCGGGATAATCATCCGCATATGACAAGTCTCCAACATACAATAGAGTCTGTCCTTTCTGCGGATTATGCTCATAATGGGCGAGCATTCGGTTTGAATCAAAAGTCTGAACAAGATCCCCCTGCGAAGGTCATTGGCATGCTGAGCACAGAAAGAAGTAGAATCATGGATGCATGTAAATTACCGGCAAAACTAAATTTGCAGCGACTTACTAATGAAAATGATTATCAAAACTAAATGATTCTACAAAGACTCATAGTACATACACAGGAATGAGCTTTTGAAGCTACTCTGAGTCATTGACTATCTATGCATGACAATATGATTTACTTTACCTATGAGACCGAAAGTATATGGAACATTAAGGCCAACCTTTGGAGGAGTAATTGTGGCATCCCAAAATTTCATCGGAATTTCTGGAGGCATTACAACCTATGGAAAGGTGATGGAAGTAACCTTAAGTTGAATTATAGCCATTTAATCCATAATTTGCAATAAGATCTATGGCCAAGCTTTTAATGGATAATTATTTAATAGGAAAGAAAATTTTATCATTGGCCATGTATGTTATAAATTGGAATTTATGGATTTATGACTAAAAGTTTTATAGCCATATTATTTTTGCAAGTTAGGTATTTATTTAAGTGGAAAATATTAGTAGATTATTAAAGGGGAAGTGGGCCGAAATTCTTAGGCCAAGCTGGCCCAAAAACCCAGCCCACAATCACCCACATTCCGGCCATTCAAGCCGGCCCAAAGCCAGGCCCATGAAGCCCCACTGGGCCGTCGACCAAGCTGGCCCCAAGCCCAGCCAGATAGAGCCCATCTTGCGTGGCAAGGATTGCCTGGTGAAACAATTTTCCTTTGGAGAAATTAGATCTGGAATGTGTCGTGCTGACCTTTAGTGATTTCGTGGACTGTAAAGTAGCTTTCTTACAAAAATCTCACTTTAATTTCTTAATGAAAGTTGTAGTGCAAATCTTGAGGTAAAACGTATCAAAAATTTAGAGGAATGAACAAAAATAGGTCGGTGAAATTGTTGTCCTTTGAAGAAACTGGATCTGGGAAAATGCTACCTCGACCTAGTATGATTCTGTGATTTTTATAAAATCATCTAGTTAAAATTTGATCGTATGTCCTTAACAAAAGTTGCAGGTAATATTCTGAGGTATAACATACTGAAAATTTAGAAGAAACGGACATATGTGGGTTGGTGAAATGAGTTTCCTTTGAAAGAAGATAATCTAGAAAAACGACACCGAGAACAGGGGGAATTAGTCATCTATATATGTTAATCTAGAACGATATGGGTTTTGATTTCTTCATGATATATTTAAATTTAGGACTTTTCTATAACGTATCGAAATTTCAGAATTTTTTGATTTCATTTGGATATTTAATTTAAACTACTTCCGAAACTGTGCATGCTGAAGTGTTAAAATTTTGAAGACTGTGATACATGAACCGTACTGTTTTGTGTGAGATTCTTTTGGTGTGGTGTTTTTCATGAGAAATCTGTCTTTAGGTCTCGTCTATAATGTGTCAAGTTTTCTGAATTTATTTATATAATTTACTAATTTTTCTAGAGTTTTAACCAAAGGAGTGTATTCGGTTTTATCTAAAAATTGATGTGTTTTCAAAAATAAATAAATTTTTCCATGTAATGCAATGCTTTGAGTGATTGATTTTGCTGCATATGTGATGACACATGGCATGTGATATGGCATCAAAAGCTGGTTGAGACTCTTGATATTGATGCATTGAATGCTATGTTGAAATTGAAATACATGTGTAAATATAAATTGAGATAATAACAAAACCGTCAGAGGTGTGAGCTGACGATGCCTCGGGAGTTTCGAAATGCCCGGAGTGTGTGTGTTGGATGCATGGAGTGTGTGTGCCGAATGTCCTCGAGAGTTTCGAGATGCCCGGAGGTGTGTACCGGAAGCCTCGAAGGTGTGTGCCGGGGGATACCTCGTGATGCTAGTTGGGGTACGAGATGCCCGAAGTATGTGTGCCAGATGCCTAGAGGTGTGTGCCGAAGGTTCCTCACGATGCCAGGTCAGATGCGAGCAATAAATTGTGGGATGCAAACATTGGTCCATGGAAAGAGAAATGTTGTTATCTAATTGAAAGATAAAGATCGAGGATTGAATCATGCACATGGATGTATGCTTGATAGCATGGATGATATGAATCATTGTGGTATATGCACGTTGCATGATTATATGCATGGCTACTCGATGATATAAGTACAAGTGCATGGTGATTTATGCATGTTGTATGGTGATATATGCATGGCTGTAAGGTGACGCATGCTTGAATGCATGAATGATATGTGTTTTATTCATGATACCGTGATTGTTTTGTTTGACGCATTGTGTAGTTTGATAAATCTTTACTGCTAAGTGGTTGTACTCACCCCTTTAGGGATTAACATTTCAGATTAGAAAGATGCATCTTTCACCAGTCGTGTGTGGTACCTACTATGGCATACCTACTGATGTTGATGTGGAGTGTACGGAGCACATCTATGTCGATGCCCCCGGTTTAGTGTTTGTCCGAGTCCGTGTCTTGGTGATGTACGATGTGGGTCTTGCTAATGGCCTAGTTATCCATGAGCTTTTGTCTGTCCACATTCGACACGATGGACTAATGCTAGGAATGCTACCGTTGCCGCCGCCCAATGCACCGGGTTGGGTGTGATAGCGCTCATGACTGGTGGGAGCTAACACTTTTTTGGGATAGCCGACACTTGTTGATGGAGGGGTGTACATGTTCGATATAGGATCAAGTTCTCTTTTGAGTCATAGCCAAGTATAGTTAAAAATCTTGGCCTTTTGGTTGTACCGACCCGAAATATCCATCTCGAAAATATAAATAAAAATGATTCGGCTTTGTC
Source organism: Eucalyptus polyanthemos subsp. polyanthemos (assembly GCA_017140185.1). Taxonomy (NCBI): domain Eukaryota; kingdom Viridiplantae; phylum Streptophyta; class Magnoliopsida; order Myrtales; family Myrtaceae; genus Eucalyptus; species Eucalyptus polyanthemos. The sequence continues at coordinate 7,529,549 of CM029467.1, read as the reverse complement.
TTTTTATTTGGAGCATAGTTGGTGTTCATTGCATTATTGTTATTGGAATAAGGGATGGCAAGACTCGTTTATGATTCCGCTGATGAACTGCGCTGGGACCTTTACAAAAAAAAAAAAATCTCTCTAATTAAAAGGTATCATTCTATGAAGTTGTAAGAGATCGAGTAATAGGTACCTGTGGCGACCTTAAGCGAATCGAGGGTGCCATAGTAATGAACCAGAACTATTGAACCGTGTGTCCAATTCCAACCTCATAATAGTATTTAGTGTTGTACTACAAGTAAACAAAATAAACATCAATAACATTTACCAAATTTTGCAAACTAGGCACCAAAAAATTAATATTTCTAGAGGAATTCAAAAATTTACCATCAAGTTTTTTAGGGTGCAAGGTGGATGTAGCCAGAAGTATAATTGTAGAAGTTATAATGATTAACTTTGCCCTTTGCCTTTTTCTTGTGCTCGTTGTTTTCACTCTAGTAACACACTACACTGGACCCAGGTTCATCCAAAGTCACCCATGACACAATCCCTCCTTTTCCCACATGATCTCATTGGGTAACATGTACCTAAAGACTTGCGCCCAAATCAAAACCAAATCAAAAACCATAGCAAATAGAACAAAATTAACAACAGTGATCTCTAACATTAATTCACATCAAATTGGAAACCGAATTAATGCAACTCTAGCTCATCCTAGTGTGTCTACACATAGATGTCAACCATTTCACAAGTCACAAATGAACAGAAGGAAAAGCTTGTGCTATACTGAAAGAAAAGGCAAGAAGACAAGCTCAGTTGAGACCTGTTGAGTGGCATTATGGTCAGGGAGGCACTCGGAAAACATCGCTATTTAGAGGCATGTCCACAATTTTCTCTACTTTACGGACAAAAGTGCTGGTCTTCCCGCCATTGCACAAATCAGCCCCATTCAAAACCAGAACAAGAACAGCCCCAACAATAGCCACTGAACAGCAAGATGAAGATCCCAGAACAACCATCTTGGTCTTATTTTGGGATATGGAAGAACCTACATGACACAACCCCACAAATTCCTTCCCTCACTATGTATGTACTTGGATCAAGGCACACAAGCATGACACTCACATCTCAAAAATTGACCAAATAAAGCAGCTAAAATGTTAGATTAGATCTAACAATTAAGAGCAGAAACAACAAGAGATTAGACCTGCGATTGAAGTTAGAGGAGGCGAGTTTCTTTGGTGTCAAGGGCGTCAAGGGCGTCGGGCAGTGTCGAGGGGGTCAAATGGGCATCAATGGGCTGAGAGGCGTTGAGCGAGCGTCCAGGGCATCGAGGGGGCCGAGCGAGTGTCGAGTAGCTTCAAGGGGCCAAGAGGCGGCAATGGACAGCTCGTTGGACTCAACACGACAGCTCGTTGGACGAGCAAGGTGGTGGTGTCTCGAGGTGGTGGTGAGTAAGGCGTGGGGTGGCGATGTGGTGGTGGGTGAAGCAGCAGCCAGCAAGAGTAAGGAAGAAGAAGAGGTGGTGGTGAGTAAGGTGTGGGGCGACGATGTGGTGGTGGGTGAAGCAGCAACCATCAAGAGTTAGGAAGAAGAAGAAGAAGAAGAATGGGGGGTTCGGCCGAGAGAGGGGGAAAGAGGAGAGAGAGAGAGAGAGAAGAAAAGAAAAAAAGTTGGGGGGACAAGAAGTGACGTGAGGAGGAAAAAGGGGAGAAAGAGAGAGAGAGAGAGAGAGAGAGAGAGAGAGAGAGAGAGAGAGGGAAGAAGGAAAAGGGGGGGGAAATCACGTTGGGGAAAGTGAGGGGCTAGGGTTTTTTTTTTTTTTTAATTCTAATCGGTTCCAGTTCCGGTTCCGATTTCTATGGGAATCGGAACTGGAACCGGGAACGCCAGTTCCCAGGAAAAGGGAACCGGGAACCGGGAACCGAAACCAATTCCTTTAGAACTGGGAAACAAACCAGACCCTTTAGTGCGATTCTCCGATTCCCAGTTCTACCCAGGAACTATGCTCACCCCTAGTTAAAACTTGACATGGATGAATACTTAAGTATCAAAAGTTTCAATAGATATATTTAAGTGCCATTTAAAAAAAAAAAAAATTGGGACGCTTATGACATGAATGATAACTATTCTAGCTAAAATTTATTTTTGGAAGAGAAATAGATTTTTTTATTTCAATTCATGGATGAGTTTCTAAGTAAAAATATACGTTGATAATAATACAAAAATTCTATTCTTGGAATATAAATTCTTTTTATAACACAAAATTCTTTCCTCCCCAGCGGTGACAAATAGCAGCCAGCAACCAGCGGATGGCAAGCATGCAGCGGTAGTGACAGTGGGCCAACGATGGCAGCAACAAATGGTGAGTGGGCGAGTGGGTGGGCAGGCAGTGGCGATGGATGGATGGTTGGCTCGTAGTGAGGATGAATAACGAAAAGAGTTTTTATTTATCATTTCTGTTCTAGAAATAGAGAAATTATTTTTAAAAAAATCTGATTTTTATTCCAAAGCTATCTATGGAGTAAAAACCTATTTGAGAAATAGAAAAATAAAATAGTTTTACCAAACAGATTTCTATTCCAAAAATAAGTCTGGACAGAAAAATAGTTTTGGAATAAAAATAGAATGATTATATGTGCGCCCTTAAATGTCAACTCCGGTGAGAGTAGCCGGAAATCCGACGTGACTTATTTTAAGAATCAATGTGGTCTACGTGGCTCATTGGAGTTGTCTACTTAGAAATCAATGTGCAAAATGATATCGTTTCCCAAAAAAATTCTTGATGAATGTCCCTTCCCTTTTTTAATTTAGCTTTTTAAATTTAATTTAATTAATATTTATATTAAAAATCAATTTTTGAGGGCAAAATGACATTGTTTTGGGACAAGCTAGCCATGTGGATAATTTTATTAAAAAAATTTCCACCTCAGCCAAAAAAAATTGTTGCAAAATGACACGTTAGTATTTTGGCTGAAATTTTCACCATTGGCACTGTAGTGTCCATTTCTTCTATGATTTTAGCATTGCATTTGATGGTTGAGAAAAAATGTAGGATAGGGTAAAATTTATCATATTATGTGCTTAGTGCCTACAAGTTGGTTATGAAAGGGATATGTGCATGACAAAATTATCCCACATCGGAGGTGGAATAAAGGTTAATGAGATTTCTAATATCTATAATAAGCAAGTTTTTTCTCAAATAACAAATCTCTTAAATTCACAAATTTAAAATTATATTCCAATATAAATACTATTTGAATTATAATATAAGAAAATAAAAATAAAAATAAAAAATTATTTTTTAAATGTAATCTAATTTTATTTATATACTTGAATTCAATTCTATCTTATAATAAAAATTCAATATGTAAATATTAATTTATTACATATTTTATATGTTTTAATATTTTAGGCACATTAGTACAATTTTCTATTTAATAAAATTTTATCAAAGAATGATGGAAGGGGAAGAAAAAATAAAAAATAAATTGATTAAAAAAGAGATGAAAATAAAATAAAAAAAGTAAATAAAAATAAAGTAGATAAGAATGTTGTGAGAGATTTTTATCATCTCCATTTGTAAAATTTGTGATTCATTTACATTGATATGTTATTTATACCAAATAATAAATATGACATAATTGTGATTGTACAATAGATAGGATATGATGAAATTTCAAAAATATTATATAATATCCTATCCAGTTCTATTATGATTAGAAATTCAAATGACTAAACGTAACTTTACTGTATCATTTAAAGATTTTGACAATTAAATATCAACCCGTGTCAAGTTTTGACACTGAGGATGCCGGCACTCCATCTTAGCTCCTCCTAATTGCATAGATCAAGAGAAAAATTAAACTTTGCTAAAAATACTCACATGCTTTGCTCATTGCATCACGGGCCACCACCATTGAACTCTAAATCACCGACCAAAAAAAAGAAAAAAAAAAAAAAACCCGAAATCATCTTTTAAACTTTTCAAATCCCATGATGACTAGACTTCTGCTGGGGCCCCGTCGCCTTTACCGTTTTGTTTTTCGTAGAAGACTCGCGAGCTCGGGTTTGACTGAAATTCCATTGGTCGTCAACATCTTGGGTTTCTCTTTGCGGGCCCCATTGTTCATGGGCCGTAACCTTTGGACGGTTTCAAGAATTTCTGGTAAGAAGCCACAAGGGATAGGAAAAAGGAAAATCACATGCTTTTTCCAAATCATGAGAATATACTGCCTCACAGCCCCATGCATGAACCGTAAACGACCCTCAATAGACAAAAAAAACTAGTCAAGTTGCAAGACCAAGACCTCTCTTTTGCGGTCAAAGTTCTATAGTAATACTATTAAATCATCAACTAGACTCATAATCAAAATTATTTTTCACAAGGATACAACTGATCAGTCTTTTATATAAAACCTACACCAATCAATTTAACCAACAATCTTCTAATGTAATTGGACCGATTGTTTTGCAATTTCATCATCTTTTGTTGATATACATATTGGTAAGTACATTACAGATCATTCTTTTTAGTTCGTGTAATCTTTTGGAGTAATCAAGAGCATGTCACTCTTACCAAATTGAGGTTAATGACAAGGAAAGGTCTACTTTGCCCCCCACAAATGATTCGAACACATGTTGACAAGAGAATTTTTCCTAGAATTTAATGCAGAGCCTCCTTGAATTTTGTCCCTATGCATGCTTGCATTGTAGGAATGGCCCTAGTTAGGGGCGAGATTAAGTTTTGTTAATGATAAATGAAGTCGAGCCTTGTATACATGAGCAAATTTTGAAATCCACTTTGATTAATTCAAAAAAAAAAAATTGGCATGCTCTCCATTCTACTGAAGAAATCCTTTTGAATGGAGAGATGACTCAAGACGATAAAATTGCAAGCCGCTTCTGAAAAAAAAAAAAATTCAAGGTTGCTTACTTCATAAATTATTTATTTACCTAGCAGCTTACAATGTGAGAGTTGCATGGTTCAAGTTTCCCACATCCTAAATCCCAATAACATGCATGTGATGCACAAGTTGGATCTTGTCTAGAATAGACCTGTTTGAATTGGTAAGGGAAACCCTGAAATTTTGTCATAGGTGCCCTAAGACCAAACTTCTCTTTTTGAGTTGTAGAAAAGTTTGACATACATATACATAGTCTACGAATACATCATAACTTATATAGACTCAATAGGTTAGTCTAAAATTAGGGGCAGAAGTCAGCCCACGCCGCATATCCTAATATATTTTACCATGTCGACTACAAATGTTGCGTGTGCTTTATGCTTACAAGGACTGGTTTAGATTGTTGGTTCACTAAGCAATGTGTTCGAGTGGATTTATATTGAGCGAATCATATCCAAGAACCAATAACAATTTAGCATATTACTATTTTAGCTACATTCTCAATACACATGATAATTTTTCAATAAATACACCTAGTTGATTGTCTAAAAAGTACTAAATTATTACACTTTTACCAATTAAGTCCTAACCCTTTTAATTGCACCAATTGATAAGCATTCCAATCTAACTAAAATCTTTGCATAGAGATAAGACCGACATCAAAACCTTTATTTTTAATTGTGTGTAGAAACAACAAAGTGCCTTCCATAACAGTCGAATGAGCACCCATTCGCATGTTGGTGTCGACATCTATACACTTCCAAGAAAAGAACATACTAGAGAAAAAGAAAGTGCATTTTATCCTTATCGAACCCTTTTCCAACGCAACCCCACCATCCCACTCTCTCTCCCATTACATAACCGACATTCTCTCTCTAATTCTTTTCAGTACTTTCCCGTTGCAATTATCATCTTGAATATTTGCGAATTGTTTGGTTTCACCATTCATCACTTGCGTGGAATTACGGGAACTTATCCATGCCAGCAGTGAAATACTGCTGCTTTATACATCTCGACGGGTGCGGGATGTCGAATTTGGGGAAAATGATAAAAATAGTCTTTTACTTATTGTAATTTTTCTAATTCAGCCCTTTTTTTTTTTTTTTGCTAATTCAATTTTAAACATTTTGCATCATGTAAATCTAATCAATCAGATTAATTTTGACTAGCTAGCACTGATATGGATGCCAGCTAGTGCTGACCATCCGAGATTGACATGGATGCCAATGTGTCAATTTTTTTTTTCTTATTTTCTTCCTAGACGGTTGCCGGACCAACCAAAGGCTACGACCATCGAGTTCAACCTCGCCAAGCACTAAGGAGGCTTGCCCTCGCCCAAATCTGGTGAGGGCAAGCCTCACCATGGCTGGGCGAGCACAACGTTAGATAGTGTGGTGACAACGAGGGCGAGGCTAAACCTCGCAAGCAACAACAAGGCCTCATCAGGGGTGGTCAAGGCTCGCATCACCAGTTCTAGTGAGGGCAAGCCTCTTGAGTGGCTAACAAGGTCTAGAGGAAGAAGGAAAGTAAAAAACAAAAAAGAGAAAGAGAGAAAAAAAATTAAAGAATTAACACATCAACATTAGTCGGATGGTGTCCACATTAACACCAGCTAGCTAAAATTGATTGGATTGACTAAATTGAAACAAATATAAAAGGTTTAACACTCAATTGGCCCAAAAAAAAAAAAGACTGAATAAGAAAATTTGCAATAAGTTTAGGACTATTTTGATAATTTTCCTATTGAATTTATTTAGCCGATGTTGTCTATCGAAATCATAATAAGACACGACATTATTTGAATGTGTAATAATCCTGCCGCGGGGTTCAACGGCTTTGGTTGAATATGGAAAGATGAAACGCGTCCAATTTTCATATTACTCTGCATGTGATTCATAATGTTAAAACGCACAGTGGAACGCGTGAGAGAGACTTATCGGACCATTGCCAAATGGACGAGTTCACACATGAGAATTAAAAAAGATGTCCAGGAACATATTCCAACCCAAATTTTCTTGGCCACCTTGCTGAAAGGACAAAAAGAGACATCCTGCCACGCAAAGCACGATTGCTTCGAGGTTAGCATGCAACATTCACCTTCAATTCTAGCTTTTTGCTAAATGAATAGGTTGGGGTCAAATCATTGACGACCAGACTCTCCGAGAAAAGAGAAGAGGGTGTCGTTGGTGGGGATTAGGAAAACGGCCAAAAGTAGCCGGAACATGACTTAAACTGCCTTTGCAGTCCATTTTCTCCACTGATTTTCTATTCATGCAGCGTAACTTTAGCAAAGAATATTATTCCCACTTCGAGTTCTTTGGAGCCGACTACAAAGGCCAAAGAGATTTCTCCTTCTTTTTTTCTATGATTTTACCTAAAGAAGCATGACTTTCAAACAAACCCATTATCATTTGCCCACTTTGCTCTCAGGATATCATCAATAACTGACTATTATTCCGTGTCGGGTATTGTTTTCTCATCGCGTGTACTCTGCTATGTTTCGGAAGAAGTAGGATGCTGTGCTTAGAAGCAAATCCCGCTTGCATTCCATCTAGAATGCCTATTGAATGTTGAAGGATAGTCACATTTTACACTATGTGAAGAACAAACAATATGATTAAGGATAGTGTCTACAACCCTCGGACAATTTCTACCTCTTGTGGTAGTTGTTATTGACATTTTCAACAAGTAAATAACACTTTTAAATATAGGGTAGGCACATCTAAGAGATTGCTATGAAACATTGTCCAATCAAATACACCGGCTTCTTGACCTCAACTTCTAGCTTTTGATCCCAAAGAGCTAAAGATATAAAATGTAGAATGCACATTAGATCGTTTACAAAAACTAGAGATTTTTTTTTTTTATGTAAAAATATTCACAGTCAAGCATAACTTTCATAAATTTTGACAAGAAAATCACCTTTGAAATTCAAAGTTAAAATCTAGAAACTACCCTCAACAATCAATCAAATCAGTTTATTTTAAAATGTCACGAATATCTTTTTATGTTCTTCTCTTAAAATCAACGTGGTGACAACTAACAATTGAATTGGATTATCATGTCTCAAAAGCATCCAGTAATATCTCCGATTTCATCATAGTTACCTAACTTTTGTTCAATTGACCCATTTATATGATATCTCTTAATCTTATCTAGCAAGACGATGCGGATGAGCAAGATCATATGTGGACCATCTAGCCACGGAACCAATTAAAAGCAAAACGTTTATCATACAGATTGCGATGTCAAATAGGAAAATGTGCACGAGCCACTCGCTTCTAAATAAGGACCGAATCCCATTTATTTAGCTGATGTCATGAAACAAATAAACGCGAAAAAGGAAAAGGAATCTTAGCCACCACCAAGGTGGGGTCCAAAATCCGGAGAGCAAGAGAAATGGTTGGACAAGGCAGGCTGACCAAAGCCACCACCTTTGGGACCCACTGGATGTCATAATTTTAGTAATTTTCCATCCTCTTCAATCGTCGTTCGCCCAGCATGTGAAAGTGGTGAAGGAAATCCTCTCTTGTGCAGTAGGAAAAAACTACTATAAATAGGGAACCCACCAGACAGCCCAATGCACAAGACAAGCCAAGGCAAACAAGCAAGTGCATTATCTTCATTCTGTGTGAGAGATAAAGAGAGAGAGCAGCCAGAAGAGAACCAAGGTTTCACTACAGCTTCTAGAGAGAGAAAATGGAGAGCTTCCCAGTGATCAACATGGAGAACCTGAATGGTGAGCAGAGAGCAATCACCATGGACAAGATCAAAGATGCCTGTGAGAACTGGGGCTTCTTTGAGGTACAAAACTCTCTCTCTCTCTCTCTCTCTCTCTCACCTATATTTATGCTTGATAAAGTGGGTCTAACATTTTGGATTGTCATGCCTTGGGAAATGACCAAATGAAGCTGGTGAATCATGGGATTCCACCAGAGCTGATGGACACGGTCGAGAGAAGGACAAAGGGACACTACAAGAAGTGCATGGAACGGAGGTTCAGAGAACTGGTGGCTAGCAAGGGGCTCGAGTATGTCGAGACAGAGGTCCATGACTTGGACTGGGAAAGCACCTTCCACTTGAAGCACCTCCCCGTATCTAACATCTCCCAAATCCCAGATCTCGATGATGACTACAGGTAACTGGTGACGAGAATTTATCAACTTAGATGAAAAGCTGCATTCCACTCCGCATCTATCGATGACGACCTTTCACCATTTGATGTGCAGGAAAGTCATGAAGGAGTTTGCAGTGAAGTTGGAGAAGCTGGCGGAGGAGCTCATGGACCTGCTGTGTGAGAACCTAGGCCTGGAGAAAGGCTACTTGAAGAAGGCCTTCCACGGGTCCAACGGACCGAACTTCGGCACCAAGGTCAGCAACTACCCGCCGTGCCCAAAGCCCGACCTGATCAAGGGGCTCCGGGCCCACACTGATGCCGGCGGCATTGTCCTGCTCTTCCAGGACGACAAGGTCAGCGGCTTGCAGCTCCTCAAGGACGGCCAGTGGGTCGACGTCCCCCCGATGCACCACTCCATCGTCGTCAACCTCGGCGACCAAATTGAGGTAACATACATAATTGCGCTGCTGCTTACACAATATAACAAAACCATCACCTTTTAATACAAGAATATCCCGTTCGGCATTTGAAATTGAAAGATTGTTTCAAATCAATAACAGGTGATAACCAATGGGAAGTACAAGAGTGTGTTGCATAGGGTGGTGGCTCAGACCGATGGGAATAGGATGTCCATAGCTTCATTCTACAACCCGGGCAGCGACGCAGTGATCTATCCGGCACCGGCCCTTGTGCAGAGCAAGGCAGAGGAGGCCGGCGAAGAAGCTTATCCGAAGTTCGTGTTTGAGGACTACATGAAATTGTATGCTGCTCTCAAGTTCCAAGCCAAAGAGCCAAGGTTCCAAGCCATGAAAGCTATGGAGTCGAGCCCCAATTTGGAGTCAATTGCAACCGCTTGATATGGGAAATTTGGGGAATTCTTCTTCATAAAGGTTGCAATTCTTTGATTGCAAAACATGCACTCATGCAAATATATGGGAGTCCTCTTTGATAAGAAAGGACTGTGAATTTTTCGATGGTTGGAAGGAATATTTTTTCCTTCGACAAGCTTGAGAGAAAATTGTTGAACGGTCACCCTATGTGTCGCGTTAGTAATTATAATGATATGTGTATGATCATTTATGAAATGTTGAATGTTATGGCATATGGAAATGATCCCTCCATTAGTTGGTCCCTCCATTAGTTGGTTTTATACTATCTAATAACTTAAAACATTGTTTTAACCCAATGAAGGCTTCTATTGATTATAAGGATGGTGAGCGTTGCGAAACAACTCGGTAATGAGCAAAACATCGATAAAACAGCTACCTCAAAAGCTTAGTCAAAAGGAAAAAAATAACTCTCGAAATTAATGAAGCACCCAACTTTTGAATGTATGCATCTCATATAACATATTAGAGTATAAATCATTAAATTCGGTGGATTTCATGTTAAAACTCTATGTGACATAACATATTAATGATGCATTTGCATTAAGGGGATTGTCAGAATAATCTCATGATTATAGGTAACAATTGGATGATAGGTGAAGGCCATTCCCCCCTCCCCAAATCGATTCAAAAGACAAAATGATTGGTATCAAGAGAGGAAAATCCCTTTCCAAGCGGTAAATCAAGGCCGACCCGAGTCCAACCAATTTTATCTAGAAATTGGATTCACAAATGAGCCTACAAAAAGAAATTTTAGCCTAGATACCCCACTCTACCCATCCAAACTTGATCATGATCCATGAACTGGCCAACTCTTTGGTATAGGCTCCCATGTTACTTAGATTTGTAAACATGAACGAGACAGATCAAGTGATGACTCATGGTCTATTGATTGACCCAAAGTGAGACCACAAAGGAATTTTTTGGGCCTGGAAGCTTATTGAGTCAATTGCCAAGCCCATGATGTTGTAAGGATGCTTGAATAATTCCACCAATCCCTTTTTATCGTCACATGTCATATGAACAATTTTACTGCTACTAATGAATAATTTTCTCCTTAAAGCTGTCGACTTGTGTTGTAACATCATAGTCGCATTGGCTACTCATGAAATTTCCAATCATGGCTATAAATATATTAATTTCATGAGAATGAAAAATCCATTTAAAATAAGGTGGAACGTGTCAAGTCATGTCAGTTTTTTTCCTCATCATTGAATCATATAACGTTGCCCTCCAATTGGCCTGAAAATCGATGCTTCTTATGCTCGTCACTCTCTTGTTACAAGCTAAGCCAAGATGCCTAAGCCAATAGGAAAAGATCCATTTTGCATTATACCTAAAGGATTCCTTGCTTTGGGCCACTTCCAACACAATCTCTAAGACACGCTTTGTAATTTAGCAGTTTGGAAGGACCTTGATAGCATCGTGGACCATCAAATCATGATGTCAGTTCCCCCACAAGACTAAAACAAAATGGGGAAACAAAAGGGGACAAAATCAAGATGAGCTTGTTCCAAAATTCCATCTCCATCTCCACTTAATTTGGTTGTGAACGCAAATCGGATTCATTTATTTGATCAAGCGGGTCAAAGACATTGAATTGTAAGTCCTAATTGGCTCTTTCTGGTCTCCACTAGCCTGTCTCTCCATCTGCTCATTTCCAAAATGGCCCATAAATATGTGCTTTCCTAGAATTTGTTGGTTCATGTTTTCTTCAAGAATGTTAGCTCCCAATCTTCCATCTAGAGGCAAGAAGAAGGATCTCATATGGGTAGAAAGAATAAGGAGAACAATCAAGGTCGTCATGCTCGAATTCGCGACTAAACAAGCTTGTTTCATAGAGAATTGGTTATGTTCTTAAAAGGTCGAAATGGGTGACTTAGATTAATCCAGTTAAAAAGTCTTGAAAATAAGCTATGATGAAAACAAAGCTCTATTACTATTGAATGTATCTAAGTAAGATATGTCTCCATTTACTATAATTTTTCACTAAAATTTTAATCTTAAAATGCTTAACATGCATAGCAGATTTTGAGAAAACATAAATATTGTTGCTACTTATGAGAAGAACTTCTAATTTATCAAGGTCATATTGCATTATAATATCGCATGCACACGATATTCATGTATGTAACGTCATCTTTAATTGAATCTCCTTGATTTTCCTTCTACTCATCTTAGCAAGTTAAAGTACACCACAAGTGTTAAAACTAGGGGTGAGCGGTTCCTGTTCCGGTTCTAGTTCGGTTCCGCCTAGAACCTGGAACCTATCCTCCAGTATGGGTTCCTCATTTTTTGAAACCTAGAACCTATCCTATCACATACCATGTCATGGGTTCCAGGGTCGGTTCCAGGTTCCAATAAGTTCTTCTTCTTTTTTTTCATTTTTAGTTTAAAAAAACGAAAATGAATGCAGCAATAATAAACAATCTTATACCTCTTAATCATCACTCTTTTTTTGAGCTTATCCTTCAAATCATGATTAACACTGAAAAATAGCTTGAACTCATCATAACGGGTCCGACGCCTTGACAATCCTTCAAGGAGCAGTACTCCGAAACTGTAGATGTCTAATTTTTGTGTGGGTTTCCAAGTTTTCATGACTTCAAGAGCTTGATAACCTGCACTTCTAGTTCTAGGAGGCACTGTAGAGTGCGAATCAAAGGAGTCAGGCCAAACTCTAAGATGCAACCTTCAAGGTATGCTGCCATGGATAAACCTCCCACCTCTAGCCGAATGGATGTGAGCAATGCCTTTAGCCACTCCTAGAGAAATCTTCACCCGCGATGCCCAGTCCAATGGTTGTCTTCCACCTTCTAAAAATCATTATCAGAAGGTAACTGTCAACAATGCAGCGAATAGGAGACAACCTACACTTCTTTTGACAAACCTTCCCCATGTATCCCACCTTACATTGTCGTGGTCGGGATAATCGTCCGCATATGACAAGTCTCCAACATAGAATAGAGTCTGTCCTTTCTGCGGATTATGCTCATAATGAGCGAGCGTTTGGTTTGAATCAATAGTCTGACCAAGATCCCCTTGCAAAGGTCATCAGCATGCTGAGCACAGAAAGAAGTAGAACCGTGGATGCATGTAAATTACCGGCAGAACTAAATTTGTTGCGACTTACTGATGAAAATGATTATCAAAACTAAATGATTATGCAAAGACTCGTAGTACATACACAGGAATGAGCTTTTGAAGCTACTCTAAGTCATTGACTATCTATGCATGACAATATGATTTACTTTACCTATGAGACCGAAAGTATATGGAACATCAAGTCCAACCTCTAGAGGAGTAATTGTGGCATCCCAAAATTTCATCACAATTTCTGGAGGCATTACAACCTATGGAAAGGTGATGGAACTACCCTTAAGTTGAATTATAGCCATTTAATCCATAATTTGCAATAAGATCTATGGCCAAGCTTTTAATGGATAATTATTTGATAGGAAAGAAAATTCTATCATTGGCCATGTGTGTTATAAATTGGAATTTATAGATTTATGACTAAAAGTTTTATGGCCATATTATTTTTGCAAGTTAGGTATTTATTTAAGTGGAAAATATTAGTAGATTATTAAATGGGAAGTGGGCCAAAATTCTTAGGCCAAGCTGGCCCAAAAACCCAGCCCATGATCACCCACATTTCGGCCATTCAAGCCCGGCCCAAAGCCAGGCCCATGAAGCCCCATTGGGCCATCGACCAAGCTGGCCCCAAGCCCAGCTGGATAGAGCCCATCTTGCATGGCAAGGATTGCTTGGTGAAACGATTTTCCTTTGGAGAAATTAGATCTGGAATGTGTCGTGCTGACCTTTAGTGATTTCGTGGACTGTAAAGTAGCTTTCTTGCGAAAATCTCACTTTGATTTCTTAATGAAAGTTGTAGTGTACTTCTTGAGGTAAAACATATCAAAAATTTAGAGGAATGAACAAAAATAGGTCGGTGAAATTGTTGTCCTTTGAAGAAACTGGATATGGGAAAATGCTACCTTGACCTAGTATGATTCTGTGATTTTTATAAAATCATCTAGTTAAAATTTGATCGTATGTCCTTAACGAAAGTTGCAGGTAATATTCTGAGGTATAACATACTGAAAATTTAGAAGAAACGGACATATGTGGGTTGGTGAAATGAGTTTCCTTTGAAAGAAGATAATCTGGAAAAACGACACCAAGAATAGGGGGAATTAGTCGTCTATATATGTTAATCTAGAATGATATGGATTTCAATTTCTTCATGATATATTTAAATTTAGGACTTTTCTATAACATATCAAAATTTCAGAATTTTTTGAGTTCATTTGGATATTTAATTTAAATTACTTCTGAAACTGTGCATGCTGAAGTGTTAAAATTTTGAAGACTGTGATGCATGGACCGTACTATTTTGTGTGAGATTCTTTTGGTATGGTGTTTTTCATGAGATATCTGCCTTTAGGTCTCGTCTATAATGTGTCAAGTTTTCTGAATTTATGTATACCATTTACTAATTTTTCTAGAGTTTTAACCAAAGGAGTGTATTTGGTTTTATCTAAAAATTGATGTGTTTTCAAAAATAAATAAACTTTTCCATGTGATGCAATGCTTTGAGCGGTTGATTTTTCTGCATATGTGATGACACATGGCATATGATATGGAATCAAAAGCTGGTTGAGACTCTTGATATTGATGCATCGAATGCTATGTTGAAATTGAAATACATGTGTAAATATAAATTGAGATAATAACAAGACCGTCGGAGGTGTGAGCCGACGATGCCTCGGGAGTTTCGAGATGCCCGGAGTGTGCGTGTCGAATGTCCTCGGGAGTTTCGAGATGCCCGGAGGTGTGTGCCGGAACCTCGGAGGTGTGTGCCGAGGGATACCTCGTGATGCTAGTTGGGGTACAAGATGCCCGAAGTGTGTGTGCCAGATGCCTAGAGGTGTGTGCCGGAGGTTCCTCATGATGCCAAGTCGGATGCAAGCAATAAATTGTGGGATGCAAACATTGGTCCCTGGAAAGAGAAATGATGTGATCTAATTGAAAGATAAAGATCAAGGATTGAATCATGCACATGGATGTATGCTTGATAGCATGGATGATATGAATCATTGTGGTATATGCACGTTGCATGATGATATGCATGGCTACTCGATGATAGAAGTACAAATGCATGGTGATTTATGCATGTTGTATGGTGATATATGCATGGATATAAGGTGAGGTATGCTTGAATGCATGAATGATATGTGTTTTATTCATGACACCGTGATTGTTTTGTTTGACGCATTGTGTAGTTTGATAGATCTTTACTACTAAGTGGTTGTACTCACCCATTTGGGGATTAACATTTCATATTACAAAGATGCATCTTTCACCAGTCGTGCGGGGTACCTACTATGGCATACCTACTGATGTTGATGTGGAGTGTACGGAACACATCTGTGTCGATGCCCCTAGTTTAGTGTTTGTCCGAGTCCGTGTCTTGGTGATATACGATGTGGGTCTTCTAATGGCCTGGTTATCCATGAGCTTTTGTCTGTCCACGTTCGGCGCGATGGAGTAATGCTAAGGATGCTACCGCTGCCGCCGCCCAATGCACTGGGTTGGGTGTGATGGCGCTCATGACTGGTGGGAGCTAACACTTTTTGGGGATAGCCGAAGCTTATTGATGGAGGGGTGTACATGTTCGATATAGGGTCGAGTTCTCTTTTGAGTCATAGCCAAGTATAGTTAAAAATCTTGGCCTTTTGGTTGTACCGACCCGAAATATCCATCTCGAAAATATAAATAAAAGTGACTCGGCTTTGTCTTTTTATTTGGAGCATAGTTGGTGTGCATTGTATTATTGTTATTGGAGTTAGGGATGGCAAGACTCGTTTATGCTTCCGCTGATGAACTGCGCTGGGACCTTTACAAAAAAAAATCTCTCTAGTTAAAAGGTATCAGTCTGTGAAGTTGTAAGAGATCGAGTAATAGGTACCTGTGACGACCTCAAGCGAATCGAGGGTGCCACAGTAATGAACCAGAACTGTCGAACCGTGTGTCCAATTCCAACCTCATAATAGTATTTAGTGTTGTACTACAAGTAAATGGAATAAACATCTGCTACATTTACCAAATTTTGCAGACCAGACACCAAAAAATTAATATTTATGGAGGAATTCAGAAATTTACCATCAAGTTTTTTAGGGTGCAAGGTGGATGTAGCCAGAAGTATAATTGTAGAACTTATAATGATTAACTTTGCCCTTTGCCTTTTTCTTGTGCCCGTTGTTTTCACTCTAGTAACACACTGCACTGGACCCAAGTTCATTCAGAGTCACCCATGACACAATCACTCCTTTTCCCACATGATCTCATTGGGTAATATGTACCTAAAGACTCGCGCCAAAATCAAAACCAAATCAAAAACCACACCGAATAGAACAAAATTAACAACAGTGACCTGTAACATTAATTCACATCAAATCTGAAACCGAATTAATGGGACTCTAGCTCATCCTAGTTTGTCTACACATAGATGTCAACCATTTCACAAGTCACAAATGAAAAGAAGGAAAAGCTTGTGCTATACTGAAAGAAAAAGCAAGAAGACAACCTTAATTGAGATCTGTTGAAGGGCATTATGGTCACGAGGCACTCGGAAAACATCACTATTTAGAGGCATGTCCACAGTTTTCTCTACTTTACAGACAAAAGTGCTGGTCTTCCCGCCATTGCACAAATCAGCCCCATTCAAAACCAAAACAAGAACAACCCCAACAATAGCCACTGAACAACATGATGAAGATCCTAGAACAACCATCTTGGTCTTATTTTGGAATACGGAAGAACCTACGTGACACAACCCCACAAATTCCCTTCCCTCACTATGTATGTACTTAGATCAAGGCACACAAGCATGACACTCACATCTCAGAAATCGACCAAATAAAGTAGCTAAAATGTTAGATTATATCTAATAGTTAAGAGCATAAACAACAAGAGATTAGACCTACGATTGAAGCTGGCAAGTTTCTTCGATGTCAAGGGCATCGAGCGGCATCGAGAGGGTCGAGCGGGTGTTGAGGGGGCATCAAGGGGCTAAGAGGCGTCGAGCGAGCGTCCAAGGCGTCAAGGGGGTTGAGCGAGCGTCGAGCAGCGTCGAGGGGCCGAGAGGCGGCGTGGGGCGGCGCAGACGGCGCGACAGCTCGTCGGGCTCAACGGCGAGACGGCTCGTTGGACAAGCGGTGGGTGGTGGTGGTTCGGTGGCTAAGAGGTGGTGGTGAGGAGGGCGTGGGGTGACGATGTGGTGGTGGGTGAAGCAGCAACCAACAAGAGGAAGGAAGAAGAAGAAGAAGAAAAAGAGGAGAAGAAGGGGGGTTTGGCCGAGAGAGGGGGAAAGAGGAGAGAGAGAGAGAAGAAGAAAAGAAAAAAGTTGGGGGGGCAAGAAGTGATGTGAGGAGGAAAAAGGGGAGAAAAGAAAGAGAGGGAGAGAGAGAGAAAGAAAGAAAAGGGAAGGGGGGAAGAATCGGCAGAAATGGGGGGAAATCACATTGGGGGAAGTGAGGGGCTAGGGTTTTTTTTTTTAATTCTAACCGGTTCCAGTTCCAGTTTCTATGGGAATCGGAATTGGAACCAGGAATGCGTCGGTTCCCAGAAAAAGGGAACCAGGAACCGAAACCGGTCCCTTTAGAACTGGGAACCATACCGGACCCTCCGATGTAGTTCTCCGGTTCCCGGTTCTTTCCGGAAACCGTGCTCACCCCTAGTTAAAACTTGACATGGATGAATACTTAAGTATCAAAAGTTTCAAAAGATATATATAAGTGCCATTTTAAAAAAAAAAAAAAATTGGGACACTTATGACATGAATGATAACTATTCTAGCTGAAAATTGATTTTTGAAAGAAAAATATATTTTTTTATTTCAATTCTTGGATGAGTTTCTAAGTAAAAATATTCGTTTGATAACAATACAAAATTTATATTCTATGAATAGAAATTCGTTTGATAATAACACAAAATTCCTTCCTCCCCAGCGGTGACAGATAGCAGCCAGCAACCAGCGGATGGCAAGCATGCAGCGGTAGCAACAGTGGGCCAACGGTGGCAACAACAAATGGTGAATGGGCGAGTGGGTGGGCGGGCGGTGGCGATGGATGGATGGTTGGCTCATAGCAAGGATGAACGACAAAAGAGTTTTTATTTATCATTTCTATTCTAAAAATAGAGAAATTAAAAAAATCTGATTTTTATTCCAAAGCTATCTCTGGAGTAAAAATCTATTCTAGAAATAGAAAAATAAAATAGTTTTACCAAATAGATTTATATTCCAAAAATAAGTCTGAACAGAAAAATAGTTTTGGAATATAAATAAAATGGTTATCATGTGCACCCTTAAATGTCAACTCCGGTGAGAGTTGCCGGAAATCCGACGTGACTTATTTTAAGAATCAATGTGGTCTATGTGGCTCATTTGGAGTTGTCTACTTAGCAATCAATGTGCAAAACAATGTCGTTTCCCAAAAAAATTCTTGATGAATGTCCCTTCCCTTTTTTAATTTAGCTTTTTAAATTTAATTTAATTAATATTTATATTTAAAAAAATCAATTTTTTTAGGGCAAAATGACATTGTTTTGGGACAAGCTATCCATGTCGATAATTTTATTAAAAAAATTGCCACCTCAGCAAAAAAAAAAAAATTGCTGCAAAATGCCACGTTAGTATTTTGGCTAAAATTTTCACCATTGGCACTGTAGTGTCCATTTCTTCTATGATTTTAGCACTGCGTTTGACGGTTGAGAAAAAATTCAGGATAAGATAAAATTTATCATATTATGTGCTTAGTGCCTACAAGTTGGATATGAAAGGGATATATGCATGACAAAATTATCCCACATCTGAGGTGTAATAAAGGTGGATGAGATTTCTAATATCTATAATAAGCAAGTTTTTTCTCAAATAACAAATCTCTTAAATTCACAAATTTAAAATTATATTCCAATATAAATACTATTTGAATTATAATATAAGAAAATAAAAATAAAAAATTATTTATTTAAATGTAATCTAATTTTATTTATATACTTGAATTCAATTCTATCTTATAATAAAAATTCAATATATAAATATTAATTTATTACATATTTTATGTGTTTTAATATTTTAGGTATATTAGTACAATTTTCTATTTAATAAAATTTTATCAAAGAATGATGGAAGGGGAAGAAAAAATAAAAACAGAAAATGATTAAAAATAGATGAAAATAAAATAAAAAAAGTAAATAAAAATAAAGTAGATAAGAATGTTGCGAGAGATTTTTATCATCTCCATTTGTAAAATTTGTGATTTATTTACATTGATATGTCATTTATACCAAATAATAAATATGACATAATTGTGATTGTACAATAGATAGGATATAACAAAATTTCAAAAATATTATATCATATCCTATTTAATTCTATCATGATTAGAAATTCAAATAACTAAACATAACTTTAGTGTACCTTTTAAAGATTTTGATAATTAAGTATCAATTCCCGTGTCAAGTTTTGACACCTAGGATGCTTGCACTCCATCTTAGCTCCTCCTAATTTCATAGATCAAGAGAAAAATTAAACTTTGCTAAAAATACTCACATGCTTTGCTCATTGCATCACGGGCCACCACTATTGAACTCTAAATCACCGACCAAAAAAAAAAAACCCTAAATCATCTTTTAAACTTTTCAAATCCCATGATGACTAGACTTCGGCTGGGGCCCCATCGCCTTCGCTGTTTTGTTCTTCGTAGAAGACTCACGAGTTCGGGGTTTGACTGAAATTCCATTGGTCGTCAACATCTTTGGTTTCTCTTTGCGAGCCCCATTGTTCATGGGCCGTAACCTTTGGACAGTTTCAAGAATTTCTGGTAAGAAACCACAAGGGATAGGAAAAAGGAAAATCACGTGCTTTTTCCAAATCATGAGAATATGCTGCCTCACAGCCCCATGCATGAACCGTAAACAACCCTCAATAGATAAAAAAAACTCGTCAAGCTGCAAGACCAAGACCTCTCTCTCACGGTCAAAGTTCTATAGTAATACTATTAACTCATCAACTAGACTCATAATCAAAATTATTTTTCACAAGGATACAACTTATACAAGTTGTAGCAGTCTTTTATATAACACCTACACCAATCAATTCAACCAATAATCTTCTGATGTAATTGGACCAATTGTTTTGTAATTTCATCATCTTCTGTTGATATACACATTGGTAAGTACATTATAGATCATTCCTTTTAGTTCTTGTAATCTTTTGGAGTAATCAAGAGCGTGTCACTCTTACCAAATTGAGGTCAATGGCAAGGAAAGGTCTACTTTGCGCCCCACAAATGATTCGAACAAATGTTGACAAGAGAATTTTTCCTAGAATTTAATGCAAAGCCTCCTTGAATTGTGTCCCTATGCATGCTTGCATTGTAGGAATGGTCCTAGTTAGGGGCGAGATTAAGTTGTTAATGATAAATGAAGTCAAGCCTTGTATACATGAGCAAATTTTGAAATCCACTTTGATTAATTCAAAAAATCAAAGTTGGCATGCTCCCCATTCTACTGAAGAAATCCTTTTGAATGGAGAGACAACTCAATATGATAAAATTGCAAGTTGCCTTCTGAAAAAAAAAATTCAAGGTTGCTTACTTCATAAATTATTTATTTACCTAGGAGCTTACGACATGAGAATTGCATGGTTCAATCCTAAATCCCAATAACATGCATGTGATGCATTAGTTGGATCTTGTCTAGAATGGACCTATTTGATTTGGTAAGGGAAACCCTGGAAATTTTGTCATAGGTGCCCTAAGACCAAACTTCTCTTTTTTGAGTCGTAGAAAAGTTTGACATACATGTACATTGTCTACAAATACATCATAACTTAAATAGACTTAATAGGCTAGTCTAAAATTAGGGGCAAAAGTTAGTCCACATTGCATATCCTAATCTATATTTACCACATTGACTGCAAATGTTACGTGTGCTCTATGCTTGCAAGGACCGGTTTAGATTGTTGGTTTGCTAATGTGTCTGAGTGGATTTATATCAAGTGAATCATATTCAAAAACCAATAACAATTTAGTATATTACTATTTTAGCTACATTCTCAATACGCGTGATAATTTTTCAATTAATACACTTAGTTGATACATAATATATCATTTGTGGGAAAATTGTCTAAAAAGTACTAAATTATTACACTTTAACCAATTCAGTCCTAACTCTTTTAATTGCACCAATTGATAAGCATTCCAATCTAACCAAAATCATCACATAGAGATAAGACTGACATCAAAATCCTTATTTTCAATTGTGTATAGAAACAACAAAGTGCCTTCAATTACAGTCGAACAAGCACACATTCGCATGGTGGTGTCGATTTCAATTTTTTAGTAGACAAGGAATGGGAGACGTAGGTTCATCAAGTGGTCTAACGTGTGAACGTGGCATTGCATGTGCCGTATACATCTACGTGCATCTATACACTTCAAAGAAAATAACAGACGAGAGAAAAAAAAAATGTGCATTTTATCCTTATTGGACCGTTTCCAATGCAACCCCACCATCCCACTCTCTCTAGCCATTCCATAACCGACATTTTCTCTCTAATTCGTTTTAGTACTTTCCTGTTGTAATTATCATCCTGCATATTTGGAATTGTTTGGTTTCACCATTCATTACTTGCGTAGAATTACGTGAACCTTATCCATGCCGGCTGTGAAATACTGATGTTTCATACGTCTCAAGAAGTGTGGGATGTCAAATTTGGAGAAAATTGTCAAAATAGTCATATACTTATTGTAATTTTTCCAATTCAATGCTAAACATTTTTATGCGAATTCAATTCTAAACATTTTTGTATTTATGCCAATTTAGTCTATCTAACCAATTTTGGTTGGCTAGCACTGATATGGATGCCAGTTGTGCTAGCCATCTGACATTGACATGGACACTGACATGTTAATTTTTAATATTTTTAATATTTTTAATATTTTCTTTTATCTTTTTATGTTTTTATTTTTTCTTTCCTTCTTCCTTTGGTCAATCGCCAGACCAACCAAAGGCTATAGCCATCTCATTCAACCTCACCAAGCACTCTAGTGAGGGCAAGCCTCATGGTTAGGGAGCACAACCTCGCATCGTGATAGTGAGGGCGAGGCTTGACCTCGCGAACAATGATGAGGCCTCACCAAGGGTGGTCAAGGCTTGCTCTCACCAATTTAGGCAAGTGCAAGCCTCCCCAGTGGCCAGTGAGGTCCAAACAAAGAAGGAAAAAAAAAAGAGAAAGAGAAAGAAAATATATTAAAGATTTGACGCATCAACATTAGCCGGATGGCATCTACATCAATGCCAGCTAGCCCAAATTGGTCAAACAAACTAAATTGACATAAATATAAAAAAAATTTAGAACTCAATTAGCTAAAAAGAAAAAAAAAGATTTAGGAGCAAATAAGAAAAAATGCAATAAGTTTAGGTCTATTTTGGTAATTCTTTTGCCTTTATTTTGCCGATATTGCCAGTCGAAATCATGACAAGACACAATATTATCATTATCTGTAATAATATCGGCGCGGGGTTCATTGATTTTGGTTGAATATGAAAAAATAAAACGTGTCCGATTTTTATATCATGATGCACATGATTCATAATGATAAAATGCATGACGGAACGCGTGAGAGAGACTGATCGGATCATTGCCAAATGGAGTAGTTCACACATGAGAATCAAAAAAGATGTCCAGCATCATGTTCCAACCCAACTTCGCCTGGCCTTCTTGCGGAAAATACGTAAAGAGACATCCTACCCCGCAAAGCACGATTGCTTTGAGGTTAACAACATTCCGCTTCAACTTTAGCTATTTGCTAAATGAGTAGGTTGGGGTTAAATCACTGACGACCAAACTCTCCAAGAAAGGAGAAGAGGGTGTCATTGGTGGGGACTATGGAAAACGACCAAAAGCAGCTGGAACATGACTTAAATTGCCTTTGCAGTCCATTTTTTCCACTGCTTTTCTGCTTGTGCACCGTAACTTTAGCAAAGAATATTATTCCCACTTCGAGTTCTTTGGATTCCCACTACAAAGGCCAAAAGGAGTTCTCTTTTTTTTTTCTAGGGTTTTACCTAAAGAAGCATGACTTTCAAACAAACACATCATTATTTGTTCCTTTACAATCGGGATATCCCTCTTATATCATCGATAATTAACTATAATTCCGCATCAAGTATTGTTTTCTCATGGTGTGTACTCTGCTATGTTTTGGAAGAAGTGGGCTGCAGTGGTTCGAAGTGAATCCCACTTGCACTCTATCTAAAATGTCTATTGAATGTTAAAGGATGTTCGCATCACGCCTTTTGCACTCTATGAAGAACAAAACGTATGATTGAGGATAGTGTTTGCAACCCTTAGACTATTTTTGCATCTTGTGATAGTTGTTATTGACATTTCCAAATGTATATTACACTTTTAACAATAGGGTAGGTGCATCTGAAAAATTGCTACCAAACATTGTCAAGTTGACAAGATCAAATACATCGGTTTCTTGACTTCAAGTTCTGGCTTTTGACACTAAAGAGCCAGAGATATACTGTGTAGAATGTGCATTAGATCGATTACAAAAACTATAGATCTATCATTTTTAAAATATTCACAATTAATCGTAACTTTTCGTAAACTTTGGCAAGAAAATCACTTCTGAAATTCAAAGTTAAAATCTAGAAAACTACCCTCAACAGCCAGTGAAACCAGTTTATTTTTAAATGTCATGAATATCTCTTCATGTTCTTCTATTAAAATCAATGTGGTGACACCTAACAATTGAATTGGGTGATCTTGTCTCAAAAGCATCCAACAATATCTCGTCTCAAAAGCATCCAACAATATCTCCGCTTCTTCATAGCCACCTAACTAGTGTTCAATTGACCCATTTATATAATATGATCTCTTAATCTTATCATAAGGATTGGATTTAATTATAAAAAAAAAAAAAATTGGCAAGACGATGCGGATGAGCGAGATCATATGGAAACCATCTAGTTACAGAACCAATCAACAGCAAAACGTTTGTCATACAAGATTGCGATGTCAAATAGGAAAATGTGCACAAGTCACTTGCTTCTAAACAAGGATCGAATCCCATTTATTTAACTAATGTCATGAAAAACGTTGCTTAGAGCACACAGGCCATGGTACTTAGCATGTTGATTATTTTGGGATTCACGTGGATCTTTCTTGATAACCCACAATTAAGATATGCAAAACGTCAATGCAAAATTTTTCTAATCAATCATAAATCTATCATACGAATATCAATTCAATCCTTCAACTTTACAATTTCGTCAATTTAATTATAAACCTTTTGTATGAAATTCCAACGTAGTTCTTCCTATCAACTTTCGCTAGAAATTGAAAACGTGGCAGTATGTTGCATAAGACGGCTAATGATGACTAGACTGTTACGTCTACAATTTCTAACAAAAATTAATAAAAAAAAGCGATATTGGAATTTCGCGCAAAGATTTGAGACAAAATTGGCAAAATTCATAAGTTTATGGTAGAATTGATATCCGTACAATAAGTTTATAATTGATTGGATAATTTGTCCAAATATTAACTATGGTGTGTATCTAGATGAAATTACCTAAGTCTCATGGCTTGTTGAACTAGTCACATTTTCAAGATGCGAATACAACTTAAACCATAGTGTACAAGATCATAAATCAAACATGTTTTTTTTTTTTTTTGTTCACAAGACCCGCAACTTGTGTACTCTAATTGCCGTACACCTTTGTGAACATCTTGTTTAGCCTATCTTATCGATGCGTCATCGATGAGGCACATAGATTGTGGGGTCTAGTTTAGTTCACGTTCATGGAAGGTCACTGGCGACTTTAAACTTTGGTCAAAAGGGAGCGGAAGAAAAAAACAAACGCGACAAAGGAAGAGGAATCTTAGCCACCACCATTCAAAGTGGGGTCCAAAATCCAGAGAGCAAGAGAGAAGGTTGGACAAGGCAGGCTGACCAGAGCCACTACCATTGGGACCCACTGGATGTCATAATTTTAGTAATTTTCCATGTTATTCAATCCTCGTTCCATTCAATGGCCCATTCAATGCTCTGTACCAGCATGCTGTGAACATGGAAAGGGATCAAGGCAGTCCCTCTCCTGTGCAGTAGGAAAAAACTTCTATAAATAGCGAACCCACCAAACAACCCAATGCACAAGACAAGGCAAGGCAAAAGAGCAAGTGCATTGTCTTCATTCTGTGAGAGAGAGAGAGAGAGAGAGAGACCAAAAGACAAGCAAGGTTTCACTACAGCTTCTAGAGAGAGAAAATGGAGAGCTTCCCAGTGATCAACATGGAGAACTTGAATGGTGAGAAGAGAGCAATCACCATGGACAAGATCAAAGATGCTTGTGAGAACTGGGGCTTCTTTGAGGTACCCTCCTCTCTCTCTCTCTCTCTCTCTCTCTCTCTCTCTCTCTCTCTCTCTAACCTATATTTTATGTTTAAAAAAGTGGGTCTAACATTTTGGATTGTCATGCCTTGGGAAATGACCAAATGAAGCTGGTGAATCATGGGATTCCACCCGAGTTTATGGACACAATCGAAAGCATGACAAAGGGGCACTACAAGAAGTGCATGGAGCAGAGGTTCGGAGAGCTGGTGGCGAGCAAGGGGCTCGAGTGTGTCCAGACAGAGGTCCACGACTTGGACTGGGAAAGCACCTTCCACTTGAAGCACCTTCCTGTCTCTAACATCTCCCAAATCCCAGATCTCGATGATGACTACAGGTAACTGATGATGAGAATTTATCAACTTAGATGAAAAGCTACATTCCGCTCCGCATGCATCGTTGATGACCTTCTACCGTTTGATGTGCAGGAAAGTCATGAAGGAGTTTGCACTGAAATTGGAGAAGCTGGCGGAGGAGCTCATGGACCTACTGTGTGAGAACCTGGGCCTGGAGAAAGGTTACTTGAAGAAGGCCTTGTACGGGTCCAACGGACCGAACTTCGGCACCAAGGTTAGCAACTACCCGCCGTGCCCGAAACCCGACCTGATCAAGGGGCTCCGGGCCCACACCGACGCCGGTGGCATCATCCTGCTCTTCCAAGACGACAAGGTTAGCGGCCTGCAGCTACTCAAGGATGGCCAGTGGGTTGACGTCCCCCCAATGCGCCATTCCATCGTCGTCAACCTCGGTGACCAAATCGAGGTAACATAAATACTCACACTTGCGACCCCAAAAATCAAAAGCAAAAAAAAAAGGCTTCTCGACGCATCAGTCGCACTACTGCTTAGGCAGTACAACGAAACCATCACCTTTTAATACAAGAAAGTTTCAAATCAAATGCAGGTTATAACAAATGGAAAGTACAAGAGCGTACTGCACAGGGTGGTGACCCAGACCGATGGGAACAGGATGTCCATAGCTTCATTCTACAACCCAGGCAGCGACGCTGTGATCTATCCGGCACCGGCACTTGTGGAGAGCGAGGCAGAGGAGGCCAGCAAAGCAGCTTACCCAAAGTTCGTGTTCGAGGACTACATGAAACTGTATGCCGCTCTCAAGTTCCAAGCCAAAGAGCCAAGGTTCCAAGCCATGAAAGCCATGGAGTCGAGCCCCAGTTTGGGCCCAATCGCAACCGCTTGATTTGGAGAATTTGGGACTTCTTTAAGTGTGGAGGCAGAAGAATAAATTGGCTTTTGTCTTTATTATTATTTTTAATTTATGATTGGACCAACTGAGGAGATTCTAGCCATCAGTTTAAGTACATATTTGTACTTTGTCCAAATGTGTACTTTGATTTATGGATTGTAACAATGTCCTCAATTGGAAATAATAGGAGTGAAAGATCATTTAAAATAATTTCACCCGTATTCCTTTGGATCTGAAAACCGGTTTTGGTACCCAGTGCTAATCATCCGGACATTAACTTACACAAAAAGAGAGCGTTTTCAACGTGACGACAGCCTCAATTCAAACACAGAAAGTCAAAAGGTCAAACTTCACACGGTGGGGCCCATTCGCTTCACGTCCCTCGACCTTTCCATAAAGCATATTATAAATAATATATACATTGTCTTATACTGTTGGGGTGACATGATTTTTATGTAGGAATAAAGAATTATCACATGCAGCGCTCGCAGCCTTGTCGCCGGGAAAGGGAACATCGCCTTCTCTGACCATCCTATCACCCACATTATATCTGACACACAGCTGGTGCAATTATCAAGAATTATTATTATTATTATTATTATTATTATTATTATTATTATTATTTTATTAGGGCTAATACCTTGAAAAACCCAAATTGGTGTACTTGTGACAAATTTACCCAAAACTATTTTTTTTATCATAAAAAACCCCAAACCGATAAACTTGTGACAAATTTACCTCGACTGATTATAAAAAACCCTAAATTGGTACATTTATGACAAATTTACCCTAAACTAATTTATTCGCCTGCAAAAACCCTAAACTGGTAAATTTGTGACAAATATACCCTATGCTAAATTGAATTAATACCACAAAAAAATCATAAAAATTGTAAACCTGACAAACGGGCGTAAAATCCTAAATTGGTATACTAGTTAACTCACACGTGTCATTTAACTTAATAATTTGAGAATAAAATTTAACGAAAACTAACATAGGGTAAATTTGTCACAAGTGTACCAGGTTTGGGATAAATTTGTCAAAAGTATACAAGTTTTGGGTTTTTGTGGTCAAAAAAAAAATAGTTTGAAATTTAAATTTGTCACAAAGTGTAATCAGTTTGGGGTTTTTTAGAAGTATCATCCCTTATTTTGCATCTTTCTATGTTTTCTGTCGTGTGGCGATGCATATTAAGTTATCGAGGATGCCTCTCCAAAACAAAACGACGGTCGTTCCTCCGCCAAAACTTCCCTCGTTCTTGGTGTCGTTCGTAACTGGAAATCTGACGTCTCGTTTGGATTGGGTTCGGTGGAGCAGCCAATCAGTGCTTCAGACATAAAATGATGCCAGATAAGACAAGGGCCGGCTGTCTGTAATTTGAATAATTCCAACCATGGAATAGGTAATCGCATGGGAAAGACCCCCCAAGAAATATAATAAAAATGGGGAAAGCCAAAAATGATGTTGGATAAAATTTCCTTTCGAGATCTAGATCTGATTCGATTTGAGAGTTTTTGGATAATGTTGGACTGCGGAGAATTAATGCCGATTTGCCAAAAGGAGGGTGGATGTGATTTTCAGACAAAATTTGTTCCAAAACATATATTTAACCTAGATATTTATAAGATCTTGTGATTACTCTAAGGATATAAAACAAGTTTGCAAATCGCGAATTCTCAATGGAGATGCCATTGAAACAAAAGAGGTAATCAATTCATTATTGATCAAATGGAGTAGATGGAATTACTTACTAATTATGTTAAAACATTACTAGGGCCATATCTCTATTCGTACTGTGCTGTGTCGGTGTTTTCTCTAATTCTTTCCTAAGCTGGAAATAATTCAGTCAATACCTTTCCAAGTATTCAACTAGTCCTCACCGAATTTGTGACCGGCTATAAAAAAATTGCACAAGTTAGTGCTCCTTCTTAAGTCCTCCTAACCGGTCAAAGTCAAAGGGTTCCTCATTCTAACAGCAAATGCATGCATGCTTCACTTGTTATTTCATAGTCTTCTTCCCTCTTTGTATTTTTCCAACTTGAACCGTGAAATTCTCCTATATGCTCAGACTAATTACAGTGCTTAAAGGGAAGATCAAGACTCAGAGGATATTGAACAAATTGACAAATCGCGAATTCTTGATCCAAATGCCATTTAAGCAAAGGAGGTAATTAACCCGCTATTGATCGAATGGAGTAGATGGAATTACTTATTAATTATGTTAAAACATTACTAGGGCCATATCTCCATTTGCACTGTTTTGGCGTCCTCTCTAATTCTTTTCTAAGCTGGAAATAATAGGGTTCTATACCTTTCCAATTATTCAACTAATCCTTACCGAATTCGTGACCGGTTATCAAAAGAGCACACGTTAGTGCTCCTTCTTAAGTCCTCCTAACTGGTCAAAGCCAAAGGTTTCCTCATTCTAACAGCAAATGCATGCATGTTTCACTTGTTATTTCATAGTCTTCTTCCCTCTTTGTATTTTTCCAACTTGAACCGTGAAATTCTCCTCTATGCTCGGACTAATCACAGTGCTTAAAGGGAACATCGAGACTCAGAGGATACTGAACAAATTGACAAATCGCAAATTCTCAATCCAAATGCCATTGAAGCAAATGAGGTAATAAACCCGCTATTGATCGAATATGGAATAACTTATTAATTATGTTAAAACATTACTAGGGTGATATCTCCATTTGCACTGTTTTGGCGTCCTCTCTAATTCTTTCCTAAGCTGGAAATAATAGGGTTCTATACCTTTCCAAGTATTCAACTGATCCTTACCGAATTCGTGACCGGTTATCAAAAGAGCACACGTTAGTGCTCCTTCTTAAGTCCTCCTAACTGGTCAAAGCCAAAGGGTTCCTCATTCTAACAGCACATGCATGCATACTTCACATGTTATTTCGTAGTCTTCTTCCCTTTTTGTTTTTTTCAACTCAAACCATAAAATTCTCCTATGTGCTTGGACTAATTACAGTGCTTAAAGGGAAGATCGGGACTCGGCGAGTCAAATGAGACTATAGTAGGAACCATATGAATTTGTCCACCTAATCGAACCAACTTTTTGAAGACTAAATTATACCAACGAGAGGGATGCCTAAGTGGTAACGATCCAGCGCAGATCCACGGTTCATTCTCTGGCCGGGCTCCACGAGCTAGTTGATCTAGGTTGGGCTCTCAATTGGCAAACCGGACCGGGCTAGCCCAAATAAGGCCCTTTTTCCCCTTTTCTGTTGATTAGTAAACAAGAACTAGAGGCGACAAATCGGTGAGTTGGGTGGGCTTTGAGTGGGTTATTGGTGGGTTGAATCCAAATTTGCTAATTTAACTCACAAAGGCCCATTTATATTCTAAACAATTTAAATGGCTTGTACCTAACTCAACCCAGGTTCAACCCAAACCTACTCACATAACTCATATATTTTTTAAAATATACCGATCAAGCACTTAGCAAATTTAAGATAATAAAAATAAAATTAATAAAAAAGAGTGGAGATGCCTAAGTGGAGATGCAATCCGCCCCTTCATTCGTTGGCACCACCCTGAACCACCGAAGCACCTCGACCACCACCCTCTTTCATCTGTAGGAATGCTCCTTCTCCAAACAAAACCCTCGACCCGCCTGGAACATCGAGACCGTTGTTTTTTTCTCGTTATGGAGAGCAAGATGGTGAGAGACCCTGCAAATTCAAGCCGGGTGTCAAGCACTTCATAGTTTCTCTACAACTACGGTGGTAAAAATCACACGGTTGCAAGTTTCGACAGCGACCTGAGCTGCATTGGCGGCTTCACTGGGATTCTTTTAGTTGATCGCTCCATATCTTCGTTCATCGGTTTTTATTTGATGAATTCTCGATTGTGCTCCGATCAGTTTTGACTTTGGAGGATTGGCATTGAAAAATCGTTGTGCGTTTTTGGTTGCATGGTTGATGGTGAAGCTATTGTTTTTGGCTGAGTCATTCCAATCTTCGTCAATCTGGATGAGAGAGAGAGAGATCAACAAGCACCATAAGAACCAACTAGTAGAGAGCTGCGATGGTTCAGGGCTTGCTCTTCATCGCTGAGGTTGTAAGTTCGAATTTCCAAGTGCTAACGTCTTAAGTGGGAGGCCATGATAGTGGGATCTTGTGCTAGTCTTCGCCGAGGTATAGGAGCCCAACCCTTTGGTGGTGTCTGCGCACGGAGGGCCCATGGTAGAGTCATCGGTTACCAAAAAAAAAAAGCACCATAAGAGATTTTTTTTCCCCCTTTCTTCAACTAATTACTATTTTGGGTTGGAAATGGGCTTGTTTTAAACCCACTAAGGCCCAAATTCAGTCGGGCTTTTTTGTTTTTATTTTTTAGCAAAACCCATTATGACTCATACTTTAAATTGAAATGGCCTATTTACGATCTACTTTCATAAACAGGAATTAAAAATATGGATTTATAACCCATTTTGACGGTCCTAACAAAACTATAAGTAACCCTAACATGTCAACTTCAAAAGACTAGTTGATTTTTGAAGAAGCAAAACTATGGTTTCACATTCAAGTTCCAGCCTTGCGTTTCTTATGCTGACGAATGCTTAAAAGTTAAAAGCACTCTAACTCATGATAATCCCAAAATTCAATCTTCCTTTACACTACTAACTATATGTTAGACCGGTGCTTTCTGAGAATATATATATATATGTTTTCCAGCTCAGCGTATCTGCACGGATGCATGCAGGATTGCTTCTTCTGCGCACCGGGTAAATGAGGATCTTTTTTTTCAAAAACTATTTTTCAAATACAAAAATGCCTCTATGATTAATATAGTTTTATTTAATGATTTTGTTGTACTAATTCATCTCATAAAATTCTATCTTATCTCTACATACCTGCATCCTTATTTTAAAAAAATGGGAAAAAAATCACAAAAAGTCACAAATTATACTCATTGCAAATATTTATCTTAACTTCTTTGTGACACCAAAAATCACAAATGTGTATTAGTTGTGATAAATTTATCTTAAACTTTTTCCTCATGCCACCAAAAACCCAAAATTAAAACCCGATACATTTAGCCACCCCCAAATTTATACTAATATGACATATATACTTTAAACTTTTTTTTTTTTTACACGAGAAGTCTCATCGTTGGTGCTGTCGCTACCGCCCTCACCATCATCATTGCCACTATCCTCACCGTCAAGTTAAGGATAAATATATCACATTAATACAAATTTGAGATTTTCGAAGTCATAATTTTTTTATGGATAAATGTGTTACATTGATCTAAATATAGGGTAAATACGTTGCAATTAGTATAAATTGAGGTTGTTGGTAGCGTTTACCCTAAAAATTTTCATTTATCGGGTGTGATTTTATCAACTATATATCTATACCCAAAGTAGTAATTACAAGGTACTGCCCACTCTTCTAATTTTTGCCAAAACTCCAGAATCGACTTATATCGAGTACAAAAGAAAATGGGGCGAGGACCCTTGGACCACCTCCTAATCAATAAGGGTGAGGTGACCTGACGGTGGGAGTATCATGATGACTTCAGAGCTGCTGGCCATCGTGGGGCTGGCGAGATTTTCAGAAATTTGGGCTTGAACTTGATAATTCATTCAGAACCACCGGCAGCAGCAGCAGCAGCAGCAGCAGCAGCAGCAGCAGATGGGGGGTGGTGGTGCAGTGGAGTGCAAAGCAAATTGAATTCGCTCTCTTCTCTGAGTCTGAGTAGCATTTGCCTAATAATAATCCTCCGTTCAGCAAAGGAGGGCCGGAGCAAGAGGAAGCCTTTCCCTCTTCCTGCCCCCTCCTCTTCCGGTAAAGAATTTGCATGCATGCAAGAACAGAGGAATTTAAAACCCCATTTCGACAGGAATGAATTCACGGTGTGCAAAAACCTAAATCCCCGTTTGAAGAAGCCCCGCACGAAGCTTTCTTGGCTTGTTGGCTTGGCTCTTTCCGAATAAATCACACCCGTCGATTGTTCCTTTCAGTCCTTATACATACGAGTCTCGTCCGGGTCTCACCAAATCCACGTTGCCCATAAACCCTAACCTAAACAAGAGTTTATTTTTTTTATTTTTTTTCGGTTTTGTGGGGGGGGGGGGGGAGAGCAATTTACCCAAAGTGAAGGTGGGGAGGTGAAAAGACAAGGGCGGGCAATTAAGGAGGACCCGTAAAAGACAATATTGGCAAAAGGGCCTTAGCGTTTGGCAATGGACCGTGTGAGATCGACCTCTCATTGCAGGCCCCATTTCTGTGACTGCAATGCGGAGTTATTGCATAAGACATGATCAGCATCATGATATTTTGTTTGAGTGCTTTTAAATTTGGGATTTTTGCAGGGGCCCCTTTTTCAACCTTTCCTCTCATTTTTCTCTTCTTCTTTTTTTCTGGGGCTGTGCAGAGCCGGGAGACATAACGTACAGTCAATAAAAGTTTGGAAATTTGCGGGAGGCATCTATTTTTGTAGCTGAAGAACTGACAAGGTCTTGTGTATTCTTCTGAGGCACACGTTCTCTCATACTCTCTCTCTCTCTCTCTCTCTCTCTCACGCACGAGTAAGGTAAGAAGTTTTCTTCTCTTGGCTTGATCTTTTTACTCGGAGAAAATGAGTGGTGGAGCAAAGTGAATATTCAACGGTCAAATATGGCTCTGCATGGATTACAAGATGATAAATGCACTGCCCCTCCAGTTTCATTGGCCTTCTTCATGCTTATGTTCCTTGAAAAAGAAGAAATCAATGGGTTAAAAAAAACGAAGCTTTTACCCAAGAAGGGTCGACTCCACAAATCGATGGAGTAGCTAATGATGTACGAGGGCAGTATCGAGATCATTCAAAAACTAAGTAAATATATTTCTCACTTAGCCCAACTTCATCGAGTCGCAGGAGTGTATATATTTCTCTCGCCTTCCGAATCTTGACATGGATGAAAAGGGTTGTGCTCTGAAAATACCCAACTGGGCAAAACAAAGAAACGGAAAAAAAATATATAAAAAAAAAACACACGAGTAAACAAATAAATGAAGAAGAGAACAAATTCAAGAGAATAATTCGTGAGACTGCAATCCCGAGAAAAAGAAAAGGTTGTTTTTTTTCATGCCATTCATTCACTTCTGCGGGAGAAAATGACGCATCGGGTCCATTCCTTAGTGAGCGGCCAATGGTGGCTTGACCTTTTTTTCTTTACACATGCAAGAGAGGGAGAGACCATTCCCTTTGTCAAACCCTAATTTAATTCGCCGACAGAGAAATGTCATGGGGGAAAAAAAGGAGCAAATGTACCGGGGTGGGAGGGCTTTATTCTTATCGACGTACGCATCATTATGAGGCCGTGGTTTTGTGAATTGCACTCGGTACTTTTTCTACTTTTCCGCTATGATGTTGCCATGTACGATGAGGCCAGTCATTATAAGAGTAATGCATCCAATTTCTAGAGTAATTAGGGAAAATTACCACAAAAAAAAAATTAACCAATTGCACTCGTATTGGTTTAATTTTATACTTTTCAATTATATGAATTTATTTTCAAAAATTTTTAAAAGATTTTCATGTCAGTGCCATTCAAGCCATATTAGATGGTTGGATTGAACTACCACATTATTATTTTTTAGTCAAAATTAGCTAAAATGACTACATTTGCAAATCATAAAAATATTTAGATCTAAATTGGCTCAATTGAAATATTTAGGATTAAACTAGCATGAATACAATAAATTTAAAAAAAAAATTATAATTGTCACTATATATATATATGTTATTTGACATAAAATCAATCGAATGAGTCACAACTAATCATCGAAATCTTAGAAAAAAAAAATTGTGCTGTTCTTGTCAAAGGTTCTTCTAGATGAGTGTCAATCTAAACCATGGAAGACATGGTTCATTGACCAACTCAAATGATATTTCATTACACCGCTCTGTAAAAGTATCCAGTCTTGTGAAATAGGAATTTACCTAAGTCCACGTACCATTGAGTTTTTTTTTTTTTTAAATAAAAATCCACCACTTATTTTGAGTGGTTTTGTTTTCTTTTGTGTGTGTATGTGTGTCTTTTTGATTGGCCATACTTCTCGAGTTGATAAAACACTGAGGATTACAAAAAAAGACTGTCTCGCGTCTATAAAATGCGAGCGAGCACACGACACACCTCAAAACCATTGTAGTCCCAAATGGAAGTTGCCGAGCAAGAGTCAACTCCATGGGAAGAACCCTACTTTCTGAAACCCCACTTCTTCTTCTTACCATCATCATCCGTTGCCTCTCTCTCGGTTCCTAACCATGCTTGGCTACTGCTCGACTCATTGCCGGTCATCCTACTATCTCGTCTGCGTCACGTTCTCCTTCGAGATATAGACAACGACGGGATTGTGATGTAATCACTGCGGCGGTATCTCTCCTGAGCTTACTCTTCTTCCAGCTTCTTCCCTCTTTAATGGACTTCACGAAGTCCGTTCAAATTTTCTTGACCTTGCAAGTCCTGGGATAGGACTTCCAAGATCCTGAATGGTTAACATCTCATGCGAGGAGCCGAAGTGTCCATTCGAGCGGTCTCGGCGGAGGCAACTCTCCAACTCGTGCTCAACTATCCGTGCATGCACACAAATCTTCTTATATTTTCTTTATCCAAGATGGATTTTTGCCTCGTCCAGTAATCAATTGTATAAGATTTAGTAATC
Organism: Eucalyptus polyanthemos subsp. polyanthemos; assembly: GCA_017140185.1. Lineage (NCBI taxonomy): Eukaryota > Viridiplantae > Streptophyta > Magnoliopsida > Myrtales > Myrtaceae > Eucalyptus > Eucalyptus polyanthemos. The sequence goes on along the minus strand of CM029467.1, from coordinate 7,494,311 downwards.
AATTGTATAAGATTTGGCTTTTCCTTTTGACGTGATATTGGAAACGATATCCATTTGTATAAGGTTTGCCTTTTCTTTTTGGTTGTGAAATGCTATACATTCATGTAGAACAAGTTGGTGTTTGTGTATCTTTGTCGTAGAGCTATATCAGCAAATGACAATGTGATCAGCTCGTAGAGATATTACTGCCCCCGCTTGTCACTTGTATATTTTACACGGTCGTCTCTGCTTAATATAAGATGAAACTGCTCCTTCTCAACTTGGAGGGCACAAAGCATATAATACACCATGTTCTTCAAGCAGAAAGAGGCGAAAGAGCACGACAAACTGAAGGGCTTTAGCCTTTAAACGAAACCGGGTTTTCTTTCATTCAGGCATGCGTTCGATGAATATCGGCCATTGTAGTAGAATCTCGCCCTGCTTGCTTACTAAGTGCTCGAGATTATCAGACCAGAAAGAGTACTAACTGGTGTACGGTCGCACGCTCTGTTGTCGATCTTGAATCGAATCGGCGTCAGGGTCAAACGCATGGTCGTTTCAACTCAAAACTGGCCAGTGCGAATTGATGGAACGGGGAAAACCGGCTAACTAGGTAAGAGGTACATCGAGAAAACGAGTGAATTCTGGCGTAGGCAGCTGACGCGCTCTGTTGCAAAATTGCAGTGCCCAACTCCTCTCTCTCTCTCTCTCTCTCTTTTTTGCCTGCCAATATATTTGCTAAAGCTCTTTCAGTTGAACATGAATCAATGCTGTAGCCCTTGCCCATGGTACATGGCGATTTCTTACGTAAGTAGATACATCGTACACTAATTGCTTTATCTACAACCTTGCGGGCCTCGCAATACAAGCTTGCTTTTTTTCTTTTTCGTTTTCAACAAGAGTTGATGCCAACGATCAAATACAATGGATCGAGCTCACGGTCCTTCTGTATAATTTCCCGCTTTTTATATATTTTCCCAGTCTTTTGCAACATAATCAGGCAGCCAGCACCAATACTTTGATTGTTCCCTGGCTGTTAGCAGTCAGCATGGTTGGGCTATCGCTTTTCCAGCACACGGCGCTAATGAAGTAAGATCCTGCATCATCGTCGGGATCGTCGGGATCCGGCGAACCAAATTTATGCGAAGTGACGTGCTTTGATATTTCCTGGAGAGAAAGTAGACAAATCTTTAGTGCTTTGATATATCCCAGAGAGAAAGTAAACAATCTTTGAGCCACACGAAGAGTAACAAGATAGGATTGCTGCTTCAGCAATTCTCACCTTGTGGTAGACATAGACTTCGTTGGTTTCGCTGCCACACGCAATGTATTCACTATTTACCGTTAGACCCACAAAGTTCTTCTCGTTTGTGTGGCCTCTAAACGTTCTAACCTGCAATACCAAGAGACCAAGATTGTTCCCTCGATCAGAATAATAGTTGCGAGAAGATTAAAAATAAAAAGGATAGCTCGCCTACATTTGGAGAGAACGGGAACATGCACACAGTGGGGCTAGAAAAAGGCAACCATGAAGACACAAGCTTTTCTGGTGCTTTCAATTAAAGGCAGGGCCTACTATTTGATACCCAGAAACCACAACTTCCATGGCAACCAATTTTTGGGCCTAATGAATGAGTAAAATGGTTCCATTGATCCAATTCTAAGAATTAACTTCCTCAATATGAGAAAACTCAGAGAATTTATATGCTGCTTGAACTACTGGATTGTAGGGCATCTAACTAAGCCTACATACATGAAATTTAAAGAGACTCATCCTGTCGCTACACATTTTACTCACCGGCAAATTCTCCTTTACATCCCATAGCCGTAATGTGCTGTCAGTGGATGCAGAAGCAAGCTCGTTGTTGGACAAGAATTTCACATATGAGACGGCTTTACGGTGCCCAGTAAATACATGGAGTGGTTGGCTAATATTGCGCAAGTCGTAATAATGGATATGGTGATCAGCTGAACCAACCTGAAAGAATCAAGAAATTGCAATACCAGCTCAGAAAAATTCTACGTATGTGTTGCAAGTTAAATGATGCATAAATATCCAGCACCAAAAAAAAAAAAAAAATGATGCATAAATATACTGAAGAGGCAACTTTGAAACATAAGCAGCCACTTAAACTATCCTGCTTACTAATTGTCTGTAGATAAGTACAACCCGTTAAGCATGATAAGTGCCATAAGATCTTGGACAAAAGGAAATTACCGCTATGTGGTTGCTAGATCCAGGATTATATTTGACACAGCATATATTTGCTTTCATGTCGATGTTTAGCACGCTAGCTTCCTGCCGTGTGCACCAAACCTTGACCTAGTAATCAAAAAACAAAAATTAAACAGACACAAACTTTAATTGTCTAATAAAATAAATGCAAAATATAATTACAGAAGAATCAACACTTTACAGAGTTCTTAAACAATAAAATTTGCTTCTACGTATAAGTAAAATAAAGTTTCACTGCTGTTTCCCAAAGATTGTGCTCTAACTATGAAGGCAAATTGAGCGTGTTTGTCATTTTAAAAAAATGAAAGCGATCAGTACAACAACCTAAATACGTTGAGGGGCTAGCAACTTTTACACACCAAGAGAATGGTTTTTCATTAATAGTTAATCTCTGACATGGCAAAACGATTCTTGCAGTCAAATGGCTAAGAAAGGATCAAAATTTAGTCCAAAAAAGCATGGAGAGGAATATATTACAAATGGTCAAACTGGAAACCCACAGACATAGACAACTGCAAACTTTGGATCAACCCACACCAAGAGGACAAAGGATCTACAAAGTGCAAGGAGGTACCTTACAATCATCGCTGCCAGATACAAGCATCGAAGGCTCAGTCCTTGAGAAATCAACACTCCATGCGCGTTTTTCGTGTTCTTCATATTCCATCAAACTCTGCAAAAGATTAAATTACTATTGCAACAGAAGTAAATAGAACCAAAGCAGATAGATAAGACGGCCGAAGATAGAAACTGGGTTTTTGTATTTCATCAGCAATAAAAGTGACAATTATTGTCTAATTTATAAGGACAGTCGTTACCTGCCGGGTATCCACATCCCAGACAGTCACTATTCCCTCATAGTCACTGCTTGCTATATGGTTTTTGGCATACTTATTCCAGCTCAAGCAACTAAGCTTGGACCTCGTGGTCATCTCAACCACAGGACAGTGAACGTCAGTTGGCTCATTCACAACCTGATAATCAATAGCATTGGCATAATTAAGCCATTTAATGGAAGCAGATAACAGTATTAGTAATTACTAAGGGTCAAAAAGAGTAGGGGGAGGAGGAGAACTCAATATGGAATCAAAATTACAGACTTGGGTACTTTTTTTTGTCTTTAATCAATTTTCTTCTAAAAGTATTAATTCATACTCACATCAATTTGCAATGAACACAACATAAACAATCATAGGTTCCTTTTGAGGAGTCACATAAAGCATAGAAATTTGGCAGATCATCAAAGATCTCATAAATCTGGAGCATATATATACAGATGCAGGTAGGCAGGTACATATGTAAGTGTTTCAAACTCTCTTTTCCCATTGCAGATATAAATGTTTAATATATTTCAACCAGAGTTCATTGCAAAGAAGAACGAAAAAGAATTGCAATCTTTCACAAAGACATGCTAACCTGGCTCCTCCCAACAATCTCAAAAAACCTGAAAATGATTAAACAGCAAGCTTAGAAACTTACCGTTGAGAAGTCAAAAACCTTTATGCGACGGGAAACTCCGGCAGTGGCAAATAACTCGTCATCTCGATCAAATTCAATGCTGCAGCAGAATCAACCAATTTCCTCAGTTTCAGAAGACAACTAATAGAAGGATGGAATAGTAAGCACACAGAGCTTCAATATATGCGTGAGCATTCAGAGAGGGTCTGTCTCTATCAATTATTTGATCCATCTCCTAGCTTCACTGAAGACCTCAAAAAAAGGAATCTTCAATAATCTAGAGCATACAAGCAGAGACACCTAATTTGTTCAACTAAAAACTTCAATTAAGAAGCATTACCGCATCAGTTCAGCAAGAAGCGCAAGTCCAGCAGACATAATCAGCACTGCCACATGTCATGCCTCTAGAAAAAGGTTCCAACTTAAAATAGCTATACAAAACAACAAGAAGTTTTTTCAAGGGTCTTGCCCATTCAAGTCCGTCATTATTCTTATTCACTTGTGGTACAGCTGAACTTCATAGGAATGTTTTTGCAATGACAACAAAATTCTAACATACCCAACCATAGGCAGTGCAATTGGCGTGAGTTCTCTCCCTCATTGCAGAGGTCGAGGGTTCAAACCCTCTCGTTGCTAAAGTGTCTAAAGTGGAGGGTCCTGGTGTTGGGGTCCTAGGCTAGCCTCCCCCAAGGTTTACGTCTAAATAGCGGCTTGCGGCGAGGCCCGACGGTGCCACCAGGCACTAGAGGGTCGTGTGATTCCCGGGTGATCTCCGGCGATTCCTCGGTTAAAAAAAAAAAAACAATATTCTAACATATTGCAGGCTGGTCAATTTACTTCGAATTTGAACACAACCTGATTAATTTTCTCCACCTACAAATGAGATACTACTTCTCCTTGCTAATTTTCATTTTCAAAGTGTTAACCAAACCCCTAAACTGAACCAGAGTTTTAAACACAATTCATAGCATATATACATATGCATTCATTACCCTTGCAGAAGATATAATCAATACAATCACTGTAGATGCAGCATACCATAATTAGTACAACTACTGCGATGATGTAGACGCAGCATACCATAATTAGTACAAGTACTGCGAGGACTACTATATGCAACATACACTGTGCAGAGGTAAAAAAAGAATATTTATATATATTTATCATCCAAAAGTTCAGATATTGGTACATTAAATAAAACTCAAAAGACAGGAAAATCACCTTGAAACTATATTAGCTGTGTGAAATAAATCCTCATGCCTAAGTTCAGCAATTACCCGTAGACGACTGGTCAAGAGGAACAAAAAAGAGAAGGCATGTAAGCACCATCAAAAGGAAACAAGGCAAAAGGAATTGCTGATTTATGACAAGGATATTAGACTTAATCTATACCTGTACCGCGTAAAGGTGCTTAATACAGATTGAAAATGAGCAAGACCTGCATTATAACCCTCCCTATGTATGACATTTTTGTCCTTTTCATCCTGGAAATGTGGTTGATTTGCCAACTGGCGTCGCTTTTGTAGATAACATTCTTGGAGATCAGTAAACTGAAACAGACATTCACCCAACAATTACGTCCATTCCATGTAGATGGGCAAGAAGTTAAGGATCATTAACTACAAGTGAGTAACATGAGGCACAGATAGACAAGTAAATGTTTTTGAAAGAGATTATCTTACCATCAATACTACATGGAAACTCAATTTTGACAATCTTTCTCAAGAGATAGTTTATGCAAGAAATTCTCATAATTTTCCATGGCAGCAAAAAGGATGCTTATAGAGAAACATGGTTAGTAAGTTGAGCATCTCCAGAAGATAAGCTTTCATAATGAGCTTTATGCAAAATAAATTCTTCAATATCACCAACCTGTGAGTGAACTCGCTTTTTCCTAGTCACTGAAAGACTGGATTGATTCATGTGTTGTGAGTCAGACCCACTAAGAGTATCCTTTCTCTGTAGTCCGTGGGAGCTCACTTGAGCCTTTGTTTCCATTTTCTTGCTCTGTAGACTACCAGAGGACAAATTTCCCCGGGTACTGATGTTACTGGAGGTAAAGCCACTAGGCGTTTTCTCCATTGACGAAGGCCATGGCTTTCTCATGCTATGATCATCTCCAAGCATCCTCAGCTTCACAGAGTACCTGTCCCTTGCCCGATATAACTCTATCCTATGTCTCTCCACAGCATTAATATCCTCCTTGATATACTGGAGATCATTTTGTATCTGTAGCAGAAAAAGAATTCCTGGACATGATTGTCAATTAGGACTTTCACCTAACCACTGTCCCTCAGATTATTTTTTAGGGAAGGGATTAAGCAAGAGGCTGCAGGACTACAGCAGCAGCACTTAGCAAGGAGAAACAAGATGACATTCACAGATAAAAGGTGAAAACAAACCTCATGCAACTCTTCAACTTTTTGCTTCCTCAAGCAATGCAAGAAGTCAAGAAGAATTTGCATATTTCTCTCGGCTTCCTCTTGTTCCATTTTTCTCTTCTTCTCTGCAAGGAACATGAGAAGGCTATCTAGCTCCTTGATTGACACTGGACAACCCTATGGATAATCAAAAGGCCAAATTAGCAGAATATATTTCAACTCAAAAACAGCCAAAACAGTTCCAAATTATTTTGTTCTCCACGGCTACTTAGCTACACATTCGGTAAATACCCAATGCACTGGAGCATCATTGGATAGCATCTCCAGGTTATTAAGATTGAAGGTCAACTATGTTTTTCTATGATTGAAATGCTATCCATAAAGAAGTACGAACAAGTTCAAGGAAAGGATCAACATCACAGGTTCAATTCCTCAAAAGAGACAAGTTCAGCAATCTCGTAATTGGATCACTCAATTGAGCTTTGGCTTACTACTTATATAATCCATAAGTCAATAGCATATATATTGTGGCTCATGGTTTACTTAGCTAAGGTGGAAAAATGTTGAGCAAGAAAATAAATAAGGAAGAGAGATCTAGCTAAAATTTGATTAAGGTATGTGTTAAAGTCACGAGTCACAAACTTCAGTCCACTATAATTGAACAGAACATATCAGCAGAAAGTGCAAAGTTATGATTAAATTGCGTTCATTGTCGCATAAAAAGTGTCCAGAATGAGAATTTCAAGTTAGAGATGCCTTCTCCCTAACTTATTATTTGCCACAGTCAATAAAGTAATGCACCAGACGCTTCCATAAAGAACCTGGACCTTGTTACCACAGAGCTAGAAAGTGAAAAATAACAGTTGCTCATATAGATACCCATTTATGCGTTTGCCAAAATTTGGAGATAGCATCCATGGACTCTCTATGCCTGAATGAAACTTCCACCTTTTAAAAAAATCACGAAAAGAAAAGCCAGCAAGGACTGACCTGTTGCAGCGCCACACAAAAATGTTCAATGGGAGATGCAGTTTTTGATACTTGCCGAGCAGAAGTCTTCTTCAATAGCTGCAAATGAGCCAGATGGATACCATCAAATAACCTTACACTGGAGACGCAGTCTGGAGATAAGAATACTCTAAATCAAGTCGGGTACACCCGAAGCCAAAATCTTCCATGAGAAGGTTGTTTTACAGCTATCAAGCTTCAATTTTGAGATTCGCAATAATAATTCTGTCGGCCTGTGCGCTTCAGTCTATCTGCCGAGCTCTCAATGTGTTCGGATAGAAATTTCCGCGAATAGAGATAAGGCGCTTAATATTGCGGTTACGTATGGCTCTGAGACGTCAAAAGACTACCGATGCTAACTCAGCTCTCCGCGAAGCAATTCCAAAGCAGACACAATTACCGATCACCGACATAAAGAATCGTCCCCATCCACGAATCCGACGCGCTACCGCAATGACTACTCAAAACCGTAAGCCATCAAAAACAGTATGGAAAAGGCGAATGAGCAGATCGGGGACCTTATCGAGCATGAAATTGGGGAAAATCTGGTGGCTGTTGAGGAAATGGCCGCAGCAGGGGCAGTCGTTCTTGTTGCGGAGGTGAGTGGTGATGCACATGTAGCAGAAGCTGTGCCCGCACGACGTCAGGAACGCGTCCTTGATCACCTGCATGCAAATCGGGCACAGGAAGTCCCTGTCGAGCTGCTCGGCGGCGGAGGCCCCCGCGGCGGCCGCGTCCCCTGCGAACTCCGGCGGCGGCGGCGGCGCGGCGGCAGGGGGGAGGGCGGCGGCGGCGGCCACGGTCGCCGACGAGGAGACCGGCTCGGGCTTCACCGCCGGGACCAGCGCCCCGGTGGACACTTCCTCCATGCGTGGACTATGTTTCCAAGCGGCGGCGGCGGCGGCGGTGGCGGCGGCGGGGGTGGCCTGCGAATCGGTCGGAGAGGAGGAGAGAGGAGGAGATGCGTGCCGTTCTGAGCAGAAGGAGCAGGAAGATTGATGAGAGAGAGAGAGAGAGAGGGTGGGGCCGGGCGGAGAGGAGCTTGAGGGGGAAAATGGTCCACGCGACGAGCGCTGGGCGGAATGATAAAAAAACGGTGATCCGAAGATACGTTGGCTTCACGAGCCGTGCAAGTGCAACAAAATTGGACAAATTGGAAGCTCATTCATGGAACCCATGTACCCATGAAGGGTCCACTTGTCAGACTCTTCGTTCAATTTATTATTTAGAGGCATGGATGACCTTTCTCACGGCTAAGTGGGTTAGTAAGGACTTGTTTGGTAATGTTTTTATTTAAAAATTGTTAAAAAAATAAAATAAAAAAATGTTTTGTTCCTAAAATAATTTTTTAATAAAAAAATGCGTTTGGTAAACTTTTTAAGAATAAAAAATTAATAAAAACACGTTTGATAAATTTTATTCTTTTTTATTCTTTTAATTTTTTAATATTTTTATTTTATTTTTCATTTTTTCCTTTCTTTTTTTTTTTTTCTTCTTTCGGCTGGTCGCGACCGGCCGACGAGGCCGGCAACCTCGCCCAACCACGGCGACGCTCCGGTGAGGTCGCACGGCCAAAGAAAAAAAGAAAAAAAAAAGAAGAAAAGAGAAGAGAGAGAAGAAGAAGCGTTTTTCAAAATCGTTTCTGGAACAAGAAACAACTTTTTTTTATTTCTCATTTCTATTCTTTTTGTGTTCCGGGAACAAAAAAACAAAAAATTTGTTTCAAGAACAGATTTTAGAAACGAAAACATGCAGGGCCTAATTTGTTAAGTCGGCAATGTTCACAATATTTTCTTTAGAAATATCACGAGATCTAACCAATAAATCTTACCTTTTATAGTATGATAAAACAAGTAACTTGAACTTTTCCAAGGCATCAAATTTTTGAGTGCCCATTCCCTGGTTTTTTTTTTTGTTGTTTTTGGTGATCATAGAGCAAAGTCATAGTCATGGTGCATTTTTTTTTTTTTTTTTTGGTTGAATAAAGTCATATGCATTCACTTGGAAAGAAATGTATGAAACATGAATTACACCCTAATTATAACATAATAAGCACCTAGCCATCACTTAGAATAGCAAGCAATCTTAGAGAAAGAAGGAGGGAAGGCAAAAGAAGCAACACGTGAATTGGTAAATTGCCTAGCAATAACTTGTAGCCATTCTCCTTTAACTTCTTCATGAGCAACACAATACTCACTTTCTCCATCTTTAAACACATTTATTCGGTCTCTACATAGCTTCAGGAATACTGCATGCAAAGTATTTAAACTTCCTCAAGGAATACGAATTGTTAAAAGAATGCACAATACAAGCGAAACCAGTGGTTTTCGGGAATTAATTTCTTCCTACACTTTTTCTCCTGCATGTTGCAATAAAAATAAAAAAAATAAAAAAACATTTCATTTATGACGCTTAAGGAGGACCAAGTCCTCCACCAGTTGCTCGTGGTTGCTATCATTTATACTCTTATCATCCTTAGGGCGCACGGGAGGAGTATGTGACAGTGGTTATGAAGGAGCTGTCGAGGCTCCTAAAAAGGGGAATTTGGGTGGGTGGAGTGGGGAGTGAATGTTGGTAATTTGTTTATAAAACAAATGAAGAGGTGCCTTGTCCCACATCGAAAAGATGTGAGTGCGCATGTGGACAAGTTTTGGCATTAACTGACGATCATTATTTTTATTTATTGAAAAAATTCGGATTTATTTCTATAAAAATTAACTATAAAATCTTATTGAAATAGTGCGACTGATCATGAAAAGTTACGGTTATTTTTTATTTTTTATTTATTTAATTCCGAATTTTTATGTCTTTTCAATATAACCTTTGAGACGTACTTATTCATTTTGCAACCTTTTGAAGGTTGCCTATATTTGAACGACAAAGATAGGCACGTATGTTTTGAGTTCAAACACACATCTTCTTTCATTTATTTTTTTTTTTTTGAAAGAAACTATAGCCATTGTTTCTAATTGTTTTCTAGTGAGACCCTGGAGAATTACTAGAATTACTATCTAGTATTCTCATTCGAGACTTTGTTATATCCTAGGAGAAAATTTAGCGATAACTATTAGCAACGTTGTAGAGCAAATAAATCTTTAAAGAAAGTGACATCACACTTCAAAGTCTGACTTGATTACTCTAAAGATTCGACTTCATTATTTTACCCAATTTAAAGCCATATTTGAACCTTTCAACTCCAGCAAATGTGCTCTACTTGGTTCGGCTGGCCTTGTCAATCGGAGGTGAACATCATTTCCTCCCCCGAGTCCCGACCAAGCTCACTCACCTTTTGTTCTCGCAAACCCCCTTTTTGCAAGATTCCTTTTTCTATTTTCCGTCACAAACTCAGCCAAGGTTTCATTTGGTGGACCCTCCATTCAAGAAAATATTAGGTACAGCTTTGTCTCCAAGTAAAAAACTACTCCATTCAACTTATAAATGAATGTGCTAATCTAGAAAGATTTCTAGAATTTGTGTTCCGAACCATGATTGATTAAGTATGTGATTTTGCAGAAGGTTATTAAATCTGTTGAAAGGTCGAGAAGGACAAAACAGAGCTATATTTGATGAAACTGCTTCGAAGGTCTATCAACATTACAAGTTTTATAAGAACATAGAATTTATTGGTTATGTGCAGTATTTGAATACATTGATTTTACTAACTTCAATACGCATGAATATATTGAATTAGTGCATAAGCTTGTTATCGGAGTTTAACGGTGAAAAACAAATCAACATACTATTTATAAGACGGAATCGATGTATCCTGAAAAGCACATAGGGTTATTATTTAAAGTGAATTTCACTAAGTTAAGATTACTCGGCCATTCTACATGCCTTGCTAATTATTTTGGTGGTTTAAAAATATTTTTTGGCTTAAGGATAACCAAGTTGCCCCTAAACTTTACCTTACCAACCGCTTGTTACTAATATAGCATGCCACGTTTTAGTCTTTCATTTAGTTTCTTAATTTCATATTATATCGGGCATGGCATTATTTTTTTTTTTTTTAACTCTAGTCCAATGATGTTTTTGATAAGCTTGAATCCTCGTTTTGCGCACCTACTTCGCCAATCCATTTACAAAACAAGAGTAGATAGCTATTGGTCCATTTGGTAACACTTTTCGGGTAATAATTTATTTTCAAAAATAATTTTTTTTTAATTTTTATTTCCCATAAGAATTTTTAAATAAAAGAACGTGTTTATCAATTATACAAAACTTTTATTCTCGAAATAGAAAAAGAACATGAATGTCTTTAATACAATTCACAAATTTTTTTGTGAAGTAGATTTTTTTAAAAAAATTTTTTAATAATTTTTAAAGATTTTTTTTTTTCTTATTCTTCCTTGTGACCATCGTCGATCACCGGCCACCACCGACCTTGATTGCCGACCGCCAACTCACTGACCAGCAATTGGTGGTGGCCAAACAACAGGGGCAGTGGCAAGGGGTGGTGGGCAATAAGGAAGAAAAAAAGAAAAAATAATAATTTATTTCTAGAAATTATTCCTAGGATTAATAAGTTAGGGCATCTTGGATAAGGCTTTTATTTTCAAGAACAATTTCTAATCAGAAATTATTCTTTTTAATTTTGTTCCCATGAACAATTTATAAGTATTTTAAGTTATTTGGTAACTATCCAAAATTTTAATTCCCAGAATAGAATTGCGTTTGGCACCGTTCTAAAAATTTATGCTTTAAATCATTTTTTTTAAATTTTGGATAATTTTATTTTTTTCCTTTTTTTTTTTTTTTCTTTTCTTTTTTTTTTCCTTTCTTTCTCTCCTTCTTCTTCTTCAAAGTGGCCAATTGACGGCCTTGGGATGATCGGTAACTAGTTAGATGAGAACCGACGATTTCACTGGAGCGTTGCCGGCCCTCGGCAAAGTCGTGCCTTGTTGGCTCACAACCCAGCCTCACCAATAGTTGGGCGAGGCTCAATCGAGCCTTGGCTGGGTGAGCGGCTTGACCCAGATCTAGGGAGGTCGAGCTCACCCAACCGCGCAGAGCTCGACCTCGCCAAATCTAGGTGAGGTCAAGTCTCGCCCGGCCAAGTGAGCCTTGCCAGTGACCGAGGGAGGTCCCAACGAGCTCGTTGAATCTCGCCTTGGCTTGGCAAGCCTACAACGAGCTCACTGGCAACCTACGATGATGGGCAACAGATAATGGATGGCGATGGGCGATGACGGCAGTTGAAGAAGAAGAAAGAGGGGAGAAGAACAAGAAAAAAGAGAAAATAGATACTTGATTCTAGAATTGTTCCCTGAACAAATAATCATTTTCTTTTACTTCTCAATTCCATTCCAAATCTACTTCCGGAACAAAAAAATAGAAATTTGTTCTCTGGAACAAAAATTTTACCAAATGCATTTCTTGTTTTTGTTTTAAATTTATTTCTTGGCCACTTTTCTATTTTGATAAATAGAAAACTTAGTTAATTTTACCAAATAGAATTATGTTCTTTTTTTATTCCAGATGACAAAAGAATAGAAAAAAAAAAAAAGAATAAATTGGAACATTGCCAAACAAGCCCTACAAGGAAATCACGAGTTATTGAGTGGGGTTAAATTATACATCTTGAGGCTGAAATTATAGTGAAAATTTGGGTCTTAATAGTTCGGTATTATAAGAAGGTTAATAAAGTGATAAGATGAACTAATGACTAAGAGCTTAAGCTTAAAAAGACATAGATAAACTGCACAAATGGACTATAAGTTCTGAGAGTAACTTGATGGATAGGAAATGCGAAAGTAATAAGCTTTGATCTAGTAAGAAACTGACCATCTGATAAGCTACAGTCTGTTAGAATTCTAGGTTATTAAGTCTTACAGCCACAAAAATCTTAGTATTTGCAAAAGGTAAGGGTTTTAGGAGTGTTGAGTTTTAACTCTGTCCTCTTTCATTGATGATTTTTTTTTTTTGGACGTTTCACTATCAATTGCAATGTCATAAGCTGTTGTTCCATCATATCAATTTTTCAGTTTGAAAATGTTTTGAGTATTGGTTATTGATGAAATTGGGCAGATTTAGATCACAAAATTAATCTAATTATGATTTTCAGAATAAAAGGTCCAATACTCAACTGATAAGTAATAATAAGCAGTGGTTTCAATAATTTAAGTCATAATAGATTGAGAAAGGTTATTTATTTTTGCTTAGAAAGTCAAACTTATATTGAAAGTCTTGATGCATTTCGTGGCGATGTTCGATATCATAAGATTCGATATTCGTAGGTATAAGCGCAGCCTATAATATTAGGACCTCTCAAAAATTGTTATGGAACAATTCCCAATTGTTTTGCACAAAGCACTCCAATGACTTGTGATCCTTGGGATAGTTTTGAACATGAATAAAAATTTGCCCCATTCAAAAGAAAAAATCAAAAATCGTTTCAGGGATCATCAGTTTCATTGAAAGGAACCGCACTGCACCACGCCCCAACTCGCCATCCTTCCATTAAAATCACGAGAGAATAAGGCAACCTACCTAAGATCGTTGCAGCCCAACAGAATGCAACACCAGTTTCTGTCATCTGAAAACATTGCTGGCTTTCCTAAAAAGCGTTTGGCTTTGACTCTGAGCCGTAGCATTCATTACTGTACATAAGTGGAAACATCCAACTTGGCAATCAGAGCAGTTCGCCTTCGGAGAAAATATTACATACCCTAACAATACCACATCAATTTTACTCTGATTCATTCATGCGTCGACACCTGTTCTCAAGGCTTGCCATCGTCGGGAGGGAACGTTGCCGTTGTCGGAGAGAGCGCGGCCATCATCAGAGAGCAAGCGCTATTTGGGAGAGAGTCGTGGAGTTAGGAAAGAGGGGATAGAGTGAGAAGTGAGAGGAGGAGAGAAGGAGTAGAAGATGGAGAGAAGAGAGAGCAGATGTGGCTGGCCCGGACGACGAGTGTCGAAGCGTGAATGGATCAGAGTAAAATTGATGTGCTACTGTTAGGGTATGCAATATTTTCTCCTTCAGCACAAGAGTTATTATCATGTACTATAAAATGTAGATGCTGATAAACAGGAGGCTCCGATGGAAAAAGGAGGACCCATGTGGAAGATGCCCTTGAGGAGAGAGCCGATGGATTCATTCTGTCACACCTTAAAACTACAAAAATGGGAATGACATGACCATCATTCCATGCAAAGGAGACAGCCTCAAACACAACTAAAAACCTGATATCAACTTAAATATCTCAACCATATATATATATATATCAGATAAACTAATAGATTGTTTGCAACATCAAAGTTTCTATAATCCACTAAAAAGAAATTTACATTTAGAACTCAATTAATCCAACCAATAGCAAGGATTAGTGCACCACTTCCTTAAAGCATACCCAAAAATAGAACTCCCAAAAGTTTCTTAACAATGCTCTCATCCTACTAATTGCTAATTCTGGGACCTGAAAACATGAAAGATGAATGGAATGAGCAACCACAACTTAGTGAGTAGTACATATCATAAAAGCATATCAAACTTCCACATTACATATTTAAAACTCAAGACATGGCTCATTATTGCCAAACAAAAATATAATAACTAACTTGAACAAAATGTTTTACCTAACTATATCAAATAGCAAAATTTCTAATTCATCCATAATAACAAAACAAGCATCATCAATTTGATTCTATAATCGGACTCATCCTAACTTATATCGATGGTTCATTCCACGCTTAATATCCAAACTCAAGGTCTTAGAGGTGACTCTCACAAAATTACGTTATCGTGTAGCACTTAGCTCTTTATTATGCATGTCAATAGTGCAAGGTCCTAGAGATGGCTCCCATGTGACTCGAGTCACCATGTAGCACTTAGCCCATGATTATAAGGCTCTAAAAGTAACTCACATAAGTTTTGTTGTTATATAGCACATAGTTGTTTATCTCTTCACAACACATTTGATTTCCTTAGCACAACACATATCATCTTTTAATAGTCATCACATAATCACATAAATCAACTATACCAAAATAGCATACATAACCTTTCAAAAGAGATTTGTCAAATCATCCCACAATAACTCAAAATTACCGAGTATTATATTCATCTTTATACAACAAATTGGTCATCACTTCCCTACACAAGTATATGTTGATTACTCTTAGTTTCACAAAACCAAAGGAGACCTTGGTACTACTCATCCGAGATGCCTCAAAATCAAATAATGTGTATTATTTGATCTTTCGATTGTACGATCTGAGTGCTGCGTTATAGAGTTGAGTCAGCTTGACAAGATATCTGAGGCATGCATGTGCCAAAATCCCTTTCCTCTTTTTCCCCTTCTTCTCCTTCTTCTTCTTTTTCTTTTTCTCTCCTTTTTGGTGGAGGGAGCTCTCAGCTGCCATTTTTAGCCAAGCCCCCTCCCCCTCTCCTTTTACTTTTTTTTGACTTTTCAACTTATCTTTCTTTTATTACACATTCGGATTGAAAAAAGCAGATCCCAAAACTAGCAGCTGAAGCTGACATGGGAAACCTCGGAGCAGGGAGAACCGACGGTGACAGGACAGAAGAATCGAAAAATGGCACCGAAGGGAGGAAAGTGATGTCGAGAAGGGTCTCGGAGTGCATTTGAAGCACATGCGAACGAGGGTGGAGAGCGATATGCAGAAAACGAGTTGATGTCATTATTCCTCCCCCTCCATTATCTTATTATTTGCTTGCTTAAAGTGAAGGAATTTTCTGCGAATTAATATAATTTTTTCGAGAGATTCTAAATAATTATTTCAGGAGTGTTATAAAAAGAAGATAACGGATTGTGTAATAATTTTTAATGTATCATGAGAATAATAATTTATTCTAATTCACAAAAAATCAAATTACAAATAATTATAATTATTGTAGGGCTTATTTCTTCAAAAAATGAATTACTGTGAGAATAATAATTTATTGTGAATCATGAATTTTTGAAGAAGTGGGTATCATAATAATTTATAATTATTTGTGATTTGATTTTTTTGTGGTCCGGAAATATATCTATAATTAATGTGGGTAGTTGGTAGACTGTAAGACGAAATATTCACATCAAGGAGAAATCTACGGTTGAGATGGTCACCCTCGATGTCATCGGACTCGTTCCATTTTCCCGAGCTTCTCTCAAAATGTTTTGCGGGGAAACGTTAGACTGCATATCTGGTCGTCCCTCCTCCGTCCTCTTTTTCACTCTCTGAGTCTCTCCTCTGCTGTGTCTTCTTCCTCGTCTCTTCTTCTCCCGCTCAAAGCCCTGAAATCTCTCCGTTCTCTGCTACAATCTCTGTGTAAGAACTCTCACTTCCTGTCGATTTCTCTTTTTAATGCTCTTTTTCCTCCTTGGAGGTCACTGTCTCTCTGCATGGATTGTCATGGAGCGTGATGTTCACCCTGTTTTCGAGGTTCTTTATGGTCCGATGATGCTGCTCCAACGACGATGAAGCTGGTTTCTTATATCTTTCTTCGTTTTGTTTGTCAATGCCTGTGGATGATCAGTGTGAATGCTGGTTGACGAACTCTTTTTTCCTTCCAAGATTCTTCTTCTTCTTCTTCTTGATGAACTCTTTTTTCCTTCCATCTTCTTCTTCTTCTTCTTCTCCTTCTCCTTCTTCTCCTTCTCCTCCTCCTCCTCCTCCTTATTCTTCTTCTCCTTCTTCTCCTTCTTCTCCTTCTTCTTCTCCTCCTCCTTGACGAACTCTTTTTTCCTTCCAAGCTGCTTTTACTCATGCTGCTGCTTCTTCTTCTTCTTGACGAACTCTTTTTTCCTTCCAAGTTCTCCTCCTCCTCCTCCTCCTCCTCCTCCTCCTCCTTCTTCTTCTTGACGAACTCTTTTTTCCTTCCAAGCTGCTTTACTCATGCTGCTGTGCTTCTTCTCCTCCTCCTGCTCCTCCTCCTCCTCCTTCTTCTTCTCCTTCTTCTCCTCCTCCTCCTTCTTCTTCTCCTCTTTCCGGTTTTACGTTCCTCTGTTTTCCTGGTCTCCTCCTCGCATCACGGCGTCCCCATGACACGAGTTTGACGCAATGGGCTGTTTTCGTTATCTTATGCATAAGCAGCGGTTTGCTGCTCCGCACCAGTTTTATATATACAATGGCAGATGAACATCATCAGCTCTTAGTTTGATTTTTATCTGTTTAGGAATCTTATGAGAACCTTTGGTTGCTGCTGGGTTCTTGGTGGAGTTCGATTTCGTGCTTGCTAAGCAGCTACTGAAAACATCCCACTACAGTTTTGACATTGTGGAAGATGAAAAAACCTTGCAAAGAGAAAGCTATATTCACTTATTGATATCATCACTAGTTTCTTTTCAAAGATTCTGCGAGATAAGATAGAGATAGTTTCTTGATTTTATTTTTATTTTTTTTGTCGCGTTAGCTTGTTCATTTGATTAGTTATATAAAATGCTTGATGACCGAGCAGTGAAATAATCCAATTTTCCCACAATTTTTGACAGAAGAGCTTGCACTAGAGAATTCTGGGTGTGTTCTTAGAAAAAAGGACAAAGTTACCGGCAACATGGAGGAAAACCGAAAACTGCCGCATCCCGCTCCAACCCCAAATCTTCCTCCCAACACCAAGCCTGAGTGCGCAGATTTACCCAAGTATTCCATGATTGGCAGGCGTGGGACGGGCAGTGCTGGAAGGCCAATAAATCTGCTCACCAATCACTTTAAAGTTTCGGTCAATGTCCCAGATGCAGTTTTTTACCAGTACAGTGTATGTTTAGCTTGTCATATGTGCAAGCATTTTGTCCAAGTAGTTACCCAAGTGAATACATCTGGTTACCTTTTTGAATACGTTAAATACATAGAGATCTCTCTTTGGCAGGTTTCTTTTACTTCAGAAGAGAGGAGAGATGTCGAGGGAAAGGGAATTGGGAGAAAGCTTATGGACAAGCTATATCAAACCTACTCTTCTGAACTTGCTGGTAAGAAATTTGCTTATGATGGAGAAAAAACATTGTATACAGTGGGTCCCCTGCCGGAGAACAAGCTCGAATTCACCGTGGTTCTTGAGGATTCTTTTGCGAAGAGGTATGCAAGTTATAAAATTCCTTGTAAGTTCCTTTCCTAAAGTTGGATCATAAGCCACTGAATTAATGTGTGGTGTTGCACCTTTCCTTCACATGTCAGGGAAAGCAAGAACCTAGGTGGCGGCGAGAGTTCTACTAAACGGTCAAAACGCTCTTTTCAGTCAAGGACTTTTAAGGTAGAAATAAGTTATGCTGCAAAAGTGCCCTTGAAGTCGATCCTTCTTGGTTTAAAAGGAAAGGATAAGGATAATAGTGCTCAGGATGCTCTAAGAGTGCTTGATATAGCATTGAGACAGACAGCAGCGAAAAGGCAATATTCCTGTTACTATGTTACTCGTTTCTATTGCGTGATGATAACTATTATCTTCTGTTGATGGGGCTGTTGGATATGCAGGGGATGTCTTCTGGTAAGACAGTCATTCTTCCATGATGATTCAAGATATTTCACAGATGTCGGAGAAGGTGTAACTGGTGTTAAAGGTTTTCATGCCAGCTTTTGTCCAACTCAGGGTGGCTTGTCCCTGAATATGGGTAGGATTCTTTATATACCACTAACCGTATTTAGTTTCACATGACATGTCCAGTTATCCTTATTTTTTCTCTTATTGAAGATGTGTCTACGACAATGATCCTTAAACCGGGAGCTGTGATTGAATTCCTTTTAGCCAACCAGAATGTGCGGGAACCTCGTCATCTCAACTGGGCTAAGGTAAAAAAACTGTTTGGCCTTCATGCTATAGATTCTATATGGCTCCAGATGTATGCAATGTCACTTTGTTACGCAGGCCAAGAAGATGCTGAAGAATCTGAGGATTAAGACCAGTCACCGCCATATGGAGTACAAAATAGTTGGTCTTAGTGAAAAGCCATGCAATCAGCAATTGTATGTGATATTTTTGTAGCTTCTTAGCCATTTTTCCTTCCTGAAAAACAGAAGGAGCTTTAACATTTTCCTGTTGTCCCCAAGTTTCCCTCTGAAACTGAGAAATGGGAAAGGCCCGGGTGGCGAGGAGCAGACTGTGGATGTTACTGTATCTGATTATTTTGTCGAGCGCCATGGCATAGTGCTTACAAACTCTGCAGACTTGCCATGCCTTGATGTTGGCAAAGGAAACCGGCCAAATTACCTACCTCTGGAGGTGGACAACTTTTTTCCCTCTTTTGTTGTTTTTCTCGGTAATAATTCAACTTCAAGGTTATTCCAAAGCATTGAGTTTTAACCCTCTAAATGGTGTCCCATTTGCTTCTATCTTACAGCTTTGTTCACTTGTTTCGCTTCAACGCTATACAAAAGCACTATCATCAATGCAGAGAGCATCTTTAGTTGAAAAATCAAGGCAAAAGCCTCCAGAGAGGATGAGAACTCTAGTTGATGTACTGCAGACCACTTGGCTTCACTGATCTCTGTTACTTTTTCCCCTTCTCTGTGAGCATAAAGATGCAATCTGTTTCCTTGAAATTATAGGCTTTGAGAAACTACCGCTATGATGAGGATCCTGTGCTAGCTGAGTGTGGTATTTCCATAGAAAAGCAATTGACCCAAATCAAAGGCCGTGTTCTTGAATCCCCAAAGGTACATTCTAATGCATTAGATGCCTTGGAGCTTATAGAGCTACAGGTATGTTAAACGGGATACTGCTTTGTGTTAGTTAACGTGTGTTTGGTCACTGACAGCTGAAGGTGGGGAATAGTGATGATTGCATCCCTCGTAATGGACGATGGAACTACAATCAAAGAGTATATTGTCTTGGACTCCTGAATCTTTCGTTGTGAAAATATGCTACATCGCACTTTTGATCTTTTATTTTCAGTCTCCTTCTTAATTAATCATCTGTTCTAAAAAATTTTTACACAATTTCTTGTAAACTTGATCTGTAGACCCTTTTGCAACCTTTCCACATCAAATGCTGGGTTATTGTCAACTTCTCTGCTCGTTGTGATATGAGACACCTTTCACACGAGTTCATTGACTGCAGTCGGAAGAAGGGTGTGGTACGTTAAACGAGAGTAAATGGTCATGCACACTTGATTCTCTTCCTTTTTTTGACCTCTCTCTCTCTTTCTCTCTCTCTCTCTCTCTCTCAGCAAATTGAACGTCCCAAGTTACTTATTAAGGAAGATTCACAATTGCAAAGGGAGAGTCCTGTTAGAAGGGTAGACAGGATGGTTGAGCAGATAGAAAAGTTTCCAGATTTACATCAACTTGATCTCATTCTGTGTGTCTTGGCAGAGAGGAAGAACTCAGATATCTATGGTAGGAGTATTATTGTGTTTTGCTTGGGTTTACTTATTTTTTGGTGAATTATCAACTTTATGTCCTTGTCTTTTCAAAGGGCCTTGGAAGAAGAAATGTCTTAGTGATCTGGGTGTTGCCACCCAATGCGTTTCCCCATATAAGATAAATGATCAATGCCTTACCAATCTTCTGCTTAAGGTCAACTCGAAGGTAAATGTGCGAGGCCACAATTTAAATGGTAATTAGATTTCTGGCTCTTTCCTACGCTGACATTGACTTTTGGCAGCTCGGGGGAATAAATTCTTTGCTGGCAATAGAGTACTCTTCAAGTGTTCCCATAATAAAGAATACTCCTACGATGATTCTGGGTATGGATGTCTCTCATGGTTCTCCTGGTCAATCGGATATGCCGTCTATTGCTGCGGTAAATGGTCCAAGTAGAACTATTAAAAATTATAGTGACCATTGTTGGTGTTGTTCCTGTAACAATCTTATTGCATCTTGAGTAGGTTGTTGGCTCTCGACATTGGCCATTGATTTCAAGGTATAGAGCATCTGTAAGAACACAGTCACCGAAGATGGAGATGATTGAGGCTTTATTCAAGCCTTTGGCTGATGGGAAAGATGATGGTATCATGCAGTACGTATATCTTGATCTCATGCCATTCAAGTTTTATTCTTAATCAGTGTTCACTATCATAGAAGTGTTCAAGCGTGTGCTGATGTCCCATTATATTTCTCTGAAAACCGTACTCTATTTAATAACGATAAAACGTCTCAATTTTTTGAGCACATGGAACTATGTTTCTATTTCCTCAGGTAGTTTTGTCATTGGTGTGCGTGCTACCGATGCAAGCTATCGAAATCTGCGACACAAGTATAATGGATTTATCATGCATATGCACTGATTCCAAAGCTTATTTTTCTGTGTTAATGCGTTCTGGCCATATTTCTGTGCTCTTAGTTTTGTCATTTTCATCTCTATATATTGACTTTGGCCACAATTAGAAATTGTCTGTGACACAATTCTTAGGAGATTTTCCTTTTCCTTTTGCAGAGAACTGCTCATAGACTTCTATCGGTCAAGCAATGGACGCAAGCCAACTCAGATAATTATTTTCCGGTATTTTTGCATTTGATTTCTGAATGCCAAAGATAATTTCTAGCTGTCTATATCAACCATATGGATATCTGTCTGGCAGCTCATCTCATTGCTTGATAAGTTTCATAATGTGATAAATCGAACTTATACAGTCAAAACGTTATTATGTCATGCTGCTGCCTGCTGGTTGCTTTTAAATATCTAAGTTTGTCTGAATGTTCTGTGATCTCCTCGAGAAATTGAGGATCACTCAGTTTTTTTTCTTTTCCATTTTGCCCCGTCTTTTCTTCTGATAATGTGACAACAGTTGTATATCAAACCCAATGGCAATGATAAATATCTTACAGAAACTTCATTCAGTAAAAGGTTATTATGCCGATTTTCCTGATATGAGTATGCTCATTGTATACTGAATTCTGTATATCAAGGCATGAACTGCTGGTTGGGATCTTATACCTTAAGTTGCTCTAACAACTTAGTAAAACTTGCTGATTTTAATGTCCTTGCGATCATTGTTTGATCAGCCTTACATTCAAGGTTGTTCCTTAATGTCCATTAATCCTTTGAATTCTTCATTGCCACATTCATCAACTTTCCAGTATAATTGGGATACAATCATTCTATTTATGGACTAATAGCTATTTGACATTAGAATATGCAGTTCCATTTTTCTCTCCATTGCTTAGTAGAGATATGTAGTACTAGCTTGGATTTTTAACCATATCAGACCATCTTAATCCAATGAATTTGGCTTTCTAACGTTGAACATTAAATGAAAAATCCCAATTGCAGAGCTGTCTGAGAAGAGCATCCAATCGGACCTTAGTTGACGTTTTGGCATTGTTATTTAGTTCCTGTAGCATTGGCCTTGCGTTGCATAACTGATATTTTCCAATGGAGTTGTTTACCTGCTTTCTGTCTTGATCCGTTCTCTTTTCATAGGGATGGAGTGAGTGAGTCGCAGTTTAATCAAGTTTTAAACATCGAACTGGAGCAAATTGTCAAGGTTTGGCTCTAGTTACGCATCTTTTGTTTCCCTTTCCATTCTTTAACGACTTCATGCATGTTGAGCATCTCTAAGTTCCTATCAAGATTGTGTCTAGTCAGATATATTTGAATCCATAAATGTAGTCAAATTTCAGACCCCTGGAAATAACATCTTTCAAGTTGGCAAAATAGGATTGATGTTCCTAAAATGAACACAGCTTGGAATGTCAAAGCTTGCTATTTGTGTCTCTCATGGCTTGTGACCATACGAGATGGGTTTTATGATCTTAATGTGTAGTGCAGGCCTATCAGAATTTGGGGGAGACCAGTATTCCGAAATTCACTGTTATCGTGGCACAGAAGAATCACCACACAAAGCTTTTTCAAGCCAATTCTCCGGAAAATGTTCCACCTGGTTTGTTCCTTGTAATTGGCAGTTCTATTAGCAAAGTATTCTTCTTCTCACTCCCGACCTCTCTCTCTCCAGGGACAGTGGTGGATTCAATGATCGTACATCCAAGAAACTACGACTTCTACATGTGTGCTCAAGCTGGGATGATTGTGAGTATTTTGTGTTTTTAGGATAGAATTAGAAGTTATGCACCTCAATTAGCATGTTTAAAAACTGGTTTTATTGAAAAACGTGCCTGCGTATGATAAAATCTTTTGAGAACCTGGTTCTGCCATTAGCTTAACAAGGGCTCAGGCTGCTATAATCCAAATAACAGTAGGTCCTTCAAGTATGGTCTACTCATCAGCAACTTCAAACCCAACATTTTTTTCTCTTCTTTCGTTTAACATCATATTATTTGGTTTTCATGAACGATAGGGAACTTCTAGACCAGCACACTATCACGTTCTGATTGATGAGATTGGTTTCTCTGCCGACGGAGTGCAAAATCTTGTTCACTCGCTATGCTATGCGTACGTATTCTGCTGATTCTCTTGTTTGGCAGTCGCTTCGATTGTCTCTGTTGACATCTTGTTGTTCCTTGTATTAAATCAGGTATCAGAGGAGCACCACTGCAATCTCCATTGGTAATGTTCTTTACATAGACGCTCTTGCATTCCCCAGCCTTCTATGTAGGAGTTCTTGCGGCCCTGTTGATGCCCGTCTCGATAGTTAAATGAATACCTTTTTCCCTCTGCAGTTGCTCCGATATATTATGCACACCTTGCTGCAAAGCAGATGTCACAGTTTATGAAGTTCGAGGATTTATCAGAAACCTCGTCTCGAGAAGAAAGCACCACATCTGCTCCTCCCGTGCCCGAGCTCCCCAGGCTGCACAAGAATGTCCGCAGCTCTATGTTCTTCTGTTAAGAGTGCTAGTCACTGCTCTCTGTGAATGCCGCTAGTTCGTTTGATGTTCATAATTCATAGAGTTAGGTACTAATTTCATGTGCAGGCGATCTAGTTTAGTCGTTTTATAGGTTAACCATATGGAAGAGCTAAGTACAGGAAAAGACTGGAAGCAATCTGTTTTGTATAGGAAAATTTGAAGTGCTTCATGCCAGAGGAAGTTAATATCTCTAAATTGTAGAGTGCTCGAGCTTTGGAAGATACGACTGTCCGGTTGTCTTACTACTTGATCACCAGTTTGGTGTAATCTACTCTTTGATTCCGTCATTTATCAGCTAGTCTTCACATGATTATTATCTGAATGAAAATGCAATCTTGATTGCAGCTCCCTGGTCTACTGAGTTTTTGCCCCTTGTCATTTGTGTTGCTCCGTTGATTTATCAGAGACCTTCTTATTATCAGCTTAACTAGAGTGTTGGACAGGTCAAGTTTCTTCCACGTCATCCCAGAGGGTAAAAGCGGAAGAAAAATTCTGGGGCAAAGAAATAATCATCTCGAGAAAATTAGAAATTGAGGTGGAGAGAAATATAACAATGGTGGTGAATTGATGATAACTAAAAATCTTTCTAAATATAATTTATCGATCTATGATATGTATTTTGCATCCTAAAATTGTTAAATCTGAATTCACAAATGATAGGGTTGTCTTTTTACTCAAATGATGCAACTCCATAGACGTGACCAATGATAATTTGTCTATCAGGCATGGTCTCATGGGAGAGTGCAAATTTTGAAAGGAATTCACCAATACATCTTACAAAGCAGTAGTGACCTTTTAACAGTTATAGCCGTTGAGGGAGAGCTCCATTAAACAGGCACTAGACATAACAGAACAGCACGGTTTCTTCTAATTCTTTATTTGGCCTATTATTGAGCCAAAACAAAATCACTTATTTGGTCCTTGTGACAACAGTCTCGATAATCTAAATAAAATAATAACCAAATATATTAAAGTTACTTCACATATGAAAATGCAAGAGTCGGTGTTATAAAAGCGAGATAATTAAAATAAGAAAGAAATGTTGATACTAATTGTACCGACAATCATACCAAATAATTTATCTTTTATGGTTAGCTTTTCAGAGGTGGAAATATCAGCACTTAGAAAATTAATCGATGATGTATTGAATTGTCTCAATATATCATAACCGACGATACTTATAGACTATGCTCGATAACTATCCTCAACAATTGTACAATGTAAATAATTGTAGATAATCGGTAATAACTTTATTTCAAAGATAATAAACTGTCTCAAAGTCTTGTACGGTTGAAGAATCTAATGTCGACAATTTTTCACGAAAAATTGCAAATGGCATGAATTTTATTTTTTAATTGCTTGGGAATAACTTCTCTCGATGATCGTAAATTTTTGGCATAGCAATTGCGTAATCAAAACCCATCCTAGAATTAATAGGGCTTGAATGGATTGTCGTTTAAGGTTGTCAGTATGTTTACAAAAGCCCAAAAGGAAATTGAGACGGATTTGAGAATTGTCATGTAGGTTGCTACTCGAAACCCAAACAAAGGGAACATTTGCTAAAATAGTTTCTCTTTTGAAGAAAATAGGATAATATCCTTAAAAACTTCAAATTAGTATACGTGTTACAAATATATCCTAAACTAATTGTTTGATTATGAAAAACCTTAAAATGGTATACTTGTAACAAATTTACTCCAACTAACTATATATTTACGACAAGTTTACCCCAAACAAATTTATTCAACCGCCAAAAACCTTAAATTGGGTCATTTGTGACAAATTTATCTTTCGTTAAAGTAGATTAATGCCACAAAAAATCAGAAAAATTATATAATTGTCACATGTCATTCAACTTAATAATTTGACAGTAAAATTTAACGAAAACTAACATGGGATAAAATTATCACAAGTGTACCAGTTTAGGATAAATTTGTTAAAGGTGTACCGATTTAGAGTTTTTGTAGTCAAAAAGTTAGTTTTTGGTAAATTTGTCATAAGTGTATCAGTTTGGGATTTTTCAAGATATTAATCCAAGAAAATAGGACCACTTAGGTAATTTCCATATGCCATGAAAGTCTGAAATTCAAAATTTAGAGATGGGTTGAACTCTCAAATTTCGATACTATGCATGTGTAATTAAGATAGCATACTAATTATTCCAGGTTAGATAATTTCTAGCTAAAAATTACGTAAAGGGGAAATAAACGAGTGACGTTATAGAAAATCTGTCATGTGCCTCGAACGTGTTTGAGGGAAATAGTCAAAAGTCATCTCAACAGGTATGATGAGATTAACCATTTCAAATCTGATAAGCTTCCCTCCCTACATTTCTTCACTTTTCGTAAATTTAAGAAATTCACGAACGAGTAATTTTCCCCTTTTGTCATAATTGTCCTTAATTATTCGTAACTTGACAATTTTATATTTGGCAATTTCCCTTCGACGTGAGTAAGTTTACTTCATTTTTTTAGAGTGGCCGGCTAAAATGACATGGATTGAGCTTAAGATCTATCCTTCACTTTCCTATAATTTTCCATTCTTGTGAGACTCCATGTAATAAATGAAAACTATAAATGCTCAATCATCTAATCAAACCTATTCTATAATTCAGGGGAAAAAAATCATATCTATCTTATATCTAACAAAAGAAAAACCAAAGATTCTTCTTTTCAATTAAGGCTTCTCGCAATGAATACAATCTATGCGACTACTAACACGATACGACTCTTCTTTTTTCCTCTTCGAGGGAGATTTTCTTTCTTTTAATATAAAAACCTGTGCAAACCATTTTTCCTCTCATTCATTGGAAAACGAAAAACGAAAACAAAAAATTAATTTTCACCCCTTTTTTTCCTGATTTACCAAGAAAAAAGATTACTAGGGTAACAAAACCATTTTGACTCATAAACCAATCTCAGCTTTACTAGGCTAGTTCAAAATCGATTCACAAAGGGATTACTCCAATTCCCAATTCAAAATTCAACAGCCGACCTTCACTGGTTTAGTTTCACTCGAGAATCTCTTGTAAGGTGAAACCTTGTTTCAAAATATTAGGAACCAATTCTATAGATATAGTTTAGATCTAGAACCTACTTACTATAAAGTAAATCAACCCTAAAAGAACATGCCAAAATTTCAAAATCTCTAGGAAATTTTACCGGGGAATCCTAAGTTCACAAGCGGACAATCTCCCCTCCTTTTCCCTCCATACTTTTTTCACTCGTCTAAACCAGGAGGAGGAGGAGAACTCCACTCTTCCTCTTCCTCGCAATAAATGAAAGCTAGAGATGCTCAATCATCTAATCAAACCTATTCTATAGTTTAGGAAAAAAAGAGAGGATATCTATCTTATATCTAACAAAAAAAAAAAAACTAAAGATTCTTCTTTCCAAATAAGGCTTCTTGTGATAAATACAATATGCTAGCACCATAGGACTCTTTTAGAGGGAGATTTTCTTTCCTTTAATAAAAAACTTTTGTAGATCGAGTTTCCTATTATTCATTAGAAAACGAAAAAGGAACACAAAATTACTTTTCACCCTTTTTTTCCTTGATTGGATTTTTTCTTATTTCCTATTTATTCGGACTTCTATAGGTTTGAATAAAATTTTGATTGATGACTTCTTATAATTGCTATGGACTTCTATAGGTTTGAATAAAAAATTGAATGATGATTTCATAAAATTGCTAGATTTACCAAAAAAAAAAAAGAATAATAGGATGACAAAGCCATTATATTTTGAAAACCAATCAAATCGACTTTATAAAATTAATTTGAAACCAATTCACAAGAAACGTTTTGATTCTCAATTCAAAATAAATAACGGATCAATTCAGTTTCACTTTAGGGTCAATCCCTCATAAGGTGAATTCCTATTTCAAAATATTAGGAACTAATTCTACAGATATGGTTTAAATCTAGAACATATTTATTATAAAATAGATTGACCCTAAAAGATCACTCCCGAAGTTTCAAAATCTCTAAAAATTTATTATCCTTTTTTAACTGGGGAATCCCGAGTTCACACGCGGACATTCTCCCCTCTTTTTCCCTCCATACTCTTTTCACTCTCGCCAGAACCAGCAGGAGGCGGAGGGGAAGAAGCTCGTTGCTCTACGCTCTCTGCTCTTCTTCTCCCTCCTCCTCCTCCTCTCCTTCTACCGTTCGAAGCCCTCTCCCTTCTCTCCGATCTCCGTGTAAGCGCTCTCGCCTTGCGTCGATTTTTGTTTCCGTCGCGATCGTATGTTAATCCTCTCTTTCTCCTCCTCCCTCTCGAGTGTGTACCGTCTCCGTGCATGGGTTGTCGCGGCCTGCGATGTTCGTCGCGCGTCTGAGTTTTTTCGCGGCCCGGTGAGGCCGCTCCCGGCGAGAATTTGTTCCCGCGAGCCTCGAGGAGTCGCGCGTCGCGGCGAAATTCCCGGGGAGCGTCGCTACATTGGCGTCGGGAACAATGTCCCCGCGGAGACGCTCGCGACGCTGTTTTCTGAGAATGTGCTGCTGCCTTTTTTCGTCTGTAGATGGGGTTCGTCCCGCGTGATTAGCACGCGCGGGCCGATTTCTTCGGGTCTTGTGATGCGTGCGCGTGTTTCGTGAGCGGAAATCGTTGGTTCCTCGGTTTTCGCTTGGGTTTCTCGACTGGTCTTCATCGACGACGAAGCTCTTTTGTTAAGATTTTTCTTGGTTTTGTTGGTCATGTTTGTGGATGATCAACGTGAATGCTGGTTTGTGGGCTCTTTTTTCTTCTAAGCTTCGTTGCACATGCTTCGTTCTTCTTCTTCTTCTTCTTATTTTTCCCCCCTTCCCGGTTTTATGTTCCGCTGTTTTCCTGGTCTCCTCTTTGCGTTACGGCGTTCCGATGGTCCGATGCAACGGGCTGTTTTCATTGTCTTATGCTCAAGCAGTGGTTTGCTGCTCTGCACCAATTTTATTTACAATAGGAGATGAACATCATCGGGTCATTGTTTGACTTTTTTCCGTTTTGGAATCTTGCGAGAACCTTTGGTTGATGCTGGGTTCTTGGTAGGGTTTGATCTCGTGCTAGCTAAGCAGCTACTGAAAAAATAAAAAGAAGGGAAACCTTTCAAAAGGAAAGTCAATCTAGGACCACTTATTGGTATTGTGGAGGATGGAGAAACCTTTCAAGAAGAGAGCTAAATTCGCTTATTGATATCATCGTGGTTATGCTATTTAAGATAGAGAGTATCTCTACTTTTTTTTTCTTTTTTTCCTTTTCACCTTAGCTTGTTCAATTTATTTTTTGGGATGCTTGATGACTGGGCAGTGAACTATTCTACCTCTTCACACAATTTTTGACGGGAAAACTTGCACGAGAGAGTTGTGGGTGTCTTCTAAAAGAAGATGGACAAAGTTACTGGCAACATGGAGGGAAATTCAAATCTGCCACATCCTGTTCCAACCTCAAATCATCCTCCCGACACGAAGCCTGAATGCACTGAATGCACGGATATTCCTAAATACTCCGTAATCAGCAGAAGTGGGATAGGGAGTGCTGGAAGGCAAATAAATCTGCTCACCAACCACTTTAAAGTTTCTGTCAATGTTCCAGATGCAGTTTTTTACCAGTACAGTGTATGTTTAGCTTGTTCTATGTGCAAGTATTTTCTCCAAGTAGTTACTTAAGTGAGTACATCTGGTTGGCTTTCTTAATACGTGTACTGAAGACATCAAAATGTCTCTTTCGCAGGTTTCTATCACTTCAGAAGATACGAGGGCTGTTGAGGGAAAGGGAATTGGGAGAAAGCTTATTGACAAGCTATACCAAACCTACTCTTCTGAACTTGCTGGTAAGAAATTTGCTTATGATGGAGAAAAAACTTTGTATACAGTGGGTCCCCTGCCACAGAACAAGCTCCAATTCACTGTGGTTCTTGAGGATTCTTTTGCAAAGAGGTATGTACATTATAAAATTCCTTGTGAGTTCCTTTTCTAAAGTTGAAATCATAAGCTACTAAATTTATGTGTGGCGTTGCACTTTTCCTTCATGTGTCAGGGAAAGTGAGAGCGTTGGTGGTGGTGAGAGTCCGAATGGTTCTACTAAACGGTCAAAACGCTCTTTCCAGTCTAAGACGTTTCAGGTAGAAATAAGCTATGCTGCAAAAGTACCCTTGAAGTCGATCTTTCTTGGTTTAAAAGGAATGGATAAGGATAATAATGCTCAGGATGCTCTAAGAGTTCTTGATATAGCATTGAGACAGACAGTGGCGAAAAGGTAATATTCTTATCAATATTTTACTCATTTTTATCATATGATGGTTACTATTATTTGTTGTTAAGGGTCTGTTGGATATTCAGGGGATGTCTTCTGGTGAGACAGTCATTCTTCCATGATGATTCAAGGAATTTTACTGATGTTGGAGGAGGTGTAACTGGTGTTAAAGGTTTTCATGCCAGCTTTCGTCCAACTCAGGGTGGCTTGTCCCTGAATATGGGTAGGATACTTTTCATGCCACTTGCTAATATTTATTTTGACATGACATGTGCAGTAATGCTTATCTTTTCTGTCAATGAAGATGTGTCTACGACAATGATCCTTAAACCAGGACCTGTGATCAGTTTCCTTTTGGCCAACCAGGATGTGAAGGAGGCTCGTTATATCGACTGGGCTAAGGTAAAGAAACCATTGCATTTTATGTTTTAGATTATAAAGTTCTCCAAATCTTTGTAATGTCATCCTTCTTGCAGGCCAAGAAGATGCTGAAGAATCTGAGGGTTAAGACTAGACACAGCAATATGGAGTACAAAGTAGTTGGTCTTAGTGAGAAGCCATGCAATCAGCAATTGTATGTTATGTTTATGTAACTTCTTAGCCATTATTTTTTTCTTGGAAAACTGGAGGAGCTTTAACATTTTCCTCTTGTCCCCAAGTTTCCCTATGAAACTGAGAAATAGGAAAGGCGCAGATGATGAGGAGCAGACTGTGGATATTACTGTATATGATTATTTTACTAAGCACCGTAAAATAGAGCTTACATGCTCTGGATACTTGCCATGCCTTAATGTTGGCAAACCAAAACGACCAAATTACCTACCTCTGGAGGTGGGCAACTTTTTTCCCATAGTTTAACTTAAGGTTATTAACCTAATCAATGTGGTCTAACTCTCTAAATATTGTCCTGTTTACTTTTACCTTACAGCTTTGTTCACTTGTTTCACTTCAACGCTATACAAAAGCGCTGTCATCAATGCAGAGGGCATCTTTAGTTGAAAAGTCAAGGCAAAAGCCTCCAGAGAGGATGAGAACTCTAGTTGATGTACACACTGCATACCTCTTGGCCTCACCGGTCTCTGTTCTTTTTGTTCTTCTTCGATTTTAAAGATGCAATCTCCTCTCTTGAAATTATAGGCTTTGAGGAACTACCGTTATGATGAGGATCCCGTGCTTGCTGAGTGTGGTATTTCCTTAGAAAAGCAATTGATCCAAATCAAAGGCCGTGTTCTTGAATCCCCAAAGGTACATTCTAATGCATTACATGCCTTAGAGCTTATAGAGCTAAAGGCACGTTAAAAGGGTTCTCGCTTTGTATTAGTTAACGTGTATTTTGTAACTGACAGCTGAAAGTGGGGAATGGTAATGATTGCATCCCTCGTAATGGACGGTGGAACTACAATCAAAGGGTATTGTCTTGGACTTCTGAGAATGATGAAATGAATTATGATTTGCTTTTCCCTTTTCAAAATCTGCTATATTGTACGTTTAATCTTGTTATTTTCCGTTTCCATCTTATTTAATCATTTGTTCATTTCTTTCCCCAATTTCCCTTGAACCTGTTCTGTAGACCCTTCTGCAACCTTCCAAGATCGAACGTTGGGTTATTGTCAACTTTTCTGCTCGATGTGATACTAGTCGCCTTTCACGTGAGTTCATTGACTGCGGTCGGAATAAGGGTGTGGTACGTTAAAAGAAAGTAAATAGTCATGCACAGTTCATTCTCTTCGTTTTTTGACCTCTCTCTATCTCTCTCTCTGTCACAGCAAATTGAACGTCCAGTGGCTCTTATTGAGGAAGGTTCTCAAGTGCGAAGGGAGAGTCCTGTTAGAAGAGTAGAAAGGATGTTTGAACAGATTAGAGAGAAGTTATCACGTCCACCTGATCTCATTTTGTGTGTTTTGGCAGAGCGGAAGAACTCTGATATCTATGGTAGGAGTATTGCTGTGTTTTGATTGGGTTACTTGTCTTTTGGTGAATAACCACCTTTATGTCCATTTCACTTCAAAGGGCCTTGGAAGAAGATCTGTCTCAGTGACTTTGGTGTTGTCACGCAATGCATTTGCCCATTTAAGATAAATGATCAATACCTGACAAATGTGCTTCTTAAAGTCAACGCAAAGGTAAATGTGCGAGGTGGCAATTAAATTTTTTGGCTCTTTCCTGTGCTGACATTTACTTTTGGCAGTGCGGGGGAATAAATTCTTTGTTGGCTATAGAGCGCTCTTTAAGTGTCCCCATAATAAAGGATACTCCTACAATGATTCTGGGCATGGATGTCTCTCATGGTTCTCCTGGTCGATCAGATATGCCATCCGTTGCTGCGGTAAATGGTCTGAGTAGAAATATTAAACATTATAATGATCATTGCGGGTGTTGTTCCTGTGACAATTTTGTTGCATCTTGAGTAGGTTGTTGGCTCTCGATGTTGGCCATTGATTTCAAGATATAGAGCATCTGTAAGAACACAGTCACCAAAGGTGGAGATGATTGATGCTTTATTCAAGCCTTTGGCTGACGGGGTTGATGATGGTATTGTGCGGTATGTATATCTTGATCTCGTGCCTTTCAAGTTTTATTCTTAATCAGCGCTAGCTATCATAGGAGCGTTTGAGTGCGTGCTAATGTCCCATTGAATTTCTCTGAAAATTATACTTTATTTCATAAAGATAAAACTTCTCAGTTGATTGTGCACATGCGACCATGTTTCTATATCCTTGGGTAGTTTTGTCATTGGTTTGCACACTAGCTATGAACATCTGCTACGTAAAAATAGTGGATTTATTATGCATACGCACGGATTTCAAAACACATGTTTTCCGTGTTAAAGGGTTTCTGCCGTTTCTCTATGGTCTTTGTTTTATTATTTTCATCTCCATGTATTGACTTTGGCCACTAGTAGACATTGTCTGTGACATATTTTCTCAGCATATTTTATACAATGGGAGATTTTCCTTTGTCCTTTTGCAGAGAACTGCTCATAGATTTCTATCAGTCAAGCAAAGGACGCAAGCCAACTCAGATAATTGTTTTCCGGTATTGTTGCATTTGATTTTTTTGAATGCCATAAGTATTTTCTAATCATCTATCTCAACCATATGGATCAATTCCTGGCAGCTCAGCTCATTACCTAATAAGTTCCCAAATGTGATATTTTTAAATTAATACAAGTCGAAATGTTATTATGTCATGCTGCTGCCTGCTTTTAAATATCTAAGTTTGTCTGATTGTTCTATGATCTCCTTGCGGAATTTAGGATAGCTCTGTTTTTCTTTTTTTACTTTTTCATTTTTCATTTTGCCCTCTCTTTCTTTCTGATAATGTGATAACTGCTGTATATTAAACCTAATTACATCAATAGATAACTCACCAAAAGTGTCATTCATCAAAAGGTTACTTTGCCAATTTGCCTGCATAGGACTTTGGTCACTCTATACTGCACTCTGTATATGAAGCCATGAACTGCTGTTTGGGATCTTATACCTTGAGTGGCTCTCCTTAATAAAACTTGGCAATATGATTATTGTTTGATCAGCCTTGCATTCAAGGTTGTTATCTAATGTCCATTACTCACAATATTCTTCATTTTGCTACATTCATCATCTTTCTGGTGCAAGTGATATACTCCATTTTTTATGGACTATTAGCTATTTAAAATAAGAATAAGTTCCATTTTTCTTTCCATTGCTTAGTAGAAATATGTAGTACTAGCTTCGATTTCCAATCATATTAGACTATCTTAATTCAATTTATTTGGCACTCTGGCATTGAACATTAAATGATAATCCGTCATTGCTTAGTTGTTAAAGAAAGAGCATCTGATCAAACCCATGTTGACATTCAGGTGTTGTTAATTAGTTACTGTCCTCTTGCAATGCAGAACTGACTTTTTTACATGGGGTCATTACCTGCTTTTCTTTGCCTTGATCTGTTCTCTTTTCTTAGGGATGGAGTGAGCGAGTCGCAGTTCAATCAAGTTCTAAACATTGAACTGGAGCAAATTATCAAGGTATGGCTCTAGTTATCATCTTTTGTTTCCCTTTCTATTAACTGAAGAAATATTGTATGTGGATGGTGAGCTAGTCTCAGTCTTTGGCCCATTAGGTATTTAGCTCATGAAAAATCATTAATGACTTCATGTTGAGCATCTATAAATTCCTATTAAGATTGCATTCAGGCAGATGTAGTTGAAGCTTTAATGTAATTAAATTTTGATTAGATAATGCCCCCGGGAAATAACATTTTTCAAGTTGGTGACATGGGATTGATGTTTCTCATATGAACACAGCTTGAAATGTCAAAGCTTGCTATTTGCGTCTCTTACTGCTTGTGAGCATAAGCAATGGGTTTTATGGTCCTTATGTGTGGTACAGGCCTATCAGAATTTGGGGGAGACCAATATTCCACGATTCACTGTTATTGTGGCGCAGAAGAATCACCACACAAAGCTTTTTCAAGCCAATTCTCCAGAAAATGTTCCACCTGGTATGTTCTGTGTAATTGATATTTCTCTTTAGCATAGTATTTGCCTTCTCATCCCTGACCTTCCCTCACCCCCCCCCCCCTCCTTCTCTCCAGGGACAGTGGTGGACTCAATGATCGTACATCCAAGAAACTACGACTTCTACATGTGTGCTCAAGCCGGGATGATAGTGAGTGCTTTGTGTTTTTAGGAGATAATCTGAAGTTATGCATCTCAATATCCTGTTAAAAAACTGGTTTATTTGAAATACATGTCTGCATATGATAAAATCTTTTGAGAACTTGGTTCTGCCATTAGCTTACAAAGGCTGAGGCTTCTATAATCCAAATAACAGTAGGTCCTTTTGAGCATGGTCCACTCATCAGCAACCTCAACCCCAACATTCTTTCTCTATTTTGGTTTAACATCATATTATTTGGTTTTCATGAACAATAGGGAACTTCTAGACCGGCACACTATCACGTTCTGCTCGACGAGATTGGTTTCTCTGCTGATGAATTGCAAAATCTTATCCACTCGCTATCTTATGTGTAAGTATTTTGCTGATTCTCTTATTTGGCAGTCAGTTCGATTGTTTCTGTTGACATTTTGCTGTTCCTTGTATTAAATCAGGTATCAGAGGAGCACCACTGCTATCTCCATCGGTAATGTTCTTTACATAGATGCTCTTGCATTTCCCAGCCTTCTATGTAGCAGTTCTTGTGGCCCTGTTGATGCCTGTCTTGATAGTTAAATGAATACCTTTTCCCTCTGCAGTTGCTCCGATATATTATGCACACCTTGCTGCAAAGCAGATGTCCCAGTTTATGAAGTTCGAGGATTTATCAGAAACCTCGTCTGGACAAGAAAGCATCGCATCTGCTCCTCCCGTACCTGAGCTCCCCAGGTTGCACGAGAATGTCAGAAGTTCTATGTTCTTCTGTTAGTGTGCTGGTCACTGCTTTCTGTGAATGCCGCTAGTTCCATTGATGTCCATAATTTGTAGAGTTAGGTACTAAGTTTATGTGCAGGCGACCTCTAGTTTGGCTGCATTTTAGGTTAATCATACAGAAGAGCTAAGTATAGGAAACACCTGAAGCGATCAGTTTTGTGAATAGGAAAATTTTTTGAGTGCTTCATGTCAAAGGAAGTCAATGTCTCTGCGTTGTATAGCTCTCGAGCTTCTGAAGATATGACCATCGGGTCTTCTTACTAGATCACCAGTTTGGTGTAATCTGCTCTTTGATCTTTCATTTATCGGCTAATCTTTCACATGGATTTAAATCTTGATTGCAGTACCCTGGCCTGCGAGTTTTTCCCCACTTTTTATTTGTGTTGCTCCAATTGACTCCCCAAAGACTATGGGAACGTCTTCGTCAGCAGTTTAAACCGGATTACCGTTAGCTTTTTTTTATCAAGGGGCCTTCTCATTGTCATCAAAGAGGGTATAAGCAGCAGAAAAATTCTGGCAAGAAATAATCATTTTTAGAACACTAGAAATAGAGGTGGAGGAAAATTAATATAGGAGAAATGAAATTGCCCTTCTCTCTTATTCAAAGGACGCAGTTTTATTCATATAATCCATATTGACCTCTTAGTAAATTTTAGATCCATCCATGTATCTGATAAACTAATAAATAAGTCAGGACTTAATCATGATGGCTTGCTAATTGTAAGATAGATCCCTGGTGTTGGAGCCTGAAGGGTAATAACTTGCTCACTTTAACAAGGTGAAGCGAGCGTTTCTGATTCAAAATGCGTGATCATCTTTGCTTAGGGTGATGCTTTTCTATTTGGAATTTTGTCAACATAGTTGCTTTCATGCACAACTCAGTAAACGTAATTCCTAGATTTGTGTTTGAATGACAAGACAAATTCACAAAAAAGAAAAAAAGAAATTCAATTCGTTCGACTCTAAAAAATGCATAAGAACCGAATTAAACAAAATCAAAAGCTCGGATCGAATCGAAAATCCGCCAAGGGCATCGTTCTCGCGTTGCCCATTCCGATTTCATACCACTAAAGTCCATCAATCCGACTCCTATTTTGGCCCGATTTGGGAAAGAGATTCGAGTTTCCAACCACCGCGAGGAGGGCACCACGGTCATTTCGCACCCCATCCCCATGTCCGGTGGGAGAATCAAAAGGAGGGGAAGAAAGAGCTGAGAACGGATTTCAGCCAGTCCGTCGCCGCGAGCGACGAGAGATCAGTTCAGAAATCGGAATCTGAGGAAGAAGAAGCACCCGCCGCCGCCGCCGCCGCCGCCGCCGACGAGCCGTCGCGAGAGAGAGAGCGAGCTCGCTCATGGAGAGGTCGAAAACCTAACCATCTCTGTTACGAGGTGGTTGACATATACGCGCACAAATTCCTAACTCCACCAATCTCTCTCTCTCTCTCTCTCTCCCTCCCTTCCCCCACTACACTTACCTACCGTCTCCATCTCGCCCCCTAAACCCTCCCCACCCCACCCACTTCCCACCCATGCGACGGCCCGGGGCCACTGCGGGCGCGGCGGGTTTCGCGGCGGCGGACGCCCGATCGCCGCCGGAGATCAGGTACCGGGGCGTGCGGAAGCGCCCGTGGGGCAAGTTCGCCGCCGAGATCCGGGACCCGGCGAAGAAGTGCCGGATCTGGCTCGGCACCTTCGCGACCGCCGAGGACGCGGCCCGGGCCTACGACGCGGCGGCGCGCGGGATCTACGGGGCCAAGGCGCGGACGAACTTCGCCGCGGACCCCCAGTCCGTCGGCTCCCAGGCCACGGGCCTCGACCAGGCGCACAACCGGCCCGACCGCGAGGCCGCCAGCGACGGCTTCGACGCCAGCCGGCCCACGAGCAGCAGCTTGAGCAGCACCGTGGAGTCGTTCGGCGGGCCTAGGGTTGCGAACCGGGTCCCGGTGGCCGTCGCCGCCGCCGACCGGAGACCGGTCCAGCCGGTTCCGGGCGACGATTGCCACAGCGACTGCGGTTCCTCCTCGTCCGTGGTCGATGAGGTGGAGGACTGCTGCGCGACGGCGACGGCGGCGCCGCTCAGCCGCCGAGCTCTGCCGTTCGATCTCAATCTTCCACCGCAGATGGACTGCGCCGGCGGCAGCGACGATCTCAACGGTGATGATCTGGCCACTGCTCTGCGCCTGTGATGATGATTTATGGCCTCTGGAGTTTGTGTTATCTTCCATCTTCCTGGCTTCAAACTTTTATCTTTCCCACTCTCATTGATTGAAAAAAAGAAATCTGGAAAAGCTTGGCTGCTTTGGTTTTTTTCGCCGAGTTAGATTTTAGTTCGAAAAGATTCACGAACTGTGGCTGCCGACATGATCTGACTTACGAGCCGAAACAATTGTACGTATGAATTTGAAGATTGAAGTTGGATCATGTGAATATGATGCAGTTTTCCTCTCTTTTGATTTGTCGTGCTCTGTACAGAGAATCTGTCTTCTTTTAGCCGGTTGCAAGAACAAAGATTTCTCCTTGCATAAACTTGTAAATACGAATATCATAATGACATCCAAGAAATTGTGGTAGGATTAATTTTTGTTATGAGATTATATTTAATTGATAATGGAATGCTGGATCAATTAGTGATCAGCACCAACGTCGGCACCCGATTGTGCTGGTTTTACGAAGTATTGCATACCGAAATACAGGGTGTCAACGGCCTTTGTCTCTTCGCGAGCCTATTTAAAGTTTTACTATAGTCCGACTTTGTGAAGTGAGAGTCCAGCTTTCTGAAATGACAGCGTCCATCTATTATTTGGATTATGCATGTATGACCTGTCGACAGTTGATGGGGGAGAAGGTCGTTCCTCCTCTACTGGAAGAGTTCTATTTTTTTTTTTTTTTAATGACTCTGGCTTTGCCTTGATGGGATAAGTGAGGAGTCTGTGACAACACTGTTTAGTGGATTTCAATTTTCAAAATCACCCCCTCTTAATCTGTGGATTGACAACCGTTCTAGATTAATTCGGACTTCTAGTCGTATAGCCAATTTCTTCTTTTCAAATTTTAATCTACAAAAAGGGCTCAATGGTGAGTCTCAAGTTTCTTCTTTTCCTGGATTTTAATCTTCTTTTTTTTCGTTTATTGATTTTAGGTTTGGTAGGAATGAATGATCGAAACAGATTGAAACCGCCTTTGATGGCTGACAGCCCGGCTTGGCGGTAACGTTGGAGATCGTGGGTCTCATCAAAAAAACAAATATTGGGATGAAGATGATAGAAAACAAATATAAAAATGATGTGGAATTACAAGGGAAATCAAATTATAAAGCTTCCCATTATTCTAACTCAAACGCGGTTGGAACATCATGAAAATGCTCTTGACAACCTTTATTCATTTTTAATATAATTTAATTAGTAAAGCAATGAGCAGATTTTAAAATAATCAAATTCCATTTATTTTCATGTTTTTGTGAGGATGATATTGCTTTTGAGAGTATTTTGTTTTCAAGAGTGGTTCACACCGCGTTGAAGTCAGGATGAACTATACCGACGAGACAATAACATTTACAATTTAGATTCCAAATGTGAGTGAATGGTGGAAATGAGAAAGCAAGAGGAAATCTATGAAAATTTTATAATACAAGTTGTGGGGGTCAATGCCATAGTGATTTGCCACCTGGCAATCGTGTGCCACACGTTTGATTAGTAATGGATCATCAAGTGGCATTACCACACAGGTCGCCATCATGCTCAATCATGAAAAGGAAAAATTAGGAGAAAATGAACCTTATTATTATTATTTTTTTTTGATGCATTTGTAGTCTTAAAAGATGAACTCTCTTGGCGTGCCACATTTTGAGCACCCAAGTGGCAGATGCGCACTACTGACATGGCTATGACCGATTAAGGGAGTTGGCGGTCGTAGAGCTCTTCCTTGTCTTTTGTCGCCTCGGTGTTTGGTATAGCTTTTAGCATATTTATAATTATAATATAGCGAAATTTCATATATAAAATTGCTTATCCTTGTTGGACTTTGTGAATTATTCACCCTGTCTTTTAGATTCAAAGCCTTGCAACGACTCTCCAATCGAACCATAATTGATTACAATCAAGTGTGAATTGTTTTTACAGTCATTTGAAAAGAGATATTCATCAGTGGCTTGACCCTAGTTAGATGAAAATTGTCCTTGTTATATACCAAGGGCGGTTTAATCTCGAATTCTTGGTCCGTAGTTAGAATGTGGCAATAACCAAATGCAAAATAGATATACAACTTCAGCTGAAATTAAATATGTTATTTCAATTTTACTTTGACTCAAAATTATTTTTCCTTATTCAATCTTATAGATTAGGAATTGCATTGGAGCCCAAATGTTAACTAAACTTATATTTCTAGCTGTAACTATTCTTTGCTGGTCCAATGGAGCTGCTATATTTTCTTTTTTGTATTTACACCATCAAAAAATTAAAATTGATATATCGATACCACATTTGTTTCAAACTAATTTCCATATTACTAAAAAAAACTCTATCGGTGCACCAATGCCACATTTAATCTAATACAATTTTTGCATCACAAAAAATCCTAAATCGGTACACCCGTGCTACATCTACTCCAACTTTTTTTTTATAGTACTATAATATCTCAAATCAGTAAACTCATGCAATGTTACCCTCAAATTGATTTTTGCATCACAAAAAATCTTGAATAACCAAAATTAGAGATTTCCCGATTTAAGATTTTAGTGATTTGGGATTTTTCTGTGTTAACAAAGTCATTTTTAGGAAAATGTGGTATGGGTGTACCAATTTGTGACTTTTTGTAATCAAAAGTAGTTTGAAGTAAATGTGGCATGGGCATACCGGTTTAGATCTTTTGTGATGTAAAAATACAGTTTGATATAAATGTGACATGAAATGCATCAATTTAGGATATTTTGTGTGTTTAACCTTTTTTTTCTAATAGTAAGTTGCATATTATGAATACATGAAATACGGATATAATTTAGACCCATTTTATTGCAAAATGATAACGCTACAAATAATCCATAAAATTTGATATAATGTACAATGTGGTTGCTGATCTTTTAATTTTTGAATGTAATTTCTAAACTTTAGTCAACTTTTCAATGTGGTCCATGGACTAAATTAAGCACATACCAGAAGTTCATAGATATAGCCCATGAACTTTTAATTTGTTTAATGTAATCCATTAACTTTTGATATATGTTTAATTTATATAAAAATATTCAAAGAACATTCAGGGACTAAATTAAATATGTACTAGATCTAATCAATAAATCTTACATCTCCTTTAGATGATAAATCACGTAACTTCTGCCTCAAAAAGAAGAGGCAAATGCCTCAATTGGTAAATCGCCTAAAATTATTTCAATGCCACTCTTATCAGCCTCTTGACGCATCGCACAAAATTCACTCGGTGGATATGTAAGCAAAATCGTCCGCTCATTGCATGACTATAGTGTTATATTAATTTTGACTTCCAATTGTCTAGCAGATTCCCCTTACAAAAAAGGCTCAATGATAGGGCTGATAGAAATTTGTCCTTTTCCTGGATTTTATTTTATTTGGGGCACTTGCTTTGAATTAATATTTTATTTTGCTAGGAGATTATGTTTTTTTTTCCTATTAATATGTAATTTTGATTTCATTGAAACATGACATTTTTTTTTGCTTTCTTTGGGAGGTTTTATAGTTTTTAGTTTTAGTGACAATGAATGATTGAAACAGATTGAAACCTCCCTCTTTATCATTGTATTGCTCACGGCTATGATGGTGATGTTGGAAATTTGATTGGGTCCAGTTGCGATATGGTTGTGGCAGGCCTATCAAATCATGGGTCTCATCGAAAAAAATATGGTGGAGATGACAAAAAAATATGACTTAATACGAGAAGTGAAATCAATTTATAAATCAATTGGAACATTATGAAAATGCTATTTGACAACCTTTATTCATTTTTAATCTGATTTAATTTGTAAAGTAATGAGCATTTTTTAAAATCATCAAATCCTATTTTTTTTTTCATGTTTTTATGAGGATGATATTGCTTTCAATCTGTATTGCCCACTGCGTTAATTAACGATAGAAAACCTACGAGAAAGTAACATTTACGAGTTTAGATTTCAAATGCGAGCGAACGGTAATAAGTAAGCAAGAGGGAATCTATGAAGTGTTTATAGTACAAAGTCGTGGGTTTGCCACCAAGCAACTCATGGGCCACACATTTGATTCGTAATGGATCAGATCATCAAGTGGCATAACAACACAGGTCGCCATCATGCTCAAATATGAAAAGAAAAAATTAGGAGAAAATGAATTTTTTTTTCCCCGAGGCATTTGAGGGCTCGAAAGATGAAATTTCTTAGCGAGCCATGTTTTGAGCATACAAATGCCTACTGACAAGGCTTATGACTGTAACACACCCACAAAACTTTGTACCCATAGATATCGTCGAACAACTCTCCGATCAAGCAATAATCAATTACAATCAAGTGTGAATTGTTTTTACAATCATTTGAAAAGAGACATTCATTGACAACAACGTGATCATAATTGAAAGAAACTTTTCCTTATTATATGAAGGGCGCCCTTAATCTCGAATTCTTGCCCCGCAATTAGAATGTGGCAATAACCAAATGCAAAATAGATACACAACTTCGGCTAAAGTCAAATGTGTTATTTGCAATTTTACTTTGACTTAAAATTATTTTTCCTAATTCAATTCTATAGATTAAGAACTTGCATTGAGGCCCAAATGTCAACTACACTTGTATTTTTAGCAATAACCATTCTTTGCTTGTCCAATTGGGCTGCCATTTTATTTTTTTTTTTTGAATTTACACCATCTAAAAATAGGAATTAATACACTGGTGCCACATTTATTTCACAATAATTTTCATATCATTAAAAAAAAAAAATTCAATCGGTGCACCAATGGCATATTTATCCTAATATAACTTTTGCATCACAAAAAATCCCAAACAAGTATCTACTCACATCCACTCAAAAAAAATATATTACAAAATATCTTAAATCAATAAACTCGTGCCATAGTATCCTCAAATTGATTTTTGTATCACAAAAAATCCCATATCACCAACATATTTTAGTGAGTTGGGATTTCTTATTATAAGAAAGTCATTTTTGAGAAAATGAGATATGGGTATAGTAGTTTTGGACTTTTTGTGACAAAAAGTAATTTGGAGAAATCGTGGCGTGGGCATACTAATTCAGATTTCTGGTGACTTGAAAATATTAGTTTGGTGTAAATGTAGCATGAAATGTATTAATTTGAGATCTTTTATGTTTTTAACTTCTTATTCTTCTTTTTTGCTAGCAGTAAGTTGCGTAATATAAAGGTATGAAAGATTTAATATAATCCTTATAAGCTAAATGCAAATTTATTTTAGACTCATTTTATTTTAAAAAATAATCACAAATAATTCAAATAATTCATAAAACTATATAGTTC
Source organism: Eucalyptus polyanthemos subsp. polyanthemos (assembly GCA_017140185.1). NCBI lineage: Eukaryota > Viridiplantae > Streptophyta > Magnoliopsida > Myrtales > Myrtaceae > Eucalyptus > Eucalyptus polyanthemos. Next base: position 7,451,442 of record CM029467.1, on the reverse strand, counting down.
TTTGAACTTTTAATTTGTTTAATAGAACTCCTAAACTTTAGTCAAATCTTCAATGCATCCCATGTATAAAATTAAACATGTACCGGAAATTTTATGATATATTTAATTTATAACATATACCCATAAACTTTTAATTTGTTTGATATGATCTTTTAATTTTTAATTTAAAACAAATTAGAAAGTAGAAATAAAACACCACTAGAACAAGAGTGTCTAGAGGTACAAGTTTTGAAAAAATATTAAACCCTTAAATGAACTCAGAAAATTCTGAAATTTGGACACGTTGTAAAGACCTTTTTCATGAAGAAATCGTAGTTCAATTCATTCTGGATTAAAAGATTCGATTTACTTTATATTAAAATGTTCAATGAATGTTCATGTACTAAATTGAAGACAAACCAGAAGTTATGGAAACATATTAAATAAATTCAAAGTTCGGATCCCACGATATATATTAAATCAAAATTTAGAGGGCAATTGTGTTATTTTTTTCGGAATACAAAATCACCGGTGTCAGTTTTCACTTTTCGAAGCTCAAAAGAGCCAGACGGGCCCATTCGATCGAAGGACCGGGCGTTTCCCTCCGCGAAACTTCGCGTGTCCGGAGCGAAGGAGGAGGAGCGGTACCAGTTTACCTGGTTTCGCCTCCGTTCGCGACGGAGCAGTAAGCATGCAGAGACTGCGGAGGGGGACGTCCCTCTTCGGCAGCTTGGCCGCGCCTCAATTGAAGAAGAAAGCCCTCAATTCGTGGGCCGCGGTTCAGGACACTTTTTCTCCACCAAGGTTCGAATGATCACATAGCCAAAAACTGTAATTTGTTCGGGATTTCGATTCGGTTCGGTTCGGTTGTTGTCGTTGTTGATTTCGTTTCGGCGGTCGTTTTTTTGTTTAGGATACTTTCGAGAGGCACCGGGTGGTGTTCACTGTCGGAACTTCGATAGCTTCCGTGGCGACGGCATGGGCAGGTGATTTTCTTCCGTTTCGCTTCACGCTTTTTTCTGTTTTTTTTTTTTTCTTTCTCTTCTTAGCTTGGGCTTGTTCCGTTTAATGATTGCTCATGAAGGCTGTGGATTTTGGTGATTGAATTGGCACCTTATTTGCGGCAAAATTGGATAATTGGCACTTGTTTTGAAATTAGGAGAAAGACGACTGTTCATTCGCATCTGGGTGTCTTCATTTATCTCGCGAGTTGAGCGAAATGAATCTCGAAGGCCTATGAGAAAGCAATCGTCAAGCAATTGGGTAGTTTGCTGTTGCTGATAACGCATCTGCAGTTGATAAGTATAATGAACTTGGGTTTTCCGGGCTGTTAGCTTCCACAACTTATGATACTGAAAAAAATGTTCTTGATTGACATTTATGAACTGTACGTCTGCTCATCTGACTCATGGGTGCTAAGAAGTGGGCTGCAGTAGGAGCGCTTAAGCATCCTATGATCAAGGGGAGCTTGGACCTTGAGATCCTGCAGTCTCGACTTCTGCAATGACCGGAAACTGAAATTTTCATCATTCAAGTAAATGGCCTGATTGGTGATGATAGCAACAAGGACAGTGGTTTGCGCTTGTGAAGATCATGATAAACCTGATACTTTAGTGGTTCTACGAGATGAATGTAGATTCTTTGTTGCATTAGTCCCTATTTGCCCATTGTGAGTATGAACAGGATTTTTAGCATGCAAATGCTCACAGGTGGAACAAATGCACTCTTTGGCATTTGCTTTTCTTGCCTTGTAGTTAATAGTCCTGCAAGACTATTTGATGGCTTTTAAGATATTATCAATTACTAGTTGAGGGGGCACCATGCACATAAATAAAAAATAATGCTGTTATTAACATGTTTAAGGAACTGTGTTGCTCATGTCAAAGTGTAGTTATTTGGTGTGTTGACTTAAGGGCATGTATTCTTTGCTACATTAATACATTCTTAAAGGTATTTGTAACCTGTTCATTGGTTTGTAATTCATGCTGCAGGTTATTCTATACGCCACTATCACGAAACAAAAGTTGATGAAAGGCTCGAATCAATAGAAAGAGCTGTGAGTATCTTTCTTTTTGCATTTGAAGTTTACACGATATTGTTTTCTCTAGGTAGAGGTGATACTCTGCCGTTTGTCATGGATGGGAAGGATAAAGCCTTTATTTAAGATTCCAAGATTGTGAAAAGGAATGCAGTGAATTTTATCTTTTATTTTTGTGTGTCAGATTAGATTAGATAATATATTTTGAGGGATTAATGAAATGCTTTCCCTAGATGGATGGCACCATCTGCATTGCAGTTATGTCTTCTGTCTCGATATTATCCCCTTGTATAGTTTAAATAATTTCTGTATTTCCCCTTTTTTGGCTGTTAAGATTTTGTGTTTCGTCTTCAGTGTTCACAATTTCAGATCAAATAAAAGGAAGTACTTCTATTTCCCTTCAGTATAATGCTGGACAAACATGGCAGTGGTGGTTGAATTTTTTAATTGAAAGTAGCTTTGGTGAGCCTGTTTTTTAAATTTGATGTAGTTTAAACAAGTTCTTGTGATGTTTGAGAAGGTGTTGTCAGCCTATCTTTTGCTTGATTTGTATACGGCACTATCATTGCCTTTTTCTTTCTTTTACCCGTACTTAATTTGTTTTCTGAATCAAGCATGCTCTCTAAAATCACATGTCAATTCTACCCAATCCAATTTTTTCTATCCTCTCTTGTTACTTGGCATCACTTCTTGCATCTAAGATGAGTGCTTATTGTTGTTCTGTGGCAGATGAAGAATAATTATCAATTTGAACATGAGGAAATTAAGAAGATTGTTGGTCGAGAAAGTTTCAGTACTGCGGCTTATATTGCCACTGCCGGTACCACTTTAGTGATTGGGTTGGTCTACGTTCACTTCCTTTCCTTCTCTTTATCATTGATGCATTTTTTTCTCCTTTTTCACTCCTTTAAAGGCGAAGGCAGAACTGTGGTTGTTTGTAATTTTGTTGTTAGATTATCTAATGAAATATTGGGAGTGATGGATGAATCTATGATGATCTGGACAAATCTGTCCAGCCATAATGAGCTTGGTCTCATTTTTGGACTAACCTTAAAATTTTATTCCAGTTTAATATTTTTGATGTGGGGAATGTTATGGTGGAATGGGATTCCAATCTTGGGGGTGGTGGCTAGAATTTCTGCAGCATTCGTCTACTAGATATCACAATGAATTGGACAAAGTTTTTGCAATTGCAGATTTTTAGCTTCTTTGAGGAGCATAGAATGACTTTTGTACTAGTACTCTGCAGCTTGAACAGATCTCTGTGCAATTCTTTGGTATAAAGAGGGGCGGTATGCCATAATTACAGTTAACCAGTTCCAGAATTTAAGTATGCTTACCGTGCAATTTGATTTGTGCATGCACTATAAGAGTTGGCATACTAAAGCATGGTGAAAAAGGAGGTTGGTTAAGATGCATACTCTAGAAAGGGACATTATTTTAATAAGCCGTCAATGTGCATTGTTAGAGAAAACAGTAGGAAGGTACACGAGTCTCCTTTTATTGGATCCTTTGACACCGTAATTGTATGAATCTTACCAATTCAACACTGGATCATTAAGCTTTTTTCTGTTCAATCAAGGACATCAACTTTTCAATTTTGGCTCTATGTGAGGCCTTTGCTAAAAATGTGAAAGAAAATGCCAACATGGATAAATGCTGTCAAAGAGCTGTCGATTTGGCATCTAGTGAGGCCTCTTGGGATGATGCTATGTCAACAAAGACATGTTGGATGATTAAGATCGTCCAAGTCAACACCCAACATTTAAATAGAGAAGACATAATTTTTGTTGAGTGAATGTGCCACGTCATTTTGCTAAACTTTTGCTGAGTAAGGAAGCCATGATAGCCAAATCACATTACATAGCAACAATTTACTTTATGGATGCCTCAAATTGAGTCAAATTTTAAAGGTTGAGGTATTTAATCGAACAGGAAAAAAGTTTAGGATCGTAAGACGGACAAAATGCCACATAATTGTGGTACCATTACCTCCCTTTTTTGGTTAGGTTGGAAGAAGCTAGAACAGTGAAAATAAACAGGTGTTCTATATGTCTATAGACATGGGCATGTTACCTCCTTTGCTGTGCTTGGTAGAAGACTTTGGTTTACTTTTGTGGAGTTTAGTTGATAATTTTGATTGAAGACTGAAAATTGTAATTCCCTCGGAGAGATTTCTGGTTGGTAGATCCTTTTCCATGGCTTCCTTAGTCTTTCGATATTCTTGAAAATTATTTGAACTGTGGTTAAGTTGATATGGATGTTTCTGATTCATATCTTGCACTCTTATTGTCTATTGTCTCGTCTTTGCTATGATTGCAGCTATGCCTTGGGTTGGCGAGGTGGAAGATGGCACGCAAATAGGAAGTTTAGAAGGGAGCAGATGAAACTGTTGGGACAGTTAAAGCCGAGGAGGTGGGAATTGCTGGGCCAGATAAAGCCGAAAGGTTTGAAACTCCAATTCCTGAGAAGATCATTGAGCAAGACCCAGGCAGCCGAGACCACAACCAAGGCATCCGAGAATTTACTAGAAGACGCTACTGCTGCGCGCAATATCAGAGAGTCCACTCGCACTTGTTCCCAGTTATAGAGCTTGGCAGCTAACCTGTCACCACTTCTGCTGTCCAAGTGATTGACATTGTGTCCTGTGCATACAAGAATTCGTTGGGATAAGAAGGTTTGGTGTGCTTATTGATCTCAGAAGAGGGTTCACTTTTTCCTTTCTTCTCTTTTCCTGGAGATGGGTTGGCTGCAACTATAATTTGTGCATACGAGATATGTTATCTATACTAGGGGAGAACCCTAGGATAGTGTCATGGCTCGTGTGTCCTGTGTCCTTTATTCTTATGGGAGCGCTGTTTGCAAATTGCATACAGGATTGTTACTTGCAGGCCTCGTTCGGTAAGTGGGGAGTTTTAGGAAGGGAATGAGGATGAGGCATTAGTTTGCCATGGATCCGGTCGAATGGCGGGGGAATGAGAATGAATCGGGGGATGGAATGCCATCATTTCGGGGACTTTTGTTCCCGTGTCAAAATTAGAAAGAACAATAAATATTTCCTACATATGACTTTTGTTTTATTTGTTTTATAAAATCACTGGGAGTTTAAAATATAAGTTGCATTGTCACATTTACATGATTGATATGCGAAAGAGTTCGATCTCGATACTTAAAAATAGAGATCAGATTGTGAGTATCTCAAGATATGGAGAAAAATGAAAATATAAAAAGGCCTTAGTTGGAGGATGATTCGTGATTGGCAAAGTATTTTATTAAAAATGATTATATATATATATAGTGTTATTTTTTAAGTGAGATCAATTTTGAGAATATAGTTTTATATAGATGATGTTTTACGAAGGGAAACGATATAAATGGTAATTTTAATTCGATATGCAATGTAGTTCTTAAGTTAATAATTTGTTCAATGTGATCCTTAAACTTTAGTCAATGTGTAATATTGTCATTAAATTTTTACTTTGTTTAATATGATTCATAAGCTTTTAGTATATGAAAATATTTAATGTGGTTGCTGAATTTAAATTAATATTAAATATTTTACATAATTTATAGATTTATTTGAATGTTTATTCAAAGTTGAGGTATCTTATTGAATAAATTTAGTGAGATGCATTGCTCAAACTTTCAGGGACCAATTCTTTCTTTGGGTTAATATCCTTAAAAACCCTAAACCGATACACCCGCGTGATAAATTTACTTCAAATTATTTTTTTGATCATGAAAAACCCCGAAGTGGTACGACAAATTTATCCCGATTTATAAAAAACTTTAAACTAGTATATTTATGATAAATTTACCATAAACTAATTTATTCGATCGCAAAAAAATCCTAAACCGATAAATTTGTTACAAATATATCCTCCACTAAATTGGATTAATACCACAAAAAAATCACAAAAATTATAAATTGTGACAAACAAGCATAAAATCCCAAATTGGTATACCTTTCAACTATCATGTGTTATTTAACTTGATAATTTGATAGTAAAATTTAATGAAAATTAACATATGGTAAATTTGTCACAAGTATATCAGTTTGGGGTAAATTTATCAAAAGTATATCAATTTGAGGTTTATAGTTTGGAGTAAATTTATCAAAGTTGTATTTTTTTTTTTTTTTTTTTTTGATAGGAGGAACTAGCTTGCCACGCTTAAATCGCCTAATAATCCGCCAGCTTCCTTGCAACGCAAGTTGCAGGCTTCGAACTCCCGACCTCCCGTTTGGAGGTTTGGAGCCTGCCCAACAAAGCCATTATGGCCAGTGGTATCACAGTTATATTAATTTGGAGTTTTTCAGAGATTAATCCATCTTTTTATGAAACAAATTTTTACGCGGAGCCCCCCGAAGAGACTGACAGGAAGATGAGAATGAAGTGGCCCATTGGGCTAACAACGGGCCACGACAGCGACGTAGAGGAGCAGGAAATTGCGGTGCGTCCGCGAACCCTGGTGACGTGTAAGAATCCCATTGGCTAGAACACGTTGCCTCGGGCGACGACTGGCAAAGCACCCCCCGCGACGACGAGCCATGGTCTTTCTTCCTCCCCGGACTGACCCTGTGTAAATTATAACTCGTGAGGTTTCAGCTCTGTTTCCGAGAGAGAGACTCTCTGCTAATCGACCACCGAGCGAGCGCGAGAGATAGAAAGAGAGAGAGAGAGATGCGGGGTAGATCAGCGTCGGCGTCGCTAGTGTGCGCGATCGCCGCGCTCCTGCTGGCGCTCGGTCCCTGCGATGCGCTGTACGGGCCGTCCTCCCCGGTGGTTCAGCTCACCCCTTCCAACTTCAAGAGCAAGGTAACTCGCCGCCGTCCCTTCCCGATCCAATCGCGGTTTCGTTTCGGAACTACGCTGCCTCGAGCGCGTGAGCTCGAAGTCTCCACGCGCTCTCGGCTCGTTCCGCGTCGCGTTCGGCGGCATTCGGTGTTCCCGAGCGTTCCGCGATGCCGTCCCCTCCTTTCGTTCGGAGATGTTCGAGTACTGTAGATCGGATAAGGAACGAGGCTCGCGCGTGTTGAGATGCGCCGAGTTCCTTTTACGCTACGTGCTTTACTTCTCCAAGCATTGGCTGTCTGGTCTCGGACAGCATGATGGTGAAGTCGAGGCTGCTTGATTTCGTGCGAGGGCGCGCCTTTTATTTGCGAAATCGCTCTTAAAATCGCTGTCCTTCTATTTTCTGTTACCTTAGTGATATGTTAGTGTCTATCGTTCTTGTGATTGTGAGAGCTACACGGATTTGAGTTATTCCGTGCTTTGTGCTTGCAGGTTTTGAATTCGAATGGAGTTGTTTTGGTCGAGTTCTTTGCACCCTGGTGCGGCCATTGTAAAGCTCTAACACCGACATGGGAAAAGGCGGCCACTGTGTTGAAAGGGGTAGCCACCGTGGCGGCTTTAGATGCCGATGCGCACCAGTCCCTCGCTCAGGTTTTCCCTCCATTGGATTTCTTAGTTGACGGATTCGATTTTGGTTCTCGAAACTCGAATTTCGGTTTGAGATTTTTTGTCGTCAATTCAGTAGAAGCAACTTTAGGCACCACAAAGCACAAGAAAGTAGACAGCACTAGTTTCTCATGGGTTCTTCACATCTATACTGAGGCGCAAATTATTCATAAAATGAGCCTTTGAAGCGAATTATTTCCCTTTCTATTATACTATGCAGCGCAGGTAACAATTGTCATGAGGAACTTAGATATCCTCACATTATGTTCCCTTGCCTCTCTGATTATTTACTTTTTGTCTACTTTACTGTATAGGAGTATGGAATTAGAGGATTTCCAACCATAAAGGTGTTTGTACCTGGGCAACCTCCTATTGATTTCCAAGGAGCAAGGGAGGTCAAACCTATTGCAGAATTTGCACTAAAACAGGTCTGCTTTTATTTCTCTCTTGATTGGACTGATGGATTACCCTGTTTATGTTTTAGTCATCTATGCATTTCCGCAGAAGGGTTTACATAGGATTTTGATCATTGCTTGCCAGTTTAATTAGGGAATTACACTTAAGGTAAGTTTAACTTACATTATTTTTTCGGCTGTGAAACCAATCGTAAGCCATGGCCATGCCTTGATAGCAATAAGAAGAGGTTTTAGTGGCCACTAACACCTCACTGCCTGATGGAGAAATACAATCGAGAAATCTGCATAAAGAACCCTAGACACATTTTTGATCTCACAATATTATTTCTAGACAGAATTGAAGACTAAACTCAAATTTCCCCGAGGTTGAGTCTACTTTTTTATTTCTCTTTCGTCCTTTCTGTGGCCTTTAAAATGCACTGCAAACAGTTGTTCCACTGTAGTATTTTGTCTCCTGGTATGGCTTGCAATGCAGCCACAGGATAGTAACTATTTGCTGTTGCATGGAATCTCTAAGATTATTAGAGAGTGGTCCTTATGGGGTGGAGCTGGGGGGTGCCATATTTGACTGTTTTGGAACACAGTAATAGTCAAGGTTGTTGGAAAAATCCAGCTTGGGAGAAAGGGTGCCTGAGGGATGGGATCATGAGACCTTTGTGGGGCTCCTAAGATCATGGCAATTGATGTAAACATATAATTTTGTTTAAATGATAACGAACTATATAGAATTAATACTTAAATGACGTATAACATCTCTAGATCCAGAATTTTAAGTTTAGTCTTCATCTTTAATACATGATATGAACTTCAAACTTTTATACATCTGTTTTTCCAGGCTCAGGCATAGTATGTTCTCATGGGTTTGCATTCATGATATAGAATGTGTCCCATACTAAAATTAATGATAGGAACATAAATGCCTTCTCCTTGTGACTCTTAACTTTTTCAATAATAAACACATTATTGTGTCATGAATTGTGTTCAACTCAGTAATATACTTTGAAAAGCAGACTTGTGTCTTACTCTTAAATTTTTAGTTATCTACTGAACAGATTCTACATGAATATGCTTAATTCTCAATGGTTGTATCTGTGTGCAGGTTAAGGCACTTCTCAAAGATCGCTTAAATGGTAAATCAACTGGAGGATCAAGTGAGAAATCTGAACCCAGTGCGTCAGTTGAGCTGACTTCCAGCAATTTTGATGAGTTGGTTCTCAAAAGTAAAGAACTCTGGGTTGTAGAATTTTTTGCTCCATGGTACATTCTGTTTCCTTGATGGTTGATCTCTTTGGTTTTTATAGCTAGTCTGTTTATTGCTGCTTGGAATTAATTCTTAGCTTGTTTAATCCATCTTTTTGTTTATGTATATAAACATGGTACTGACAGAAGAAATTATGGAGAAATCTAGATCTTAGTCAGATACAAGCTGATAACTTGATTACTGAAACTTTTTCTTGAGAATCGGTGCTCAATTATATGATTACAGTGTAATATGTCACCAACTAATCATGACTACCTGTTGTTTCTGTCAATATGAGTTTGATTTTCCCCTTGTATTAGAAGTCTGTATACAGTTCCATTGATTGTAAACTCATTTGTTTTTTATGTTGCTGATACAAAGTTATGCATCTTTAAATAGTGAAAACAGCTGTAATAATAAGAAGGAGAAATTATCTTGATAAGAACAATTTTTATTCACTTGTCTCATTTTGGATTTTATATGTTTAATGGCCACTTATAATTGTTGCTCTTTTAGCTTCTCAAGAAGTTTATGCCTCTTGTGCTTTTGAAGGTGTGGTCACTGTAAGAAACTGGCACCTGAGTGGAAGAAGGCTGCCAAAAATTTGAAAGGAAAAGTGAAGTTGGGACATGTTGACTGTGATGCCGAGAAGGTTGTATATTTAATTCCACATTTAGAAGGAAATGGTCCTTCCATTTATCTTTTTTTTTCCAATTGTCTTCATCATTACAACAAATAGGAAATTGATCGTAATTTTTGCTTCTACATGCAATTGTCTTCATTTAATGAAAGGCTTGAGCCCCTGCATGTTTGCAAGAATTATTATTATCATCATTTTGAACTTTAATCTGTTACCTGATCGGATTCACATTTTTTATTTGCCACTAAAAATGATGCATTCTCAGTGAACCCTAGTACATAATCATTTTATCATACATCAATTTAACTGTCAAATCTTTACAAGAGAAAAAATTTATATTTGTGGATTGTCCAGGGAAATGCTCTTGAAATGAAATACTTCTTCTGGCAAGCTCCAGCCCTTAGTTTCCTAGCTAGTGCACACTGACAAATATCTTAATTTTTTTAACATGTTTTGCAAAATTATTCCTCTGTACAATTCTGATGGATTGGGATTGCCAGTCTCTAATGAGCAGGTACAATGTACAAGGCTTCCCTACTATCCTTGTGTTTGGTGCTGACAAAGACAGTCCAATTCCTTATGAGGGTGCTAGAACTGCCTCTGCTATTGAATCTTTTGCTCAAGAGCAGCTGGAGACAAATGTTGCTCCTCCTGAAGTGACTGAGCTGACCAGCCAAGTAAGTTCTTCTCATGGCTGTAGGTCTCTGCTTCCTTCACTTTTAGTAACTCCGCTAGCATGACACTGTTATTATTTCAAAAGGATGTTATGGAAGAGAAATGCGGTTCAGCTGCCATCTGTTTTGTTGCTTTCTTGCCTGATATCTTGGACACTAAAGCAGAAGGAAGGAACAGATATATTCAGATGCTATTGTCAGCAGCAGAAAAGTTCAAAAGAAGTCCTTACAGGTTAGTCACCGTGCTTTTGCTCACTGAATTTTGTCTGCAGCGTTTATGCATATGCTTTCCTTTGGATTCTCTTTAACATTCTCCATGGCAAATTCCTTTGGTTTCCAAACATGTTTTAGTTAAGCTCAGTTAAAAAATTGAATTCCACCTGGTGCAGTTTTGTTTGGGCTGCCGCTGGTAAGCAGCCAGATCTAGAGAAACTTGTTGGTGTGGGTGGATATGGGTTCCCTGCGTTGGTGGCACTAAATGCAAAGAAAGGTGCATATGCCCCGCTTCGGAGCGCATTCGAACTTAACCATATTGTGTAAGTCTCAAACACCGCATTACTTAAGTATCTATGACAATGTCTATAAATAGTTTGACATGTCATACTCAATTTCGGCCTGTCAGAGAGTTCGTGAGGGAAGCCGGGCTGGGTGGTAAGGGCAACTTGCCTTTTGAAGGCACCCCAGTGATCTCGATGACGGAGCCATGGGATGGTAAAGATGGAGAGATTCTTGAGGAGGATGAATTTTCTCTCGAGGAACTAATGAGCGAGGATGCACCAAACAAGGATGAGTTATGACCAATTTACACTTGGAGACAGAATGAGGAGGTCCGGCAAAATTGACTAGTTGCTTTTGGATATTGCTCAAGTGTAATAGAAAGTCTGATGTTTGTCTTGCTGGTGTACTTGTTCTCAGTTTTTCTGGTTGTGAGATTATTCTCCTGACGCAGATGTTAGTAGGTCAGAGAGGTCAGTCTTATTTGTCTTAAATATAAGAATTTTGGGAAAACGTAAGAAATTTACCTCACTTTTGACGCTATTAGTCAACGACCATTTACATCTCTTGTTTTTGCAAATATCATTTATATACCTTTGGGCAAAATCTAACACTAAGAAGAAGACTGAAATATGCCTTATTGCGAACTCATTTACCATCTCAATTGGTCTGATCTTTAGTTGGTTTTGAATTTTTTGGATGAATAAAATTTAAAATTTGGGGATGAGTATTTTGAGAAAGAAAATAATATTTTCATAAATGGGGATACGAGAGGAAAATTTATATGAAGATGCAAAATGATCTTTAAACGTAAAACTTGTGCATGCATTTTGGTATCTTTAAAGATGTGTGAGTGGTCATTACATGAAATGTGAATGATGTTTGATATTTCTCTTAATAACTCAAGTGGATGGACAACGAGCTAAATAGAAAACTGGTTTAGCATGAATTAGAATATGTGCGCCGCCCTGTTTTCGGGTTTTTGTTTTTCCCTTATGTAATCGACTAAACCTTTGGTAAAGTCCCCAATTTAACTTTGTAATATATTGCAATGCAAAATCTCCAATTTTATGCAGCTCCCATGCATGCTACTATAGGAAGCCACACAGCTCATCTTTCCCAGCACTACTCAATGCGCTGTAGAGAACCCATTAGAAAGTCAAATTTGATGCTCATGTCTACTCTTTTAAGAATATTCACGCATTTATTTGTAAGTTTTGAGAGATGCTCCATCGCACAATTTCACATAATTACTCTAGTTTGCCATATTCTGCTTTCTCAAATTCAAATTATTCTTTCACATTCGAGAGTTTAGTTTTTCCAAATTGGTCTCTTATGTACATTAAAAGACTTTATGATGGATACATTATCAGAAGACAACGATTAAATGATGATGGGAAAACAAAGAAGAGGTCCCTATACACAAGTTATTTTAAGACCCTCTTTTAAAAAAGGCTCAATTTTATATCTTTGTTTGAAATTTACCTATTTTAAGTAGAAAAACTGTAAAATTGCGAGTGCTTTTGGACTTCGAGAAGTGGTTCATTTCAAATGCTCTCTTAGATATTGATATAGACTTAAATTGACATGTTCCACATGCAGTGGATAACTTTCTAAATTAAAAGAGAAATTTGTCTCGCTTTTCTAATTTTCACTATATTTCCATGCATTATTCACGTTCTTTTAAAAGGAATATCTCATCTTTATTCTTTGTTTTAATTCTCTTTTCCAGAGTTTCTTTTACAAAATCTAAAATCATTAAACGTCCTTAAAATGGAAGAATCAAATTATTATGAACAAAATAAATGTGAATCCCCCTATACTATTACCTAATGTGCAATTTGGTCCCGAACTTTCGATCGCTCAATTTGGTCCTTGAATTATTGATAAATATCGATTCGGTCCTTGAACTTTCAATCGGCTCATTTGGTCCTGAACTATTTGATAAATGTCGATTTGGTCCACGAACTTTCGATCGGCTCAATTTGGTCCCTAAATTATTAATAAATATTCGATTTAGTCCTTAGTTCTTTTTTCCTTTTTTATTTTTATTTTTTAAATAATTTTTTATTTCTAATTTTTCATTTCTAATTTTTCATTTTTTCATTTTTTTTTTGCTAATTCTCTCTTCCCTCCGCCGGCTCCTCGGCGAGGGTCGCCCCGGACGCCTTGACGAGGGCGGCCCTCGCCGGCGTCGAGTGAGGGAGCCCCTCCGGCCGGGCGAGGGGCTCCCTCGCCGACGCCGGCCGCGAGGGAGCCTCGTCGGCGTCGGGCGCGGAGCACCCGGCGTCGGGCGAGGGCTCCTCGCCCGGTCTGCGAGGGGCTCCTCGCCCGACGCGGCGAGGGCTCCCTCGCCGGCGACGCCGGGCGGGGCTCCCTCGCCCGGATCTGCGAGGGAGCCTCTCGCTCGGCGCCGGCGAGGGCGCCCTCGCATCCTGGCGAGGGAGCCCCTCGCCCGACGCCGGCAAGGGGTGCTCCTCGCCCGACGTCGACGAGGGGCTCCCTCGTAGTCCGGCGTCGGGCGAGGGTCTCCCTTGCAAATCGCGAGGGGCTCCCTCGCCTGACGCCGGGGAGGGGCTCCTCGCCCGGATCTGCGAGGCCCTCGCTCGACGCCGGCGTGGGCCGCCCTCGCTGCGTCGGCGGGGCGACCCTCGCCTGCGTCCGGAGCCGGCTTCCCTCTGCTGGAGCGGCGGAGGGAAGAGAGAATAAAAAAAAATTTAAAAAATTTAAAAATTTAAAATTTAAAAATGAAAAAAAAAATGAAAAATAAAAAAGAAAAAAGAAAAAATAGTAACTAAGGACTAAATCGAATATTTATCAATAATTCGGGACCAAATCGAAAAGATCAAAAGTCTCGCGACCAAATCAGGCATTTATCAAATAGTTAGGATCAAATTGAGCGAAATGATCGAAAGTTCATGGACCAAATCGGTTATTTATCAATAGTTCGGAAAAATTCTTCTTTACCTGGAGAAAACTTCGTGTACTTGGGAACTTCATTTCCACCGAATCTGATTTTTACCCATCAATCACGTCATGTTACGGACCCAAGCAACGTTCGTCGAGGAACCTTCCCTTCTTAACTTGCTTCTCCATCTCTGTCCAAAGCCCAAAACTTTTTCCTCTTCCTTCCATTTCGTTTCGGTCGATATCCGGTGCGTCGCTCGGCTATGCCGTGACGATCGGTCGCAGGAAATGGCGGTGGTACTCCGGACGGCGCGGAAGCTATACGGAAATCGACGTAGACCGTGCGTTTCGGGTGTATGGAGGAGCCACGCCTCGATGTCGGGCGAGTCCGTGGTGGGCATGGCGGCGAGGGACGGCGAGCTGAGGGTGTTCGTCGTCGCAGGGGAGGTTTCAGGGGACACCATCGCTTCTCGCCTCATGGCCTGTCTCAAGACTCTCTCTCCTTTTCCGGTTCGTTTCGCCGGCGTCGGAGGGTAATGATATGTCGCCGCCTATTTCTGGCACGCTGTATGTTCTTTTAGTTCTTTACTTTTATTTTTGGTCGGAATTTAGTCCTTTACTTTAGTGGGCTGAACTTTTGGGTGCATTTGAAGTTGGGTCAGTGTTTGATTGACGCTAAGTGCTTTCTGTACATGTATTGCTGCTCTTACAGTTCAGCATTGTGCTTTCGTGGTCAGAGAAAAGCTACCGTTTGAATTAGAGAGGGAAAAGAAACTGCTTGCTGAAATTTGTGTGAATGATGATGCACTTCTGGTGATAAACATGCGTTCAGTCAACTTTGTTTCCTGGATTAGGCTAAAAAAGGTCATTTTCAAGAAAATTGTTTTTGCGTTAGGCTGAAACGTTTATTCATACATTGAAGGGTAAGTGCATAGCTTGTTGCTTTATTGGGTTTTCATCTCCAAAAGGACCTGTCTCCATGCTATCTCAGGTCGATGATGTCTAAGCAGGGGTTGAAAACCCTGTTTCCTATGGAGGACATTTCAGTGATGGGTATCTGGGAGCTAATGCCTCATTTGGTTAAAATCAGAGTGAGTATTGAGCAATGCCCATGTCATGCTTGTGCATTTCATGAAACATGTAAAATTTTCATGTTGTTTTTCGGAGAAGCTTTTGGTGGTTTATATGGTGCATTTTTTTAGTTGTCTATGAATACTGGAGTTTAAATTGACAGGTTAAATTGAAGGAAACAGTGGATGCTGCTCTTCTTTTTCAGCCTCACGTTGTGGTAACAGTGGATTCCAAGGGTTTCTCTTTTCGTCTCCTGAAGCTGCTGAGGGGTAACCTGTAATGCCTTCGAGTAGTCCAAATCATTTTCACATAGTGCTTCCGCAGATTGTATGGTATAGGGAAATTGGACTCTCTTTTGCAGCTGGACATTATCAGCAATATGCAGATGGCCCTGTTCACTTCCACTATGTTGCTCCTTCATTCTGGGCATGGAAAGGGGGTGAAGCAAGACTAGCGAACCTTGCTAAGTTTGTGGACCACATTTTCTGTATACTCCCAAATGAGGCCGAAGTTTGCAAGTTGAATGGACTGTCAGCGAATTTTGTGGGCCACCCTATATTAGAAGATGCCTTGGAGTTGAATCAGGTACTCCATGTCATTTTATCTTCTGAGATTGTGATGTGTGCCTGTGTTATGTAGAGTTGAGCATTCCATTTTTATGGGACTTGGATTGTATGATTATGTACTCAGTTGAAATCATTTGAGTGTCTTTGTTGCTCAAATCTTCTAGCACTTAGCCTTTGCTCACTGAGCTAGTGCCTGCTCCATCTGAATATGTTTATTCGTTTTAAGATTTTTTAATGATGCAATATTATGCCTTCTATTTGCTCTTAGTGCTGTTTTATATTGACACCTGAACGAAATGCATATTTAGGGAGAAGATGCGTCAAGAATACGGAAGTTGGCTGGGAGTAGGGAAAGCTTTTGGTCCAAATACAGAGTACCTTCAGGTAATGTGAAGGACTGGGTCTTCTACTCTCATTTTAAAATTTTAACATGGCAAGTTGTGCATACTGATCTGTTGTCGGAGTGGCATTTGAAGATATTGTGAGTGCAGTGGCAAGCTCAGGCAATGTGAATTAAGAGAATTCGGTGTCCTAATCTTTCCCTAAACTTTTTCTTCGCCAATCTGCACTTGTAATGTTCGTTGACAAATAAAAAGACCTAGTGCCTTTTAGCCCAGAAAAAAGACCTTGTGTGTTGGCTGTGGGCATGAGATGTAGGGTCATGCTTGAAAAATGAAAGGTCACTTTCAACCCTGTTAACCAATTTCGTGCTATTTTTTTCTATATCAAATTATGTGATTGAACTTATTTCCGAAGCCTTGACCTTTCCTTTTGCTGCAAGCCTTTCTTTAACCTGGTTTTGACACTTTGTTTGGGCCTTAAGGAGGTACAATCATTAGCTTGCTCCCCGGAAGTAGACTGCAAGAGGTTGCACGGATGCTTCCAATCTTTGCAGAGACTGTTAAGATGCTGAAATCATCCATCTCGGAGCTATTAACAGTAGTTCACGTGGCATCTAATCAGCATGTGGAGGACTACGTGGAAGGATTTGTCCGGAAGTGGCCAGTGCCCGTCATATTGGTTCCAGGAGGAGAAACACAGCCAAAATATGAGGCTTTGAGTGTAAGGCTACTTTATATTTTTGGTGTGTGAATAAAGTCAAATCATGATCTGGATTCATGAAGTCTGAGCTTCTGTGTTGGTCTATTTTCCAAAAGGTTATTATCTAGGCCAAATTCAGTTGGGTAATTATCTTTGTCGTGAATATTCTTGTGTTTAGTTGATGTACTACTTTCCACACTGCTTTCATGCCTATTTATTGCATATGCTGTTGCCCATGATGTAAGACAGTTTAATCAATCACTGTACATGAGTTGCCTTGTTACTAGGGAGATATGTGGACAAAATATCTGGCATGGGAATTTCCTCTTTCTAAGCATTATGGTGCCACAATTTGCATGCTTCAACATCCAAATGCAACATATTATTGTCACCTCTCAATTTTCTCAGCAATGAGTTCTTTTGTTGGCACCTACAAGTTTGGCAGTCATATCTTCTGTCGAAACTTCTGCATAGTTGAGTTAATTGACTCCTTGCAGGCAAGCAGAGTTGCTTTGTGTACTTCTGGCACCGTTGCTGTGGAAATGCAACTTGCGCGGCTACCATGTGTTGTTGCTTACCGAGCTCATTTTCTAACAGAGTTGTTTATTCGCTACAAAGCGAAGATACCATACATCTCTCTCCCCAATATCCTTTTAAATGCAAGTGTCATTCCAGAAGCTTTGTTTCAACAATGTACACCTGGGAACCTGACTTCTTTGCTCATGTAAGAAGTTATTGAACATAAGTGTTTTCCTTTTCATTTGGTTTTGATTGTCTTTTTGATTAAATACACTGTATATAATGCCTGTGGAGTAGATTCACTATCTTTAAAATGGAAATACACATTACAGTAGTTCCTTCTATCACTTGGTGGATGATCAAGTTATATTATAGTTCAAGTTTTAATACCTGCTGATTTGGGGAGGGTGTAAAAATCAAAGATAGAGACTTGGTGAATGGATAGGTTTGATGGAACGAGTGACTGGTACTAGTAAATGCCAAATTTTCAGTATCTTTTTCAGCATAGATTTGAGCTGGTGTAATTAAGTTTTTATGGTCTTGAATGGAAAGACTTGATCTTTATATATTATGATTTGATGGGATGTCTTGTTGCAGGGAACTAATTCATGATGAGGGGCTTCGTGAAAAGCAAATCCTCGCTGCGCCGGAGGTTATGAAGCTTCTGTGGCCTTCGGAAAAAGTAGCAAAGAGAGCGCAATGGGAATCAAGCAGCAAGTGTTTGTACAGCAGCCCAAGCATGATAGCCGCATCGACCATACTAGACTATGTGAAGCCAACATCAAGATGATGAGATTGAGTAAAATAAAAGGACAGAAGAATCCATAGTTTGTGTGGCGTGGACTATGATCTGATCCCTTCTCGTGTTAGTCAGTGGGAAGTTGGGAACCTTTGTCAACCATATCCTGTCGGATACAGGTCTTTTACAGTGCAAGGTATACTTCATGAAACAAACATTAATTATGGATGAAACTGTTTAGTTTAATTGGTTCAGAGCTCACACTGATCGAGTAGAAGAGACTAAGGTAACAAAATATGGCTTGACTTTAGTTATTCTAGGGAATTTGCTGTAGGAGGAGTATCCTCATTATCGGCATAGTGACAATGGACTCTAGCAGGAGTTCTTTACTTTGATGGATTCCATTTTTGTACTTTACGATGTGCTCTATGTTAATCGTTTATATAATAAAGTGGAGTATTTCTATCTCGAGGACAGCTATGCTGACACATGGCGCTTCTTGCTTGCCCCGAAACCTCCGTTTTTTTTTTTTTCAGAAAAACATGTTTAGGATTGCGGTATGTATACTTACGGCTTTTTTTTAACATGTCTTAAGCTATGCAACGCCTTTGTTGACCAAACCGCAGTGTTAAACAGGTTTGAATTCCTCGAGCATTTACAGATGCCAATTATTGCGATCGACCATGAAACCGAGATCATCCAAAAACACATGAAAAAGGCAGGAAATGTTCTGTCTCAATATACATTGATCTCTTTATTACTTATGATGATATGTGCTGCTTCATCCTCGGGCACTCAAATTTTCTCTGCAGTGCCTCGCCAGTCCCAGTTGATTCTTGTGTTCATATCTATCTCCTTTATAAACACCAGGGACATGATTTTTGCTGCACAGTTCCACGATCGATTTGTTCCGTGATATGAATCCCATTTTTTTTCTGATCAGTTGTTCGATCTTGCCGCAACGTGCTTAATAGCAAGTGCAACAGAAAAAGGCTGGGCGAGAAAAGAAAAGAATAAGACAAATTCGAAAGATAAATTGCAAAATGGATAAGTCTCAGTCTTTCCATTTTCAGCATGAGAGTTCTCCGCAAGACTCGCTCAAAATTATCCTGAAGCCTCTATCGCCACAAAAAGTTTCGAGTCCATAAATAGCACAAACAAAATTTCCCATCTATTTAAACGCATTCTCGTCAGTCCTTCCTCAACCAAAACCACTAAACTAGTTTTTATCTCATCGCTGCGACTAATGGCTACTATCCCAAGAATGAAAAAACTTGTTGCCCTCGTGTCTCTCGTGCTCTTGTCATACTCTTGTGCCGAGGCCACGGACTCGGGTTCTGCTAGCGATGCTGATGGCGCTGTGCGCCAATGCAGCGGTGACCGCCTGTGCGAAGCGTCGGCTTCAAGCCCAGCTCCAAGCGGCCAAGTTGGAGGGAACAGCGAGGTGGACGATGGTACGGACACAACGAATCAAGAGGATGGCAGTGCTGGAGATGCGGAGGTGATCAAAGCAGCACCGACTAAGGCTCCGACCACCGACCAGACAGAGATGCCCGCTATAGAGTCGGAGTTAATTGTTTTGGGGCATTGAGCAAGGCTTTTATCCTCTGACAATGTTTCGATCTGTATTGAGGGTGATTCTTCTTCCTCGTTTCTTTGTTTTATTTCTCTCCTTTCTATTTTTCGTGTTCATTCGTTGCCCATAATGGCTTCAGTTCAGATGATGTCTCATCCTGTTCATATCTTGATCAGCCTTGTCAGAATGTTTGCAAGAAAAATAATTTGGCTCGAATCAAATCGAAATCTGAATAATTATGAAATTTATTTGCGACAAGAATGAATATATTGCATGCAGATGCATGAAAAGGTTGACACGTGCACCGAATCCACGTTATGGCAACATATCTATTGCCTCTGTCGAACCCTCACGACAGAGGCAGCTTCAAAATCAAACGGTGCAGAGGCTGTCCTCCTCCTGCGCCTCCTCCGGTCCACGGTTCAAACCTATACAACAGAGGTTGCTCCAAAATAAGCCGCTGCGGAGGCGGTCCTCCTCCTCTGTCAATAAGATAAGTTCACAAATGGGGTACGATGTGGTATTATAGATGACATGAAATAGAAAATGAAAGAAACGTTTTCCTAGTGTTTGTGACGATTTTTTTAGCCCACGATCTTACCTTAGCTTGACTAACTTCACCATGTTAATGCTTGACAAATGGACCCTCTTGCTGGTTTTCTGAATGGACATAACAGGAACCAAATCATACGCAGGAAGTACATGATTGAATTATTCCTACCTTATAATTATAGCCGACAGAATTAACCTTAAAACCTCTGCTTTTGCCTATAGCTTCAGATGAGGTATACAGGCTTTGTAGTGCCAGTTACAGTTATCGTTTGTCATGTGTTTGCCTTGCTGTAATTGACATTAGTTTAGAACATGGGTGACAGAAAGGGCCTAGCGAACGATTTTCTCAGTGCTGAATGATTGCTGGCACCTGAGAGAGGGATGAGATCCGCTTTGTTTAGGCCTTGGCGCAGGAATAGCGTGATGAGATTTTGGATTGTGGAGTTTGGTGGGGGAATGTTGTTGTTAGAGCCTGAAAGACTTGTTGTTCTAGAGTCCCTCGCTCCAAGAGGAATCTCTCAATTTCGTCCACCACTCTGCTAAATCTCAAAGAAGTAAATTGTTAGCCAATCTAAGAAAGCAAACTACAGAAGAAATGTAGCTTCCTGGATTTAGTTCAGATGGTCTTGACAGTGTTAGTTGGAATATGGACACCTTTCCGAAGCTTAAACAGAGGAAAGTCGAAGTGACCTGTAGATTTGATCTTGACATTTAACCATATAAAAAGAGTGAATAATACAATAGGCTGCGAGGGCGATAGTATCTGCACAAGACACAATGCCAGGGCACACTCTTCCAACTTGGCCTTGATTTCATCCATCACTTCAGACTTCCCTGAGGGAGTTTGCAGAAGTTTAGCGACCTCTTACTGGCTATGGTCATGCTATCATCCCGCACGATGCATCACATCCCTACGAAAAATAACTTGTTGACCAATGTCTGCTCTTACATTGCAGGCGGCTAAGCAGCTTAACTGTATAAAACACGGCATTGCTTTAGCCTCCCTGACTTACCTTGGAAGAGAGAAAACAGCCTACTATTGTTAGTGTTCTTATTTGTTGAGAATGTTCTTGTCGTTTTGGCATGTAATATTGATCAATATGCTTTAAACAAAGCTACTGCTTGATTTATCTTGCTTATTGGTAATCCAGTGCCACATCATGTGGGGATCTTGACTGAGAGCTCGGGACATTTACGTAGCATCCTTCTTATCAGTCTGATCAAGATCTTTTAATTATTTGACTGTGGCATTAGGCTATTTGAGGATGATAGAAATATATTCTAACTGCTTAGCATATGTCCCTGAATAAAGATTAGGATCTGTTCTTCTTTTCACCCTTGAACTTCTCTATTTTTTTGCCGTAAGTTAGCACCAGCTATTTTCTTTGTGGAGTTACCAGGATCTGACATTACCGGGGTCGATATATGTATATGATGAACTTTGACCGGAACCAGTCTCTTTTCCGGTAAAACCGGTTCCGGTAAAATTAGTGATGTGTCTGAAACTTGGCCAATTTTTCTGGACGCAATGCCATGTGGCCACTACACCAAGCTCGTCATGGAAAAATTGACCGGATATCAGTCAAAGTGCACCAAGTGAAAAAAGAGAGAAAAACAGAATTTTAGGGGCCCATAACAAAATTTCTATAACAAAAACCAATTTCTATTCCATAGGCGAGTTTCTTAGTAAAGAAATACGTTTGATAATGATTTAAAATTTCTATTTCTGAAATAAAAAATTGTTTGATAATAGAATAAAATTTCTATTTCTAGGAATGGCAACGACCGGAGTCTGACATCCAGTGACCGACGTTCGGCGTTTGGCGATCGGTGGTGGGTGGCCAAAGTCTGAAGTCCGATGTCTGGTGTCCGGTGATCGATGGCTGGCATTCGACGTCAGACACTTGGGCTGCGCATGACCATGCTTCTGTTCCCGGGAAGAGTTTTTTTTTAGAAATAGTTATTTTCTATTTCTATTCCTGGGAACAATTTTTGAGTAAAAAAACCCGTTTGATAACGACACAAAATTTATACTCATGGAATAGAAAAACAATAGAAATGCGTTTGGTAACGCAACAATTTCTTTTTTGTATTTATTCATTTTTTATTTTTTCCGGTGGCGGCGGCGGCGGCCGATGATCGGTGGCGGCCGGTTGGCGGTGGCGGTGGGCGGTGGCTCCGGGCAATTGACGGTGGTCGCGACAAGAAAATAAAATTAAAAAAGAAAATCAGCTTACTTCTAGAAATTGTTTTCGGGAACAAGAAGCAACTTTTTTTTGCTTCTCAAAACTGTTCCCGGGAACAAAACGGGAACAAAAAATTGAGAAATTGTTCCCGGGAACAAATGTTTTACCAAACAGGTTTCTGTTCTTTTTTTGTTTCGGAGAACAAAAGAACAAAAATTGGGAGAAACATGAGCGTTACCATGCGCTACCTTGGAGTCCAGCGACCGGTGGGCGGTGGCGAGAAACAGACAGTCGGCAGTGGACATTCGGTGGTTGGCGGTGAGCCTTCGATGTCCAACGGTTGGTGATGAGTGGCCAATGACCGGCGGGCGTTCGGCATCCGGCGATCGGCGGTTGGTGATGGGCAGCCAGAGTTCGGTGGCCAGTGGCTAGGGTCGGTGGCGGGTGTGCGGCCATTGGCGATGGGCGTCCGGCATCCCATGGGTGATGATGAGAGTGAACGATGAGGCTATTTTAGAAATAGAAAAGTTTAAAGTTTTAACGCTTGATTTCTGTTTAAAATCTATTTCTAGAATAGAAATCTATTCCGAAATAGAAAAATGAAATTGTGTTACAAAAAAGATTTCTATTTCAAACATATTTTGGGAACAGAAAAACAAAGAGATAGATAAACAAAAATATTATCATGTGTACCCTTAGTGCGTTGAGTAGTGACGTAAATGCAACGTCTACTAAAGTTCGGTCACCACCAATGAAACTGTAGCATGACAGTGAAGAATGCTATGTTTTATTACATTTTTTGCATCTCATTACTTTTGTATATAGTTTATTATGTATTTGAACTATCCATTACCAACTAAATGTTACACCCACAATAGACAGAGAAACTCAATATGGAATTTGAGCAGCAAGACTCTTTACTTCTTCTTCTCTCTCTGTTTTTTTTTTTTTTTTTTGGCTTGACTTGGCATGAAAATAATAATTATTTGGATGAACCCGATCCGAATCCCATTTTTTAGAATAATTAAATATTGAAATATTAAAAAATTCAGAAAAAAATCATAAAAATTCAGAAAATCCATTTAGATGGAAAGGAAACCTTGGAAGGACAAGGCTATTAACTAATTACGAAACTAGTTGCAAAGCCTTCTCATGGGAGATATCAATGGCAACAATACCAGAAGTTTGTTTGTTTTTTTCCCCCTTTTCCTTTTTGGTTAGAATCAATATGTCTTCACATAAAATATTGAAAAAAGCACCCTCGAGTAATACTTTGAGTAATACTTTATTTTCTTCATTCAAGGTGGATGGATGAGAGGCTTATATGCTCAGCCTACACACACAGTATAGAAAAATCATACAAAATCCAAAGCCTCAGGTGGTCAGCAACTTCCTGAACCTTGGGTGTCATTGTTATTTAGATCGGATGATTGAAAGAAATGCTATAAGAATAAGTTATGCAGGGCAATGAGGCCCCCTTCAATTGCTGCTTTAACTACACTTCAATAGAAGTGCCCCACTTTTTGTTCATTCCCGTATGCGTAACAACAACATATTAGAACGGATCACTTGGATCTAGGAGTAGGAGCATCCTCTTCTAGACAATTAGGAAGCTTTAGGTTCAACAAGGGCTCGAGAAAGTTATTTTTAGTCATTATTATTCAGTTAAATACAAATTGCATTCAATTTCCACGTCTATTCCTCAATGATATAGCTAGATACCTATTATTCATTCTTAGAATTCTCAGAAGCTGAGAATTCTCATTTCAATAGCATTTTTTGTTTTATATAAGCAATTATTGCCTTTTTGTTTTATTTTAATTTTTTTTCATTTGGTTGGAAATCGCCTTTTTAGCTTTGTTTGTCTTACTGCAAGGAGTATGAAAATTGTACCTTGTCCTTCTCCCCCTACAGTTTCAGCCACCTTTTCCACGTGTTGATTATTGGTGGTCCCTCTCTTCTTACATTTACTTAGTTCTAATCTTGTTGAAATGCATTGTTATTGTTGTCCATGGAACGAAATGGACGTAATAATATTTCCTAGTGGAGTAGATCCATTTTCAGTCCATTTTTATCCTGACCTAAGAAATGCTTATTATCTCATTCCATTTCCCTAGCCTATTTTATGGTAGTTTATGACCTTTCATAACCGGAGGCCCCAATTTGCTTGGGGGGAGGGTTTGGTGGTGGTCGGGGAAGGAGGGGGGAGGGAGCGAGCAAACGAGGGCAAGAATTTTTGGTGGTTTTCTAGTGTTTTGGGACGATGCTGCAGGAAGGATCCAACGCTCATTTTAAAGGTGGCATTAGGAAGATGGGCCGAGGAAAAGAATTGGGCTTAATTTTGGTTGGAGCCCAACTTCATTTTTGGGCTTTTATGGGCTTTTATGCTTAAGTTTTTTTTCGTCCCCATCGAAGATGGACGCCTCGCCTCGTGCACCTGGAGAATTTTACTAATTACTTTTGATATAGCTCGATAGTTTATAATTTAGTCTTTTTAGAAGAAGATATGATTTTACTTGACTTTTGCTCATGAGATCGAGTGGAATGTGCGGTTTCTCTCTCTTCTATTTTCATTTTATACTTTATGAGCTCTTATTGTTTTGTTGGTTTGGTAGAGTGGGAAGATTGCCCAACCTTAATTTCAAGGTTTTTGAATTTGAAATTTCATTGGTTTTCATACCAAGGCTTAATCCAATTAGTTCCTAATGTCTATCAATTTTGTCATATCCCATTTTATTTAAGTTGAAATTCTTCACTCGTTTGAATTAGATACCGATTACAATTGTTAACAATTTGTGTATGTTGCAGTATGAATATTTTAATCTCATGAAGGTGAAGTTAGGAATGAAGCTACTTAAGAGAGCCGCACAATTTGGCCACATTAGGACATCCTATATGGTTAGGCTTCTCTTTGTGTGCGAGGGTGGCGAGTTGAAGAAGAAGGAATGAGTCGGCTTAGTGAAAAAAGTCTACTCGAATGGACAAGTGGTAGAATGCCGTGAGAAGTATCTAAACACAGTTCGCAGCATGTGGTGAAACAATATAATGATCTTTAAAGAACCTCAACAATTTGTGTATATTGCAGTATGAATATATAAGTCTCATTAAGGTGGAGTTATGAATGAAGTTACTTAAGAGAGTAGCACAATTTGGCCATGTTAGGGCTTTCTATATGGTTGGGCTCCTCCTTGTGTGCGAGGGTGGCGAGTTGAAAAAGAAGTAGGTATTAGCTTGTTGAGAAAAGTCTACTCGAACGGATGATTGGTGGAATGCCGCCAAAAGTATTTAAACATCGTTCACAATATGTGGTGGAACAACACAATGATCTTTAGAGAAGTGCTTCATCGTTATGATTGCGAGATGCGAACCGAGCACTGCAAGAGGAGGGGATGGCTGCATGATATCGACTATTACGATGACACTGAATGTGAACAATGCATTTGCCGAGCCGAGATAAAGATTTTATACAAGTATTGCAATTGTCCCTGACTACGAGACGCTTGCTTAAAGAGAGGGCGAGAGAAAGCCTATTTTAGCTACAAATAAATCTTAATACACAAGTGCTTTTTTGGAGTATCTAATATGGCTTCATTTTTTTCTATAGGTTCTTGATGAAGCTCCTTGTGCTGACAAAAGCAATGCTTAACATTAATTTGGTGTTTAAGCAAAATTTTGTTGCAACAGAGGGATTATGTCATCTATAGCTGTCTTGTGGTTATAATTAGATTTCATTTTATTCTAAGTGCATTGTACTGCAAAACAAAAACCAAGGAAAACCTATTGTTGGATTTGGTTTTGGTTTTGGTTTTGTCCCAAACGATTTGTGTAGTCCTTCAATTGCCTTTTCGCAACAGGTCACATGAAAGGAATTCAAGCGAGAATTGTTGTTTATTTCGGTTTGTGATTTGTTTTCCTCTGCTTTATGGAAGATTTCAGTATCATCTAAGAGTACTTCAAGATCATTACACACCCTAAGAACACAACATTTGAATTGTTCCATGCTTTTCAAAGTGAACTCAAGGAGCTCTTAAAGAGTTGTTGCATGCCTATCTAAATAAGATTAAGATCAACAATTTGTGTGTGTTGCAGTATGAATATGTAAGTCTCATGAAGGTGAAGTCGGGAATGAAGTTATTTAAGAAAGCCGCACAATTTGGCCACATTGGGGCTTTCTATATGGTTGGACTCCTCATTGTGTGCGAGGGTGGCGAGTTGAAAAAGAAGGAATGAGTCAGCTTGTTGAAAAAAGTCTACTTGAACGGACAAGTGGTGGAATGCCACGAGAAGTATCTAAACACCGTTCATTGCATGTGTTGGAACAATACAATGATCTTGAGAGAACATCAACAATTTGTATATGTTACAGTATTAATATGTAAGTCACATGAATATGGAGTTAGGAATGAAGTTACTTAAGGGAATTGCACAATTTGGCTACCTTGGGGCTTCTTATATGGTTGGGCTCATCCTTGTGTACGAGGATGGCGAGTTGAAGAAGAAGGAAAGAGTCGGCTTGCTGAGAAAAGTTTACTCGAACGGACGAGTGGTGGAATACCGCGAGAAGTATCTAAACTCTGTTCGTAGCATGTGGTGGAAGAACACAATGATCATTAGAGAAGAGCTCCATTATTATGATTACGAGATGCAAACTGAGCGCTGCAAGAGGAGGGGAGAGGTGTGTGACATCAACTACTATGATGACACAGAATGTGAACAATGCATTTGCCAAGCGGAGACAAAGATTCTATACAAGTATTGCACACGCCCCTGATCGCGAGAGGTTTGCTTAAAGAGAAGGCGTAAGAGAGCCTATTTTAGCTCATAATAAATCTTAATACACAAGTGCTTCTTTGAAGCATCTGATGTGGCTTCATTTTCATCTCTATAGGTTCTTGATGATGTCTCTTATCCTGACAAAAGCAATACTTAATATCAATTTGGTATTCCTAAAACTAAGCAAAATTTTGTTACAATAGGAGGATTATGTCATATATAGCTGCATTGTGGTTGTAACTAGATTTCACTTTATTTTAAGTGCATTGTACCGTAAAACAAAAATCAAGTAAAACCTACTGTTGGATTTGGTTTTGATTTTGTTTCAAACGATTTGTGTAGTTCTTCAACTATATTTTCACAATAGGTCGCACGAAAGGAATCCAAGCGAGAATTGTTGTTTGTTTCGGTTGGTGATTTGTTTTGCTCTGCTTTATGGATAATTTCAGTATCATCTAAGAGCACTTCAAGGTCATCACACTCCCCAAGAATACGATATTTGAATTGTGTCATGCTTTGCAAAGTGAACCGGGAGAGCTCCTAAAGAGTTGCTGCATGCCTATCCAAATAAAATTAACATCAATAATTTGTGTGTGTTGCAATATGAATAGGTAAGTCTCATGAAGGTGGAATCATGAATGAAGCTACTTAAGAGAGCCGTACAATTTGGCAGCTTTAGGGCTCCCTATATGGTTGGGCTTCTCATTGCGTGTAAGGGTGGCGAGTTGAAGAAGAAGGAATGAATCGGCTTGTTAAGAAAAGCCTACTCGAACGAACGAGTGGTGAAATACCGCGAGAAGCCACCGTTCACAGCATGTGGTGGAACAAGACAATGATCTTGAGAGAACATGAACAATTATTGTATAATGCAGTATAGATGTGTAAGTCTCCTGAATATAGATTCAGGAATGAAGTTACTTAAGAAAGCCGCATAAAATGAACATCAACAATTTGTATTGGAAAGCATTTTGCTTTTGCTTGCTATTGCTCACCAAGCTCATTTTTGCGCTTAACTCGATGGTAATAGTAATTATCTATAATTAGATACTAGAGGCACAACATTGAGCACGACACTAGTCATTTGTCTAATTTACCCAAAAAAATTAATTCAAACTTGTTCTTCCCTTGTTTACCTTCGGTTGATCAAATAAAAAAATAAAATAATTAATTAGGTAGAGAAGTATAACGTCATACCTACAACACTAATACTAATTTAATCAAAATGAGAAACTATCATTGAACTAGTTTACTAATTAGGCATTATCGGATTTTCATAATCTCATTCCTAAACTCTATACTTAATTAACCAATGCCAAGTTAAATTGATTCATCATAGGTTCCTAAAAATAAAAAGTAAAAAAGTTAATGATACAATTTTTGAATAATGCAAAGACGGTAATTATGATAAACAAAGTAGTTATGATTTGGTCTATTTAGTTTATTCTTTGTCTAGTACTTGGTTTAATCAAGATTTATCGGTTGACTTAGAAAAAAATTTATGTTTTTTTCTCATAGCTTGGCCGAGCTCAGGGGGCCGAGCTCATGCTTCGCCTGATTAGAGGCTCGGTTAAACTCCAACCGAGGCGAGAAAGAAAGAAAAAAGAATAAGTGAAAAAAGACTGATTTTAGCATTTTATTCCTCGAGAGAGATAATTACATTTTTACTTTTGTATGGAGAAAAAGAGGGGGTCACAAAGGGACACAATATAATCTTGGTCAAGCATTGCTCGCTCGTACAGAGAGATGTTTCCGGCTAGTTTTTACTTTTGTACGAAGAGAGAGGAAGGTAGAGTGTAGTGTAGATATACTTTCAACTATTTTTACTTTCAAGAGAGAGAGAGACACAAGGGGATGCAGAATGCGACGCATATCAGATTGTATGGTTTGTATTGAAAAGCATTTTACTTTTTGTTCATTGTTGCTCGCAAAGCTCCTTTTTGCGTCAAGATTGATGGTCATAGTAATTAGGTATAATTAGATATTAGAGGCATGACATTGGGCAGGGGCAATAGTCTCCTGTTAAATTTACTCAAAAAAATTAATTCAAACTTCTTCTTCCATAATTTACCTTTGGTTGATCAAATAAAAAAATAAAAAAATAAATTAGTTTTGCTTTACTTTATGGATGATTTTAGTATCATCCAAAAGCACTTCAAGCTCATTATACTCTCTAAGAACACGACATTTGAATTGTTCCATGCTTTATAAACTGAACTCAGAGAGCTCTTAAAGAGTTGCCGCATGCCTGTCCAAATAAAATTAATATCAACAATTTGTGTGTGTTACAATATGAATATGTAAGTCTCATGAATGTGGAGTCAGGAAATAAGCTACTTAAGAGAGGTGCACAATTTGGCCACATTGGGGCTCCCTATATGGTTGAGCTCCTCATTGTGAGCGAGGGTGGTGGGTTGAAGAAGAAGGAAAGAATCGGTTTACTGAGAAATGTCTACTCGAACAGACGGATGATGGAATGCCACAAGAAGTATCTAAACACCGTTCGTTGCATGTATTGGAACAACGCAACGATCTTGAGAGAACATCAACAATTTGTATATATTGCAGTATGAATATATAAGTTTCATGAATGTGGAGTCAGGAATGAAGCTACTTAAGAGAATCGTATAATTTGGCTACCTTGGGGCTTCCTATATGGTTAGGCTCCTCCTTGTGTGCGAGAATGACGAGTTGAAAAAAAAAAATAATGTGTCGGCTTACTGAAAAAGTCTACTAGAACGGACAAGAGGTGGAATGCCGCAAGAAATATCTAAACATCGTTCACAGCATATGATGGAAAATATAATGATTTTAAGAGAACATCAACAATTAGTGTATAATGCAGTATGGATGTATAAGTCTAATGAATATAGATTCGGGAATGAAACAACTTAAGAGAGTCGAATAAAATTAACATCAACAATTTGTATTGGAAAACATTTTACTTTTTGCTTGCCGTTGCTCACCAAGCTCCTTTTTGCGCCTAGTTTGATTATCATAGTAATTAGGTATAATTAGATACTAGAGGCGCGGCATTGGGCACAGGCACTAGTCCCTTGTCAAATTTATCCAAAAAAATTAATTCAAACTTGTTCTTTCCTAGTTTACATTTAGTTGATCAAATAAAAAAATAAAATAATTAATTAGGTAGAGAAGTATAAATGTCTGCCTACAACACTAACACTAATTTAATTAAAATAAGAAACTATTATTGAACTAGTTTACTAACTAGGTATTACTGGATTTCTATAATTCCAATCCCAAAGCTCTACATTTAACACTCTACACTTAATTGACCAACGCCAAGTTAAGTTGATTTATTATAAGTTCCTAAAAATAAAAAAGTAAAAATTTTTGACACAATTTTTGAATAATGCAAAGAAGATAATGATGATAAACAAAATATTTATCATTTGGTTTATTTAGCTTATTTTTTGTTTGGTCTTTTGTTTAATCAAGATTTATCGGTTTACTTTGAAAAAAAAATTTTTATATTTTTTTCTCATAGCTCGGCCGAACTCAGGGGGTCGAGCTCATGCCTCGCTTGATTAGAGGCTTGGTCAGACTCCGACTGAGGTGAGAAAGAAAGAAAAAAGAATAAGGGAGAAAAGACTAATTTTAGCATTTTGTTCATCAAGAAAGATAATTACGTTTTTACTTTCGTGTAGAGAAAGAGAGGAGGCCACAAAGGGACACAGTATGATTTTGGTTAGGCGTTGCTCGCTTGTACGGAGAGATGCTCTCCGGCTAGTTTTTACTTTAGTACGAAGAGAGAGGAAGGTAGAGAGTAGCGCAGAGATACTTCCGATTATTTTTACTTTCGTGAGAGAGAGACGAGGAGATGCGGAGAGCAACCTAAATCAGATTGTACTAATAGAGTTGTATGGTTTGTATCAAAAAGCTTTTTACTTTTTGCTCGCCATTACTCGCAAAGCCCTTTTTTGCGCCAAGCTTGATGGTCATAGTAATTATATATAATTAGATACTAGAGGCACGACATTAGGTAGGGCCACTAGTCCCCTGTTAAATTCACCTAAAGAAATTAATTCAAACTTCTTCTTTCCTAGTTTATCTTTGGTTGATTAAATAAAATAATTAATTAGTTTTGCTCTGCTTTATGGATGATGTCAGTATCATCCAAAAGCACTTCAAGCTCATTACACTCCTCAAGAACACGACATTTGAATTGTTCCATGCTTTGCAAAGTGAACTTAGAGAGCACCTAAAGAGTTGCCGTATGCCTGTCCAAATAAAATTAACATCAACAATTTGTGTATGTTGTAGTATGAATATGTAAGTCACATGAATGTGGAGTCAGGAATGAAGCTATTTAAGATAAGTGCACAATTTGGTCACCTTGAGGCTCCCTATATGGTTGGGCTCCTCATTGTGAGCAAATGTGGTGGGTTGAAGAAGAATGAAGGAGTCGGTTTGCTGAGAAAAGTCTACTCGAATGGATGAGTGATGGAATGCCATGAGAAGTATCTAAACACCGTTCGTTGCATGTGTTGGAACAATGCAATGATTTTGAGAGAATATAAACAATTTATATTTATTACAATATGAATATGTAAGTCTCATGAATGTGGAGTTAGGAATGAAGTTACTTAAGAAAGAGTCGTACAATTTGGTCAACTTAGGACTTCTTATATGGTTGGGCTCCTCCTTGTGTGTGAGGATGGTGAGTTGAAGAAGAAAGAAGGAGTCGGCTTGCTGAGAAAAGTCTACTAGAATGGACAAGTGATGGAATGCCGCGAGAAGTATCTAAACACCGTTCACAACATGTGGTGGAATAATACAATGATCTTGAGAGAACATCAACAATTAGTGTATAATGCAGTATAGATGTGTAATTATCATAAATATGGATTTAGGAATGAAGCTACTTAAGAGAGTCATATAAAATGAACATCAACAATTTCTATTGGAAAGCATTTTGCTTTGTGCTTGCCGTTACTCACCAAGTTCTTTTTTGCGCCTAGCTTGATGGTCATAGTAATTAGGTATAATTAATTACTGGAGGCACGACGTTGGGCACGAGCACTAGTCCCTTGTCCAATTTACCTAAAAAAAATTAATTCAAACTTGTTATTCCCTAGTTTGCCTTTGGTTGATCAAATAAAAAAATAAAATAATTAATTAGGTAGAGAAGTATAACGGCCTACCTACAATACTAACACTAATTTAATCAAAATGAGAAACTATCATTGAACTAGTTTACTAACTAGGCATTACCGGATTTCCATAATCCCAGTCTTAAAACTCTGCACTTAATTGACCAACGCCAAGCTAAGTTGATTCATCATAAGTTCCAAAAAATAAAAAATAAAAATGTTAATGATACAATTTTTGAATAATGCAAAGACGATAATAATGATAAACAAAGTATTTATCATTTGTTCTGTTTAGTCCTTTGTTTAATCAAGATTTATCAGTTTACTTATAATTTTTTTTTCTCATAGCTCGGCCAAGCTCAGGGGGCCGAGCTCATGTTGTCACAATTCGAACCCCAGGCACATGCACATCCCTCAATGGTTGATTAAAATTTGCAACATCCCAGGAACTGTTGCCAACCCATTCATTAATTTGCATATACGGAACGTAAAACAATTTCCATACAATAAAGTAGTGAGATAGAAACATAGGATAATATTTTTCATAAGCCACACCTACAACGTCACAGTACTTATATATATAGATCAGTTTAACACCCCAAGGTTTGATACAAAAAGTGAAACTGTTCAATTACCCACTAACTAAGTTTCTATCAATAAGACTATGGTTCACTATTACACTACCATATTTCTCGATCTCTCGAGTGTGAGCCATCACCCTACATCCAATTTTGACGGGAAACCCGTCATCACTTGGAAGGAAATAGTGAGAGTTATATTCCTCCTTTAATGCGATCGACTGTACACGATTTAGCCTTCCTCCATTTAGGGACCTGAAAAATTTTAGCTTACAACGGGGTGAGATCACATTTCAGCAAGTAAATCCCCTAAATTGAGAGTAGGAGAATGATACACCCTGCATGTAATCTAATCATGTTTCTTACCACTCTTTTAATGCCAGCAAATTCCTGCATATTAGTATCAATTAAAACATTCCTAATAGTATCAAATTCACACATCATAGGAATATTTTAACGTATGCATATGTAGGGGCGTGAATATCCATGTAAGCATACAGACCATAGTAAATGTAACAGATAACGGTCTTCCAGCAAAATTGAGCATCGCCTCGCACCGTTGAGCGTGAAAACGTCTACATTTACATAGCATTCCATATAGGAGTATCGGTCCAGCCTCCATTGCGACCAACATTCGTTGACTTGGGGCATTCCCGAAGGATATCGCCCGGCCCCAAAGGCTCGTGGCGGAATCTTATGCCGTGAATGCATATAATCAATATTACATTTCAATAATTACTCACACATAGCATTCACAGCATTAATTGGGCAATTTTACAGCAAGAATACGTCAAAACAAGCATATACTCTTACTAATCTAAATTGACAGAAAACTGTCCAATTACACTTTCTCTCCCGAATTCAAAGTCAGAAACCCACTCGTATGAGTTTGAAAAAATTCCCAAATTTGGAAACATGCTAGACAACATATAAGTAAACATTTTTCATCAAGACACCGAGATCCAGATCCCTCTGGATTCGGCCTAGAAATTCTTTCTATTCAGCACAAAAATCGGGTCCAGTTCCAGAGAGCCTAACTCATCAAAATCAATTCGTTTTTGGGTCGAAATCTGGTCTGTTTGATTTGAAATTCAAGTATGATAAACTATAAGTTGTAATGAACAACTTTCATGAAGAAACCAATTGGAAATTCGACCTCTAAAGGTCAAGAACAGCCCTCGGAATCATAACAGGTCACGGTTTACAGAACTGTCCGAATTACCGTTTCAAGGATGACGTAGTTAAAATATTCATCTTTTTAATTTCCAAAAATTCTGAGAAAAATATATGTTATTATTTAAGATATCTAAAACATTTCTTTAGAAGGAATTTTCTTTAGAATCGTAGCACACAATTGTCTACAAAATTAGCAAAACGCACACGTCCAGGAAACTGTTTCAAGAACCAGCTTCTGTTCTTGGCCGAATCATCACTTACCATTATTATCTTGCCCTTTAAACTACAACTAAGTCTTACTATGACTAATTTCTAACTAACATCCATCCATATATAATATCTACACATTTTTAACTTGTACAAATTCCTAATAGAGGTACACAACCTCTAGTCCAGATTTAGAAGACAACTCACTTAGTTACAACTAACGGCAGCTCTTATTAATGGTTGAACAGTAATACAAAGACCAGCCTTGAGTCTCTCGGTGATGGTGTTGAGCCGAAATTGCAAAGGAATGTGCTATGGTGTGACGGCAACATCAACACACGAATTTATAAATTTTTCGGTAGAGAGAACTAAATATGGAGTTTGATCGGTTGTGCAGTTTTTTTTTGCGGGTGAGGGGGTTTCTTCCTCACTCGAACTCTCCGACCTATATATAAAAACCTTGGCCGACGTTTATATGGGTCTAGAAATTTTTGGTAATGTCATGTTCACACCTTGCTTTGTTTTGTTTCTTAGTCGCCGGTTTGTCGTCCAAGAGGGAGCAAAAACGGGAGTTGCATGTTCAAGGAAGAAGAAAGCAACAGCTTGCACATTGAAAGAGACAAGGGAGAAAGAATAAAATAAAAGAAAGAAAGGAAAAGGTGGAAGTAACCGTCGTGAAATACCACAGACGTCCATGCGTGGGTAAAGGATGGGGAAAGAGAGAGGAAAATGCTTGGAAGTTTCATTGAAATTTCCACCAGCTTTTAGGCCAATTTTTTTCCATGGGAATTTTGCTCACCCATCTCCATCATAGGTCCCACAACTTTTTCCAATGTTATCTCCACCAAATGAGATGAAAAAGGGGTTGGCATCTATCGTAGGCTGCTGAATCCAAATTTGAAATGAGTTCCCATAGTTTTTTTTTTCCATGGAGATTGAGTTCCTATCACTATCAAATGGTCCCTCTACTTTATACATCCTTATTCCACATAAATGACATGGAAATTGAGGTGAAATTCTTGGCCAAAGGTCTTGCTACGAATTTCCTTACTTAAAGAAACCTATCATCATTTCCTTTTTACCAATTTACCACTTGAGTTAACAGGATCAAGTCCCCTGTTAGTCACTTATAAATCTTCTCTAATTGTTTCATACTAAATACCCAAAACCTATAAAAAAAAAAAAAAAAAAAGTGGCATTTCCTTTTATTCTTTTAATTTGTTACTCTTGCCTCTTTTCCGTTAATAATTCCCGTTGTCCATAAATTTTGAAAAGATGCAACAACAATCCCCGGGATTAATTGTGACACATGAAAATTCTTAATTTCTGTAATCGACATCATTTCATCGGTTAATTTAGTTTTTGAGAATTTTGGGTACGACTGACCCGTGGTTGATTATTCCCGAGCCACAACGTACATCTTCACGCATTGGCGACTCTCAATTGTCGTGAAAATCTCGAGGTTTCAATGACAAGCATAAGGTACCAAAACAACAGAAAAATCGGTTTAGTGCCGATCGACAAGAAATTTGTAATTAGTTAGAATCACCCAAGCCTAATTTTATTTCTATCGAATCGACCTATTTCTGATTTCTTATAGATTTTCGACTGTGTCGAAATGATCCTTGTAGACTAACACGGTCGAACAGTCGATTCTTAGTCGAATTCTTAAGTCTGTTGCATCAAAGTCCTTTAATAACTTTCTCGATTAGTCTAGTTATCTCATGAGTGATTAGCTCAGAGAATAGCTCTATAGACATGTCAACGAAAAGCTTGATTTATTTAATTGAAAACAGCAGTGGAAAATTAGACTATCACACATGCCTCGCCTGATTAGAGGCTTGGTCAAACTTTGATTGATGCGAGAAAGAAAGAAAAAAGAATAAGGGAGAAAAGATTTATTTTAGCATTTTTTTTAGAGAGATAATTACGTTTTTATCTTCGTACAGAGAAAAAGAGGGGGCCACAGAGGGACATAGTATGATCTTGGTCGGCGTTGCTCGCTTGTACAGAGAGATGCTCCCCGACTAGTTTTTATTTTCGTACGAATAGAGAGGAAGGTAGAGAACATCATAGAGATACTTCCGGCTATTTTTATTTTCGAGAGAAAGAGACGAGGGGATGCAGAGAGCGACGCAGATCAGATTGTAGTAATAAGGTTGTATGGTTTGTATTGGAAAGTTTTTTGCTTTTTGCTTGCCGTTGCTCGCAAAGCTCCTTTTTTGCACCAAGCTTAATGGTCATAGTAATTAGGAATAATTAGATACTAGAGGCATGACATTGGGTAGGGGCACTAGTCTCCTATTAAATTCACCCAAAAAAATTAATTCAAACTTCTTCTTCCCTAATTTACCTTCGGTTGATTAAATAAAAAATAAAAAATAATTAATTAGTTTTGCTTTGCTTTATGGATGATTTCAGTATCATCCAAAAGCACTTCAAGCTCATTACACTCCCCAAGAACACGACATTTGAATTGTTTCATGCTTTGCAAAGTGAACTCAGAGAGCTCCTAAAGAGTTACTGCATGCCTGTCCAAATAAAATTAAAATCAACAAATTATGTGTTGCGGTATGAATATGTAAGTCTCATGAATGTGGAGTAAAAAATGAAGCTACTTAAGAGAGGCGCACAATTTGGCCACTTTGGGGCTTCCTATATGGTTGAGCTCCTCATTGTGTGTGAGGGTGGTGAGTTGAAGAAGAATGAAGGAGTCGACTTGTTGAGAAAAATCTACTCGAACGGACGAATGGTGGAATGCCGCGAAAAGTATCTAAACACCGTTCGTTGCATATGTTGGAACAACGCAATGATTTTGAGAGAACATCAATAATTTGTATATATTGCAATATGAATATGTAAGTCTCATGAATGTGGAGTCAGGAATAAAAGTACTTAAGAGAGTCACACAATTTGGCCACCTTTGGACTTCCTATATGGTTGGGCTCCTCTTCGTGTGCGAGGATGGCGAGTTGAAGAAGAATGAAGGAGTCGGCTTGCTGAGAAAAGTCTACTAGAATGGACAAGTGGTGGAATTATGCAAGAAGTATCTAAACACCGTTCACAGCATATAGTGGAACAACACAATGATCTTGAGAGAACATCAATAATTAGTGTATAATGCAATATGGATATGTAATTCTCATGAATATGGATTCACGAATGAAGCTACTTAAGAGAGCCGCATAAAATGAACATTAACAATTTGTATTGAAAAGCATTTTGCTTTTTGCTTGCCGTTGCTTACCGAGCTCCTTTTTGCGCCTAGCTCGATAGTCATAGTAATTATGTATAATTAGATACTAAAGGCACGACATTAGGCATGAGCACTAGTCCTTTGTCTAATTTACCCAAAAAAATTAATTCAAACTTGTTTTTCCCTGATTTACCTTTGGTTGATCAAATAAAAAAATAAAATAATTAATTAGGTAGAGAAGTATAACGGCCTACCTACAATACTAACACTAATTTAATCAAAATGAGAAACTATTATTGAACTAGTTTACTTACTAGGCATTACTGGATTTCCATAATCCCAATCCCAAAACTCTACACTTAATGCTCTTCACATTGACTAACGCCAAGTTAAGTTGATTCATCATAAGTTCCTAAAAATAAAAAATAAAAAAGTTAATGATACAATTTTTTGAATAATGCAAAGACGATAATGATGATAAACAAAGTATTTATCATTTGGTCTATTTAGTTTATTCTTTGTTTAGTCTTTTGTTTAATCAAGACTTATTGGTTTACTAGAAAAAAATTATGTTTTTTTCTCATAGCTCGGCCGAGCTCAGGGGGCCGAGCTCATGCCTCGCCTGATTAAAGGCTCGGTCAGACTCCGACCGAGGCGAGAAAGAAAAAAAAAAGAATAAGGGAAAAAAGACTGATTTTAGCATTTTGTTCCTCAAGAGAGATAATTACGGTTTTACTTTCGTACAAAGAAAGAGAGGGGGCCATAGAGGGACACAATCTAATCTTGGTCAGGTGTTGCTCGCTCGTACGGAGAGAAGCTCCCCGGCTAGTTTTTACTTTCGTACAGAGAGAGAGGGAGGTAGAGAGCAGCGTAGAGATACTTCTAGCTATTTTTACTTTCGAGAGAGAGAGATGAGAGGATGCAAATCATACTATAATAATAAGGTTGTATGATTTGTATTGGAAAGCTTTTTGTTTTTTGCTCGCCGTTGCTCGCAAAGCTCCTTTTTGCGCCTAACTCGATGGTCATAGTAATTAGGTATAATTAGATACTAGAGGTATGACATTGGGCACGGGCACTAGTCCCTTGTTAAATTTACCCAAAAAAATTAATTCAAATTGCTTCTTCCCTAGTTTACTTTTGGTTGATCAAAGAAAAAAAATAAAAATAATTAATTAGGCTGAGAAGTATAATGGCCTACTTACAACACTAACACTAATTTAATCAAAATGAGAAACTATCATTGAACTAGTTTACTAACTAGGTATTATCGGATTTCCATAATCCCAATCCTAAAGCTCTACACTTAACGTTCTACACTTAATTGATCAACTCATAGCTAACTCTCCAGAAATAAATAAGTACCTCAAAAAAAAAAAGTTACTGATACAAATTTTTTTAATAATCCAAAGAGGATAATGATGATCAAAATAAATGGTTTAAAAAACTATTTAATTTAGTCTCTTCTTTTTCCCTTTACTTGTTTAATCAAAATAAATTGTTTACTTGAGTTTTATTCAAAGGAAATCCTAATGTTCGAACATTGGCACGGCATGGGCATGGACATGATTACTCTCCTTAAATTTACCCCAAAAAATTAATTCAAAATAGTTTATTTCTTCTTCCCTCATTTACTTCAAAATAAATTCTTCAAATAAAAAAAGTGAAATAATTAATTAGGGAGAGAAGTATAATGGCCTACTTACAAGATTAATCAACACTAGATAAATCAAAATAGAGAGAAACTATCAATGATAAGTTACCAAAAAAAAAAGTTAATGATCTTTAATAATCCAATGATGGAAGCTTGAAAACCTATGGTCTATTTAAGATTGAAATGGTCTATTTAGTCCACTCTTAGTTTAGTTTATTTTTCCCTCTTGTTTAATCAATCTAGTTTGTTTACTTAAAAAAACTTGAGTTTAAACATTGGACAAGGCACGGTAATGGGAATGGGCATGGCATGTTTATATTTACCCAAAAAATTAATTCAAAATAGTTTACTCTTTAGGTGCATTTGGTGGTGCTTTTGGTTCGGGCGCTTTTTGCCTCCAAAGTCGAAAATCAAAAATGCTAAACCTTGGGAAAATGCTGACCGACAACCAACCATTTTGAAGTAGTGCCCTAGGGACTAACTTTGATTTTTCCCTCCTTATTATTTATTTAAATGCCAAAGTAATGCTAAAAAAATTAAATATATTTTGGTCTTTTTAAAAATATATATATTTACATATTTGATTTTTTAGCATATATATTTGATTTTTTTAGTATGTGTGTGTGTGTGTGTGTGTGTGTGTGTGTGTATTTGATCAAATTTTACATTTAAAAAGTTGCATACATTTTGTTTTCAATTTTAAACAAATAAAAATTAAAAAAATTCTGGGTTTAGTATATATATATATATATATATGCATTTGATTTTTTAGCATTATTTTTAAATTTATTTTAAATTTATAGTTAAAAAGGTGCATACATTATTTTTTTTTCAATTTTAAACAAATAAAAATAAAAATTGATCTTTTAAAAAAATTATATATATCCATATATGTGTATTTGATTTTTTTAGCATTGTCAAAATTTATATTTATATTTAAAAAGTTGCATACATATATTTTTTTTTCAATTTTAAGCAAATAAAAATTTTATAAAATTATTTTTAAAAAATTATATATGTATTTGATTTTTTTTAGTATTATTGTCAAAATTTATATTTACAAATTTGCATACATTATTTTTTTCAATTTTAAACAAAAAAATTAAAAAAAAAACACTAATATTAATCACGGGCTTTATTTTTCTCCTTACCAAACCGCTTTTGCAAATCCTTTGAATTTTCCTAAGAACCAAAAGCAGCCTTAGTCCCCTTTACTTAGTCCCCTTTACTTTTGGTTTACTTTTGTCCACTTATTAATCAAAATAAATTCATCAAATAAAAAAATAAAATAATTAATTAGGAGAAGTAAAATATAACTTCTCTTGAACATTGTCATTCTTGCGTCTTCTATTTGGTGTTGACTCCAACACAGAGGCAGTCCCACTCCTTTGTCGATGAGATGATAAATGCAGTGAGAGTTGTATCTATTGCATGGTTGAGATGATTGCAGTAGACTTATAAGTACAGCTCATTTCCAAACCGGAAATAACAGTACACCCAAAAGCTATGACAAACTTAAGGTACAATAACGTAGCATACAATGTTATTATTCAGCAGGCTGATAGTTGATGGTGTATGGTACGATATTGTATCATAGATGAAATGTAAATAGATAACGAAAGGAACATTTGCCCAATATCACGACCATTTACGCAATGCTTTTCTTAGTTTGGCTAACTTCACTCGGTTGGTGCTTACTTTCTTCTTTAAAGCAATAGAAATGGTTTCTAAACAATACATGAGACTTCGAATAGAATTCACAACGGCAAGAAGAAAGTAGGCACCACAAAAGCATGCCAGAGACCGGACAGAGCCCGATCAAATCACCTAGGAAACACCATTTCGAAGGATAAGGTTATCAAAGTAGAAGAGTCCATTTAAGGTGGCTGTCATTATTTCTTTAAAACGAAATGACGACGGCGATACCACACGTATCATTCACAGCGTGTTGCCACGTGTCATATTTAGAATATCACTTGATAACGCGAAATTAATCAAAGCAAGTTGCTTTTTTATATTACTGATGGAAACATGAACTTGAGCTTTTGCAGACTAATCTATTCATCGGAGAGTGCTCAACTGCCATGTAGTGTGGGTGATATTCATATGCAATGTGATGTTGCTATTCACAAAACAAAAACATTAAATCTAACTGCCCGGTTTTGAGTTGCCATGTTATGAGTGAGTGAGAGAGAGAGAGAGAGAGAGAGAGAGAGTCATGGCAGCTTCCAAGTTTCAAGCTTTTTGGAACCATCCTGTAGGGCCCAAGACCAGTGGGTTCACTTCTTCTCATCTGTTTCCCTTCTTTTGCCTGTGATTTAAGGATCTGTTTCTTTTCATTTTGCCTTCTTCTGGATTAGAACTGCTTCTTCTGTCTTGCCTTCATGATTTTCTGAGCTCACATCTTAAACCGATCCTTCTCTTCGGTGTGGCTATGGTTCGACGCAGTAACAACAAGGACATGTATGGTCTGTGATTTCGAGTCAGTCACATGTATATTCCATCTGGGTGTCTCAGGGTTTCTCTCACAGGCTTGGCAGTTTTTAAGATGCTTGTGTAGTGCATATGTCCCGATGATTCGACCATGTAGCCGACCTTATGTCTTAAACCTAAAAAATTGTAAAGATCGGTTAGATTCTTATGGTTGATGGTCCTGTATAAGCTCCTTCCGCTAAATAAACCATCCAAAAGATTTAACTTAGCCGGTACATATATCAGTCGACTTTAATAAACCTTTCAAAGACTCAAACTTTCCAGGTACATAAATCAGTTGACTTTCTTTTT
Source organism: Eucalyptus polyanthemos subsp. polyanthemos (assembly GCA_017140185.1). NCBI lineage: Eukaryota > Viridiplantae > Streptophyta > Magnoliopsida > Myrtales > Myrtaceae > Eucalyptus > Eucalyptus polyanthemos. Next base: position 7,409,865 of record CM029467.1, on the reverse strand, counting down.
CTGATAGATGATCATCAGTTGGTTAGGCCAGAACATATGCATCCATTCAGATAGAAGATATCCTATATCCCCCACAATATGAAAGTAGCATTCATGTCCAGCTTCCAGAGTTCGGATTCTGAGAGATCATTTAGACCGAAAGATGCGTCATCCGACTTTATGCAACCTATCAACATGAAACTTTTGAGCTCGAAAGGAAATGTTCCTGGATTAATCATCTACTTTATAGAAAATATTTCTGATTCTTTTTTTCCTTCTCTAAACTCATGCTGCAGTTCTTTTTTGGGCCCCTCTGTTTAAATGGGGCCTCACCATAGCAAATCTTGCCGACCTTTCGAAGCCTCCGGAGGAAATTTCTTATCCTCAGCAATCAGGCACGTAGATATCTGACTTTTTCTGTCGCCTCCTGTTCTAAGTTTAGCCATTAGTTATTTGATTAAACTCTAATTTTCCCCAAAAGAAAAACCCTAGCGTCCTCTCCAAGGCACCAGTTTTACGTTATAACTTCAAGCAATATTATTTGGATAGAATGATATTTATTTCTCATAATTTTCCCTCAGCTCTCACGATTAACGGACTCATCTGGGCAAGGTACAGCTCAGTAATAACCCCGGTAATGCTCTAGATCAGCAATACTTCACTGACAAAACATTCAACAGTTCTAATTGGAAGTTTCCTCATTCGGCAGCGAACTCCACTTTGGCTTCTACTGAGATTTCTAATACATTATGCTCGACTTTGTGGAATTTCAGAAGAACTGGAACCTCTTGAGTAGTAGCCTTGGGATGGCTTCAATCTGCACATGCCAACTCTCGCGTGCAAACTTGAGTAAGTCGCAAAGTTTGTTTGTTCATTGTGGATCAAACAGCTATTTCACTCGTCTGATGCATGCCTCAGACTTTGATAGCTACTTTGAAATGATAATCAACTCTGCGTAAGTCCATCAAATATTTTCCTCCTTTCTGACCGTAATTCTACATCGATTATGCACAACTAGCGACTAATCTTTTACCGTGCTAATGAATCCGATTGCCAGGCACGAATTCTCGTCCAAGTATGAAGCGGATGCGATAGAATAGTTCATCCACCTCAACTAAAAACAGTTCCACAACTTCCGTTTGATCTCTCTCCCTACACGGTTCAGAGCCGAGCTGTGCTTAGAATAAATAAGTGGTTTTCACCTTGCTCTAAGAGAAATGAGCACATGTAATGGCACCGACGACATCCATGTTTTACACATCTCTGTGCATAAATATTATGATTGTCAAAAGTTTGATGATGGGTGTCCACTCTTTCTCCTCCAAACATGCGGTACTCAACGTGAGGAAGCAAGAGCAGACTGCAGCTTTTGTGAAAAAATGTGAGTGAGCTGTGAAGAAATGCGCGAGTTAGCTGGAATAAGCGGACCAATGCATGTTGTTGCAAGAACAGGCGTGCTGCTGATCATTTTCCACAAAATTTCGATGCTGATGTCCAATATTGTTCCATTTGATTCAGATACCTGAAGGATCAAGTTTGGGTCATCTCTATAAACCAAATTGGGCTTGAAAAGGGGTGATGTCCAAGGCTCAAATCACTAGCTATAAACTTTAAACTGTACTCATTGCAATGCATTTATCCTAAACTTTTTTTATTACACCACAAACCCCATACTTGGACCTATGTAACAATGTTGCACATTTATCCCGAAATTTTTTATGCACTTTAAATTTATATATGTATGACACGTTTATCCTGAAAAAATTAGTGTTACAACTATAAGTTTGGAGTTTTTTATGTTAGAAAAGTTTGAGATAAATGCATTATACAAGTAAAAGTTTGGGGTTTTTGGTGTCATAAAAAAAAATTTGAAGAAGATATGTCACATGAATACAAGTTTAAGATTTTTTGTATCGAAAAATAATTTAAAATAAATATGTCATAATATGCAAAGTTTGAGATTTGTTGTAGCTTTTTTCCTTCTAAGAAATAGTTACAACAGGTGTAAGAATTACCGCCTCTAGATATATTTCATTGCAAAAATCTTATTGGGCCCAAATAAAATCTCGTCATTAAAGATATGGAAACGAATAACTTTTTATTAAAAAAAAAAATACCGGCTTCATAGGATAACGCTGTCTGATCTTAAAATGGACGTACATTCATTACAATGGAGGTAAATCTAACTGATTACAGCACATAAATTATCTTTTTTCTTTCCTGACAGTTACATATGAAATCGTGGGAGAATGACAATAAGCTCTAACCTCAAAAGTCCATTAAAATAATCGGATTGAATCGTAAATACTCCACATCCAACCCAAGTTAAAGGCCCGAGGTTAACAAATCCGCTAATGCATCCCGTCGAACGGGCAAAATAGATGGCTGAGAAGGGGGTTACGTCAGCAGGTGCGTAGACATGGTCCCACCGGGAGCTCAATTTAGCGCGTCCCGCCCAATGATGCTAACGTGAGCCGCCTCTTATCGTATCCTCCGCCGCCGGCCTTCGTTGTCTCGTCGCTATAAATACAGCCAGAATTTAACTTTTTCCGTCCCTCGTCAACGTCGACACCAGAATATTCGTCGTCTCCGGCGTGCTGAAAAAGAAAAGAAAAGGGGCCTAAAAAAAAACCAAGAAGAGGGAATTCTTCCGGCGAGACGAAGCCCCCCAAAGGTCAGTTGCATTTCTCTGCTTGCGATTCTCGTTCCGTGGATTGCCGCCCGATCGCGCCGCGAAGTTCCCGTGCCGTTCCGCGGTCGCCGGGTTTCGTCGGCCGCCGGCCAACGGGGCTCGCTCTTGTCGAGTCGTTTTTGGCCCCCGTGGCCTCCCTAGGGTTTTCGCGCTCCTGTTGGGACTTCGATCGCCGCTTGTTTGTCTGATCCTCCCCCTTTGAATTGGAGCCGGACTCGGTAACCTTCTTGTAGAAGCTGTCGAATGTTGTGATGTCAGCGCCGTTCGTGTTGTGGTCGGCGAGTGGGAGGATGCTGCGGGAAGTGAGGTTGTTTTATGAGAAGCGAAGGCCGGTTCGAGCTTCCTAGGGTTTCGGTGAAAAAGGGATTGAGATTGACCTCCCCGGTGAAAGGTCCTTGGATTCCATGTTAAACGACCCGCGTGTTATTTTGGAGCTCCTATCTTTGGGGAAAATGTGATTTGACTTGCGGTGGCGCCTGCAAGATCGTAGCGTCTATTTAATTTGCATGCTCGATTTTGTCTTTAGCTGTGTGAGTTGGGAGATTAGTTTGTGCACGTTTGTTGTTTGCGCATACTTGATATTTGTAATCTGTAAGTTCTGGAAGCAATTATAGGGATGTGTACAATGGCTACCTCATTAGTGTTGCTAATTTCTGTTCATGAACCTCCATCGATAAACAAGATATATCACAAGGACGATTTTTTTCTGTCTTTAGTGATTTTGGATCTATATCCGATCACCTTGTGCATCTATGAGACATCTCTTGTTATTCCTTATTCCTGGTTAAACCTCCTGCTTAATAGGAATATGAGAGTATTGACCACATGTTTCTCAAGGAAGTCTTGTCTCCTCTCAGAATTATTATTATATTTTTTATAATAATTCAAAGATAGATAGCCAACTGCAGCTATTCTACATTTTCAAAAAAAAATTCCCTATCTTCTTTGGCCCCGGTTTTTCCAGGTGACGTTACTTGTTTGCTTTGTATAAGAGTGAACTACAAGTGTGTGGAAGTGTTGGCTCCTGGAAACCTTTTCCCATTAAGGGAACTGTTGTTGAAAAGCAATTCTTTCTTACTAGATGTTTGACTTCTTGTCACAGAAAAACATGCCTGAACAAGAGAGCATACTGAAAACTGCTGTTATATGGAGGGGACAAAAGCTAATCGTTGAAATGAATATGGATGCTACCCTTGAGGATTTTGGAAATGAGCTGCAGAAATTGACAGATGTAAAAGCAGAAACTATGCGGCTCATTGTCCCTCAATTTTCTAGCAAGAGCTCCAAATTGCTTTATCCTTTCTCAGATGAACACTCTTCCTTAAGATTGCAGGCAATTCCTATAAATGAGGTAACTCTTTTTTTTCACCCCTTGAATTTGAGCTTCTCTTTGTTTTCCTGCCATGGTGAGGTTTTCCTGCTTCCTTGAATTGAATACAAGATTACTGGTAATCTTTTCAGAAGATGACATTTCAGCTATCCACATAACTCTCTTTCTCTCTCTCTCTCTGTCCCAAGTTACCTTTGTCATTTGTATCAATTGTAGTTTTTGAAAGTCTTTGTCGTCATTTGGTCATGTTTATTTGAAGATTTTCCTTTGTTAACACTGAAAATTTATCTTTCCACTGGTAGACATGTCTTGACGTAACAAAAACAAATGATAATTAACTCAATTACGAAAAAAAAAAATCCTATTAATTTTTATTTGTTTTTATTATTATAATAGCTATTGTTGTTATGATTTAGTTTTGTTTTGTTCTGACAGTCAAATTCTAGCCATCTTTCATTTTACTTAAATGTTGGGAGATGCCATTTCAGGGTAAACCTATCAGAATGATGGGAGTGCCTGAAGTTGAGGTTGATGAGGTGCTGGAAATTGCAAAGAAGGACTTGAGGATTGCTGGATTTGATGAGGAGGAAAGGAGAGCTAAACGGATGCTAGATCGGCCTTCTGGGTCAATACAACTTCCTCAAGGAGCTTATATCTTTTGTGAATTTCGCACACTTCAACTTCCAGGAGTAGAGGTACTTCTTAAGCTAGGATTTTCCTTTGTTTGATTGTTTAAGCCTTTAAGATATCTTGGAGAAGTGTTTGGAAGAATGTGTGGGCTAAAGTAGATGGGTTTCATGTTTGAGATTGCAAAAGAATAAATGGGAAGTGGCCAAGCTCTTTGCACCAATGTACTGATATTGTGTTATCCTTTCTATTTGCTGCCGATGCTGGAACTTGGTCTTTAGCATGGAATATTACATGGAAAGAGCCCAAGTGTAAAGATTTTGATATTGAATAATACTGTTAGAGCTTGATTGAAATCTGTCAAGGAGAGAGCTGCTTGGAGCTTATTTTAATTACTTGTTGCGATCTTCTTAATAAACTACATGCTGGTAGCTGAATAAAGAAAACTTCTGACTAATCCCTATACTTCCCATTAGGATCAGTACAGTTAGGTATAGAAAGCCCAACCCATAATTTTCCTTACATTTTACCACAAACAACCTGTTAAGTCTTTAATGTGGAAGAATAAAGAAAAACCGTAAGCTAGAGCCCTATCCTTTGCCATCAGAGGATAAATAAAATTAAGGAATAGACAGACCATCCTTGAATTTTTCCATTCTGAAGCCAGGAATGACAAAACTGGATCAGAATGTAGTAATCTAGATCTAATTAAGGATAATAATTGATATCCTATGGGAAACGTTACCGGCAGTTCAATAGTTTCTCTCTCGCATTTATTTGGATTGAAGAGTTTTCGATGTGCATAACAAATGTTCTGCAGAGTGCAGATATTATTTGAGCTGAAGAGTCTGTCTGTACAGTTATTGTCTGAATGAAAATTACCAAAACAGTGTCCATCACTTTAGTTACTTTCATCTAATTTCCCTTATTTAAACCTGCAGTTGCATCCACCGGCTTCAGAGGCATTGAGAAGAATGCACATGCTTGCTGCAGATCCTGGAATTGTGGCTATCATGAACAAGGTATTATAAGGCTTGGTTCATAAATAACTAGGCGTTTTGGTTTTATAGTGGGATACTTCAGTACCAACAATCTCTTACTTTTCATTTTTTAAAGCATCGATGGCGCGTTGGAGTTATGTCTGAGATGGCCCCAGTTGGTTATGTTGGGATTAGCCCCAAATGTATTCTTGGTCTCAATAAGGTAATTACCCGTTGCTGCTCCCTAATTGTAATGCATTAAGTTCATGCATTGTAATGCATTTTTTAAAATTCTTTTCACCTTAATATGTAATCCTGCAGAATTATGGAGAGGAGATATCCTTGCGTCTCCGAACTGATGATCTCAAGGGTTTTAGGAAGTATGAAAGCATAAAGAAGACTCTTCTTCATGAGCTTGTAAGATTAATTTGAGTTCCTAATATACATTGTTTGCCTTTGTATTTTATATTTTTTGAATTTTGATTATTGGTAGAAAAGTGGTCAGGTGGTTTCAAGACCTTTGTTGCCTCTTTGAATGTAGGTCCTGCAATCATTTCTTATTTTATTGGTTATGCTTGCTGAAGGATATGTTTATTTGTTATTCTTTAATTTCAGGCTCACATGGTGTACTCAGAGCACGATGCGAACTTTTATGCTCTCGATAAGCAGGTAAATGATTAATCTCAGTTGTGGTAAGTTTTCTTTTATCCAGTGTTGAAGTCATCACTTTTTTTTTTCTTGGGCTGAGCAGCTGAACCAGGAAGCTGGTAGTTTAGATTGGACAAGATCACAAAGCCAAACGCTTAGTGGAATTAGGGATTCCAATTATGAAAGTGATGATTACAGTATGGTCCAAATCAATGTTCCTCCACAAAAGCTTGGGGGTAACATGTCAGATCAGTTGGCCAGTGCCCGTGCATCATCGGTTGCTGCTGCTTATAGGCGCATGTCAACTGCTTCAATCAATCAAGATGTGGTACCTGAAGTGCATGCTGAACCAGACCCTGATGATTCTGGATTCGTTATTGGAAAGGATAGTGTTCCCCAGGTTTCTGTTGAAAACAAAAACATGAATGATGACAACCTGAGCAGGCACAAATTTGATCGCAAATGCCATCCTGATGTTCCTGACAATCAAGCAAACTGTGAGCCTGATCCTGATGATCATCTTGGTGGTGATGCTTCGAAGAACACTGCAAACAATGTCAAACGTGGATCAAATATTAGTGATTCTGAGATGACAGAAGTAAAGTCTCCTCTGATAAATGGTCAGATATCTGCTGGTCTAGAAATGTCCAAGGAACCTGATCCTGATGATTCGGATTCTCTCAGGGACAGTATTATGCTTATATCTGAACTCGAACGGTCTTTAGTTTCCAATGTCCTGGAGGATAGAGTTCAGGAGGGAACCGAGAAAGAACCTGATCCTGATGATTTAGAAGTTAAAAACATTACAAGATTGAGAAACGAGATTGTGGTAGAGCAAGCCCATGAAGAAGCTAGAAAAGCTCATGAAGAGACTGAACTGAGTGAATTTCAGGCTAATGAATTCCAGCATGCAGAGCCTGATCCTGATGATGGTATTAAAGATCCAACTGGAGAATCCATAATGCAAATTGATGAGCCAGATCCAGATGATCAAGAGTTGAAAATAATCCAAGACCCTGTCAGTCTTGTCTGCAGTCGTATACAGAAGGCAATAAAGATGCTGCAGTCACAAGTCAATCCCATGGAGGCTACAAAGGTCATGGAAACAGTCGTGAAAATAATAGGGTGAGATTTATGCTTTTTGTTTCTCAGGGCGCACTGGTCGATTTTTCTGTTACAAATCAGTCATTCGAGTAGTGTGAAGGGTGTGAACCTCCCCATTTGAAAATTATGTGGAACAACATAACGATGGTATGGTTTTAACACCTGCAAGTATAACCTCTTTGTGGCAGGAACGTGATTGAACATCCGGATGAGATGAAGTTCAAAAGACTCCGTAAGGTACAGAGATTTCTCATCTTTAGGTTACCTTCCTGTTTGGGTTTCCTTTTGGATATTTTTAGTATCAACAGTGCTTATGATCATCGATAAATTATAAATTGCAGGCTAATCCTGTAATACAAAGGAATATCGCGAATTCTGCAGGTATATCTTCTTCTGGGTCTTAAGCTGATTAATTATGAAATGTAGCAATTGGGAGTCATATTTCATTGAAATGTAGGAAAAAGATAAGGTTGGTGGGGGTTTGGCTTAGTTTGTCCTGTGCATTTTGAACGATGTAACTTCCGACCAAATAATGTGCCTTTGTGGTATATGTCATAATCTCATGGGTCGGTTGGATAAAAGAAATGGTTATGAGGAACAGTAAAAACAAAGCGTTGAAATTCATTGAGTTGCTCATCTCACTTGGTATGATCTAGACGCTGCATCCAGCTTTTAAGAGTTTCTAATATTGCCTCCTCCTGTGCATATTTCAGCTGCCGTGGAAATTCTGTCTCTGATTGGTTTCAGTGAAGATGTACTGTTCGCTGATACTGGTAAAGCAGAAGCTTGTCTAGTGTTGAAGCGGAATGACCCTGGCTTGTTGTGGCTTGCTAAATCCACCATTGAAACATTCATGGCCAGCTGCTGATTTGCGGAATACGTGCAACTATAGATAGACACATACAGGGTATTGTTTGTACATCCTGCACTTGTATAGAACGTGTGTTTCTTCTTTACTTGAGAAGTGCGCTGTACGATATGGTACTTGGCGTATGATGATTGTCTCCGTAGGAGAGCTTGTATATCGAGGGTACTCACCTGAATTCTGAATAAACCGGTCCGTGTATATGTATGATGGGATATTTGCATGCCAAAACAGCTTATTTGAGTATAATATCTACGCATTATGTTATCAATCAAACCTTTTACTTGAATTATGGCAGGAAATTTCTCCCGCTTGTAATATTGTTGCATTGGTCCGTTCCAAGAGTGCGTTTTAGTCTTTCAGATTCTAATGTCTTTTGTGACCTCCTCATTGGTTTCTAGCACCTTGCTGCCGCGTAGTGTGCCAAGCTACTGGATTTCACACTAATGGACTGATGTCTCGGTTGTCTAATCAAAAGGAAAATCCGACAACGTTGAGAAGATACATGAAGGAACGCGTTCTCTTGAGACGCCTCCAGCGAGCCACCAAAAATCGAGCAGATACTTCATCCTCGAGAACTTTTGCACTATTGACTTGGCTATTAACAAATTAATTTCACACCACCGGCGTTGAAATCGCATCTAAAATTTAAGTCGTGCATTTTCTCATCAACACCATTACAATGTCAAAGTGATGATGGTCCTTGATCCAAAGTGTCATTTTTGTTCAGGTTGGCCCTACACTATTCATCTTCTCACCTCAACGCAATCAACAAATGGCATCACCTCGCCACTCTCCAACGATAGAATAGCTACAGATGAGGCGCAAACATCTAGCCGAACTCACTTCTCACCCCAACACAGAACGCACAAACATGAAACAGTATCGACAATAGATCAAAGTTTAATAACAAGTGAAGGAAATGTAAAGCAATTTACCATGAGACTTTTAACAACTGAAGTTGCATAGAAGTTATTACAGACAAGCCCCCAAAAAAACACTTGCCTTTTGAGAAATCTTATCAGGAACCAAAGCACGAATTCCTTTACCCATGCATCCCAAGAGAGCAAGTTTTTAACATTCGCCCAACTTTACACCCGACAACATGAACAGCCTCGTTAAGTCAGCACCGGATGCTCCCAACAAACGGACGATTTTGGAGCCAGAGGAGATGACAAGAAATTTAAGCACTGTCCATTGGTGTATCACTGCCATTTGAGTTTGTGGAGTTTGCTGTGAGAGGGCTTTCGTGACAACTTTTCTGTAATTGGCTTGCTCCAAAAGTAAACCCGTGTGGAGGAATATCTAATGCAGGGCGACTCAAGATTGAGGCAGCACCAACATTAAATGCAGGAGGTGGAACTGGGTTGTTAACATTTGAGAAGCCAAAGCTGAAGGGTGGTGCATTTATAGATGGAAAGACGGGTGGAGCTACATCACATCCATCCATGGAACCAAAAGTCTTCTGCTCATATTCTTGCAATTGCTGGTATACAGCTGCAGTCAACAGAAATGTGAGAGATTCACCAAAGATAACAGTTGGGACGAGGCAATTGAACATGCCCATTATGGAAAAAGCCGAAAGGGTGGGGAAAACATTTAGGCGAGACAGCTAACATAAAGTTGACAATTAGTGACACATTGTGTCTTTTGGGAGTTCATGTCTCATACAAACAAATAAAGGCAACGCATGTATACTATTCACACAACAGTCAGTTAAGGGCAGACAAGATGGTCTTGAAATTATCGTGAGAATTTTGGCGTAGTTGCCATTTTCCTATCGTGCAAGCAGAAAAACAAACACAATTTTAGAACCAAATGAGAAAAAAAAAAATTAATTTCTGGGTTCTTACCAACAACTTGGCTCACAAGACTAGATATGACAATTATGCACTAATAATGTGAAACCAGTGATGTCTAACACGTGCAAATGAAATACCTACAAACAATATAATCTTTCATCCTTCACTTTATGTGTGTGAGCATGTGAAACTCTTTTTTTGGGTGGGGGTGGGCAGTGCGAGGTCATTTTGCACATAAGGATGCAAACCTTCATTTAGTTCCACCGATGATCTCCGCTCTTTCACCCACCGGTAACTCTCTGCAAGCCTCCATCCTCTTGACTTCATCAAGTAAGCTATCACAATGGCTGGCGACCTGTCAAAAGAAAAGCATCAATAATTAAGTCACAGAAAAAACATTGGTATTCTTCCATCAGACCATTTCGACTATAATAACTCTGAAATGTCATCCATTTACGTGCAAAATTGTATATTTTGAAGTTATGGCCAAATTATTACATTCTTCAAATCGCCAATTACATGCTTGCCAATGTGTTAAGTTGTCTCTCTTTTCTTGAAGGGAGAAAAAGGGCATGTAAATCACACCTATTTTTCCCGGACATGCAATGCACAAGAACTCGGGCTTTGTCCCTTTCACATTGCTCTGCAGAGGAAAAAGATGAGACACATCCTATACATGTAAAATGAACAGGCCAATTTCTGAAACCAAGCGTAAGCTGATAAACACATTTATCTTAGTTTGTAGCAAGAACAAGTTCACCTTAGTTGATGTATGGTCCCACAGCAACATTATTGACAAAGAAAGTACAGAGAGGGGAATGATATATGCTCAAAGCAAGGTCCAAAAAATTGAAGCCTTATGGTAAAGATGATTAGGTAGCATCTCAAAAAAGGAAAGGACATTTAGCTATATAGTATGGTTGTTCAACCAAGCATGGCAACCTCCAATCGACAAGTGTCTTGCTAGAGTCAAACAGAGTCCTGAGTGCCTTGTTGATTACATAGAGTAAGAGTCACCATGTCAATCACTCCAAACTAGCCAAAACTCAGTCACACTGACACAAGACCAGAATTTAAAAAAAACACCCTGCAAAGCACAAGATAGTAGACTCCTCAAACTTCTACATACTTCAAGTTCTGTAGAACTAAAACCAGCCATTTCCAGTCTTCATCATGGTCATTCATGAATCGTTCCACCACTTCAAGGGTTCTCATTGCTAACAAATGAATAGGACTCCCAAGATTTCAACTTTGAAAAGGAAAGAATGTGAGCATGCCAATCAACACATAAAGGAGTATTGCAGGTAAGGGTAGAAATACCTAAAAACTGGTTCGCATCGTCAAAGGGCAAGGTTTGGTCATATTGGAGGCAGTGATACGTAAATGAGTTTTTGTAAAGATTTTGACAGGCAGGCACAGTCTGCACACAACAACGAATAAAACTTTCAGACTTCAACCCACATATATATAATACGCCATAAGCAACCAGTCAAGATGACAAATAAATACAATACATCACAGTACTAAAACAGATTAGAAGAAACTCTATATTAGAGTCGGATTAGATTACAATGAATATTCACATCTCACCAATGGTAACTTTCACATCGCTGACTTGGTACAAAAGCCCTCAGTTTTCAAGTTATTTATCACCAAAACTATAATCCAGTTGAAACTGTTGCACACAGTGAGATGTAGAGATAACCAAATAGCTGACAAAGAAAAGGGACCAAACAGACACACGATCCTATAAAGAACTCAAATAACATTGCCCAAAATATATCCCTCCAACTGTTTCCAAGCGTAAATTTCACAATCATCTTCATCACACATCCAAGGTCACATAAAGTCAGCATTCCTTGATCCGCCAAATCTCGCATATGCCGCATTACCGAAGAATTCTATCAAAAACCCCACAGACAAAATTTGCTCAGTACAAATAGCTGCTCCGACCAAGCTGAAACTTCCCCGTTCTCGCAGATATCAAGCAATCCAATGACAAACGAATGACCTAATCTGAGCATATGCGCAGCCCGACAGGCAAAAGCTACTACAAATTCCAATCCACCGTATCCCGTGGCCAACCCGACCGATCGACGCGCAGGCGAAAAGAAAGCAGCGACAGACATCATCATTCACCAATCAATCAGGAAACTTTGAAATCGAGCGATGCACACATTGAGAATCCGCGAAATCCCCTGCGTCTTGAGGAGCTCGGACCGGGAGGCGTTGTCGTAGCTCCCCAGGTAGAGGAAATCGGGCAGGATCGCCGTCGGGAACGCGCTGACGTGGACCGACGCCTTCTCCGCCGCCGCGGGCATCCGGTGGCCGCAAATCCCGCACACCTCGCCCTCCTCGTACTTGTGGTAGTGGCCGCACACCCCGCACGGGTTCTCCCTCTCCCTCTTCCTCATGGCGGCTGCTGCTGCTGCTGCTGCTGCTGCTGGAGGCGGCGGCGGATGATTCGGGGAAACCGATTCAGCCCACGCGAAACTGCCGCCGACCCAGATCGATTCGGGGGGAGAGGAAACGCGGGTCTCGAGTAGATTCACGATACGAGGAACGCACCCCCGAGATTGAGATTGCGTGAGGAGAGAGATAGGAGAGGCTTTTAGGAGATTTTGTATTGAATTGTAATTTTTCTTTTCTCTTGAGGAAGCGTCTGATTGATGTTTTTGTCCTCTTTATAGCAGACGGTGCAAGTACGAAGGAGCCACGACTGCGTTATAAAAAAAAAAAAAAAAAAAAAAAAAAAAAAAAGAAAGAAAGGGAAAAGATCAGTCGGATCGGACGGCCTCCGTTCGGATCAGGCCCGAGATCCAACGGCCGCCGTGGAGCGTTGAGGGACCGGGGATCACAGTCTTCCTCCCAGTCATAGCCCCGAAGAGCAAGCAAGATAGGAAAGAGAAGATAAAAAAGATCGGGACTCGCCCGACTCGGACACGCGGACCGAGTCCACTCGGAGAACGAGTTGCCGTCCTTTACTGGGAAGGGACAGGAAGCATCGGAGTCTTATAATGAGATGGAGATTGAGAGATTGAGATGATTTGAGATTGCTACCGAGTCGCTTTCGAGGCTTTAGCCTCGACGAGGAATATTAAGACAAATGATTAGGGGGCGGGGGGAGTAGTGCTTGGGCTTTAAGAATCCAGCTCGATGTACGGCATGATCTTGCCAATGTTGACAACATGCTATCCTGCGAATGATTTTCTCTCCATTGATTGATAGGCCTAGCCATGCCATCATGGGGAGGTGCACAGAAAGTCGGTTTCTTCTTTTTTTTTTTTTCATTAGGTGTCGTGGGACCTAAACATGTCCTTAAACCGTTTGTCTATAATTTAAGACATAAAAATCTGAGGTGTGGATGTAAAATTTTGAGGTATTCCCTCCTGAGCAGGGAAGATAGAGATAAGAGTTAGAGAGGATAAATTTACCACTTTTTTAAAAGTTTTTCGAGAAACTAGTGGGCCAATTAGTTACCGCCGGCATCGGTGAAAGTGGGAGAGGGAGGTGAAAGCCTTTCTATTAGGTTGACTTGACTTGTGTTTCACGAAATAGCTTTCAACTACTTGTCGGCCTAGTATCCTAGCCATACAATCTGTCTATTAAAAAAAAAAAAGGGGAAAATGATACAATTATTTATTAAATTTTGATTCAAATGTATAATGTGATTCATAAATTTTTAATTTGTTCAATTCGGTACTTGAACTTTAGTTCAATATATAATATCATTCATGAAATTTTAATTTATCTAATGTGGTACTTAAACTTTAAGCATGTGTTAAAACTAATTCTTAAATAATAAAAAAATGTTAAATGTTGTCCATGAATTTAACATTGGATATTTTCATATAGTTCGAAAACTAGTTTGAACATTCACCAAATATTGTATATTGAATCAAATTTGAGAGATCATTTGTGTCGTTATCCCAAAAATTTTGTGTCAAAAGGTTATTAAGAAACATGGCTTCTTCCTATGTAATTCCCAAGAGGCAAATGAATTTTATTTGATGATGTGATTGATTTTGGCTATCATAGTGCGCTTCTAGCATGAGGGACTGAGGATCACAATCTTCCCCTTCACCCCCAATGCTTTACCTATTACCACACATCCAATTAAGGCTACCCACCTCTTGGTGGATTTATAACCCAATTTTTTGTCCTTAGCAAGACCTTAAAAGGTTATGACATCCTGAAAAAACATGATAAAGGGAGGGGTTCCTCTCGAAAAAGATAGAATCTCCCATGGGGTCCCCGGCCACAAAGACCTCTCTCGGGGGTCTTGGGAGACCTCACCTGGATTCTTGTGAAGCCAATCCCCCCTTAAACGTGGGGGGGCAGGTTCAGGAAAATGAAAGGTCCGGAGGTGAAATCCTCTGGGGCAAGAAAGAAAGAAAGAAAAGATCAGGACTCACCGACTCGAACTTGCTGACCGAGTCCACTCGAAGAGCGAGTTGCCGTCCTTACCGAGAAGAGGCAGGAAGCAGGGTTTTATAATGAGATTGAGATTGAGATTGCTACTGAGTCGCTTTCAAGGCTTCGCCTCGGAAAGGAATCTTTAAAAAAAATGAGATCAAGGGTGAGGGGGTATAGGGGGAGTGCTTAGGCCTTAAGAATCCAGCTCGGTGTACGGCATGATCTTGCCAATGTTGACAACTGGCTATTCTGCCAATGATTTTCTTCCGTTGATTGATAGGGCTAACCTGTTTTTCCAGCCATGACATCATTGGGGAACACAGAAAGTCAATTTTTTTAACTAACTACCGTGGGATGTAAGTATGTCCTTGAACTGCTTCAAATATATCCATAAATCGAAATAGAGAAAGTAGACTCCATTGCAACTTCTTTGAAAGTTATTTGAAGAACTATAGTAGGCCGATATTATTTGTGAAAGTGGGAGAGGGATGTGAAATCCCTCTTGCTAGGCCAACTGTTTTTCAATCAACTTGTTGGTGTGGTACTTCTGATTACACAGTCTATATATTAAAAAAATGAAAAAAATGAAAAAAATGAAATGATCGTTTTTTGAACTTTGATTTAACATATAACGTGATTCACAAACTTTTAATTTGTTCAATTCAGTACCTAAATTTTAGTTTGATGTGCAATATCTTTCATGAACTTTTTATTTATTGAATGTAGTCCTTAAACTTTAAGCATATGTTAAAACTAATCCTTGGACTATAAAATAATGTTTAATATTATCCATAAACTTAATATTAGATATTTTCATACGGTTCAAGAACTAGTTTGAACATTCATCAAGAATAAATTTAAAATAGTGGGCTAAAGTTCATAAATGACAATGAACGGGATCATATTAAAATTTTATATATCATATTATATATATATATATATATATTTTAAGTCAAAGTTTAGATATCTTTTATGTTCTTATCCTAAAAATATTATGTGTCAAAAGCTTATTTAGAAACATTGCTTATTTCTATGTATTTCATGAGAGGCAAAATCCGACAAAAAAAAAAAGAAATGAGAGGCAAATGAATTTTTATTTGATGATATGATTGATTTTGGCTATCATTAGCGCACTTCTAGCGTGATGACTAGCGCAATCATGAGAGTTTGTAGTCAAAATTTTGCTCCTAATACGGTAAGCAATATTACCTTCCTAGTGCATTTTTCATGTTGAAATGGTCGGTCGATTGTAGGATGGGGAGATTTGAATTTTTCATGTTGAATATATAAAAAGTTCCATTTATTTCGTGAAAAATGTCTCATTTTTAGAAAATATTTCTCATAAAATAAATTTTCAGAAAAATAACGACACTTTTTGGTGTTTGTTTAAAATGAATTAGAAATTATTTTTTGCTATTTCATATTGAAAATTTAATCATAATGAAAACGGTATGAAAATTATATTTTTTAATGCATCTTTAATTACTTTTTCTTTCTCTCTTTCTCTCTTCGCTTTTTCTTTGATCAGTCACGAGCCAATTACGCCAACAAAGCTCAAACTTGTCATAGGCCTTGTGCTCGCCTAAGTTAGTGAGACTCAAGCTCGTTAGATTTTGGGTTGTTGAGCCTTGCTAGAGCTAGTGAGCTTCAAGCTTGCCCGGGCAAGGCTCGCCAAATCAGCAAACTCGAGCCTCACCATAGGCATCGGAATGAAAGAAAGAGAAGGGAAGAGGAAACTTCCAATATATTTCTTTATTGATGAATAAACGTTTTGCCAAGTTTATTTTTTTGAATCAAACGTTGAAAAACTAGAAAAACTTTTTCAGGCGGAACTTGAATTTGTGAAACAAATAGATTTTAAGATATTTATCAGCAATAAAAATGACAAATTAACACATCCCGTTGTGGGAGAGTTAGTTCTAGCGTACATTGCCCCCCCGTTGAGCAAGGTTTGATTCCCCAGCTCGTTCCCTTGTGCGACTTAAGTGGGAAGTTGTGGGAGGTGGGTTTCCACGCTAGTGCCCTGTGGTTTAAGTGTTGTCGGCTTTGAGGCGGTTCCATGGTCACAAAAAAAAAAAATTGACAAATTAAATTACCAATATAATGTTTTTTGAATTGTGTTTAGAATACGCATTCACCCTCAACGAAATGTAAACAGAGTACACTGGACAGGGCAGAGCCCCTTTGCGCGGAAGCTTCCCTTTCGTCTTCCAAACAGTTCAACTGCGAGCAAGCTAGAGAGAGAGAGAGAGTCAAAATCCTACCGGTTTGGCGCGCTAGGGTTTATCGACCGACGGCGATGGCAGGCCCTTCTCGCCGGATGCTCCTCTCTCCCCCTCTCTCCCGATGCATCCGACGCATTTCCTCCTCGCTCGAACCGTTCGAACCGCCGCCCGCCGTCACGCCTCGAAGAGTCGTCGTCACCGGTGAGTCCGCACCGCGCGCTTCTTCTGTTCAACTTAAAGCTCAATCAGCTGTTGTTTTTTCTTTTTCGCTTCGGACGATGTCACATTGATGCTCTTGGGAGGTTTACTCTTGGCTTTTCATGATAAAGATTGGTTTTTTAAATTTATTTTCAAGGCCTGGGTATGGTGACTCCGCTCGGTTGTGGAGTGGAAACCACGTGGAAGCGGCTGATAGAGGGGGAATGCGGGATCAGAGCGATCACGCCCGAAGATCTCAAGATGGATAATTTCGATGGAGAGACGCGGCTGCACACGTTCGAGCAGCTGACGTCCAAAGTTGCCGCGACGGTGCCCCGCGGTACCCATCCTGGCGAATTTAACGAGGAGTTGTGGCTTAATTCCAAAGTAAATAATCTGTTTCCTCGTGACTGTTGGTACTTTGCTTTACATGTGTTTTCCTTCTGTTTGATGATGTACGTTTATATGCGCATTAATGTGGCGATGGGGATTCCCGCCTGAAAGTACTGTATAGATTGATGGCAGATTGCGTATATTTGAACTCCCACTAAGTGACCCTTGCCTTGCTGTGCAACATGGATGATGCACCATGGGTGATTGGAGGAATTGGAAGAGAGCGAGATCGAGTTTTTTCCATTTTAGTTTGCTTACTGAGACTGAAAAGCAGTCGTGCTGCATGCTTATTCAATGTGCCAATTTCGAGCAAATGTTATGCATGCGACCTTGACATTTTGAAAGCTACTTATGGCTCTGATTAAAATTCTTGAGCTTGTAACTATCTAATGATTTTGCTATGGGCCGTAATGAACACATGGGACATTTGTATTAATCTCCAATGCGATGGCAAGTTCTGTGACTTCTTTTAATGCGGTTGGCATTGGCAGGTCTGGCTTGACTATATATCTGATTTAACTGCTGTGGTAGTAAATGAATTTAATCGTGACAGTATGATACTGAAATTTACAAGTTAGTAACCCGATAGAGTTGGGGGCACTGTCTGGAGTTTGCTCATGATTTTATAGTCCGTGGGGAAGTGATATCAATATACTTTACTATGCTTGATCACATTATGCTTGATCACTCCATTTTCCATTGGTATGAGGAACTCCTGTGATATAACAAATCAGTCCCATCGTCTGCTGATGCAATAGGCTGTTAATTCCAAAAGAAGTCATTCATACATGCTGCATAATGAATTTGATCCCTTCTCAATTTCCTGTTTAGGAGCATCGTTCGATTGCAAGATTCATAGGCTATGCACTGTGTGCTGCTGATGAGGCTTTAAGAGATGCAAATTGGCTACCCACTGAACAGGAACAGAAAGAAATGACGGTAATCAATGTATTTCTTGCAGATACTTTGGGAGAATATTACGCTTTATAAATTCTTTGGTGATGTACCTTCCTTTAACTTGAAGAACGCCAGGGGGTTTCTATCGGAGGGGGAACTGGAAGCATCAGTGACATACTGGATGCGGCACAAATGATTTGTGAGAAGGTTTATATGTTACCATTCTATCAGTCATTTACAAAGCATTAACTGTTCCTGCAGTCTCGAACCTGATAAATTGCCTTCTTCTATGATGGTGGAAGCTTGAACAATCTCTTGCTCTTTGTTGCAGCGTCTTCGTCGACTTAGCCCTTTCTTTATTCCAAGGATTTTGATCAACATGGCATCAGGTCATGTGAGCATGAAATATGGTTTCCAGGTGAGTATACAAATGTCGCCAGATGATTTTGTACGATAAAACTATCCGAAAGACAACAGGATAACTTTCTGCTGATGTCTCACTGCATCATCCATTCTCCTAATAAAGATATGACCCTTGAGATTTATGCTTCTTTTCTCGACTGATCTTGTAATTTTTTTAAGCAAACCTAGCCTTCCTCCATGTCTCTTAGAATTCTTAGAAAACATCTCATTGCAATTAACTCTCATGTGGTGGTCTTTCATTCTTTATACATTTTTCTACCAATCACATATCTTTCAAAAATAAGTATTTGAGTCAATTTGTAAATTAATACCCTTGCTTGATCCAATGTCTGCCTTCATATAGGGGCCCAATCATGCTGCAGTAACAGCTTGTGCAACTGGGGCACATTCAATAGGTGATGCTGCAAGGATGATTCAATTTGGAGATGCAAATGTCATGGTTGCTGGGGGTACAGAGTCCAGCATAGATGCTTTATCTATTGCAGGATTTTGCAGGTAAACGCCTGCAGAATGGCATATTTTATTTCCGGGTGGCATCTCTGGAATAGCAATTTCTATTCTTCAGGAAACCCTATTTATTCTTTCTTTCATCGTCCTTCTTTTTGGTCTAGTAAAGCCTATGACACACGGAAAACTAATGCTAGAGAATTGCAGGTCAAGGGCTCTGACCACCAAGTACAATTCCTGCCCAGAGGAATCATCGCGGCCATTTGACTGTGGTCGAGATGGTTTTGTGTAAGTAAACACTTTTTTTATTTATTATTGGCAATTGCCACTTTTAGTTGATTAGTAATATTCCTTATCTAAGATGCACTCGAATATCAGAATTGGTGAAGGTTCAGGTGCTGTAGTGTTGGAGGTGAGTTGAAGATCTCTTTCTTTGGAAATTACCTATATTCCTTTTCCTTTCTATTACTTTCAACTGAATTACCATCTTGTTTTTTTGCCTTATAGGAACTTGAGCATGCAAAGAAAAGAGGAGCAAAGATATATGCTGAGTTCCGTGGTTATGGGATGTCAGGTCATCTGTCAAAACTGTCAAGAAAGAAATTAACAGTTTTGTAAGAGTGCCTTGTTTTCTTGTTCCTTACTGTAGCGATGTTTCAGGGGATGCTTATCACATTACCCAGCCACATGGTGATGGAAAAGGTGCCATTTTGGCAATGACACGTGCACTAAAGCAGGTATGGGAATGATCCATGATAGGTCTGGTCATTTTGAAAGTTTAATGTGCTGGTGAACATTGAAAGGTGTTTTGCGATGTAATAATTATCTAACTACTGTTAAGTTCAGCTTTATTGCTAAATCTCTTATTTGATCTACTTTATAGTGGACCTTCAAAATGGCGCGATGCTCATAAATATTTCTCAGTAGTATTTCTAATTTCTTTTGTTTGCTCCTCTTTCCTTCTCAATAGTGAGCCTGAGATTTCATCTTTGCAGTCAAATGTTCATGCTAACCAGGTGGATTATGTAAATGCGCATGCGACGTCTACGCCTTTGGGTAAACTTGACAGCTTTTTGCTGATTGATCTAATTGTTAGTTATGTTGATAAGTTAATGTGTGAGAAATTTCACAGCATGGTTGATGAAACAAGCAAAACTTCTGTGCAGGTGATGCAGTGGAAGCAAAAGCAATCAAAACAATATTTTCTGACCATGCATCATCAGGTGCATTGGCCCTCTCCTCCACTAAGGTAATTCTTTTGCTTAAATAGGTTCTTTTCATTGAATGGGAATGGGCTTTTCTTGGGGCATGGTAGTGACAAATAGACCCTGCATTGCTGCCATGAACTATAATCTACACTTTATGGTCCCTTCAGAATGCTAATTTATATTTGCATAAGGTTATACAGTTTGTGTACTTTTTAATGGTTTCGAGTTTAATTCCTTTTTCCCTCGTTCTAGTTTAATCTAATTGGAATGCTTATAATTGCACATGTTTTTACTCACTATATGCCAACTTCAGATTACTGTTTACTCACCGACCTCAATAGGATTTTTTCTTATTCTTTAGTTTCTGTTAACTACAGGGTGCTATTGGTCACCTGCTTGGAGCGGCTGGAGCGGTGGAAGCAATTTTCGCAGTTTTGGCCATACACAAAGTGAGGAACTTTTTTCCATTTTACCCAAAAAAAGGAGCAATCTTTCCTTCTGTCTTTCTTGCTCCTTAATTGATTCCACTAAAAAAAGAGCAATCTTTTTTGCTTCCTTTCTTCTGCCCTTATATGACTGATTGTAGAGTGATGTTTTAATGGACACGAACATCTGTTGGCTTTAGTATCTTTTATGCTTTGATGAGTACCTCTAGAATTTCTGTGTATGCCATGGTTTCGCCAGAAATTTTTTTGTAGTATTATGGCCAAATGGATGAATCAATTCTTAGTGTTCATGGTTTTACCATTTCCAGTTGTTTGAGCATAATTTGTAAATACAGATGAGTTGTCCTTAGGTCTGAGCAACTTGGTGGACGTACCCTTCAGTGGGTTTAGAAGTGGTAACTAAGTTGGGTTACTGTCACCTCTATGAACTTTGTCACTGTGAGTCTAAGTGGGTGGTCAATGGTGTTCTTGCAGGGAATCGCACCTTTGACTCTTAATCTTACCAGACCTGATCCTGTGTTCACCGACGGCTTCATGCCTTTGACTGTTTCGAAGGAGATGCTGGTGAGAGCAGCAATGTCCAATTCTTTTGGCTTTGGAGGAACGAATACATCACTACTGTTCACCACTGCTCCATAGCTTAGATCCAGTGCCGGCACTCAATACTCTGCATCTGAAATGTGAAGAGGCTGTTCGATGGAAACTGCAGATGCAATAGAAGCAAAGCATGAATGGTGCAAACGGAGGCTAAAGGATTTTCTTTTTTCCCTGGAGAAGAGGCCCAGGCGAATGAGAACAAGAGGAAATGTTTCATTTTTACAATTCGGCTCATGTTATTTCACCCATGGAGAGACTGTAACATTCTTTTTTAACTTACTGAGTTTGATGAAAACAATCTCAAGAGAACTGGTTGATTAAAATAAAAAATAAAAAGAGTGAAAGGTGTTATTTATTGAAAATGCAAATGTTTCTATTGTTCTTTCGTGCAAGTTTGATTCTCTATTTTACTTACTACTTTGCTCAAACTGATTTTTATGAAGGATTTTTTTTTTTAATTCTCTATTTTACTTACTACTTTGCCCAAACTGATTTTTATGAAGGATTTTTTTTGTAATAAGTTCGAATCTCGAGTTCACAATCTTAACCAAAGAATTTTCCTGAAGAAAAAAAAATAAAACTAGACAATAATGTTAACAAAAAATTTCCCCATCATTAAAATTTTGTTAGAGCAAACGAATATTACATGACTCTCGGGAAAAGGTAAAGGACAAGTAAAATTCTTCAATTTGGACAGGAAAGAAACGGAGGCAATGATTTTGTAAAGGTTGATTATTATCAGACTATCAGTGCTGGTGAAGATTACGTTAAATTATTTAAATTTTATATCGTGTCTTAAATTACTCAGGAGGTGAAAAGTAGCAGGAGAGCCTTGTAATCATTCAAGTTGGTGCCCAATTTTAACAAGTCATATCACTGAGTTGACCACGAATGGGAGTCTTGTTTAATGATTTTCCTTGTCTTATCATTGCGGGGGGTGGCTGTCCGCCGCCCTCACTCGACACTTTCGACGCGCAGCGGAGTCAAAGGCACGAACGGCCAAGATCGATCGTGAAGAACCAACCGCTGAGATTTCGGGATGGAACACCGGACACCCGAAGGGACGGTCCAGATGAAGCCAAACTCGATCCAACGGCGATCAAGCCAATCGCATCCCCCACTATTGAACAAATCAGAAAAGAGAGACTGAGAGAGGAGATAGAAATTTTCTTATCCTTCCTGTCTTCTGTTGTTTTGACCGGCGGAGGGAGAAGCTGATAAAAGTGCCGACGATGGCTGCCGCGAGCGGAATCGGGGTCGTGGGGCTCACCGTCACGGCGAGGCCGTCGTCCTCCAAGCTCCCTAGGCCGCCCTCCTCCCGCGCTTGCGTGAGAATGGCCGTCTCTCTCGACCAGGAGAAGAAGGCGTACACCCTCCAGAAATCCGAAGAAGCCTTCAGCGCCGCCAAGGTAAATTGAAAGACATTCAACAGAAAGGCGAAAAACTTGCGTTTTTCCGGGAATCCGATCTTTTTCTAGTCGACCCTTTTCGTTAGAAATGCCCCCGGAAGAAGATTTGGGCTCCCCCCATTCATCGGCTGCTGGTACCCATTTGATTGTATTGAGGCTGGCGACTTTTTGTTTGTGCTGAAAGCATTGCCCGGTGTGTTTTGAGTTGATGTGGGTGGGATTTGGAGTCGATTTGATCACTTTATCCGATGCTAGTCCTACTCCATTTGAGATGCGGATGTTATGCTTCTTCGGTGCTTTACGTGTGCCATCACAAGCTTTCTTTGTATATTGTTTCGGTGGTGGTGGTGGTGATGATGAATAATGGCATGTGTTTCTGTTGTTGATAGGAATTGATGCCCGGAGGTGTGAACTCCCCGTCCGTGCATTCAAATCCGTAGGCGGCCAGCCTATCTTGATGGATTCTGTCAAGGGATCTCGCATGTGGGACATCGATGGCAACGAGTATATCGACTATGTCGGGTCTTGGGGTCCTGCCATTATTGGTCATGCCGATGATGAGGTCCTCTTCTTTTTACCACCTCGCATTGTGGCATCTGATGATATTAAACTCGAACATCATCTCGCATCTAATCTTTCAATATATTATTCTCAGAGTTCTTCTTCTTATTTATTTATTTATTTATTTTTTTAAATGTCTTTGGCTGAATTCAACTTCAACCGTCTTGCCTTGCTTCCTGTTGCATTTGGTGGAACCAGTGTCTGCATCTGTGCGTGCTCTAAGTTGACGTTCATTCTGAGTGAAGTAGGAATAAGTGCCTAGAAAAGATGGTTTAGATTTCACGAGAAGCAAGAAAATATTTCAAGGAACTTCGGATGTACTGAAAATGTGAAAGTAAATAAGCATGGTGGTTCATTTGGTTGAGTCTCTTGGGGTCCTGCCATTACTGGGTATGCTGATGATGATGTCCTGTTCTTTCTCATTGCCTCGCATTGCTGACATCCAGATTTCATTAACCTCAAGAAACGTCTCACATCTTGTCTTTTCATGAATAGCAATTCTCGGTGTTTGAAATCTGTCTTTACTAGCTGTTGTAATGGATGTAACAAGTGTCTATATCTCTTTGCGGTTTTAAATTGATTTTTTCTCTGAGTGAAGCGTGCATAAGTACCTAGACAAGATGTTTTAGATTAGGCCAGAAGTAAGAAAAAGTTTCTAGGAACTTCTGATTTACCAAATTGTGAAAGTACTTGAGCATGATGGCTCATTTGGTGTTGTCCATCTATCTACTGCATATCGCATTCATGGTGCCACAATTCATTTCTTATGTGGCCCAAATATCTGCCCGCAGGTCCTGGCAGCCCTTGCCGAGACAATGAAAAAGGGAACCAGTTTTGGTGCTCCCTGTCTTCTGGAGAATGTTCTGGCTGAGATGGTTATTTCTGCAGTTCCATGCATAGAAATGGTTCGGTTTGTCAATTCCGGCACAGAAGCATGCATGGGCGTGCTCCGACTGGCCCGTGCCTACACTCGGCGGGAGAAGATAATCAAATTCGAGGGTTGCTATCATGGTCATGCTGATCCCTTTCTTGTGAAGGCCGGCAGTGGTGTTGCTACTCTGGGGCTCCCCGATTCTCCTGGAGTTCCGAAAGCAGCCACTATAGACACTCTGACTGCTCCATTCAATGACGCTGCTGCTGTGGAAGAGCTTTTCAAGACCCACAAGGGGGAAATTGCTGGCGTTATTCTGGAACCCGTCGTGGGAAATTCAGGCTACATTGCTCCTAGACCTGGTTTCCTTGAAGCCATTCGCCAGATTACAAAAGATAATGATGCTCTCCTCATCTTTGATGAAGTCATGACAGGATTCCGCTTGTCTTATGGTGGTGCACAGGAGTATTTTGGAGTAACTCCTGATCTGACGACTCTAGGTAAGATCATTGGCGGTGGTCTTCCTGTTGGTGCATATGGTGGGAGGAGGGACATCGTGGAGTTGGTTGCACCAGCTGGACCGATGTACCAGGCAGGTACCTTGAGTGGGAATCCGTTAGCAATGACAGCCGGAATCCACACTCTTAAGCGGCTGCAGGAGCCCGGAAGCTATGAGTACTTGAATAAGATTACTGGCGAACTTGTCCAAGGCATTGTGGATGCTGGAAAGAAGGCTGGGCATGCCATGTGTGGCGGATACATACGTGGGATGTTTGGCTTTTTCTTCACAGAAGGGCCAGTTTACGACTTTTCGGATGCGAAGAAGAGTGATACTGAAAAATTCGCAAGGTTCTACCAAGGAATGCTAAGGGAAGGCGTGTACTTTGCCCCTTCCCAGTTCGAAGCCGGATTCACCAGTTTGGCGCATTCTCCTGAAGACATCAAGAAGACGGTGGCGGCAGCTGAAAGGGTCTTCCGACAGATTTAGGGCATTGTGGTTGTACTACTGTTTTTGTGTCCCGGTTTTGTTCTTGACATTTGTGCTTTTTTCCCCGCTGTAGCATGATAATCTTTCTTGTAGATTAATCAATTAGTGTGTATGCAAAAGAGAAAGGTTTGCCCTCCTGATTTATTGCACATCTTGGATTTATTGAGTCTCTTTGTAATAGTAATATTGTTTCTATCCTGTAACTGGCATAAATATCAATGAAACTTCTCATAGTTTCTAGGAGAGCAACGAAATAAGAGCAGTATGGTTTCTGAATTGCTGTATTGTATCCATGTTCTTTCATACTTACAGGGACTTGGCGAGCTAGTAGATATCATCTTATTGAATGTAAGAAAATCCAACAATGGTCCAGCGTCTGAAGAACATAGCATCCGCATGAGATTCTTTGACCCAAAAAAAGGAGGCAAGCAACATGACTTCATGAGAAGAAATTAGTATTCAAATCTATTTGTTGGAAGGATGCTTTCGCATCCATTCTCCATCAATCGATATAATTAACGCATTGTGCCTACGCCCATCTAATCTAAAGGAAGTAACTTTCCATATATTCTTAATTAGTAATTTTCACATAAGTACAAGGACTCATTTATTGATCTAAGAAGCATCAGCTAACATCAGTGAATTGAACCAGAGTCATTTTTTTTGCCCACGATGTGATAGATGTACCCGCTAACATGTTCCTTCACGTCAAAAGTCTAAACCTTATGATTGGCCTGCTTCTTCCACCCGACGCAAGCTAGTGTCCTTGACATGCAAAAAATCATTCATTGTTCCAACTTTCGTGTATGATGTATGAGCGCAAATCGTGAGCCATGATTGGATCAAAACAAGCCAGATGTATCATGTGCATTGAAACTAGAAATACTTACAACCATCTAGAGAAATTGCACATGACATTTTCTTTGCTGGAAAATATGGTACAGTGCTCTCAAGAGGACATTTGTTGTGAGATGCAATTAAATTATGAAGAGAATTACATTTACATGTCTATTCTTTCCTTTCATCAAGCTACATTTTACAAAACAGAAGCATATGAAGTTAAGAGTATGCCGATTTGAAACCTTCAGTAAGGGTAACTACTTTTGCTGATACCTTGGATTGCAACTTGGACGCAGCTTGTCTAATATCCTGTGGACATTACTCAATTAATCAGCTCATGAAGTCAGTCACCAAGCGAGCAAACTTAGAAACTGCTTTCCAAACTAACTGATATGCCCCCATTCACTGACCTTGGATGATTGGATACTCTCAAGTTTTTAAACAACAAATATTCTGACAGTAAAAGTTCAACACAAAATGTACACTTACGCTCACTGAAGTATATATACACGCAACCATCCAGCTAGCAAAAATTAAGATGATGCATGAGGGTGCTATAAAGTATAAAGTGTAAATGTGTTCTTTCAGACATAAAAGAATCCACTGACTGGAAATCTGCGGTATATACTCAAGAAAGCTCTAAGAATAGAATGAGGACATATAAACATCCATGGTTGAATGTCCTTTAGAATATTACCTCGACATTGTAACGGGAAGAAAAATGAGTGAGCAATATCGCCTTACTTCGAATCCATTGAGCGTGTTCAATAATCTGCATATGTAACAGAATCAGCCCAGTTCATGGTCCTTCAAATTTGGAATTTCTGGAGGTAAGTGATGGAGAAGTGGGGGGATCAACATACCTCAAATAAGTGAGTGTGGCCATGTTGCTGTGCATGCTCTATACTTATGTTATCATCAAGAAAAGTCGCCTGGTTCATGAATAATACCAGATTTTGTTAGGTTGATCTGATATTATATATAATGAAACTACTACTCAAGATTATGTTCATTATAGATAGCGACAGTGAGCACACGCATCTAATCGGCCATGTCACAAGATACTTGTGCTTCACTGTACTCTTCAGCAGCTAGTACTTGTCAGCAACTTACTGACTCATTTCTTAATGCAAGGCTGCCATGGCTCAAACTTCAAACTATGGAGAGAAATGTCTTAAAAACATGACCTATTCAAATGTGGTAACCAGGAAAATAGGACCCGAAGCATATCTGTATGGTTGTGACGTGCATTAAAATATAATGCAAACAGATTTCTAAAGAAAGTGAGGCTACTGTTAAAGTGCAGGCATGCAAACTTAATTAAACTATTTTGATAGTGCCAAACTAATTAATATAACCCAAGCTTAAGGATAAATTTTAATACTCTGGCATCTCAATACACAGAAACAAGCTAGATTTTCATTTTAATTAAATAATTTGGAACAATCACTAGCTGGACCACTAAATAGCAGCAAACATTAATGATCTCTATGATGATAACAATGAATATACCAACACAACTAACATTGGGACTAGAGACTTTTCATTCACACCTCAGTTATCAGAACTTTTGCCCTTAATGCATCTGCACTGCGTGGATTAAGCATGTAATCAGATGTTGTATCTCCGGTAAAGGCCACCTCTGGAGACAAAATAGTGTCTGTAATCTAACAAAAAAGAAAAAGAAAAGGGGGTTTAAATGAGTGAGAGGGAAAAAAAGTTAAAGCCTATTACTATGAATACTAGAAAACCAACTTTAACTTGTAGGAGTTACAGTACCTCAACACCAGACTTCTTCAAGTTCTCGATTTGGTTCCCTTTAAGATGAATGTACCGTTTCTTTAGTTTTTTCCTAACAGAGTAAATGACATAACCCTGAAAAGAACAATAACCATTTCACTTTTTGATTTTATGTAGGATCGGTACCTCCCAGTGCCTTTCATTGGATATCACTTTGGAAAAAGAAACACGGCAAACAAAAAAGACCCTAAAAGAACAATTTATAGCTAGCTCTAATCTTAAAAAAAGCTAGTACTCAAGAACTTAGCATACAAATATTACAAGATGCAACTGTTTTGCCTTCTAGAAGTATTCTCAAAACCACAACATGGTTTGAGCATCCCTATGAAGTGAGCATCCTCATTGCACGTCTGGGAAGGTCAAAGGAAGCAGTCTCACTCTTGCATTGGCTAGAGACCACATTCATCAGTAGATAAGGAGAAAGTGCTCACCCCTAATCCACAGGGAGCCTTTCAAAGAAAGAAAAAAGATGGATTTTCACATCTTTTCCAGTCCCATGGCAATGATATGGTCATCTTTCATAATTTCACAAATTCTGCAGAATCCTCATCAAAATCTAGAAAGCAAAAATGTTCTGTTGCAGTCTGACATTGCATAATTATTTCTACGTACACTTAAAAGTATAAAGAAAAACCTTGTAAGTCATACCTGACTGGGAAGAACATGGTTAGTTTTGAATGGTCGAACGACGAGATTATTTCTCAATTCATACGTTTCTCCTGAGGTTAAATTCATGAATGAGTTTCCAACCAAAAAAAAAAAAAAAAAATTCATGAATGAGTTCCAACATTCTTAGTACAGGATAAATCTTTCATGGATCAAATTGGGAAACTAAAGCCACATACCCACATCTAATGCAACCAAATCCAGATTCAGTTCCACTTGGCTCATGGTCCTGTGAATGTCAAGTAGTTTCTCCACATCTTCTTTAATGCAAGGAGGAACAAACACTGTCGGAGGCTTCAAATTATACAAACCACGGAATGCGACATACATTGGCAACCCACCCTGAAAAAATAATACAGATTAAGCTCCCCACAACATCCAACAGTCAAAATTTGATATTAGATTGTCTAAGCATTGGTAGACTAGGATCACTCGGAAGCCAATCAAAGTCCAACATTCAAACTGAAAAAAAAATGCACTTTTCATTGCAATTCAAAGGGAAAAGAGGAGGGACAAATATGAAAAAGGAGAGCTTGCACTAAATGATACGATGCAAAGAGCATTAGGCACATAAGAACAACATCAACATCAACACACCGAGCCAATCACACCTCGGCATTTCGCAAACTCCGTTGGTTTCCATCCAAGAACTCGAGAATGAAATTAAACGAACACGTTTCCAGCATTCCTACACTGACAAAAGATCTGCTCATTCCATCACATCATCACACACATCATTTCCATTTTTCTCCTAGAACTCCCCATCCTTGTGACGAGAAGCGGGGGGGAGGACAAAAAGCAGCGGCGGAGCCTTACAATGTGATCGAGGTGCGCGTGGGTGATGAAGACGAAATTCTGGTGAATGGCCCTCGTGGGGCACCTGCCGATGTCGAAGGCGCACTTGAACTCGGGCACGATCACGCAGGTCTCGTGGCCCCCGACGGAGACACCCTCGATGGAGAACCCCTCGACGTCGACGCCCTTGCGGGCGACCTCGGCCCGCGCCTTCCGGTACTCTTCCTCTTCCTCCATCGCCCGGTGGATCGTGGACAGGTAGCCGGAGCTCTTGAGGGGATTCACGGCGCTCGCCGGGAGGGAGAGCGCGGGAGGACGCCGGCGAAGGTTGGGGATTTGGTGGCGCCGGCGGTGGTGGTGGTGGTGGAGAGGGAAGATTTGGGGGGATTTGGAGGGAGAGATGGGGATGGAGATTCGCATTTTCTGGCTGCTTTGGTTGAAGATGAGAGAGAGAGAGAGAGAGAGAGAGAGAGAGAGAGAGAGAGAGGGTTTATGGGAGGTTTTTTGCAGAGAGAGAGTGTGAAGGTGTGGAGGGAAGACAATAATCCGACAAGCGCGATGAAGAAGATGAAACAGTGACCAGATAGGATTATTATCTTTGGGCGAATTGCATTTTGACCTCGGATATTGGCATTTGTTTGCAAATTGCTGCCCAATTTTTATTTTTTTTTTACTTTTTTGGAGTGTTTGCAGTGTCCTACTGAAGTCTTGAAATCGGTTGCAGTGTCCGCCCGGCGTCGAGTGAACGTTTTTTCAGTTGAAGCTCCGGTGGTATGCTAATCACGTGGTCAGCTCGCTCTCTTATGCACAGCAAATCCGTTTGACCGCAAATGGTGAATAGTGAATTACATTTTATTTCCTGGGCCTCAAGTTTTGGTGCATGTGGTAAGTCATCCTGTAAATTTTCAATAGTTTTTCAACTGTTTCCACTGGCATGTTGAAATGAGTTTCAAAGTCATCTTAACATGGATCTCGACCAATATATATATATCTAACTTTCTTGGGAGATCAGTTTAGGCAACCTAAGCGGAGTTGTCTTGCTATTGTTCCGTTCATGCGTGTGGCGATGGCATAGCCTCTACCAGCCAACGTGCTAGACTGTTCCTTCCTCCCTCTCTCCCATTCTTTTCTATTTTATTAAAACATCCTTATTCCATTTATTTATTGTAGAAATTGTTAAATCGTTTCTTCTAATTTTGAGTGATTTCTCACTCTAAAATTCATATAAGTCAAGTATTTTTCAAGATGTGGTATAAGAATAAAATTTAGTGCATTGTTCCATAGCATTAACGTTTGATACTCGAATTATATTTATCAGGAGGTACTGTTAGGGCTAGAATATTGTACCTTTTGTTTAACAAAAAAACCAATTAAATTATAGAGTAAACACCATAATTTGTGCTCATAAAAAAATGTCCAAGTCGTCTTTATATATTGTCTTTATATATTGAACAGGTCGTTTTCTGAAAATGATATATAAAGTTTGGTTGATTACATGATTTTCGATAGTTTTGGAGGCCATAATCAAAACCAAAATGCAAATTTGGGTTAGATATATTATAAAAGAAAAGAACTATTAAAGGTGTAGGCCATTTATGAAAATTGGCCGAAGTCCAACACTGAAGGGTATTGCAACTAATTTCAGGACTTCAGGGGGAAATTGGAAAAAGCTAAAAAAATCAACGGGCAACTTACAACAAGTGCCAAAACTTGAAGGGCAAAATGCAATTCACTTTTATTGTGGACCCTCTTGAAAACTGAAGGAAAGAATTAGTCATGTGACAAGCACATGACAAAAGGTCCAGTTAAAAAAGAGTCAAGAGTCAACGCCAGGATGGAAATTACAACCGATTTCGAAATTTCAGGTGGCCTAATGTAAAGTGCGAAAGTTCAAGGGTAAAGAGGAATAAAGAAGGCGAATGAAAACGGAGAATGAGAAGGCGAAATCAACGGTGATGAAACGATTCATGTAAACAAAAGCCACTGTGTTTTCCATGTTCATCGTTACATATTATCTGCAACCTATACAGTGAGTTCAATGGATGGTGACAGTCGTGACTCCAGTCCCATGTTGAAACCGATTCACACAGCAAGAGCAATTGCCAAGAATGATCCCGTGCAGGTTTCAATCCCACAGACTGAATTGTGCCGTGGCCGTGGCAAAGTGGCACATCTGAACTTACTTCAAACCGCGGCTTATGACAGACACTCACATTCAACACCCTCTTCGAAGAAACACTCAAAGCAATTTTCCTTCCCCAGCTTGGCGGATCATGACTGCTGAAGTCGGCACCATGCCCTGCTCTCTGTGTGTATCCTACGGCACTGTACAAATTGTAGGCCAGCACGGGTCTCTCTCACTGGCATCTGAGAACAGTAATCACAGGAAGCGCATCAATAGGTTCTTCAAGTTTCCCGCCTCAGCATAGGACACGTCGCTGCAAACGGTGATTGTTGAAGCAGAGCAGACTATATCAGCGTCCTGAAGGGTGAAACCGTGGATTATTGGCAATGGAAATCCTTTGGCAAGGTGTGCATTCACATACGGCAAGAACACAGTTTCAATAACTGTCCATATTACTGGCTGCAGCAAGCAAATACCGGTTTCTTATAGATCGTCAAAGAAAACATAAAAAAAAATGTGTAAACTACAAAAGTTGCAAAATGATCAAACTTCTTTTCATCATATACCTGAATAAGATAAATTCGCAGATTACCAATGTTACTCCACTTCAGTGACATTGCAAAATCATTCAATTTCACACCTCCAGCAAGATTGTTCTGTAAGATTTTAACTGAACCGGAACCGCGTATCACCTGAAAAACCACAAGAATTTAAGTGAAGACCGTCATATATGTAAGTAAGGAACCAAAAAGAAAAAACTATTATGCAAGCACATCCATCATGCTATAAGTGCTCGAGTTATGAATGGACAAGACTGGACAATAAATAGTGTGGAAAAGTGTAAGTAATGAACCAAAAAGAAAAAACTATTATGCAAGCGCATCCATCATGCTATAAGCGCTCGAGTTATGAATGGACAAGACTGGACAATAAATAGCGTGGAAAGGAGCAAATTAGCACTCGCACAGCATTAGATGCAAACAAGCTGTAATATTTGCCCAATAACAGCTATTTCATCATAGCTACATCAACATGCAAGTTGCCCAACAAAGACTGCTAATCATCAACTTTCTAGGTCCACCATAGTTGAAAAAATTATATTACAGGTGTCCAAGTCAAACGATGGGCCGTGTTAGGACTTTTACTAAAGCATAAGCATGGAAACAATACTGCTCAAGAGTCATCTTGCCTTGCAGCACTTCATTGCCAAAAGCCAACAACACTGATGCTTGTCAACAGTTTCAACATTTGTCCCAAGTTCTTCACAAATCACTTCAATGTACTAAATTTGATGATCATCATCGTTGACAGTGGTTTTACGGCACACTAATACCGATATATACAATAATGCAATCAGATTGTCAGAAAGAAGGAAGACAAACGAAGAAGTGGGAACTAAACTCACCAACAAGAAAATTATATATTCACAAAAGCAAAAACTTCAGCATCATCAGTTATAACAGCAAGCAGTTTGTTATATTTCCACTTACCAATGAGATGCATGCTACTGGTATTACTTTGCCTGCTTCCAGAACATCAATTATCAGGTCTGCATATACAGTAGCATCTATATTGTTCTCTGATATCCTGATCTCTGGAGGAGAAGACAATGATATATTCAGGTCCATATCATCATTTGGGTATTTTTTATACAATTGGGGAATAAGAAATCTCCATTCAGCGGTATTCAGAAGAGATTGATCCAGCACTTTATCCACGGTCCAATGCATAAACTTTGCCTGACCACAGAAAATTGTCAACTTATCTTAGAAGATATCTAAGGAAAACAAAACGCTATGTCATAGAATAACTATTCTATTTAGTAACCTTAAATTATTGAAATTCTATCAAGATACATTGTGTTCAAATCTAACTAGTGAAAGTAAAGGAGGAACCCTCATCAGCCTGTCACGTTTTCCTATTCAACAGACCCCAACAGTAACACATTCTCCAGCTCCAAAAAGAAAAGAACAAAGCCAGATTTTTTTTTAGGACAATGTGGTATCCACTATCAGCAAAGTTTCTCCTTAGATGATCTTTTCTAATATCTTCTACTGCAGACAATCATCACGAGTAACATGTGGAGAGATAGCATGACCATGATTGGAGACACATGAGGTTTAATCTCCATACAACTCTGCCCAAACCAAGGTATATCATATGACGTGTGCGATTCTAGCAACCAAATCAGCCTCCAATCAATAGGTTGACATGCAAATTTCAAATTAAGTGGTGCCCCACAATGAAATTTACATGCAAGAGCATCATAATTTTTATCTGAAGCAGAACTAATGGCCTAATTGAGTATCATTGCATCGAAAACTATAAGCAGTTGACAACAACAGGTACTTGATTATTATATCATGCGAAATAGAGTTTATAAATATTGCTCCCCTGTTTCTTTACAAGACGCCCAGTCTTCATAAAAAAATTAAAGCATGCTAATTGCTACATGACTTATCTCAACTCAACATCAACATCTTCACCAAAAAAAAAAAAAAGGTTAGTTAAAACTAACACCGGAACAACCTCTATTCCAACTTCAATTGCTCAGTATATCAGAAAAGTAACAGTACAACTATTGTTTAAACTTACATCATAATACAAGGATGATGCAGAGTTGAACACAGCCTCATCTAATGTAATCCCAAGCATTTTGGCTGGATCTCTACAGAGAACTGAAAGGCCTTGATTTCTGTGGTAGTAGAAGTTGGGAAGTATCTCGTTCTGTCGTCCCATGAATAAACCATTGATCTCAAATCCAATTGAAGAACTACTCAATTGAGGATCATTCACGAATGTTACATTAAGAGAGGCATTATGATCCACATGAACTTCTTTTGGGAGAGATTGGAGAAGGTTATCAAGTTTTGATATCCCTTCTTTAAGCTTTTTTGTTATGGCATTTTCCACTGCTGAGGCAATTTGTGCTCCAAACGCATCGACCATTCTAAAAGATGAAAAAAGGGAAGTCACAAAAAAGAAAAGGCCTTCCAACCAATGGTTAATCCCATTTGAGAGTGAACATGTGATGCCGTTAAAGATTCATTCAAGGAAGCATTCATTGCTCTGACTTGTAAGTAGTTAAACCTTGCAGAGTAAAGAAGAAAGTAAAGGGCAAGGAAACACACAAAAACCTTAAAAACTTCCCGTCCATGTCCCAGAATAAATGAAGGCAAGATAAGACACCTTTCCATGCAGTCATTGCTTAGAAGTTAGAATCAACCTCTACCTAAAGTTAGTAGCTTCAACAAGCAGCAAGGAATTGGATGAATGCAATCCTTGACTCTTTTACAGTAGAAAGTAATTGTACTAATGCTAGAGTTGCATCACCAGAAAAAGTCCAATACCAAACAGATGATTACAACTGGAACACAATTCCTCACCTCTACGCACTCTCAAAACTGCATTGCCTATGATAAACTAGCATAAGCAGCTCCAAATGATGAATAGCAGTTTGAGCTAAACGCTACTTAAATAGGATATTCTCAAGCAAATTGCAGGGCAAGGAGAAGCAGCAAAGGGATATTGTAATTGGGGAAGAAAAAAAAAAGAAATGCATGGGGCTAGCACTCTAACCAATTGACAAAATTAGCACATTAAGACTATTGCAGAATAAAGTTATGCTTCAAAGGATGAGAAGGAACTATACGATACTTTCTATGGTAGCTATATACTTCAAAGGATGAGAAGGCACTCAAAGCCAATTCATGATATCTACAACAACAGGAAAAATTCCACAAGCAAGAAAGAGCAGCCTAGGTCAAAGATTGACGAGCTACCACTACTGCATACCCTTGATAAAGCCAAGCTGCGCCTCCATCCAACTTTATCGATATATCTTGAACATGACAACCGGAGTTCATTAAAGAGAGCTTCAGGGTACCTTCATGGTTCTCCAAGCCTACAGTTAGCCCCACTTCCATGCCTTCAACCTAAGCGATGAGAAGCGAGTAATGAGATCGAAATCGCCTCTCAGCTAAACATCTTCCCAAGAATTTAGCAGGCAAAGACAAAACTGCCGCAAAACGAGCATTTCAATGCAATATGAAAAGCAAATCCCTCAGCATCCCTAAACTGACGCAAGAAGGGCGTCTCCAATTGATCTAGAAAAAAACTCAACCTAGGCTAGAGGCACTTCATATGACTAAACCACGCATCAATTTGGTAACGAAACAGCCGGAAGCGACTTGGTCAAGTCCGAGTCAGCACCTGAACGGAAGCGCCTCCCTTGTCGGAAACCTCGACCGGCACGAGCCAAGTGTTCTGGTACGAGTAGAACCAGTTCATGCTCAGATTGCAGGTCGTCCCCGACGCGACGAGGGCGACGCCGGAGTCCCCGGGCCGGAGGTGCGAGCTGGAGACGCCGATTTCGTAAATCGTGATGTCGGAGAGGACCATCCTGACGTTGCCGACGAAGGGTATCTTCTGGGATTTCTCGATGTCCGGCAGGCGGAGCGGGACCGCGGAGGCGATCGCCTTGGTGACGAGCAGGTCCTTGACGAAATCGAGGCCGTTCTGGGATATGAGGATCGACGTGAAGGCGTCGTCGCCGGCGGGCTGGGAGCGAGACTGCGACGGGACGACGAGGAGGGAGATGAGGAAGGAGGAGACGAGGAGGAGGAGGAGGAGTGCGGCGGGAGCAGGAGGCGACGCCATGAGCGGCGCCGGATCGGAGGGGCGAACTCGGGGTTGCGGCTGAGTCGGAGCGGGCGAGTTGGGTTCGGAAGCGGTGGAGGAGGTTGGAGACTTGGAGTTTAGTGTTAGAAAACAATGCTCCGTCCGGGCATTAATGTCCGAACGAAGGTAATTTCGGCCGCGATGCGAAGATGCTTAAGTATGATCCCACGTTTGATTCATTTTTTAACAAATCAATGTGCTCTTGGAAAAAAAAAAATATAAAAAGAAAATGATGAAAATTACGCAATTTGATTGAATAACTAAACTTTCCATAACATAAGATCCCGTCACCTGGCCCAGCAAATTCTCGTGCCAATTCTTGCCGGCCCTTGTTGGTTCTATCCATGGAAATAGCTCCGAACCACTTACACACTGATTGGAATTACAATGATATCTTGCTGAATCTAATTTTAAATGTTTTGATTTCTGTTTAATCTCCATTTTTTTTTTTTTTTTTACTCCATTAACCTTATAATATAGACCATCTTGATAAAAAATTGAACATATTCATTTTCGGGTAACTCTCAGTGGTTTTGTAGACAAAATGGCTAGCGACACTAGAAATCAAAACTCAAGGGGAAAAACTTTAAAAAGTTCAGGAGCAATTGTGGAAGGGTGCCCAAGTTGATGAGGATAATCCGTAACTTCTCTAATTTCAAAGGTAATTGCGCAACAAAGCCAAAGTTCATGGGCATTCGAGCAGTCATCTCGTAATTCTAGAAATCGGATGGTTTCTTTTATTGCGCAAAAACTCCGATAAGGATCTCTTCCATTTGACTCTTGCATGCAAATGAACGGGGTTGAGTAAACTCCTAATCAAAAGGATCAAAGTCAATGGCTTTCGTAAGCGTAAGATGGATTGAGCAAACGTCCAATTGGAATAATGTGTACGAGACTCAATCATTTGATTAGAATATGAATTTTTGTTTCGAGCATTATGTTTGTGTTTTCTTTTTTCTTTGCTTGTTGTACGAGAAAGAATCACAAGTAGGGACAAAATAATCGTTACTGGCGCTCACAAATCAAGGATTTTATGGGTATGATCGGGGCGCACTAAATTACACGGAGATTCGAGAATTTTAAAAAGAAAGATGTTTGCAATACCGAAAAGGAACTTCTTGTAAATGGTCGAAGGGATTGAGTCCATGCAGAAGGCTTTTCAGCTTTCACACGTTAGCCCGAAGGAATTTGGACCAAACCCAAATAGCGTTTGGTGAACATTTATTTTACAAATTTTGGTATCCAATTTGAAAAGTAATTTTTGGAATAAAATTTGAGAGAATGAATTGATTAGCTCGCTTGAGGGCTGACTAAAAAACCAATCCAACTTGAGTGTCGGCTCGGTCGTCACAAGCCCAATGCCTCTGCATCGAGGTTGTGCGACCTTGGGCCTCGTCGGAGGCCATGTGACACCAATGCCATGGTCACACAAATCCCACGTGGAGGTTGTGCTGTAGGCTTGCTGGCTAAAAAATCCTTATTTCTCTCGTAATCTTAACAAAAAAAGATTATTTCCTTTTCTTCTCTCTTTTCTTCATCATATCTCTGTGCTTTGCAAGAATAACTCGTAGCTTGAAAATAGCCATACTCAGCCATCCCGGCCCACCACCTTTCCTCCACAATAGGAGTGATCGGGTCCAAGGTGGGTAGGGTCTAGACATAGACCTTGTACCCAATCATATTATAACCAGTTCTTTTTTTTTTTTTTTTTGACCCTGTTCCTGATCTATCGTGTTTTTCCAATCCGGGAATAGGGTTGACCCTGTTTATATTGGAACTTGTGTTGCATAAAAATTACTGTATCTTTATATTAACCTTAGAGAAGCAAGTCTTGATGAGTTGTTTGTTGAAACAAAAATAAAAAGGCTGGACCAAGCACATCCTTCAACCAAACTCATTGGGAACATGTATAAAATTTGGACCCCCTTAAAAAAACAACAAAGTATATAATTCGACCATAAGAAATCACTCAATTTTTACTCAACTTCAGTGTTGTGGAAATACAAGTTTCCTATTATCTCTGTCATGAACAAGAATTACAAGCTTCACATAATACTCTATGTGGAATAACAAAAAGCTTGCCATTCGTTGATAACTCAACGCTGAAAACAATGGCTAAATCTTCATTGTATAACTAGTAAAGAAAAGAATAATATGTGTTCATGTGATAAAGATTGAAGAACAAGAATCCATCTTGTACGAGAGCGGATGCAAACAACATTGTTCAAGAAATCAAGTTATCGTACGTGGTACCAGTAGACACAATCCAATATCATCAGACATATTGGCTTCCTAAAGTAGAAAAGAGATTAACAAAGCAGGATGCAGGAAAAAAAAAATTAACTTCAACTGCCAACCAACTCTCTTTCTCTTCTATACCACATGATCGGGTGCATCGTTGTCCCCTTTGGCTTCCGGCTTCATGCAACACCACCACTTATAACACGACCAATTCTCAAGATTCATCCCACCGAAAAAAAAAAAACACCAGACTCGCAATACAAGAATGGTCCGACGGATCAATATCTTCTTAAAACACCATAACAAATCAAAAGAGCAAACAACCAGAGAGATTCAAAACCAGACTTTCATAAAATAAAAGAGGAATTCACAGTGCTCACAGACTTGAGCAACCATTCAATTTAAACAGTCACTTGCGAAAATCAAGATCCTCATGGACCTACTTCATTTGGGCGATTCTGCGAATTAAGATGCTAGACTTCTACTAGTCCAAAGCAGGGAATAACATATGAAATCTTGGAAGATTAGCCAACCACTAAATTCAACAGAAAAATCAACTAGAAAAGGGATCAAATTCAATAATACATATCATATCATGGGGGTAAGTAGAACTAATTAGCTGGCAGCTCACGATGAAGAGTAAAAATCATGCTTACCAGTGACGGCGCCAGCGCAGGAGACGGGGACTTGCCGAATAGCTTGGCGGGGAGGAGGACGCTGTCGACGGTGAATATCATGATAGGGGTGGAGTTGAGCACCGTGCTAGCCAACCATGAGGAGTCAACCCCGGTGTCGAGCGCGACGGAGTCGCCAGTGGTCTTAACGGTGAAATCGTACTTCCTGGCGCGGTTCGTGGCAAGGGTGCTGATTGGGGCGTTGCTTGTCTTCAAGGACTCGATTATGGTGTAGTCCGCCACCGTGTGGTACAACAGGAGCAACACGAGCTCACGTCGGGCGCGAACACCGTCAAGCCCTTGTCCAGTGCCGAATGGTGCATCTTGATGACATCGCTCAAGACGAGGAGGACCGCGAACATCTTGCACCCGGCCTTCTCGAGCAGCACCGTCACGTTTGTGTCCGAGGCTGACGGTGTTGGGGTGGCGAGGATGGCCGGGAACAAGATGGGGGCGTTGATCTGGAGGACGGAGATGTTGTAGGGGATCTGCTTCACCGACTTGGTGTACGACAAGTTGAGCTTGGACCCGGGGGCGACGGTGCCGAAGCCCACCTTGCCGCCCTAGAGGTCGGTGATGTTGATGAAGCCGGTGTTGCTAGGGGCGTTCCCGGCTGCGGGTGTCACAGGAGGAAGGCGACGGTGGGCGAGTGGAAGCAGCATCAATAGCGCAGCACTTGGATGGATCGGCGGAGGTGAGAGGCTGAGAGCGACGAGCGTGAGAGTAAAGATAGAAACGAATAGGGTTTTGGTCTTTTGGACTTTTGGGGCCCAAAAACCGGTTCTCAAACCGGTTCTCGAATTGGTCCGGTCGATTCGGTTCTCGGGTGGGTATTCCCTCGGAACCGTTCTTGGACCGGTTTCAACCGGAACTGGTTCCCGATCCTGTTTTCCGGGTGGGCCGATCCGGGAACCGGGTTTGATCCGGTCTGGTTGCACACCCCTACTCCCCAAGCTCATCCCCCTTCCCCATGCTCGCTATCTCCCCTTCTCCCTCTCTTCTTCCACTGCCGCAAGCTCACATTTCATCCTCTTTTCGCACGTTATTCACACCGAATGGCCGGGGCAAAACATGCAATATGCAGTTTTTGGATAATTTTCCCTGAAACAAACACAGCAAGTGATCGCATCAAATGAAAAGAAACAGGAAAAGATGGAGAAGCATTAATGGCAAAGTTATACGGATAAACAAAGAAATAAAGTTCATTACGTAGGGCGCTTCTTCTCCAGACCTAGGGCGATAGGTCAATCGACAAAAACGACTTCACAATGGATATCTGGTTACTGACAGATATGCACTCAAGGATTAGTTTTTCTGATAACTTCATGTCAAAGCGTGAAAAAGTCCTATTCGTAATTTGTCATCATTCCTAACATCTCCTAATAATAGAGAAAAATGTGTTGATTCTATAGCCAAAAAGATATTTCACCCATCAAAGCTCTTAAGAACTGAGTCGAATGTTCACCATAATTTAGAGGAACTTGTCATTATGGTACGTGCTCATCCCTAGCTGCATAAGATCCCTTTTTATTTCCAATTCGGTCACATAAATGCACTTAGGTAACTGAATAACGTTTATTATTTTGGACTAAACTGTGGGAAAAATCCCAAATGTGGAGTACCCGAAATGCCCCTCATGATGGGTAGGGGATGCATGGAGCGTACACCTCAAAGGTGAAGGATAAAAGAACAAATGGGATGAAACACGTTGCATGCAAGCCGGAGCGACGTCCCAGCTCTCCCCACTGAAATCTCTCTCTCTACAATGAAGAAGAAGACGAGCACCGTCATCTCTCTCTCTCTCTCTCTCTCTCTCACCTAATTAGGGGAGTAGAGACAACAATCTTTACTCAAGACGGGAAAACATTAGCAATGTCGACTTCGTCCCTCCGCTCCTCCTGAAACCTGAACGTTTCACCAGCAATGGGGGTAGCACCGCATTCACACATACCCACAAGCACAAGAGGCCTTGAAAACCACCGGTAGGGGAAAGGCTATTCGAACGTCCGAAGCGATGAACGGCGGCGGAGTCGGTAGGGGAGGAGGAGGGGAGGAGCGGCCGAGGAAGATACTCAAGAAGGGGATGTGGAGTCGGCAAGAGGACGAGATACTGACGGAGTACGTGAGGAGGTACGGGGAAGGGAACTGGAACGCGGTGCAGAGGCGCATCCCGCTGCTGTGGTGCGGCAAGAGCTGTTGGCTGAGGTGGGTGAACCACCCGAGGCCGAACCTGAAGAAGGGCGCCTTCTCGCCGGAGGAGGAGAGCCTCGTCGTCCGGCTCCACGCTGAGCACGGTAACAAATGGGCCCACATGGCCTCCCAGGTCAGTGCCTTCTCCTCCTCGCGATTCGAGACGCATTACACGACTTAACAGTGGATTTGGTCGGAATGGTGTTTTCCCGGGGAGTGATCCCCGGATCTTGCTCTAGCGTTCTATAGGGTACATCGATCTCAACGGGAATGTGCATGTAATCGCTTCTTGTTTATCATTTTTCTTAGGCTGGCCTTTCTCTTCTTTCCTTTTTTCCCCTCATCTTTTCTTTTGCCTTGCTAGGTTGAGGAGGCCTTCCTTTATTAAATTTATGTTTTCTATTGATTAGCTCTACAACTATTTAATGCCACTTCCAGTTCTCAACTTGCATTTGTTTCGAGAAAGATCGACCATTTAAAAAATTATATTCCTAAGTTTGATTGCTCATGTCATTTGCAAAAATGGACTAACAAAAAGTATTTTCATCCGAAAATGTATTTTTTGGGTTGCCTTAACTTTTCTAAATCATCATTTTCTTTGATATAAGTGAAGATGAGGAATTGTACCTAGGGGTGTTGTATTAACAGGGTACCACCCTTCTCCCTTATGCTGACATAACCTCCCTCAACACCACATTAGTTTGTACAATATATCAGTAATGAACTAGACAATTTTCCTACACAAGCATTGGCAACTAATCCACACTACCTATACATGCTGGATTGGTAGTTCATTTATCTTTCCTCAGCTATCAAGAAGGGGGTATCAGTTGATGAAAAGAGAAGCCACTCTTAGTTCTTTTTTTTTTTTTTTTTTTTTTTTCATGTGCTTCAGGAGAATAATGTCATGTAAATGTCATGAGAAAGCTCCAGCTATCCCAGTAATATTCTTGATAATCTTCGGAGATGTGTAAGTTAATGAAGACACTTTATTAAGTTGTCAAGGGTAACAAAATGAAAGTCCA